>JAEIGQ010000002.1:3060000-5460000 GCA_018904275.1 Lordiphosa clarofinis
AAGTTTTTCTCACTAAGACTTTTTTTCAGACCTAACTTTTGTATGGCAGCTATACTATATAGTTGTCCAATTTTGACAAGGCTTGGTGAAATTATGTGAAATCATTAAAAACTTATAAATACGAGCGTTGGGAGCGATAGCATCGAAAACAAAAAAGTTTTTCTCACTAAAACTAGTTTTTCAACCGATCGTTCCTATGGCAACTATATGCTATAGTCATCCGATCCGGCCGGTTCCGACAAATGTGCAGCGTATTTGTACCAAAAGACTTCGTGCAAAGTTTGGTTAAGATAGCTTGAAAACTGACGGAGGAGATAGCATAGAAACAGACGGACAGACGGACGGACAGACGGACAGACGGACGGACAGACGGACATGGCTATATCGACTCAGCTCGTCATGCTGATCAAGAATATATACACTTTATGGGGTCGGAGATGCTTCCTTCTATGCGTTACAAACATCTGGACAATTTTAATATACCCTTTCCAAGGGTATAAAAAAGAGAAAAATTAGAGCGAAGTAGAATGATAACAGAAAATAAAAACATACTAGAAGGTAATAAAAATGGAAGAAGAGAGAAATATAACGCAAAAAACAAGTAAAGAAGCAAGAGAAAGATAAAAGAATAAATGAAGAAAAATATATAGAGAAAAATATTAAGGAAGAAAATTGAGAATTAAGGAATGAAGACAGGGGAGAAAATAATAAATCATAAAGTAAGTTAAAACTGAAGGAAAATATAATCACACTGCAACTTGTTAATCAAAAAGAAAGATGATAAATAGAAGTAAAAACAAGAAAAATGGGAAAATAAAAAAGAAAAGAGAAAAAGAGAGAGGTCTCCATCTATTTTTTATCATTTATTTTTCTTTCTTTCCATCTCTTTTATAATAAATCATAAATTAAAGAACCATGAATGAAAAAGAAAGTAAAATACAAAAATTGAAAAGAGAAAAATTTTTAACTAAAATATGGAGACAGAGAAGAAAAAGCTTTTGAACTAAGTTATATAGAAAGAACGAAAAGAGAAAAGTAGTTAAATGAATAAAAATTAAATCAAGAAAATAGAAAGAATGAAGATAAAATTAAAAGACATAAAAAAGGGATACGGCCCTGTTCCGAATTCCGAGTCGGTTTTCGTATTAACGTGTGCAGATAGAATTCTAATTGAACAACGTTACATGGAAGTTGACATTCATATCTATGGCTACTAGATCTGGTTTAAGAAAAATCGGAATTGCTTAAGTAGTTAAAACCGATTGCTTAATGTAAAGTGGAATGAATTTGTCAAAAAGCGACGACCCAATCTAGTATTCACACAGATATTCGTCGCACCTTTAATATTGATTTATTAATATCAAATAAGAAAAAAAGAACGTTTACACGGAAACCGACTCGGAATTCGGAACAGAGCCGATAGAGTTAACTGATGAAAGAAAATAGAAACATACTGCAAGAAAAAGGTAGAATTAGTGAGACAAAAGTAAAGAAGGGAAATATTAAGGAAAGAAGAGAGTGAGAATGGCGATAATCAAAAAGTAATAAATTATTGAGATAAAAAAGAGAGCCAGTAAAATGAAAGAAAGGCCAAAAAATACTTTGCGAGAGTATACAAAAACGAGAGGGGCATACCCATGCAAATATTTTGAAATATCAGAGTTCATTAACAACTAAAAGTTTTTAACTAATGCCCATTTTCCGACCGAAGGTTCTTATTGCAGCCATAAGATATAGTCATTCGATTTTGAGCAAAATTTGCAAATCTGCTTCTTTTTCTTTATTGGCCCGATGCTTGCATCACAACCGTTTGACGGTCTCGGCCGCTGCAACTAATGTCCGCCAGTCGCTTCTGCTTCGTGCGAGCTGGCACCAGTTTTTCACGCCAAGCGTGCAAATGTCTTTCCGCACCTGGTCGTCCCACCTTAGAGGTGGTCGTCCCACCTTGCCTTGTCTCAAATCTGCTTAAAAGCATAATTTATTAGAAATTTCCGAGCTTGGGGAGGCTAACATTGAAAACAAAATAGTTTTTTTTTGCTAAGACCCATTTTCCGGCTGATAGTTCCTATAAGAGCTATAAGATATAGTCATACTATTGTGCTAGTGAGCTTTAGGCAGCACCACCCTTCCCACCCGCTCGTCGCGGGATAGCAGTTCTTTTACTCCTAAGGGAGCCGTCCCAAGCTCTTATTAACTTAAACGAGGCTGATTTTAGGAATTTCTTAAAAAAAATTTATTTGAAAACGCAGAGTTTTTCCAATTCTGTTTTTTTTTTATGTTACAAAGAGATTAGAGTAAACAAACAAAATTTTACTGCTTCGATACGAGGGCTGCTCAAAAAGTTCTCTGTCGTCAAAGAGAGGGGTTCAAAAAAAGGTATAGTGCTGGTGGCCACGATTTCACATCTCCAGGTTTTGTGAAATGTGTGAAAACTAAAAACGGGGTTTAATCAGTATAAATGTCAATCTGGACTGACCCTCGAAAAAAATTTTGTGATTTTTTTTTTTATTTTTTGGGCCCTGTTTTGTAGTTTAGTGTACAAAAAAAATAGCAATAGTTTTTTAAAATAATGATTGAGGGTCAGACCAGAATGGTAACAATTCTGCGTCGATTTAAGTTTGAATCATCAACATTGGTTCAGTGGAACTAGAGATATCATGGCCGCCAGTTCGAAAAACGTGGTTTCGAGAGAAATGCGTTTAAAGATTGAAGTAATTTGAAAATTGCTTGTTTTATCGACGATATTGGTCGACCAAAACGGATATATCTCGAATTTTAAAAAATCCCTTTGGGGCGATATTCTTAAATATCCAAGCTGTAAAAAGCGCAAAAAAAATATCGAAATAAAAATTTTGCACATCCCTTTTTTAGTCTATTTAATAATATTCGATTCAGCTTCTTCCTGCTATAACAAACTTTACTAAAGACACATAATTTTCAAATATTTACTTTTTTTATCAAATTGCCCAGCTGAACTGGTTTTTCCTTAAATTCCATTCCATTTCCTAGCGGGCACTCACTGAGCCCGTTTTCTGTCTTCCAGCAGTCCACAAGCTTAAGCCACCCCAGACAGTTCACAGTCTAAGACGGGAATCAGTTCGCTTCAGTTCGCTAAATGCCCGCCAAAAAAAAAAAAGTGAATTTCATAAATTAAGACAAATTCAAATTTAAACTGAAAATATATCTAAATAATTAAACATTTTTTTTCGGAGGGAAAATTTTTCATCTTTTGAGCTGTGGTGCGATTTTCTCCTTTTCTCATTTGATTAAGTAGAGTGTTTGTGTCACAGTTTTGGATTTATGTATTTACGCCGTAGTTGCTCAATTGAAATTAATTGACTTTCTTCATTTGTATCTGTGTGCACATGCCGCTTGCCTCTGGACAGCCTTGTATGCGATCAGATTTTGTGTGTGGCCAGAGGTCAGCAAATCAACAAATTGTCGCATATTCTGAATGGTTTAATATATGCAAAAAAAGAGAGAAAATAAATCACACACTCTGCTTGGAAAGAGAGCGGAAAATTAAAGAAGGCATATTAAATACGGATTTTCCCCTCTTGTTGCAATGATGCAAATCAAATCGTGATGAACTTAGTCAAACTAAAAATGGTGATTTGATTTGCATACAAAAACACTTGGAAATTTCATAGTCAAGCGCTTTACGAATTTTAATGAGCTTATAAAAAGTTTGAAAAAGTTTTTCAAACTAATCAGCAATGCCTTTGATATAACAATAATCGCAATCTCTGCCTCTTCCTCCTCTCCCCCTTCTGCTGAGCAGCTTTTGGCAATTATGTAAAATACAACTAGAAAAATGAATAAAATTGTGGTACCATAAAATCTAACAAAACTACAAACTACACAAAACTAAGTGCAACAACTCTCTTTAAAAGTGCTAACAATTAAAAATACTTTTCACTCATAAAGAAAAACACCAAAAACAAAAAAAAACTAAACTTGAATGTCACACAAAATGTTACAAGTGCCGGTGGCAACATTTTTGTTGCTGTTGTCGCTGCTGCAGATTGCTTCAGTTGCTGCTGCTGCTGCTACAACAACAGCCAGCATCATTGTGGAACGGCAAATCGATTCCAGTCTGAAGAATGCCAAGCTGATTGAGAGCAAAGTGTTGCCCGATTTGGCTGAACTGCAACGCAATCAGGAAGATGACAAGTGGCAGCAAGTCTACCGGTTTATTGATGATGGTTTTCCTGTACTCGAATTGTATGGCTACAAAACCAAGCCAGGTAAGTGACACAAAGGCAAAACGAGAGAGAGAAAAAAAATAGTTTGGGCTTTTGTAATTAGTACAACTTTGGGTTTATATAAGCATTTGCTAGAAAATATTTTACAACTATTAATGTTCATATAGTTTTCTTGCAAAAATGTAAAATATTTAAGATTCTACTACTTCTACTCTTTAGTGGTTTGAAACCTTCTTAGAGTTGAGAATATATCAATAATCCACATTACCAACCTTCGCAATAAATTGTTAATAAGTAAACACTTTTGAACCGATTCAAACAAAACAAATTTGAACTCCATATTAAAAGACTACCAAATTTATTTGAAGTTCTTATTGAGATATGGCTTTAAAAACGTTTAAGAACCGGTTCGCAGACTTGAAACATAGCCTGTGACTCGTTTCTTATCGTTACCAATATACTGTGAAGAATTCATTTAGATCGGCTTAGTTGATATGATTTTACAGATAGATAATCCTGGGGTCCTTAGATTTCTGTCTACTCTAAAAAAAAACAGAACGATTCGGTCTTACAAAAAGCTCTTGATTTTTTATAGAATTTTGTAAGAACGATTTGGTTTTGGAAATTCTTATTTTGAAAACGAATCGTTTTTAAATTCGAAATTGACCGTCAAAAATTCAAAAATAAAATTTCAAAAATGTTGCTCTTGAAATCGAGATAAATTCGTTCTCAATTTGGTTATTAGAGGGAAAGCAAAGTAAGAGAAAATAGCTTGGGACGCACTCTCACTGAGAGCGAGAGCGAGAGAGTGCGTGCGCAGTTTGATGCGTAGAAATACAAACAGCGTATATTCTTAAGCTTATTTGGACGAGAGGTTTCACTGATGCCAAATAGCCGAGTGAACTAACACGCCGTCGTCCGTGTGTTCAGTCTTGAAGGTCCCGAGTTCAAGACCCAGTATTTCATTCAATCAGCTTAGACCACGCGTCGAGTCGGTCATGTCTCTTAGCGTAAAAAATCTTTAAAAAATCCCAAATTGTGCTTAACATACCCAACTCATTGGAATCAAAAATTTAAGTATTTTTAAAAACGCTCTTGAATCAAGAAAATTTCGTACCTTAATTTTTCTGGCCTATAGGCTCTGTGAAATTAGACCGCGTGAATTTAGACCGCGGTGCATTTTGTATGGCGGCCTAATTTCATTCTGCAAAATGAATTTAGACCGCCAGCTCAAAATGAAATTAGCCCGCGCGGCCTTATTTCATTTTGCAAAATGAATTTAGGCCGCGATCACAAAATGAAATTAGACCGCGGGCTTGATCTTAGACTAAGTATTTGACTTTTGTACAGATGTGCAAAAGTATGTTGATAAATTAAGTGATTTGCATTGTGCAAAATTTTCATTATTTTATTTAAAAAATTGAATCGATGTTAGCGCCGCAGGCGAAAATTTGATACAACAAAATCGCGCGATTTTTTTTGTATCAAATTTTCATCATTTATTTTTAATACTTATATGATTTTTAACTTAATGTAAGCGCCGCAGGCAAAAATTTGATACAAAAATCGCGCGATTTTTTTGTATCAAATTTTTATTATTTCTTATAGTTATGTTTAGATAATTTCTTTTACTAGAAATCCAAAAATACATTTTATTTGTAATGGCGGTCTAAATTCATTTTGCAGAAGGAAATTAGACCGCGCGGCCTAATTTCATTTTGTAATGGCGGTCTAAATTCATTTTGAAAAATGAAATAAGGCCGCGCGGTCTAATTTCATTTTGTGATAGCGGTCTAATTTCATTTTGCAAAAATGAAACAAGGCCGCGCGGGCTTATTTCATTTTGTAATGGCGGTCTAAATTCATTTTGCAAAATGAAACTAGACCGCCGACGGCGGTCTAAATTCACGCGGTCTAATTTCCATCACCCTTCTCCGTACCAAAGTTAAGTTTGTGCAAAAGTATGTAACGGGAGAAGGAATCAAACAAAAAGATCTCAGAGATGGTAAGAGAAAGAGGTTTGACATGTATGATGCATAAGCTTCTTATACTTGCAGGCAGATCAAATTTATTTGCAATATTTGCCACGCCTCCTCCCACCCCCGCAATTTGGAAAAAACGTTAGCTCTCCCTCAGTTTTGAAGAAAGAAGGTTTGTATCTTCTAGAGATATTTAGTAATCAATATTATTTTTTGTTCTGCCACAGAAATGATAAAGATTGAACGAACGGTTCTCGAGCTTAGAGTAACAAAAACAAGTGAACACCCTCACCCTTTCCACAACCAGCACCGCTTTTTTTTTAACAACGACAATCTCAGAGAATAAAAGAGAGTAAAAGAAAGAATGAGAAACTTATATGAGCGTATAACCAAAAAAAAAATAATGCGTGATATCCGCGTAACTCCAAGGATAAGTACGACTAGATTATGCATACTTAAAAATATTGAAGAAAACGAATACAGAGTTGGAACGATTATAGAGTACTAGCTGAACCCACCGAGACTTCGTCCGGGTCCAAAATGTTCGAGTCTAGCGACTTTTCCGTCCCGCACCCATATCTAGTAAATATATTTATTAAGATTGTGGATTACACAGCAGCATCAGCACTGCTGGCCCATAATTGGGAACGTATAGATTCCTAAGTCTTTCCCAAAAATTGAAGGGATAATATTTTTGGATAAAACTTCGACATAAGCCCCGTTTTATTGGACCAATAATTACGAACTAAGTATTAATTCAATTCAAATTGGCTTTCACCCTTTTTCCCCAGCCCCTCCACCTGAACTCTCGACCCTTTTCCCAGGCCCTCTCCCTCTGCCTGCGCTCTTTACTCTTTTCCGTTCCGTCTCATTCCTCTCCCCCCCTCCCTCATCCTGTGCTGTCCACTCCTTCCCGTCCCCACCTCATTCCGCTGCACCCCACGCCCTATCATGTTCTGTGTGTACTCCCTATCCTCCTTTCTCTAGCTTATTGCTATTTCTTTCTAACACATGTATCTCATAGCAGCTATCATCTGACTCAGAGAGCCAAAACAAATACATACAACACATACCTAATTTGTATGCGTGTGAGTCGTTCCCTATCTCACTCTATCGCGCGCTCTTAGCAATATAGCTTAGTCCACAATATTGCCTGAGCGCTTCAGTAAATTTTAGGTGGCTTAGACAAACGTTTTTTTGCCGTTTTCACCCACTTCGCGGAAAAAATTTTCCAAATTTTCTTTCTGAGCGCGCGCCTGCATAACTAAACGAATGTCTATGCTAAGTCTTAGATCTCTACGAAAAGCAGTTTTGGCTGTGGGTTGATAATATGTCAGTCAATCAGTATGTCAGTCAGTCGGACCTACAGATTTATGAGTATAGGTAGACATAGCTTTAAAACTGTGTAAACTTAAAAAACGTATAATAAAAATATGATTATTATTAATTTTACCTTGTCTGGGAATCGAACGAAGGACCTCATCTCAGCGGATACGAATATCAAGCACTGTCAGTGTAAACAATGCAGTCATAAGCACTGAGCAAGTAAAAAGCAAGTGGTGCAGATGCAAGGTTTTTGGTTCAAGTCCCCAAACCCAAAAACAGTTGCAAGGGCAATGTTTAGCTTTTTAGTTTAGTTTGTGTGGCGCCACAATTAAAAAGTGAGGTTTACAGTTACATAGTTTATTACACTCAAACTTTAGCAAATTCTTAATTTTTTTATTAATTATCTTTAACAATTTAACAAAAAACCTTAAAAATTTAATTTTAATTAATTGATCAAAGATGAAATATTTAATGTTGTTTATGCCGATTAAATGAAGACCTTGAGTTAACCAATAAGCTATTCGTGAACATGCTCCATATCCAGGCCCAACTTAAGGATTCCAATATATGACCATAGTTCAAGGTAAAAACATGAAGTGTATTTTGAGCCTGTCCGCTGGAGCAGACTAGTTTATGTAGGCAAAACACTTGCAACTGTAAAAGAAAGAATAGTTTTTTTTTTAATGTGCCTTAATACTATTTGCCGCTTTCCACTTACCGCACGTTGTGTTTTAAAGTTGGCCTGGAAGTCACCAAATTTGCGCTCATTATCAGATATTCCCATAGTAGTGTACAGCAAGCATATGGGATATATTAAACTGGTGGCAATGGATATGCCCAATTCATTAATCGAGGGTTGGTCGTAAAAATAAATATGAAAGCTGAGCATACAAATATTAAGCTGACCCACCAAGTTCACCCAAACAAATGGACGCAAAATATAATCGAAATTCTGCTTAAGTATTATTAAGCTCTGACAGTAACTGAGATGTTGAGGTGTAAACCGAATGTTATAGCAAGCGGCTAATATCAATAGGCCCAAATGTGCCACTAAGTTCAACAGAAAGGGTTGTAGACCAACAAAAAGAAAACCTGAGTACGACAAAACGTTATCAACAATTGCATCCTTTGTTATAAATGGAATAGCATCAATTTTTTTAACAGTTACAACTTCCAGTACTGAATAAGTAAACTCAATGAAATATATCAGAAAAAAAGACCAATTAATACTAGGTTCTTGACCATAATGAAGTCTATACTCTTGATAGATCACAACAAAATCATTTAAAACATTTCGTATGCGCTTTAGTTCATATGTAAACAGATAAGCTATTCCAAGAGTAATAAACACATTTTGAAATTTGGCCAAGGTGCGTGACGTCATGTAAAGAAGATTTATAGCTCGTTCACTCTCGGGTCGCGTATCGGTGCAGACTTCCAGTAGCTCTCCCACATAGAACAGCAAATACAAGAAAAACATTAATATTAGCCAAGGTCGTAACCAAAATCGGTGCATTAGGGCAACCACTTGATAAACTACTGGCATTTGCTGAAATCTATGCGTCTCCCGATTATATGTATAGACATTGCAACCACAAAATGTGCTCAACAGTTGCAGCACTCGCAATATGCTCGTTAAACAGGACATGGCGATATACTGAAAAGTGCCAGCATAACCAGCGAAAACTCCACAAATGGGGAATGTGCTGACGGTGATAAATGACTTTTGGTCAAATGTCTAAATGTTGCTCATAAAAAATGTATCATTTGCTTAATAGACAGAGCATTTGGGGAAGTTGAGTGAAAAAAAAATATATGATAAATGGGTGGGGGCAAATGGAGAGAAAAATGACTTAAGTTGGGTGACTGGATGACGACGCTAATCTAAATTTCGAAGCTACTGCTGAAAGTGTGAACAATTTTTTATTTTTGTTTTATAGAGTCTAATAACTTAATAATCAAAATTTTTAACCAGCTGCTCTCAATGAAATTAAATGCTGAAAAGGCTGAATAGCTGGAAAACTTAAAAAAAAATTAATTGAGAATAAAAAGCTGGTTTTGTTTTAATAAACTTACAAAATCTAGCTATAAATAGCTAATCTTACAGATAATACATCTATTACCCTGTTTAAGCCCATAAAAAATTATTATCAAAACGTCTTTACATTAAATTATAAGCTATTTGAATGTTATTTTTCTGTTATTGCTGCATTATGACTAACCCCCGCTGAAAACTCACTGATGTTTTCGGAAAAAATGTAAATGTTAAAAATATACAAATAAATATGTTCCTGAATAGTTTATATGTTTAAAATTAGCATACTTTCAATGGCATTTTTCATGATACTGGCTTAAACATATAAATGTGAATTTTTATTGCTTCGTTTTGATCTTTAAAGTATAAGGCTGTCTTCACACTGTTCGACACATGACAGTCTAGTAGTCCTGCTTTTTGTTCTGTTTTATATTTGAATAGCTTGTCAAATTCATAGAATTTCATGGGGAAATGCGGGCCTACTAGATATCATGGGTCATGTGTCGAACAGTGTGAAGGCAGCCTTAGATTTGTCGAAATTCGACAAATATGTTAATGCCAATCAAAAAAGAGTCCTAACCCGCTTTGAAAGGCGTTCAGAAATGGTTCAGAGCCACAAGTGTAATATTATTTAAGACATAAACTTGCAATTTTGTCCCTAGGTTGGTAATATGGAGTTTGATATTTTACAGTTTCAAAACTGGTTTAAAAATCTCCGAAACTATGAAATGGAAAATGTTTATGTTTGTGTTCCGAACCAACCAGCTGAACTGGCTTAAAACCAATTACAAACCCTATCTTTATCATTTGTTATTAATATTTATTGTCATTTTTCTGGTTCAAGAACGGTTCCGACCGAAATAAATTTTAATGTCATCTGGAATTCAGCCTTTATTTGGTAATTTCGATTTACAGCTCTGATGCATACCTACACAGATGGCAAAAACCGAGAACATTGGACTCTAAACGAGCACAATCGTTACCAAAAAGTATGCATGAACGGGTTTTCTCATTTGAAGAACAATGTTCTCACTTCAAGAACAATTTATTGAGAACGCAAAAACTTAAACTGAGATGGTATTGCTCACTTTGAAAACGTTTTAGACTCACCTGAAAAATAATTTGATTGCACTTGGACCAGTTGTGGGCGGATTACTCGCATTTGGGTGGAGGAATAGGGAACTGGGACATACCACTTTTAATTGGAAGTGAAGGGAGCCAAGACTCCTGGATATGCGCGCCTGCTGCTTCTCCCTCCACCTGTACATTTCATTGGAATCAGAAACATCGCTTCAAAGACCCACAGCTACATTTAAGTTTTTCAGAAAAACATAGAAAAATTTATTCGGACTTGACTGGGATTTGAGCCTGGTGCCTAATGCACTCAACGCATGGGTTGACGCGTTAGCCAATTCAGCCGTTGAACAGTTTTGCAAATGCACGTCTAGAGGGCTACTTATGCTTTGCTGAGCTGACAAGAAAGAGAGATCAAAAAGAGAGCCACTTGCTCTCACTCGCTCTCTCTCTTGTATATCTCTTCTTCTTCTTTATTGGCCCGATGCTTGCATCACAACCGTTTGACGGTCTCGGCCGATGCAACCGCTGTTGCTTTATGCGCTTGACCAGACTAGTATCCCCATAGAGCTCATACAGTTCGTCATTCCTTCGGATGCGAAAATCCTCGCCAACTTTCAAGGGTCCATAAATCCTGCGAAGAATCTTTCGCTCGAAAACGCCAATCGCCGCCTCATCCGCTGATGATATTGCCCATGCTTCTGCGCCGTATTGCAGGACTGGGATGATAAGCGACTTAAATAGCGCTATTTTTGTTCTTCGCTTGAGGTTTCTGCTCTTGAGCTCCCTACTTAGTCCGTAATAGCATCGGTTTGCGTGCGTGATTCTTCTTCGAATTTCCAGGCTGATGTTGTTGTCTGAAAACGCATTGCGTACAGCCTGTTCGGTTTTGCCGATAATGTCAATATCATCGGCATATGCGAGTAGCATTACATCTTTATTTAAGATGGTGCCCGATCTGTTGGCATTTGGGCACTGGCGCAGTATATACTCCATCAGCAGATTAAAAAAGTCACACGATAAGGTGTCACCCTGCCTAAAACCTTATTTGGTATCAAAAGGCTCGGAGAGGTTCGTTCCTATTTTGACGGCGCTTTGAGTGCTTCTCAACGTCATCATGCAAAGTCGAACGTACTTTGCTGGAATACCTAAAGTAGACAGGGCTTCGAAAAACCTTGACCTTATCGGCGTGTCGAAAGCGGCTTTGTAATCGATAAAAAGATGGTGATTTTCGATGTTTCACTCATAGGTCTTCTCCAGGATTTGGCGCAATGTGAATATCTGGTCTGTAGTGGATTTACCAGGTCTAAAGCCACACTGATAAGGTCCAATCAGTGTATCAATTAGCGGCTTTAGGCGTTCACAAATAATGCGGGACAGAACCTTATATGCGATGGGGAGGAGACTGATCCCGCGGTAGTTGGCGCAAACTGCAGGGTCTCCTTTTTTAAAGATCGGGCATAGAACACTTAGATTCCAATCGTCGGGCATGCTTTCGTCAACCCATATACGGCACAGAAGTTGGTGCATGCACCTTACCAATTCTTCGCCTGCAGCCTTGAACAATTCAGCGGGCAGCTCATCAGCGCCTGGCGACTTGTATATCTCTCTGTTAGAAAACGGGTTTGTTGTTGTTTAAAGCAAATATTATTCGATTGAGCACTACTTTACTCATTCCAAGAACACTTACAACATATGTTCTCAAAAGCTTTGAGAACGTTCTGTTCTCATTGTAAGTTGATTGCAACTTATTTTCTAAAAGCGTTTTTCCCTCTGCAATTGTTGTAGTACACGGGTTTTTGGTCATGAAATGAAATCAAATGATTATTTTTCAATAATTATTTCTGCTTTTTATTTGTTCACTCAATGGCTGCAAATTGTTGAATAACTTATTTAAAATAGCCGCCTTGTGCCTTCCAGCAACGCCGAAGTGTCTCTCTCTCTTTTCTTTCTTAAGTAGCTGAATTTTGAAAACTTTTTCGATTTTTCTGACCACAATTTAACCATTTTGTAAGCTTTGGAAGATTAGAAAAACGTTGATTGACGTAACTAAACTGTTTTGTGAAAATTTTCAACTATTTGCCATGCCATGTATTATAAATAAATTAAGCTCTGCCTCTCAATGTTGAGTGATGTTAAGCGATAGTCCAACGAGATACTTTTAATGCCCATTAAGATTCTTTATAATGCCAGTAGGAATTTACTGCTGACTAATCTCTGAAAGAAGCGGTGTCGACTGCGCAATTGTTAGCTGTAAACCCCTCTAAAATCGGAAGAGGTTCACTTCGGGTTTCGAACACGGTAAACTTTTTACGTTCGGGTTCACGGAGCGGGTTCAGATAGGTTCGGGTTCGAACCGGGGTTTTTTAATAATTTTGTTGTTAGCTAATTTAGAAAACATGAATGTAAGTCGGAACAACCTAGTTCAATTATTGATATTTTGAATATGATTTTCGAGCTCTGTTTAAGTAATTTATAAATAAAACAAATTTAGCTGACCAAAAAAAATTTTGACAGAAACTTGTGTAGCAGGAACATCTAATGCATATGGCGCAACTTTTTTTTAGTTCTTTACAATGATAGTTTACCCAAGACTTTGAGACATTCGAATTGTTAGGCAATCTTTAAATGCATTTAAAAGAAGCAAAAAAAATCGTTCATTATGTATTTGTCACAAATTCTTTATTTTCGAGCTAAGCTAAAGATTCCATTTCATGTTTCTAAGAAGGAACTTGGTGAAGAAGGACCTGTCTCGCCTTTTTCTGTTTTACCATTCAAAAGCTATGCTAAATCACTGTACGAAGTACTCCGAACTGTTTGGGCGGCAAAAAAAAAGATATTTATTGCGCGAGTGGATCCTAAAAACAAAATAGAGTGCTGAGATAGACAAAAAATGCCAAATTAGGAATATTTAAAAAAATCTAGCTCGGTTTTTTAGATGCGATTTGTTTATTAAAATTGATGAGAATTTAAAATCATAATCAAAAAAATGCAGAATATAAAGTACGGATAGTTAGAGGTGTAGCCAGAGGGCACCCCTCTCGAACAAACACTGTTGGAAGAGGAGGAAAAGAGGAAAGATGAGGATGCCAAAAGCAACCATCAATGTATCAGTTGCTTTATTTGCTGCAAAAGTAATATGGGGAAAGATTTGCAGATTGTAAGATCTAATGTATTCCCACACATAATGGCATGTTCAATAGATACGCTAAAATGACGGTACCCTACGTACGGTAGCCTGGCTGGTGCCTGGAAACACCCTCTCCATACGCAACACAAATCTGGTAGTAAAATATTATTATTTATTGGTTTTCATTAAAAAAAAACTTAGTATTGTTGCTTTTGGCCCGGACATGCTTCTTGCAGATCTTTCTAGATTGCCACTGGAGGCTCTCCATGTCAACTGCATTAAAAATGTTGTTATTGGAGAGGTCCCAAATACTTATCTTTGACTCTACGGTATTAATCAGCTCAATTTATTCTTCCTAAAGAAAGCTTTTCAAAAGATTTGTTCACTATTTAATTAGTAATATTTAATTAATAATTACTTGGGGCGACAAATATAAGCTCGAACAGCCGCTCATACCATCCACAAATTCAGAGTTCGACGTTCGAGTTCGATGCTCGTGTGGATTTCTAAGCCACACTTTTAGTTTGTCTTCTTACACATCGGAAAAAGTATGATGTTAAACCATTCGCGAGTGGTTTTACAACGTTTTTTTAATATGGAGTTTTTCGTATGAAAGTTGTTCGTATAGTTGTTACACTCAGGGCCGAAGCTGCTCCGGATCTTTAGGTTCTTTTAGGTCGGTTCTCGGAATTTTATTACAAACTGTTTAGTATGTATTTTACGGGTTATAATGAATTTGGCTACCTTTGTGGTTCGCGACAATCAAAGTCCAGTGGCCCTCTTAGTTCATTTCTCTCTTATTACTAGTCAAAAAGCCTTATCGAAAAATCTTTTAAATTACAAAAGCATCATACCAACCTTTAAGAATAATTTTGATAATTTAAAATATTGAAAAATTTTAAAAACCCTGGTGTAAAATTTGACCTTTTTAATCTCTTTATTAATTTAGTTTCCTATAAACAATTATAAGATGTTATTTACCACTCAAGCCTAAACATAGCTAGATGATGTGCGTGTAGCATACAAAATTATAATTAGCACACCACATTCCCCAGACACCTGAACACACCCACAAATTCGCACACGATGTGGACAACAAACCACAAACCAAATCCCAAAGTTAATTACCTGACTAACATGCAGACAGACAGGTGCAAAAGGTATCTGCCCTCTCTCTCAAAGCACTTAACCCTAAATGAAATGAAAACAGTTTACATTTTTAAGTGAGCAATTCTCCCCCTTGGCTAACTTTCAATTTACATTTTTGTGCCACATTCACCAGATACACCATACACATTGATTATACCCAAAATCGATGTGCGAACCATTGAGAAGCCACGTTTGAAGGAGTTTATGCTGGAACATTTGGTGCCCGGTAAAATCTATGAGAGCTATAACCCAGTGGCCAACAGCAAGGAAGAGGAGGAGTCCTATGGCAATGGAAATGGACATAAAATCGTTTTTCGTAAATTGGAAAAATCCCACAACAATGTTTGGCTACTCAATGGACAGCAAATACTCTACAAGCTGCGCATCAATGAGAATTTGATGGCCATTGCAATTGATGGTTATTTGGGCGATAGAAAGTCCCCATACTCCAAGCGTAACATACAGGAAACGAATAAGTGAGTAAAATGGTAAAGACGCCAAGTAAGGGGCACAGTGGTTGCAAGGCAGTTGAAAAATGGGAAAGGAGCAAAGATTTTCATTTATTATACAATTCACTTGAGGCAATTTTTGAAATTATTAAATCAAACTTATTCAGTCAAATTTGTATACTTTGTTCCAAGGATACATAAAGTATATTAAGATTGTGCAAAAGAATTTTCGACCCTATAAATTATATAAATATTTTTGATCAGCGTAAACAGCAGAGTCGATATTGCCATGTCTGTCCGTCCGTTCGTACAAACAAACAGATTTCAGAGATGGTAAGATATAGGGCTTAGACATCTATGGGACATTTACTTCTTCTACTTGCAGGCAGATTAAGTTTATTTTCAATTTTCGCCACACCCCCTCCCGCCCCCGAAATTTGGAAAAAACTTCATATCTCCCTCAATTTAGTAGCTAGATGGTTTGGCATTTAAGATTATTTATCGAAATGCTCAAAATAGTGGTGCCATCTATTGGTTTTTAAAAACAAATGGTGACGATGCTCAAGTTATAACCAAAAGAGAGTTCGCTGCCGAAGCTGCTACTCGATACATAATATACTACAGTCGGGCTTGACCGACTTTCCAACTAGTTTGTCAAATTTTCGCCCCCCCTTGAACCACTGTGCCGAGTGCTCTCTGAGTCCTTCGGTTCTTACTTTCAGTTTGTTTGCGGTCAAAAGTGCACTCATGCGAAATTTATCAAACACCAAAAAAAAAAACTTCTCAAGTCTAACTTTTGCACACATTCTCAAAATAACACCCTCTACCCTCACCCTCAGCCGTTACAATGACCCCCAACCACTGGAGCAGCCAAACATTACGAATGCACATGCCAAAGTGGAACCCATTATTAAGGAGTCAAAAGCCAGCCCATTGATGTCATTTCTGGCCAACATGAAGACGGGCACAAAAGTTTTCCAACACTTTCTATCGAAAAGCAATCTGACACGCATAATGGATGATAATGCCTACACGGTGCTCATTCCGTCGGACAATGCCTTTCAGCGTTGGCATCCCATCGATTGGGGCTTCTATCCGTTCAGTGTGCCGGAGTTCACCGAGAGTGTGTTGCGCAATCACTTCCTACCTATCACTTCCATGCAACGGCCGTTGCGCATGTCGGATGTAAAGAATATGGACCAAATGGTCGTCCACACCATGGGCGGTGAGGATGTGGTCTTCCATGGACAGCGTAAGTTGTGTCCTAGTCACAGACAGAAATTGAAATTATTATTTTATTTATGACCCACACAGCCAGCCCAACGGTAAATAATGTCAGCATTATGGCCGACTACACACTGTCCAATGGCAATCAGGTGTTCATAATATCTGAAGTGCTGTTTGTCTCCGAGGCTGTGGTATCCAAATTGCATCAGGTAAGCTTACACCAAATCAAATTGTGTGGTCAGTTGATAAATGTCGTATAATGAATAATTGAATTTTATAGATGCACAAGGATAAGGAGACGCCACCATTGTTGGCCTTTCCCTGGTTTGGTGCACAATTTCTATCCCATTCGTTTTTGGCCTTGGAAAGGGATTCACGATTTACGCAGATAACCAGGTAAGAAAAGGCGTGAAATTTTTCTAAAAAATACAGAATGGCTTTGACTTTTGTGGTGCATTTAAAATACAGTAAAAAAAATGTACGCTTGCAGAGGCCAAAAGTAAAATTGGCAATACAGCCCCAAAAGGGTTGGTAAATTTAAAATTTTTCATTGGTAAATTCACCAATTTTACTCTTCGATTTTCTTTAAATCTGCCAAAAAAAAACATTCCCAAATAAGTGTTTGCCTGTAATTCTCAAGCTCGAGTTTCATTCTTGACTAATATAAAAGGGGCGATTGAAATTTTCGCAGCAGAAATCAAAAGTTCTGACAAATTGACTTATATGTTTATACGTTTTTGGAAAAATCAACAAAAAAAATTGCCAAAACATTTGGGGGTTTCACGTAAAATTGGTTGTCAAGTAATCTGTATAAAATTTAAAATTAATCTTATACTGTAGTGAACACACTTTTGTGTGCTTATCATAATAATTTGATAATTGTTAAAAAAAATCTGACTTGAACACAGGTCTGTTTGACTTTCAGTCTCATAACTTACCCACTACACCACTGCTACCAATAAAGAGAAAACAGCTAAAAGAGCTATATAACTCAAAAATATAATTTCTTTTTTTGTTTATCTTTTCTGAAAGATAACGAAGTGTTTAGCAACACTGAAACTATATATGGGGCATTCCATACAAAAAAACTTTTTTCTGGGATTTTCAATAACTCGAAAACGGTTTAAGATATAACTTGGCAATTTTTTTCCAAATGTTCAGGAATAAAAAGGCCTTTTTAAAAACATTTTGAAAAATTTTATTTTATTTACCTTTCTTGAAAAATAAAGGATTTTTTCAAAAAACTTAGTCTAGCAAAAAAGACCCATCCTTCAAAAATTCTCAAAAAATATATGTGAAAGCCGCATCTTTTCCAAACACTTTGAGTGCTCGAACATATCTGTAGCTTGAAAATTGAGGAAGTTATGGCCATTTTTGTCATGTAATCTAAAAACTATCAGTATGAAAAATTAATAAAAAATTTCTAATAAATTTTATTTTTGGTTCTTAATTTAACCACGTTCAATGGTACACTTTTGCAAAGTGGTTCCAAGAGAAATTGTCATATATTACTGAAATCAAGAGTACGGAAAAGGTGCTTGTAATGGGGCAGGAAAGCTGTTAAACGGCTTGCCTGGAAATACAGCCTGCAGCAAGGAACAAGAAATCAAATACTAACAGCTAAAAACCTTTATCAATGGTCAAGTGATCATTTGAAAACCATCAATGTTTTTTTTTGCAAAAGATTACCAACAGTGTGCAGAATATCTGAAAACCAGGTTCGAACATTTTAAAACAATCAAAGGGACGCTTGGAATTCATCATGCGGTTCCTGTGAATGATTCCTCACTTAAAGTCATGACGACATCAAGAAGTGTAATTTCAAAATAAGTTAGAGTGTTGTTTATTTTTTTAGATCATCTATGAATGCGATTGGTTTATTTTTTCTATTCAGCTTACTTTTATTTCTAGGCTAATATAATTAAAAAAAAAAAAAATAGAGGCAAGCTAACTTCGGCTCGACCGAAGTTTATATACCCTTGGAGCTTGATATGTGCCTGACAGTTTGTATGGCAGCTATACTATATAGTGGTCCGATTTCGAAAAATTTTGGTGAAATGATGTAAAATCATTAAAAACTTATAAATACGGGCGTTGGGAGCGATAACATTGAAAACAAAAAAGTTTTTCTCACTAAGACTTTTTTTCAGACCTAACTTTTGTATGGCAGCTATACTATATAGTTGTCCGATTTCAAAATGGCTTGGTGAAATTATGTGAAATCACTAAAAACTTATAAATACGAGCGTTGGGAGCGATAACATTGAAAACAAAAAAGTTTTTCTCACTAAAACTAGTTTTTCAACCGATCGTTCCTATGGCAGCTATATGCTATAGTCATCCGATCCGGCCGGTTCCGACAAATGTGCAGCGTATTTATACCAAAAGACTTCGTGCAAAGTTTGGTTACGATAGCTTTAAAACTGACGGAGGAGATAGCATAGAAACAGACGGACGGACAGACGGACGGACAGACGGACAGACGGACAGACGGACATGGCTATATCAACTCAGCTCGTCATGCTGATCAAGAATATATATACTTTATGTGGTCGGAGATGCTTCCCTTCTATGCGTTACAAACATCCGGACAATTTTAATATACCCTCTCCAAGGGTATAAAAACAAGAAAGAAAAGAACAGTCGAGCACGCCCGGTCGCATTACACACCGTGCCAATACAGGTCGCTGCTTGAATTCTCTACCGATTGAATAATTTAAAATCGATGTACTGGGAATTCCACTACGAATATCCTAAAATTTTATTTATTAGCTCAATGAAGATTTTTGGGCCAAATTAAGATCAAAAAAAAAATTTATTAGAAAATTTTTACCAATTTTTCATACTAATATTTTTGAGATTACATGACAAAAATGGCCATAACTTCCTTAATTTACAAGCTAAAGATGTGTTCGAGCACTCAAAATGTTTGGTAAAGATGCGGCTTTCACATATATATTTTTTTGGAGAATTTTTGAAGGATGGGTATTTTTCGCTATACAAAGTTTTTAAAAAAAAATCCTTTGTTTTTCAAGAAAGGAAAAATATTAAAACATTTTCAAAATTTTTTTAAAAAGGGCCTTTTAATCCAGAACATTTGGATAAAAATTGCCAAGCTCTATCTTAAACCGTTTTGTGGAATAGTCCATATCTTGACCAAACTTTGCACCAAGTCTTGAAATACATATCCGGCCGGATCGTATGACTATATCAGAAATCAGCCATAAAAACAATCGGCACGAAAACTAAACAAAATGAGCAAAATTTTCTCGAGTACATTAGTTTTCTATGTTTTCTTATAATCGAAGAACTATATAATTATGCGGTCATAGAAAATATACATAGAGGGTAAAAACCTGTTCGGAAAATAAGTTTAGCTCAAATGTTGTTCAAAGACATTTTAAAAGTGCAACTTATCTGCTTGAGAACAACACATAGCGAATATAAAAAGAATTCCAACGCACCCAAGAATAAATTAAGATAACGCATTCCCAAAAGGGAAGTTTATATTTGTTAGCACAAACCATGACCCGATATGTAAGTTTGCGTAATGCATTGCACGGGTCTAAGACAACTGTCCAAAAATAAACGATTCAGCTTTTAGAAAAGGATCTAGTCAGTCGCACCATCAAATGTTCTAAAATTGCTTAAACTTAGCACAATTTAACTTAACTCAAACGCCACACAGAAAAGTATAAGTTGCTGAATATACGTTTAGCTAAAAACTAGACATATGCGCAATGAGCTAGCACGCCATTCCATAAGTTTTTCGTTTAGTGCTGAAGGCCCACCGTTCCATTCCCTGACATGCACGAAAAAATTAATCTGTTTTCCAGAACCAAAAAAGTAACCAAAATCATTCAAAAGTTCTCCCAGTTGATTTTAATATGTTTACTAAAAACAGAATAACAAGAACTGAAAGCAAGTATTTCCGTGCTTGAAGTGAAAACATTGTACAAATGAGAAAGAAAAAATTTTGTGCTCATTTTGAGTAAAATGCTCCTCCAACGGGGCCAAGCCAAGCTTCTCTCAATCTCTTGGCGTGTGTGCTTTAAATTGTTCGCACAAGAGAAAGGGACCTACAGTTTAACGCCGGATCCGAACGGTAAAGTTTGAGAATTTGCTTATTCATGGCTAGTTACTGTGAAGTGACTTGGCTGGCGCCAATAGCTGGTTTGGAACATAATATTCGGCTCTTCTCTATTTTTGTTGTTTCACATTAATCATAACTCTTTAATTTTCCTTTTTTCTCCCAGATACCTAAACAATGCGGAAATAGCTCCCCATGTCTCTGGGGCTAATTATACCTTCTTTGTGCCCGAGGACAAAGCTTTTGAAAAGCTGGGATTTGATAGACTATCCGATGATGTTATGGTAAGTTTTTCCTTAAATTTAAAGATTTGGGTAATCATCCAATATTTCTCTTTTTTTATCAGGCCTCCCAGCGTGGCATAAAAATGCTTCTGAATCACTTTGTGCGCGGACGCCTCTACAATCGTGATTTGCGGGATAACGAAGTCTTTGAGACCATTGGCGGAGGCCATATTAAGATCACCCGTAATCCGGGCAGCAATTATACCAGCGTCAATAATGCACAGATTACCGAGAGTGAAGTGTTTGTGTACAATTTGGGTACCATGTACTATATAGATGACATACTCTACTCGCATATGTTGCGCGATCATGTCACCAAATCCACCAAAACGAGATCAAATCGAAATGGTGGCGATGCTGGCGGCGGATCACGCAGTACTTCACGTCCCAGCGATGTGGAAATAGTGCCCAATGAGTTCGAGAGTGAACACAATGGCGGTGATTATGCCATACATGGCGAGGATGAGGATTTTGAAGATGAAATCATAACGCCAAAAGCGCTGCCCGTCCAGATCTATGAGTTGCCCAAGTAAACAGAATGCAAGGAGAAGAGAGAAGAATGGCCGAGCCGTGCGGGGAAAATTTGATATGGGTTTAATTTTTTTGTGGCGCTTAAAGCGTTTTGTATTAAAGTGGTTTTTTAGTTAGCTCTTAGTTTTTGTGTACAATCTTAAGTTTAGCATTGAACGAGGCGGGTGAAACGGAGTATACTACAAATTGAAGAACAGAATGGCAACAAATATATACCTAAATCAGTTGGTGCCCAAATGTTTATTTGTCAAACAACAACAACCACAAAGACCATCAGCCTTTGGGCACCTCTGAACTAACTCCTAGAACAGGAACTTATCAGCAATTTAAATGAAGCAGCTTGTAGACCTAGAAAACATTTCCATAATATTCTAACTAAGCAAAAAATAAACAAAAGGTTAATGAAATTTAAAGATATATATACAATATATATATATATGTACTACATACAAACAATTAGCGCTCTTCAAGGTTTATGCTTTTTTGAGTCATCCATCTAAGAGAGAGAAAGGGAGAGAGAGAACAAACATATCGGCTAAAATCGAACAAAAAACTAAGCAAAATCCATCAGTCGAAAGAATTGTAGCCAAGCGCAATGGATTCTGAACAAAACCAACCAAGATATACGAGTATCGAGTATATGTATCGAATTAATACGAGTATATATTAATACGAACAGATATGGTATTTTTTAATTTATGATATTGATATTTAATGTATTGTACTATCTGTGTATATGACAAAAACAAAAAGCAATGAGAATGAAACATGCAATTTTATAATAGTTTGTTAAAATCCAACAACAAAAACAAAAATCAACAACAAAAACAAGACAAAAATAAATTAAAAACTCTTCGAGAAGGAAACGAAATGTTGGTCATTAAATTTTTGAAAAATTTTATATACTGAGGGGAAAAAGTTCTCAAGCTTATAAATGAAAGAGCCAAGTCTTATACATTATGTCAACAAATTTTGCTGAACTGTGGCAATTCGGCTAGATCAGAGCTTTAGAACACGAAAGCAATAAAACAAAAAAGGTGTGAGTGTCGTTAACACTCACGAGGCTTTAATGCTTTAAAGCTTATTTTCGAATCTCGAATCGAAGCTCGCTCAATGCTATATACAGGTTAAATCAGCAATGGCACCTTTCGAAAGAAGAAGAAATACCAGCACCCAGATCCTAATCAGATCACTCCCAGTACCCACCTAGATCCTACAGGTCATACCCAGATCCAACAAAGATACCGCCCAGATCCCACCCAAAATCCAAATCCAACCTATTTAGGTCCCACTTAGATCCCAACCAGATCCAAATCAGATCCTACACAGATGCCACTCAGATCACATCCACTTCCCACCCAGATACCACCCAGTTCCCATCTTAGATCCCAACCAAATCCCTCCCAGATTCTACCCAGATCCCACTTAGGTCCAGTCCAGATCCTACCCAGATTCAACGTAGCTAGATCCTACTCAGAACCCAACCATATCCCACCAAAATCGCTTTTAAATACCACTCAGATCTTTTCCAGAATCCACCCAGATGCCCTTTTCAGCATTTTTTCTACCTCTTAGCTTTCCCCCTCTGTCCATCCTCTTGTGTATGTGTGTGTGTGTTTACCGGGAAACTACAAAAAAACAACTGACGTCAGCGTCACGTGACGTGAAATTTTACTTCTACCAAAATCAAAAATATTTTCCAGGTAAGAGGAGAAATTTTTAGCTTTTTTATAGAAGATCTATTCAGCCATATTCCTTATAATTATATTAAGAAAGTCGGTAAAGATCGCAAAATTTAGAATCGTTGTTGAAATTATTGTTCATTGAAACTTGTGTTGAACAGTCCAAACTAGGAAATCCAATCAAATCGTATTTCAGTTCCGGTTATGGTTCGTACCGAAACTTATGTTTCGGTAAAAGGTTCTGTTTTTGGTTCTAATACTATTTCCGGTTACGTACCGATATCAGAATTTTTATTTCAGCATACCGGACGTTGCTGGGCAAAATCTACCGAAAGTGTCTCTTGGTCATGTATGTGTGTTGCTCATGTGCCTCAGTTAACTGTGTAAACTATGTCTGTGCTGGCTTTCGCTTCGCTTGCGATGAATTATTTAACGCAACAACTAAAACTTAGCCCAAATAACAGCAAGAGGAAAGTTTGCCTTGACACTAGGCTAGTTTTGCTCAGTTGATAATACACGAGATAAATAATAATATCAAGTGATCCGTTAAGAGAGAGTAGTTCTACAAAAATTGGACCCTGTTTTTTGGTGAGCAGACAGTATAATCAGAATTGGTTTATCCTATTTGGCATTTCAGAAAGAAGTAAGAAGTAAGTACTCCGTTCTCAGCAGAGCTGCAGCTGCACTGCTTTCTTTTGGTCATAATTTGAGTATCGTTAATCCAATCTTAACTATTCTGAAGTTTTTATACCTCTGCAGCTCGTAAAATTGTTTTAATAAGGGATTTGAATTTTTGTCATACAAAAAATTTTTTTTAGCAATAATCAATGGTTTTTGAAGAATTTTAAAAACTGACCAAAAGATGGCGCCTCAAATGATACCATGATATTTAATTCAATAAAGAGATTAGGTAGAAGTTCGGTTTATTGGAGACGGCATGTTGCCGGTAAAAATTAGTGTCACAGAATCGCGGAGAGTTAAGTGTGCGAGTGATTAAGAGATGTAAGATACATAAGAAGGGAGTATCGAGCATCTATAGTTGTTAGAGATGTGTGAACTAGCTAGAAGATGAACTGGATTTGTGATTTAAGCTGGATGAACTGGGACTGGAATAGGGGCTGAAGCCCCCACCCCCCTCAGAGCACAAATATCTTAATTCTCCAAATATATGCAAAGCGCAATTTATTTCTAGAAATCTAAGATGTCAGAAAAAAAGCTGGAAATATTTATATTGTTCAAAATCCAGTGAACAGTATTTACAAACGAAGAATTTTGGTATATTCGAATTGATTCCTAACGAAACCCTATATATATCGATACAGGCAGAGAAAAATCTACTCTTCACCTTGCGTTTCGTGCGGCGCGGATGAGAAAAGTTCTATTCACAAAAAACATGAATGTGTGTAGCGCGAAAATGTGATTCGGTCTGAATTGCTTAGTGTGTTCGGCCCTAAGGGGCTATGGCTGGTGAACTCTGCTTTGGAGCATTAGAAAAGCTTAAGAGTTATAGAGACAGCGAAGCGTCATCACCGATTGAAAAAGCTAAGTTTCTGATCGGATCTCGGATTGAATTGTTATTTGGAAAAACAAAATACGAATTATCTTTTAATGTAATTTTTTACAAAACCAAGTAACTTGCTGACGAAATGTTTATATGATCGCCAAAAAAAAACCGCAACAACCTACGCACCGAGAATATGACGCTTTTGGGATACTTTCGGTCATTTTTGTCCCATTGTACAAGCACACAGTTTAAGCATTGTTGAAGCTGCAAAAGTCTATGAAAAGAACTCGAAAAAAGGATTTCAAGAAGAAAAAAGGATTTCTTGACGATCCCTGTCACCTTGTTAACAGCTGAACGATCGAAATCCCATCTTTGTGCCTGAGGACGGACTCAGTCTGAGGCACATCTAACTTACCACATCATGAGTTAAAATTCTTAATGTGTTGGATGTTGAATGTAGCCTATTAGAGAAGATTGAAGTTATTCTCAGTTTTAGGTTGGCATTTTCTCCCAGTTTTCTTAAAATCCGCAAAACTTTCGACATTTCGTTGAACTAAGTATTTTATTATGAATTAGTTAAACGCAATACATGTAAGTTAAATATTTCGAGTATTTTATATGACAATTCTACATGAATATTTTTTAATGTGTATGCATGTAAATAATACCTGTAAGTTTTAATTGACTTAAATTATAGTTTTCTTTTTCGTGCTAACAAATGCCAATTTGAAAATTCAAAAGGAAAAGAGAGGCAGTGTACAATATAAAGTGCCACAAAATAATGTTTACATCTAGAATAGAACGACTACAATAATTCGATTGGAACATTTTAAATTATATGTGGTATATCAAATGCATATTGCTTTTAGGTGAATGATTTTCTATAACTATGCTTGATATGGCGCTTATGTTTGAACTAAAACAGACACACACAAAAATGTTCAACTAATTAATTATACGATTATGATCTTTTGCCCATTACAATAATGCTATCAAATTCTACCAGATGAAAAATTTGTTGATTTGTGCTTATATTTAGGAATTATAAGTATGCTTAAGTTGTTAAGTCGGTTTGTAGAAGGGTTTTGAGTTGTTGTTTTTGTGAGATCTAAATTTTGATAGGCAGCGTTAGGCCAAATTAAGGGAAATCAAAGTGTGGTGTGTCAAGTAAACGCTGCCAAAAAGTTGGAAAAGAGGATTTGAAGTGAGTATATCGTATCGAGGTTTTGAGAACTACATAATTTGGTATATTTTTAATAGAGTAAGCCTAACCGAAATAAATATCGTTTAATAATTTCCGTATTGTTCTCTGATTTTAGTGTTTGCAATCAATTTCTCATAATTTTAGGAGCAATAACTAGAAAAATGGCAAAAAGGTTTCTAAATTTCAAGACTTGTTAACAAAATCTTAAATAATGCCAAGTATTAAATATTTCAAACATAATCGAAACATGACTATAACCAAAATTCTGTTCGGTTTAAATCTTAGAATTCAGCTTTTCAATTAAATTTTGTAATTTTCAGTTTTTTACAACTTTTTTTAGAAAATTAATCTTTGATAAGCTTTTCTTTGGAAGGATTGAAAAATAATTTAAAGATTTTACTCTAAAAACTTTAAGTAAAATCTTTATGAAAAATTTTAGTTACAAATTTTCTTACATATTTTAAACCTTGAAATTTTATTTCTAAATGTTAATAAAAGTTAAATCATCCCAAAGAAATTCTAAGCATTTTTTTTAATATTTAAAATTTTTGGAAAATTTTCAGATAGTTTCTAAATTAATTTAATCAACCTTTCAGATTGAAAATCTTTAAGAACATTTTTAGATTTCAAATATTCTTTCCTTTTTAAAGCCTTGAAATTTAAATTGTCGTAAAGAAATCCTTAGCATTTTTTAAAACATAAAAAGTTCTTAAAAAATTTTCTAAAAATTTTTTTTCTTTATTTCAACAACTTTTCAGTTCGAAAATCACAAAATTGATGCCATTGTGAAAAATGGAGAAATGGCTTAAACTTTCTAAATTGCAATTCACCATTTGTTGTTAAATATTTAAATTAAAGTTCTCAAATATTATCGATACGACATAAATTCCCAAAAATCTCTTTTCCTTTAATCATTTTGTTCATTTGCATTATTTTGGCTATTGTTTGACTCAGTCTCGTTATCGCTTAAAGTTGCCTCTGTCTCCAATTCTGCCGCATTTACCAATTCCGCATTAGCTCCACCCACCGCGCCCTCTAGTTCATCGGGCATTTCAGCCGGAGACGCCTGTTTGGGCTTAAAACTGTTATTCTCCGCATTTAGTTTATAATTCTTGAAGTTTGCCTGCTGTTGTTGCTGTTGCTGAGCCGCCTGTCGTTGCAATCGTCTTTGCTGATTGCTAAAAGTAGGACTCTCCGAACGGGCACGCTGTAGCAAAGGACGCTGTTGCTGCTGTTGTTGCTGCAAATGATAGCTGGGATCATGATCCCTAGAACGTCCAAATTCAAAACCATTTTGCCACTGTACATGAACATTCTCATAGGAGGGATCTTCATAGCGATAATTTTGACTACGCTTATCTACTGTTCCCGTGCGTAGACGACTCAAAGTGCTGTGAAGTGGTCGAGAGGCCGCATTGGGATCACGACGCACACTATTTCCAGAGGCAGCTGTACAGGCTCCAGCACAAGAGCTTTGAAAACGCACCATATCCTGGGGTAGACCTCCCAAACGTGGAGTGCCATAGGGATTGGAGGCAGTATCACAGCTGACACAGTCACGGGAGAACATAAAATTAAAGTCAATCACCTGCTTGGTTAAAGAAAAAAAGTTAATTTAATAAAAATGTTTTTAGTATTCTTAATTCTTGCTTACCTTGCACTCGGGTCCCTGGCCCATCCAGAGAGGCAACCACTTGTTAACTAAAAGCCATTGCAAACTGGATTTAGAAATGCGATTTAGCGCCCCATCTCCCGAGGAATTCGAGCGTGTGGCGGTCGAAGTGTTCTTTTTGACCAAGTTCCCTACCCCCTTTTCTACAGCCGTGGCCGATGTAGAGGCTGGGGATTCTTTGGCTGATTTAGTGGCAGTTTTTATTTTGGGTATGGCACCTGTGGCGGGTCTTCCTGCCCCTGAAGCATTACTAGCACTCTCCTGCTCTGGCTCAACTTGTGCTCCAGCTGTGGCTGGTCCCGCCGAAGCTGAGCGTGCTGCCCGTTCCATGGACACATTTGGCGTTAATGGAGAATTATGTACCATAGCTGATCCTCCTCCTGTTTTGTATATATTTGTCATGCTCTGTGAATTCTCGCCGTGCAGACAACTAAAAAAGCTCGAAGCACTGTTCTTAACAGGCACTTTCACATGACCATAGTCCGGAGTATTACTTGAGTTGCCCACATAAGCCTGACAGTTGGGTACATTACATGTGGTGGTAGTGCTGCTAGTGTTATTGTTGTTGACTCCGCTACCATTGGCATTCAGTCGTATGTGTCCCACGGTGCCAAAATGTGAGTGTCCCAGCACCGCATAATGTCCACCCAGATTATAATGATCTATGTTACCACACGAGGAGCTTAAATGTCTTTCAATTCGTCCTATGCCATGACCTAAAACATCGAGACGTGTATAGAGCGGCACACGATTGCCTCCTGCGGTTCGATAGATGGGTTCATCACGTATCTGTTCATAGATATTCTCATAACGCATTGTACCGGCTGTGGCATATGGCAGATTATAACCATCTGTTGACTCGGTGTCATCAAAACTTCGCTGACGTGGGCAATTTGAGCGATTGTTGGCATAGAGTGGAGTGCAGCGGAAACCACTGCCATAGCGATTGCCTAAGGGAGAAAGAAGTGTGATTATAACTTTTTGGAAACCTTTGGATGTTGAAAATTTACTTAAATTATGCTCAAAAACTTTAATCGAACGGTAATCATTTTATTTCCTAGGCGCGGTTGTACACAATATTAATATTTGTTGAACTGTGTAATCTAAATTCAAATATTGATATCGTGATGAAGTGTGACAGCAAGAAAGTATGCTGATGATAGGGTCCGAATGCCCTTGAAACAGTAGATTATATTGCTATCCAATATAATAAATATCTAATAAATAAACATCTGATTTTAGGTTTTTTTTTTGTTGTTGGTCTAAAAAAATTGAAATTTTGGCATTGGACTAACAAAAATATTAGTAATTTTTTTAAATGATCATATCCAAACTATGATTTTTTAGGTAAAAAGCTAAATGCTAAAATATTTTAAAATAGGTCCAAATAGGTATAAATTGGTAAAAATAGGACAAAATAGTTTAAAATATACTCTACTCAAAGTACCACTCTAAATTCCGTACTTTTGATTAGAACGATAAAAAATACCCAAGGCAAAAAGGTACTATGCAAAGGCAAGCACTGTAGATGATTCGTGAAGCTCTAGTCAAAGCCCAGTTACGGTAAATAGTTTGTATCTTGTAAAGGCTGCTTTGTGAATGTGTTCAGCAGACGCACGAGCAAAAGATTTGAGGTAGGGACGCGAGCCTTATCATAAAAATATAATGAATTTCAGATTTTGTATCCTTGCCATTCTTGGTATATTATCACGGTTCGGTAAGATCACTAACATATGTATGTAGTTGTGTTAACCACCACAGAGGACCCTTAGCTAAAAAGGGCGTTAATGCAATATATCAGAAATGATTTTCATCTTAATTGCCATTTAAGTTTGGTTCAATACTGCTATTTATCCCCATTAATTGTAATTTAATGATTCGTAAATGGTGGTAAAATGGTTTGAAATAGACTCTGCTTTTTCGTCCTTCCTTTTATATTCTGTAAACACTATCGTGCCTTGCAGTGTATAAGAAACCTACTCAAGGTCCGAACATAATCTTATTGTACACTTAGTGTCCCTTACGGAAAACTGATTTTGCTCGCCCGCTTGGTGAACACACGAAATTGGGAACTTCTTTTAGAATTTGCCTCCGTAGGATAGGCAATTGGGAACTATACTCAAACGCTGATCTTAAACCTAATGAACACTTGACTGAATTCATCTATCAAATCCTCAAAATTAAAAAAAAAAATTTCTGAATAACATTGGTATTTTTTGCTCAGATCTCATTTTGCTTTTCAGAAAAGATAGATTTAAGGCCTAAGATAATATATATGTATATGAGATCTTTGCGAGGTACTCGGTCAATGCAAAAGCAAACCAGCCATTCCACCACTTTCACTTTCGCAAAAGATTTGGAATTTAAAGCCGGTTTAAGGACCAATTTAACAAAAAAAAAATCTTACCGATACAACTTCTATTTACCTGTCTAGGATTGCCATCTGTTTGTAGTAATCAAGTTCATATGAAAAATTTGCAAATTTCGCGATTTTTTATATTAAAGTTATATAATCAATAGGTCGGACATTTGATGTATGGAAAGATGTAAGACCATACTGATACCCCCTTTAGCGAAGCGTTTCGTGTAAGGCATAAAAATAAAAATTATTGAAAAAAAATTTGTTTTAGGGTCTGCGACTTGGATTTAGATTATCACTCAAACGTACTGTCGCCCTTGCCTACATTTTTGATATTATATTTGAAGTCATAACATAGCATAACAAAAGTACCATGACCATAAAAAATTTGTTTTTAATATAAGCAAGACAATATGTTAATAATATTTACTAAATATATATATAATAAAAATCGTATATTACGTCAAAATTTCTACTATTCTGCACAGTTCATGCAAGAATGCAAGTATTAGGCGTACACTAAGAGGCTATCAGGGTATTTTTGAAGTGAGGTCCCCCACACGAGCTGAACTGAAGTGCTGCGCATCACGGTTGCAGCCTTTTCTGCGAATAGTCTATTTTCACTGTGCTGCTTATAAATAGACTATCGTCTACTTGATAATTCACATTCTTTCAGGGAATTTGTTTATAAATCAAAAAATCTTTATTTATTATTATAAAATTATTTCATTCTCCTTAAAAAAGACTCCCCCGTCTGCACTACACGTGTGCCAAATTTTAGCACAATTTTAAATCAGTGACCGGCAAAACACACATGCTTTTTTTGCCTTTGCATGTGTGCGTTCAGACACGCGAGAGCGCTCTCAGTTAGCACATGTTTGTCAGTGCAAAAGAGAGCAGTGTACGCTCGTATAGTGTCTGTGTATCGACGCCGCTGCTACAGAGGATGGATACTTGTAAGCACAGAACATTGAACGGTTCCGGACACTGTTTTAAATACATGCTTCAGAGTCCTCTTTCGGAATAGTCTTCGATTTCTTCATCGTTTTGGTTTTTATCTCTTTTATCGATTCCAAACGGTGTCTGCAAAGAGTTTTCTTCAGTTTAGCGAATAGCCAATGTTAGCCCTAATGGTCTCTCAAAATTGTTTTCACTGTTATCTGTCTGAAAGGTCCGTGAATTCATGCGGACATGGCACTTATTGGAACATCGCCTGTGAACCATGCTCACTCCAACCTGAGTGCCACTCTAGTCGCACTTTCCGAAATGGACACGCTTAAATATGTCGTTCCATACAAGAGCGTGGATAAAACGCATCTCTTCGTTGGAAATGGGTTCGCTTCGTAAAATTTAGGTCTTAGTTTAGCGACCGAAAATTCGTTCGATTCCTGCTCCCTAATTCTTTGTTGCTCGATTAAATTAAAATTTGACAACTTTTAAATAATACGAAGAGTTCGTTGACGAAATTTACTTTAGGAGAGACTGTCGTATACTTATAATATTTTTGGAAACTTTGAGGGCTTTTCGATAAGGACATAGACGGGATTTACACGATGAAGCAAACTTCATGAAGTTATCTCAGTAGGCGAGACATATGTACATGTGTAGTTCTATACATTTTTTTTTAAAAATCTTGTAGAATTCCTTTGATTTTCAAGCCTACTAAGAAAACTTCATGAAGTTTGCTTCATCGTGTAAGTCCCGACTTATACTAAAATGTTTTGATTTTTTAAACTATTATGTCCAAAGCAATGATTTAAGATGCTATCATTCTAGTTTCTTATCAGCGTTCGCCCTAGTGTGCATTTATATTAAAAGTAAAATTTCTTACCATTTTGCATATCGATGCGAAAATTGCGGCGATAACCCAAACCGGAACGTACAGATCTGGGCACATCATAGGCGGCATTAGAACTCAATAGTCCTACTCCTCCCGAGACGGAACGATCGTATAAATCATTTCTATAGTTATTCATGGGCAGCAAACGTGGCTGAGATGGTGGTGGTTGTTGTTGTTGTTGTTGTGGTGCAGGTGTGGCTTCTGTTGGTGGAGGTGGTTGTTGAGGCTGTGGAGCAGCAGCTTCCTCCACATTAGCAGGGGCATTGGCAATGTTGTTGTTGTTATTGTTGTTGTTGTTGTTGGGCTGACCAATTGGCGCATATATATTTTCATAATGTGGATGATTGGGCTGTGCAGCCAAGGGTTGAGCTATGGGTGGTGCTGTGGCTGCAGCAGGAATATTACCATAAATGGCACCACCCACCGCACCCTCCATAGTGCCCTCAGCTTGGCTATTCTCATCATCCAACAGTGCTATGGCCAGCGAAACGGCTTGGCTGCAATAAAGAATTAATTGTTATTCTTGTGATGAAAATTCCTAGAAATATTCACTTACCGTGCCAATGCACCCTGCTCTTCCATTCACATGGGCTTATCAATCATACAGACGCCCGCATAGCTGCGTCCAATGGTCATCAATGATGGCAATATACGCCAGCTATCCGATTCTGGGCAGTAAACCTCCACCGAGGCTAAATTTGAAGTGCCATCATCTCCTCCCACCACATAGAGTAGACCCTCGTGGGCCACCACGCCAGCATTGCGTCGACAGAAGGACATATCGGCCACCGAACGCCAAGAGTTTGTCTCACAGTCATAAGCCTCCACGGATTTTCTTACCCTGGGCCCATCATGTCCACCCACCGCATACAAAATGTTATTAAGCACTCCCACACCGGCTCCACTGCGTCGTAAGGACATGGCAGCCACCGCCGACCAAGTATCGGTCTCGGCACTATAACGTTCCACCGAGCTTAAGCACTGCCGGGAGAAGCCATCGTAACCACCCACTGCATAGAGCAGACCATGCACTACTCCCACACCCACTGAGCTGCGTCGTGTGGACATGGAGGCTATAAATCGCCAGATTTCAGTCTTGGGATCATACATTTCAGCACTGGAGAGTCCGGTGGTGCCATCAAATCCTCCCACCGCATAAATGCAACCATTAAGAACAGCCACTCCTAAAGTGGAGCGTCTGGCTTCCATATTACTACAAATGGCCCAATGATCTGTGGCCGGATCATAGACATCCACGGTACGCACTCTCAGCGAACCATTGAAGCCGCCCACGGCATAGACCTTATCTCCCAGTACACTCAGTCCCGAACGGCAACGACGATTGGGCATTTCAGCCGCTTGATACCATTTCTCTTCCCTCAAATCATACCACTCCACCGAGCGTATGGCCTTGGGTGCCTGTCCTCCAATAACCAGCAAAATCTTAGGCATGCCCACCGGCTTCCTGGGCACAGTACGTGCCGACTTCGTCTCAGTGGGCAGTAGATGATAAGTCAAAGCCTCTATAATCAAATTCTTGCAAATTATGTTTCCTTCCAGTAAGATTTCTTTATCCACCCGTTGGGTAATGTACTCCTTGGAGAGGAAGGGTAAACGTACATGTTCCATTAGCGATGAGGTAAACTGTTCACGCTGGGGTACATCATAACGCAGCCAGGCTATAACACACTCATAGACACGCTCCTCATTGGGCACCGAAATGCGATCATTGGCTATCAGGTTGATGACTTGTTCGTGTGTGAGATTCAGAAACTCATCAAACTGAATCACTTCACTGCATAAAATTGAAACAAAACATTTTTAATGGAATACCAGTTTAAGGAAAACCGGTTAATTTGTGTAAAACTCACTTGAAATGCTGCTCAATGTATGTCTCTGCATAGTTAAGCAACTCCACGCAGGCATGCAGATCTGCGAATTCTCGTATGCCCAGGCAATTGCTGGAGTCCAATTGGGTTTGTAGAAAATCACAGCAGGCATCTCTCACATCGTTCAGTTGTAACAAATTGGCTGCCGTTAGCAGAACCTGCACATTATCCTCATTGACTTCTACGGTGGAGGTGTACACATAGTCTATGAGCAGCTCCAGGGCACGTGCATCCACACTTTGTAGAGTGATGCGCGATTGTCGCGATTCCTCGAAACTGGTAAACATGGCATAGAAATATGGACTACAAGAGGCCAAGACCATGCGATGAGCATGAATTTCTACATCATCGGCCACCAAAATGACATCACACAGTTGTTTTTGTCTGAAATGAGGTAGAAGTATTGGGTCAGCTATTATAAACTTCTGGACACATTCACTCTAAGATCAAGCGAACTACTCGCTCTTCTCTCTTCCTCTCCACTAAGCTGAATTTTAAAAAAAAAAAAACTATTTCTTGCATTAATGCCGTGTTTTTTGTCCGATCGTCTTGAGATTTTTAAAAGAGATCGCGTTTAGATTTGGTTTTTTGTTTTGAACTTTAAAATGGTGGGTCTGAGAGTTTATGAAGTTTCCTAGGGTAGGGTGGAGAATGATCGGTATAAACACTAAATGTACTATTAACTTTTAATTCGAAAGACTCAACATTAAACTTATAACTTTCACTACATAAGATTTAGATTAAGCCTGAAAGTAGACAGAAAGACAGATCAGAAGAGCAAAGAATTTATTCCGCGTATAACTTCGTTTGAACATTTTCACATAATTATAAAAATTCTGTCACCCATTTGCCTTATCGGAATTTTATATTTAGAATTGCACCCGTTAATTTTAAAGCCTATCCCACTTTGTTCAAGTGGGATTCAAGTCAATCATTGACCTGCTGCAATTTAAAATCAACCAAGCGCACTTTTCGATCTGGAATAACTTACATTTTATAAGCAAAATTTTTACATAAATTCCAGCGCAATCGACAGAGACACTTGAACAGATACATTATTTGGCACACGGATTGTTTAAAAGTACATTTGTAATAAACTTTCAGACCAAACATCGATTGTATTATTCGGATTTTAACTTAACTTCATTTAAATGCCCTAACGGTCAATCATTTTTAGGTCATTTAGTTAGGATTTTATCCATAACTTGTCTAAAACAAAACACTTCAGCTGTCTTCGCCTGTGCTTAGTGACAGCTGAAGATTGAATTGGTATTCATGAACAAGCTATAGCCTCCTTTGTGGTGTTGTGCGTTTCTTGTTTTAGACAAGTTATGGACAAAAGCCTAACTAAATGACCTAAGGCCTGCTTAAAAAAGTTCTATGATTTTCAATCAAAAAGGTCACTAAAACAATCACTTTGCATTTTTAGAGTTGTTTGATGGAAATTCCAACTCTTACCAATTCCAATTAATCGAATTCGGAAACGGGCTAAGGCCTAAATACACTGCCATGCACTTGAATAGAGACAAGAATATACAACTATTAAACTAAAACAATCAATTTAAATCAATAGACAAATATTTTTTACCATTCAGTATTTCATTCTTTATTGAATAAAAAATCTGTTTGTAACACAAAAAATACAGAATTAGAAAATTTATGCGTTTTCAAAAAAGAATTTTTTTTTAAAGTTCCGAAAACAGCCTTGACATGAAACAGGCCTGTATATCTTATACCTGACATAGGAACCATCGGTCGGAAAATGTATAAATATATTGAGAAAACCTTTTTTTGCTTTCAAAATTTAGCTTTTTTAAACTCTGTCATTATTAATCAATGTATATAAAAAATTAATGTATGTTTATCTGTTCCTTATGCCTGCCTAAGCTGCTCAATCGATTGTGATGAATCGTTTGAATATGGTTGGACGCTTGGTTTTTAGGTTAAAAAATTAGGTGAAAAATGTTTCAAAAACCGTTTCCAATTTGCCAAATTATACCGTTCATCCGATTATAATGAAACTTGGGGGATTGGTTGGATGCTTGCCCTGGAAGATTTTCAAGTTGAAGAAATGGTCGAACAACCGCGAAATTTGCTAAAATTTCCGTTTGTGATGAAATATGCCGGAGCTAAGTTAATTGGCATGAGATGCCGTCAGCCAGTTTTAAAATTAATTGATTAAATGCAAAAATGGCGATAACAATAGCGCTAAATATTTTCCAATCAATTCATTGGTATATGGAATCAATATTGATTTCAGAATATTCTAAATATCTACTTTTCACTTAGTTCTTAACGAATTTTGAAACACAATCAAGCGTAAGAGGATGATTTTTTTGTCGAAAAAAATCTTACATATTCGTGTGTGTAACCCAAAAACCGTGAAATTTGCTTTCTTTTAATTTAAGTACCTACGAAAGCGCAGACATTGGTAAATATGAGATTTTTAAAGTTCCGAAAACAGAATTCCCCCTTGAGGTGCGGAAATTTGGGGTTCGAGGTGATTGACTAAAGGCTGAACAAAAAATTTTATTTGCTCTTAAGAAAAATTTCAGTTTATAGGCTTTGAAAAACATGGGGCCCTGTTTCAAATTCTGGGTGAATTTTTGTGCAAACGTTAGTATTTCGAATGCAAGTTGAATGCAAGTCACAAACCAATCTGTGGTTACTATATTCCGCCGACCTTTTCTTTCGAATTGAATTCACTGCAGATTGAGCAGTCAGTTTTAGCTACTTATTACTGATCTAGTAACCATTTTTACAATTGTCACCTTTTATACAGCGTTATTAAATTCGATTTCAAATGCTGACGTTTAAGGCCTTTTTCCAGATAACATAAAAATTTATTTCGGCACAATACTTCATTCAAATAAGACTGCTTTGCAATAGCATTCAGATTTCCAAACGGTTCGAAAGTGTTTCTATTCATGTGAACTTCAACATAAAAATTAATTTTTATGTCATCTGGAATCAGGCCTTTACATGAAAATCGAATCGAAATTCGAAAAAGGGCTGATTAATAAATGTTTTGTTAGAAATTCTAACTTAGAATTGAATAAAAAGTTCTGAATGACATTCAAAAATGATTTATAAAACAACTTGATACTTGCCTGGCGATATGGAGACACTGTAGTTGGAAGACAGTAGGCCAGATTTTTATACCCTTGGAGAGGGTATATTAAAATTGTCCGGATGTTTGTAACGCATAGAAGGAAGCATCTCCGACCACATAAAGTATATATATTCTTGATCAGCATGACGAGCTGAGTTGATATAGCCATGTCCGTCTGTCCGTCCGTCTGTCCGTCTGTCCGTCCGTCTGTCCGTCTGTCCGTCTGTTTCTATGCTATCTCCTCCGTCAGTTTTAAGGCTATCTTAACCAAACTTTGCACGAAGTCTTTTGGTATAAATACGCTGCACATTTGTCGGAACCGGCCGGATCGGATGACTATAGCATATAGCTGCCATAGGAACGATCGGTTGAAAAACTAGTTTTAGTGAGAAAAACTTTTTTGTTTTCAATGCTATCGCTCCCAACGCTCGTATTTATAAGTTTTTAATGATTTCACATAATTTCACCAAGCCTTGTCAAAATCGGATAACTATATAGTATAGCTGCCATACAAAAGTTAGGTCTGAAAAAAGTCTTAGTGGGAAAAACTTTTTTGTTTTCAATGTTATCGCTCCCAACGCTCGTATTTAAAGGTTTTCAATGATTTTACATAATTTCAACAAAATTTGTAGAAATCGGACCACTATATAGTATAGCTGCCATATAAACTGTCAGGCATATATCAAGCTCCAAGGGTATATAAACTTCGGTCGAGCCGAAGTTAGCTGGCCTCTATTTTTAAATTTTGAAGCAAACCAAAAACTTAGGGTAGGACTTCCCAAAAATCCCTTAGACTACGAATCCGAAGTTTGCAGCCCTTCAAATAGTGTGTAGATCTCGTTTGGCCCGTCATTTGTAAAAGTAAATAGTGAGAAATTTCACTCGGAATTGAGAACAGGAAAATCAAACCGAGTCGGATTTCCGTTTAGTTCACTTTTCAAAAAGTTTTGGAATGAAGATCATGCTTGATTTATAAGGATTTCCCTTCAAAAACAGTGGATTATTTAATTGGACTGTCCGCCACCAAAGCATTGAGGGCTCGCTCCGTAAAATTATTTGTCACTATCTTCGGATATCTGAATCCCGTAGAAACTGTAAGATGGTTTTTAGAGGGCCTAGCTGATGGACCATCGATTAGCTACGAATAAGTGGGTTTACCTTACAAAGAATCTGTCCTGGACAGCCAGCGGGTGTCACGCTGCAGTGCATTGACTGCTATAACTAGCTTCACACACACCCAATTCCTACGCAATACCTTCACCTTTCCCAACCCTCACATTTCACCCAGGGCCGGACTAAGGTGTTATTCGGACCGTTCCGAGTGTCAAACTAGCTGGGTAACAAATAGTCCAGATTCAAACGATGGAATCAGGCAAGTGGCGACCGCCTGTTTTAAGTAGGCTTGCCACTGGTGGGCCTCGGCTGGTGGTGGACCATCTCAAGCCCCAAAAAAGGGAACTTCAAGCTTGAAAAAAAGTAACGCATTTGAATATAAGCGGTATATTTTTTTGATTTGTATCGCCTTCTTTTGAATTAAAAGTCACGGTTTTTTTTACTATGATGTGTAGTGACCAATCTTTTCTTTCTTTCTTCATCTTTTGGAGCATGTAACAACATAATATTCAGTACTTTACATCAGAGTTCTCCAGCCATAGCCCCTTTAACACGAACGTACTCGCCGATTAACGCCGAATGCTTGCCAAGGTCATGCTTCACTGTGTGTTAGAGAGCAACACAAATGCTGTCAAATGACAGCAACACACTGAAACTGTGGAGTTCCAAAAAAGGATCGCACTGAGAAAGCGCCATAACTGTCATTGTTGTATCATGTATCGGTCTTTAGTCGAATTTGGAGATTATCCCTGGTTTGAAAACAGAATTCTTCCTTTTTTATTCTGGGTGTATAAAGCTGTGTAGGCACAAGATTCCTTTTATAATAATGCCTCTCATTTGCTATGTTTCTGCACTAATCCGACATTAACAATAATTTCACGACTCTCTGAAATCTATCTAGCAGATTTCATTAAAGACTTCAAATGGTTTTATAACCCTTACTACGAGGCTTCTTTCTTTTTCCGAAACATTTTGGAATGAACAGAAAAGTGCAAAGTCCCACCCAACCTTCATCCGATCTACATTCCTGATTTTTCATTCCACAATTTTCTGAACTATGGCCTCGACCTTTTAAAATACGGCAAAGAATTTATTACTTGAGGCACGTTTAATGAAAAAACAAACCCGAACCGAAACCGCATTTTGGTTGAAGCAAAACTGACAAAGCATAAGAAATACCAAAAAAATCACATTAAGGTCTATTGATAAAATGGGTAGGTCAAAAAGAGCAATAATTTAATGCGGTACAAGGCTATGCATATATCCCAAGGCATTAAAAAAATTGGAGCAAATATGGCAAAAATAAATTCAACTCTTCTTCGCTTGCTCGATCGCTGGAAAGGAATACTTTGCAAGTCTATAATATATGTTTGGTCTTGAATTCTGCATTAAGAATTCAAATTGAGTCCGAAATGCTACACTTAGTTGCTATGTAACAAAGGTGTCGCCGTATCCAAATCAAAGTTCAATAAAACTAGTTTGTCACCAAATTTGGGCTAAAAAGTTTCCACAGTTGATGTCGGGTAATTTTCCAGTCCCCCCTACTCGTCCCCCCTCACCCAACACACACATAAAAAAATAAAAGCGAAATGCGGAAACAAATTCAAAAAAAATTACAGAAATCTGTGCGTTTCGAGCGCATCCAAGTTCAAGGGCAAACAACAAGCGAATGCTAAATAAGACAAAAACCACAACTAATCATAATAATAAAAAAATATACATAAAAGTGGCAAAATGGCAACAAGAAAACAAACTCGAAACTAAAAATATTAATGGGAATGGCCTCTTGACACAAAGCACAAAAATAAGTGGACAAACAAACGCAAAATAATGCGCAAATAAAGATCGTCTGACATATTCATAATTTTCTGAAACCAAAATAAACTTATTCCCGGGGTCGTTGTCGCTTAAAATTAGCTGCATCCCACCCCACTCACCTGCGCATCTCATTCATGGCCTCAAAGGATCTGTTTGTGTGCTGTTCGTTGCTATATTGGCCCACTGTGCCGCGCTCCTTGCCATTGGGTCGTTGTATATGTTTCTGGGAACTTTCGTCCAATGAATTTTGACTAGCATAGCGCAGCAGGCAGCTACCTCTATCCAGACCACTGCCCTCGGCTGCGGGATTCTGTGGCTGCTGATGGTGTTGCTGGAGCAGCAGACGTTGTCTCTGTTGGGCCACGGACACACCCACTGCCGCCCCTAGACCAGGTGAAGCCATTGCACCTGGTTGCAATTCTATGTGGGCCAACATACCCGCACCAGCACCCTCTTCTCCTGCTCCTCCACCGCCTTCGGCAGCATTTTGTAGTTGTTGTTGTTGTTGTGGCTGTGGCTGCTGATTGCCATTGCTTAAGTTGCTCATAATACCGATTGTGTATTTGGTCAACAATGCACTCAGAGCTATCATTCACGAAACACCCGCGCGAGTTGGCAATAAACGGGGGATAGCCAGAAAACAAATATGGTTGAAGTTTAAGAAAAATATCCACAATCTACGTCAAGTGTGACCGTTGCAGGCAAACGGTAAAATACTGTTAAGTTAGAGATGGCCGGGCACAAGTTTGATTTAAATTATATTTGTTATTTTTTATATTATGGTAGTTCCAACTATATTATCCAGCAGATTCTGCTTTTAAGTCTGAATCTATGCTGGTACAAGTTAGGAACCAATAGGGTAACAGGTGCAGCATAAAGTTGGGAATATTGAAATTTACTTTACAATTGATTAGTTCAAAACAAACTGATCTAGCCCAATGCTGGATTATTTTTATGCTATGTCCTTAAAAATATAGTCAAAAATATTTTTTTATAAGCGCATTGAATGAATTTTCTCCGACCACATAAATTTTATATGTATATTTTTGATCAGCATGACGAGCTGAGTCGATTGAGCTTTGTCCGTCCTTCTGTCTGTTTCTATGCAAACTAGTCCCCCAGTTTTGAAGCCGACCGGATCGGATCTCTATATCTTACACCTGTCATAGGAACCATCGGTCGGAAAAATTATCTTTCTTTTTTGTTTTCAAAATTTAGCGCTCTTCAACTCAGTCATTATTAAACTATGAATATAAAAATTAATCCGTTTCAAATTTGTCAAAATTTACCGTTCTTCCGATTATAATACAACAGGAGGGATTGGTTGATCGCCTGCCTTGGAAAGTTTCCAAGTTGAAGAAATGGGCCAGAAATACTCAAAACCGCGAAATTTGCAAAAATTTCCGATTGTGATAAAATATTCCGGGATGATTGCACTGCTCGACAATATGAGATTCGATTTTCCCCCATTGGACCAAACCAACTTTTTCTAAAGTAAATTGGACCGCTGATCACGAAAATCGCCATGAAAACAAAATCTATCGACGCGTTATCGAGATATTATCGATAAACCGTTTTTTCGATTTTTCAAAAAGTTACCCCCACTTAAACTCTCATAACTTTTTTGTTTTTCAAACGATGTTAATGATCTAAACAAATTTAAAAAGACAAAACTTGACCAAACAGATTGTTTTCGGACAAAAAAGAGCTGGGTCGTGTGCTTTTAACGCTATGGGCTCAAATGGAGAAAAAAAATGGTTTTTTTTGCCAAATTTGAAAATTTATCGAAATTAAAACGCTTCTAGATTCATAATTATACAAAATTGTTATGTTTTTTTAATTGGACAGTAAAAACTATTCAATTTACTTTTAAACAAGCCCTCAAATGCAGAAATCGGACATAAAGTGGAGTTTTCAAGAATTTTTTTGTGAAAATAGGCAAAAATTCAAATACTGCTGTGACTGATATTTCTGACTTCTAGCGAGTGGTTTTAATAAGCTCAGGCATAGAATTATTCTAATATGTATAAAATTTGGTTGCAAACTTAATAAAATTTTATTTTTAACACTTTCAAAATATAGACCACCACTTTTTGCGGCTGTATGCGTTCCTTGTAGACTATCGGATAAGACCATGACAATAACACAGTTCAACAAATATTGGGCCATTGAGGTTGATACTGTTCGACGGAAGCTTTCAAGCTGAGAAAAAGTAAATTTTCACAATTATTCTAGCACGTCAAGTTTTTAAGATATCAATGGTCAAAGTTGGTAAAAAAATGCCTATAAAGGCAACTTTCAAAATTATAGGTACCTATTAAAAAGCCATCTCTAACGAAATAATGCTTGTTAAAATTTAGATAAATAGGTGGATTTTTCCTCTATTAAGGGTCATAAACCAAATTCTTGATTGAGGGGCTGTGGTGGCCGCCTAAACCTCAACCTCTCTGTCAAAGAAACAAAATTCGGATGCCATTTATTGTCCCAGGACTTTAGAAGGAGCAGAACCTTTTGCCCATCGAAAGTATCGGTCTATTCAACAAGAAATAAAGATCATAATTCCCACCGAATCGTCTGTTAGTAAGATGCCAATTTACAATGATATTGATTATGGAAATGTCTTTGGGGTCTGTTCCGAATTCCGACTCGATTTTCGTGTAAACATGTGAGTTTCGAATGCAATTTATATAAATTTAAACGTAAGAACGTAAGTGTCAAGTTAATTTGAGGCTACTAGATCCCGTCGCAATTTTCTCTCGATTTAAATTCATTTGGGATTAAGCAATCGGTTTCAGCTGCTGCCACAATTCCGAGTTTTGTTATACCTGATCTAGTAGCCGCAGGTATATTTGTCGCCTTCTAAACAACGTTTTCAAATTTGACTGCAAAATACTAAAGTTTACACGAAAATCGAGTCGAAATTCGGAACAGACCCCTTTATCAAAGTGTATTAACTAGTGTCTTATTCTCTATTTAAGTGCAATAAAAATAAAGAATAGGATGCAATATATTAAAATTTGCATTGAATGTGCTACATTATTCGACATTGTCTTTATTTTTATTTACAGAAATAGAAGTTGGAAAAGAAATCCAGTTTGAATTTCTCTTATAGGGCACATTGTCTTCGGAGATTAGAGTCCAGCAGTAGACGTTCTCATCAGGTTGTAACCATGGTATCTTTTTTCCATGTTGGACACGTCCTCATAAAATTTTTTCACGTATACTAAAAAGTATTGGAGTTTATTTTGAAAAAGTTTAAAATGAGAAGTTATTAGTCTATTTTAAGCCATATTATTAAAATCACACACTTAAAGTTCGAAAAAAACGCCCCTTGAATGAAAACTAAATTTTTGTCTATTTTCACAAAAAAATTCTTGAAAACTCCACTTTATGTCCGATTTCTGCATTTGAGGGCTTGTTTAAAAGTAAATTGAATAGTTTTTACTGTCCAATTAAAAAAACATAACAATTTTGTATAATTATGAATCTACAAGCGTTTTAATTTCGATAATATCGATAATATCTCGATAACGCGTCGATAGATTTTGTTTTCATGGCGATTTTCGTGATCAGTCCAATTTACTTTAGAGAAAGTTGGTTTGGTCCAATGGGGAAAAATGCTGTCGAGCAGTGTTGGACGCTTGCACTGAAATTGTTCCGTTCAGAGCTAAGTTAAAATTGTAATTATTTTCGCGATAAAGCTTAATCAATTTATTGGTAAGTGGAATCAATATTGATTTCATAATCTCCGAAATACTAAAATTTTTACTTTGTTCTTAATCAATTTTGGAACATAATTAAGAGTGAGAGAGTGACTTTTTTATCTAAAGAGTCGCGAAATTCGCCTAATTTTAATTTGAGTACTTACGAAGACCCTGACGTTGGTATATAAGATGTTTAGGTTGAACAGTCCAAAACATATAATATATATTAAGAATAGCGAAACATCTAAAGTTCTAGTTGAAATCAAAATTAATTAATGAGACGGGTAAACTGGCCGGTAAATGGAACTCCTATTCCTATAAACCAAAGAACGAACTGTGCCAAAATTCGCAAAAATGTATTACATTGTGTAATGAGTTCAGATGAAATATAAAAAAGAAAGATTTGATAAATAGCAATAGTGCACCTGATTGTAGACTGATCGGCACTAAAACTTGCGAAATTTGCCAATTTTTAGATCGCAATTGTAGACGAGTAAATAATTAGATCGAAGCCCAAAAGTAAGGGTAAGTTGACGGGTGAAAATTTCAAAATTTTATAAATAGATCAGGTTATCATGAAGATTAATGATTTGCAATGAAAGAAGAACAAGGACAAGGAGTCGGTCAATTGGTTTTCAAAAATGGTTCATTTTGGAACAAAAACGCTGTTTAAAAACTGAAATTGATATTTTGCTGAATAATATTACATTACATTCTCGCCAAGGCTACTGATCTTTTGCAGGACGAGTCCCTTTGTTATTTTATATAATAAATAATATATAAATTTTTTGAATGGAAGTTCAAATACAAAGGATTCTAAAGAGTTTTACCATAAGAGTAAAAGAAGATTGGATGAAACTGAAAAGCGTTATGAAAATTCTAATGTTGAAATGAAAGTTAAGACACTTACAAAGATATACAAATTTTTGAAGTGTTTTTAAACACTTCGATATCATTTTGCTTAGCTCTGCCTCCGTTTGAATAATTTTCAGCCCGAATAATAGAAAATGAAAAAAGTTTAAAAAGAAACAGACTAGGAGGCGAAACATTAGAAACTCTGCAATGTTAATAAAGCGAGATAGTATAACATCAGGTGAAATGTAAATGTTAAATATTTTCGATTTATGATGATGATTATAAGGCTGCCTTCACACTGTTCGACACATGACCCATGACATCTAGTAGGCGCGCATTTCCCTAAGAAATTCTTTAAATTTGACAAGCTATTCAAATTTTGAACAGAGCAAAAAGGAGGATTACTAGACTATCATGTGTCATGTGTTGAACAGTGTGAAGGCAGCTTGAGATGTTAAGTTAGGTTGTTTTGTTTTGTGTTTAATATTCATTAGTAAAATAAAATGAATTAACTATGCTTTTAAATTTAAATGTACCTTATTTGTGCACTTAACTTAGATACTGAAAATTCCGGATACCTTTAACCACACCAAGGTATGACATTTGACATGTGCCCTACCTAGTTATGAAAGTAGAGTACATTTCCAGTCACTGTCAGAAAGAAGCACAGTAATACGGAAATGTGGAATTGGACAATATATCGGAAGAAAACATCCTTCCTATATGAACTCACAGATCTCAGAGATGGTAAGAGGTAGAGGTTCAAAGTGTATGTTTATTTTCAGTTTACGCTACGGAATTTCGATTTGGTTTCATAGCAACTACATACAACTTTCTAGTGGGCTTTAACTTGTCGAAATTCAAAAACTTTTAATTTCTTCTCCCGTGACCAGTAGGCTTTTTTGAGGCTAGGATCCAGTAAAAAGGCAATACGACGCCTCGGGAATAGCACCCTGTAGAACCTGTGATGACTAATTCAATTTTGTTTGGATTTAAAGCTGGCTCGATGTTGTTAATAACACTTCGATTTAGTTGTAGGATGACTATTTCTATTTTCTTCGCAACTTTTAATTTTAAATTTTTTTCCTAAAACAATCGAATGTGGTCTCACTAATCCCGTTTGTGCTTTTCAACACTGAACCTGTTACCTGTGTTATCGATAAACCGTCACTTGACGCGCGCTTTTAAAATTCAATTTCAAATAAAACAAAATAGTTTTTTTTTTTGCTAGTTTGTCCATCAACTTTATTTGTTTTGGCTTTTTGTTTAATATTGATTACTCATATAGTTTTCTACTCATCAACTCATCAACATTTTTTGGATATGTCAATATATAGATTTTTTGTGTGTGTGTTTTTTTTAAACAACTTTGCTTAATGAATGTTTACGAGAATAACAGCAACCACCTAATAGGAGTATATATAATTTACGATATTCTTTATTTATTATAATTAAAATGGTTAAATTACTATGTACAATGTGCTAAAAAAGCAGCACTCAATCGAATAAATAAATAGAAAATAAATTGAAATTATAATTTGAAATTTGGCTAATGAGAGAAGTGTTTACACTAACTATATAGATGGGTATAAAAACCGTTTAAATATGTACAAATAATTTAGATTCCATACATTTACAATAAATACAAAAATTAAATACTTATTTTTGTGTTTGTTTTGTTTTTAAAAAATGTTGAACCCAAAATGCTGAATACTTAGATCCTATAGGAGAGTTTTAGCATTCGGTAATACTTAGTTAATAAATTGTATGGTACATTTCAGCTAAATTTATACGAATATTTTGTTTTTGTTTTTTCGATAGGCTTTCAATTTTGTTTTTCTTGGTGGCTACACACAATGCACACTGGGATTGTCTCTAGTATTTGTTTTGGTTTTCTCTTCTTCTCTTTTCAGGCACGCTTACTGCGCTCCAGGGAGGAGGAGTTGGAGGTTGTAGTCATGGGCTGATAACAGTTCAGATTTGAAGACATCCGGCCCAAGGCAGCGGCCAGGCGATTGGGCAAACGACACAACAGATTACGAGTATTTTGTGGAGGACTTCTGCCTTCCGCTGCAGTCCGGCTGCTGCTGCTTCTGGTGGCCTGCTGTAATTGGGCCACCACCTCGGCATGCTGTACATAGGACACATGTATATTAACAGCCTCATCTTCATCCGCATCACTGGCACTATCCACATCATCCTCATAGTAGTGTGGTATAGCAGCCGTATCCGATGCCGCCTTTGCCGTGGACTATACATTGCCATAAAAGGGCGCTGGAGTATTGGCATCGCAGGGTTTAACGCGCAATTTCTGCTTATAATGATATTCCTTGAGGTAGCTCTTCAAACGACCAGGTAATTCCAGTTGATTGATGCCATCGTAATTGGTATTGGAGACAATGGTGGCTCTGGCCAGTTGTTGGAGTGAAAATGTTTGCCTACGATGCAGGGGCATGGTAAGACAGGGCTCAAAGAACATAACACAAGAGGGATCCTTGTAGTGTTCCAGTAAGCCGGTGACATTGGGGGCGGTAAAAACACACGGATCATGGCAGTCAAAACTGTAAAGAGAGGAAGAAAATTGAAGTAGAAATTAGTTCATTGGTTTTTACCCAGAACTGATAACTAATTATGACTAAAACTTAAAATATTTGCGCTTGTATGACAGTCATCGGGTATAAGAGATAATGAGCATTGGTTTTTCTTGTAAAACTCAATATCGAGTTACCACAATTCCCGGAAAAGGGGTATCTCTGCCGGAAATCCATTATTCATTTATTTTTTTTCGGGTTTGGTTTTTCTCAGAAATATTTTTTTTTTCAATAATTTGGCTGGAGGTTATTTTAGACAATTAAGTATTATCATGGCTAGAAAACATTTGTAAGCTACTATTAAACCCGTTTCACAATTTCAAATCAAATTCGGTAAAAATGTACTGGATACAGAGGATTTTCTGGGACTAGTGGGGCTTGTCCCAGTAAAAGTAAAAAGAATAAGGCACGAACGGAAAACAAAAATAGGATTTTTTTTCCAAATAGTGTGAGAGTTATATTAAAAAACGAAACTATTTTTATTGCTTCCAAAAATAGAAATCAGAAAATTATCTTCGCTACACATTTTATTAGATTTTAATTTATTTTCGTTTTTTATTGATTGCCATGGAAATATAATGATTGTTTTTTTTTTTGATGTAGAGATAATATGAATGAGACATTGGTTGTCCAACCATACCATAACCATATATAGTGCGTGATATGATGTCAATAAACCCATAAAGGCCACACGTTTCCGACTGTACTTTGGAATATAATAAAGCATTTTGATGACAGAGAGTAAAAAGAGAGCGTAAGAAAACCTCAATACAATAACTTTAATTAATTGTTAGTTCGAGCTAAAAATTTTAGTTTAACTAAATGTGGTTTAGTACCCTTTGCATGTTTAAATATTCGTACATATATAGAAATGAATTAGAAAAACGTAACAACAGCAAATAATAATGGCTTTGCAAAATCTATCATTTATTTTTAAAAATATTACATTTCTGAGGCATAAGCAAGGTATACTAAACAAGGTAGGCGCACTCGTTCTCTCACTCTCTTGACAACTTGTTAGATTTCAGTCAGTAAGCCATGAAGCATAAAATATTAGAGTGGCACTTTGCGCAGCCTCTCAATTTTGCTGGTACTAAATGATAGTGCCCGAAAAGATACTTCAAAGTGTCAGTAGGAAATCACCGTGGTTAGAACGAGACGACCGTAACCCAAATGTATCCAGAGAGAGCGAACAACTGACCAAAAAGTATCTGGACAGCGTAAATGAGAGCGAACAGCTGACAATTTTCTGAAAGTAGCAGTGTCGACTGAGCAAAGTTCCTCTCTAATACTCTTTGCGCTGTTGTAAGCGAAGCATCTCCGCGGACGAATTTTTTTTTGTTTTACGAAGTAGCTTAGTAGGCTTTGTATTGAAATATATTACCCTCTCGCTCTCGCTTTCTGTGACACAAATATACGGAGCAGTGAGAGAGCCAGTGCGCCCACCTTATTTAGTATACCTTGGGCATAAGTATCCAGCCAAAAAGCCAGTTTACTGGAACACTCTTATATTATAGAGAAAATATCGAGACCATAAACTTCCATCAGGTCGCGAGCTCGCTTGACTGAAACCAGGTTTTAGTAGAGCAGCAATCCGAAATAGACCTAGATACTTGATTAATTCTTCAATGCTGAGTTTACAACTGAATTTGAAAAAAGCTAGCATGCGCGAAGCGGTGTTATATGTAAAGAATAACCTTAAGTTCTGCCAATAATTCATCATTCATCTACATGTGTGCGCTCGAACTTAATGATTAAAATTTTGAAGCAATTTTCAATTTAATGTTGTCCGCACTAGCGATAAAGAGAAATAATTTGTGAACCACGGTTCGAACCCGAACATTGGTACTGGTCAACCTCTTGAGATTCTTAGGGGGTTCGCAGCTCTAATTCTAAAAACAAAATTTTTTATTTTCATAAATAGAAATCATTCTTTAAGATTCTGAGACTTAAAAATTCTAAAAACCGAACGTGATTGATTGATTTCTTTTTTATGTTTATAGAAGCGGTTGTTCCAAGATTATTTTCGATTTGTGCTCTACACTAATCTGTTATAGGAAATGTTCAATAACGTTTGGATTTTAGAAAGTTTGAGTCTAAAAATGCCTACTTAAACCTGTTTTGAGGGGTGGCTAAACTTTTGCCTTGAATCTCTTTTATATTTTTGTAAAGAACCATATATTAACTTTCAAATAAACTGTCCCAAACAATTTTACTATTTGTTCAAGCAAAGATATACCATTTTGAGCATATGTATTTGGAATGACAACATTTTATACTGCCCATAATAATGCAAAAATGTTATTCAAAATTTATATTAGAGTTCAATGCAAATGACATGACTTTTGATATGTTTTTGCATGGTATAACTTTTTGAGCTGTAGACATTTTTGTCGTTTCCAACTGAAGTATTAAAAATTTTGAAGTTGTTCGATAAAATTACCATAAAATAATTTGTGAGAAAGGTTTTTTTTTAAAGCTAAGAAATGATTCATGTAAAGATCGATCAAATATGTGGGTAACTCAAATGGGATAAAATTAACATAAAGACAAATTCGTGTTCAGCACTAAACTGGATTTTGTGGTGTAAATTGGGTTTGTTGTTCAGGCGCCTTTCCTTCCTGCAGTCAAAACATTTATTGGCTGAGGTTTTCTCCTACGCGTTTCGGCAATTATATGAAACTGGGCCTTGTTGCCTTGTGTAATTTTTGATGGATTATTTATTTCCTCGCACACAAATAACATCAACACCCATTAACATTAGCTTGAAGTCCTGCAATATCTGCAATAATCCCGTGGACGAAATTATTTCATGAGGCAGAAATGATTGATTGATTAAATAATAAACTGCTAAAGCGATTCTCGGTCTATTGAGCTTAAATTTTCAGGAACGTTTTGGAAGGATTTGAAAAAAAAAATCAAGTTCGTATTTGGCTATTCGGGTTTATATCTAGTATTCACAAAGCGATTTATTAACCTAACAGAAAGCTTAAGAAATCAGAAACAGAAAAATAAATATTTAAAAATGACTTTAGCGGTTTCAAGGGATTCTATTGACTCTAGTTGCATTATGCGGAATTACCACAAGTTGTGGAAAATAATAAAATTCTGGGTATAAGGTTCAATCATTCCTAGGTTGAAATCATAAACTTCGAGTACCAGAAAATAAACTAATGGTTTTTCCCAAAACGATTTCTAATTTCTAAAGAATGTTCGGTACGAATCTGACGTCAGGCTTAGGCAAAGACTTTAGAAATTACAATGGGGAAATTGCAATGGACCCATTTCCTAATTTTCGGTGATATTCAGCCTTTGAGTTCCATAGTCTTTGTTAGTGACTTTTGTTTAGGGTCGATTTTTTGTACTCCTATTCTCACTTTACTTTAGTTAAAATGTTCAACCGTTGTTGTTTTTTAGTTTGTATCCTTTACTCACCTAAACTTATGACCACTCTGTTCGATCCGGGCATGCAATGATCTGCCATATTTACGGAATGTAACAGAAAATAGAAATTCCTCTTGTGCCGAATCACGCAATAGAAATGTACCCTCCGGTTTGCCTTCAAGTAAACGTTCAGCCTCATAGCGATCCATTTTGCCCCAATAGAAGCTGCTATTGATGATTTTCTCCAAATCGGGTACCAGACAATGCATTAAATCAATTTGTGAATGCACTCGCTGTTGATTATGTGGGGCAGGTGGTTGAGATGATGCTGCTTGAATTGGAACCACTTCCATTTTTGCCGTATCGCTTATCACACGTATATTCGGTCCCACGGTCACTCGTGCATTGGGTGATTCGACAACAAATTGGGGTGAACTTATTCTAATGATGACATCGCCATTGGTGGGTGCTGTCCAGATAGCCAGTTGGCTGGGTTCGGGTACCGCCACCGAATTGCGTTTCCTTTGGCGGGCGATGGAAGCACTTGTTGTACCAGCGGCTGTTGAGTGGCTTAAGGTGGGTGGCGTGGAACGACGATCGGCGGGACGTGGCTTACGCGTTGTTGGCTCCTTTTTGTCTGTATTACTGCTGGAAGATTCCAGCATGCCTCGTAATCCTCTAATTGCATCACGACATTTACATTTACAGCAGCGTCTTTTGCTGGTCGCGGAGGTGCTTGATACGGTGGCTCCCATTGATAAGCTTTTATTACTACGACTGCGACAGCAACTGTTTCCGTTGGCTATAAAAAAAATACAAAAAAATTTTTTGAAATTTGTTTAGTGAGTAATTTTGCGTTTTTTTTTTTTATTGATTTCATTCAGCAGAAGTTGCTAAAAGTTTTTTTTTTTAATTTTTTATGTACCTTGCTTGGACTGTTGTGCTTCCGTCGACAACATTTCGCTGACTGGCAGCGTTGTTTCCAGCACCTCGCAATAGTCGACAGCTTCGGCGGCGGCATCACGCCGACGCAGCAGCGACTCATCATCATCATCATCATCGTCGACGTCGTCATCGGGTTCCTCGTGCTCGTCGTTCAATTGAAGCGTACTAATCGCCGAGGCGGCCCCTGTGCTGTTACTTCCCGCTAAATGGTTGTTATTCATGTGTTGTCTTTCGGTTTTTGGCGCTTCCGTTGAACTGCCCGCAGTTCGATTTGACGCCTCCGCCAAAGTTACATTTACAACTTGCTCATTTGCATTGAGCGTGTCCGCAGACATGATGGCGGCGACACCTGGTTGCTCCTCTAGCACCTGATGAACCACACTGCTGTCGTTGCCATTTTCCATTTTGGCCAATTGTATTTTGATTATAATTTGACGCACTTCCGATGTGCTAGATGCGGCTTCCTCTTCGTCTTCGTCTTTTTGTATGGCCAACAAACTTTCAAAATTGATTGTGGGCTGCTGCTGCTGGTGCTGATGTTGTTGTTGTTGTAGTTGTAGTTGGTTGGGTTCCTTTAAACTTTTTGTTGATTTCTTGCTGGCAGTTGGCTTGCTCAATAATAGACCCATTGGAAGTTTTCTCTGGATTCTGAAATGGGAGTGAAGTGAGGGAAGTTCTTAGTAAGTTGATAGATTAAATTAAGTTTTCATTGTGTTAGGGCTTAATTCTCTAAAATTCTAAGGAAGGTCGGATCTGAGAAGCTCGAAGCAAACATGAATACGATCATATTTATGTGTTATTCAACTATAATTTATACAATATTTAAAATTATCTTAGGCTCTATGAAAATTTGGCAAATTTCTAGATTTTTTAGACCATTGGACTAACACCTTCTATTTACCAACTCCTGCATTGTCATCTAAACATCCAGCGCTTTAATAAATACCTTTGAAACAATTTTGCAATTTTTGCGCTTTTGTAACCAATAGTTACATATCCTATGTTCAAGTCCAGGCGATCAACTATCTGCTTGTCAATTTTCATCCGAATCCTTTAAGTCATTTGTGTAAGAAACCGCTTTCATAAATACTCTTAAAACAATTTTGCGAATTTCGCGGTTTTTTTTTCAACCATTAAAATTATAGTTATATAGCCTATGTTCAAGTCCTGGTAATCAACTATCTGAGTTTCATACCAATACGTTAAGCCATTTGTGCGTGATTGAGTAACAAACGGGCAAACATACAAAATTTAACATTTATAATATAAGAAAGATTCTCCGAATAAAAAAAAATTAAATTTTTCAGATATCCGAAAAGTTACCAAAACGTTCAAACCTTTAAAACAAATATCCTGAGTTATACATAATTTATGAACTCAATTAAAAAATAAGAACTTTTTTTCTTTAATCAAGTACAAAAAGTGTCAGTAGTACTGTAAGCCCAAAAATACTGGATTCAAGGACAAAATTCTTATTTCAAGTGTGATTTTTTAATGCCAAAGTACTTGATTTAAGAGTGTTTTAAGTTATATGTATTAAGTTAGTTTGAAAACATTTTTTTTTAGATCGGAGTGGTCTTAAGTATTATCCATCTACTCTCAAAATAATTTTAAAATATTCTTCATTTAAAATAAAACTACATTAAATAGGTGTAATATGTTTTTGGTTTAAAGCCCATTAGATTCTTAAACAATTTCCAATTTAGGGCCGAATATAAGGCCGAAGAAAATCGAAATGAATTAAGATCGAATTACGGCAAATCAGATATCTACCCTTTCTATACCTAAAGTGATAAAACCAGGAGGGAATTTTACAAACAGATTTAATTCAAAAGAATTAAATGGTACAAAAAATACACAGCATCAATACGAATAATTAATTATTACTGTAAAACCAAAAGAAGATAGACAAAGTCGTAAAGATCCCTTACCTATGTCCCGGAACTCTCAATACGCATTACTCTCGAAATGTTACATATTATAGACACAACAACAAACCTAAGAATTAACTATAAGGCGGACACTGAAAACTCCGATAAGATATTTTACGCTTCAATTAAGAACACGTTATTTAAAATTCTTAATTTGTAAGTACTGAAGTACTAAAAGTTTTTGAATTTAGCACGTTTGTTCTCATTTCAATTATATCCCAGTACTTTTTATAAAGTAGAAAAATTTGTTTTTAAATCATAAAATTAAAATTTTCAATAGAAAATGTTTTTTGTTGCAGTGTTTATTTTGCTTTCTAACAATTATTTGCGATTTCTGAGGAATATCAGACCTAACGTCGTCGATGCAACGGTTCCTTGGCTTCTCAACGCTGTTCTAAGCTCATAAAGTTTTTTAACTATGTCCAACTCGCAACTGTCTAATCATATATTAGTGTCTATTTTATCTCAACATTTTTGGTTATTTTTGTTTTTATTTAAAAATACATTTCTAATTTGGTTGAATTTTTTAAATTATTTGTTTTGCGATTTCTTAACAATTCGTGGAATTTTAAGTGATTTGTTATATTTTAGGATTATCTTTAATATTTTTGCTCTGGACATTTATTTACATTTTGGGATATTTCTCAAATTTAATGAATTCAAATTTTTTATGACACTTTTATTTTCTTGGAACTCTTGGAGGATTTGGTATGTGTGGAATCTTTTTGAAAATCGCAATTTCCTCTTTTCTGCTTATATTTTAGAGGCATGTGTTAAAAAAATAACATTTGTAGTCTTTGGAAATATTTAAAGGTCATGTTTTAAGAAATCGATGGTCAGACTCTATATAGAATGGACGGGGACGAGATCGACAGACAGTCTGAATATAGTTTTTACCTTTTCTCAACATTTTTAAATTTTTTAAATTTCGTTAAGTTTTATACTTGACAATTGGGTGTACATATTTGATAATATATTTTTGAGTTCTATACATTTTCCTTTACAAATATTACGAAATTTTGGAATTATGTGAATTATTTGTTATTTAGTTTATGTGCTAAACATATTTTACAATTAACACCTTACGATTGCTACTAAATATATGTAAACACACCCTCGATTGCCTAGCAACTCCTCATACCATATAGAATGGCGTCATTATCAGCTGATCAGTGATATAATTGTTTTATTGAAATGCAATTAAATGACACCATTTTTTTTTGAACACTCACACACTACCAATTTTTGGGGAAGTCACCATCATCAAATAAAGTTCTTCGTGTTGACTCATTATTAACCTGTGCTTGCCATGGTCGTCATGTCTCTTTTATCAGCAACAGACGTAAGGCACATGACGCATCTCAATTAGTTGGTAAAATGATTAACGATAAGGATTGTAATGTAATATAAAAAAAAAAAAAAAAAACTACTCAGGGACAAGCCCACAATTTGCTCACTTCCAATGAAAACTAGAAATAAGGCATATTGTGTACATTTCATGATCTGCTCCATAAATAGCTCAGCCAGACCAACTGATGCGTGGGATTGGTATGCCTGCCCATTGTGTTTAATGCTGCTGATGAAGATATTTTCTTGGCATGAGTCAGTTCGTGGGGGAGCTAAGTAGGAGACGGTATTTAAACTCTATGCAATTGTTTTTAATTGCCCCATTTGACCGGCACTTCAACTTCACTTGACTAAGTAATTAAAAACAACTGCAGGAGGAGTTCTTCCTAGGCCCTGGGGGAGCAGACACAACGTCTCTTGCTGTAGGTCAAGACATTTCACACGGAATATGAATACATTTGTTTTAATTACTTCTGTGAAAGCATATATAAAGGCTTATTAATTAATTTTCAATTCCACAAATTTTTGGCTATAAAAAGCATTTGAAATTCTCAAAATATTATAAAGGTGTTTTGTATGCCAGGGTTCAGCTTTGATCATATAGATTTTATATCAAGTTTTATGGTCATATTGACCAAAAAATAGCAAGTTGAAATTTCCCATTATGTCAAAACAAATGTTACCTGCGTTATCAGTTGCATTTTGCTTTTCAAGTGTCACATTTACAGTCTCCAAATGTCACGCACTGAAAATCTTATCAAATTTCGGACTATTTTTGTTCTCGCTTATCAAGTAATAAACTAATTTTGGAACAAAAATGATAATTGTTATAAATGCTAAATAATTTGAAAGAGACGAATGAACCCTGGATGAAAGTTGAAGGGCCTGATGTAGGGACAAACTTTGTGATGTAGTGAGTCTGTTAATATATTTATTAAAGGTATATTTGAAAAATTGATTAGCCATTCCAATATACAAAAATATACGATTGAACGAAATCGGATACTTTCTTCTGCGGGTTTGTTCGCAATTGCTACGCGAAGTTTGAGGAAAAGAAAAGTTTTAAAATTCTTAAAACGTGGCATTGTAGATGCTAAAATTTGCTTTTAAGTTTGATTTGACTACGGTTTAGCACGTGGTGCAGTAGGCGGTCATTTCAATTGACAGCTCAAATATTTCCCAATTCTTTTCTTAATTTCAATTGCTTCTTTTGGATTATAATTATTGATTTAATGTGCGATTTATACAAAGTGAAGATCGCTAACAGTTATAGGTTTGTTACGATGGATATAAGAGTTCAATGGTAACTTTGGTTGGCGTTCTCTGAATGCAAGGCGACACCGAAATATTGGACTAGAACTAGCTCGAATCAGTCGGATTGAAAATCGAACGCAATGGTCAGAAGAGATCAAAGAAGCATTTAATAAGCAAGAACGATTAGGAAGAAGAGAAGATCGTGCTCGGAAAAGTTTGAAAGCAAGAAAATTTTAGAAATGCATGATATGGTCATCAAACGACGAACTGGAAATGCACTAAAACGCAGTGTCCACTCAAGTTCTGCTGTGGTAAACTTATAATACAATTAATGCTTCCGAGCAAGTAAAAAAATCAATTTAAAATCTTAAATGTAACCGCTCTCATAAGAATCATTTCCTCTCAAAATAAGACTTAGGTTAATATCAATTTTCTTTTCTATTTTCCTTGACCTCTCAAACTATCAGTAACCTTCTGAAAATCATCAAGTTTGACTGAAATGTTTTGGTTAATAAGTAAACGTATAGCTTAAACACTTTATAATTAATAACAAGAATTTGTTCAATGTGAAACACACTCACACTTGGATTTTTTGCTCTATTAATGACTATTTCCAGAGACCATCAAATGTTATTGAACCATTTCTAAAAAAAACAACAAATTTTAAAATTATTTTTAGCAAATGAACTGGCAAGTTAATGCTTAGAGACTGTTTCAGAGTAATTCAATGAATTGTAAAATTGAATTTTTTTTCTGTTGAATTTTGATAGCGAGTTCTTTTTAAAATACTATTTGCATTTCGTATGTTTTATCAGTTTGTGAGATTCTCTGTAATTTTCTGAACAATCAGAAAATTTCATTCCATTGAAACATTTATTTGGAATTCCCCTCCCGTCATCAAACTTTTAATCACTTAACGCGCATTTTCTTTGCCTAATCAAACACACAGGGGGAAAGCAAGTAAAGTTGCCATTAAACAATTAACAATGCATACATTTTCATAATTTGTATTTTTTTCTCCCTAAAACTCAAAAGCTTGCGGCGACTTCCCGGAAATGTCAACAGTCCAAAAAAAGGGGGCAGAAAATGTGGCAGCTTTTTAGCGAGAAATGAAAATTTTTTAATCATTAAATGGTTAGTTGGAATAACAATTGGTCAATTCTAAAGAAATAATAGAGTAGCGGTCGTTTGAACCGTTAGTCGAACGGTAATTGGCATAGTAGAGACACACTTCGTGCGGCACGTGCTTTGGGAATTTACGCCCCCTTTCGATCAATCGCCTGCAAAATGAGTAATAAAATCGAATGACATGATAGCTGCTACACTGGAAAACTTCTGACTGATCGACAGACCGCAAAGTATGATGAAATTCAGGGAGAGAGAGAGATTCCAAGAGACCCGCATGACTTAGCGAGCCCCCAACTTTCAGTGGAAATACAAACTTGAAAAGGTAGAGGTAGGTAAGGTAAGCTAAAGTATGTAGGTAGATAGCCATGACTCAGAGGGGGCACAAAGGTACGAACACCAACAACAAAAGTCCACCAGCTACCACGACTAACGACATGCATTTTAGCAGCCGGCTTGGCATTCAGGTTGTTGCCATGAGTTTTTTTTTTCTTTTTTGTTGTATTGCAGACAATGCGAAATTTCGTCAGAAATCCAAATACAGATAATGATCTAATACATAACTTGTTCAAAGTAAAAACGTTAAAAACGTTGATAAACCCATTGTGACAGAGGGAAGAGACGGAGAGAGTGAGAGCGAAGGAATGTGTTTTAAAACTGGGAGCTTGTGTATAAATACAAACTATTCAAATGAATTTGTTTTAAATAGTTGAAGTTAAAACATTTCACCTGTTACCTTAAATATAATTGAAGCAAGAATCAAAATCTATTTTATTTCGATTTGAGCGGAATGTGGGGCCAGGTGGCGAGGTTTTAATAAGTCAGAATCATGGAACAGTAGCATAAGAGGCGGCAATTGGCGTATTCGAAAGAAATGAATTTAAGAGGTTTTATGAATCTATAAAAGTTGAAAGGCATAGCTCAATTAGTAGAGAGATACAGCATTCCAACTGTGTTCGGACCATTTTTTTCGAGTTAGAATCGCAGCAGAGTAAGTAATCATATTTAAATTTAATCCTTACTTAACGCCAAGACATTACACATCCAAATGAAATTAGAAAACAAACTACATGGATATAATTTAAAAGGGATATGAGTTAAAAAAAAAATTTTTTTTTTAATATTTTCACATTTAAATCAAATTTTGTATACTTAAGCAAAAAATAAAGTGTACACACTTTTTATTTACTAATTCCATATTTATCGCTGAAATCAATGGTATAAATATTTAACCCAAAGTATAAATATTACAATTTTAGAGCATTTATTCCCTTAGTGTATGCATCAGTGTGTAAGCTTACAGCCTAGGCTCGGCTAACAATTTGAGTGTATGCGACACTCTTTTTCACTCCCACACTGACTCGCTCTCTGCTTATGCCAGGGTTCCCAAAGAAGAGAGCGCTAAAAGGTTACTGCGTCTCTCTCTAACACACCATAAAGTATAACTTCGGAAAGCCTTCGGTAATTAAGTACGATGGGGATGGGGAACTCTGGTTTATGCTAAACTCTGGCGCTCTCTTGAGTCTGCAACCTTTTCAACTTACATTTTCACAATTTGGTCTTCGAGAAGCACGCTTTAATGACAGCCAATGAACAGTGAGCGAAAATGCAGCACACATTTGTTTGAGGGAAGCCCAAGAGAGTTTTATTTTTGATTTTCGGTCAGTGGCGTGGACAGATCAAACTGAACATTGGGTTGGGAGTTATTTACGAGCTTTGATTTCGCACCCTAATGAATCACGCACTCTATGACCTCTATGAGGACTTTAAAAGAAGAGCGGCTGCGCTGGATATTACATGTTCAAGTTATGATGAATAGAGCTGTAGCAAATCGGGTGTACGATCGGAAGGCGAAAGACTTTGGAAAGCTCGCATAGCAGTAATAGTTTAATGAAAAAAATAACGAGACCTACAAAGGGGAGTCTTACCTACAACTATGGTTTATTTTGCCTTATGCAAATTAAATTTTAAAAAATTTAAAAGGGTATTCGTTAACAAATGATTTGATCGCTGACTATTCATCACAACTAAACAACTTACTAGCTAATTTCTACTGTCACAAATCTTTGAGCTTTTCGTTGCCAAAAAAACCATATGGGCTAATCCTGCGTTGCGGACGTTACATTTGTACGCAAATTTGCTTCTTAAAATTGACACAGCTGGCGTCCACTTTGGTATATTTGAAATACCTTTGGTGCAAAATGCAGTTCTTTGGGAGTACTTTCAAACCTAATTTAAGATAATAGGTTATCTGTTTTTGAAAAAAAGTTATGCTTGTTTAAAGTTCCGTTGCGGACGTTACAAAAAATGGAAGTCGACTTTGAGGCTTATGTGCATTTCCACATTTTTTAGCGAGTTTTGCATAATAAACAATTAAAAGTCATATAACAAAAAATTTAGTAGAATATATGACCAATTCAACCCAGCTTTCAAAAGAATGATAAGTGGTCCCGTTATTAAAATATCTTAATTTTTGTGCTGTTGCGGACGTTACGTTGCGGACGTTACACTTTTTCCATTGACCCAAATAGTATAAAAAAAAAATTTTTTTTCATCCGATTGACTTGAAACTGGGTTTGTAAGCTTAGTACGCGAAATAGTTCGACACGTGTTTTCCAGATTTTGAAAAATCCGCCCACGAGGAAAATTTCCGTAAAATTCTGCTTGCAAAAAAATTATTTTTCATCCGATTGGCTTGAAATTCAGTTTGTAATGTTAAAACTCGAATTCATTTGGGTTTTCATTTTCCGATGTGGGAAATACCGATTTTTATCGATATTTATCAATTATTAAAATTATTATTATTTAAACACACTTTTTGTTACTTTGAGGTTATGTTTTTCGGATTCTCGACAACCTAGAGCAATTTAGAGCCCAGATTCAGACTCAGCAGGCAATAATCCATAATAAACACCTATTTCCACCTCAAAGTAATAAAAAAAATTTTGAGTATTTTCTTGTCGTTGCGGACGTTACACATTTTCACATTAACTTTTTTCAAAAATATGTGTAATAAAGGTATATTTTTTTTTTCATCAGTTTAAAGGGCATAAAAAACTCTGTTTATAAAGTAAGTTTGGATAACCGAATTATTAAAATTCATTCTGCTAAATTAAAAAAACCCAATTTTCCGTTGCGGACGTTACACACAGTAAACCGATTTTTAGTTTAAATTTTTAATATATATTAGATATCCTACAAATATAATGAGTACCTTAAATTAAAGGAAATTAAACAAACTTTAAGTTTTGCTAAGCGGAAAATACTATAACGACTGTTTTTACCATTTTTGTGACCAATAAAGAAACCCTTTTTTTCAAGAATTAATAGAAGCAAGAGGAAGGTGTAGGTATGCCTCTGCCAAGAGCAGACAAACCACCGTAGAACACTATGGCTTACATATTTTGAAGCTTGAATATGAACCCTATTATTCCATTAACAAACATTTGGATTTTGGACAACTTTAAATTTCAACCCTTGGTTTAAAAATTTTCGGATTAGCCCATATAGGGGCTCAAAAACTATGTTAACTATTAGTTTTGGTCCCAGTAGAACGATCTGAAAGAAACAGCAAAAAGTAAAACGATCCGAAACAGCAAGAAAAATTCAAAAGAAATTCCAATAGATAATCAGAATGCCAAAATAAGCTCAGGTATTGTAAGTTTCTTAAGCTGTTATTTCACTTGGCTGAAACGCTCTCGTGTAGTTGTGTCATATTAATTAGATATTAGATAGTGTAATAGTTAATCTAAAACAGCTTTTATGATATTATTGATAAGTGTGCAAGAACCATTTAATGAATTCGACTTATACACGAAAGTTGACTACTTATATAAACTCGTCTTTAATTCATGAAATGATGAAACGCAGCCAACCTAACCATACTTTGGCGCTGCCGAACCTGACAAACAGTATGTCATTTTTTGTAATTACGAATGCTGCGCAACTAGTACAATTGCCTCGCTTTGAAGTGAGTTTAATGAACAACAACCACTCTTAGTACTATTGGATAATTTTGATGTCCCACGTATATTAAACTCTTCCAAAGGATATGAAAAAACTGTCCATCCCAAATGAATCTTAATGGATCTTCTTTTTCTTTCTACTGGCAGACGGCGCAGCAAGTGCATTGTGCGCCATCTAATACAGCAGACCATCCACACGCGAATATGTTCGATTAACTTTTTCAGTGTAATCGCAAAGTATAGAAAGTTTTACATCGCACGACTACGTATTAATGGATGGCAAAAATTTTAAGAAAATAACACGAATTCTCACATGGACACCTCCCAACTAAGCAAATAATGCTCTAAGCAAATTGGAACGCCATCAAGGCCACGACTGTATTACTTTTCTTTGTCATCTTTGAATGTTTACTCGTTTTTCTGTTGTTGTTGTTGGACTTCTTCCAAACTAAAATTTCGTGACCATCGCCAATGAGCTTTAAGAAATTTTCGAAGTATGTTTATTACAAAAATCAATCAAAATCAGAGGTCGAAAACTTCAAAATATTTTTTAAAAAATTTTAGACTGTTATGCGCTCTGACTTGATTCATCAACCTCTTGCCTGCGACTGAAAAGTTGTTTGCCTTGTAATTAAATCAATTTTCCCTTTAATTAATTGAGTTTTGAAACAAATTGCATGGTTCATATCTAAGTATTTATGTAGCCTATAATAAGAAGTCTTATTTGGTTGAAAAATTTTGCAATATTCCTATTATAATTTTAAAGTTTTGTATAAGAAAACCATTTAGATAATTTCATTTGTGGACTTTATTTATGTCCAATTTTTTCTAAATAAATCATTGACCATGACATGGTGCTTTTATTCGATATCTACTGTAACCACATCTTATCAATATGTCTGATTGGTGTTATTTAGCTATAGCGTACTTTCCCATAGCTGATTTATACGATATAACTTGGCTGCAATCTATCATGTTTCTCCATATTTGTGTGTACTTGGAGAACAATGACACCCACACTTAAACATTACTCAAAGTGGGTTATTAAAATTACATTTAAAAACAAAAAACAACAAAAAATTTAACCTTCGATGAATGTTTTACGCAGAAATTGTCACAACAAACATTGCGGTCAGACTGGTGAGGTAGAGGAGGGTGGAGCGCCGCACAAAGCCAAAAGTCGTAGGATTTTTAAAGCGAATTCAATTACTTTTTGTAGCTGCCGACGACGACGACGACGACCGTCGACGGAGCTTCTTTTATTTGGATTTTTTTTTTTGTTCGTTTTGCAGTTACTTGGAATTCGCAAATGAACTTCGCTTGAAAACAAAATCACATGCAAAAGCAGGGCGTAAAGTGCCAAAGAGAGCGAAGATTGGGAGGAGGGCAGCCTGAGAAAGTGTATTTCATTTTGATATTTTTTCGCAGGAAAATTGAAATGAGATTTATTTATTACGTTTTCTGTTGGCTTGGCTCGGATTCGCCATTTGCCCCCGTACAGACATACAAACATAGGGACTTATGTGCGCCCCATTCATTGCCTGGGCCCTGAAGAGAAAATAAACAATTCTCATGGCAATTTGGAATTCGTACATTTAGTTGTATATTTATTGGGACTTTAATTAACATTTCCAGTGAAATCAACTTCACTTGGCACGGGCTCTTACTGGCTCTCTCTCTGCTTCTTATCATGAGGTTCGTGACTGATTAGGCTAGAGAAATCTTCATTGACGTAGTAGAAAGATATTTTTTGTTTATATTTCATTTAAAATGTTATCGCAAATAAATTCTCCTTATTTGGACGGTAGCATTATCAGAGACTGCACGTCGTTTCCGACGTGGGATTGCGGTAAAATAATAAAAATAATAATATTAACATTAATGTGAATAGAGGCAATTTCGTGGAATTGCGCACACAGTTCTTGCACAGCAAGGCTCTCATACACAATATGGGAAAAATTCTTGGAAAATATGCACACGGTACTCACATGTTGGTGAAGTCATGAAGTTGCTTAAAGGTACACACACACACACCACATTCACATAGTCATTCGCTCGCTCACGCTGTTTATGTTTTTTTTTTGCTGCTTTCTGATTAAACTGAAAGCACTAACAACAAAATTTCAACTTAATTTGCTACACTTGGTGCCGGTTAGCCAGAGATGCCTTCGTTAGATACTTTTGTATATGTGTGTTTTTTTGCTTTAAGCAGAAATTATGAGCATAAGCACTATCAAGAGATTTTCAGAAAAGCTGCTGCCAATAAGGGTTACCGTTAAGCAAGAAGAGCAACAGGTTTTGTGTTGGATTTAAAACGTATCAAAGAAAAGTTGTCGATGTGTGTGGCTAAGGGAGGGGCACGGCACAAACTATTTCTATTAAATGAGGATTATGGAAAGACGATAGAAACATTTGATAGATTTACAGCATATAAGCAAAGAAAGTAGCAGAGTATTCTCCGACTATAGAGAAATTTTATGGCTAGAGGCGGGAAAAGACGTATTTATGAATAGCGACACTTATTAACAGATTTAAAATCTTCATATTTGAATAAAGTATTGTGTCAAACAAAATTCTTTTTTTCTTTTGAAAACCAGCCTTAAGCGGTTAACATATTAACAAGTTATGGTCACCCTAAACTAAAATTGAACCAAAAGAGATTATAGAGAGAAACTAGACTTAATTGTAAAATAAATTAAAATTTTATTCAAATAACACAAAGAAATTTCTTGCTTTATCAAGCAAAAATCGATTTTTTTTTTAAAAAATTCTTGGTCGTTGAATTCAAACTGATAAACCGATTTAAAATCTATACTTCACGCGAATATTGGCAGCTCAATTACCTTTCAATTGATATCTTATTTGACTCAATCTGACAATTTTAAAATGAGATATGGCTTGAAATGTAAGAGCCTCTACCAAAAAAATAAAAAAAAATTAATATTTCAAAAACGGAGCCATGAAAAAATTTTTTTTTCCAAACAATACTAAAAAAAAATTTCAGTGGAAATTGGTCATTTATTTTTTTTTATTTTTGTAAACTAGTGATATTTTTGCCGAAATTTGGATGCTGACATTCCGACAGGTAGGTGACAAAAAAATTTTTTAAACTTTTAATTGTGCTACCACACCATTTGGAAGTGAATCAGCTGTTTGTGCCTGTCAAGTCAGCGCCTCTACCTGTCAAGTTAGCGGCGCCATGACCTTTCCGATGCTGAGGAACGAAAATTTTGAGCTTGTCTGAGTTCGAACGTGCTTAAGAGGCCCGACTGAGTTTTTTTTTATGTTCTGACTTCCAAGCTTAACTGCCAAATCGAAATGAAGCAGTTCTAAGTGTTTCCTTTCTGGTTTTTCACTCAGAATGAAATTTGTTCTAGCACATTCATTTATTCATTGACACTTAAAGGGTAATTTCGGGTATCATGAACGTAATTTTTAAACCAGCTGTTCAATCATTAATATCTTTTTATACCCTTGCAAAGGGTATTATAATTTTGCCCAGAAGTTTGCAACGCATAGAAATATTCATTTCCGACCCTATAAACTATATATATTCTTGATCAGGGCGACGAGCTGAGTCGATTGAGCTTTGTCCGTCCGTCTGTCTGTCCGTCTGTCTGTCCGTCTGTCTGTTTCTACGCAAACTAGTCTCTCAGTTTTAAAGCTATCGGGCTGAAACTTTGCACAGAGTCTTCTTTTTACTGCACACTGCTAATATGTCGGAACCGGATCGGATGACTATATCTTATAGCTGCCATAGGAACTATCGGTCGAAAAGTGGGTTTTTGTGAAAAAACTTTTTTGTTTTTAATGTAAACGACTTCCGCTTCGACAATTATTAGTTTTATACGCTTTTACACAGATTTTGAAGTTTTGGTCAAGATCGGATGACTATATCTTATAGCTGCCATAGAAACTATCGGCCGAAAAGTGGCTTTTATCAGAAAAATATTTTGTTTTAATGCTGACGTTTGTTAACTCTGTTGTATAAAAATTTTGCAAGACATTTTCCCACATATTTACATTAGTTTTTTGGTACCTTTTCCTGGCTCCTTAACCTTATTTTACGCTTTGTACATTTGGTCCTGATTGAGCTATCTCCTATTCAGTTATTCGTGTTACAGTGTATATACGGTTTGTGATTTGAGCTCTCTTTAATTCTTTACAGTTTAGTCTTGTCGGTGAATTTGTGTTTCATAATTTAAATTTCCCTTGTAGGAAGATCCTTAAGGTGGAATCTTTTCATTCTTCTTTTCTTTTTTTTGTCCTTCCTTTCTCCGTGGTCGCAGGAGTTTCCTCGCAAGGTGGTTTGGGTGAGCAGTCAGTCTTTCTGTATAGTCTCTCGCCTGCTTTTTAGCCACATCGCCCACCTAATCGATTTTGAGGTTTTCCTCAATGATTCTCGTCCTCATGTACCATGAGCCATTTGCGTATGAGGACCTTTTTGGCCTGCAGTGCTCCTGTAGTGCGACAGCCAGCTCATCTTTTAAGCCTTGAGCTGTAGTATGCTTTTGTATACGAGTACCGCTAATTAGTGACAGTTTGCTCGTGAGCCTTCTAACAGCCAGCTCATCTTTTGAGCCTTGTGCTGTATTGATTTGACCAGACCGCTTATATGCGATTTGAAGGTGAGGCAATCGTCTTTCCTCAGAGTGTAGGTAACACTCGCACATTTTGAGTGATTTAGTCCAATATTCCAATTTGAGCACCAATTTCCGACTCTTCTTAGATACTCTTGCATCATGTCAGAAGCGGTATAAATGCAGGGATCCCTTGCCAACAGTGCAGTTTCTTCTGCAAAGGTAGCGATCATAAAATCGTTTCTGTCCACGATTTGGGGATTTCGATTAGATGGCACATCGTGAGTGAAGAGGGTGTATAGCGTTGGGCCTAGGACTGATGCTTCTCCCTCTTGGACTGCCGTGAAGGTCCTTCCTGTGACGAAACGAATTTTCTGTCGTTCTGCGTACGTGGCTTTATTTTAAAATCGGACAAATTTTGGTCTTCAAACTTAAATCTAAAATAAAATTTTTCATTGATTATGGAATATCTAGTTCAAGTAAGGAGTGTTATTTACTAATAATTAGACCGAAACGGAACCGTAAACCATATTTTGTCCAATTTTGGAACCAAAAAGAACTAAAAATCGTACAGACAGTGATTCTATCGCCGAGCGATTAAATCGAAGACAATTTGCCAATTAGTTATATAAGAGTGCTTAAAATTATAGACAAGTGGTCATCGACCGCAATCGATGTAAGTATTACAGTAATATTATTACTCGATAAATGAGACTCAGCCATGAGTATTGACTGCGGATTCAGGGAGCTAGTTCACGGAGTCGGGACGCAGATTCGCTATAAATATTTTTTCATATTTCAATATCCAAAGAAACTTTTTTAGCATTTTTCTTTAAAATATTCTTTTGCACAATTAAACAGGATTTTTTTTTACTCGTTTGTAAGGAGAAACCATTTTTAAGAATAGTTGGTAATCGGTGAATACCTTTAAAGCAGCGAGGGCCTCTGGAAAACATTTCGCTATTCACACGTACACGACCCGAACGCTTGCCGAAGCTGAGACCAAAAGAGCAGACATTCGTCATTCGCTCGCTAGATTTCGAAGCGATTAGGTCGAAGCAAATTCATAGCGCTTTATCAACTTCTTGTCGAAAGTGAAACCAGGAACATGATAATAACAAATCTGCTTGGTACATTAAGGATTATCTAGGCTAACAATACAACCAAAAACCAAATAGTCCATAAACAATTAGAATCAAAAGTTCTTTGATCTTCCTAAAATTAGAAATTCAGCAGGACACATCTACTAATGATCAGAAAATATTTCTTCCTCCTGTTTAAGCTCTTATATCATGCTTTAATTTTTCAATTTGGTTGTGTACTCATCTTTACAAACACTTTAAAAAAATAATTGAGGTAGGTTTTCTGGTTCTCTAAATGATATTAGTTACCCCGTATGCTTCAGCGATGATTAGTCAACTAAACACAACTGTCCCACAACTGGCCCGTTTTATTTTGTGGTAAGACCAAGAAACTGTTAATGACCAACCATTTTCATTAAGTATTATAAATTTAGCGATTACCATTGCTGGCCTTCATAAGCGGAAGCCGATAAAGCACAACTGCGAGGCGTACATTAATGTACGTACGTACACATGCGACCTTTAAAGGTATGTAAAGCTGTGTACCCGTTGATTATAGAGCTTCTATAACAATTTCATTGATAAAATTACTATGAAAAGCCTTAAGCTAACCACCCAACGCCCACCCGAGATAGTAAATAATGTCAAAAACACACGCAAACACACACACACACACACAGAGATACTTGTGCTGCTTATCAGCAAACAACATTTGCAAAGTGGAAATTCTAAGAACAATCAAAAGCATTTCATTTTTCCAAGGAAAAGCAAATATGAACGGGACCGCGACAAGCGAATTAGATAAGTTTCGGGGTGAAATTTGGTAAGGTCAAATGTCTCGAGAGAGACAGATACTTATGTGTGTATTTAGATTACGAAATTCAAAAGGTTTGACAGAAGAGCAGCTGCAGTGACCCAAATGTTAATGCTTGGTTTTTCATCACAATTTTTGTTTCATTTTGTGCCACAGTCTGCGAGTTCCTAAATTGGTCTGCTAGGGAGTTGGTTTCATTACTTTTAACCAAGTAATTACGAAATTAAAGTAGCCTTTCAAAAAATAGATACCTTGGAAACAATGACATGGTATGAGGAAATGTTTATGTCTTACATTTAACCAAATAACAAAAAAATGGGATCAACAAAAATAAATTTAAGCAATGAAAATATTATATTTTTTGGGGTATTACTTAAATAAAATTTTTTAAGTTCAGTCATCAACTGTAGTTTCTAAAGTATATGCTGAACGCGTTTAGTTTTTAACTTTAGTCAAGTTTAGTTTTAAACTTTAACCAAAAGGAGGGTAGAGTATTTGAAATTCTATAATAATGTTCACAGAAGTAAGCAAATTAATCATAAATAATTGCAATATTTTAATTTCTCAACAATCTGAACGCTCGAAGGTCGCATTACGTCTTATCTCAAAATGAGAAGAACTGGGATCAGCAATCGTTATCACGCCATTGACTATCGGACTACTGTCTCTTCCTAGAATTAACTGTAATCGCTGTCGACAACCTCCAATTCCAAGAAGATTACTTAAATTGACGTACAGCTGTCGCTTAATTGTGTATTAGGTTTAATGACTTGCAGATTTTCAGATATTCCACTACAAAAATAGGAAATTTTTTAATGCTATATAAAGAGGCGAGTTAGCACATCATCTATTTCATTTTTAAAATGTTTCTTGCAACTTTCTATTTGTACTCTGTACTGAGCCAGATGGATGGAATTAGTCATTGAATTTTTTTTGGAAAGTTTCATAATATTGTATAGATTGTTTAAGTCTTAAAAAACAAGATAGCATTCAAAACACTTTAATGAATTTTTACGGAGTACCCTTTATAATTTGTATCGCGGTCGAAGTCAGCTGAGTAAGTCTTAAATCGTTCTAATTTGTTTTGGAGCCTTATTATTTGAACTATGAATTTATAGCTCAATATGCAGGTTTTTAATATGGAGCTTACTGGTTTAAGATCAAGTAAAATGTTTTCAAAGTGTTTTTAACAAGGCTGCAAACCGGTCCTGAACCGGATCCGTCGAACCGGACCATGAACCGAACCCCTAACATTTTCGACTCCTCGAACCTGTCAAAAAATTATGTTCGGTTCAACCTATTATCTAGTTTTTCCAACGACATCTGACTCTCTCATTCAAGAAGTTCTCCAATGCTGCGATATGTCATGTTATATTTAAATTAACAACGTCTATAATGAAGCGAATATGGATCGAGCAGGAAAACTTTTGAATAACAACTGCAGAGCAGAGAAAGAGTACAACTATGAAGAATGTATTGTTGATAAAAGTAAAAACAGTGCAATCTCTAAATATAGTAAATACGATTTTTAAAGTTTAATTTGACATTAGTACAGTTCGCATACTCTCCGTACTCACACTATAGAAATCTTTGTGTAGAAAAAAATGTTTAAATAAATATTGCCGCAATGGAACTTAACCCACAAATGTGCATCGTTTACTAACACTTAAAATTTATGTATTCAGAGTCTTTAACGGAGCTCACCCTAAAATCTTTAAATGAAAAGAAAACTGCATTCCGCTGGCTTTTTCTTTCGAGCAATTGTTCTGAAATCTTTTGTATATTGAAAAATGAAAATATGTTTGTATGTTTGTTCCTTATTGGCGTCTAAACATAATTTTCACAGTATGATTTCTCAAGTTGGTGAACTAGTTCGAATGCGGTTAAAAACTGTTTCAAAATAGCCCAGAGCCATATCGAAAAAGTTATTTAAGTAAAATATTAAACTTAGCGGAACCAGCTGTCTGAACCAGTTTAAGAGCGGTTCAAGTTCACTTCTGGAAAATAAGTCTGTATTCAGAGGGAAAAAATCTGTTCAGAAACGTTCTTTTATTATAAGCTCTGTGCCAATATTGGCTGGAGTGCTCTTAGACCCGAGCTTTTAAACTTTGTTAACCTCTGCTAAAGCTCCAAAGAGAAATTGTGAATTTAAGTGAATCAACTTCTGATTGCAAAGAAGAGAAGCTTATGAAAGCCAAAGAAAGCGATGAAAAAATATAAAAAAAATTAAATCTGTAAATGATGTTATAGATTCCTTCGACAATTGTCCAAGAGAACATACCACGACAAATGTTTGAATATTTTGGAAGGGTCAGAAAAAAAACGAGGACTTAAAAACATTGCCTTAGCTAAGTTTAGCAGAAAGTATTCTGTTCTAGCAACACAGGTTTAAGTTGGACGGGCCCTTTTCAACACTTAAGTTTAATCTTTCTGATCGAAGCCATTATTGAAATATAAATTATTATTTAAACAAATAAGTATATATAAATCGAAACTATTCTTTTATGTTCAAGCGAACCAAGGATCGAACCAAAACCTTGGGTTCAGGAGTTCCGAGGACCGGTCCGCGAACCGAACCTTAAGTTTTACAACCGGTTCGAACCCCCGGACCGAACCTTCTGCAAAATTTTAGAGGTTTGCAGCCTTGGTTTTTAAACCCTATTATAAAGGGTGATTTTTTAGCAAGTTTCTTCTTGACAACACTGTTTTATGGCAGATCATCTGATTTCGTGTTACATGTTACTGTCAAACATTTTCAGTTTGGTCTATAATTTAACCATGAATCGACTAATATCAAAATTCATGCTCGGTTAAGATAGTTTGGGCGACCTTCTGAGGCAGCTATTCAGAATCTTCTGCCTAAATAACGCATCAAATTTACATTATTGGACATTAAACCACCAACATGCATACGTAGAGTGAAATAGGGGCAAATATCGGAGCTGTATCCACTAGTGTTTTTTAATGAGAGTTAATTATCAATTCGGTGCCGCCCGCAGCAATTGGGGCTCTATTAATCCACTATGTGGAACCATTTGGGTATAAACCTTCGTAAACCTTCCAAAATGGAAAAGCTGGACTCGGCTGACATATGGTTCAGTGAACAGTTATTTTCACGTTTGGCGCCGGTCAATTGGTCGCATAGATCGTGCGATTTATGTAAAGACTTGAGACAATTTTTTTTTTCATGGGGCAATGTTAAGGTTCATGTCCCAACAGTTGACACACTGGAAGCCCATATTGAATAATTTATTCGTAACATGGCGGCCGAGAGAGTATGTCAAAATTGGACGCGGTTAACATTTACGTGAAATCATTTTTTAACATTAAATTATATAGATCATTCTATATACCTACTCAAATAAAAATTTCAAAAATTTTCCTGAACTTAATGTAATATTTTTTTATAAAATCCGAAGGCTGCTGAAAAATGACCCTTTATAACAACAAACATTTAAAATTTGTGTGTATGTTGGTTTATCTCTGATTTTTTAATAATAATATTAAATTTGTAAATAAGTTTTAAGTTCGAAATGGAGCTAAGATGGTTTTTAGATTCGGTCACAAGATTTTTAGCAACTTCACACGTACGTCAGAGCTTGGAGCAGTCAAAAAATCTTAAAAAATATCTTTTCTACAAAGTGAACGGAACGTGACCCAACACCTCTTTCATTTGTTTTTGAAAAATCAAATACCCGTTCTATAGTGCCGAATAAGCCTATAAATTAACCACTTGATTTCTTCGGTGAATGGAAAGTTATTCTTTTATTTTTACTAATAATTTTAATTTTTTAACTTTGTAGTAAAGTATTTGATCGATCGTGAAGCGCAATGCCGCCGGCAAGATCCGAGGCCAAAGACTCACTTCATGACGCTTTAGGGATAGAGATGGAGAAATTATAACATAATTGGAATTTTCTTAAATTAACTAACTGAGGAAGTGGTCCAACTTGGTTTTTCCTATAGAACATGCTTGTGTCTAGATAACTTATTTGGTTTTAAAATATTTTTTTTTATAATATTTTTAACTTTTATAATCAATAAACAGCTGACTCAAATTAAAAAACTAGGCGCAATTTTGGTCATAAATTTTTCGATTTAGTTTTGCGGTTGTCAAAGTAAAATTGTAATAATACTGAAAAAAATGTCTATTCAGTTTAAAAATCCGAAAAATGTACAATTATAATTCTTTTCACTCTTATATACTGTATATTTTAGATACATAATACCTCCTCCAACTCGAGTACACTCTATAGCTGCCTGCCCTCCACTCTCACTCGCACACTGACAATTGAGTGTTTTGCCCACATTTCACTTTTTGGCATTGCGTTTCAATTGAACAAATTCACGCGAACAATTAACAATAAACGAACAAAATCAAATTTCCAATGAAAACGGCTCGAAAAACAAAATGGAACAAGCAAATAACAAATAACAATGGGGTACAACAACAACAAAACAAGAGATTAGGATAGACGTACTTACATACATACATCCATCCCCATGAAGAAGTGCATATGTATGTTTGTACCTAGACGAACAGGGTAACTGGCTGGCTGTCAACGAATTTTCCGAATGCTGGGCAGACAATTTGGCATTTGGCATTTTGCTCTAGACAAACCAATCAAACCACGCCCCTATATTGCACTTATTTATCCTGCTGGCAACAATTTCACATGAAAAGCTATTAAAAAAATATTCGAAAAAATTGAGACCATCGTTGGCTCTCAAGTTTAACACAAATTTCAAGGAAATGAACGGAAGAAGATGGTAAAAGCGGGTTTTTACCAAGAATAATCAAACAAAAAAAAGTGTACACACACACACACACACATACTTACTACAGACAAGCCAACAACAACAACAATTTGACGCATTACAAACGAAGTTAATAACACCTTTTCTTATGAAGGGTACGATACCGCCGTTCCGTTCCCGTGGAGGAGAGGTTTTTGTTGTTGTTGTTGTTGCTGTTGTATGGTTTCGTCCGAATTGAGCGGCTACACCTTTAGCCATACGAATAACCAGCTCTTGTCGTTGTGTATGTACAGTGAGCACTTGAGTTGAGGCACTCTGAGAAATTAGTCATGCTTTGGGTTTGACTATGGGGGAATACCAAGCTATGATAGATTTTAGCACTTTATTTTCCATTTGTTTGTATAGTACTTGCATAGGGAAAATTTGTTGTGTACCTTTTCTATATAAAAAGTCGAGGGTCGCCAAGGTCTCTGGTAATATTCTTAATCAATTATTTACATTGTGATTAATTCGTATTATTTTTAGTTTTTGATAAGCATTATTAGTCAAGAGAACAAAAATTAATTACTATTAAAAAATGTTGTGAGAAAGCTTGATGAGTTTTGGTATGACAAGAGCTCGATCAAAGGGATGATGTCAACTATGATACTACGAACAAGGTATGGCGCTTTCTCAGTGTTCTCTCATCTCGATCTAATTACTTTAGTGTGCTGAAGTCATTTGATGTTAGAGGTTGTGTGAGCGCACGAGTGTTATTAATTTTCTTTTTCGGCGACGCGATTTCTAATTAGTGGGTTTCTGTTGCACTGATCTCTTTATTGATTTTGTTGTATCTGCATGGGTTTTTTTATATATACTTAATTTGTGTGCATGTGAATCGTTCACTCTCGCCCTGGCTCTCTCTTGCGCTCTCAGCGAAAGCCCTTAGTTCAAAAACCTTGTTAGTTGTATCATGATGTGAACTATTAAAATCGGAATTAACGAACTTCATAAAGATGTCGCTTGCTCCTCTACAGCTCTTTCTTACAAACGAAAGTATTTTCAATAACTTCATGAAGTTTGCTTCATCGTGTAAGGTTTGATTTATAAGGTAGCCAAGCGTTGCAAGCTGAGAGCCTTTTCGGAAAACCCGTGCATACATTCTTCTGCATCAAGCATACTGTCAAATTGATAGCTGAGCAGAGAGCCCACCGAGCGCACTCAAAACCTATTAAAGTGGTATCACGTCGCTAACCATTGCTTTATTTCAGGGTTCCCCAAGAAGAGGGCTCGGAAAATGTGACTGTCTCACTTTGACCCTCAACGATGTATGACTTCGGCAAGCTTTCGGTGGGAATTGCCGACTAAGTTCAGCCAGGGGCTATGAATGGGGTACTCTGCTTTTGAGGTATGATGATGCTCACCAACTGAAGGTACTCGTTGGATTGTTCTCATCTTATAATACCTTAAGTGTTCAATGGGTCAGAAACTGCCAAACTATTTTCGAACATCGACCTTAGAAATACCAAAAATGGGAGCGGTATTCCCTATCATTTGATCAACCATAATAAAGGGTAATTCTTATGCTATTTGTTTTTACAGTGTACATTTTTTGACCTCTCACGAGTGATTCCTCACATTTGTCTTCGCCAAAAATGCTCAGTAAGGTTTGCCACTTCAACATGAATAGACTGACAATGCACAGTGCTGGCAAATCATTGAATGCTTTGTGGGAAACGTGTCTTATCGAAAAATTGGCCTTGATTAGCAGAACAACTTGCTCCCTGATCAATTTGATAATTTTGCACTGATCCTTCTGCTAAACTCGAGTGATGCGGTGTCATGATTGCCCATTTCAAAAGCATGTATCGAAGAAATAGTATGCTACTCTGAAGTGTATAGTGTAGTGGTGCCCATTCACACAGTATTAAGTTTTTGCGATTACGAAGTAAACGTCATTTTGTCAAATATGGACTACAAACAACGACACAAATGTGTTTGAGTGCTATTTATAAAGCACACGTATTCTCTTTCTCTATGCGTGTGTCGGCTGCGACGCTGGCAGAATTATGACTTCCTATCACACGGGATAGGGCAATTGACATTTGGGCACCACTGGTATAGTGTTTCGATGGGCATGCTATCGATAACAACATGCGCATTTTGTGCATTGATTGCAAAGATAAGTCTTCTATCGTCTGCAAATAATTACAACAAATTTTAAAATATAATTAAACCTTAATGTAACCTACAATTGTGCCACCATTTCCAAATTCAATTAATATGTAGCACTTCGCATAGCAGAAAATATATGATGCATACTTTTATTTTGATACCTGCTCAGGAATCAATAATTCTGCTGAACACGACCATTGTCTTCAGAGACGAAGCTCATTTTCAGCTCAATGGGTGGGTCAACAAACAGAATTTTTCAATTTGATCTGAAGAGCGGCCAGAGGCACTTTAAAAGCTGACAATGCACCCTAAAAAGTGCAATGTTTGGGGCGTTTTGTGGGCCAACCGCATTCTTAGACCGTACTTTTTCCAAAAACCGTGCAAAGATTACCGACTTTAGTTTGCCTAAAATGGAAGAATTGGACTTGGACGTCAAATAAGACGGTGTCACTTGCCACACGGTAACCTATTATTCTCACGTTTTGAATGATTTGATCCTACTAGACTGTTTTTTGTTGGGCTATGTGAAGTCTCTCGTGTACACGGACAAACCAGTCACAATTGCAGACCTGGGAGTAGGGTTGTCGTTATTTCTCAAATATCAATTTTGATAATATTAAAAATCTAAATTCTCGGTCTAAGAAACATCGATCTAAAGCTTAAGAAAACTGAAATGTTTTTAATGAGTGGCTTTAGCATATACTTCTACTTAGAAATCGAACTTCTAAAAAGAAAATTAGATATTTGTAAAGAAAATCAATGACTAAATACCATAACTGTTTCTAGTTGACTGGAGCACAAAAAATGTCAAATCGGATCGGAATAACCCTCATCGTCCAACAAAAATATCGATGGACAATATTAAATTTATCAGTTACAGTCCGAAAGGCTGAAAAAAGTATGCCAATATTGGAGCTCATAGATTGCTTACCTCGAGGCGGCAGGCAACATTTACAAAAAGAAAGTACAATATGATACTTTTCTGATAAGATCGTTATTTTCTTTTCCAAGTTGAAAAAAGGGTCTGTTAACAGGAAAAAATGTTAACAAACATGGATAGATCTGAATCTCTTTCTCCTCTAACTTACCAAATCTCCAGTTGTTCGATATCTTTCCGCTTTTAAGATTGATAGACCAATAACTATTTATGGTATAAAGACTGGTTCGATTGTACCATGGAGTTCATTGAGGTTTATAAAACGGTTTACAGAAAATCAAAAAATTAAATATTTGATCAAAGTAGATACAGAAATAGAATTTATATTTTTACAACTGCTTAATTTTGCTGTGATAATACATTCGTGGCTTTAGTTATATTTTTAAGATAATTCAGGAGACTCTTGTAATTCTCATAATACGAACTGCAAGTTCGAATGAAGACAGAAAAAACACGAAAATTGCGGGAAATGGACAAAATCAGGGAGACACTGGAACCCGTCTGTACCTTAAGAGGCAATTGGAAAAACTCTATAAAACGATGCAAGCCTTTTCTTACAGTTGATTAAATATATCAAACTTAAAATAGTTAAGATATTTAACTGATCTCATGAAAATTAAAACCAAATTATTTAGTTCAGTCTGAAGAGCTCTAAAAATCATCTTGTAAACCAAATTGGTGTTTTAAGTCAAAGGGGCACTTACAAATTCATGCTTCACTGTGTGTTTTGGGGGAGACATAAATACATTTTCGCGCTTTCTCCTCTGTTAAATCCTCCGTGAACTTTACTTTTCATTATTCTTGAGCGGAGAGCTTGACTGTTTTCAAACTAATGTTCGTCACACAAAGTTCAAAGTTCAAGCAACTTTTACATAAAAGGGCTAATTAATCAGTTTAGTAAGATTAATATTTTAATACATTTATTAAGAGAAAAATATTTAGATTCACCATAGCGTATTCTCTACTATATCCGCATTCTTATAACTGTATGAGTATCTCTCTCGTATATCTGTGTGTGAGGGCCAGCTTCAGCTTGGCTTGTGTGGTGTTAAATGTTTGCAGCCGCAGAGCAACAGCAGCCAGTCAGCCAGCTAGTATTTTCATTCAATAGCTGGGCAGCAACAACAACAACAAGCAGCAGCAGCAGCAGCTGCCAACATCATCACACACCGCCACCCGCCAACTCTGCCACAGCCGCTGTCCTCGTTCGCGTGTATCTGTGTGTGAGAGCGTGCTGTGTGAATGTGTGTGCTCATTGTTGTTGGTCTTGTTGAGCTGCTTGGTTGGCCTGTCTCTCCTCTCGTCACTTCTCAGAAATCGGTCTAAATTAGAAAATGCGTTTCTGGGAATTTTCGTATCTCTTTTGGACGCAAAGGGGACGACATTCAATATAATTTTTGGTATATATAAATTGCGAGCGATTTCCCAGAATTGCCTAGGTACTTAATTCTGCCACATAGTTTAAATATGAATAACAATTTTTTTTTTGCCAATTATTTACCTTTTAACAATTGCTGCAGTTGGCTATTTTTGAGTTTTGCTGCCGTTGAAATTTTGTTTGGTTTCTGCAATTTGGCAATTTATATAAATTGTATTTTAAGCATAATCTAGTTTAGCTTTTTCTCTCCTCCATTGAATTGAATTAAGTTGGTGTATTTGTATAACACACACACACATTTAGATGTACAAACGTACACACAGAGCACGCTTGGGAATTGCACTTAATCGAATCAAGACACAGATTTTGCTTCTTCTCTTTGATTGCACAAGATTTATGACATTCACACACATACACAGACACACCGACAATTTGCTTGAATTTCATCAATTTATGCAATTTCACTTGAAACGAAACCACGTAGAAACGACTGCAAATGTATATTAAACATTAAAAATCTTTTAGATTTCTCCGTATGTGCGTCCGTTTCATGCTCGTGTCGTCATCTTACTGAAAAATTTAAGAATTGTACAATACTTGCATGGGGCAAACTAACCAACACTGGAGAAATGATAAGTGTGACAGGGTTGATTTATCGATAACTTGCTGGAAAATTGAACTGGCTCATAGCGAGTAAACAATTGAGGACGTTTATTTAAAGCAATAATTTACAACAATAATTTGAATGTTGAAATTTGTAAGCTAAGTTCACACGGGCAAATAATTTTACAAAAATAATGATAAAAGTTTGGCTAAAAAGCCACAATGGCAGATGTGGTCGAACTTAAAATATAGACTTTGGTTCCATTTACAAGTAATTTGATCAAATATGCCAAATTTATACAAATTTCCTAACAAATTGTCAGTTTATTTACCTGTGTGAACAAATAAAATGAACCAACTCCACTTCGTTTTTTCAGCATGCGATATCGATATTTGTTATCGCTTTCAAAGCGCGCTTGAATTAAAATTACTCCCCATATCAGTAAACGTGTGTAAATATATATCAAAGTTAATTCTTTTCCTGGTTGGAAATGTCATTTTAGACTCAAGTCAGTTGACATTTTTTTTGCATTACGTCTAAAGAAATATTTGCAGATTCTAAAATTATATATAAATATTACGTACATTTAAGGGGGATAAGAAAAACTAACTTATACAATAAATAAAGGAAAGCAAAACAAATTTGACCAACTAATCTGACACAGCGGGCGGGCAAACACTGACAAGAGTTGATGATAATAAATAAATTAAAATGCATATCTTACAGGGGTAGAAGATGGATACAGAGACTGAGCCTAGTCCAGTCAGTGTCAAGCGGTCAGTCAGTCATCAGCCCAGGCGGAGGCAGTCACTTGAGAGATCTCCCAGTCTAATTCAATTAAAATTAAAACGCAAATCTACGCGACTAAAGTGAAATTGCTCCAAATTCATGACAATTAGACCTCTGCGTGGGCAGTTACGAGAATGAGTTCAGCCGTGGCAGACGACAATACCATCGAAATGCATCGCTCTATTTCCATGCCCGTGAAGCCAAAGCCCCTGGAAACGCGACCCTTGGCCAGATCGGCGGAGAAGGAGACAGTAAATGAAGCGGACTATTATCCAGAGAGTCCAGGTTTTGTAAGACGACGAAGATCCAAATCACCCGCCGATCAATTGGAGACTCGCAGTGAGCAAAAGTGGGTCATCTTGCTTTTAAATTAACATTTGTTTAATTCAAACACTTTGTAGCTTTCCCTATACCCTTGACTGGGCAGGCAGTACCATTGAGTTAACGCCAGATCAAGGCCCGACAACGTCTTCCTCCGATGCCGATGGCCTGCGCCGTAGAATGCATCGTGTTATGGAGAAAAATGGTCATGAAAATGTTATCTTTCGTCGCATACCAGAGAAATCTTGGCGTTATATGCGTGATACTGTCACCACTCTGGTAAGATTCCTGTTTGGCCACAAATCCAAGTCATCCGCATCCACCACCAACGTCACTACCACCAAAACCACTGAGCAAATACAATCGGACCTCTATAGCATAACGCCCAGCATTCAGTGCAAATTAGATGAATTGGCCCAAGAGGCTACGCCAACGGCGACCCAACTAAAATCGCATAATCCACATCAACGCAGTGAACGCGTCACGTTTAGCATTTAAATAATACTAAAACAGACAATTAACTAAACCATGACAATAAATATTCCATTAAGGCATCTTCCATTCCTAATAACAACACATAATTTTTGGGGGGATGCTTCATTTTCGCTGTAAATAAATGTGTAAAGTCCCAACTTGTGTTGAACATGAGTTAAAAAGGAGTTAAAATATTACTCTGTATTGTTCAGTTGCTCATTTACGTTTCAATTTTGTTCAGTCTCACTTTGTTCACGTTTTACAGTAAAGAGTGTATGGTAATGAGTGATCTTGGGACTGTGACTTGGTTCGTTAAAACTTTCACTTTAACTTTATATGAAATACTGCTCAAATTTTTTCAAAATTTCCATCCGTTAATTTGTGATTGACTGCTATTGAAAGCATACAAGTTTGAGTTGTAACAAAACCGAAAAAAAAAAACAAAGAGAGCTTACGTTTTTGAAAAAAAGTGTAAGTAGGGCATATCTGCCACAATTCTGTAGATAGTTGATTTATACCTTCTAAATATAGTTATTAATTAGCATTACTTATCGATTTGCTGAAGAAATGGTACACTGGAAAAAAAGGATAGTTTTTATGATCCTTAGGATATTTTCGGTATCCATTTGAACTGGATAGTTAACTATCCTTTTTTGGGATCCATTGGATATTTTCGAAATCTATTTATTTTTGCTGAAAGAGGTTATATCAGATATAAAAAATTTTATTGATCTTTATTCTTCATCCAAAGGAGCTAAATAATGTAAAAAGGAAATTTATAAAAATGGATCTTAATGTGGAAATTCGAATATCCATTCTACTGATATCTTTTGTTTTTCTCTGTGTAAAGATCGGTTCTCGAGTTATGAGCAAAAAATACCAGTGAACCACTTGTTTGGATTATGCTCTTACTCAATTCTACCAGAAAACATCGATAAAATTCATGAAAAAATTAATTGCACGATTTGAGAACTAATTATAGACTATAAAAACGCCATCCGCTCGATAGTTGTCACAAATCTGCGGCCTCGGCCGTACGAAAAAGTTTTTGAGACGTGTATCTTACAAGAATCCATCGTCAGGTTCAGGAGTGCAACAATTTCGAAGTATTGGGAATTGGTTTGAATAAGAAAACAAAAAAATAATCGCCTCTATATATTCAGGTGGAAACTATCCCTTTGATTTAAAAAATTGATATTATTAAAAATAGGGCTGATATTTGATCATTTTTCTGTGTAGACACAGAAGGTCGCCAAAAATAGTCTCTTATGCTGTCTGAAGAGAAGTGTCACCCTCGGACACGATCAAAAACCTCTGTTCATTTAACCTCTATCTTTTCTCAAAGTGGTCTTTGATCAATCAACGATAGTTTTTTGACACTCTCTTTATGCCATTGATTCCATGAAACACTTAAGTGGCCAGAAAGTGCCTCAGTGTGTATGCGTACTTTTATGCTTTGCTTTCCGTGAGGTGTCCATCGCAACAATCAAAAAATTCGAACATTTATTCATATACGAGGCAAGTCGGCAAATAATATAGGATTTTATATTAGGGAATCAAACCGAATCGTATTTTGGTTCTGGTTCTGATACGTACCGAAACTTATGTTTCGGTAAAAGGTTCTGCTGCCCATTTCAAAGACAAATTTCCACTTTGTCGAGTTTTCTTCTTTTTTATTTTGATGCCATGAAGAAAATGCTAATCTACTGTTCTGTTTATTTTTATACAAAAAGCCTGCACTTTCGACAGATCCAGTCCCTTGGTCTTTGACTCAATCGAAGCGTACCCACAACCGAACCAGACCTCTTCTGCTTGAAGAGGTTCAGTTAAAAGAATATTTTTAGTCAGTTTTTCAGAGCTCCTAAAATTATTAAGTTTTTTTCTCTGTTTAAAAATTATTTCAAAACGCAAAACTATCATTTCAAAAATTTATCCAAATTCCATATTACGTCTTCGAGAAGAAAACAAAGTCATGTTGTTAAATAGCAAACCAAATCCGTTTATTATTTTACATAGAAGGTGAGGCCGTGGTAGAGAACTAATAAATAATTTCCATAATGAATGTGTTTAATTCGGGTATTGATAAAAGTTTTCAATAGCTTCCTTGGAATTCATAAACTAAGCTTCAAACCAATACCTTAGGTTCGATAAGTAAAGAAACCGGTTTGAGAAGCGAACCTAAGACTTTCCAATGGGTTTGAACCCCCGGACTGAACCATCTTCTGAAGTTCAGAGGTCTGCAGACTTGGTCAGAGCTACTTTATTAAGTTTCACTTGAAGAAAAATGGATAACAGAAGTAGTTTGTTGTTTAAAAATTATCATGACATTATAATAACAAGTGAGAAAGTCGGTCAAGCCCGACTATAACATACTCTGTACCCGGAGTAGAAGCTGAATGCAATGCTGGTGCTGCGCTCATCTCAAGGTCTCTCTCTCATTTTCTCTCTCTCTCTCACTCTCTCTCACTCTCTCTCTCTCTCTCGCTCTCTCTTTCTCTAAGATTGTGTGGTGTTAGTTGTGAATGGGTGGGAGGGGGTGGGGCAAGGGAGATGTACCTTTTTGCTCATAACTTGAGAACCGCTGATACGATCTTTATCTTTTTCGGCAAATCGATACATTTTGCTAATTACTAACTATCTTTAGAAGGAACGAATCGTCTATCTTCAAAACTGTAGGAGATATAACGTTTTTTCCAAATTACGGGGGTCGTGGCAAAAATTGAAAATAAACTTGATCTGCCTGCAGCTATAAGAAGCATTTGTCCAATACATGTCAAACCTCCATCTCTTAGCATCTCCGAGATCTGTTTGTTCATACGGAAGGACGGACGGACAGACAGACGGTTAATGCTGATCAAGAATATATATATACTTTATATGATCGGAAATGATTCCTTCTCCCTGTTACATACTTTTGCACAAAACTTAATATACTCTATGTACCTTCGCTACAGAGTAAAAAAATCAGAATCATTTTACGAAGCATACGATTTTACTGAAGTACTTATAGTTGTAGTATAGTTGTGGCTCAGAACAGATTCAGATAAGGTTCTTTTCGGCTCGAAGAATACCGGTTCTCGGATACCGGTATACAAAAAAATTTTCAAATATTGGTTCTGGTTCTGAGTTTTAATCGGTTATTTCGGTATACGGTTCCGGTTGATTCCCTGGTTTATTTTGTTTTTGAAAGTTTTTCAATATGTTCTTGGGACCCTAAGAGAACTTTTAAGCAAATACAAAAAAAAATCGGAAGCAATTTTTTTTTAATGCAACATTTTGTTGAAGAGCATCCTGGCTTTTATTACCTTTTAACTTTATTTTCCTTCTTAAATTCATAATATCCCGGATTCCTTGGCTGAAACCTTTTCACATATCTTTAGACTTTGACATTATTTTAAGGATTTCTAGGAATCGATATAAGTATATTTGAAAATTCAGAAATTGAAGAACCGAAACAGAAAAATCTGAACCGAACTGGAAGCTGTTTTTAAATAAAAAAAAAAGAATGTGTGTCAAGAGACGCACGGTACGAGCGAAGCTCTTTACGATGAATCCCATTTAAGTAATGGAAAAAGACACATTTGGATTCTGTATAAATAAATGTTAAATTATCAAATATTAGGTCACTCTCAAATCACTGTTAAGTCGCTTTAAGGAACTGTAAAGTCAATGTTAAGTTACTGTTAAGTCACTGTTAAGTCACTGTTAAGTCACTGTTAAGTCACTGTTAGGTCACTGTTAGGTCACTGTTAGTTTCCAACCAGATCACCACCTGATCCCCACAAGATCCATACCAGATCCCCAACAGATCCCCACCTGATCCCCCTAGATCCCCACAAGATCTCCACCTGATCCCCACCTGGTTGCCATCAGATTCCCACCAGATCCCTACCCAATCCCCACCAGATCTCTACCTGATCCACACCAGATCCAAACCAGAGCTCACTAGGTCCCTACCAGATAAACACCAGTTCCCCACCACATCACCACCAGAACCCCACCAGATCAGCACCAAATCCTCGCCAGATCCCCGCCAGATCCTCACCAAATCTTTACCTGATCCCCACCAGGTCCCTGCCAAATACCCATCACCTCGGAGGTGACACCTTCCCCCACTTGCACCTCACACTATCCTACTCCACACACAACTCACCTGCTACTACGCGGTAATGGTAAAAGCAGCTGATTTTGCAAATACAAAATACAAAACACAAAATCAAAGACATACCCCAAAAGAATCTGTCGCAAAGACAAAATTTCTCAAGATTCACTCCCCCAGTGTGACGTCCGTAAAAGAGCTTCGCTCTAATAAGTTTTTATTAAAAAATCACAGATTAATCTCTCCAGTTTCCCTATACTCTCTTTAATTAATCCATCCAATTAAATATAGCAATAATTTCCTCATAAAAAGCATCAATTTCAACTGGGAATTCTTAACATAAGTTAATTATTTTCTTAAGTCTCTAAAAATATGGCTGCTATCAACTGAAAGAAAATACTAACAGCATCCATTTTTGGTTTGTTGATTTTTCTTTTAAATTTTTTAAATCCCCTTTAGATCGAATTGGATTGGAAGTACATGCTGACATTGTTTATAGGCAGCTATTTCCTAAGCTGGCTCTTCTTTGGCATACTCTGCTATATGGTGGCATATTCACATGGGGATTTTCTGTTCGATGCTTTAAGTGGTGCTCGATTGGGTGAGGATAACGATCCTTGTATCTATGGAGTACGAAATTTTGTGGCCATGATGATCTACTCGATTGAGACGCAGACTACCTTGGGATTTGGTGAGAAATACGCTAGCGAGGAATGCCCGGAAACGATATTTCTGTTTGTTATGCAAATGATGTGTGCGGCAGCCATTGAGGGTACCATGGTGAGCGTTATCTATGCAAAGACAGCGCGTCCAGCGAAACAGATGACAAAGCTCAAGTTCAGCGATAAGGCGGTCGTATGTACCTAATAGACTAAACACTCTATTTGAAAAATAAAACGTTTGTTTTTGTATCCCACTGCAGATTTGCTATCGCGATGGCAAACTATGTTTGCTCTTCCGCGTGTGTGATCCAAGGGAACAGCAGTCCATTGAGTCGAAGATACGTGTGTATATGATTGTGGACAAGAAGTGAGTCGATAAAATATTCATCTGAACTATAAATCTAAAGTCTTCTTTTCCCTTTAGAACAAGCGAGGGAGAGGTACTTAAGACCCACACAGAACTCAAATTGGAGGGCAATGGTGAACAGTTGATTTTCTGGCCTGATATTGTATGCCATGTGATTGATGAAACAAGTCCACTGTTTCATTTGAATACGGCCAGAAAGTTTAATGCGGCTCAATTTGAACTCTATGTGTCCATAGTGGGTACCTCTCCGGCCACCGCACAAATGACCGAGGCCAAAACTTCGTATGTGCCACGCGAAATCTTTTGGGGACAACGATTTGTCAATATTATACAATACGATGGGATTCGGGAGCATTATTTGGTGGATTATGAGAATTTTAATACAACCATTTCGGTGGATATGCCTATAAAAATAATACCCGCTAAGGAGAAACTTAAGTTGGAGTATAGAAAATGAAAATTTTGGAAAGAAAGAGCCAAAAAAACTAAATTTATATGTAAAAATCATGGATAAATGCAAAAAAAGTTGTTAAAAATGAACAAAATTTTAATGTATTTTCAATTTCTAAGGAATTACATAAATCTTATTACAAACTATATATCTTTTGACCTTTGATTTGTGAGTTATTTATATATGGAGTTTCTTGTTATGGCAGTTGCTTTGTTCAGGTATAAACTAAACTTAAAACTGAACATATTTTTAGGTAGTTTATTCCCTTTTTTGGGGGATCACTGTAGCAAAATTTAATATAGCAGTAACATTTGCTTATAAATTTAAAATATAAAAAATTCAACGAAAAAACTAATTATAATCAAAATTTTAAATATGAAAATGATCGTCTATGGTGTTAAGTTGTCAGCCCCACAATTTATCGATAATTAAAATGTTGCACATCTCTATTAGTTTTTTTCAGTATTTTACCGCTTGCCATTTGCGGTCACATTATTCCTAAACTTTTTTTTGGCCCTATAATTAAGCGAAATCATTGCAAACGCACGCAAATTCACGGAGCCAGACAAGAGATGTTAAAAAGTTGGTGTGGCGGCAAATAGTATCCTGTGAAATTGTTTAATTATAGCTTATCCACCTGTCTTTTCTCCTTTTTGTTGGCCCATAGCAAAAGGAACGGACAAAGGCCAACTACTACAACTACACTAAATTGTGACACACACACACACCCACACACATTAGAAAGCTACCCACCAGTCAGAACAACAACAACAACATCCACCAGCTGCAAAAATGGAGGCGGACGGACTGACAAATGAACAAACAGAAAAGGTGCTACAATTTCAGGACCTGACTGGCATTGAGGATATGAACATATGCAGAGATGTTTTAATTAGACATCAATGGGATCTTGAGGTGCGTATTAACCATAAATGGAGAGAGGTGGTCAGTCAAGCCTGGAAGCGAGAAGAATTCTTTAAGGAGTAAACTGCTTTGGTCTTAAATTTGGACTCTAATCCCTTGCCGGTATTGCGCTCAATGTTGTTGTTTTGATATTTGAGTGCCCCCAAAATCAGGCAATGAAAATTGTAATTTGACATTTCCCGTACCAACGACTCTACAAGTTCCTAGAGTCTTCTTTCTAGTTTCATTTGAAGTTGAAATATTCTCAACTGATGGGATATATAAATTTTTTGGCAGTGATTAGAAGTACCTGGGTGTTTGTACCTAAATTTTGGTTGGTTGCCTCAGTGCCAAAATCTCTCTTTTGGGTTCAGAGCCTATGTTTTAATTGATCCAACAATCTGTTAAATATATCATTTCAACACACAGAAATATTTGTATAGTTTATTCAATCAAATCTGCTTATCTTGATCTGTCAATTGATACTATCAAGGCTGAAAACCTCTAAAATTCTCCTGGAAGGTCGGTCCTTTAGTTTAAATCCCTTGTAAAGACTAATGCTCGGATCAAAGGTAGGTTCCTGTACCTATCGAACCTAAAGGCCTTTACGGATATCCGAAGTAGTTAATTTAGCTGGCTTCGTCACATAGCACGCTAGAGTAGTGTGACCAGACTTAAGAAAAATTATGCCAAAAATGTACGTTTGTAGTATTTTTAATTTAACTGTCGTTGGGGCCCACTGCACTATCATCTGTATATTGTTCATTTTTCGTAGAAGCTAGATCACTTCTCCACAAGCCTTGTTCACAAAATTTGAGTCAGAATGCAACATTTTTTAGTCATTCTTTTTTATATAATGTAATATTATAAAAAAGTTTTATCCTTACATATTAAAACCTGATCAATATCTGCTGCTTTCAATCGTAGAACTTTTTCTGTAAAGTTTTTGTAATGGGCTTTACTCACAACGTTCGCTTTCGCGGGAACTATTATTGAACTATTATTTTTGTGGCAATCTATGCCTTTTCTGTTCTATTCCTCTTAAAAAATGGTATTGACTGCTTAAACAAATCTGACTACATTTACGAATTAAGTAGATAATTGTAGAAATTTTGTTGATTTTAGGGAATCGAACCGAACGTTTCGGTAAAAGGTTCTGTTTTGGTTCTGACCCTGTTTGGGTATTCGGTTCCGGTACGTACCGGTATGGATCGTTAAACATTTTAAAACTTAAGTCCAAACAAAGTAGAGGTGGGCGCGGGCCTGTATTTTGAGGCCCGGGCCCGCACGAACACGAACTCTTTTTTGAGAGGCCCGGCCTGGCCCAACACGAAACTTTTTCACCAAGGCCCGGGCCCGGCCCGGCCCGGCACGAAACTTAATTTTTTCTAAATTTGAGCTTTTTAGCCTAGTGCGTTTTTCATTTAAAACATGGACCGATGTTGAAAAAAGCCTTTCGCTCGTAGACGAACTGGCGGGAATAGCCAGAATGGTCCGAGCTAATTTGGGAAGGTATTTTAAGTCCCTTGCATTTTTCCAGAATTCTAAAATATGTGTGCCAGGAGCTGCTGGATAGGCCAAATATTTGTCAAGCTCTATGTCGATAGCGTTTTTCTCAACTTTTCGTTTTTTTATATAACTTAATTCTAAAAATTCAGCAAACATTCCATTTTCGGAATTATTCGGGTTTATGTTATTAGTTATATCATCAACGCTACTATATTCATGATCCCCTATAAATTCGGAGAGCATTGCTTTTACCGTAGCTAACACATTATCTCTTTTTTCCTCTGAGAGGAAATTCATCTCTCTATAAGGAGGGTTCAAGAAAAGCCCAACCAAATGAGCGATTGCCGGAAGAAACCTTTTTCCTAATGCGCTTAGGGTCATTGTTTTAAACTCAGTTATTATTTGGGAATCAAGTGTGCTAGTTCTGCAAAGTTTACATAATTTTTCTGACCACAATGCAAATATTTGCAAATATTGCAAAGTTTTATCAATTTCACAATAGGACGCCAATTTTGAATTAGAGGTGAGCAAACAATTAAAATATGTATAAGCAAATCGATAGTAGTATCGATAAACAATTAAAATGCGATAAATGGCGGTTCTAATTCGAGCATAAACAAAAATAGCGCGAACAAATCAAAATTGTTTTCGGGCCTATTTCGGGCTTTAACGGGCCGGGCCTTTTTGCTAAGGCCCGGGCCCGCACGAAGCCCGCACGAATCTTAATTTTAAGGCCCGGGCCCGCTCCGGGCCTGTGTAAGCCCGCGGGCCACGAAAATAAGCCCGGCCCGCGCCCACCTCTAAAACAAAGTGGGTAAGCAGCTGTACACATGCGTGTAAATGTTAAATACAGCTCCAAAGGGGCGAAGCCAAGCTTCTCTCACATGTGGTTTGTCATAAAAATTTCACATTTTTGTTATCATAAGATGTTCAAAATGATATGAAATGATAACTTAACGTGGCCTAAGAAAAAATTTGTTACAAAGAAGGTAAATTCATGATTACTCCTTAGAAGCATGATAGCGGTCAATGTATTTCCGTTCATCTGATTAGCGAAAAATAATAGTACTTCGCTTACTTGTGTAGCTGGAACAGCAAGAATTACTTTTGATAGTTCGTACAATTCTGAAAACTTTGGAAAATTTTCTAACCACCATTTAAGTACAATATCTTTATTTTGTAAACGGAAAACCTTGATTGATACCATTACTTTTTTGTGAAAACACGAACACTAAAGTATTTGTATTGTCCTGTATCTAAATCGACTTCATCTCCACTTTCAGACAGAAGTAGTTGGGTCAGGGCTGCTTTCCTTTTTTCATTGCAATTAAACAGAAGTGGATAAAATTCTTTAATACCTCATTCAATGCAGTTAGACGTGTATTTTTCTCTTATACCATGGATTACCATTAACAAAGAACTTAGAAGAAGAAATTTTCTTCAAATTTTCCGAAAATTTTTTCAAATTAATTGCCGGTGTGGTCATCCATGGATTGGTGATCCATGGTATTTATCGTGGTTCAGTATTATCATAATCATGGTAATGTAGTGCTCATGCGTGCTCATTTTTATCCTCGAAAATCAATTTCTTAAGCACTTAGCGGTTTTATTACCACGGCGATCCCTTAGATGTGAATTGCTTTTATGCATTAATCCTGGCTTGATTTTTTACTTGGTTGGAAGTAAAGTATGTTTGACATTATATAAATTTTTTAACCGCAACGGTATTTTCCCGCGATTTGATGATTCGTCAGTCCTAAAAAGTGGTTTGAAACATTCCTTATGATCTTCACTATATTCTTTAGCATTGGTCATGGTATTTATCGCGGTTCGGTATATTCAAAAGCATGGTAATGCAGTAATGTGTGGTCCCTTGTGCCCTTTAAAAGCAGTTTCTTAATCACTTAGCGGTTTTGTTACCATGCAGATCCTGCAGCTGCGATTTGCGCTTATGCATTAATCTAGGCATGATTTTTTTTAACTTGGTTGGGCATAAAGTTTTTTTCACATTATTAATATTTTTATCCTCTTTGGTATTATTTCGCGATTTAATAAGTCGTCAGCCGAGTGCTGGATGCTGGCTCCCAAACTGTGCCACCAAAATAAACCTTGCTAATATTTGTATTATTATTATTTTTAATTTTATTTTATTTTTTACGGTTTTTCGATTATAATCGTACGATGCCACGATGCCGACTACTACTCGGCACCGTAAAAATAAATCATATCTCAAACGTAGTTGTGCACAAATTTCGTGCACAGAGGGCTGCAATACTAGTTAGGCAAAACTGCTCAAGTGCTCAACAAAGTGAAAACCCCAATTATTTTCAAAGTGGCTGGCGCCGAACATAATTTTAGCTGAGTCTGATTCTTTTTATTTGTAGCTTATTTGTAGGTCTAAGCCAAATCTTAGATATCTAGGATAATCAGATTTGTCGTCTGTCCTACAGATTTATAAAGGATGGGTCTGTCTTCTGTTTAAACCACATATCAAGTAGCACAAACTTAAATAGCAAAACAATCTACATTTTATAAACTTGCAGGAAAGCATTTCTTCTACTAAGCGCTGGACTGTGGCAGAGAAGATGCTGAAAGATTTCTTCTTAATCAACTGTGCAACAGCTTCTATTTACTATTAAAATTATATGCTTTCATTAGAGAGTATATCGTGTGGTTTGGAAAGTCATTATTTTTGAGGATTGTAAACATTTTCTTTTTGTTGTCCTGGGGAAAAACTGGGTCGCTAGTGTCTAAGACTCGTTTTACAAAATTCCTGGCCGTGTTCAGTATCATATGTTTGGGATGACTGGAATTATAATTAATCATCCTCCTGGATGCCATCGGTTTCTGAAACCAATCCAGTTTAAGGGGGTCATCTTTTCTGTGAACGATGGAGTCAAGAAATGGTAACTGGCTTACCTTTTCCAACTCAAGGGAAAACTTAATGTCCTTATGATATGAATTTAATATTGTCAGGGTGTTTTCTATTTGGTCCTCCTTTACTATGGCAAATAGGTCGTCAACATATTTGCTTATTAATCAATTTTTAGCAAATAAAGAAACATGAAAGACTATCAATGTGGGGGGCGGGCAAAGTAGTGTCCCTTTAAAAAAATTTTTTTTGTTTGCTTAAACGTTTTATTAGGATCTTATAAAAATACTGTATAACTTTCAAGAAGACCCGAAAGTTTGTTTTCAGAAATAACTAAAAGCAACTATTTTTCGCGTCGCTTTAATTTAAAAATTTTTTTTGTTTAGAAATTCTAAGTTTTTTCATTTTTTTTATCGAAAACTTCAAAAATATTTATAAAATGTACCCAATTTTGGAAAAAAACAAAATTTTGCATAAAAAAATATGAATATGATTTAGAATTTTTTGGAGATTTTAACTCATTTTGAACCAAATTTTTTGAGAACTGTTTAACCGTTTTTGATCATTTTTTTTCCGGTAAAAGCTTAAACCCAAATGCAAGTCCATGATTGAAATCTATCAAAACAAATTTTAATATCATCGAAAACAGTTGTCGAAACTTTAAATGCGATTATCTCAAAACCACTTTTTCCAATAAGGATTCAAAAATTTAAAGATTAACTGTTGACCGAGAAAAGAAAGTCGATTTTCGAAATTTTGACTTTGAATCCCCATAATTTCGGTATTTGTTGACCGATCCAAAATATCCTAGTTCACACCAGAGTTACATTAATCCTTAACAAACCCTCGTTTTCAGTTTTACCTTTAGATAATCCGTTCTCCAAAATTTGTTGCAACCATGAGCCTATGTTTTTGAATAACTTTGAACAGGAATATAACAGGAATGTTAATATCACTTATAGTTTTTGTGTAATTTAATTTTTTGTAAGCTTTTAAAAAATAACACCTGAAGATATACAGTAGCCTTTTTAGTTCTTTTGAAGTTGAGAGTGAACAAGTAAGCCTAGAGATTTGACAAGTTTGAATTTCGTAGACAGTTTCCCATACTTTTTTGTTTACTTGTTTACAAGTCTGGCCAACCGATTAGCTACGATTTCTTAAGTGCTGAGATATTTCATTCAAAGTTTTGTGGTACTCTTAAGGTGTTTTAGCATTGTTCGTATTACCTTCAAGAGTTTTTAATCCAGCCTGACTGTGACCATTAACGCAAAGTATTTGCGGAGAGGAGTCTTGCCTGACTTTGTTTTGGTCAAGAACTAAACAAATCGCCTAATCTTACCGGTACGAGGTGGGTCCATCTCAATATTGTGGAGTTTACACCAAAGGTAGGCACTGGCTTTCGTTTTAGCTTCCAGTAGATAAGCAAAGATTCGTGCAATACATCTAATTCAATGCTGAAATGTACAGCTTGAGTTAGAATTTGACCCGCTTTCGTCGTATCACCAATTAGCATTTTACTCTTAATTCCAGTTCCCTACCCATTTCAGTCCATTATATATACAGTTCCCCCTTTTTTATTTGCAGGTGGCATTCCAGGAGCAATTAAACATACGTGAGGGACGACCCACAATGTTTGCCGCCTCCACAGATGTGCGTGCTCCAACCGTTATCAATGATCGTTTCCTGCAACAGGTTTTCTCTGCCAATATGCCCGGCGGTCGTACCGTTAGCCGTGTTCCAAGCGGTCCAATACCCCGTAGTTTTAGAGGTCTGCTCGGCTATGTGATTAATTTTGTATTCCAATATTTCTACTCGACGCTGTCGAGCATTGTTAGTGCATTTGTGAATATCGGCGGTGGCAATGAACCGCGTCTGGTTACGGATCCCTTGGGTGATGTTATGAAATTCATTCATTCATATTACGAAAGATATCCCGAGCATCCGGTCTTCTATCAGGGCACCTATGCGCAGGCTTTGAACGATGCGAAACAGGAGTTGCGCTTCCTCATTGTCTATCTGCACAAGGATCCCGCCAAGAATCCCGATGTTGATTCATTTTGCCGTGAAACGTTATCCTCCCGCTCGGTCATTGATTACATCAATACACACACTTTGCTGTGGGGCTGTGATGTGTCCTCGCCGGAGGGTTATCGAGTGATGCAATCGATAACAGTACGGAATTATCCATTGATGGTGATGATTAGCTTGCGGGCGAATCGTATGATGATTGTGGGACGATTCGAGGGGGATTGTACGCCGGAGGAGCTGCTGCGACGACTGCAGTCGGTGATAGCTGCCAACGAGGTGTGGTTAAGTCAGGCAAGGGCCGATCGCTTGGAGAGAAATTTCACACAGACCCTGCGCCGACAGCAGGATGAAGCCTATGAACAGAGTCTGTTGGCCGATGAGGAGAAGGAGCGACAAAAGCAACGTGAACGTGATGCGGCACGTCAAGTGCAAGAGGCTGAGGAGCGAGCGCGAAGAGATGTGGAGCTGCGCAAGGAGGAGATAGCTAGGCAAAAAATAGAGCTGGCCGCACTGGTGCCGTCAGAACCACCGGCTGAGGCGGTCGGAGCCGTGGCAGTGGTTTTCAAACTGCCCAGTGGAACGCGTCTCGAACGACGCTTTTGGCAAACGGACTCCATTTTGGTAAGATGAAATACAAAATTTGTATGATTTGCCCATTTAAACATTCATTTCTCTACCAGGATGTCTACCACTTCCTCTTCTGTCATCCCGACTCTCCAGATGAATTCGAAATAACAACGAATTTCCCCAAACGTGTGCTCTATTCAAATGCCGATCAAAATGCCGCCGATGGGGCGGCCAATGAAACTGTCAACAAAACTCTCCAAGAAGTTGGCCTTCAGAATCGCGAAGTGCTCTTTGTCAATGATCTGGAGGCGTAACCCTGTAGTTGTACCAAAAATGGAAAGCTGCAACGCATTACCAAAAACTTGAACCAAGTTTGAAGTAGTCCGTAGTTCAACGTCCAAAAAGTTGAAACAAAACAAGAAGCAGATGCAAAAACTATTCCTAATTTAATCATGAATATTAATATATAAAAAAAATAATTGTTTAACAATATTGTTTGCTCCCCCCCTCATCACATTTGCCCCCCGTATAAATTTTCCATAAACAAATTGTAGGTTTTTTTTTTTTGGAAACCAATTTAATTGATTTAGCTGTACTTATGTTTGAATAATGTAACAAATTTAATAGAAATGAATATCAATTTTTTCTGACGATTTGGAAATGTTTAAATAATGTGGATTGTGGGATTTTGTAAGTCAACAGTTTAAAAGGAAATCTGTCCAACAGTAAAATGTGGATAAAGACGAGAAGAAATTAGAAAAACTAGTTTGAAACTAATTGGGCGAAAATTTAATACTTGGTGGGGTTGGCAGGATTGGTTAATAAAGTGATTAATTTATTTAAGCAATTTTCATGTTTTTTTTTAATATTCCAGATTTTCTTTAATTTCAAAATCCCATTGCTTTGATATAGGAATGAAAATTTAAGACCTTTAGACAACAGTTTTACGCTCATTTGATAGATTTCATATTTTTGTATGTATACTGAACTTACCATCCATATTCCACCGAACCTAATCGGATAAAAGATAAAAGAGTTTTAGTTTTCAGCCGAATTTTCGAACTTGAGAGAAATTTTCCAAATTTTTTTTTGAAGTCACTTAAAATATACATGCAGGATTGAAAATAAGTTTAAAGCTAATCGGGCGATAATTTAAAGCTAATTCAAAAAACAGAACATCAGATTAGTGGAATTTTCATATAGAGCTCTGGAAATGGGTTTCAATCCTATCGAATGAATAAAAAATAGAAAAGTTTTTTATTTTGGATTTGGCAAAATTTAAAAATCACGTTGGGCATATTTGAGCCTTAAAAATAAGTCTGAAGCTGTTCGGATGAAAAACTTAAAAATGTCATTTAACAGTTTTCCGACCATTTTGCGACTCGTGATTTCGAGGTCACGTTTTTTTTATATCTTGTACATATCTTCCATTTATAAAAATGAGTTTAGAGCTAATCGCAGGGGACAAAACTTTTGAACTTACAACCTTGACCAGATTTATTTATATATAGATCTTATAAAATAAGATTGAAGCTGAGCGGATAAAAATCAAAAATACATTTTCCGACAGAATTTTCTAAAATCCAATCTTAGTGCTTACTTTCAGCATCAGATAAAATGGTTCCAAGGCTATTCAAAACAACATCTTTTAAACACGAACAAATTCAACACAGCACAATCATAAACACATTTACCATTTCAATATAATCTATTTCATCACAAAGCAATTGAACATCGCCAAATTTTAGCTCAGTAAAATTTTAACTCTAGAGAATAGAACACCACAACAATTTTAGCAAAAATTATATTATCAATCCTACACAGAGAAAAAAAAAGGATAGTTTCTGTTGATCCTCAGGATATTTTCGGTATCCATTTGGACTGGATAGTTAACTATCCTTTTTGGGATCCATTGGATAATTTTCGAAATCGATTTATTTTCGTTAAGTTAAAAAAATATTTCATTGATCTTTTTTCTCCATCCAAAGGAGCTGCAAAATGTGAAAAGGATATTTAAAAAAATAAATCTTATGTGGATATTTTGAATATCCATTCTACGGGGATCTTTTTTTTTTCTGTGTGTACAACTAGGAAAGTCAGTCGAACCCGATTTTATTTCAAACGAGCGTCCTAGTCTCTGTATTTCTTCCGCCTTTTGTGATCAATGCCTCGATTGGGTGAAATGACTTTGTGATATTTAATCTCTGGTAAAAAGATTATTTGATGTATCCATTTTAAGATCCATCTTTTTATGTCATTTAAGGCTTTTCAGCTTCATTGGAGAAGTTTAAGAAAGTAAATATCTATTTCCAAGTTTTTTTGAAACGATCAAAGATATTAAATATTAACTTACTTTCTGTAAAATTCATTTTAAAACTTAAGTTTAATCAAAGTGGGTAAGAAGTAACAATGTATACAATTATCAATTTACTTTAAACCTTTAAAATTGGTTACAAAAAGGTAAATTAATGATTTTTTCTTAGAAGCATGATAGCGGTCAAAGTATTTCCGTCCATCTGATTTCTAGCGGAGTTATAATAAACCGGAAAATAAATGTTCTACGCAGCAAGAATAACTTTTGATAGTTAATACAGTTCCGGAAACATTGTCGAATTTTCTGACCACCATTTAAGTACATTATCTTTATTTTGTAAACGTTTTAAGCTCAGGAAAACCTTGATCAGGCATCATACGTTAAACTGTCTTGTGAAAATACTAAACTATTTGTATTGTCCTGATTCTTTTCTTAGAAATTCATATATAAACCGACTTCATCTCCACTTTCAGACAAATTAGTTGGGGCAGAGCTGCTTTCCTCATTTAGTTTCAATTAAACAGAAGTGGATTAAATTCATGAAAATATACATATCAATCGAATCAGTTACACATGTACTTTTTTCTGTTCAGAGGTTAGCCTAACATTATAACGAGGGTCTAAGAAAATACCATATAGGAATGCATTATTTTCAAAGGGACTGGTCTCGCGATTTTGTATTTCACTGACCAAAAGTTTTGCCAAGCCAGATCTTTTTTATTTGAAAATAACAATTCAGCCAAATTCAGTAAAAATCCGCCAAATCTAACTGCTCGTTTCGCTGTCTAGTGGTTGCACTCAGAACCGAAACCGTACCGGTATAACGTTTAGGTTCTTTTCGGTCTTTTCGGTTCTAAAAATATCGGTTCTCGGATACCGGTATACAAAAAATTAAGAATATCGGTTCTGGTACCGGTTCTGAGTTTCAATCGGTTCTTTTCGGTATACGGTTCCGGTTCCGGTTTGATTCCCTGATCAAGAATATATATAGTTTATAGGGTCGGAAATGAATATTTCTTTGCGTTGCAAACTTCTGGGCACAATTATAGTACCCTTTGCAAGGGTATAATAAAAAGGAAGATCCAATGGATCTCAAAAATGTATACTTAACGATCCAGTCCAAATCATCCAGAGGATCGTTAAAAACTCTAAATTTTCCTTCTCCTGCTACAAAGTTTTGGTGGCGCCAAGCCATCTGGCACGACCATTAGACGCTCAATAGCGATAGTTGTAGTGAGGAGGGTTAGTCCCTGGCATGTGTATTAGGTGGCGATTGGCGCTCTTATACAATTTATACAAATCAATGAGTAAGAATGGGGTTTCCTTTAAGAATCTAAGACTTGACCTCATCGCAGGCACAACAATTCTGTCGCGTCGGCTGTAGACTATTCAGATCATCAATCTTCTCTAAACATATGCGTTTCGTTAGAAATTCACCGTCTATGAACCAAACATCACAATGTTGCACCACACCGGCCTTGATCAACACACAACCGCTCTCCGGCTATTTGGGTGCTATCCAGGAGACCTCTACACGTTCCTTGGAATTGGTATTCGTACCATAATCTCACAGCTCACAGCGAATCTAGTATCCGAGACCATTGAAAATCATCGATTAATCTTCACTCTCAATTGTCAGCTTAAAGCTAATAAACTTGAGACCCACAAAAGTCGGGATCTTTAAATTTTTTTCAACACCACCCAATTTGAGGCGCGTTTTTTTTGAACGTGGGCTTCCCAGGAGGCCTAGGCATTATAGGAACGGACATTAAAAACTAAAATAATTAAAAGTATATTTTAGTCCAGTTGATTTATGGTTAAATTTCATCAACTGAACTAATCAACTTACTAAAAGAATTCAATCGATATAACAAACTGGCAAGCATAAATCATGGCTCAAGGGTATATAAATTTCGGTCGAGCCGAAGTTGGCTTCCCTCTATTTTTCTAAGTCATATTCTCCAATAATAAAATGCAAAATTTAAAAATATTTTCGCACAAGTCATGAAATATAACTTCGTAACTATTAGCCTATTTGTTGGTCCATAGATGGCGCCACCAAAGATAGATGATACCTCCAAATGCTTCCTTTTACACCACGCAGGTCCGTCTACACCACAATGTAATGTATTTGTTGAAGTCAAGCAAATATATAAAATTTAAACCTAAAGCTATTTCACTTTATTTGTGAGTTTTAGTATTCATACTTAAACTGATGACTAAATGGTAACAACTTGTCGATTGTTTTCTGTTGAGTCACAATAGCTTAAATTTTCATGGCTTAGTTAGTCCTTAGCCTGGATTGCGTCACTCAAAAGTCGCATTATTCACTCTGTGCAACTCTCATTTCATTATGGCAACCATATATTTTCCAAATTATAAGCAATTCCAAGTATTTTTAAAAATACTTTGCTTACGAATTTGTTATGAAAGAATGCTGCTGGATTTAGCTTTGAATGGATATAATACTTTCTGAACATGAAGAATTACTAAAAAAAAAAAGAGAGGGATTGAGCGAAGCAAAGTTGTGAGTTCTAATTAATGAAAATCTTAATGATTCATATTGTGCCGAAATATCAAAAAAGAAAGGGTAGAAATATTCATATCCGACTCCATAAACAATATATATTCTAAAAGTTTGTACAGAGTCTTTTGTATGTCGAAACTGATTGGATCGGATGACTAAGTCCTTGCTGAAGTTAGAGAGAAAAACTTGTATGTTTTCAATGTAAGCTCTGATATTACAAAAACGAAACATTTGCAAGGGTATAAAAACTTCGGCACAAACGAAGTTATCTTGGACTTCTTGTTTTCGGTTATTCTGAAAACTGATATGGCAAAAGTCGTATATAAAAACTGTCGTTGCTTTTAAAGCATCTCATTCACACTTAAAGCAGTCAAATCTAAAGATCTTTAAAGAATTTTAACTAAAATACATTTAATTTTATATAATTCTAAACCGTACGGTCATCAATTCCAGCATGTCGCATAGTTGCCAAAAAATCAGCCTCTTCGTAGTGTGGGTTTTACTTGTCCTGGCCCTAACCACTGAGCAGATCCAGGCTAAGCAAACCAAGAGTGACACTATCAAGTCCAGGCCTATTGGGAGCCAACCTCATGCCAATTCTAAAGGTCCACCGACTACCAAATCATATACCAATATAAATAAGAGTCCTACGGCTCACAATGAGCATCCACCCAGGTACCCGGCAGCCAAGAATACCAATACCAATTCACGTCCGGTAGCGGGTGGTGTTCATCATTCACCCACTGTGGCCAGCAAACCGCATAATGTAAATTCAAGCTATCCACGTCAGCAGGCTAACATCACCTATAAGAATCCGGCTCCGACAAAGTCTTCCTCTGGACTCGGTCTGGGTAAGTGTTTAGTTCAAAGAAATGGCCAGGTGCCAACATTCTGAATTGATTCTGTTTACAGGAACTGCTCTGCTAGATGGTTTGGGTCAGGTGCTTAAGTCCGTACTAAAGCCTTCGCCGTCCTCTGCAAGAGATAGCGGTGACGGCGATAAGTTCATCGCTGCCCCAGCTGCAGCTGCTAGAAATCCACAGACTCCGTTAGCTCCATTGCCGGCCGTTCAGGCAGCTGTTCCACGGCCAGTTGCTGCGAAAATCAAAAAAGCATCTTCAGCTGGAGCAGCTTTGTCTGCTCTGTCTCACCTCAGTGCGTTCTCGGCTCCGTTGACGCTGCTGGTGGCTTATTGTCTGCACTAGATCTTAATTTATTCCCTCGAAAAGGGAGACCCTTCATAATCTAATCAACTTCAGTGGAGTCGATGCCTTCTCACAACAAATTATAAACAAAACAGGGCTGCAAACCGGTTCGGAGTCCGAAGTCGAAGGCTCCGGTATTTTTTGTTTTTATCTGCCCGAACCTGAACCTGAACCGAAGCAAAAAATAGTCAATAATGGGTTCGGCTCAAAATTTATAACAAATTTTTCTAGATGCTAACTTTGCCATTTTCCAATAGATCTAAATGCACACTAAGAAAAAAATGACATCAATTTAAAGAATTGGCCTTTTTTCAAATTTGCCCTGGCATTTAGAAAAAATTTCTAATAAACAGAAAACATTTTTTAGAACTTCGAAAAATATGACAAAAATAAATAAAGAAAAACTTTTCCATAATTAAGAATATACGAGATTTTTCTGATAACACCGGAATACAAAAAAGACCAACTTTTTCAACAGGAATGATAGAAAACTTTTTATAATTTTTATTGGTCGCTAAATTGAAATCATTTTTCCGTTTTCACCCAGCACTTCAGGGTTACAAAATACGTCCTATTTGCATAAACGTGTGCTACGAAAAGTTTCTTTACATTTGTGGATCGTGGACCACATTACGTAACCTTTTGAAAGAAATTTGCTTTCATGTTAGCTGAATAGAAAAAACATCCACGAAGTTTTGATTTTGCTTATAAAATACAAAGTATTGGATTTTAATATGGAATGGGGTTATTTGTTTTTAAAATCTATTTATTTTTGCAATTTTTTTTATTTGAGTTTAGCGACCAAATATACATGTGGAAAGATTGTTATCTGCTTTGTTGCAAAAGCTTGTAAACCTGTGTAATTGGGTGGAACTTTTCTAGTCACTTTCTAAAAATTAGTTCAAATTTACTTTTGATTTAAATGTAAAATATTCCTTAATGTAACTATTATTGAGTTAATAATTTATTCCAAATATCAAGGCTCTGAACTTTCAAATATTTAGAAATTGATTAAGAATTTTCCAATTCACTTATATTTTTTTTTGAGTTTTTAGGAAGTTTGCAGCCCAGAAACAAAAAGTTGTTCGATAAATCGTGAATTGTGAGAAACTTCCATACAAAACAAGAAAGAAAGTCGGTGAAGTACGACTATAACGGGGAAGACCCTCCCTCTACGTGGACAGCGTAGAAAGGGTTATATGGTAGCACAACGGGCCTTCATTGGCCTAAGTGAAGAAATAGGATTCTCCTATTCTAACCATTTCAACCTAACCTAACCTAACGACTATAACGTACTCTCTACCCCCCAATGTTTGTATATATCTGATCAAAGAGTGTAAAGTAAAGCACATCACCGTTGCGGTTAGTGGATAGGTCCAAAAGTCTAATGTTGTGAGGTCAGTGGGTTTTGGGGGACATTAGAAAAGGTGTTTTGTGTCATGGGGGGAGTTTCCGCATTTTGGAAATTCATTTGTCACCTCGTGGTTTATCCGGGCCATATAGTTGTTTAGGTAGTTGCTTCGCCCAAAGCGTAATTGGGCCAGAGTAGATGTGACATGTCTGGGTAGCGATTCCTCCTCAGGGCTAATGTGTGGTGGCCTACCGACTGTTCTTTGTCTTTGCCCCACGTGCTTCCTCCAATTGCTTTAAGGATTATATTTATAATTCTAATTTTCTTTATTACATCTTTATCTTTGGGTCAAAAAACACTCCAAATAACTCCAGGTTTCTGGGGTATTTAACCCTCTAACACGTAAGCCTGCCTGCCGGCACGTATTACGTTTTTGGCCTTAAAAAATAAACTAACAGCTTTTCAATTGTTTAATTAATTTTTATCGGTTGTTGCGGAGGATTCCGCTTGATTTGAACTTAACGTTTGGTTTGTAACTGTCGACTCGATTGAAATTGGCAACCGCCTTAATTTGAATTTACTATTTGATATTTGATATTTTTGAAGAACGGTCACATTAATAGTAAGAAGATAGAATGTATCGATAATTGTATGAGTTAGTCTTTAAAAAGCGGCGGAGAGAAACGAAGCGTACGTATTTATTTTATTATTAAAAACATTTTGTAATCATTATTTTATAGGAAATAAAACACACACTCACTCTTAATCACACACATATACTGGAGTTCGTTTTATACGCATATCTCCCCGTTTGGAATTCAACAATTTTTATTTCGCTTCTTTGGAGGCGTGTACAGTGAATCGCTTGGAGACCTGCATGAAGACGGGCGTGGACTCGTGGTGCAGGCTGTACTAAAGGAGCGACGGAACCCGCAAGAGGACGAGCTGAGACTTGTGTTGTGGGTGGAAAACTGATCTGCACGACTGTGGATTACTGGAGACCAGCGTGGTGCGTGCGACTGGTGGCTTGGAAGAGACGCACAGAAATTGTGGATGTGTGTGTGTGTGCGCGCGGCTTGTGGATCGTGCACATATTGTCATCTCGCTCTAACGTAGAGGAAGTCTACGGGCAGGCGTCTGACGGTGAAGACAAATGTGTATGTGTGTTTGTGACTGTCTGATGAAATTCAAAACACATATATACACACATGACGAAATTCTTGGAATCAGAAATTGAACTGTTTGGACGCATAAATTTGTATTGGCTTGTGGCAAACTAAGTGGTAAGTGCCTATTGATTGTTGATTTGGGAAAAGGGTTATCTGTCTGATGGTGTTGACCAGAGCTAAAGCTGCAATGAGTGGCACTGACGAAGATATTGCCAATGGCGAGGTCGCCAATGTAGACGCCTCGATGGCGGCGGGCGGTGCTCAAAATAATTCCGGGCGAGAAGAATCATCTATTACTGGCCCAATGTGGGAAATGTGGCGTCAAATGGAAGAATTTCAACAACAGAATACGAGACAAATGCAACAATTCCAGATGGAAATTTTAAGAATGAATGAGATTCAAATGGAGAAAACAAATCTCCTAATTGAAGTGATATCTGGGGTTGAAAAGATAAAAGGAACAGCTGACAAGCCAGCGTCGTCAGCTGCCAAAACAATTGGTACATCAAATCAGACTTCACCACCAAAGGAGGAGGCTGAAAATTTTCAGCCAGAGATAAATCAAAAATTGTATGATTTGCCAGATTTTGATGGTACACCGGAGCAGTGGCCAATGTTTTCTGAAGCCTTTGCCATGACCACTGCTGAATATAAGTACTCGGATCGACAGAATTTATTGCGGCTGCAGAAGGCCATTAAGGGTAAAGCAAAAGAGACAGTAGAATGTTTGCTTATTCATAGTAAGAATGTCGCAAGCATAATAGAATCCCTGAAACAGAATTTTGGTAGACCAGAGAGGCTAGTGAAAAGCCAGATTAGTCGTGTCAGGGAATTTCCAAATATACGCGAGGGAAAGTTGGATCAATTGGTTGCATTTAAAATAAAGGTGCAAAACTTGGCTGCGTTTTTAGAAGCAGCAAAAGCACATCCTCAGTTAAAGAATCCAACCCTGATGGAGGAATTGGTGCTCAAGTTGCCAGTGCAGCAAAGACTAGAGTGGGCACGCTTTTCCAAACCGCTGGGTGAAAATAAATCGATCAAGGACCTAAGTATGTGGCTGCAGGAACTAGCAGAAGATGTTCAAAATTCTGGCTTAGTGGATGATGATGCAACTTTTAAACCAAAGAAAGAAAAATCGAGATTTTTTCACGCAAATGAAGCTGGGCCAGGCAATGAAAAGGGCTGTTATTCCTGTGATCAGAAACACAGCTTGGAAAAATGTAATGTTTTTTATCGATTGAGCAATGAAAAGAAATGGCAGCTTGTGAGAGAAAAGAGGCTGTGTTTTAACTGTCTAAAATGTGGGCATCGAAGTCAAGACTGTAAAATGCATCATCAGTGTGACACAAAAGGCTGTACCAAACGTGTTCACAAATTACTTCACAATGTCATAGACAAATCAGATACTGAAGGCCAAGCGTTTACAGGTACAGCAACACATGCGACGAGTTCGAAGATACTGTTCAAAATCTTACCTGTAAAGTTGCATGCAAATGGTAGAAATGTAAAGTGTCATGCATTTTTGGATGAAGGGTCTTCCGTAACGCTTATGAATAGGAGTTTGGCAGACCTTTTAAAGCTAAATGGACCGAAGGAAAATTTGACACTACAATGGTTTGGTGATAAGAAGGTTACAGAATTAGTGGGTCAGTTTGACGTTGGAATATCAGGTGAGAAGGACGATAAGGTTTATGAACTGAAGGGTGTTCGAACTATGAAAGATTTGCAGTTGCCGAAGCAAACTATAAATATGTTTGAGCTAAGTTCAAAGTATCGCCACCTAAAGAATATTCCTCTGAAAGGGTACACAGATGCAGTACCAGAGTTGCTAATTGGACTGGACAACATACATCTACTTGTTCCCAAGAATAGGCAGGCAGTGGGTTGGAATGGGCCAGCTGTCGCGGTGACCAAGTTGGGATGGATTGTTTATGGTCAATGTCAAGGAGAGTCTGGATCCACCAAAGAATTGAAGGGAGTCCATCTAGTTAGAGGGAGCAACGATGATTATATCGACCAATTGGTGCACGACTACATCGCGAATGCTGAAATGGATGTACGAGGTGTGAAGAACCATGTTGAGGGTCGAGAAACAGCAAGATCGAACAAATTACTACTAGACACAACCAAACGTGTTGGTGACCGTTTTGAGACAGGTCTTTTGTGGTCTACAGATCAAGTAATATTACCAGACAGTAAAGAGATGGCATTTAAAAGGCAGTTGGCCTTAGAAAGAAAGTTTAAACGAGAACCTGAATATTTTGATAAGTACAGCAAGATGATGACTGCGTACGAGGAAAAAGGCTACATAAGACAGCTCACTGGCGAAGACATGGAGGCGGCAACTGAAAGGCAATGGTTCCTTCCTCATTTCGGAGTTGTAAACCCCAATAAGCCTGACAAATTAAGAATTGTGTTCGACGCAGCAGCCGAAGCTGAAGGAGAGTCATTGAACTCAATGCTGATGAGTGGACCTGATGAAAACCAGTCTCTAACCGATGTACTTATGAGATTCAGACAGAAACCTATTGGTGTATGCGCTGACATAGCAGAAATGTTCCATCAAGTCAGGATACGGCCGGAGGATCGCTGCGCACAACGTATACTATGGAGAAGAAGTCCAAGCGAGGATATGAAAATATACGAGATGCAAGTGATGACTTTTGGAGCCAAGTGCTCACCCGCCTCCGCCCAATACGTAAAAAATAGGAACGCAGTGGAATTTAAGGAGCGATTCCCAGATGCTGTCGATGCCATAATCAGAAACCATTACGTGGACGACCTCGTTCACTGCTTTTCATCTGACGAGGAAGCTGTGAGGGTCACGAAAGAGATTGTTGAGGTACATCGCCGTGGAGGATTCGAATTAAGAAAGTTTTTGTCCAATTCGAATACGTTTAACCACATATTTGCAAATGGGGGTGTCTGTGACACCATAAGTCTTGACAGGGATGACTCCTCGCATTACGAAAAGGTCTTAGGTATGTACTGGTGTACACGCAGCGATGATTTCGGGTTCTTGTTATCATTTCGAAAAATCGATGAGGCATTATTTGCAGTTTCGAGAATCCCAACTAAGCGGGAAGTATTAAGAGTGGTAATGTCTGTGTTCGACCCATTTGGTATTCTCGCGGAGTATTCTCTGATTGCTAAGTTACTTCTCCAACCCATTTGGCAAAAAAGAACTGGTTGGGATCAGCTGATTGAAGACGAAGATTATGGCCAATGGAAGAGTTGGCTCCAGAGCCTCAGAGAAGTCACCCAGATCAAAGTCGCTCGATGCTACGGAACCGAATTTTATAAGGGAAGGGTTGAGCTTCACATATTCTCAGATGCGAGCGAGATGGCATATGCTGCAGTGGGATACTGGCGCATAAGAACGGAATCTGGATGGACGTTGGCTTTCATAGTGGGTAAAACCAAATGTGCCCCTATGAAGCTATCTACTGTGCCGAGGCTTGAGCTGCAAGCCGCAGTAATAGCGACGCGACTTCGAAAATCTATCTTGGAGGGACATGATGTGATCCCACAACGAATCTTCATGTGGTCTGACTCCAAAACGGTATTGGCTTGGATAAAATCTGATCGTCGGAAATACAAACCATATGTGGGGCATAGAGTTGATGAAATACTAGACGGCTCTAGTATTGAAGACTGGCACTGGGTCCCTAGCAAAGAGAATCCAGCAGATTTTGGTACCAAGCCTAAGACAAAACGAGACTCCTCCTGGTTGAAGGGTCCAGGATTCTTACTAGCGGACATTGAGGATTGGTACAACAAAGAAACTGAGATTTGCAGCACGGAATTGGAACTGCGCCCAAGGTTCATGCTCTCAGTCAGTGAGGGAACAGCATATGGGTCAGAGAGAACCATTAATGATGAAGTTAAGGGTTTGCTGGAAAAGTTCTCATCCTTTACGAAATTAGTTAGAGTTCTCGCATGGATGTACCGCATATGTAAACGCAGGGCTGCAAAAAGAAATTCCTTGAGGTAGACGAAATTGAGGAAGCAGAGAAGATTGTAATTCGCAATGTTCAAGATATAGCTTATCACGATGAGCGGGTACTACTTTTGAGCGGAAAACGAATCGAGAAAGGCAGTAAGCTGTGGACTTTGTCTCCCATTTTGGATGAAAATGGAATCATTCGCATGAACGGGCGCATAAATAATGCATATGCAATCACGGAGGAAACTAGACGTCCGATAATATTACCACAAAGGAATTTTGTGACCAATCTGATCGTACAGCTTCATCATGAGGAATGGAAGCATCAGAACGAAAATACGATCATAGCTGAAATTAGACGGAAGTATTATATACCGCATTGCCGAGAAGAGGTTCGTCGAGTTGCGCACAATTGTAGAATCTGCCAAGTACGAAGAGTGCGTCCAGTCGTACCAGAAATGGGACAACTTCCGGAAGATAGACTTACACCGTATGTTCGTCCATTTTCCTACGTGGGAATAGATTACATGGGGCCGTTTTCAGTTGTCCATGGTAGGAGTACAGAGAAGCGCTGGATCTGTCTCTTCACTTGTCTAACAGTGAGGGCAATACACCTAGAAATCGCCAAGGATTTGACAACTGACACGTGCATCAGGGTTTTGCACAATTTTATGGCGCGGCGTGGGAGACCAATACGGATTCGGTCAGACAACGGAACTAATTTGGTTGGAGCTGAACGCGAATTGAGAAAACAAGTACAGGAACTTGATCATGAGAGGATTGCAAGTGAACTTGCAACACATAAAATAGAATGGCTTTTTAATTGCCCATTGAACCCACATGCTGGAGGATGTTGGGAGCGGCTGGTCCGAAGCGTTAAGCGGGCAATGGGAAATGTCTTGTTGAGCAGAAACTTAAAGGAAGATGTACTCTATAGTTTAATGTGTGATGCTGAAAACATTGTTAATGCTCGGCCACTCACACATATTGCTTTGAACGACCCGACAGATGACCCTATAACCCCTAATCACTTTCTTATAGGTTCTGCCAATTCTAGCCAGACGCCGCATCCTCAAGAAGAATTGTTCCAGCCGACTAGAAAGGATTGGCGTATTGTACAGCAGCTTGCGCATTCGTTTTGGCGTAAGTGGCTTAACGAATATCTTCCGGACTTGTGTAGACGCACAAAGTGGTACCATCCTGTACAACCACTTGCTGAAGGAGATATTGTCGTCATCTGCGATGCTGCAGTCCACCGATCCCAGTGGAAAAAGGGAAGAATCGTTGCTGTTATAACTGGTCGAGACGGCCAGGTCCGGTCTGCAACCGTGAAGACAGCAGCTGGAGTATTTCGTCGCCCATCATGTATGTTGGCAAAGCTGGATTTGAGTGAATCTAAGGAGGATTAGATTCACGGTGGCGGGGGATGTTGCGGAGGATTCCGCTTGATTTGAACTTAACGTTTGGTTTGTAACTGTCGACTCGATTGAAATTGGCAACCGCCTTAATTTGAATTTACTATTTGATATTTGATATTTTTGAAGAACGGTCACATTAATAGTAAGAAGATAGAATGTATCGATAATTGTATGAGTTAGTCTTTAAAAAGCGGCGGAGAGAAACGAAGCGTACGTATTTATTTTATTATTAAAAACATTTTGTAATCATTATTTTATAGGAAATAAAACACACACTCACTCTTAATCACACACATATACTGGAGTTCGTTTTATACGCATATCTCCCCGTTTGGGATTCAACATCGGTTGATAATAAACACACAAAATTATGAGTCTTAGCTTTGAAAGCTCTCCGAAGCCTTTAACAGGACTTATATTTCGCTATGCACAAGCCATATTTTTTTTCGCGAGTAAAATTTGGTCTGCTGTATGTTGTATTTTGCTGTGCAAATTATAGTAAATATATAAAACCTATCCAGCTCATAATTATTAAAAAATATTAAAATTAAGTTTCAGATTTGCAAATATATAAAAGACATGTGTCCTGACAGCGAAATAGCGATACGTGCCTTGAGGCATGTTTGGGGCTCCAAGACAATTTTTGTTGCCTGCTGATATTTCACAATTGATTGCAAATTATGTGTTTGTTTCTGTTGATGGAGTGATTTTACTTAATATAACTATAAATATTACAAGAAATGGCAAACCGGGTTCGATATAAGCTGCCCGACTTGACAGATGAGCAGTTGCTCAAGATATTTGACTCAGTTCCGTCGGATGAAGAAGTGATAAGCTCAAGTGACGACGAAGACGACGACATTGATATAGTGGAGGCATTAGAGGATGCTGAGACAGTGTCATTTATTGAGAGTAATGTTGAAAAACAAACATTGCTCAGAAGGCTAAGACTTCCCAGAAAACTGCAAAAAGGTCGCGATCACCATTTCCAATTAGTGAAGACTCGGCGTGCGCATTTCCGTCAACTTCTGGTGGGTTCAATGGAGCTGGTAAGCCAAATTTAATTGCTATTTGTTTTTTTAGTGAATAATTAGTTTTATTTATACAGGTATTGAATCAATAACAAAAGATTCAGTTGCATGTTAACAATGTAGCATTTCGAGGCGATTTTTTGCTGCCAGCAGAAATAAAGGTGCTTAAAACTCCACTAGAGCTCTTTTGCTATTTCTTTAATGCGGAAATCATGACGTCGTCGACGAAACCATGTGCGCAGCTTTAACGGACGATATTAACAATAAGTTCAAAATTAACACTGATGAGATGCACCATTACATAGATATTTTGATGTTCATGTCCATTTATCGCTACCCGAATCTGTAGAGCTACTGGGGACAAAATGCGTTCGGACCTATACAAACCTACATGACCCGAAGCAGATTCGAGGCAATCAAGAAGAACTTCTCGCTACGTAATGAGCGCGAACGTATCAAAAAGGGTGAACCAGGCTACGATCCTTTGTTCCGTACGCGAAAATTTGTAGACTGTCTAAACAAACGGTTTGACTCGGTGCCAAAGTATGCTCGCCTTTGTGTTGAAAAGCAAACACAAACCGTAGAAAGATTTAAGAATCACATCATTTAACATGTATAATTTTTATACATCTCTGCCTTTGATGGTTTATCTAAGAGCGAAAGGTATTTATAGCCATGGCACGGTGCGAGTAAACCGTATCCCCAATTGCAAGCTACCAAACTATATTGCCATCAACAAATTGCCAAGGGGTTTTTCGACTGAGTACGTTGGGTCCTCATATGGTGTCGACATAACAAATGTACTCTGGAAAGACAGCAAGTCTGTTCGCTTTTTGTCCACCTATATTTTACACAGTCGTATCCAAACAGAGAACGCAAGCAAAGAAGAATTACTCGCACTCCCAGACTTTCGCGAAACACTAGCCGCAGGGCTGGTGACATATAAAAACAAAAACCTACCGGGTCGTCCAATCAATACCATAAATGCATCTTCACCGCGATGGGTAAACCAGTCTCCATCCTCTCAGTCAGGACGAACAATTCACCATCCTCGCAGACAGAGCGGGCAATGCAGTCTCCACTCTCTCATCGACCTTTTCAGCATGAGCTCAAACATGGTCAAAAATCAAAACATCCAATATCGGACTTGCGGTTTGACCAGCTGAACCATTTCCCACATTGGTTGGATCGAAACAGTGGAAAAAGATGTTGCAAGCACTGTAAAAGTTATGCATATGCACAAAATGAAATCTGCATTTATGCTGCACAGCGAATAAAAACAGTTTTTTAGATACCATAAGAAAAAATAAAATAAATATTCATTACTTGAAAATATTTTTTTTTTTCACTCAAAGCCCCAAGCGTGCCTTCAGGCACGCTTTTCCTTCTTCTCACCTTACAGGTAAACCAAAGATTCTACGTTATTTCTGAGTACATAATTGAGCTTAGAAGCATTCATTCACTTTAAAAAAAAATTATTTTAATACTTTTTTTCTATTATTTTGGAAAGTAGTCTTAGAGGGTTAACAGAAGGAACTGTTTAGTCTCCAATATGGTTGACTACTTTGGTCCAACTGGCGATGAGGGTGGCGGACGATTTTGATGCAGAAAGACTGAGGCTCCTGTTCTTGAAAAAATCATTAAGACGTGTCAGGTATAAGTTAATTCTCAGTTCAAAGTATTTTATGTTTATGTCAGTGGAGATTATGGAACAGTCGTCCGCATAAGAGATTAGTTTTATGTCTTGAAGCGGGTGTGGGATATTCGCAATATAATAATTAAACAATATATGTGACAGTCCACCACCTTGCAGAACTCCTTGTTCTACTATCCTTGTTTTGGATTTGGCTCCTCTGAATGATTTCTTCTCATACTTTTAGTACAAAGTATTAAACGGAAACAATTTTTGAATGACTTACCTATAACATTTGGTAAATAATTACTAATTGGTATGAACCTGGACCACGAACTGTGCAATTTTCGTGCAATTTAGCAGCGTGAAAAATTACTGTAATAAACTAAAATTTAATCACTGTGCCATCTCTAAAAGTTATCGAGCTTGTGTCACCTCTATTGCTGACTAACAATCCCAAATCGCACACGACTCAGAGGTGGAAAATTAATAAGAAAAAAAAGTTACCCTGGACCATCTAATTGCAGAAGAGGATTCTAGTGATCAGGAATACCATTGGAATACCACAGACGACCAAGCGCATCTCTTGCCCAAAAAACGAGGCGGTACCAGATTGTCCACTAAATTTCGGCAACTGACAGCTCAGCTGTTAAACGTGGACGAAGTTCATCAATTTGCTCGTGGATTAGGTCAGCCCCGTTATCACAAACTATCTCAAAAGTTGGATAGAAAGCAGTCGAAAACCATGGCAGCCTCTTCAGCTGTGAGCGATGCCGCCGCCGCTTTATCCGGCAATTTGCAACTGGCGCCCCTTCGTACCCTGGATGATTTTGTGCTAGGATCGGCCCGCTTCCAGCTGCCAAATCTTAAGGATTTCGACAAATGGGGCAATCGTGTAGTTAAAAATTTATTGTACTATCAAACCAATTATTTTCTACTCTTTTTGTCCATCTACGCCCTGATGATCATGTTTAATCCCACCAAGATTTTAAGTGGTTTGCTGGTTCAGGCTTTGATCATTGCGGTTATCTGGCAGTTCTTTAGTGTAAAATCCAAAAAGAATTTCATTGCCAGCCGTTTGAGTGGTGGAAACGCTGCGTCCGCTGAACAAATTGCCCAACAAAAATGGTATGTCCTGGCTGGAGCTCTGCTAGGTGGCTACTTGCTGTTGCATCTGTTGAGTGCTGTGCTATTGACCATTTTTACGCTGCTGCTGCCCATTTCGGTGACCTTCATTCATGCTTCTCTGAGATTAAGAAATTTGAAGAACAAAGTGGTTAATTCATTGGATGGAATTAGTGCTTCCACACCCATGGGTGCTTTCTTGGATGTCATAAATGTGCGGGCCGAGGGATTGGGCAATTAAGACAGAAATACGAATACAAATTGATGAACAGAAATTCTAATGTTACACCTTATCTTCATGTTAATGCCTGCGATTACTGTAAAAATACATATATGATGTAATGCAAACCAATTGATCTTTAATTTTGTGTATTTTAAAATATAAATATGATTTTATTACCAATGTATTTTATTATAATTTTTGAATTAAATTTATGAAATTTCCAATAAAGTTGTTCCAGTAAAGTAATTTTAAAATTAATTAATTTATCATTGATTTTAATATAATTAATAAGTTGGCTATTTCTATCGAAATCCGCAATGGTCTCCTTTATTAACAGGTACACGAAACGAACGCATGCCGAAGCTGAGACCAAGAGAGCAGAAAGCAGTCAATCGCTCCCCAGAGTTCGAAGCGATTAGGTCAAAGCAGGGCTCTCCAAGGGGAGAGCGCTAAAACGTGACTATGTCTCACAATGATGTATTACTTCGGCAAACGTTCGGCAAGTAAGTTCGTGCTCAAAGAATGATGCAACAAAGAATGAGGTGCGCCCAGCGAACATTTAGAACTAAGACCTTTTGCTAGAGCGCGAGAGAGAGAGCGGGAGAGTAAGCGCGAGTGTGAAGCACTTCCAGACACACAAAATTCTGTGTGTAGAACAAAAAAGCAATAAAGGAAAAACCATGACAATATAGCGATCAGTGTCATAAATCCCACCCTTTAAATTCCCGTCGGCAATACATAAAAACAAAAAAAAAATAAGTACGCACACACAACCTATCGGTTCAAGTGCCCACTGCACAGTAAAATTTTCAGACCCGAGCTGACAGTGCCCTCAGAGCGCTGTACCTTTTTTGTTGAATCATGGGTCGATGCAAAGCAGAGTTCCCCAAGAAGAGAGCGCTAAAACGTGACTGTGTCTCTCTTTAACACACAATAAAGTATGACTTCGGCAAGCATTCGGCAAGTAAGTTCGTGCTCCCGGGGCTATCGCTGGGGATCTCTGATGCAAAGTCACGGTGCTTTATTTTCGCACACCAATACTCTCTCGCTTTTTGGCATCTCTTCCGTTGACAATCGCTGATCTAAAACAGTGGCCGGCAAATCACACATGCTCATTTGGTTATTGCCTGTGTGTGTTTTGCTATGCGAGAGCGCTCTTATTTAACACTTATTTGTTGTTGCAAAAGAGAGCAGTGTCGTATTCTGTTGTGCAGAGTTCCCCAGCGATAGCCCCGGGAGGACGAACTTATTTGCCGAATGCTTGCCGAAGTAATACTTCATTGTGTGTTAGAGAGAGAGAGAGACATAGTCACGTTTTAGCGCTCTCCCCTTGGGGAACCCTGCTGTTGTGTATCGAAGTCGCTGCTCTTGTGTACACAAGAAATAGAAACGTGCCGAACTCTGATCTAAAGGCACACTTATAACTTTGCCATGCATTTTAGGAAGTTGTTTTATTTTTAAATTTGCCCTGCAGCTGAAAAATATTTCCTGATGACTTTAAACTGTATTTTGCACAAAGCTTTAACTGAATAGAAACGCATTTTCTAATGTCTAATGTTTTCTAAGGTCAGTTTCCAAAAATTAGTTCAGAATTTTCCCTTTGATCTTAAAGTAAATTATTCCTTAAGATGACTATTATTGAGCTCGCACACTATATTGAAAATATCAAATCTCTTAACTTCCAAATATGTATGAAATGTTTAAGGGTCTCCAATAAACATACATTCTTTTGAGTAAGCGAGAACAAATTTAATCCTGAGCCTCGATTCAAACCTGAACGTAGGTTCAGCGATCTTTTTGTTCAAACTTTCCATGATCTCGGTATTACTCTTGTCCATTAACTTTCTTTTGGCACTCACATTGAACTTTCTGTTTGTTAGGTTTTTTAACGTTGCACGTAGAAGTTCAATGATTCCTACACAACCAAGCTGTTGTTTATATCTCTAGTAAGACCCATTTTGGAGGTCGGGGTGTGTATTCATCACTTATCCTGTGTGGGGCATCGAATCTGTTTAGAAGGAGTTCATTTTTTTTGAACTTCGATACTTTGATTGGTACCCACAGTTAAGACTTCCTCCTTACACATCCAGACTTCAGCTTTTAGAATACCTTTACTGGAGCATAGATGTAGGTACTATGTTTGTTATTATGTTTCTACACAAGCTTGTAAAGGGCAATATTAACGCTGAGTACCTACTTGGGCGCAAAAACTTTTTTCCGTCTGGCTTCCGGTTGCTTCTTCTTTATATGCCTGTAATTGTTAATTTCGCATTTCATGTAGGGATCACAATTATATCTTTAGCCTTCTCAGTGGTAACATTTTAGATGAAGGTTTTAGTATTTCTTGGAAATTCCTTCTGGTATCATAATTTTTTCATCAGATTGGTTCCAAACTTTGTATTTAGTCTTTTTATTGTTCAAGTATAATAAATTTTAATGCATATCGGAAATATGCAAAAAATATGACAAAAATATGCAAAATATGCAAACTATATGTAAAATCCGAGGTCTACTAATAAATAAAATATTACGATATCTATCTGCGTTTTATCTCAACTTTGGATTTTCCGAAGACTGTTCCTAAATATAAAATTTAGTCGAACGGCAATCAATATATTGTAAAATTACCATTTCTATATACGGATTGCCTAAAATTCTACCAAATCTTAAACTTGCTCGACAGATTTTCAAAAGGTTTAACAACTTTGTTGATTTGTTGATTTTTGCAAAGAAGTTCATAAAATTAAGATATTTTGAGAAAATATTTCAAAGCTGGGCTGTCAATTTATTCACAATTGTTGCTTTATACAAAAAATCATCGTATGTTCATTCAATATTTGTAATTTTTCTATCAAAGTGCGAACATAAACCAAGTAAATTTCCCAGTTTTGAACACTGGAATAAACCCTTCCGAATTTATGAAAGCCCTTTTTACTTAGAAAGAACAAAAAGAATCAAATACTAAAATTATAAATTTTTTGTAGCACTTTTTGCTCTTTAATTATATTTCAACTCTTTGGCAATACAGCCCAATATAATTCATTTAAATGTTGAAAACCAAGTTTTTCAAAGAATTTACATGATATCTCATTACTAAGGACCACCGTGGCCAATATCTCTGAGCCCGTATTCGCAATTTTGTCAGCCATAAACTGAACTATCAAAGATCCCAAGCCAGAACGTCGATGCGAAGGTAATACATGCAAATGACTTAAGCTGCCATGTGGAGATCTGTGAAGAAATTGAAATTATACATGGATTTATCGAATAAAGTAATAAAATTTAAAAATTCACCTCAAACACCAGGCTACTAGTTCACCCTTAGAGTCAAAGGCACCCACACTAATATTTGTGGCTATCAGCTGTTTGATCATTAAAATGGAATCTTTGTCACGATAAATCCAATGTTGATCCACAAGACGGGCATGCTCCGAGTTCAGTTGATCAAATGTATAGGAAGAATTTGTGCTGAAAAAAATTAATGACATCAACTTTGCTTTAAAAAAGGGCGCACAGACTTACTTTTCAAATTTCTTCAAAACTTGTAGGGGTAAATGATACACAAATGTACCCTGATGTTCCAGTTTGGATACGTCTGAATATCGTTGTTGCCAATAATCCTCTATAATGTGTTGAAATCGTTGTTCATAGCCACAGATCAAATGGGGGATGGGAAAATGTAAGGAGTTTAAGGCAGCTTGCAAATTGCTTAAATCTTGCTGAAGCGTATTTAAGTAAATAAACGCTTTGGCGCTAATGGAGTGCTGTAAAAAAAAAAAAAACAAAGAATATCTTTAAATTAAAAGAGAACAAAAATGTCCACCCTAATGTCACCAGAGAAGAAGCTTAGATTAAAGTTCAGTTCAGACGAACTAGTTCACTAGTGAAGCTGCGTTTCTCTCTCTGCCCGCTACTTACAACTAAAATAAAACTGCCGTTGGTTAGGTAATCCTTATCGGGTGCAAACATTTGCACGGTCTCATGAGCAGTTGGCAGACATTGAATGTAATGTTCAATTAAATCAAATCCCGTCAAATTTGTACGTTCGCCTGCATATAAATCTCTTAGTTCGGGCCACAGCTCCCTCGGAATTTCAAACAATGCGCAGGCCATGGCAAAGTTCAACTGTAAAAAAAATAATAAACAAACACATTGAGATATAGAGATGGGCAAAGAGAACATACACTGCAAGTCACTTAAATAGGTTCATCATATCTACCATTCAAAAGTGGCAATATTTGATTATAATCAGTAGAAAAAATCACAATAAATCTTTTTCTTACTCATAATAATTAAACAGAAATAATTTAGCTATTAGGATCAGTTTCATGTTTGTTGGTCTTTTCTTTAAACTCTTAAATAGTTTTTAACAAGCAGCATTTATTAAATACTAGCAAAACCCGCCGCGACTTCGTCCGCGTGTCAGTTTTAATAGACAACCATGGAAGAATACTTTTGTTTCATTAGCAAATAGCCCGTCACGCTTCGCCGCGCCTTCAACAGTATAGAACCAACGCACACCCACTTCAGGCCCACATCCCACCCACATCCCTCCCACTTACCGCCACATCACACCCACTTTCCGCCCACTTCGCACCTACATGCCACCCATTTTCCACACACTTCCCACCCTCTTCCCGTCCACTTCCCGCCCAAAAACCACCCACTTCCCTTTTACATTCCACCCACATCCCTCCCACATCCCACCCACATCCCACCCACTTTCCGCCCACTTCCCACCTACATCCCACCCACATTCCACCCACTTGCCACCCACATCCCACCCACATCCATCCCACATACCGCCACATTCCACCCACACTCCACCCACTTGCCCACAGACCACTTCGCGTACTATGCTTACAACTTATGTTTTGTTATGTGTAATTTTGAAAATGAGTTTGACGCTAATCGCTGGCAACTATAGTTTCGCCCATACAACCTTGACCACCCACTTTCCACCCAATTTTCCGGAAGATTGGTATGCAGTTGTGGTCGAATTTTCATATAGATCTTTGAAAATGAGTTTGAACTTTATCGGATAATAAGCAAAAAAGTTTCATACAACAGTTTTCCGCGGATTTTCCGACTTTGGGGATAAATTTTCCAAAATTTGAAAGTCACTTTTTATGTTTTGTTATATGTAAATTTGAAAATGAGTTTGGAGCTAGTCGCTGGCAACTTAAGTTTCGCCCATACAACCTTGACCACCCACTTTCCACCCAATGGGGGTGAATTTTCCGGAAGATTGGTATGCAGTTGTTGTTGAATTTTCATATAGATCTTTGAAAATGAGTTTGAGCTTGATCGAATGAAAAACAAAAAACCGCGAATGTTCCACATGGGAACGCTGTCGAACGGGATTAAAAGTATCTTATGTCCGTCTCCTGGCTCTAAGCTACCTCCCTACCAATTTTCACCCAAATCTGTTCTGCCGTTCTTGAGTTATAAGTGGTGTAACTAACACGACTTTCTTTTATATATATAGATTTATCGTGCTGTTTAATATAAGTACTTTATTTTTTTTTTTTTTTAGTAATATCTGGTTTCTAACTTATTCAAAATAATTATATAAATTCTGTTATGTAATGAGATTTGAGCTAAATTCTTCCTTGTTTGAGTCTTTGTTTCATTAAAACTCTTTTTTAACAAAAAAGAGAAAGCGATTAACTTCCTTTGAAATGGTAATGAGATAAAAATAAATAATGGAAAAATGCTGAGCCTATTAAAGTGACCTGCAGTGTGTGCACAAATATTACGTACTTTGAATTTAAGCGCCACTCAATTTAACAGTTTTCCCACACTATTGGCCCAAATTTCAAGCCTTTTCAACACTGGACCCAAACAGCTGTTTGAATTTCCAAATTGAAATAAACCAAAATTTAATAATGGACATTGAGCAACTACAATGGCTGCAGAAAGTGTTACCTTCTCTATTCAACTCTCTAAAGCATTTGACAAATTTGGAAGTTAAAGTTCCCCCAGACTCGAAAGAAAACGCCCGACAGTCCAAGCCTTAGGCCAACGTAGAGTCTGGGTGAAACCAGAAAATTTAAAACGTGATACCGATGGCCTCTTTGCCACCACATTCGAACATTTGTATTTGGAGAATCATGAAGAGTTCCAGGCCCAAGCTGGCCTAACGCCACAGGTCTTTGACATGCTCTTCTGTTTGGTCTCCGAGCAGTTGAATAAGAACTCCATACGAACCCCCATTTCAGCCGAGTGTCGTCTGTTTCTCACCTTAAAGTAAGCATCAATTTTTACTAATCTAAGCACTGTAACTAAAAATTCCTCTTGATTCTAGCTATTTGGTCCAAGGTGAACGCGTGCGTAATTTAGCCAAAGCCTACAAAATGGGTCCGTCCACCGTGCGTTCCATAGTGCAGGAAACTTGTCATATTTTATGGACCATACTCAGTCCAGCCTTTTTGCCGCAACCCTCTACCGAGGATTGGCGTACCATAGCCGAGGGCTATCAACAGAAATTTCATTTGCCACATTGTCTGGGCGCTGTGGATGTCCAACTTCTAGACATTTCCTATAGAGGTGATCACTGCCTAGTTGTGCTGGCCAGTTGTGATACAAATTTAATGTTCACCAATTTTGATATAGGCAGAATTGATAACAATCAATTGCAATGGCTTCATGATTTTGGTTCACCTTTATTTAATCATCAATTGGTTGATCTATTGCCAAGTGAACCCTTAGAAGGGGATGAGTCAGCTAATCAAGGCTATTGCTTTGTGGCCAATGCTTCGTTTCCCATGTGCCAACAACTCATATGCCCCTTTAGCGATAACAAAGGGAAAAATGATCAAGTAAAATTCAATCAGCAGCTAACTCTTGCTCTTGAAGGTAGCATAGAGAAAGCTTTTGGTTTACTAATGAAACGCTGGCGGGTTCTTGCCCAAACCATGCACATGAGTCCACTAAATGCTGAGAAAATTCTTAGAGCTACAATTGTTTTGCACAATTTTCTTAAACAACATGATGAAACCTATTGTACGGAGGACTTTTTGGCAAAAGAGCTGCCTAGTTCAGACAAGGCTAGTAGCCTAATAAGTGACCTTCTGCAAACGGTAGAACCGGTGGGAAGGAGTTGTACGGCCTGGAAATTGCGTGAAGGCATTAAAAGGATACAAAATAACGAATCATGGGAACCAAAAACATTTGAAGCCTTAATGGACAGCGTCGAATGGACGGATTAGTTTTAAGCTTATGAAATAAGTTAATTTAGAGAATAAAGTAGAATTTTTAAATGTATTTTAAAAATTTAGAGAGTAAAAAATGATATTAGAATTTAAAATTTTTTTAAAACTTTGTAAATATTCGAAACGGAATAGAATGTTTAGGCCAGAAATATGAAGTGAAAGAATAGTAAATCGGGAATGTACTCAGTCTATTCTGCAATCTACTGTTAAAAATTAACATTTAATCTTATAACGTTAATCTAGAGGTGTCCAGTACTCGTTATTCCGGGCATTGATCTTTGGTTTAAATATTTTTGCCTGTCCCACAATATACTATCAACATTTATCACCAAGAACATGCTTTTCTATAGTCGATTGAGCAGACTGATTGGGTAAAAATTAACTCTAATTCATTTTGATTTGACATTTGATTTGATAATTGATTTGACATTCTTATGTTGTCTTCCAAGTCTAGAATCGTAACTGGCTTATCGACAAACACTTTTGACTTCATGTCAGCTCACAGGAAAAAGTCAGAGGTATGATATTACATGATCTATATAATTTGCCCGCCGAAATAGTTTCTCAATAAACGCGATCTGTGTGTGCCGTCTTGCTGAAACCAAATGTCGCCGACATCACGGGGTCCGGCTACATTTTTAAAGAAATACTGATCGACGATTTCAGGCGCCCATAAGCCACACCAAACAGTGCATTTTTGTGGATGTAACCGTAGTTCGAGAGTCTCTTCGGGTTGCTCATCAGACCAAATGCGACATCTGCTGGAAAATTCTTTAAGGTGATTCAGGTAATAAAAATTAAATGATAAGGTAAAAAGCAGGGCTGCTAATTGGAGCTGAACCGCTTCGGAGTCGAAGACTCCGGGACTTTCAATAAGTCCGAACCGAACCCGAACCGGAGCAGGTTAATTTTTATCCGCTCGATCCTGAACCTGAACCAGAGCAAAAATAGTCAAAAAGGGGTTCGGTTCTAAAATTATATAATATATTTTCTAAATGCTATAATTGTTAACTTTGCTATTTTCCAATATATCTAAATGCACACGAGGAAAAAAATGTGGCATGAATTTAAAAAACCCGCTTTTTTTTTAAATTTGCCGTGGTATTTAGAAAAATTGTTTAATAAACAGAAAGTTTTATAGAACTTTAAGAAATTTGACATAAAAAAAGTTTAGAAAACCACTTTTCGAAAAATATGAATATGAGAGATTTGTCTGATAACACAGGATTTTTTTGGTCGCTGAATTGAAATCAGTTATCCGTTCTCCCCCAGCACGTCAGGATTAGGATAGTAGTAGTATAAGTATATTTTGGCATATTGCAGGCATGGCTTTTTTTTGCCGTGAGCCCAATGCCGATTCTTTCTCTTTTTTCATACAATTTTACAATTTCTCTTAGAATACAATTTTAGCATTATAAAATTCTAAATCCAATTTTCTAAAATATTAACAAGACATTTACAGGACTACATTTACATAAATTGCGACCTTATCTCTCTAGAAACTTTCTTCCATTATGTGTTGTCTGTACTTTTGAGCGTGGCTGACATATGCTGCTAGACTTGTCCAGTTGCTTCCGTTCAACAAGTTGATGCATTCCTCCACATTCAGATACGGTGTTCCGAAGCATCCTGCCCTAATCTCTTGTAAAATGGGACATTTCCCCATGAAGTGCAATATATCCTCGCGCTCTCTTAAGTTGCACAGTGTGCATTAGACCGTACATGCCTTATATGAAAAGTAATTTTTTGTCTAGTTCTTAGCACAACATGGCTCAAAAGATTCTGTATGTTTTATAGAAAATATGTCTAAAATCCAAAATCAGATATATTGAGGTTTGATGGTCTCGAGAAGGCTTTAAACGTTCAAATTTCCCCTTAATTTTGTTTTTGAGCTGCTAGAAACGTCATAGTAGGCATACAAAAATTTTGTGAAAATTGTAAAATAAAATAATTCAACATGTCGTACAATTGCTACAGCAACACAACGGACGGCACCAAATCGATGATTATTGCTGATCACGGCATATTCTTATTGCCTTCAAACTACACAAATATGTATTGTAAAAGAGAAATATTCATGGCATATTCAACTATGCACTTGTAGATTATATAAACATTGTGTTTACTAAAAACTTAGTTTTTTATAAAAAAAAAAGTTTAGGTTCTACCGAGAATTGAACTCGGTTCGCCGGATTCAAAGTCCAGAGTGCTTATCACAACACCACTGAACTTGTAATTTATTATGAAATATTTACTTTATTTGTTCGACACATTTGTAAAAGGTCTCTGTCTACATTGACAATTCAAAGATAAATTAAGGAGAAATTGGAACTTTTAAAGCCCTTTCGAGACCATTAAGCCTCAATATATCTGATTTCGGATTTTTGATCAATTTTCTGTAAAATATACAGAATTTTTTGCGCCATGTTGTGCAAAGATCGTCACATGTTGAAAATCGTATGGAGAAATGTCCGGTCTAGTGTGCATTCATTTGTATGATTTCCCAGGTGTGGGCGGTAGTTTAGGTTAAGCAACTCTACTCTTGCTCTGAAAATTTGCATAATTCTGTAGCAGCCGATATCATCTTGGAAGTAATTGTTTTCATTTAAGTCGTATGTTAAAAGTTTGTAAGTTTGTCTTCCAGAGCTCTCCCTTGCTTGATCCTCCCACATTCTCCTTGCCTTCCTGTCGATGTTAAAAATTAATCTGTTTTGCTCCAATCTCCATACGCTTGGATTTTCCAGTGTTAACGGGGTCCCATAGTCGCTTGCCATTTTGAGCCATTGGCTGAAAAACTGTGCCTTTGACTCCAGAAGGTATTTTGTGACAATTTTTGGGTATCGTCGGTCCGGCATGTTTAGGGTTTTCCGAACATATTTAAAATGAATGTCCAATGTGTAAGTGGATAATGCCGCCAGACCAGTTTCCAAATGGATTGCGTAATTAGGGGTATTTTGCGGAAGGTGGAAGACTCTTTTAATGAAATACCGTTGACTCCGTTCGACATCTTCATAGCTATCAGAACTCCATACTTGAGCAGCGTAGCAAGTGGTCGCCCTCGCTGTCGCCTGGTACATCTTATATTTCGTACTCATGTTTACTTGTTTCCGTTTCAGCAGTCCATTCCACGTACTACTAATTGCCACTTGAGTATCTTTCCTCTTGAGTTCTGCGTGCTTTTGGAAGGTCATATTGCTCGTCAGAGTGACGCCAAGGTATTTAAAAGATTTGACAACTTCCAACTGAATACCTGCTAGGTTCCAATTCTCGTTTCGCGCAAATTTTCCTCTTCCATTTCGGACTACGAGTACTTTCGATTTTTCGCTATTGATAGAAAGTTTCCAGGTGTTACAGTATGTTTATGTAGTGTCTATCATTTCCTGCAGGATTAGGATACATAATCGTGTGTTACGAGAGGTTTGTGAATCGTGTGACCACATTAGGTAACCTTTTCTAAAGAAATTTGTTTTCATGTTAGCTCAATTGAATGACTTTACAGAACACCCCCACGCAAAGTTTTTATTTTGCTCATAAGATACAAATTGTTGGATTTCAATATGAAAAGTGTTTTTTGTTTTTAGTAAATTAATTTTTCCTCAAGTGTTTTGATTTGAGTTTAGCGCTCAAATATGCATATGGAAAGATTGATATCTTATCTTTTGCAAAAGCTTGTTCACCAGAGTATTGAGGTCGAACTTTTCTAGTCACTTTATTAAATTTTGCCCAAAATTTACGTTTGACTTTCAAGTAAAATATCCCTTAATCTAATAGCCCATTTCCTCTGGCGTCATTAACTATCATGTTTCCATTGACAAAAGCAGCTGCTTCTTTTAAATACTTACGAGGACTTTTTGGAATAATTGGCATAAAGAAAAGATATATGCCTCAAGAAAGCAATTTCTCGGAGCGAAGGCATTGCCATCACCCTGAAATATCAGCAGATATGTGATTACACAACTTATTTCTACCTATTTGTATTTTAAGCAAAATCGCGCGTACTTTTTACCTTTTTTCAGTTGTCATTTTTTTTCAAACACATTTCAAAAAATTAAGTTTCATATCTTGGGTGGAATTTGGGTATTATTATTATATTCGGGGGTGTCACAGAAATCTCTAGAGATTTTGGCGTCGGTTGGTTTGCAAAACGCTCGAAAAACCCGTCGGTGTTCCAGAACTTCAAGAGATTTAATTTTCGTATTTGAAAATCGTGTTAGAAGGTTTGTGTCCATGCCTATATTATTTTTCTCTCAAATCTTTAAACAGGGTTGTCCTTTCTTGCAAAAGAAATTTCCCATCTTCTAGTAATGAGTTATTTTGATGTTTAAATGGAATTTTTTATTGTTTTATTTGTTTTACGATGAATTTTTAAATTGTAATTTAAATTTAAGTCATATTTTTAAATGTCAAATAAATAAAATATTTTTAGAACTTAACCTTAATAACCATTTCCAAGTTCAATGGTTTTTGCTTGAAAGGGCATAGCAGAATAAGCATACAAAAACTGCCCCCACTCCGATCAGCACTAAAATTAAATATGTTGTTACCATCAATGAGAAACTCGCTCTCCTAAATTTGTAGTCTTCTAATCGCAATTGGAGTAGAGTTATGAGGGCGGAAAGATAAAAAAAAAAACGGCGTTTATCTTAAGAACCGCTTGCCCCGCATTTTAATCATTTACCTAAACATCATCAACACAACCTAAAACCTAAAATTTGGAAATTTTATGACATAGACATAGAAAGAAACAATGGCTGACTGGCCCAATTTTTTTGCATGATAATTCTTAATAATTCGCGGTCCATTGATAAAATTCTTTGGCCAAAGGGGGACCTATGCTAGGCTTTTTAGTTCTTCGAGTCGTTCACAAATTTGTTTTTTTTTTTGTGACGAAAAGCAAACCTGAATATTTTCAAATTCGTTTAAAAAAATAGATATTATTTTGAATAAAAATTCAAATAAATCTGCAGTCGAATTAATTATCGAAGAGAACCACGGGGTTCCATTTTAAGCGGATAGCTTTAAAAACATTAATAAACAACTTTTACTTTATCCCCCCATGGCAAAAGCAATCTACGCCACTGCGCCTAAATGAAAGAAGAACTGCTTTTCAAGAACATAAATGACCGCACACATAACTATATAATCATGATTATGACAATACTGAACCGCAATAAATACCATGGATGACCAATGGCTAAGAATATGGTCAAGATCATAAAGAATGTTTCAAACCACTTTCCGGGACTGACAAATTTCTAAATCGCTGATAAATATCGAGGATCAAAAAAATTTAATTGTGCCAGAATTCGCCAGAAATTACTACACCCTGGGAAGGGATTTTCCAACATCGAAAAAAGAAAAACACAAATTATTGCGCATACTGTTCTTCCGAACCGAGTTTTTTAAGTCATTGTATCATACTTAGTTTTAGCTTATTAAATATGATACAGTAATTTTAGGTATATTTTTTATCTTCTATGCAACGTTATTAAATTTGAATTCATTAACTTTCTTCATTAACAACTTCATTGAAAAATACCAATGTTTTACACGAAAATAGACTCAAAATTCGTAAAAGGTGCTTTTTTATAGGATTTATTTAAGGGCCTCTTCTGGTGTAGAAAATTTTTTTTTTTAATTTTTTTTAATTTTTTTTTTTATCCCATGAGGATTTTACGAAATTCAAAATGCTTTAGAAGATTATTGCCGTTTTTGTCGACCAATGTCTTCGACAAAAGCAAGCAATTTACAGTTTCCTTCAAACTTTAAACGCATTTATCTCGAAACCAAGTTTTTTTTTAAATGGTGCCCACGTTTTCTCAAGTTCTTCCGAACCGATTTTGATGATGTAGGGCTTTGTGGACGCAGAATTAACGTGGTATCGCAAATTCAATTTTATTTTCACAATTCTGCTACGGACGATAAAGGCATTTATACTAACCAACTTCCCATCTTCCGTTTTTCTTTCTGATAATTGTAAATCGTGGAAACGTGGGTACCATCAACAGATCTTTTTTTTGGAAGAGCCTACTTTGGATCCCGAGAACTTTTTGAAATGCCCTCGCATTCGTAATTTTGGCAAAAATATTTCCAGTTTTTATCAGTTAAGCCAAATTTACTTTCATACCTTAAACATTTAATTTCACATAAAAAACTACAAACATTCACAATAAAATACAATTTTAAGTTCAGTCGCAACATATCTATATTTATTTAAACTTAAACTGATCAATGTGATATTGAATATCATGGACTGTTATTTTAACCAATATTTGAACAAGATTGAATTTAAAGAAACATTTTGTGGTTTTTTGTTTGCATTTGGTGAGTTGTTGCGTGGAATTTGTTATCTATTTGCCACGCTTGAGGTAGGCAATCAAATCGGCACGATCCTCGGCCTTTTTAAGTCCAGGGAAAACCATTTTAGTGCCTGGTATATACTTCTTTGGATCCTTGAGATATTCATCCAAATTGGCTTCCGTCCAGGTGACGCCCTTTTTAATATTTGCATCGGTATACTTATAACCAGCAATGGTGCCGCATTTACGACCCAGGAGCCCACTTAGACTCGGTCCAGTTTTGTGCTTACCTGAAGAATATATAAGCATAGTAAAATGTTGAAAGTAAAACATAGTAAAGACCATACAATTCCCTAGAAGCGTTATCTGATTCAAATAATCAAAAATAGATAATTGGTAAAAGTGGTTTAAAATGTTAAGGAAGTCAGTTTTAATAATTTGAGGACTGAAATGCATTTGAGGTTTATTTGGGCCTACGTATTTTTTGAAAGAACGAAAAATTTATTTCACGAAGCTGGGTCGTTATCTTACAGAACTCAAGGAATCGAGAGAAGCTTCTTCTAATTCTTTATAATTGTAGACAAGTGTGAGTAACTTGTGAGTAATTTTTATATGGAATTTTTGTTTTGGCAGTTAATTTGTCGAGGTGTAACCTAAATAATTCGAGAAAAGTGAATTAACAGCTCAAGATGTTGCATCAAATTATTGTATATTCTTTGTGAATACCTACCCATATCGAGGGTATGACACTGAGCGCATTTCTGTACGAAAATCTTTTTTCCATTCTCCGCATCGCCGCCTCCCATTCTGGACCTCTGCAAGAGAAGAAGAATTTGAAAAACAAATGAAGAATGTGAAAGTGAACATAAAATTGGCAGTGTTTTTTTTTTTTTTTGCTCCACCCAAACCTAATAGCCTTCAACGCCTGCCTCAAGGACATGTGTGACATCAAGTGGGTGGGCACTAGGACGACAAGCTCTTTTATTTGACGGAGACTTAGCCCCTAGAAGCCACGCAGTCTGCCAAGTTAATTGCCCCACAACATGCCTGGGGAGTGGGCCATGTTGTTGTGCGTGACTGGGGCTGGGCATGCGTGGGAAAACCAAAACAAAAAAATCCAAGACAAATCGTGCAGTTGCTATTTCGTGACTAAACATTTTCGAAAGTTGCTATAAATCTAGTCAAAAATAGTCTAAAGTCTCGTCATAACTATAAATTTGATAAATAATTTTCACATATTTTAATGATTGTGTGTGAACTATTTTTAGATAAATTTCGTATTTTTACCCTGTTGAAATTTTATTTATTTAAAATTGATAAAAAAAAATATTTTTTGTCTACGACATGGTAAATACAATTCACGATTGTTAAGGAAATTGTCAAAAATATATTTCGCTGTTCTCATTTCTGAATTCGATAGATCGGAATTGGTAAATCAATATAAATCAAATATATCTTTTAGGAAAATATCATAGCAAAATGTAGAAAAAACACAAAAAAGTGCGTCCTTATTAGGGTTGTCGAAAATATATCAAAATATCAATATATCGATAATATTTTTTAAGACTGATATATTTATATCGTGATTTTTTTTTTGACCAAATATCGAATATCGTGTTTTTTTTGGGATATTTTATGATATTTGTGCGTTGACAACTCTTTGATCTGGGTAGCGAGCGCAAGCGCATTTCAGAGACAGAAAATGGATTCAAATTTGATAAAAGCAAATTAGAGCGACATAAAAAAAGCACAGCCAAGTGTAATTTGTGCGGAAAAGTATTTAAAGCAAGCGTTTCCCGTGTCCCGTGTGTTGACTTTATGCAAGCCCAAGGGTCGCAAAATAGCGGGCTGAAGTTATACTTTAGGTTGCCACAAACATCATGGGAAAGTTATCCCTTTATATTCTGGAATTCGCATAAGGCGGCCATGACGGGACTATCCACACTAGCCGTAAGGTATCTTATTACCCCAGTGCCTTCGGAGCGACTTGCTTCTGCTATAAAATGCGCCATATGCGTCAAAGCGACGCGTCTTTTTAAAGACTTTTAAGGCCCTCTTCTGGTCTAGAAATTTTTTTTTTCCACAATTTGAGTTTTTGTTTTTATTTTTTAGCTTAGATATTCAAAAACATTATCCCAAATGGATTTTTAAAAATGCGAAATACCTTAGATTACACAAGTTTACAAAAATAGGACAACTTTTGCAACAGAGATCTTTGCAACCGTTTCTTATGTATTTTTGGCTGCTGAACTCAGATAAATTGTCCGTTTTATCCCAGCACGTCAGGCTTACGAGATATTTGCATAAGCGTGTGTTAAGCGAGGTATCATTACATTTGTTGGTCGTGTTGCCACATTAAGTGTCCTATTCGATCCAACTTTGCTTTAATGTAAGGTGCATTGAATGACGTTACAAAAAAACCAAACACAAAGTTTTGATTTTGCTTAAGGTGCAAATTTTTGGATTTGGACATAAAAAATGTGGTTATTTTTTGAAAAAATCGATTTTTTTGCAATTTTAAAAAATTCTGTAAATTTTTCCGCTAATATAAAAAATCTTTGAAAAAAATAGATAGTAGTCTTTTGTTTCTTCTTATTTTACATATTTTCAGTTTTCCAAAGTTGCAAAGTTCTCAGTTGCAAAAGTTGGCCTTTTTTTGTAAACTTGTGTTATCAGCCATGTTCTCAATTCCACTTCCACAAAAGTTTTGTGATTTAAAGTCCAAATCTAGTACTAATACCGGTTTTAAATCACATAAGTTTTGTGAAAGTGGAATTCAGAACATGGCTGTATATAGCTTATTTTTTGTCGACCAATGACTTCGGTAAAAAAAGTAATTTTGAATTACTTTAAAATCATTTATCTCGAAACCAAGTTTATCGGACTGGTGCCCACATTTTCTGAAGTTCAACCGAACCGATTTTGATGATGTAGGGCTTTATGGACGCAGAATTAACGTGGCTATCGTCCCTACCTCACTCTTTGAGAAAAAAAAGTTTTTACTATTTTTTTTGTACACTGGACTGCAAAAAAATGGCCGCACTTTTTTTAAATTCTATTTTATTTTCACAGTTCTGCTAGGGACGATAATGGCATTCATACTATCAATACTAACTCCCGGAAACGTGGGTACCATCGACACAACTTTTTTTGGAAGAGCCTACGTTGGATCCCGAGAATTTTTTGAACAGCCCTCGCATTCACAAATTTTGTACAATCAAATACAAAAAACAGAATTAGAAAATCTCTTCCCGATTTCTTTCTACGAATTTTTAAATAACATGTAAAATTTAGCCCAAATATTGGAACTAAAAGTATTTACATACATAGAAAACTCGAATCTCATGGAAAATATTGTTGTTTGCTTAATATAGACTATATCTTTTTATTTTGGGGCAGAGTATTTCCTCTTTTTGGTAAAAACAGGAAAAAAAATTAAAATATCAATTATATCGATGTTTAAAAAGAAATATATGGGCATTTCCACAGAAAGGTCCACCAAGATCGACAAAACAGTTTTTTAAAAAATTATTTTTCTTAACATGACATGAAAAACTAAAATTAAAATAAATAACATAATTCATTTAAAGCCTTTCTGATTCCATTTAAAAAAAAACGGCCTGAATACTGAAGATTAGTCAATTTCATTGTCAGCTTTTTTTAATATGTCGCGTGCTAAATGTCGCGTTCTTCATAATATTAAAGCTTATAAAAACAAAGCTAATGTAAATAACTAAATATAATTGCACGGAATAAAAAGCTTCATTATTCACCTTTATTTAGGAGTTAACTGCTTTAAAATTGTTGTTTACTATTCCCAGATTTATGAATTTTATTACATGCAGCCGAAAACGACTTCCATTTTTGTCGCTTGATAAATCACATAACTTTTTCAATTTATATTTTAATCGTCAAATCGACTGAACCTATCTGTTGCACTAAATATACTGCTACCAAAACTCTACCAAAAAATAAAAACAAACAACAAATATTTTTTTGTTTTCTATATTTTTTTGCACTTTAAAGTCGTACGAATGTCGCGTTCGCGACTGTGGAAATACCCATATTTAATATCATTTAATATTTTTTCAAATCAGAGAATATCATCGATACGATATTTTAAAAATATTCGGCAACCCTAGTCTTTTGACAAGTCAACCAAAATTTTAGAATAATATTTTCAATAAAATTAATTTTTAGGGGAACTTCAATAGGTGATTTCAATTAAAGGGAAATTTACAGAGAATACATATTTAAAACTTTGAAACTGGTGTGGGCACAGCTTATGCTCCCGTCCCGAAGGTGTATTTCAACAAAAACTTCGTAAGTCATCCCTATTCTCCTTATCTTCTGCCTCTTGCTAAATCGAACATAACTACAAACAAATATATACAGAAAATAAAGTCGACATATTTTTAATCTTTTTAACCTTTGGGTAAGACCGTCATGAGCTTGAAAATTCAATCTCGATTTCCAGGATATTCTACCTTTACCTTTCGAACTTGTATCATTCCAAATGTGCTGACTTTAATCCCTTTCGAGATCACATGTCTATGATTTGGAGAGCGAGAAGAAATATAAGTAGCGTTTTAGACATGCTGCAACAACCTATAGGGATGGTTGAGTGCGATGAGATGCCATTCCATTCGAATTCAGCGTAGGTTCGAATCCCAGCTGAGCTAAATAAACCAATACTGGTGTGTTCATTGAAGTGTATTAGGATGTCCTATGGCATGTGGCAGTGGCGTAGATAGCTTTTTGCAATGGGGGTGATGGATTTCAGAAATTGTTTGTTTCGTTTCAGTTTTATTTATTGTTATTGGTAATAGTTTAGTATTCCGGCCTTCTATCAGAAAATTAAAAAAGTTTCTTTCGATAGACCGCGAATTATTAAGAATTTTCATTTAAAAAATTTCGGTTTTCACCTATGGTTTCTTTTTAAAAGAATAAATGTCAAATAAATAATGAAAAATAAATATGTAGACGACTTACTCCAAGAATATAAGGTAATTGCCCAGTATAAGTCCTCCTTTGCTGAACCACGAACTATCAAGAACTAACATGCAATAAAGTCTCGACGCTCAGCCATGGTTTCTTTTTAAATCTTTCAGGCCTGTTCCCATATCCGAATCCGATTAATCGGAGTTGGTAGGAGTTGTGATTTCTAAGAAACTATTAAAGATCGAAGGAGATTGAATGAAGGTAATTGGGACTTTGAACTTAAAAATCGTATAGAATATTCGGTCTTTGGAAGCGAGAACATTAAGCAATTCCGATTCCGCATGATTTGATCGAAATCGAAACAAATTTAGTCAAAAATTTTTGAACGAATGTTGTCAATGAGGTAAAAAAATTTGAGGTAAAGTTTGGGAAAAAATGGGACGCAGTCATGATTGTTTGTTTGTTTTTTTTAAATCGTCAGATTTGAAAAGTATTTATACTCAGATCGCTAAAACAATAAACATTAAACTCGTGTTCAGTTCCAACAGGCAAATCATTTTTCCATATTTTAATAAAATTGTTTCTGTTTTACTGTTTATTAACTGTTTCTTGGTCCAGTATTTCTAATAATTGGAAACATCTTCGCTTTGCTTTGTTTGATGCTCATGTGCTGTTAGGAAGGGTTTCTTTCTATGCAAAGCACTGTGACGAAATGTTTTTTCTGTCGTTCTGAGTACTAGGCTTAAGTCATTAAAAAATTTTTATATTTATCCGATGTGTTCCAGAAATCTCTAGAGATTTAGGGGTCAGTTGTTTTTGAAAACAACCAATCCAAATGTCGGTGTTCCACAAATGTCGGAGATTTCATTTTTCGGAGTTAGCTTCGGAGTAGCTGCCAAAAAAACAGCTGACTGGAAGCAATTGCGTTGTTGCTGCCAAGGCAGGGTTGTTGACTTCAAAATAATTTGAATAATTGTTGGATACAAATTATTTTTGAAGTTTCTAAACCAAATGCTGAAAGCGTTTTTGGTATGCACTGAGTTCCAAACTAATAAATCATTTTGAAGCCATTAATACTCAATTTTATCGGGTTAAGAATTTAAATAAACTCTTACCCGCCAAATAATTATTTTGTGTTGACAACCCTGTTGCTTAGAAGTGAGTGGAGTGGACAAAAATAAATTCAAAAATGCCCGCGGTTGCATTAATTGCTTTGTATATTGCTGGGGGAAGGTCAGTGACAAGGGAAACAAAACCTTTCCAAGAGTTTTAGAAATGCTGCAATTTTTTGATTTTTGATAAAGCGTAAGCTTCTTTTCTGCCGAGATATGCAACTGCTATTCCATATGGCATTACTGCCTCTTCCTCCGGAGTTCAATGTTGCCACCATAAAATCATCCTACAACTTTTAAAAATTAAAATAAATATAAAAAAGCGAAGTTAAAAGTTACACCGCTGACAACTTGTCTTCCATTTCGTGATTTGAAATTATCGCCGACATAATTTATCGATAGGTTTTTTTCGATACTTCATTAAATTATGCTTTTAAATCATATTTTATTAACCTGCTCATTTATCCACATAATCTTGTTAAATTTATACTTCGTTTAAGAGTATAAACATTTAATTTTGAAAAGAAAATTAAAACTCCGAAAATATTATTGTCAAATTTGGAGAAGTTGGCAGGTTTGCTTGTTGTTGCTTTCTGCAGTTGTCAGACCTTTGCATTGTTTTGGTGGACAATATTTTAAAATTAATTTTTATTACTTAAAACATATGAAATCTTTAATAATATTAATGCAATTCGATCAGTTAAGCATTCAAGTTGTGTTCCTCATTATTCTATTTGACTCAAATATTCCTATTAGCAAAACATAGGCCAAATGTCGCCAGAAAATGTGCAACATTTGAAAACAACCAAAAGAGGTTTCAGGAACACCGACGATTGCTTTTGGGTTGCTTTTGGGTTGTTAGAGGTTTGTAGAACACCGCCGTATAATTTATTTGACATCGTATTCCTTACTATAATCTTAACTTATTTATTTAATTATTTCTTTTACAAAGTTAAGTCAAGTTTTAGATATTTTGCTTGGTTCACCTGTGATTTAGATTTGTACACTCAATGGGGGGGTGGATTGATCATCTTATTCACCCCCTATCTACGCCACTGGCATGTGGCATGGGATATTAAAGGAGGAAGGAGCTATCTCTCCTAGGATGAATCAAATCAATCTTAATCATTCATAAAATAAACCAGCTTCGGAATCAAATTGTGCTCGAATTTTTTGCTTAATTCAATTTTTTTATAAGATCTCCCCGGTATAAATGTAATCTTAGGATTAAAAAAGTCGGATCAACTCAATCTTTTTCCTGATGCGGATTGGTTTGATCCCATTAGCGTTGCAAAAATTGCAACTTTTGAACGGAATGAGATATTTAAAAAATTGCAATGGGAAGGTGATTTAGAATTTCGATATCTTTCAAACGTATTTAAAATCATCATTGTAGGTCAACAGGCAAACAATTTTAACTTTTTTATTTTGATTACCATGATGGACGTATTTTAAAGCTATTGAAATTCTCTATCACCTTTCCATAAACACGACCATAAATTTTAGATTTTTGAAAAGCTAAATCGATCACTGTGCGCCGCCTTAAGCTGGCACTGGAAAATCTGTTTTAAAATTTTGAGGCTGTTCAGAAGAGGGATGCAAATGGGATTGAGCTTAAATAAACAAAAATAATTTTTATTCTATTCAAAAGTGGCTCGAAAATGCTTTCTTTATAAGGTCTTTGGGAGAGAGAGAAGAAGAGTTTCACAAAAGATGTCATGCAAAAATACCGATTTCTTAAGACACCTCTTTCGAGATATGAGCATTTTCAAAGAGAGTTTATATACAGGGTCCAGAGCAGTGCAGGCCACCCAAAGCTACCAGGAGCCGAATTCAGTCGTGCTTTTATGCAGCCGAACTCTTGATTGTGTGAATCGGTAAGCACTGAATTGCATGTAAAACGGCCGTGGTCTGGGAGCGAAGTCTTTTATTCACCAACACAAGCACACTTTACCTCCTCTCCATTCGCCCGGCACTGGTCCAGGGTCCTATTTAAGCGGCGAGGAGTGTATAAAGTGGGATTCGGGACGGAATCAATATGGAAGTTTGAGATCGGGAGAGAAACAGGATTTAGTAAAGAATTAGGAGGTGCAATTTAAAGTTTGTTGATAGGATCAAAAAAGGAATATTTTTGTAATTCGCTGAGCAAATTATCCCACTTTCACTTTCGCAATAATTTTGTGATTCGGAACTGGTTTTAGAAACAGATTTTATCTCAAAACCGCAAAAATTTTACAAAAATGGAAATGGGACCATGGCTTAACATTCTAATAATGCAGAGTCTTCCCAATTTGTTCAGGGTTAATGTCCGGGTTCAGTATAATTCATGTCCAAACCTAACCTGTTAAAAGTTCCTTCTTTGCTTATTATGTTTGAAATTGATTCACTTCAATGTAGAAAGATTATTCAAAAAAAACCTAGCTCCTACCTTCATAAGATATTTTCTGATTAACTTAATTGTTAATGCAAACTTGATGACATTTGCTGCCTGAGAATGACGGAGGGCTTAGGTGGGTGGGAGGTGGGGAGGGGGTTAGTGGTAGGGCAACTAACGTCAGCAGCAATGCGCATCGTTCTCCCAAATAGTGGCTCTCTGCTCTCAGGCTGCACACAATCACGCACACACACACATGACAGACAAAGATAGCATATCGCAGAGTAAAGCCAGGAAGAGCACACAAAAAAAAAACCAACTGCAAACTAAAAATTGGGTCAAGTAAATGAAAACGCAAAATGAAAGAAAAAGAAAAATGGTATTCATAAAAAAATGAACCAAAATATACACAACAAACAAACACACACACAACTTGAGAGGTTGGCGGCATTTTTAATAGAAAAAAAGGAAACGAAAGGTAATTGAATTAGCAGACGGCCCCCATGAGCTACCCCCACCCTACCACCCAACCACACTCCTTCCCCACATGTGCACATGTGCTTTCAACATTTTCTTTCAATTAAAGCGCATTTTACGCATTTTCCTGGTGGCAAAAACAGATGCCACAAACAATAGGGTGGAGAGGGGGGGTGGGGGAACGGTGGCTGGCGACATTCGCATCAGGTGGTATCCTGGCTGCTGACCTAACCTAATTTGTATTGAGAGCTTCATAAATTATATTCAGGAAAACTATCCTGCCTCCACTTTCCTGACCGATGACCACGATAAATAAATGGCGCACAAAATTAAATTACGCTTGAACTAACATGGAAGGGAACCACTCCACTTCCACTGGGGTGGTCCTCGTTCTCGTCGTCTGCAGCAAAGGGAATTATTGTTGTTTGCTAGATCTATGGCTGCGGCAGTCCATAAAAAGGTACATATGTGGTACTCCGATGGAATTGAGGTCATTATTGGCAAGAGCAAAGGTAGAACGAAATGGCAGGCGAATGGAATGCGAAATGCAATCAATAATAAAAATATTTAGCTGAAGCTGTGAATGGAGAGTGTAGGAGCAGTGGAGGTGTCTATTAAGTGGATTAAATAGCTAAGGGAAAGCTACAAAATGAGTTGTCAAAGAAAACTATCGAATTAAAATATTGCCCTTAGTTCGCGTAGAAACGGACAGACAGACAAGCTCAAGAATATTTAAAAAAGTAGCATAAAACCCGCTGCGATTCACTACGCTTTCAACAGTATAGAACCCATATCAGCCCAAATCCCACCCACTTCAGACCCACATCCCACCCATATCTCAAGCCCTTCCTGCTTACATCCCACCCATACACCCAATTCCGAGTGGTCATTCCGGCGGTATTTCCAACATCGGAAATAAATTCGCATTTCGACCCTTCTAACCGAGTATGAAGTCAATCGGATGATTTTGCATTTAAAATTTTCTGGTCATTTTCCGACATTGGAAAATCACACTTCAAATTATTTTGTCCTCTATCCTAACAAACCGAGTTTCGTGCCAATCGGATGTAAGATAGTGGCTGCATATTCAAATTTTTCAACATCGAAAATAACATTTCAAACAATTTCGTATATAATCATTTCAAACTGAGTTTGAAGCCAATGTGATGAAAAATTGATTTTTCGATGCAGAGTTTTTCGGTTATTTTCCTTGTGGGAGGATTTTCCAAAATCCGTAAATCTCGTGTCGAATTATTTCGCCTACTATGCTTACAAACCAAGTTTTAAGTCAATCGGATGAAGAATAAACTTTTCCGTCGCTTTTTCAGACTTTTCCAAAATCCATCCAAAACTCCTATCCAAAATTCAGCTTCCTTTCTCTTACCGTTTAGGCTGTGCGATGAGTGCCAATCAGTCGGTCTGTCAGTGAATCAGTCAGGCAGTTGAGTCCCAGAAATCTTTAGAGGTTTTTGTATAAACGTCAGCATTTCATATTAATGCTGTTGAAATTTAAATGTTAAGGTGCACAAATATGACTGCCTATTACACTATGTCACAAAATTTGAAAAGTTTTTGTATCCCGCACTTTTAGCAATTGATTCTAATGTAAAATTGTAAAATCTCAAACTGATGTATGTTTACTTAATTGTGAATATAGCGTTTATTTTTCATCCGATTTCGATGACCAAGGGCAAAAAATGTTCGTTAAAGATTACTCAATCCGGTCAATATCTGAGACCTGAAAAATTTTTATGGTAAAGCCCCATACCGAAAAATTCATTTTTTTACAGTATTTCATATAATTAGAAACACCTTGGCTTTGCTTTGATGTTCATGTGCTGTTAGAAAGTGTTTCTATTTATGTGAAAAACTGTAAAAAAACGAATTTTTCGTCGTACTCCGTATGGGGCTTAAAATTGAAAAAAACTTAATGAAAGGCAGCAAAAAATTAAAAATTATAAAAATTTTTCAAAAATCCAACTTTGAAGTGCCATAACTTCGTCATTTATGGTTGGATTTACAACAACTGTCGATTTTTTAAGAATTAATTTTATTATCTTTAATTTGTTCCAGTTTATACATATCGGTGGACTAAAATCAGAGAAAATGGCATTTTAGTAGACCTACCTTTTTTCAAAACACTAAAATTGAAAATTTCGCTCTACTTTTGACATATCTGAGAGCAGATTTGAATTCAGCGTGAAATTTTACATAAGGATCAACTATTTAGAAGCCGGGATCAAAAAATTGTTGCATAGTGTTATATAGGATTACGAAATTTGAGCGATTCTTGTCACTGCGTAAATAAAAAAGTCCACGTTTAGTTCGAAGTTGATACCTTAGTTGATACCCCTGTTAGAGATGATCAAGAATATACATAATTTATGCGTATCAAACTCGTGCGTAAAATTCCATTCTGTTTTTTTGGTGTTTTTACGTTTCAATATAATTTAAATGGATTGCTTATAACTTCTTGACAATGACTACATTTGAACCTCGCTCTATTTTGAATTCCCCTCAATTCTCTACCAAAACTGACATTCATTCAAATTCATTGGAGTGAGTTTCAAAACTCATTCTATTTATTTTGAATTGGAAGGCTTTATGAGTTGCTTTGACTGCAACAAAAATTCGTACAAGAAAACAAGGAGAATCAATTAGGTCTTCCCATTTTCACCTTTTCTAAAGTCTTACCATTATCTGACCTCTAAAGTTTTTCTAAAGTCTCATCATTATCTAAAATTTCAACATGTTTTGAAGGTCACAACATTTTAAAGCTTCTCCATTTTTTTATACCAGTTACTCGTATACTAAAGTCGTGCAAATGTATGTAACAGGCAGAAGGAATCATTTCCGATCATATAAAGTGTATATATTCTTGATCAGCATCAACAGCCGAGTCGATATAGACTTGTCCGTCCGTCCGTCCGTCCATCTGTATGAACACCTAGATCTCAGAGATGGTAAGAGATAGAGGATTGACATGTATGGGACAAATGCTTCTTTTATCTGCACGCAGATCAAGTTTGTTTTAAATTTTGGCCACGCCCCCTCCCGACCCCGCAATTTGGAAAAAACGTTATATCTCCTACAGTTTTGAAGATAGACGATTTGTACCTGCTTAAGATAGTTAGCTATTATCAAAATGAATCGATTGGCCAAAGAAACGATAAAGATCGGATGAACGGTTCTCAAGTTATGAGCAAAAAAGTGAACCAAGCCCCTCAGCTACCCCCCTCCCACCCTAAAAAAATGTTGCATACTTTTCGGATGTTCACCCTAAGGAAGTCTATCGAAGTCGGTTAGAGCCGACTTTAACTTACGCTCTCGTTTTTAAGTGCGTAGCCCAGTTCGAAGCTGAATCTAGCGTTTTAGTCAACCCGAATATAAGAATTTTCACACAGCAAACTTGATGGATCGTTAAATAATGCGAATATGTATGTTGAAAGCTAAACCCATATAAATATATGACATAGTTTATCATAGTTTGTTCATAAAAAATTAGGAAATTTTAGCAGTAGTATCTAAAGCAGAGATGGGCGCGTCGCGACGTTCCAATCCTCTGCCGCGGCCGACTGCAAAAATCACACGTATGCTATAAGCATTGACAGCTACTTATATTTGCTTGTGCTTGTATGCGTGTGAAAAGTGTGACGGTATGTGTGCATGCCCATCTCTGATCTAAAGTATCAATAGCTAACGATGTTTTTATAACACTAATGTATACCAAACTACCAGATTTCCATTTTTATTATTGTAAAATACAGTTAAAAGCAACCTTAAAATGAGAGCAATTTTTTTTAATATTTATACAAATTTCTTTTACGTTTTAAAATACTTTAAGTGGACAATTTTGTTCTTAATCAAATGCATTTTTCATCTGATCTGAACTCCTTTAGTTTTAGAAAATGGCAAGGTTTAAGATATTACAATAATTCAAGTCGATTCTTAAGGCATGAACCATTTCGATCACAAACCAGTTAAAATGATATAGAACAAGAAAATTGTATAATTTTTAGAACAAAACTCTATAACTTCTATCTGTCATTCCTAAAATAAGAATGTTAGTTCTTTCAGAGAGTTATATAATCCGATGTGTTTAAGAATTTTTTTTCAACCTCAAAAACAACCCAAATCTTTTGAAAATTGGATCGTTTTTGGTTCGGAAGCGAGTTGTGAAACACATGAAAACACATAGATTAGACATTAATAAATTTTCCTGTCCATATTCGACTAATGCTTGTTGTTTTTTTATATAAATGGTTTTTTAAAAGGTTTTCTACATTTTGCAGAAAAATTTTTAGCAATAACAAGATTTATGAAGTTAATGAAGAGCAATATAATTCCCACATCTAAATTGAAACATACCATGAAATTATGACGAATAAGATGCATCTTCAAAATTCCAATGTAAGAAAGAAATGGATCTAAGTATAATTGAACGAGAGCATAAGTTAAAGTCGGCTCTAACCGACTTCGATATACCCGTGACTCATGAAAAACATGTTTAACAATGTTCCTGCGTTCCTTAGGGTAACCATCAGAAAAGTATGCAACATTTTTTTAGGGTGGGTAGCGGGGGGGCTCGGTTCACTTTTTTGCTTATAACTTGAGAACCGTTCATCCGATCTTCATCATTTCTTTGGCAAATCGATTCATTTTGCTAATTACTAACTATCTCTAGAAGAAACAAATCGTCTATCTTTAAAAATGTAGGAGATATAACGTTTTTTCCAAATTGCGGGGGCGGGAGGGGGCGTGGCCAAAATTTGAAACAAACTTGATCTGCGTGCAGAAAAAAGAAGCATTTGTCCCATACATGTCAAACCTCTATCTCTTACCATCTCTGAGTAGTCATACAGACAGACGGACAGACGGACAGACGGACGGACGGACAGACGGACATAGCTATATCGACTCGGCTGTTGATGCTGATCAAGAATATATATACTTTATATGGTCGGAAATGATCCTTCTGCCTGTTACATACTTTGCACGGCTTTTGTTTACCCCTTTTTCTCTTCGGGTAACGGGGTTAATATTTTTTTTTTTTTAAAAAAAAAAAAATTAGGTTTTAGATTTAACTCACTAGCTCGTGCTTAAGAATAGCAAAATCGATAAATCTTAAGCGTTTCTTACGCCTAACCCGCAGGGGCCGAGCACACTTCGCTCACGACACGAGCCGAATGCTTGTTAATGCTTGAGGTGAGAGCTGCTTTACGTCGCATTAATAAAGTCTTGTCTGTAAAGTCAAAAAATTAGGCTTAGATTATTGCCTTCAGTAGGAGAGGCTATGTAAATTCATAATCCAGCTGATTTATCTACATAAACATTAATATAAACCATGTTATGAAGTCTATAAACTTGAGTATTGCATAATAAAAATGTGTCCTAATATGTCCTCTCCCCTCAAACCCAATGATTGCCATGACGCACTATGTGGTACCCACTTCAAGTTGACCACAAGAATTCCAGTTTAATCAAGCAGCCATATTATTCGCAAGCACCCCCCTCCATCTCCCCTTGCCCCTATTCCTTCTAACAAAGTTTAGCTTTGGCTGTTGCGCAATTCGGCAGGACTTTGATGTGTCAAACACCCACCACCCCCCAGCACATTGAAGAGAAAACCCTACATTTTTATTATTGTATGTTACCAAAATGTTTGTTCTACGCGCTTTTTCTTAACCAAAGGGGGTAGGAGGGTAAAGGGACTGTCTTTGGTTTTCTAGAACGAGGTCGCTGACTGCCCTTCAACGTTTCGTGGTATGGATCCCCCCACCAACAAAAAAAACATACAAAGTTACATAAGCAGCAACAACATTTGCAAGTTGTCTTTGCTTTTTATGCTACCCAAAAACAGTGAGAGAGAGAGAAAGAGGTCACAGCCAGAGAGCAGCTTGTGAATGAAAAGTTTTTTTCAATTGGTTTTTATAACGGTTTCTGAAAAAAAGTGCAACGCGTGTGAGCTCCAAGCTTACCTGCCTGCGGTCTCTCCGATATGAAGGGTAACAATAATCGTTGTGGCTCTGCCACCCACTATTACTCTGCTGTGCTCTTTGTTTGTTCTCTTTGGCCGGGCGCCGTTCTCTTTCCACACGGTTCGCTCTGTCTCTGTCTGGGCGCTTTTCTTGTTGCTGTTTGCTTTTGCTGCTCGTCTTGGATGCGTTTCATTCAGTCAGCTGAACTCGCGGTGTACGGTTATCGCTCTCGCGTTTTTGAGTTTTTGGAAATTCGGACGAACAACAACAAAAGTTTTAACAAGTATTATTTTGTTCTAGTGGAACGAAAAATTTGTTAGCAGCGTTTCGCGTTCGAAATAATTTTGTGTTTTGAGTTTATAGTTCTGACAAACACACGCACACCAAATCCAAATCCAATTGACGATAGTGTCAAGGCCTACCTGCAAATAGGAAAAGTCGTAAGGAGCAGAAGCTGCCAACTTGTACTTTACGGTAAGTTTAGTGTTGCAAAGTGTTATGAGTTTCGTGTCCTTGCGGAGGCTGGGTATGTCCTTGAAAAAACGACAAGTGCCCCTCCTCCATTCACCTTCTACGCATTTTACGTAATCGTAATGGAAAATGTGCTTCTGTCGTCGTTGTTGTTGGGTTCTCTTTTGCGTTTCACTCAATCGTAAATCTCGACTCGTTTTTCATTTGTTTTTATGGTTGAAGTACTCTTAGAATTTATCTTTAATAAATTCTAATGTGTAAGCTGACTTTTAGACTTTTAGACTGTCAGGACACGCAGCTGCCAAAATTTGTTGCTTGGCCAAAAAAAAAAAAAATGAAAGGGAAAATCTGAGTAGAGGATAATAAATTGATATTCTAGGGTGGGGGAAGGAGGCCGGAAATGAGAAATATTTTTACAAAGCTTTCCGGTCTCAGACATCAAATAAATTTAAATTAAGTTGTCTCAAGATTTTAATCACGATTTTGGCAAAAATTTACATAGAAAATATGACCCAAGTTTTTTTTCAGAGGATATTGAAATAATACAGAATATTTTTAAAAAAACTAAAGCTTTCCAATTAAAAAAAAAAACAGTTATCTATATTTAACATTTTATTCAATTTTTTCCTTTTTCTATGCTGAATCTGTTTTGCTTAAAGATAATTTTTTAAAACATTTGGGGTTTAGTACAAAGAACTTGTCTAGAATCGAATTCCGTGTCTGCCAACACAAATCGAAGACAAAAACTTCTTCTGGTGAACGAAAGTTATTTAAAATCATTATTGCTCATTTTTTTAAATTTATGTTTGATGTATGCTGGTGAACATGGCCAATAATTCATTCAGTTTTTGAGCTCTTATACTAAAAATAAAAAAATTTTTTTGAGTATTGTCAAATTACTTTCTTGATATCTTCAAAATGAATCTCAAAATTAAAGCCAAATTTTGTTTGTGCCTTAAAAATTGTTTTAATAAATTCGAACGCAGCCGATAGTTGTGCTCCGGCTTTTACATACATAAACAAATTCGTAAGATTTATATTTCAAGTGCTTTAAAATTCGCAACTCTTTGTAATCGATTATGTTTCATTCCTAATCCGTTCTGCAACACTTCAAGTGTTGGTCATCGGTTATCGCCCCAGCCAAATAGCCATTTGTTGTTGTCAAATGTAGTGTTTTTCTACACTGTTTAAGACAAAGTGTTTAACACAAAATGTAAGGGAGCGAAGCCACAAAAATAATCAAAATAGTCAAAAACTATATAAAAATTGGTTTATGGAAAGGCAGCGACATTTCCCCATTTACTTGTTCAAACAACATCTTTTGCTGTTTAGGGACCAAATTGTTTAAAATAACAGCTGTATAATCCGAGTGAAACATTAATTAAATGTTTTGAAAGCTAGAAACCACCTCTAAGATGGAACGACCAGGTGCGGAAAGACATCTCAAAGCTTGGTGTGAAGAACTGGTGCCAGCTCGCATGGAGCAGAAGCGACTGACAGGCATTAGTAGCAGCGCTCGAGACCGTCAAGCGGTTCTGAGTGAGACTTAAAAGAGCGATTAGCCGACCCGGTCCTTTGTTTGACTAACTAAGCAAGGGTTTTTCAATCTAGAATAAAAAAATTCATTTAATCTTGACCTTCGGAATAGATTTTGAATTACGAGTCATACTTGATTCAACTTGAAAGAAGTACAAATGAATGAAACAATCCAAAAATTCCTGTATTTATCCAAAATCAATAATCAAATAATCCGAAATTAAGATTAAATCAGGTATGAAATTCAAAAAAAAATCGAAAAAGCAAGTTTGAAAATAAACTATGAAAGTTTTTCTCACTAACATAGTTAGACTAAATGGGTAAATGGGGGTCAAATAAGTGTTTTGTTTCACTCTTGAAATGAGAAAGCAGCTGCCAATCTGCAATGGATGGGCCATGTGTTTTGAAGACAGATGCGGGTGGTTCTTAAGGGTACTGTATACCTTCAGGTGTCATTTATTAAAGGTTTAAAAAAGTTTTATTACTCAAAAACTATAAGTGGTATTAAGAAGTGGGTTTTTTCATTCGATAGTTAATCGGTTAAATTAAATTAAGTAATTTTTGTTGTTGTTGTTGTATTTCTGTTCAAAGTAAACCAAAAATTAAAAACGGGGTTTTGTTAAGAATTTATGTAATTCTGGTGTGAACTAGGATATTTTGGATCGGTCAAGTAGCGGTGTAATAGGGTTTCAAAGTCAAATTTTCGAAAATCGACTTTTTCCACTGTATATTGGTCCTAGCTCCGTTGTTTGTTGACCGATCAAAACGTTTAAGTAAGTAAAAAAAAATTTTCTGTAGGTATACAGTACCCTTAAACAACTTTATGGTGTTTTGTGATTTCAAAGTTGTTTTAGGAATTTTCTTCGAATCATATATTTTTTCGGATGGAGTATAGGTCAAATTTAAATCTCGCATTCTTTCACCAAGCCGATTTCGAGATCAAATCGAGTGCGTATAACGAGCTTAAGTACATATCGAACCTTCGTGATTGGATCCGAATGAATTATCAAGCCGAGTTACAAAAAAAAAAATTCTGTGATTTTAAAATTTGCCAATTTCAAGCTCTTTTTTGTTCAAATTTACATAATTTTGCGAAAAGCTTTCTGGGATTGGCCCTTTATTTTCCCCTTAAAGTAGGCTTCAATTATGTCACTCCATTTCACACACTCGCACAATTTCCCTTATGTACATTGCTCATTTCAGGACAAAGAAGTTTGCTTGTGCTTTATTCTCCTTGTATTTCTATAGTACATATATGCTGCGCTCTATATTAATTATTTTTGTTTTCTTTGTTTGTAACATTAACATATATAGGCCCACAAACATTATGTGGGCAAATGACATTCTTTATTTAATTAATTTGCAAATGATTCCACAAAAGTATATAATTAATATTCATCAAGTGATACAAACGAAGCACTTAACGGCAGGCACTTATGGAAATTATTTTAATGACAAAACGTGACCATTTAGATAGGTTAACTGACCATTAAAGCAAATACTCTACATAGTGCACTCATATGTATGTCTATTCAGTTAGTTTGATATAGGTCAAACGTTTATCATATCATAAAATGCACTTGGTGTCCTCAACCAAACCAAACTATTTCCCACATCTGGAACCCCATAAAGAACAACTTATCAACTTTCATTTATGTATAACACTCCAAACAGGGAAATCAATATTTGCAGCACAAATACAACAACAGAAATCCGATTACTATCGCTTATGTGAAGTTTTCCTCGGTTGGGGTGCGTGGTGGGCGTATAACTATTTCCCCTGATAAGCTCCCTCCTTCCACTCTCCTGTTTCTTTTGTTGTAGCAGCTAAGTGAGTTTTTATTAACGCCAAAAAAAAGGAAAAATGACAAAAATAAATTGCTTGGAAAAGAAAAACAGCTGGACGTAGGCAATTATGATAACTGAGAGACCACCATGTGGGAGTGGGGGGCTAATGTGTTAGACGAGTAGTTTGAGTGTACGCCTTCAAGTATCTGTCATTATTTTGGACAAATGGAAAAGTTTCTTTTAGACTCTTTGATAAATTAACCAACTTTTAGAAGTTCGTGGCATTTTGTTATTTGATGCCTCAAAGAGACAACGCAAATAGCATTCTCATTTACAAATGCGTTTAGATATGTTGTTAAGCAACACATTGAAATAAGAAAAATTATTTTTTATTTTGGACATAAAATGGCCTTTGGGACGAGAAGCATTTAATCCCAAAGAGAGAATACCAAAAAGGAGAAATTGATCTTAAACGATTCGGTAGTAAAATAAGATTGACTTGAGTATGGAGTTTTAAGTCCCTTAGGTCATTCTCGGAATAAAACGGAAAAATTTGATTGAAAATTACATTAAAGGCCCACATTGTTTGTTTGAAGAATTTAATAAGATTTACAATTTGCATACCTCGTCACTCACTTACTTAGAATGCATTGAACTTATTTTTTGTCTGTCAATTATTCATTCAGGTCGCTTCCGTTTTCGATTTCGATAAAGCATGAGGAATTGGAATTTGTATTGGATAATGTTCCTACTTACAAAAACCAACTATGTTATTCAGCCTTAAACTTCAAAAGCCCACATATCTTCAGTCGATACTCTTAATGACAAATTGTTTCTACCGAATTTCTTGATCGTTTCGTAGAAATCACCACTATTACTAAATCCGGTCGCCCGGTTTGTGTAACCTTCTGCTTTTTAGTTCACGCTATCGGAATCGACTTTATTTTATAACTCCCATTTGAGTATTGCCGGCTCGAGGTCAAGTAAATCACACAGATGTGTACGTTGCGTTTCTAAAATATATTTCAGTTGCTCCTCGGCAACCATCTTCAGGGACACTACAAAACAATTTCCAATTACAATGCAACATTGATTTGATCAAAAAATACAAAAAAAAATTACATACATTGTTTTACACGTCTGTTCCGTTTGGCGTAGAGTTGGATACTGACTTATTGTGCGAACAGTCTTCCGTGTCCGTTTTGTAGTTAAGTCTCTTGTCAGTGTGTGTGTCTATAATATTTAAAATCTATAGAGTGAAGCGTTTGCTGTAGTGGTTTTCTCGCTGTAGGATTGTTGTTGTTGTGACAAGCATTATGATTTAAAACTTTAATTTGCTTATATAAAAATTACATACCTATATTTAATATTAGAACAGGAAATAAAAAAGTAGTTATAAAAAACTATAAGACTAAGAGCCGATTTCTGTTCACTCAGATATCGATCGTCATCGATTTTACACTGTTATTTATTAGTTTACGTGATAAATAGCTCTATGTAGAAGATGTGAATCCGCCCTAAGTAAATAAACCAAATGAAATATGAGATATTTATTTGAAAATTTGTGTATGTATTAACGACCTTTATGATAGTCAAACCTTCAACTTAACGCCACAAATTAAAATTAATTTTAATATTTTTACAAATTAAAAATAAAGAGCTAATTATTAAATTTGGTGAGTTTGAAGCAATTCAACAACTAAAATTTTAATAAAGCGTTATAAAAAAGAATTAAATGGTGTTCCTATTTTTTGCAAATTTTTCAATTTATCAAATTTTGCACTTTGGCAGCCGATCCTGAGCCACCCTGTTGATCTACAATAATAAATTTAAGCTTATTTTGAAGGTACTGAAATTCTCTATCACATTTTCGTTGGAATTTGATTTTACACATCGCACGGCTGTAGTTGACCGAACAGCGGCTAAATCATGGGTACCTCTGACCAATCATCAGCGGTCTTTGCCTGTTTTTACTGACAGCTAGCAGCTGTGTCTTCATGCCAGCGCTGCGATAATCGTTTGGGAATTCCTAAAAATAGCAAAAATCGAAACCATGAGAACAGCGCTGTCCGTCGTTTTGTAGGTTTTTATTTTTGTGCCATATTTTGCGATTGGCAAGAGATGCCGTCAGCCAGTTACAAAATTTATTGATTAAATCTAATGTAATGTAATATAAGACTTAGGATTATTTTTTCTTTTCTTTTTTATATTCATTATTTTAAAAATCTTCAGTAATGATTTGGTGTCTATATTGAAGTGCTTTCTGAGGTAGTTTGCTAACACAACCCAATTTTCACCGTTTTCTATTTTCTCAAATTTTTCCCAATGTGCTTGCCTGATTTCTTTAAGCATCGGGCATACTGCTATAAAATGGAAAGTGTCTTCCCTTTCATGTAGGTTACACATGCTGCAATCGGTATTTACTACCGTACTGTATGGCCTATAGTTGATATGTAACACCTCTGTTCTTTAAATATCACGGATATTGCCTGTGAACGTGTATTTTTGGGAGTCTATGACGGCTGAGGTTCATGACTTTTCTAATATAACAGAAATGCGTTTCTAATGTCTTTATATAAAGCGGAGCTCGAAGAGCTTATATTTTGTACTGCACTTTACAAGCTTTTTTGCAAGAAACCTTTTCCATGTGGTATTTATCGCTACCCTGGAGTCGCGGAGTCGTTGTAACACGTGCTTTTCGAAAGTCATATTTGGCGGTAGCAGTACTCCCAGATAATTATATTCCCTTACATTTTCAACTAAGCAACCGTTTATGGACCATGTTTCACTAGTCGAGGGGAGTACCTGTGTGTGCATATTTCGGCCTTACTATGTAAGTGAGTGAGATTTTCTAACCACTTCTAAAGTGACCAATAAGTTTGAGTACAGAATTCTATTTAAACCGCGGTTTTTTGTTTTTATCAACAAAAATATTTCAGTTTTATTTCAGCAGTTTCTTTGGTGTGGCCTGGAAAGGACTGTTGTTTAAGGAAAAATAATTTTCTTTAAAGACGACAGCAGATTCTTTACTTATTTCGGTCACTGAAGTATCAAAGACATGAGATCCTGAACATATTATATTTTTAGTCAATTCACATAGCAGTGCAATCACAGTTTTTAATTTCGGCGTTGGGCACCAACATAAAAAAGAAGAGCGATTGTTTTTTCCTTTATTTTTCAATTATAACAATAAAACCGCAATTACATATGCATATGCGTTCATACATTATAAATAACACTGCATTAATAACTGGACCTCACAATTCATTTGATAAAACGTTTTTACTAAAATATAAAATAAAGGCAAACCTCCAATTCGTGGAATGTTGGACTCCTACTCAATGTTCCGTTTTTTTTTTCGTTTTTAATTATTTTCTGTCAAAGTTCTTTTAAGTTGCCAGTAAAATAATTCAGCTAATTTATTGAGGGGTTTTCAAAAATTCAATTGTTCCCTCCGTTAGAAATTATTCAGCTTAACGACTCGTGTCACTCAAATCTTGATCAAATATCCGCTGAGTTATAGATGGGCTGAAGCAGAGTTCCTCCTCTTTTTGTTTGTCTGATGGAGATTAGCTGAAAATTAATGACAACTCATCAGTTAAAGCTTCAATAGGCCTAACAATAAAACCAAAGATAAACTTTTCGCATGATTTTGCATAAAGAATAAACAAAGTTAAGAAAGGCAGGGAAAATTCATTAAATTGCAAAGCGTGTCAAAAGGCAAATTGAAATGGTCATTTGACAGACAGCTGAGAGGGCTTGGGTAAGGGCGTGCCCTGGCATGGCAATTAGATTTAATCGAAAATCGATGCAGCACAAAAAAAAAAAGGTCAAACAAGGTTGATCTAATATGCAAAATTGTTGTTATGTGTGTGTGGTCTTTCGCCAGAAAAGCAATCTTCAAAGTCATCTTTGTTTTTACTTCATTTTTTTTCGTAAATTATGCATTTGCCACGAAAAAGTACTTGAGTACAGAGAGAAAACTCATTGAAAAGTCTAAGAATACCGTGGGCCGTAGGTTAATAGAAAGCCATCTGCAGACAGACCATTTCCAGACATCCCAAAACCATTTCCTCTTCTTTTGGCCTTAAGACATAGCGACAAGTAAATATTACGCATACGCCACGTACTAATGGCAAAATCCAATGCAAATATTGAATCATTGTTGCGCGTAAACAATAATAAATGGGGAAGTAAGCAGCCAGAAAAGCCAATAAACAATAAACATTAACTCAAACCCCAACAAGGAGGCCACGAAAAGCGCTTCAAGTTCAACGTTGGCCAAAAGAAAATTGCTTTGCCAGCAGCTCATTAGCTAAAATCTCCCCCTCCTAGACAGCTCGTTAACAGATCAGGAGGTGGAGGTCTACTCCATGATTTTACAAGTATTTTAGTTTAGCTAGCCGCTGCTAATACATAATGATGGGAAAATGTTTTTGTTTCTTTTTAAAGCTTGATAAGAAACTGCGGCCGAAGTCTTTGGTCGGTCACATTGAACTTGTGCGGAACGAATACGAGCGGAGAGAGATCGTCTAACTAATGGCCAAGCCATTCCACAATTTTCAGCCTCATTTATGGCCTCATCGTGAAATGATTTTAAATAAATTAATGAAAATAAGCAAATGGAATTAACATAAATTTAAATTCAAATCGGAAATGAGAAACAGTGGGGCAAGTGAATAAAATACGAGATTGATGTGAAACATTTTAAATTTCGGTACGAAAGATTTTACGTCACGTGACGTTGGTGTCATGCATATTTTGTGTTGTAGTTTTATTGAAAGGGAGGGAAAAGAGGAGGAAAACTGGGGGAGCACAAATGTTATCGGTAACGAACGCCCAACTTTTATTGAGTTGATATGGTTCCGTTTCTTAGAACTTGATTTGAGATAATATTATCCCCTTTTCAATAACATTTGGAAAACAAATTATATTCCACACATTTTGGGACATATGTACAATTTTCAGGAAAGTTTTGTTCGCTTTTTGAGTTGAAAGCAACATATTTCCTGGACAGGGTTTTCTCCTCTCTGTAGCTTCTCCTCCTTAACAATTAATTAGTCCGACCAAAGAAGAATCAATTACTAGACTTAAATCTTACAAGTTTTAAGCCTAAATTTCAATTTTTCATTTAAATATTTAAGAACAATAACATTGCTGAGCTTAAACCTTCGGACAAAAAACCTTAAGTCTTACATTTCTGAACACAACGTCAATATTTTATCGATATATTTGTTGAACGATAAGGTATTTATATGATATATACGATATGATAATTTTTTGGTGCCGAGATAGGCGTTTATCGATATTTTTATAAACAATATATCAGAAAAAAATTGCTATGCTAATTTCAGGAGCAAATTATCATAAAAAGACAAGAAAAAAAGGAAATCTTCGGAAAATGTCGCCTAGAAACCATGGGTCTTGAAAGAATTCCTCCATTTAACTTGGTCCTGGTATGGTATTTTGCTATAGAATTTTTTCCTTATATTTCTAAGTGAAATCCCGTTAAAACGAGAAGGCCAAGCTAACTTCGTCTTTGCCGAAGTTTTAATACCCTTGCAAATGTTTTAATACAACAGAGTTTACGAACGTCAGCATTAAAACAAACCATTTTTCTGATAAAAGCCACTTTTCGACCGATAGTTTCTATGGCAGCTATAAGATATAGTCATCCGATTTTGACAAAAACTTCCAAATCTTTGTAAAAGCGTATAAAACTAATAATTGTCGAAGCGGAAGGCGTTTACATTAAAAACAAAAAAGTTTTCTTACAAAAACCCACTTTTCGACCGATAGTTCCTATGGCAGCTATAAGATATAGTCGTCCGATCCGGTCGGTTCCGACATATTATCAGTGTGCAGTAAAAAGAAGACTCTGTGCAAAGTTTCAGCCCGATAGCTTTAAAACTGAGAGACTAGTTTGCGTAGAAACAGACAGACAGACGGACAGACGGACAGACAGACGGACGGACAAAGCTCAATCGACTCAGCTCGTCGCCCTGATCAAGAATATATATAGTTTATAGGGTCGGAAATGAATATTTCTATGCGTTGCAAACTTCTGGGCAAAATTATAATACCCTTTGCAAGGGTATAAAAATGTCTCTTGTTTCTTGTTTCTTGGTTAGATTTTCTTTACATAAGCCACTTACGCAGAACGACTAAAAATTCTTTTCGTTGCAGTATTTCATATAATTAGCAATACCTTGGATTTACATTAATACACATGTGCTATTAAAAAGTGTTTTAATTTGTGTGAAATATTCTGACGAAAGAATTTTCTGTCGTTTTGCGTACGAGGCTATAAACCAAGGAATCAAACCGGAACCGTATTCCGAAAAGAACCGATTGAAACTCAAAACCGAAACCGGAACTGATATTCTTAATTTTTCGTATACCGTTATCCGAGAACCAATATTTTTAGAACCGAAAAGACCGAATAGAACCTAAACGTTATACCGGTACGGTTTCGGTTCTGAGTGCTATCACTAGACTGCAAAACGAGCAGTTAGATTTGGCGGATTTTTACGCAATTTGGCCCAATTGGTAGCTTAACATAAATAAGATTCTGACTTGGCAAAACTTTAGTTCAGTGAAATGGAAAAGCCTCTTTGAAAATAATGCATTCCTAGATCCTCGTTATAGTGTCAGGCTAAACTCTGAACAGAAAAGTACATATGTATCTGCTTTACATATTTAGTCATTTAAAATAATTCATTTTATCCACTTCTGTTCAATTGAAACTAAATGGGGAAAGCAGCTCTGCCCCAACTACTTTGTCTGAAAGTGCAGATGAAGTCGGTTTATATATGAATTTCTAGGAAAAGAATCAAAACAATACAAATAGTTTAGTATTTTCACAAGACAGTTTAATGTATGATGCCTGTTCAAAGTTTTCCTGAGCTTAAAACATTTACAAAATAAAGATAATGTACTTAAATGGTGGTCAGAAAATTCGACCAAGTTTCTGGAATTGTATGAACTATCAAAAGTTATTCTTGCTGCGTAGAACATTTATTTTCCGGTGTGAAGTTTATTATGACTCCGCTAAGAAAAAACAGATGGACGGAAATACATTGACCGCTATCATGCTTCTAAGAAATAATCATTAACTTACATTCTTTAGCAAAAATGTAAGTTTAAAGTAAATTGAGAATTTATGTACACTTACCCACTTTGTTTGGACTTAAGCTTTAAAATTTCTGTTAGTTTTACCGGTCAATACCGGTACGTACCGGTCCGATACCGAAAAAGCCAGGTACTGGAACCGGAACCGAGTACCGAAACAGTAGCAAAACCAAAACAGAACCTTTTACTGAAACGTTAATTTCGGTAGGTTCCGGAACCGGAACCTAAATTTGTTTTGGTTTGATTCCCTGCTATAAACATTATTTTTTTCGTAGAAGTGTGATTTCTTAGTAGAATAAATAATATTTTCTGTTCGAAAAGTGTAATATTCCTTAAATATCTGTAGTATTTGAGGTCGGTTTGCGCCGATTAGGAATTCATTTTAGACCCAAGGATTTCGTTTTTGTCATACACTTTGTTGATTTTTTTTGCCTACAGAAATCGAAATCTCCAAAAACTATAATCTAGTTCAAGAAAATTAAATAATTCAAATCTTATAGAAAGATAAGATATAACGGCCACCAGAAATGTTCAATTCGATTTTTGATATTATCGATATTGATACTTTGAGAAAGAGCGCGATGAAGAGAGCGCTATAATGTAACAGCGTCTCTCTCTAACACAGATTGATGCATTACTTTGGCAAGTATTCGGTGTGAGCTAAAGACCAATATAATCTCTAAGATGCCGAACGGCCATATATTGGTTTTTCACGCGACGAAATCGCGCTCTCTCCGCTCACACAAAGCTGAGAGCGTAAAATTCTAAAAATATAATCCTTGAGAATACGTGATCACACTTACAGTCGTCGGCTGTCGCTTTATGCGTACAAAAGAGCGGCTGACTCTAGAGCAGTGGCTGGCAAAAAACACATGCGCATTTTGCCTTTGCATGTGTGTGTTTTCTCACGCGAGAGCGCTCTCAGTTAGAACTATTTAGTTGTTGCATTGAGAGCAGAATAAGCTTGTACACCGTCTTTGTCTTCATATTCTAATGTCTTTGGTGTAAATATGTTCGTCGTATACTGTCGGTGAGTCGGCGTCGCTGCCGCAGAGCAATCTTGTATAAACAGTAAACACAAACGTGCCGTACTCTGGTTTAGTTTTTACCTTTGAAATGTTTTATATTTTCAAACCATTTTTAAGTTTTAATTCTAGTTTTAAATTAATAAATAATAGTTAAAGACAATTTGAGATTGAATGCGATTTCTTACCACGAATTTTTTGAGTTTGTGAAAGGGCAACGCACTCTGGCCTACTAGGATAAAAATCTGTTTGAAAATCCGCCGTTTACACTCAAAAAACGAGAGCGTAAGTTAAAGTCGGCTCTGACCGACTTCGATATACCCGTTACTCATGAAAAAACATGTTTAGGATGATCATCCAAAAAGTATGCAACATTTTTTTGTGGTGAGAGGAGGGGTAGCGGGGGGCTTGGTTCACTTTTTTGCTCATAACTTGAGAACCATTCATCCGATCTTTTTCATTTCTTCGGCAAATCGATTCATTTTGCTAATTACTAACTATCTCTAGAAGGTACGAATCATCTATCTTAAAAACTGTAGGAGATATAACGTTTTTTCCAAATTGCGTGGGCGGGAGGGGGCGTGGCCAAAATTTGAAACAAACTTGATCTGCGTGCAGATAAAAGAAGCATTTGTCCCATACATGTCAAACCTCTATCTCTTACCATCTCTGAGATCTAGGTGTTCATACAGACGGACGGACAGACGGACATGTCTATATCGACTCGGCTGTTGATGCTGATCAAGAATATATATACTTTATATGGTCGGAAATGATTCCTTCTGCCTGTTACATACATTTGCACGACTTTAGTATACCCTTTTTACTCTACGAGTAACGGGTATAATTACTTTTCTCTATTCAAAAACTTAGAAATAATTTCTATATTTTAAAAATTTTTATATTTTACTAAAATTCAGAAAAAATGTCTTAAATATAGAAATTATTTCGAAATTTTAGGGATATTTTCACCCTTGACTGAGTTTTCCTAAGTTTAGGAAAAGTAATTTTCTGAGTGTAGTGATTAAATATGCTTAATGAACAGTTTTTTAATCTATCTCAAATCATTATTAACAGGATTAAAGGATTTCTATACTCTCATATTAATTAGTACACATATTTCACATTGGAACCACTGTGCCTGGGTATAACCTCTTAAATATTCTCTATTATTTGGTATTTGTATAAACAAACTTGTTTGTTTTTTTTTCTTTTAATGATTTCCACAAATTGAATTTCCCAAATTGAAGGAATTTGGCAAACGAAATTCTCAGCTGCAATTTGGTGCTCTAAAGCTTTTCCAAAAATTTTCTTTTGCCCCAGCTGACAGCTGCTGGATGCTTAGACTGTCTGCCTGTCTCAGCTGGGTTCTTCCCTCCATTGTCAATTGATGTTTGTCTTTCTCAGGCCCGGCGTCTACACTTTAAGTATACGCTTTGGCTTCGGTTCGTCTGCGGCTTCTGCTGTTTGTTCTGGTTTCTTTGTAAGATAGCTCCTAGGACCGCATTTTCGGTTAATTTACATGACAACACGTTTCGAAAGTCAGTCAGCAATCCACAGAGAGAATAAACAACAACTAGCCAGCATTGTAAGGTAACTTGTGCTGTAAGTAGATGCATGTTAACTAGACTGTTACAATGTCGCAGGTCTCCAAAGGGAGGAGGGCGCTGCTTGACTGCGGTTCTGGGCCAAAACAATGCATCTTTCCAGCTGTGCGACTTTTCGCAGCCACCGTTACTGTTACAACTGCAAATAGAAAAAAACCAACAAACAAAATTAGCATTCTTATAAATATTTATGCCGGGTTTCCCCCCTCTCTATAACCAAATCTTTGAGCTCGTCTCATGTACATAAACGTTATAAGTTACTTGCCTTCTAATTGTCAGTCAAGTTGAACAAGTCTCTGATGTCATTTAGAGATGGTGAGATCACATGGCACACACACCCAGGCCCAGGCGGCTTCAAGGTTTTCCACTTCATCTCCAACTCATTGGAAGTAAAGTACAGTTCAGAGTGTGTGTGTGTGACCCAATTAGATATGGTTTTCCATTTATTGTAATGATCAGCACGGGAAATGCAGCCACAGTATGGTGTGTGGGCCAATTTGGACACAAGTGATATTGAAGCCTCATTAAGACGGATGTTAAAGTGGGTGACGGGGTTTTGTGGTTTCTGTGGTCATGTCAGTCAGACGAGCACTGAACTGGCACGCTTTTGATAACAATTGCTGAACGGGCTGCGCATTTGAAATGCAATTGAAACCGCCAGAGACACAGATGAGAGACAGCGACAAGTGACATGTGCAAGTGAAGGCAACGACAATCGGTAGAACAAGCCACAGATAACTGTTAATTGAACTAAACAAGCAAATAACAGGGTACGCTGTTACTCTCTAGTTTCAAAAAGATTTTTTTGAATTAATTTTTGAAACCAAAAGTTTAGAATTTTAGTGGCCCTCAACCGGTCAGCATGAAATTTCCTCTTCACGCTTGTGAGTTGAAATGGAAAATTGTGTTGAGAAAAGCGCAAATTGATAATTGAATTTGGCACAGGCTAAAACTGCAGTTGATGTTGTCAGCTGTTGTTGTCCGTTGTTGTTGTTGTTGTTGCCCCAGTGCGAGCCAAGTGGGTCAATGTGAGCTTGGTGACAAGCAAAATAAAAAGTGGAAAAATAAAAATTGAAGCCAATTAGTAAATGTGTGAATGCAATGAGGCAAACAGCGACAGCTGATGTTAGATAAATTTATTTAGATTTAGAATTGATGGCAAATAAAACTCAAATCATGGATATTAGATGCCATAAATTCAATTCAGCTGGCGTCGACAAGATACGGCCCAAGGGCCTACACGCACCCTCTTTCTCTTCTCCCTAATTTAACGCTAATAAAAACATCACGCATACGCCCCGCTGGGCAGGCAATAAAATGAACGCCTGAGGAATTGTCATCGAAAAGTTCAATCATTAGTTGGACACATGACACACTCAAACACATTCATAAAAAAAATGGAAATCCAAATGAAAAGTGTCATGCCATACAAGCCATGCATTGAGTGGAGTGTGCGGGGTGGTGGCACGTGGGCGCTAAGCATCATTTGCCGTTAGCTTTAGTGGCGCCCACACTTTTGCTCTGACAGCGTCACAGCAGCTGCATTCGTCGTATCTCCAAAAGATTAAAGCGCAACCAAAGAAATATTCTCCATTCCCCAAATGTTTTTATGTCAAAGAGGAGAAAAAAAAAGTAGAGAAATAGAAACCATTGCAACAGCGCTTGGAGGAATGTGAATTTTTCAAGCGAATTGCTTAGTTAAAATATGCTAAGATGACGATAATTTAATGCTCTTAAAATTAAATTTTTTGTTGAGAAAACATTTCTTTCTAAGGCAAAATTTAAGTTTATGATTTGAGCAGCGTTGTCCAACGACAGCGATGCCAAAAACTGTAAGCGTAGTGAGAGTGAAATTGCTTCGAATTGTCCGCATCAAAGACTAGCCAGTGACTGAAAAGCATTTTATTCTCTTCTCCTCAGCTTCGGCATGCGTTCGGCTCGTATATAGAGTAATCGTAGGGGTTGTGAGCGAGCAATTCAATATCCTTCCAAAGATTCTAACCAATTCAGGATCGAACCTCTGGATCCGGTGTTTTTGGACCCATTTTACTAACGGAATCTTTTAAATTAATCCCTTTTCAGGACTAAGCCCAAACCAGGCCTCCTTTTTACAAAAATATACTGTAGCATGACCATTATAGTGCTTATTTAAAGCATGGAATGGAAATTATGAAATGGAGCGCCCCCATGCTACAAAAAAAACGAGAGCGCAAGTTAAAGTCGGCTCCAACCGACTTCGATATACCCGTTACTCATGAAAAAACATGTTTAACAGTGTTCCTGCGTTCCTTAGGGTGAACATCTGCATTTTTTCTATCATCCTTTATTTCTAATATCTTCGTTTTAAAATTCCTTTTCATGTCTTTTCGTTTTCTTTTCTCTCCTTCTTTTTCTTATTTTTCGCTTTTTGGGTATTCCTTCTCTTTTCTTTCACTATTCATGGGGTTTCACTATTCACACGGGTTTTTTACATACACATGGCTTACTATTTGCAAAGTCCATGCGGGTTTCTTTTGTTTATTATCCTTAAAACGCCTGTGTGCGTTCATCTCTGTCTCTTCCCAGCAAACAATTTCATATAACTATACACGTTTTGTAAGCGTTCAAATATAAGCAAACCGCTTATAAAACGCTGCTGTGACATTTAGAAAACGCATCAAAGTAAGCGTTTTATAATCGAAGCGCACCCATCCTTATAAGCTTAAAAAAGATGATTGCAAAAAATATTTTATAATTCATTTTTATACGCTTTCAACAAGCTTTGTAAATACAGTTACAAAACACGTATTGTAAGTGAAATAATAAAACGTTTTAATTTATTTTATGAGTGTTCTGGTCAAAAATTAAAACTAAATTTAATTAGCGTTTTCCCTGCTTTAAAAGGATATACAAAGTCGTCTTCCTTCCTTAATATCAGAGTGAAAGTCTCTGCAATAGAATTTGAATATAAAATGTAAATAGTTGTCTTTAAACTGCAAGAAAGCATTGTTACTCACGACGAATAGCAGTAGAGAATGTCATGTCTTGTCCGCAGCAAATTTTCGCTCTTTAAGAAAGACAACGAGAATGAGATACACATTTTTTTCTTGCCTTTGCTCGAGGTTACATTTTTTTTTTTTTTTTTTAATCAGAAGCGGGAGAGAGCGCTAAGAGAGTGAGCACGAAATCTCTCGGTCGCCGAAACGATATTCGCAAATCGCTCACCATAGTAAGTGTTTTGTAAATGTCGTATGCTGCTATACGATAACGCTTGCAAAAGCAATCTTACTTTAAGCTTGATTTGCACACTGCTTGCTAAATTGCTGGCTGGGTTTACTCCTCTGTTAATTTACTATTATTTACTTTTTGTCCTCTATCCTTAAACAGTGTGACCATCGTCTTAACGCTAAAACATCGATACATCTGTTGGCGGTCATTTTAAAATAATTTTTAAATCTGCACTTGTCAATTTTATTTTATGTTTTCTCTTTTTATACCCTTGGAGAGGGTATATTAAAATTGTCCGGATGTTTGTAACGCAGAGAAGGAAGCATCTCCGACCACATAAAGTATATATATTCCTGATCAGCATGACGAGCTGAGTTGATATAGCCATGTCCGTCTGTCCGTCTGTCCGTCTGTCCGTCCGTCTGTCCGTCCGTCTGTTTCTATGCTATCTCCTCCGTCAGTTTTAAAGCTATCGTAACCAAACTTTGCACGAAGTCTTTTGGTACAAATACGCTGCACATTTGTCGGAACCGGCCGGATCGGATGACTATAGCATATAGCTGCCATAGGAACGATCGGTTGTAAAACTAGTTTTTGTAAGAAAAACTTTTTTGTTTTCAATGGTATCGCTCCCAACGCTCGTATTTATAAGTTTTTAATGATTTCACATAATTTCACCAAGCCTTGTTGAAATCGGACAACTATATAGTATAGCTGCCATACAAAAGTTAGGTTTGAAAAATAGTCCTAGTGAAAAAAACTTTTTTGTTTTCAATGTTATCGCTCCCAACGCTCGTATTTATAAGTTTTTAATGATATCACATTATTTCACCAAGCCTTGTCAAAATAGGACAACTATATAGTATAGCTGCCATACAAAAGTTAGGTCTGAAAAATAGTCCGAGTGAGAAAAACTTTTTTGTTTTCAATGTTATCGCTCCCAACGCTCGTATTTATAAGTTTTCAATGATTTTACATAATTTCAACAAGATTTGTCGAAATTGGACCACTATATAGTATAGCTGCCATACAAACTGTCAGGCATATATCAAGCTCCAAGGGTATATAAACTTCGGTCGAGCCGAAGTTAGCTTCCCTCTATTTTTATTCTTCTTATTAATCCTTCTTTCTTCTTTTTTTTTCTTCTTATTCTTTTTATTGCTTAATTTTTCGCTATATTTCAATTTCAAGTATTTTTTCTATCCTCTACATTCCTCGTCCTTTTTGTATTTTTTCTTTTCAGGGTAATTTCTTCTGCTCTTTTTCTTTTCATTAATACTTTTTTTATTCTTATTTTCTTCTTATTATTTTTCCTTCGAACGCAATAAGGATCTGGCTACAAAACCCTTTTGAACCTTAGATTTATTTTTTTAAGTTTCTATCAGAAATTAAAACCGAAACTAGTTTGAGTTTCGCTTAAGGCATTCCTCCAGAAATGGGACAACTATTCTATAACCTGTTCCATTGCAACCATAATACTTAATAAGATAGCGATCGGCCAAGATATATATCCGATTTGTTAGATTCTTCAGCATGGAATAATTAGGACCTTTGATATCCTTTCTGTGGTATTGGCACCTTATGGTCTTAGAAATAACCTGACCATTATAATTATTTTTGGAAAGCAATGCCTACCGATGATGAGACCGGGCTATTCTGGATACAAAACCTGCTAATTTTTTGTTATCAAAAACCTGCTAGAGTATAAAAACTTCGTCATAGCATTCCCCCTTCCTCTTCTTTGTTACAAAATGCGCAGGCGTTTCAAACAACAAAATATTTCTTAGGTTCATATATAAAATATGTTTGTGAGTTGCTCTGGGTTTTTTTGTTAAACTCAAAGCTGTCGCGTGGTCAGCCCAAAATGTTGTAGTTGTTGTTGACACATTTATTTATGTGCAAATGCATATGTAAGTTTTATGTGCTGACTGCACATTTTGTTCTGAGCACAAATAAAAAGCGTTGAGATTGAAATTAATTTGCTGCCCTTGTGTGGGAGGGGTTGGCATTGCATAATTACAAATGTCGTAGAACATTTGTGGCAGAGACAGGACAGGATTTCATTCAATTAAAGCAAACATCAATTTTGGTCTTCTATGTAACGCAGAGATACATTTGTATCTCTCTGTGGCTGTGGGTCTGCGGGGTGTGTGTGTGTGTGTGTGGCAACGTAACGAACCGTTAAGTTTGTCATTGAAGCGCATTTTTCTGGCTAGTTTTGGTTAGTTTTGGATAAAAGTAGAGCAACTCGTACTTTTGGGCATATATGAGCAAGGCCATCAGCTTCGTTGGGAGGGTGTGTGGGTCGCCAATCAAGCGTTTATGTTTAAATTGAGCGATGTGAGATTAGTCAATGCTGGAAAACAAATAAACTTGTATTAAAATGTGCGTTTGAATTTCAAAAAAAAATTATGAAGATGTAAATATATCGATATTTTAGTGCTTAAGGATGTACGGTCACACTGCAGTATTGACATAACGTGTAGGGACAAAACGTATAAAGACAATAGAAAACCGTGTAAATAGTGTAACTTAAAATACGAAAACACCCAAAAAATCTCCCTTACTCTGTTTAAAAATATGTTTTCAAAACTTCTTTTTGGACTTTCCAAATGCTTAGCTTCCAGGGAACACTCTCTCACACTCTTAAATCATATTGAACATGTCCCAAATCCATCAACAGTAAACATTCCTGTCTGTCCCTTCAAGTCAACTTTTATTTTGTTGGTTATTTTGTGCGCTCAGCAACTTCTCAGTAGGCTTTTTTGGGGTTTCCTAGAATTTGCTGACAGTCGTGCCTCTTCAATGTGAATGATGCTTTGAGGCAGGCTTTTATTGAATTGCCTCTTGACTAATACCGTTCTTTCACTTTCTCCTTCTCCTTGCAGCTCTTTGGCGTTTCGGTTTTTCACGTTTTTTTCCTCAACCCACGTAGCTCACGCCCACATTTGTGGCGTGCGCCCTCAAAAGCCAACAAAACGACTTACTCGATTATGAAGATGAGCTCGCCCAGGATAATGCAGCAGAAGCGGAGTAGTAAATCCTCAAATTCGTCGCGCGTCTCAATGACGACCTCAACGGCGGAGGAGAACCTCATTGAGTCCAAGTTATTCAGTTGGATGCGACTCTTTCGCTTTGCCTCGCTGCTCTGTCGTGCCGAGTAGAATAAGTGTCGAGAAAATGCATAAGAAAAACAAAAAGAAAACTCTAACAGATACTCGTACTAGTTGCCGCTTTTCATTCAAGTTTTCCTATATAAATACAAAACAAAGAACACACACTTCAATTTTTCCAGCAATGTAGTCGTAAGAGTTCTTCCCCTTTCCCCACACAAACAGTCGTTTTGTTTAGTTTAAGTTTTTGAATTTTTAAATCACAATTAAGTCAATTTTTAGTGTAAATTCCGTTAATGGCGGAATTGCTCGCGCCTTTCGTACCTTTTGTATTGTAATAAGTGAACAAAATAACAAACAAACAAATCAAGAGAAATATATATATGAATACATATAACTATTTGCGTTCTTATCTTCGGATTCTGTGTGTTTCGGTTATCGAGAACAACAAACTATAAAACACGAGATATATTTTTGTAATTTACCACACTGGTTTTGCGTGTCACAAATATGAATATTAATTATGCTACAGAAAGAGCAACATACTAACAATAATAACACAATACCATGTATACCTAGAGGAATATATTTACATAGTTCAACGCGAAGAAACACCTCGAACCCGCGCATCTGCAATAGTTGATAATGATAAATACTGCATTTAATCCAAAGAAGTTGCCAATTGTTTCAGTCCCTCTCAACCAACTAACAGCCACACAGCAGAACAATATATGTAGAAACTGGAAAACATTTCGAAATTAATTTCTAATCATTAATTAGTTAGTAAGCAAACACACAATGCGATCCCTGTACTAATATAAACAATAAACAACAACACATAGCAATAAAACTGCAGCAAACACACAAATAAATTGTTGAGAAAATGCAATAAATCGATATCGATATATACATAAATAAATAAAGTCTTTAAGCTGTTGAGTGTTCAATGCTAATAAAAACAAATGCAACAATTACTTTCTCTTTCTACCAATTTCAGTAATGGTCGAATAACTATTCACAGTAGCCCAAAGGCTGTCAGGTTCAACTATAGCCCAAGTAGAATTGCTATATGTAGTCTGATATAGTCAAAGGGTGCAGCAAGATCACAAAATTGCATTATATTGGTTGATGCAAAGTTAAGGTCAGGTCTTTCATTTCTATTAAAAATTGCCCAGGCAACCACTAAAAGAGTAAGAAAATAATTGCATACTTTTCGGCTTGGTTAAAATTTATTTTAGCATGCTCAACGGAATTTACAGTGGGCCAGAGGCCGCAAGCTAAACATATTTTTGATGTGGTTGTCGGATGAAGTATGTTTTATAGGATCTTAAATAAAAAAAAAAAAATAATTGGGTAGTTTATACCTTTGGTTCTAATTTTTTAATACCTCGCTAAAAATTGAATTACACAAAAACTATAAGGGAGGCATCTGGTGGGCTCTGGTGGAGATCTGGTGGAGAAGTGGGGGTGGGAAGAGTGGCTGTCATGAGGTCAAGTTGTGAATTCAGTGTGAAAAATTATAATGTTCAATTCAATTCAATAAACAAAGAATCAGGAAGCAGTTGATAAAATCAACCTACCAAAAACTCACACTGTAATTTCAGTTCCTAATCTTAATTACAGAGCTGCTAGAGTCCTTAAAGAACATGATTTTCCTTTGGAAAATTGAGTTAGACAATAAACCACAATCCTTACAAGTCTAGAACAAAAGATCGTTCAACAACTAAAGTCGATTTTCATTATATATTTACTTATACTGAAAAATTATATTTCTTATATTTCAGCACTCATGGTAAAAATTTGTTGAAAACTAGTTTTATTTTTAGCATTTTCAAGATTCAGCTGATCCAACCGAATCTGAAAGGTGTATTTTTACAATGAAATTGAATTTACAATCAGGTTTATTGTCATAAAGAGCTTCGCTTGTACCGGGCGTCCCAAGGCACACACTCACTATTTGTTGTTATTGTCGTTGCTGTTGTTTCAGTAACTAGGATCAAAGTAGGGCCATGCAAAGTCGAAGTTTCGAAAAATTTCTGCTGAGTAAACTCCAACCCAATTACCCGAGACAGGTACGAGATTGGTAAGTATTTCAAAGTTCATCCAAATCGGTGCGTTCTCACCAAACTAGCAGCTGCTACTATGCTACTATCTATTATGGTCGCCAAAAACACTCGAAAACGAGAACCTTATTCGAGTTACTTACATTTTGCGAATTTTGAGTGTCCTATCAAAACTAAATCTCGCAACTTCGATTTTGACCGAATTTTCGAAGCTGACGCCGGTTCAAATAGACTCTACAAATAAGAAAAATAAAATTAATTTAATTAGTAGTTCTTTCTTTATTGATTTTGTAGATTTATTCCTTTTGAAGAGTTTTATTTGTAAACAATATGCCATTATATAAGAAGGTGATATAACCAGCATGGCATAAGAGCCGTCTGCAATTATACAAATCAGGCCTGCAAATCGGTCCGGAGCTGAACCGCTCCGGAGTCGGAGACTCCGGGATTTTGGAGAATCCCGAACCGAACCTGAACCGGAGCAAAAACAAATTTCGCAGCTGAACCTGAACACGAACCGGAGGAAAAAAAAGTTAAAAGTGGTTCGGTTCAGAAAAAAATTCATATTACTTTCTTCGGGCTTGAACGTTCGTAAATACTTAGAAAGTTCGTAGAAAAACGTTCTTACTTTTTACTTTCAATCCCAATTTCAACTTTTTTACCCTTAGAGAAGGTATATTAAAATTGTTCAGATGTTTGTAACGCATAGAAGGAAGCATCTCCGACCACATAAAGTATATATATTCTTGATCAGCATGACAAGCTGAGTTGCTATAGACATGTCCGTCTGTCCGTCAGTTTTAAAACTATCTTACTTTGCACCAAGTCTTTTGGTACAAATACGCTGCACATTTGTCGGAACCCGCCGGATCGGATGACTTTAGCATATAGCTGCCTTAGGAACGATCGGTTGAAAAACTAGTTTTAGTGAGAAAAACTTTTTTGTTTTTAGTGCTATCGCTCCCAACGCTCATATTTATAAGTTTTTAATGATTTCACATAGTTTCACCAAAACTTGTCGAAATCGGGCAACTATATAGTATAGCTGCCATACAAAAGTTAGGTCTGAAAAAAAGTCTTTGTGAGAAAAACTTTTTTGTTTTCAATGTTATCGCTCCCAACGCTCGTATTTTTAAGTTTTCAATGATTTCACATAATTTCACCAAAATTTTTCGAAATCGGACGACTATATAGTAGAGCTGCCATACAAAAGTTAGGTTTGAAAAAAAGTCTTAGTGAAAAAACTTTTTTGTTTTCAATGCTGCAATTTTACATAATTTCCACAAGATTTGTCGAAATCGGACCACTATATAGTATAGCTGCCATACAAACTGTCAGGCATATATCAAGCTCCAGGGATATATAAACTACGATCGAGCCGAAGTTAGCTTGACTCTATTTTTTAATTCAAGACACTTAATTTTTTGACTATGGAAGTATAACAGCTTGCAAAGAGACAAATTGCTGAATTGTTTGAACTTGAAAAGGATCTCATTAATTAAAGCTTCACTGATTATTCTGTAGTTCATATTCTTATGATCATGAAATGGAATCCTTAGTTAACAGCTAGAATATAAAGAATTAGTGAAAAATACATAATAATGAACGACTTCGTAGCTTCATTTGGAGAAATTCCAAGATTGCCTTGAGATTCTAATGTGTTAAAGGTTTCGATAAACTATCATTGTAAATAACAATAATATGTTGCATTAGCTGTTCCTTCAGCACAAGTATCAGGCAAGTTTTTCTTAGTCAGTTAATTATTTTTTTATCCATAATTAACTTAAACAAAGTTGGAATATTATTTGGAAAATATCAATAGTTGGCTAATGTTGTTACAATTTACATTCCTGTTTTCTACGCTAGCAAAAACAATATTATTTCTGAACCCCGGTTCCAACCTGAACCTAGGTTCACCGACCTTCTGAGCCCTCTCCGTGAACCTGAACCAGAGTGAACCTCCAACGATTTCAGAGTTATTCTATCAAGTAATTTAATTTGAAATTTTTGAAAAGTTTACGTAAACAATTTTTCCCGGTAGCGGGTTGCATAGATGCTATGCGGGTAGCATAGATGCTACCAGAAATTCACCAGCCGTTTCCAGTCTGATCCGTTTATCTCCATTTCATTAAGCACGGATTTTCCCCATATGTTGATTCGAAACTCTTTTAATATTGGAGCCACGTCTTCACTCTCCCGTAGATTGCAAATAGTGCATAATTCAACACCATTCTGATGGTGGGAAAAATAATTTAATGCCAGCATCTCTGTCCGAGCTTTAAAAATGTTAAAGATAGTCCTGTTGTCGTATTGTTCTTTGAAGAAATTGCTTGCCTTTTAGTTTGATTACGAATCGTTCTTTAATTCAAAGTTGACCGTTAAAAACTCAAAAATAGAAATAAAATTTTTGATTCAAGAAAAAAAGTTTTAATTAAAGATCATTTTATTTTCGAATTAAAAACGTGCTAAAACGAGTTAGCTAAGATACAAAAAGTCTAGATCATGCTTATTTTGAGCTCTAAAAGTTTTTCTAAATTGTTGATTTTTCTTTCAGTGGGTGAATTTTAAAGTTTCGAGCGAGACCCTCCCATGATTTAAAGCGTTGTTTTTTTTCGAACACCTCTAAAGTGTTTTGCAGTAAAATGATCGCCAGGTGTTCTGCCTGCTCGAACTACCTAACTTTTGACTTCGTGGTGTTGATTCTAATTCCAAATTTTCACAATATGCATGTGCGGCATTAATCTTGTTCTGCATGCGTTGTGGGCTGTCGCCAAAAAATGGCCTTTAATATAGTCCGCTCCGCGTACATGGGAATTTTTCGAAAAAACATGAAATTTTTAGATATATGTACGAGGGTCGATAAAATTTTTTTTTTCAAATGCGTATGTCGTAAAAAAGATTTATGAATTTTATATTTGTAAACCATTTTATCGGACCTGCTTAAAATTACGTTTAAGCTACAAAAAAATCCAAAAAAAAAAAGATTTCCAAAAGCTTTTAGCTACCTTCATCCAATTGTCTGATTTGTTTGTTTGTCTGTTTGTTTTTCAACATAATATTGACATGGCTATTTTGAAGCGTAAAATTCCGATTCTAGATAATGAAAATAATCTTTAATAAACTGAAAAAGATACGTTTAGACAGCAATATAAAATGTTATGTAGCTTTTAAACCCAAGCGCTTAAAATATGTAATTTAAAGTTTTTTGGAAATTTGGATACTTAGTGTAAAATTATTATTTCTTTTTTCTGTGAGACATACGCGTTTGAAATGTTATAAAATTTGACATTTTTAAAGTATTCAGCTCAAAATTATGGAATTTTTTCAGATTTTCCAAATTTGGCGAAACATTTTTTGTGGTTTCTTTTGCATGTTTAAACCACATAACAAAATGTTTTTAAACAAATGTTCTTGTAATTACCAAAAAACTATTATTTTTATTGATATTAAAAACCGTTAAATTTATAACTACGAAATAAGTGTTAATGTAATAGTAATTGCATTGCAAAAATTGCAATGGTAATTTCTGCGAAACAGTATGATAATTCGAGAAAAATTTAACAATCTCTCTTACAAAATCAAGTCAAAATTTAAATATTGGGCCACATAAAAAATAACATCGTGATTGCTTACTCGAATACTGGTTTCGTCGTGTTCAAATAACGGCTTATCGTTAAAGCGTTTGTCAGCTTTTCTAAGAGCAAGTAAAATACCCATAAGTACTAAACTGGAAAAAATAAGTCAGTCACCCTCAACTTAGCAACTATTTAATATCTACTTCCACGCCATCCACCCCCAAAAGCAACGACAAACTAATCGCACTTAATCAACCTATCGATAACGAGGGGTGGGAGAAATTAAACAGCTGCTAAGAAAGTAAAGCAAAAGGCAGGCCGACGCAGGCACGCATCCACCACTAGACACAGTCAAAACAGTGGACTGAAACGGAGAAGCGGGCGTGTTTTTGTGCGGATCATAAATAAAAATTAAAACAAATTTTTATCAAAAATCATTACCAAAGAACACATAGAACTGGACAAGTGCTTAATGAACCTGGCATATGCCACATTTTTTTATCATTTTGGATAACGGTTATCAGTGAAATATATGGCAGTTGCATAACTTTCCATTGCCAAAAAAAAAGCTGCGCCACAACCAAAACAACAAAAACCACAATTAAAATAAATACAAATAAAAGTTCTAGCCAACACAGCAACAGCACAAGGCGGAAAATAGGAATACGTTAAAGTGCAGCGCTTGTAGGCGCTGGCCCCCCGCGAGCCCTGCCCCACCACCGTCCACCTACGCGACGTGCCTTAAAAAACACGGTGTGGCTGTTGTTGTTGTTGTTGCAGTGGCACTCAAGTGCGCGTTAATTACTTGAAAATTTCATTAACCGCTGCATTCGACCGCAGAGAGTGGCCAACCCAACTAAAAGGGAGAGAGAGAGAGCGAAAGAAACGAAGCTATGTCCCAAAATACGGCAGATACTTTTATACACTTGATAGCCGGCGGGTAAGTTTCATATTAGAATTAGATTACTTTATGCCCATTATATTGCGTCTTATCGCAGGTCAGAAGAGTAGAAACCGGTTTGGCCAGGATTAAAAACGTCGCAATTGCTTCAAATGAACAATTGAACAACAACAAATTACAATTAACCTGACCTGTTCTAAGGGGGTACTAAAACAAAAACAAAAAAAAAGTTGGCAGTGGCGCCAAAAACACAGAAGAAACAACAAGCAATTTGCGGGGTAACATGCTCTGTTCACGTGTTGCCGCAAAAAACTGCGACAATCCGCAAATAACTCAAGATAAACGTCACACGAAATCACAACAAAAAAAAGCGAAATGGTATAAAACAAATTATGTTTGAAGTGGGCGCATTTGTGGGTGCCATTTAAATTACATTTGTTTGCTTAAATATGAAGAATTATATTTTAGAAGGGATTTTCTATTTTCGTTTTACTCACTGATTATTTTGAATCCCGTTTTAAAGCAATCTAACCAAAGACTACAACCTACAAAGATGAGTACCGTTCATACAAGGGGAATTTTTATTGTGTACCCACGAATTTCCCCTCAAATGTCCCTAAAATTCACTTGTATGCCCTTCTTTATGAGTTATTTGGTCTATCTATATCTGAGTGTTTACTCTAAGAAGGGGCACTAAAAGAGATTAATTCTATCTTATCACCTTTTGTTTGGTCTGAACAACTGTTGTAGACTTAGTTATCTGTGACTCTACCATAAGTATCTGGCGTTCTAAAGAAACTATCATATTTAACTATATTTTTAATTACGACTAACAAGCCCCCTCCAACTTAGTAATTTGAATATCTCATTCTGTATATACGTATTTTCACAACTGGTCAGAGGCTCGACTTGATCCACACACACCCCACTTAAATCTACCCATCTCGCTCTCCACTTTCTGTCTGTCTTCCCACTCAGATTCAGAATGCACAACAAAGTAATCAAATAAATTTCGCATTGAATTTCCATTCCCCTACAGCGAGAGCAACAAAACTGGTTGGATATAACATTTCAAACCGGAATTTAACTGATGAATGAATTATGAACTGATATGCCCCTGCATTGCATTTGTAGGGTAAAACACCACAAAAAAAAAACAGATAAACAAAAACAAAATTTTCAGATGCGCTGAGGCTAAAAATAGAAACAATAATAAAAAAGCAACACAATTGAGGTTGGTTTTGTTTGTTGTCGTTGTTGTTGTTGTGGAAATCAAATTGGGCATTGACTGTGTAAAACTGATTTATGTAGACTCACAAAGGGGGAAAGCATTGAACCAGGCAGTTAAAAAGGGGAACCCATTTTGTTAAGCGACAATCTGATATAATATTTGGGAAAACAGCATGGTTATATTTATTCATATTTTGACAAAATTTTTACAGATTTGACCACTAAACTAACGATCGATTAGGCTCGCTGAATAATGTCCACATTTTCATAGTGTATGCAAAGAACAGTTCTGTAGAGGGCACACTGAAAAGAGGGAGCGAATAAACACTTAAAATTCTGTTTTTGTTCCATAGACGATGCGCTTAATCAAATGCCGCTTTTTCCGATTATTTTTGGCTTACTTACACACCTGATCATATTAATAGGTACCTATTAATATGATCAGGTGTGTACGTCCTTCACTGACCGTCTTGTCGAGAGCAAACTTCCAAAGTGACTTTTGCGTTAGGATGCGTGGTTGTAAGTGGCGGCGCCTGTGTGTGTATCTCAGTCAACGATCTTTGTATATGTATATATACATTAGGTTGCACCTCCAGAGTATAAAATTTGTAAGGTAATGGTCTTACCCCCCTATATGATGCTTATTGGTGTATAATAAGAGTATAAAAAAAACAAATGTAAAAAAATCGAGTTTTAACGGGTGCGTATAAAGTTTTTGTGAATAACTCTTTCTTCTTCTATCTTTGCTTCAATTATAAATAGTCGGCCTTGATTTCGTTTTAAAACTTTAAGAGACTACTGTGTTTTTTATATGCTTGATTTTTTTTTACATGCGATATCAACTGAGCCAATATTTTGTATAACCTTGCAATGAGTATTTTAAAATTGTTCAGATGTTTGTAACGATATTTGGAAACATCTTTGACCACATGAAGTGAATATATTCATTATTCGCATGACGAGCTGATTTTATATAGTCATGCCAGTCTATCCGTCAGTTTAAAAATATCTGTACCAAACTTTTCACGAAGTTACAGGTACAAATGCTCTGTGCATATGTTGGAATCGCCCGAATCGGATGACCAAATCCTATTTTTCCCTTGGTTTGCCCACCTTATATTCCTTTTGTGGCTCTTTTGTTTTGCACTTCCGGCTCATAGTCACAATGACTATTTTGAATGTTTTGTCCAGGTTTTCTTACTCTTCCGAATTGTTTAATTCGTCCTTAGTCTTGGCATGGGTAAAAAGGTGTAATAAGAATTTAAGCTTTCTCCCATGTCTATTTCATTGCTTCTGCCATGTTTTCACAAATGCAGGAGCCCTTTTGTATTTCAAAAACAGACAGCAATTAAATTATACTTTCGTTGAACAAAATTTGTATTTGATAAACGTGTCGTATGAGCAATTCCAAAACTTTAATGCTCTGCCGCGCCCAATATGTATGTTATGGGCAGACTGACTCTTCTGTATTGCTCAATCGAAAAACAAAGTATTCGACTTCCACAAGGTAGAGTGTTTTTTGATTGTTCTGTTTTGTCAGTGAGTGTTTTGTTGTATCCAAGTGTCATCCATGGTTAGTTACCTCATCAGGATATAAGGTTGTGAGTTATTTAAGGGCATACCTAATTTTTCATCAGACGACTTTCGTTTTCTATTTCATGATGAAGATTTGTGTAATGAAACGAGCCGAATGGTTTTCATTTGCAGTTTTCGGTTCAGTGCATAATTTTCTAAGGGAATTCGCTTTAGCTCGCAGTTCGGAAAACGGCCAAATCCAAAGAGATGACTGCTGTGCAGTGATCTTTTGATAAAGCTGCTTTTATACTGTCTGACGAGTGTAAATGTGTATTTTAGATTTTCCAAAATCAGTGCCTAAAATTAATAAATAAACCGCGAGAGTGCTGAAATTCACCGAACTCGTTTTGTTACAGATGGAAAAATAGAATATGCTAACCACGACTTGTTCTAATTTTCTATTATACTCCCAAGACACTTTAAAACAATTAAACACTGATTTAAAAAGGAACCTTTATTTTCACTTATGTGTTCTGAACATTTAAAATGTACATCTTATTCTCATTCGTGTCACACGTAAGTGGCTGATCATCTCAGTCGGTTGGGCGGGAGGTGGGCTGATATTTTACCCGGCGTTCAGTCGTAACAAGTCTCTTGGGCCACTTGAACGTACTGCGCATTGTACATCAACGTCTATATATTATTTACGGTTTCTAGCCCTCCAACCAGGAATTAGACTTATTGCCCTTCAAAGAGTACAGTTCCCTAAATGCGTCTAAATTTTCAATACCATCGTTCCCCTTAAAGATTGCCATTTTAAAAAGTGTTAAAAATTGCCTTTTTAGTCATTTATAACAACCTATCTGAAAAACTTATAAGCTTAAAAACCTCGTCGTATGTTACCTATTTCATTATCCTATAAAAATTTTTAATTAGCCGAAAATTTTTCAGTATTTCTTAAACTTAAAAGATTTTTTTTCAAAATAAGCACAGTTTTACAAATATTTTGAACAAACTCAAAAATTCGTATTCCTTATTCAATCAATTTAAATTTTGGTGTGAAAAATTTACTTAATGTGGTCACAAAACCTATAAATGTAAACATTCTTCTCTTAACACACAGTTATGCAAATTTCTCGTTAACCTGCTGGGGCGGAAAGCGGAGAATTGATTTGAACTTAGCGCACAAAGATACATAAGAAACGTTTGCAATCTTCTCAGATCCAGAAGCTATTAAACCTTCTTATTTACCAACTTATTACGATTATTTCAATGTAAACCAAACCGAAGAAAATTGCTTAACCTTTTCCGAACTTCAATTTTAGGTTCGGTTCAAAATTATACACATTCTGAAATCAACACAGAATATTTGTTGATGATCCATTGGATGATTGTGGGACTGGATAGTTTTAATATCGGAAAAAGAATATTAACAATATTCGTTTAATGTTGATTATTTTAAATTTTGATCCAATGAAGCTGAAAATAGTCCAAAAGATGTGAAGAACTTATATTTTAATTTTTAATAAATTATACGATAAATCAATTCATTCCAAATAGATCTCAATAGACCTTGTTGTTAACTGGTCAATATTTTGCGACAATAACTGGAAATTCTTCGAATGTGAAATGGAGATTTATTAGATACCTACCAGATTACAAAGTTTATGAAATGATTCTCGAAAGTTAGAAGTTGAACGACAAATTGATAATAATTTTCAGAGATTATCAAAACATAGTTATGTGGGATCTTGGCGTATTCACTTTCAGAAGAGGTCTATAAAAAAGTTATTAAGGCGAACTCAACGATAACCAAGGCATAATTGAGACCCAAAAAATTTTAAAGATGATTGGAACATAGTATCAGTGCAGTTACTGCGCTAACTTTCGTATCGACTGAACGAATATTATATTGAACCAGGGTTCAAACCTTTTCCCAAAATATTAAACATTAAACAAAATTGATTGAGTTCGCAGCCCTGGTTTCAAACGCTATTTTAAGCTAGTCATAAGTTTACCAGCTTTTAGCTAAGTGAATTGATTTGTAAATACCGGAACAGCTAGAACAATTGACTCTGTCTAAATGTAAAATGTAATGCCTTATTTTCAAATATAATTCCAAGTTTTGACAGCACATTTATATAAAAATTGTGTTATAAATAAGACTTAGACGTTATCTTAAACTAAAAGACAATAACAAGTAAACTGTCATATCAGCGTTACAAATTGCCGGCCGGCCGGCATTCAAAGCATATGTACAATACGAACAAGGCCAGCAATTATAGTAAGACTTCTCTTGCACCACCATACATACATCTATATACATGTGACAGTGTGTACTTTATCTAACAAAACAATAAAATGGATTCACGTTGCAACTTGAGCCGAACCTACGAGTAGTTTTGTGGGGTATCTCGTGTTTACCCACGTTACTATCGTAAGAAAAACAACCTTGCACATTCATACATACATATATACACATTGTTTACGGCTATAAATAAACTGGTAAGCATGTAAGAATCCATTTACATGGTGAAATGGAACACACATCTTATTTCTGGTTTGTTCTAATTAGACGAAATTGCACAATATTAGCTTAGACATCTTGAAATCTGTTTTGGCCAGAGTGCAAATTGTTTAAAAACTTTTGCTTTTATTTGTTGAAATAGCAAAAGTCTAAAAGCGGCTTGGCAATCGATTTGTTGTTTTGATATGTATTTTTTTCACGAGGTAGAGGGGCAAACAAACTTTTTCTGGCACACTGACTCAGTTGAAGGCGACGGACGACAAACAACATTTGAGAATAACAATGTCACTTGAAGCTAAAATTATGTAAACATGAAGGGGGGTAAAAATTTACTTAATAAAATACTTTTAAGTCATTTGAAAATTTGTATTTTCTTTTTAAAAAAATTTCATTTCGTTGATTAGCCTTGATAGCTATTTCTTATATTTATCTTATCTTGATGATAAATTTTTTCGAAAATAAAATTGTGTCAAGGGCAACGTTTATTTCCTGTTCTTGATCTAGACATGAATTTGTTAGTATAATTTAATTATATGTCAAAACAATTTGCCAAATGCTAAACAAGATTTTTATTTACACAAATATGTATAGAAGGTCTTGTGCCAAGTTCATTGAATGAATTCAAAATCAAAACTCTTCTTCCTAAGGCATACACCTCTACCGCCCACCTTGATTTTGCATTCAAAAATTTTCCATCAGTTTCATAATCTAAACAAACAGAAAAAACACAAAAAAAATTAGCATTGATAAGTTTGCGAGACGCAAAAATAAAACGATAAGGTGGCCCACCAGCACACTTTTATCAGCCGGTGGCGCATGTTCTTCTTACTTTCTTGTGGCCTTTGAGCAAAAGTCGTTCGAGCAAAGATGACGCATCTCAAACCAGGCACCCACCGGCTGACACCTGGTACCCTTGTCCATCAGCGATGTCTGGGTGCCAAAATTTCCACTCTTATCTGGCGTTTGTGTTGTATTGGAGAAGTCAAAAAACGACTAAATCGCTCATTAACCGGTTGCAAATTGTAAATTTATATATATAGCTGAAGCCATTGCCGGAAAGTCGCTGTAGATACGATTTAACAATTGTGTTTTATTGGTTCACAGATGAATCAAAGTTGTTAATGAAGAAGATTGCATTTTCTTTTTAATATGGAATCAAATTTTGAAATAAAATATAAAGTGGAAGTCGAATTTATGTGTTTGCGTATTAAAAGTTCTTTGACTTAATTCTTACAATTTCTATTTATTTTTCGAAATTGCTCAGGAAAAAATTTTCCACTGAATATTTCTAACTTTTAACTATTTTTTAATACTTTAATCCTCTTAAAAAGATGGCATTTACATTTTTTTGTTGCAGCGCTCCGCTGAATTATGGCGCGATTTTTGCCTTTTCGCCCCACTGTACGCCTCGTTTCAAACGACATATCTCGGCGCGGAGATATGACGCTTTTAAACGACATAACTCCGCGCGGAGATATGACGCTTTTAAACGACATAACTCCGCCGCATTTCAAACGACATATCTCCGCGCGGAGTTATGTCGTTTTAAAGCGTCATATCTCCGCGCGAAGATATGTTGTTTGAAACGCGGCGGAGATATAACGTCGGAGCTATGTCGTTACCCCACCCAGACCTGGGCTCAATCTTGCTTCTGACCAAGTAATAAAAAGTTTTAGAAAATAGCTTTTACACATCAGGTCACATTCACCAGCTATTGACGTCAGTTGTGAAGTAACGAGCCGCTAAAATGCTTCTCAAACTTTGCCGTTAAACTGTAGGTCCCTTTCTCTTGGGCGAATTATTATAAGAACACACGTAAAGAGATAAAAAGAAGCTGGGCTTGGCCATTTGGGGCTGTATATCCAATTTAACATCTTTTAACTCAGTATTATCCCTTGAATCAGTTGAGTACTAATAGAATACAATATATCTACATACCCTAAACTCTACTCAATCTTACTAAAAATGTATTATTTCTTGTATATTAATATTTTTAATATTTTATGATTTCTGAAAAATATCCACTGGAAATAAAGATATTTGTTAATGAAAGTGTGTACCGAAATTATTCGGTATCCATTTGTACTGAATAGTGAAAATATCATAAAAAGGATATTAATAACCAGCATTTAAGGTTAGGTTGCTCTTAGATTTTTGTCCAATTTATCTGAAAATGGAATATATGGAAAAGCTATCCGTCCCATTGTAGATGGTATATTAATATTGTCCAGATGTTTGTAACGTTTAGAAAGAAGCATTTCCGACCACATAAAGTATCAGGCCTGCCCTTAATTTCACTTCCACGCCAACTTTTCGATATTGGAATTGATTTATGTTCTCGCGTGATTGCCTAATGTACATAATGTAAACTTTCCTTTATTCTGTGATCAATTTAAAAATTGTTAGTGAAACTTCAAATTTTTAACTGATTTATAAAGAATTTTTTGTTTAATGTGTCCAGATTTTGACTGTGAAACCTAAAAGTCAGCCACGCTTATTTCCCACTGCTCCATTTTTGGTCGTTTCGCTTGGAATTCTTGTTATTCTAGCTTGGTCCAGTGATTTGCAAAAAGTAAAAAGAGAGCAATTTAATTCGCAATTTTGAACACAAAAATAGAAACCGAAGCGGAATTGCGTTCGATTTACTTTTCAAAAAGTACACAGAAAAAAAATAAGATCAATATCAATTTGATATGGGCTGGTTAATTTAATATTTTGTGAAATATCATTAAATTCATATCATTTCTAAACTATAACGTTTAATTTTAACAGTAAATAATATCAACTTGTCAAATGATATTAGAAAAGATTAGTGATATATTTTTTAATTTTCGAAACTCTCACAATGGGAAAGGGATGTATAGAAAATGTGAAAAGGAAAGAGACAGATAGTCTCGCAAATCGAAACTTCAAGCAACGTACAGAAATGTATAAGTAGGCTTTCAGCCATGAGCACACACACATGCCCGATAGCGCAGTGCGGTAAAACGCCATCCCAATTTGTGACGTGCAAGTGGTCCCGAGTTCGATCCCCAGTCAAGGCGGACTCAAGGAATTATAAATTCGGTATTTTCTGTTTCTATAAAACAATAATTAATAGTTCTTAGCTAAAAATGATCGCCTGGAGTAGTATTGGATGTACGACCTGCCAGTTGTAATTAATTTTTTTTCGTTCTGTAATATTGAAATATCAATTTGATCTTAAAAATATCATTTTAAAAAAGTTCAATCTGATATTTTCGAACAGGTCAATTTCAAGTTTGTCATATCGGCTTTTTAATGATATGAAAAAATATAACATTGAGCCCCATATCATATCATTATTTTTTTCTGTGTAGTGGAATTGAGAACAGGCTGCATCGGATGACCATAGCGTATAACTGCCACAGGAATGATCGGTCGAAAAACTAATTTTAGTTAGAAAAACTTTTTTGTTTTCAATGCAAAGACCTCCAAAGCTCGTATTTATAAGTTTTCTGTCTGTCAAGTTTGATTCAAACCGAATGAATATATCAAATAGTTGCCACATAAATGTCCATGCGATAGTGGCGCCATCTATTGGTAACATTGTGGAATAACTCAACTAAATTGTTCAATGCAAAAATGAAATTGATCCATGAAAATCATTCAAAATCTTGAGCTGCATTTTTTAAAATTTCAAGCTTAATAACCTATGCCACTTTAACCTCTAGAGTTTTTGACCATTTCTTAAATGGACCAAAAGATTTTTCTTTTGGGAATCTGCGCCTCCTACAGAATGTGGTAGCCAAAACATCCGTTTCGAAGGAAACTTTGTTATTCTCCGGTTCTTGTGCTTGAGAATTTGCTAACATTAATATGCTTGTGGTACCTGAGAAGCCCGGAACGGGGGTAACTCAGGGCACTAACCATACTCAACCATAAAACTGCGCCTTTAACGTCAACATCCCTAGTAGATACGACTGGGATAACTTACCACATAGTAGAGCAAACGCCATGATCGAAGACGGGGACATTTTGTAACGAACCTGTTCCCAACTCTAGTACTAGTCCCCGGTTTATTAAGTGCTCAGGGTGTGTATCGAAACATCGATCACTCCGATGACATGTCCTTAACCTATCTCTGTAATTTTTCGTCTTTAATAGAGCAGACTCGTGCCAAATAAAAAAATTCGTCTGAATTAAACTTAGAAAATTGACAGATTTCTACGTACGTCCATCGCCAACCCGCGGGTGATTTGGCTGGGTATCTCCGTGTCCACCTTATCTGGGTGATTGGACACCGAGTCAGCCGGCAAACTAGCTTTACATGGCCATTCAGCTCCTCCCAGAGAAAAGTTTGCCAGTTAGCAAGTCACTAGAAATGAAAACAGACGCCAAGGTGGAATAACATTCCTGTTTGCGCTGTATTTAGGGTATCGTAGTTCAAATTCAACCTGAATCGTAGAAGTGTTTCCTGTAGTCTCTAACATCTCACTTCTAGTTGGTCACTGCCACATCGGCAGGCATGAAGCACGCTTAAAACGACTTTTGTGGAAGTGTGAAGTCACCCCTTTCCACTCAACCTCTCTGAAGCATCTGAAATAGAGAATCTCTACTATGTTTCTACTTAATTTTTTATCGTCCTCTTAAATGCCTTAGTCGGTAAAATCCTTCTCGTTCAACGACTTTCCATTTTCTCCATTCTCCAGTCTACCAACTGTTTGTCCATTCGTCTGGGACACGTTGCCGTAAAACGTGCTAATTATAATTATCAACTTCAATAGACACAATTCTCGTTAATATTTAGATTCAATTTGATTAATTTGTGAAATTGCTGAGCTTGGCTATTATTTGACTGCGAATAATTTATACGTCAGATGACCTACAATGGGTTTCGAACATATGGTGAAGTGTGGCGTGTACTTACCGGTTCTCAGGGCACATTATGTCACAGACTTATTTACATTTAAACCAGATTGAAGTCTGAATTCTACGTGGACGGTCGGTCGGCTGCTGCTACTGATAAGGCGCGGACATATTTTGCTTTGTGGCAATTCATTGCTAGCCTCCAGGTTATCGCCTTACAGGTCAATCTGTAGTCAGTTGAAACCGGTTTAGCATTGCCCCAGAGTGCAATCACAGATCGATTTTGCGAAATTGTTTTGCTGGGGCATGTGGACTTTTGTGTCTGTCTCAGAACTAAATTATATTCCTTTATTGATCAAACTTGTGCATAATAATTATATTAACAAAGTTTTGTGGGGTCTTTGTCACGGCTTTTGGTTGCTAACCCAGCAAATTTACAAATCACGAGTTGGGCTGAAGTTTGCCTATTTTTTTGCGATAAGAACTGTTTGTTGTTTATGTTCTTTATCACAAATTAATTTTAATGATATTGACCAAGGTAAAATTGGCATTAGCCAAGGTCGTGATTTGTTAATTTTCAGCCAAGTTGTGTGTAGAAAGTAAACTTTAATAATCTTTGGCACAAATGAAGATTTTATTTCAAGGCTATTTCAATAAATTGTGTGTACAATTCTATGGGTGGTCAGTTTTTTAATGCTTTTATTGATTGTATGTAGTGGATGGGTTTCGGAGCGATCAGCATGTGACCAACCTGTTACTCAATCTAAGAAATTTTTAAGCAAAAAAAGCTTCTAGCACAAAAGGAAATGTACCAAAAATTCTAAGAAAATATCTAAAATATCTCCTAGCCAGCCCAAATCGGATTTATCAGTCATGTTTTAGATTGGCACTAGATTCAAGAGAGAGAATCCACAGTTCCAACTCAAGTGATCGAAAAAGAAAAAGTCGAAGAAGAGAGAGGCTGAATTTTAGTTTTTACTTTTCAGTTTCAGATTTAAAGCAGCGATGGCCCGAAAGAGCTGAACACATTTCCCTATTCACACCGACACGAGCCGAAGGCATGTCGAGGCTTCTGCCACGAGAGCAAACAGTTTTTCAGTCGTTGCGCCCGTCAGAGGTTTACGTTGCTTTATTTCTCACACTTTTTGACCTCACTCTTCTTGAGAAACCCTGATATGCCATGAATTGATTTGAGCATATTTTAAGGTTCAGCTTTAATGTTATATTTAACAGGGCTGCAAACCGGTTCGGAGTTGAACCGCTCCGAAGTCGGAGGCTCCGGGATTTTTTGGAAGTTCGAACCGAACCCGACCCGGAGCAAGTTAATTGTTATCCGCCCGAACCTGAACCTAAACCGGAGCAAAAAATAGTTAAAAATGGGTTCGGTTCAAAAATTATAAAAAAATTTTTCTAGATGCTAACTTTGCCATTTTCGAATGGATTTAAATGCACACTAAGAAAAATTGTTACATCAATTTAAAAAATTGACATTTTTTCAAATTTAACCTGGTATTCATAAAAATGTTCTTATAAATAGAAAAGGTTTTTTAGAACTTCAAAAAATATGAAAAAAAACTTTCTATTAATAAGAATATTTCAACAGGAAAAATAACAACATTTTCATAATTTTTATTGGTTGAATTGAAATCACATTTCTGTTTTCTCCCAGCACGTCCGTTACAAAATTCGTCCTATTTGCATAAACGTTTGCTACGAGAAGTTTCTTTCATTTTGGATTTTAATATGGAATGGGGTTAATTTTGTATAAACTAGATTTGACCAAGTTTTTTTTAATTTGAGTTTATCGACCAAATATACATATGGAAAGTTTGCTATTTGCTCTGTTGCAAAAGCTTGTCTAGGTCTAACTTTTCTAGTCACTTTCTTAAAATTAGTTCAAATTTACCTTTCATTTTTTAGTAAAATATCCCTTAATCTAACTATTATTGAGTTAATATTATATTCCAAATATTAAGGCTCTGAACTTTCAAATATGTATGAAATGATTAAGATTTTTCCAATTAACATACATTTTTTTTTGAGTCAGGGAAAACAATATTATTCCTGAACCCCGGTTCGAACCTGAACCTGGGTTCAGCGACTTTCTAAACCCGAACCCAAAAAATTTCAAGTGTTCGGAGTGAACTCCTCCCGATTTTTAGGAGGTTTGCTGACCTGATATTTAAGAGACCGAAAACTCCGTCTGGGGTAAATGAGCTTTGCCATACAAACCCCGTGTTTTCAAGTTCAAAGAGCCTAAAGGTGGGACTATCTTCTCTGAAGATCTAGCAATGCCGCTATCAATTCTGCTACAATAGTCGTTGTTCATTTAACTTAATATGTTCACTAGGTAGGACTCCCTAAGTATGACATTTTTAAGGTCATGTTCTCACCCCCTATCTGATGCTTTTCTATGTATAATAAGAATACAAAAAAAGTCGAGTTTTAACGGACGCGAATAGACTCTAAAGTTTTTGTATATCTCATTAGCAGTGTTTCCCATTATCATATATTTTTATACCCTTGGAGAGGGTATATTAAAATTGTTCAGATGTTTGTAACGCATAAAAGGAAGCATCTCCGACCACATAAAGTATATATATCCTTGATCAGCATGACGAGCTGAGTTGATATAGCCATGTCCGTCTGTCCGTCTGTCGGAGATAGCATACTCCTCCGTCAGTTTGAAAGACATCTTAACCAAACTTTGCACGAAGTCTTTTGGTACAAATGCACAGTACATTTGTCGGAATCGGCCGGATCGGATGACTATATCGTATAGCTGTCATAGAAACGATCGGTCGAAAAAGTAGTTCTAGTGAGAAAAACTTTTTTGTTTTAAAATTGTGGTGCCATATAACAAACTGGCAGGCAGATATCATGCTCCAAGGGTATATTAACTTCGGCTCGACCGAAGTTAGCTTGCCTCTATTTTTTCATTTATAAATAGTCGGCTTTGATTTTGTTCAAAAACCATGTCTTATTTCAAAAGATAACAGCAACTGAAATTAATAAATAATTTCGTTGTAAATATGTTGTATTCCATGAACGTGTCGTATGAGTAGTTTTCTCAAAACTTTAAGGTTTTGTCGCGCCCATTTAAAATTCAAATATAAATTATTGATTTTCACAACTATTAATTATAAACCAAATATTAGCTTTGGGAATGCTGACACCTGTTTTATTATACCCTTGGAGAGGGTATTTTAAAATTGTCCGGATGTTTGTAACGCATAGAAGGAAGCATCTCCGACCACATAAAGTATATATATTCTTGATCAGCATGACGAGCTGAGTTGATATAGCCATGTCCGTCTGTCCGTCCGTCTGTTTCTATGCTATCTCCTCCGTCAGTTTTAAAGCTATCTTAACCAAACTTTGCACGAAGTCTTTTGGTACAAATACGCTGCACATTTGTCGGAACCGGCCGGATCGGATGACTATAGCATATAGCTCCCATAGGAACGATCGGTTGAAAAACTAGTTTTAGTGAGAAAAACTTTTTTGTTTTCAATGCTATCGCTCCCAACGCTCGTATCTATAAGTTTTTAATGATTTCACACAATTTCACTAAGCCTTGTCAAAATCGGACAACTATATAGTATAGCTGCCATACAAACTGTCAGGCATATATTAAGCTCCAAGGGTATATAAACTTCGGTCGAGCCGAAGTTAGCTGGCCTCTATTTTTTTTTTTTTCATTTTGCCCTTTTGGGGTCCGAGCTAATGTTCAGTGATTCGGTTATTTTAAAGTGAATCAGCTGAGTAAAGTTGCTATATTCTTAATCGAACAGTACTCACCTGTTCAGTTTTTGGATGTTCAGCGACCGTTCGTCCTAATGGTGATCCTTTCTCGGCTTTCAACCCATCTCTCGGTCTAAAAAACAAATGGTCTAACTTGTTAGCCACCTCAGTAAAGCGGTACTAATTCCGTTATTTTGATGATTGAACGGTTGGGGGCAGAGTTCCTATACTTTCAGAGCAAGATCAAATTAATGCAATGAACAATTGAGCAAAAGTCACTAAGCATTGAGACACTTAACTAAAGTCAACGAAGAAGAAACATTAAATAAGAGTTTTTGAACAAAAGTCACCGAATAAGAGTCGCCCAAGAAGAGTCCCTGAACAAAAGACCCTAAACAAGAGTCACTCAAGTAGAGTCCCTATTCAAAAGTCGCTGAAGAAGAGGTACTAAACAAGAGTCCCTGAAGAAAAGTCATCTGAATAAGAGTCACTGAACAAAATAGAGCAAATGAAAACTCATTCTAATGCACATACTTTTAAGCAACCCCACATTATTATAATGAATTGGTATAGCCTTTTTCAAGGCAGTGATCAATGCAGTCTGGTAAGCGGCGAAACTGAGTTCCACCTTAGATGGAACCCCAAGAAACATATCAATATTTGCCCATATTCAGGCTGCTAGAGCCCTGTCGTCAATTGCCTGAACCAAATCCTTTAGCCTATTAGGCCTGTACTCGTTTTATGTTATTCGGGGGTGCCTCGGAAGCCTCTTCTAACAAAATTCCAACCAAAGTCCATTTCTTCGATTCCACAGAAATTTCTTTTGGTTGGTTTTAAAACTCCCGTGTTTTGCTAGGATATTTGTCAAAGCTACCTCCTCAGTGGCTCTCTCTGTCAATGATAGTGCCTTCTACATGACACCCTGCGAATTAAGGGCTGCAAGTTATACCTAATTTTGGCGCCAAAAATTTTTTAAATTTTGCATTTTATATGACTTAAAAGTTTAAGTTAAAACTGACTTATAATTCAAAAATGCATCATAAAACATAAACCACAATCAAAAAAATTTAGTTAAGCATCAAATTAACCCATAACTAAAAAAAGAGACATTTGTTTGGGGATATATTCAGACCTGTTTTTAGAGATGGAACTTTAATGGAAACATCTGGTGCTCTAACTAGATTTTCTAATAAGAATAAGAGATAATGACAAAATTATAACCACACTAAATAGATATGTACCTATAATAAATTTTTCGGATTTTCTCGAGCTTTTAAGGTAAAAATATCGAGAAATACATCATCTTACTTCAGCATTTAATATTTCCCAAACCATTGTTCTTAATTTATAAAAAATTATGAAACTAATTCTAGCACCCAAAATTTATAGTGTTTTGCTTTTTGTGATCTGTTGCCGAAATCCACTTTGGTAAAAACAGCTCAAATTTGGTGACGTTTTTATGGTTTTACTTTCAACGTATTCCCCCATTCAAATCAATCAATAATTTTGCACAATTTTACCATTAAGTGTAAACAATTACACATTCCTGACCTTGATTTGGCTTAGCCTTGAGTTTTGATTTCAATTGAAACGCAATAGAAAATTGCCATAATTTGCCATAGACAAAGTGAATGTGAATGCATTTTCATGTGTAAAACTCAACCAATTAAAATTACTTTCCACTTGATATGAGAATTTTTCATAAGTGGTTCAGACAGATGAAGTCAAATAAATATAGAAAATAAATAGAATTACGTAAAACACAGAAAATATGAAGAAATATTTGTGCATGGTCGATTGCCAAATGGGATTTATTTTTACGCTTTAAGTGGAAGTTGTTTAAGTATTTTTAGAAGAAACAAAAATTCAAGACAATTTGGTTTTTTATGTTCTTATGTATTTTTTTTTAGATCCGCGGGCACAGTTGGCGCAGTGGTAACATGTCCCTTGGAGGTTGTAAAGACACGTCTACAGAGCTCAACGGCATTTCTAACGCCGACGCGCCTTGTTGAGCCCACGGGCGGACCCGCAAATGGCGGCTCCTCTGAACTATTGCGGCCGGAACAACGACGTAAGCTAAGCACAACGATATTACGTAACAGATCACAGCCACAGGTGATTGGGGGTGTGCGTAGGGTAGTACCAAATTCTTTTTTATATCCTTTACTCAAAGTCATGATCATTGTCGTGTCATTCAATACATGTAACAACACTTCATGACCATTTGCTAACCCATTAAAGTGATTACCAGAATATTAATGGGTTGATTTTGATATTACAGATAATGGCTATTTCACATTGTGGGATCTCATCGACAACCAGCAAAAATATGAGCATCATGCAGTGTCTGCGGTAAGTTTTGAATAACAATTTTTAGCTGATAAATGCTGTATGAGGCTTTTCTTCCTTAGACACATTGTCCAACACGAAGGTCCTCGTGCTCTCTTCAAAGGTCTGGGTCCGAATCTCGTGGGCGTGGCGCCCTCCCGAGCCATTTACTTTTGCACCTACTCACAAACCAAAAACTCGCTCAACAGTCTGGGGTAAGACGAAGTGGCTCAATCAAAGAACCGCCTTCTTATCAGTCTCATTTTAGTTTTGTTGAACGGGACTCCCCTTTGGTGCACATCATGAGCGCTGCTAGCGCTGGTTTTGTCTCATCCACCGTCACGAATCCCATTTGGTTTGTCAAGACACGCATGCAGCTGGACTACAATTCCAAAGTGCAAATGACCGTTAGGCAGTGCATCGAACGAGTCTATGCTCAGGGTGGGGTTGCGGCCTTCTATAAAGGTATAACGGCTAGCTATTTTGGCATCTGTGAGACCATGGTGCACTTTGTCATCTATGAGTTTATTAAATCCAAATTGGTAAGTAGGGGGAATGAAAAGAGTGTTTGATTATTTCATTAAATGATTCGTTTGGTTGTCAGCTGGAGCGACGCAATCAACGGCATACAGATACCAAGGGTTCCCGCGATTTTCTGGAATTTATGATGGCCGGCGCGGTGTCCAAAACAATTGCCTCCTGCATTGCCTATCCACATGAGGTGGCACGTACGCGACTGCGTGAAGAGGGCAATAAATATAATTCCTTTTGGCAAACTCTGCAAACAGTGTGGAAGGAAGAGGGACGAGCTGGACTATATAGGTAAGTCGGAATGAAGGAAATAAATTTGCGAAAATTAATAGTTTAAGTTCAGAAGCTAAGGTCATATATTACTGATGTTTTCAAAAATGCAGTATCTAAGATCGATCGTCCGCATCTTAGTCGAAGGTGAATCCTTCTTACTGTTACAAACATTTACATCAGGGGCGACAAAACACACATTCTCTTTTTTGCGTTGCCTGTGTGTGTTTAGCCATGCTCATTTCGCACTTCGTTGTTTTTTCGCAAGACCGCAGTATAAGCTCCGTATACTGTCGGCGTGTCGACGTCGCTAACGCAAAGCATCATGGACAGATGACAGTGACTCGACGGACTCTAATTAGTTGAAACATGCTTAATAATAAACTTTTTTACTCATTTTAAGAGGGTACATGGTATAAATATTTTAGAATAGTCGCTGTAAAATTTTCGAATATTTTATACTACTTCGGCAAAAAAAATGCCATAGATTTTCATATTCCAAAAACGATTCTTTGATTCATACTGTGTTAAAACCGGCGCGCCGATTCGTAAGCTGATTTTGGAAGGTAATCGAACCGCGGTTTCGGCTCGCTTCTTTTTAGTTTCCAGTTTCCGTTTGAATATGTGCCTTATCGCACGCTTTGGAAAATGAATTCCCAAAGAACATTAAAATAGCTCTTAGATCCTTTGGTAAATTTAACATGATGTGGGACATTCTGACATCGTCCATATAAATTTCACTTTAAAAATATCGCTTCTGGCTAAAGTAAGACCTAAAGGCTACATAAATCGGGTATCGCTAAAAAACAAAACTCAATATAACCGAAAATGGATTTAAAAATCCCAAAATTTAGTTAAGCACCTCCGAAACGGTTTAACCGGTTGTAATATTTTTTTTATAAAAAAGTTTAGGGTGTATAATAGGTTTTTAACTATACTTCGTAACACTAGGTGATTTGACGACGCAGCAGACTACTCATCTGTGTCACTCTGTGTTTTATTATTGTGAACATGCCAACACGTAGGGGTGGCTATTTGGGCCGTCAAACAAAACACACATTCAAAATGTTATGGCAGCATGAATAGATCAACAATTTCAAGATTTTGCGCGTGCCAGAATGTCGCAACTGCGTTCTTCTCAATCACTAGAGGCACGATTTTTTCGCAATCAACAACAAAAATTTAAGCAGAGACAAGCGCGCCGGACAAATGTTAACACACGCAGAACAATTGCCCTACAACGCCAACAAATACGACGAGCATTTACATCTGCTTCGATTCTTCGTCTCGCATTCAAGTATGAGCCAGATATCGAATATTTAAACCTGATTCTGAAGTCCATTCGCAGATTTAATTCATGTTTTCAAACGACTTCGTTCAGAGCAACAGAAATAATGCACAATACAGTAGCAAGTGGTCAGCAATTTAATTCAACCTTCAAAGTCAAAAGGCTCATTGCTGCCAATGCTTAACGAATGCACGATGCGGTTACAATAACCCTAATACTCCTAACGCCAAGCGCATTGTCACCGACAACGTATATTGCATTGACTAGAAACAATTTATATGGCAAAACAACTTTTGCCGAGTCACCTAGTTTTCTCATAAATTCAATCAGCAAGGGTTTTTTCCTGGTCGTTCCATGCTAATAAACTTAACAGTATTTAGCAATATTTTCATTTAATCGCTTGAAGTCCGTTGTCATATCGATCTATACAGATTTCTTTAAGGCATTTAAAAAAAGGCTAAAATAATGCCCTTTTATCCAAGCTCTTCAAGCTTCACGCTCGACATTATTCTTCCATTCTCAATTAAATTTGACCTTGATGTTCAATTGTATTGGCAACATCTGGACTCCCTCAAGGGAATGTACTGCGTCCGTTACTATTTACTTTTTTAATTAATGTTATTGCATTATCTAAATCTAATGTAAGGAAATGCTTCGATTATTTACAATCTCTCCGCTACCGTTCACGTGAACAGGCTGGAGGATCTGCGTTCCTCCATTCTACAAATTTACACTTGTCCATCTACATTTTTCAAAGACTTTATCACCGTATTTAAGTAGATTTTTGGACCTGGTTCCGAATCGTTTTTGATACGGCACAGTTTACAACTCAATATGGGCAATTTTTAAGTTCTTAGTTGTCCTAATCTCTGAGAAATGGCTCGTATCTATTTATGATGGGGGTGAATCAGTACAATGATCCGTTAATTTTTGGTTTAGGACTCAGGTGACCCTAAAATATGTATCTATACAAAAAGTTTGTATGAGAAAGGTTTATATTTGAGCCAGGTCTAAACTTTTTGAAGCATTTTTATACCACTTGGGCAACAGATATTGCCATTTGGTATGACAAATCCAGTGGTTTGTATTGAAACCGGAGAGATATCTAATGACTTCACTGTCCCGGTAATAAATGAGTTTTCTAAATCTCTTTTGACAATGGTTTTTCCACAAATGTGTGGTTTTATCTGCCCCATACCAAAATTATAGTTTTAATATATCTGAGGACTTATTTATTAGGTATCACAAGTTTTGAAGAACTTAAATTAAATAAATTATTAAAATAATTTTTTCAAAGTTTTAATTTTTATTAGCTTCGGCTTCAGCTACCTTTCCCTTTCTTATGACTGCCAATATGATACTTCAGACTATTTCTCTGTCTAAAGGTTTTTAAGCATTGGGAACACTTAAAGGGACGTTCCCCATTATGACTTAGAAGGTGTTCGCTTAAAGGACTCTTTCGGGTAAACATTTTCATGCACTTGAAGGGTCTCTCCCCAGTATGAGTGAGTATGTGTTGCGTAAGAGCAGTTTGAAAGCTAAATTTCCCTGAACAGGGTATACATTTAAAGGGTTGTTCTCCGGTATGAATACGACTGTGATCCTTTAAAGCGCTCTGATGAGTAAATGTTTTTAAACAGTTTGAACCCTGAAAGGGTATTTCCCCAGTATGAATACGAATGTGAGGTACTATATTGCATTTACGTGCAAAGGCCTAATAGCAGTGAGGTCACTTGAATGGTCGTTCTCCTGAATGAGTCAGAAGATGAATCTTAAGTCTGCTAGTTTGGATAAAAGTCATTTGGCACTGGGAACACTTGAAGGGTCGTTCTCCGGTATGAAAGCGAATGTGATCCCTTAGAGTGGATTTACGTTTAAAGGCATTTGAGCAATGTGAGCACTTGAATAGTCGTTGCTGACCTAACTGCTCGCTTAAACTTTGATAACTTTCCTCAAATCGCCGCTTGAAATTGAAAACAGTTTTTAATGTTTGCAGGCAAGTGGGGCATATTAATTGGGGAAGTCTTTTATCAAAGGTAACTGTGCTTCCAGTCACCAGGTTCCACCTGGGTGTGTTTGTCGGTAATGATATTCAGCCAGGTGGTACCAATTTCCGAATTGGACATACAAACGCTGCATAGTTGGGCCCTATTTAGCTTTTTTGCTCTGTGTGACATTCTATAGTAAAATCTCAGTTAATTACAAAAAAAAAACAATTTTAAGTTATTACAAGACAAGTGTTACCGTAGTGTGAAAAGATCAATGAACTAGTTCCATTTAATTACACAAGTTTTTAAATAGGGATGGCACAAAATATCGATTTTGAACAAAAACACGATATGGGAGTTAAATGCAAGAACATCGTATTGTTTTAATATATAATAGCTTTTATTTTTACCCTTATTCTAAATTGAGATAAATATACTTATATCAATTTATTAATTTGCCATTTGTTGGCACATCAGTTCAATGTGTGACTTTTGGGATCTCTTAGTAAATTCCCCTTCATTCAAGTTAATCTATGACTAGAATTCTGATTACAGAATAAAATTAGCATTAAAGAAAAAAAATCCCGAAATATCAAAGTAAATCCCAATGCTTATCTGGGAAATTCCCTGCCAAACTTATATATATTACAATTTTCTTATCATTTTTTTTATACACTTGAAAAGTGTATTATAATTTTGCCCAGAAGTTTGCAACGCATAGAAGGAATCATCTCCGACCACATAAAGTATATATATTCTTGATCAGCGTGACTAGCTGAGTAGATTAAGCTTTGTCCGTCCGTCTGTCCGTCCGTCCGTCTGTCCATCTGTCTGTTTCTACGCGAACTAGTCCCTCAGTTTTGAAGCTAGCGAGTTGAAATTTTGCACAGAGTCTTCTTTTGTCTGCACGCTGCTAATATGTCGGAACCGACCGGATCGGATGGCTACTTCTTGTAGCTGCCATACAAATGATCGCTCGAAAAATGGATTTTAATGAGAAAAACTGGTTTTTTCTCAATATTACCGCTCTCAATCACGGTCATGGGTAATATTAAATGTTTTTAAGCCGATCTGCGAAGTTTGGTCGAAGCCGCTAACCGTTGAGACAAGCGATTTCCAGTGTATAAAAACTTCGGCACGGACAAAGTTAGCCTTGCCTTTCTCGTTTTAAATATTTTAAATCAAAATAAATCTCTCTTGTAGCTTTTTTTTCGATTTATCATAAATTTAAGAAACAAACATTGATTTGACAAGACCAAATTCTTTTGATAATCATAATGAAACACCCACGGTTTTTAAATCTATTTTAAGATTTTGTTTATAATTCAACGCATCTTTTTCTAGTGCTCTTGAAAATTTCATGATCAATTTTAAGACTTATTTAACCAATTATTTTATTTCTTTTCCCTTTCCGCAGAGGCTTGGCCACCCAGCTGGTTAGACAAATACCCAATACAGCCATCATGATGGCCACCTATGAAGCTGTGGTGTATGTCTTGACGCGACGTTTCAATAACAAATCCAACGAGTTTTATGACTTTTAGTTGAACACACAGACACACACACACAAATCCTCCTAGTTAACACTGAAACAAGAAGATAACCCAATCTGTGCATATATAGAAGCGACTGCTGCAATTTAATTCTTATTATTAAATCCTTTTTCTAGACGATGGAAACCAACGAGCGCAAATTTTTTGTTAGTTTATTAGCTTCTTAAGGGGGAATATTAAAATCGAACTCGAGAGACTTGAGACGTGAAACGTTGAATGTTGGCCAAGGCGGTGAACGCACGAATTACACATACGTATAAGTTGAATCGTTTCGCAAAATGTTATCAAAATTTTAAAAAGGCTGCTAATTAGTTAAAGATACAATATATAATATATATATACGAGTATATACAAATATGTGGTTGATATTTTGATATAATGTAAATAGAGAAAGAGACATGCGCTCGGAATTTGTTGTAAATAGAAAGTACTCACCGTTGGCTCCCTTAGTTCTTAGTCGATAAGCACAAAAAAGAAAAGAAAGAAAAAACGACAAAAAAAAAACAGCTGCGGGTGCACGGTCGCCATATAAATCTATTCTGTTAAGTTTCCTCAAATGCGATATACATTTTAGTTACCTTCTACTTATTATTATTATTCTATTATATTGTTTATGTAGTTTATTTAGTATGTGCCACTTTAATTTATGGTGTAACCCCCCCCCAAAAAACGTATTTAATTTGATAATTAATAATTGAGCAAAGAACGAAGAAAACTACTGTGAATAATTGATTACAATCTAATAAAAATGGTGAAATCAATAAATACAATTTTTTTGTTTAAAAATAAAAAAAGAAAGAATGCTTTATTAAACAGTCGTTGGCTAAATTTGTTTTATTTGGGGTTGGCACTTAATCTTATCGGTAATGGATGAAAAGTCTACAGACCTTCGAGCATAGTTCAAGTTTTGCGTTGAAGCAGACTAATCAAAGTGTGATTTTACGTATGTTGTATTATCAGCATACGATTTGCAATCTGTGGGGAAATAAAAAGATAAGCATCTAAAAAGAATACTCAATGATATCATTTCCTTTGGTAAATTAAAGACCCTCAATCCCGGTCAATAAACCGATCTCATCACTTAATGAGTGAGAATTTTTGTGAATGAGTGATTCGATTCAAGAATAAAGAAGATGACTGAACTCAAATAATTTTTCTAAATTTATGTAGGGGTCACCAGTTTAGTTACTGTGTTTGATAGCTATTTAGCTGTCAGATTAGGGTACCATTCAATACCCCTAACTGCTCTAAACCGAAGCTTTAAAATAAAACTTAAACATATTAAAGCCTTGATATTTTTTGTTAATTATTAAGTTAAACTTTTTGAATCAAAGCGCCCTTAATTACTCTTACTTGGTCACACTTGGAAGCCATATCAATGAAAAGTTATCGAAACCAACTTAATGCTATCGATCAACAAGTGTTTGCAAGATCAGTGTTGTTAAATTCCAACCATTTTCAGTGTTTACGTTTGCTTTTGACCATAATACAATAGGCCAAAACGAGTTAGAAAACCCCCAAAATAGCAAACAATACAAATTAAATATACAAAAATGTGTGCCCCACTTTGCCCCCCTCAAGTGTATTAAACATTCGCGAGTTTAGTGATTTTGCCCTCATTTTGGGAGCGCCAGCCTCCCTCCTCTCCCACTCCTCCTCCGCCCAAACACAAAGTGGTGCAAAAGCAAATACAAATCAAATACAAACACAACAACAAATACAAAATCGTTGACACCCATTTCGCGGCCATGCAAATCGAAGCATTTATGTTTATTACCGTCTAAGTATGCTGCTGCTCAGTGAGACCCACTTCTGGACAACGCTACGCGATGAGGTGCGCGTCAAGAGCAACGATCTGGGTGCCTTTCGTTATCTACGTCAGCGGGAATTGCAACAGGAGCAGGATCTAACGGCACTGGCCAAGCGGGATTATACAGAGAGACGTAATGGTTTGGCCGTTTTGAAGAACAGCAGCCGCAAGGCCGCTGGCAGGCTTAAGGATAATCTAAAGAAACTGGAGGATCTGTTGCGGCAGCACAAGGTGATCCATTCAGAGTGGCAGGATGCGGCACAGGTGCTGTTACTCTTTGCCAATGGCCTCATAGCGCATATATGTGTGGACACCTATACGGGCGATATACTGAGAATGGTATTTGAAAAGTATCTCGTTGGCAAATTGGCCGCCGAGATTATTACCGATGGTGAGTGCTGCATACCAATTGGGTAAATTAACTATGTTGGAAGGTTGGTGGGCTTTGTGGGGAAATAGCTTTCCTCTTCATCTGAATATATTTAGAAGAAAGATATCTTTGATAAACCGAATTTTACATTGCTTTGATTATTTCAAATTTTCTAAGATATGAAAAATTAGTATGCCTTTTTTTGATTAGTTTTAAAATTTTTAATAATAGATGTGAAATTGTGGATCTCTAAACAAAAGAGAAAAGTTTTATGACTAAAAATCTCTGGCTTTACTTAAGAAAAAGCTGAAAAGATTTCCTTAAATCCGTAAAATACTTCAGCTTACTCTCTAAATTCTGTACATTTTCTCATGTATTTTGTAAAAATGAACTCAAATATCAATATTTAGAGATTTTGGTAAATTTGTACATTATGAGCCTTATTTCGAGCTTAAAATGTTTGATTGTGCCAAGCGAGGTACGAATTTAAAGATTTCAGAATTTTCAATAATTGCAAAAATTCCAATTTGATAAAAAATAAAAAAACAAACTGATAAGGTCCTTCTCATTAAAAATAAAACATAATCAAAGCAATGACAGAAATTTTCAGTAGATTAGGGTATCCAAAACTGTTGAGAACGGAAAATGATAGGCAGTTTGTGAGCTTAGAACACGAGAAACTCTGCAAGGTGAGTAAAATAGAAAAATGAACAACCTATTGATCAAAGGCAAATGGTAGGCTTCTCCATTAATTTTAGGAAAGTGATTCAAGTCTTTTCTCTGGAAAACAATGTAATAAAAGTTAAGATTCTGAGAATACAGTACCTGATAAGTGAATATGAAAGTAATCGCTGACAAATATAAAGAAGCGAATTCTAAGTATTCTTCTTTTTTTTACCAAGCTAAAAAATCAATCGAATCGAGACCAAAATATTCTAAAATCGCATGATGGTATTATAAAAATCTTCAATAGGTTTGGTTTAATTAGCATTTTAATTATTTCACTTTTATGTTGTCAGATTCTGATGAAGACTTACAACTTTTGCTTTTATATCATCATCAAAGTTGTTGCTCTCGGTTTGACCTACAACCAAGGCTCAATACCGGAACCGTTAGCCAAATTAAACCGATTCAAAACGCCTACCGGAACTGAAACCAATACAAAATTTATTTTTGAGAACCGAATACCGTTTACCGTTATTATTGGAACCGATAAATCCGGAACGAAACCGAAACTTTGGTACCGGTACAGTTTCGGGGTTTTTTTATACGCGTACCTATGTAATTATATAAAGCTTGTGCAAAAGTATGTAAAAGAGTGGAATCATTTTTGACCTTATTAAGTATATATATTCTTGATCAGCCCATCGATGGTAACACAGGTAATTTTTTGGGATCTAAGAAGTCCCGTGCAAGTGTTGATTTTTTATACTTTGCACGTATTATTAAACCATTAAATTAAAATATATTATTAATTTTATTCGCCTTCACAAGTTTGTTGTTTAAAACGATGTTTAATAATCACTAACTTCATCAAACTTAGCGTTACTCAAACTCAAAACAATCTGATTTCTCAGCGCAGACATAATAAACTTCACACCCGAGAAAAACGATCTACGTTCCGTATTGACACAACTCAATCAAATTTGCGGAATTCAAAGTCGTTCATCCGGGCAAACGGCCTTACTTTAACACATCTCGAATAGTCTGTTTGCTAATTGCCACACGAATGCTGGGTTTAAACAACTCATCAATGCACCTGAAACCAGCAGTCTTCTTTTAATGTGCTTGTTTTGCTGATCCACTGACTGTAAAGCTTTTTGATCAAGTCGGCGTGAAATCGGGCAAAAATAAAAAAGGAAAGTACATACATATACAAATAGGTCATATATGTTCCCTTGCATATTGTTATATAAATAGATTAAAATCCCATACTCAGATGATATAAATATTTAGTTCGTCACAATCTCTCACAAGCATAAAAACAATTTTAAATAGCTTGAAATCTGAATGAGTTTAAAAAAGTTGTCTTAGTTATATGAATTATTGTGCTGAACTAAATTTTAATAACATTTTTTTAAATTTCATAATATTTAAAATGAACTTATAAGTATAAGCTTTAAAAATGGTAGATCAACCAATTAAAGGTTATTTGTCTTGTTTATCTTTTAATGAAGATGATAAGCAATCTTTAAGCTTTAATGTTTTCGAAAAACTATCATTGTAAAGAACTTAACTGGGGAGAGAATTTACCCCACTAATACAGAAAGGTTGAAATGGGGCACACACATACACAACTAAGAATCGAAATGGTTAAAAATTTATAAAGTTTAGCTAAATGAAAATCCACATCTGGGTGTTACCATTCTTATGTTACCATTGTAAGGCTCTGTAAGGCTCTAAAAGATACCCTTTAAAATAATTTTTTTTTATTATTTCTTTAAGAGTAAAATCAAGCTCTGTTTTTATTTAGAGTACAAACCTTTCCATTTGTGGAGAAATTTGCATTTGCTTTTTGCACTTTCCCACACCAACAAAGTTTCAATGTTGCTCATCCAACTCCAACCTCCAAGCAAGCACTGCCATTCCATCTCTATTACACGCAGGCTAACGTACACATGCAATTATTGTAATTTTTAATTAATCTGGCAGCATGTTTGTTTGTTGCTAATACTGGCATACATATGTATGTGTGCATGTATGTATGTTTGTAGGTGTACACTGTACCTGTACAGCTTTCCATGTTTTGTTCGAGGCACTCACTCCACTTTGTCTTTTCTTTTATGATTTATTTTTTTGTCGTTGATCCGCAGCATTTTTTACACGTTCCCACATCGTCTTGGCCTACAATACCAACCAGCTGACAGTGGTGCATTTACAGCGTCCCAATGCCCGCTCACAAGGGCCGGAGAAGATTGCCAACATGGATCCGCGCATATTTCATGTGATTATACCCGGTGCGTCGGAGCGGAAGCTGGCACGCCATCTAACTGTAAATGGAAGCTTTGATTTATTTGTGGTCTGGACGCAATCGTCGCAAAATGAAGTCTATCCCTGGAGACCAACAATACGGGATCAGGATAGAGCCAATATACATGTGTTCAAAATAAAGGGGTAAGGAAAAAAACAAAATTTTTAAATGTTGTATTTTAATTTTGTATAGTTCTGCTTGGTTAAAAGGGTTGTTAGTCCAATGGTTCGAATGTAACAAATCAAACCGTGTATAATTTTTTTTTAAAACGCTATGAAAGTATTTTTTTAGCCGGAATACCAACTGCTGTAGGAAATATATGTCTAATACCACCGATTCGGTTAATAAATATAATGATTTTTTTTGCATAAAGTCGAATCGGTTACTTGGATTGACGGGAAAATAAAAAATTTCTTTAAGGATGATAAAAACAACTAAAAATTAACAACTTGTTATCAAAAAGCAAAATAGAAATAGGCGTTCCTGATTTAAATATCAATACCAGAAAAGCAATTTGTCATTTTAGTTCCCCAACTTAATTACAAATCAGCTTAAATTTAAAAAAAAAAAATCAGATTTACAATGAACCACAATACTTCCCAATCTATAAGAACAGATGGTCTAACTAATGTCGTTTTTCAAGATGTATTATACAGTCAGAAATATAATTCTTACAGGGATGCAAACCAGTTCTGAAAACAGCTAATTCCAGCTGATAAACCGAACCGTCCTTTAGAAAAAATTAAACCGAACCCAAAACCATAAAGCAAAACGTTTGGGTTCGCTTCAGCTCACTGGCGAGTTTAAGAAGTAAAGTGCATACCTTCAGACAATTATAATTGTAAATTTTAACATTTTTATCAGTTTTATCCGACTTTTGATAAAATTTAGTTTGATCGAAGATCGAAATGATCATAAGAATTGATGTAGCCTGAAAGTACGACTTCACAACCAGTTTAAATCAATTGATCCCGTACCTCTCCTAATTTACCATTCATCAGACTAACTTCTTCCCTTACAAGTTGAATATATATTTTGAATAGAATAACCTGGAAAATAAACATGTAAACCCTACAGAAAAATTTGTTGTATAAGAAAAGCTTTGCCCAATTCGCTGAGTTTGCAATTTTCTCAAACAATTCAAAACCCACTTCCGTTTTTGTAGCGTCACGCCAGCACATATTTTTGCTTATACCTTTAACACCTTATGACTGATTGATTTCATTGCTTTGCTACCCAATCTTCGGAAATTGGAAACCATCATAACATATATAGTTAATATATTTAATTAAGAGTGAACCACTTAACCGAACTGAAACCGCGCGGAAAACCAAGTAATGAACCAATCCGGCAGTTCAGAAACTAAGTGAAACGCTAAACCGAAACATTTCTTATTTTCGGGTGTTTTGCATTCCTGAAAAATCTAAAAAAAAACCTTACCCTTTTCTTTCTTTATGTCAAGAAAGAAAAGAGCTGTGCTCTCTTAAAACTGATTCCATTTCTGCATTTTTTGGCGGTAACGATGATTTTTTTCGAAATTGTCAACGAAGTGAGGCAAGCCCAAAATTTTAAAATGCTTTTGTCATTGTAAAAACGCTATCTCATATAGTTTTCGAAAAGCGAAAAGGCGGTTCGGTTCAGCATTCCTAAAAAAAATTTTCAATTCCTTAATTAGTTTCTTCTTCTTATTATTTATTGGCCATCACAACCGTTTGACGGTTTCGGCCTCTGCAATTAGTGCTCTCCAGTCGCATCTGCTCCGTGCTAGCTGGCACAGTAAAATATAAAAGATTTGGAAGTCTTTTCTAAAAGATTTAAGATTTGTATTTATTTCAGTTCAAGAAAAACAGAACAAACAAATTAAATTTTTTGTTAAAAACCATTTTTATAAAATTTCTGAAATCTAGTTTTAGATTTTAATGAGCAATGACTGAAATAAAGACTTTATAAAGCCTTTATTAAACTTTATAAACTTTTTCAAATTTTTTTTTGAATTTTTAAATAGTTGATACAGCGTCTGGCTAATGAATCTATTTAAAACCCGAATGGACCTCTCTTTTATAATAGTTATATTTTTCACGTCCTCTTCCACGGTTTACAAAAGTATCCGGATTTAAAATGATCTTACCTTAACTTCTATGTACAATGTACATAAATGGATTTTTTGACAGTTGAGAGCTGGAATTATTTTTATTTTGCCTTCTCGATGTTGTAATATGATATGATACGATATGATATGGCCGATTCTTTTTTATAAAATTTTTTTTATTCAGTTAATTGTTGATTGTTATTAAATTTCTGAAAAAACTAATGGAAACGACGTTTTTTTCTCGGGTTTATGGGATTTTATTTACACACTACTTTTATTGGTTTCTATTACTATTTGCATTGTCAATACGGGTTTCTTCTGTCTATTTTATTTTCAACTGTCTGTGTACTCTTAACGACCATTCTATATACAGTGTGACGCTAATATTTTCGACCACTTTCTTGTTTCTCCAAAGTCTTCACTAAAGTAATCCTTTGAACTGAAACTCTTTTCAAGCATAGGTGGTTCGGATCAGAAGGTTAACAATTTCGAAGGTTCGGTTCTGGGTTCGATTCGATGAATACAAAAACAAGACTGGTTTGCAGATCTAAAAAAATCGCCCTAAATCGCGAATATTTCTTCTTTTACTTTGCCACTGACAATTTGTTAAGCCATTTAATTTAGTTAAAAAAATTGTACGACCTTTTTCTTAGTTCCTTTATCTTATTATCTTTAAGAATTTAAAAGAACTTTTAAATTTCGGAGTAATTTAAAAAAATAATGAAACCTGCCACTAGAGCACCTATAAACTAATGCTTAGAATTGAAAAATCCAGATTTTTTAATGCTTACGAAAAAAAAAATTTGTGACCTTAGTGATATTTTTCGTTTTTTAAATGATTTTTGGACCAAATTTGCAGAGCTAACATTTTTATATTTTTCTAACCTAATTTCTTGTTCTTTTCCATTTTCAGTTTACAACTGGAATCGATTGCCTATTGCTGGTCAGAGAATGATCCTTTGTGTGTGGACTTTTTGCGCAGCAGCGAGAGCCAAATTATTACCCTTGAGCAGAAGGTATCCCGCAAGGGTGACATCAGTGCCGAAATCTGTTCCTACGAGTTAGCCACGGGCAAAATGCAACGCACCGCAATTACCTCCATTCCCATGGTCACACAAATCTGCAGTTTCGCCTTTAGTCCGGATCAGGAGAAACTATTTCTGGGCAGCATAGATCGTAACATTTGTCTACACGATTTGGTGCAGCAGACCACAAAATATGTCAATCAAATTGAAATTGTGCCCAATCAATGTGCCTGGCATTGTGATTCGGCCATGTTGTGTGTTGCCAATGAGAGATCTGTTTTGCAGTGTTTTGATCTGGCCCTGGCGCCCATTGGACAGCAATTGGTTAGCGAGAATGTGACTCCATTGAGTCTATTGGATTTGTCGCACTATTTTGCCTCCCAGCCCACCTTGCTGAGTATAGCGTTTAGTCGTAAACCAGATTTGGGTAGCTTCTCGCATACCTATGCCCAGACAGATTGTTTACTAATGCTGATCTATGAGCAGGGACCATTGGGTTGTATGCGGGTATTTGGTGGAGCCGGCATGAAGGGGGATATACACAATTCGGGTTTAACCGCAGATGTAATAGCGGATAAGTACTTAAGGCTGCAGCAGCCAGAGAGAGCGGTGAATGTGCTGGCGGCGCTCAATTGGGAAACGTATGGAGCCATGTGCCTGATTACGCTGCATAAAATAGCCAATTATATATTCTTTGGAGGAGATCAGAGAAGGCCGCGCATTGAACTAATGGCCAAGGCTTTGAAAACATTTGCCCACACATTGTCCGAGGATACAAAGGATGAGTTCAGCGATCAGGTTTATGATTTGAAAAGACGTTTTTGTTTTTTTCTACTAAGGTGAGTTTTTTATAAATTACTTAAATTTTTATTTTAAAGATGTGTCTTTTTTTACAGAAAAAATCTGTTTGCAGAGGCCTTTGATATAGCCCAAGATATAGCCGATTATGATCTATTTATGGATTTGTATAATCTAACCAAATGCATTTCCAGTTTGGGAGAATTTGCTCAGGCGGCGTTTAGTCAAGCTGCCGCCATAATCCATGAAGAGGATCGTGCCAATGGCAATTTAAGTTTGGCCTGTGACCTACGTTCCGAATCTGCCTGCTCTCAGTCCACCTGTTCCGTTCAAGGACAGAGTCAGAATTTGAAAAATTATGTGCCACCCTTGCCCTCCTTCAAGTCGAAGGTGTTTAATGCGGAAATGATTAAGATCAATATACCTAAGCCGGAGCTAAGGCCGCCGTTGCCCAAAGTGCAAGCAGCTAATTCAAAAAGTGTTCGGAGTAGCCAAACCAATGGTAATCCTTAAGGAATTTGATGTCATTTAAATGCAGTTGAAAATACTTGAATTCTTTTCAGGCAATCTCTGGTCGCAGGAGGTGCCGGATCAAACAGTGGGCCTACCACTGCCGCCACGTCCACCGCCACCAGCTACTGCTAATCCGCCTCCTGCCACAGCCAGCTACCAGCCCAAATTTTATCAACATCCTTTGGTTTCGGGCAATATTCCTGCCATGTTACCCACTGTCACGAGTGAGGAATACCAAAAACGTTTGCTGCTTAAAAAGCCCACCGCTTCGATTTTATCAAATGCAGCTGCCGCCGCTCCAGTCAATGGAGAGCCCAATGTTAAGTCGTCCAACGCTGAAAAGAATAAAGTCAAATTCTCAGATACCGTGCAGGTAGCTGTGGTGCCGGTAAGTGATGGACCCCAATCAGAGTTGTAATGTACTCATTACCGTATTTGATTACTTTTCATTACTTTTTCTTATAATGAAAAAACAATTCCTGTTTACGATTTTTTAATAATCGTAATTGTTAACTCGTAATTATGATTATTCAGTGAATATTCCAAATTTAATTACTTTTACAATTACTTAGATAATTGTAACCGTAAATGGTGATTATTGAGTAATTGTGCTTGAAATGTTCATGAAATTATTGTACTTGTAGGTGAAATCTAGTTTGGAAATCATCAAATTAAATTGTTTGCTGATCCACCTAGCATTTGGAAGATCATTTTAATAAGAATCACCTCAGCGAGTCTTATTCGAGCCCTTTTGAAGATTAAAAAGAGATTAATCTCATGTGCGATTTAAGACAGACTTGAAATTGACAATCGAGTCGAAAAAAACTCGCAAAATGAGTCGAAACTGATTAGAAAAACGGGTATTAACGACTCTTCTGGAAGAGTCGCGGCTAGGGAACTATTTTCTCCCCACAAAAGTATCATTTATGATCAGAAAACGACCGCATTTATGACTAAAGACTCGAATGTGATCAAAAAATTCATCAAATTCTGGCTGGGGGGTCAACAAAACCCAAGCTAAAAATGACAATCATTTAAGTGGATTACACTGTGCAACAGTCAAAAAAAAACTACCGGAATCGATAGTGCTACCCGAACTGAGTAAATCCCTATCAGCGTTTGGCTGGATTGGTAGCACTTTTTTTTTATGGACCCTCAAAGTTTTTGAAATCGGGTGTGATAACAAAAAAAAGGTGTCATCAGATTTGGGCATTCAGCTCATTCAGTTTTTGTGATAGCTGCAAACTGTCTTTGGCAGAATAAATTTTTCTTACAAAGATTTTCAAAAAAATTATATTTTTCGGAAGTTTTTCTTAAAAAACTTTTGAAAATATCGATTTTTTTTTTTTAATAACTTTTAAACAAAGAATTTTTCACCTCTTTAAATTTTTGAAAAATCTCTTCTGAACAAGGTTTTACAATCTGAAAACTTACATCGTCTAACGCCCAAAGTTTTATTTTTGCTGTCATTTTTTTTTGTACTCGAGTTATTCCCGAAAATAGTAATTAAATTTTTAAATGTGGCTTTACTTTTGTACTCATCTATGAATAAAGAAAAAAAAAGTGTTTACAAAACTGCCATAAGATTCATTTCGTCCGCTATTGCTTCTTCAAATATCGTTTTCGGCTGTTGGCTGCTGCTGGCGCTTTCAGGTTTCGCAATAGCACAAGCAAAAGCAAAAGTTCATATTAAAAAGTTGAAAAAAGTCGAAGCTGAAAGAGGTAAAAATTTTGTGACCGTTGCTACTTCGACAGAAACAAAATAGAGATAAAACGAATAATCGTTTATGAAATAATCATTAATATCAGGGCTGCAAACCGGTTCGGAGTTGAACCGCTCCGGATCCGGAGACTCCGGAATTTTTGGAAAGTCCGAACCGAACCTGAACCGGAGCTGAAAAATTTTTTTCTTCCCGAACCCGAACCTGAACCGGTTTTAAGGTTTTGGAAAAATTTTCATTGTTAAGCCTTGTAAACAGAACGATAGAAAATGCCTTTCGTTACAGTATTTCACATGAATAGAAACTCTTTCTAACAGTACATGAGCATCAAAGCAAAGCCAAGGTGTTTCTAATTGTATGAAATACTGTGACGAAAGAAATTTTCTGTCGTTCTGCGTACGAAGCTTAAGGAATTTTACAATGTCGCATTTGTAGTACTAGCAATTCCTGCCATACAAAAATCAGTCTAGTGCACTTTTTCTAATTATATATATTTGTTTTATCGAGCGATCAGTAATAATGAAAGATTGCTGGAAGACACACTAATGAAAAATTTATACAGTGCGTTAACTGGGGGGAGCCCAATAATTCAGAAAGGACCCAACGCCTTCTGTCTATTTGGAGCTGTTTGTTTTGCACTTGTATTGCCTTTAGAATTCCCAAACAGTCAAAGCAATGCTGGCATGAGATGGCCCTTGACAACTTGCAAAAGATGGGCAAGGCCTGCTGGTGAAAAAACCGCAAAGTTATTGAAACAGCTGTACATTGGATCATCCCCCTTTATGGCGTCTTGGTTTAAAAGTTATGAAGAAACATACATTTAGAATATATAGAGTGAACGGTTCCGCAGTCGACTCCGTTTCTGTTAGAAATAAGTCAGCTGTTTGATCTCATTTGGGAATATGTTCGGCTCGCTCTAACCACTGTATTTTTCTATGCGTAAACTTCCTAACACCGTTTAAAGTTGAGCAAAGTAAATTTGTTGACCTGGAACCTGGAATTTACATACATGTTTTCTTAAAAAAAATTATTCCCGAACCTAGGTTCAACGACCTTGTTAACCCGCTCCGTGAACCCGAACCCAAAAAGTTTCGAGGTTTCGACCCCCGGAGCGAACCTCTGTCGATTTTTATGAGGTTTGCAGCCCTGATTAATATCATAAGATTCATCATTATCAGAATCCCTATAGTCTCTCCGAAAACTCAATTGCATCCCTTGCTGTTGCACTTCAATTGTCTTTACAAACTATGCATCTTGTTTTGCAGTCATTCTTACAAAAATTTTTGGAGTCAACTTTTGTAGATCTTCTTGGCGTTTTCTGTAACCAGTTATCTTTACGTCAAGCATCAAAAGGTTTTGTTCCTTTAACAGTTTAGCCAATTCTTCCGAATTGGTCCCCTTTGTGAATATGATGGTCCCGGACTAAAGTCAGACACAGTCTCTGTCGCCTTGACTGTTAGTGGGCACACTTTGCTGAAGTTCAAGTGGCAATAAACTGTCCACTGAACGCTCTTTCGGCAACTGAAGATGTGGAAAGTTTTTGCTTTAATGGCAGGAGGACATTTCTTGAACATATCAAACATACTAAATTCGGTGCCCATTTTTTTTAATAATACTTTTTTATATTAGAAATAGTTGTCTGCTCTCAGCACAGTGGGCCGCAAGTGCTATTTTTTGGATTGGTGCCGCTCGTCGTTTTATACGACTTGTGTCCTGACGTCTAGTTTTTAATTTCGTTTTTCGGCCAATTTCTTATGAGGTTAGTTAAGTACTTTTTCCAGCGTCGGTATTTTGCTCTTTGTATTAGTAAAAAATATTTTATTTGTGTGTATCGGCTTATGAGCTATGGCAACCTGTTTGTTATAGCAATCGGAACGAACAGACGATCGGAAAAGATGTATTAACACCGTTTGTATATCCTAGGTTTTATTTCCTTTGTGTCCTATTCTGGGTTTTATCTTCTTCAATAGAGCGTATAGAAAATGTTTGATTTGAGAATTTTGGTTATTGTTTTTGTTGTTTTTATGAAAAATTGGATCACTCACTTCTAAGACTTTTCTAAGAAATTTCGTGCTGTGTTGAGTAGATGTTTTTGGGTGCTTAGAATGGTAATTTATCAGTCTTCCGAGGCCTTGGTTTTTGGTACAAATCCAGTTTTAATGTATTGTCCTTCCTAAGTACTATGGAATCCAAGAACGGTAGCCTTTGTCAATTTCTAATTCCATCGTGAACTTTATGTTTTTATGGTAATTGTTAAGTTTTTTAAGTATTTCGTCAATGTCGTCCTCTTTCACTACGCAAATAAATCGTCTACAATTTGATAAGAAGTCTTACGTTTGTTACTTGACTTAAAACCTCTTCCGTTACGATATCAGCGATAATTGGCGATGCCGCGATCCCATTGTAGTCCTTAAGCTGGTATAAATCTTCTCGTCAAACTTAAAATACCGTTTTTATTGATGCAAAAGGTCAAATATCCAGAACAACTTTTTGGTATACTGGTGTGTTCAGAAATTTCGCCCCATCTCTTTTGAATCACCTCAAGTGCCAAATCTGTCGGGATGCTGGGAAAAGGGAAACGACATCAAAGATACCACCTTTCGTCGTCAATATGTAGCTGTTGTTAATCCGATCCTTAAACTCTATAGGTTCTTGACGTTATACTTGGAATCTTGGCAATACTTAATATGTCTCAGTATTGCATAGGTGGTAGAGGTGATTATCATAGAGCATCGTCTATGGGAATGGTCTTTATGTATTTTTGGAGGCCGTAAATCCTATGTAAAGCTTGCTGGTCGAGTCCGTATTCCTTTTTTGTTATTACCCTTTGTATAGTTTCTCCCAATCCAATTCGTTGTTTAACTTCAGGTTCTCTTAGTCTTCCGCCGTTACCCTGTCAAAATTTTTTGGTGGCTTTTTAAAATCTTTACTGAAACCACAAGCATTTTTTGTATCTCTTGCGCCAATCTATTTTTGTAATAAATTTTCCACACATAGCCAACATTTTTAACGTTTCCTTTACACTTGTTCATTTTGCATTTCTGTTTGATTTTACGCAGTGTGACGGTTCAACGCCAAAATACCACCAAATTTGAAACGGTCATACTGCGCTGATTTAGCGATTTAGTTGTCTAGGTACTAAGCTTTAGTGATTTTTATTGGATATACACACTTTTGGGGCTGATTAAGAGGATGTAGAAGTGTTCAGATTGTAAAACCTTGTTCAAAAGAGATGTTTGTTATCTCAAAAGCTTCATTTTTCCCAAAGAGTGTATGCCAAAAATTCAGATTTTTCAAAAGTTATAATCAAAAAAGTAAAAAAATACGAATTTTTATAAAAGTTTTCTTTGTATTCTGCGGACTGTCAGCTGACAGTAGCTACAACTTTGCCGAAGACAGTTCGCAGCTATCACTAAAACTGAATGAGCTGTATGCCCAATTCTGATGACACCTTTTTTTGTTATCACAACCAATTTCGAAATCTTTGAGGGTCCATAAAAAAAAGTGCTACCAATCCAGCCAAACTCTGATCAGGTCGGGTAGCTCTATCGATTCCGCATAGTGTAGCTTGGTAGTTTGGAAAGAAGTTGAAATTTGTTGCACTGTGTAATTGAACATTTCGAGCAGAATTACTTAATAATCATCATTTACAGCTACAATTATCTAATTATTGTAAAATTATTTAAATTTTTAAATATTTACTGAATAATCGTAATTTAAAGTTGCAATTAGGATTATTAAGAAATGGTAATTAGGAAATGGCTTGGGAATTCAATTTAATCAAGTATTTTTTTGCTCCAGGAAATTCCACGTAAAGAGAAACCCCTGCCACCCAAAAGAAATGGCTATTCCCGTCCAGCAGCGCGACATTTAACCAATCCCAGAAAGGAACTGGCTGATAGTTTGCCACTTTGTCATCCAAATGATGAGTATCTAAAGGATTTCAATCCTATTACCACAAGTGAGTGTTGAATATTATAATTCAAGTCATAACGTTTCTAAACTTTCCTATTTTTAAGATGTCACCAAGCCACCCACGCGTCGTCGCGAGGAGGAATCAAGCAAAGCCACATCCTCCTCGTCCATCAAAGTAGTTCACTTTGGTGTGGTCTAATCACCCACTTCCTAGTGCAATTCCTAAATGATTCTATAGTCTCGAGTTGCCGTCCAAGTTAGAGGCAAAAAGCTTTAAATAGGAAAGTTCTTCCTTTCTCTAACTATATTACAAATTCTTAGCATTAAATGTTTTGCCAAAATTCGCAAAAAAAAACAAAAACTTGTTACTTTTTCTTAGTGCTAGGTCCGCCCATGCGTTCTAGTTCCGCCTTAAGATCCAGCAGATCCTTGTCTGGTACATAACGACGCTCGTCACACTCTTCCGTATGTTCCTGCACCGTCAAGTGGACTCCCTCGGGTAAGGCTGCCTGAGCTATGCGCAGAAATTGTGGATACACGGGTGCATCCACATTGGTTAGCTGCAAGCTACGTTCATAAGTGGTCAACTTATACTCGGAATCAATGACCATCGTGTTGGGACGCAGGCGTTGGACTTGGGTGTGCTGTGGCGGCAGAGCATAACAATCGGAAACATCCAATTCCAAATACTCGGCCACGCCATGCAGGAAACGCTGATAGCTCTCTAGCAGAGGATAATCATAGCCCTTGATTTGTACATTGAGGCTTTCGTATTGCGGGAATTTAGGTTTCAGGGACTGAAAGTAAGGAATTGGTTGAGAAACAGGTAAAGGTAAAAAGACGAGAAAAACCAACCTCCAGGTAATCTGGCTCATAGACGCTGCGGCTGTTGCTCCGTACTGTCTGGGCCACTTGAAACGATTGTCGCAACTGGGGCCATAACTGTAAGGTAAGAAAATGGCTTATTTAATTTAATAAATTAGTATTTATAGGCATTTATTTACTCTGCGCAGCATTTTCGTGTTTCGATTTGTGATGGAAATCCAGGTTATGTCACAACAGCTGATTCAGACAACCGCTAACTGGCAGCTTATACACGTTCAAGCTGGGTGGCAATCAGTGCTGCCAATTTAGCTATTTCCCCTGCTAGATCTAGCGGGCTGCAATTGGAAAATGCGGCATAAATTGTAAAAGCGGATAAAAGGGGAGTTATAGCTATTTTTCCAAGCAAAATTGGCGTAGTTTTATATTTTTGCAAAACATTTGGTTACTTTATGCATTTTTATGGCACACTTAAATACTTTGTATTATTTTGTCCTTTGGAATGGCCAAAAAAAATGAGCATGAAACTTGATCGCATATAACTATGATATCAATTAATTCACTAACGAGGTATTTTACAATTTATGTATCGGTCGCTATTGTAAGGTGAAACTTCAATACGGAGCGTAATGGGCTCCACATTTTTATTCCTAGTCCCGCGAAGCGAATGGAAACCGATTGTATACAGCCTCTGCCAGGAAGCGAGGAACTGCGAGTTTGATTGTAATCGGCACGGACGAAAAAATATCGTTTCAGTACTCTAGTTTTTTTTCTTAGCTACCAACAAAATTTTCATGCTATTTCTAGCTTTTTTCAAAAACTTGTTTAGCTTTTTTATGAGCCGAAGAGTTGGCATCGCTGATGGCAATGTCTGACAAGCAAAAGAGTCAGGCAGAGAATTTTGCAAGATGAAGAAATCATGAATTTCACTGCATAAACGTCGTAAATGAATTCATCTTCAATTTATAAATTGCTGAGTCGCAGACTCTTTCTATAAATTTGCAAGAGCTGCATACACAGAAACAAATTTAATTTGTCAATTAAAGAAATCATGAAATTCTTATCATAAGCAAAGAATATGACACAAATTTTAAAAAAATCATGAATTTCACTGCATAAACTTAGAAGTCGAGCCTGGTCTTATAAACACATCGAGTGTGGCCACACTAATTAATAAATATATCGAGGGTGGTCACACTAATCACAAAATTATCAAAGAGGTCTTCTTAATCTATAAAAACCAACTCCAGAATCAAGCAGAAAACTTGTGAAACCCCTTGGAATTGGAAACAGACCAACAAAATGCCCAGAACGTCGACGCTTGTTGCCGTTGCGTTGACGCTGATTTTGAACGTCGCCGCCAGATCTGATCCGGGAATTGTTAATATTCCTATTGTGGTGGATGCGGTGAGCGGCCGGAGCAAATCAAAACAAATGCACAATCAATAACCTCGTGCTTATTTTCCAGGATATTCCCAAGATTCGAGAGCAGCGGCCCCTGTTGGCCAACACACAGATCTATGCGCAATGTTTGTACCCTTTCTCCTTATATCGTTGGCAACGTGTTGACGTTGACTCATTTACATTTTTTTCTTAGTATTGGAGTGCACCTCAAAGGAAACTGGTCCGGTGCACTTGACCATTGTGCTCAAACTCAGCGAACATCCGTGTATCTATGACGATGACAAGGTAAGCTGAGCTCAGCTCTTAAATTGTATATTAATACTTACAAATATTTCTTGCTCAATTAAGCTTCAGTTGATTAGCGATAATCAGAATTTGCAGCAAAATACAAGCATAAACAAAGTGGTCTATTCGCAAACCATCTCAGCACCTTGCAATGGTTTAATTACCCTACACAAAAGCACAGAAGGCTCGGCGGGTCAGCCGAAGGAAACGCATCCCCTGAAATCTCCACATTCGGTAAGTATAACCTGCAATTAGTATGAGTCAGCCTTTAGGCAAAGGCGGGGAAGAGAATGACATAGAATTTGTTTCCCCTTTGGTGTGTTATCAATGTTTGGTTCCCCTTATCTCATTTGTGTTTTATGCCCTGAAGTTGGTTAAATCAAATGAAGGTAATTTCAAACAACTCGGTTAGACATTCTGGGAGAAAAATTGGATTCGGTTTAAGATTGTGAGTAGATTGTGAAGTCAAACACTTTTCGCTTTCAGCATTAACACGCCTGCCCTCCCTAGTGGGTGCCAAAACCAATTGCCAAAGGGTTTACCATTTAAAGTATGACAATTGAATGCTATAGAATATTTTTATAAACTTTCAAGGGACTCCATAGAATTTTCGTGGTAATGAAGTGGTTTCCTGAATTCCCTTGTAATCCTTTCAGACGAACTGCCACCGAAAAGCGAACCGAAATTTCAATTGTGAAGAGAGAAGTCAAAGTTTCGAGAAGCTTTTTCATGGCTCGCAATTTTACAGCTGGCGCCAATAACTGGTGAAGGATGTGTAAAAGCTATTTTCTAAAGAAAAAAGTCTTTGTTTATTAGATGTTCTGAGGCGGTCCATAATCCATATAAATCCAGATATTAGCATTTGATATAAGCATTACATTTGGCTTTTAACACAGCTCGACAAAATTAAACTTTTTTTAAAAAAACCCGGCATATGCCCAGTTCAAATGAATCACTCTGATTCACGTTTTTTCATTTAAATCCTGCAAAACACAACGAGACAAATTTTAACTTGGTTTTTAGTGGTTTAAGATGAAATTCTCCAATATTCAGCAAATGTGGACAGGGTCACATTGGGAATCAGTGCAATCGATTGCACTTCACTTAGTTAGCAAACTTCAGGTGCCTCCACACTTTAAAGCACACGGTAGTTTTTCAGTAAAATCGTTTTTATGATGGTATAATAGGCTATTGCATGTCACTAAGAAATGGTATTCGACAGCTAAAATACCTCGATATGGAGTACCATTATTAGACTCACCCAAAATTCAGTTTAATATAGGCTATAAACCAAATCTAAAAATAGAAAGATCTACGTTTTCAGTTTTTCCAATAAAGACTTGGTTCGCGGTTTATAGGCAATTTTGTACTAGCAATTGCATTTAAACAAGATTGACCATTTTGTTAATAAATTTTATGATTATTTTATTGAATTAATTAATTTATGCAAATTTATCATTACCCACAAAGGCAAGAAAAGGTCGAGAGAAATCTGTATGTCTGGGGAACCGGAAAACAACTTAATTTGTCTAACAAATTATCATTCTTGTACTTTCGTTGTTTTGTAAATTGGGGGGGGGTCGCTTTTCCACAAAACGGAAAACAAAAAGGAAAAAGAAGGACAATTCTAAAAAAATTTCACCAAGAAACGATGGTCTAAAATATTTCGCGCAAATCGATTTTATGTTTTTATGTCAAGGTTACACCCCCCCCCCCCAACCCCCCAATTCAGAAAAACCACCTCATATCTCCCACAGTTTTGCAGATAAATGGTTTGTTTCTTCTAAAGATATATTTTAATCATGATTATTTATCGATTCGCCAAAGGAACTATAAAAATCGGATGAACGATAGCGGAGTTATACGGAAAACAAAAAATTTTGATGGGCAGCACCGGTTTAATGTTGATGGGCAGCACTGGGCTCACTTTTTGACACCTGTATCACTTTGTTTGGCTTCTATATGAAATTTATAAGATAAATGCATGCTCTGGGGTATACAGAACTTGCTATAGTCGGACTTTCTAACTCGATGTTTGGGAAAATGTAACATAAATATTTAAAGTCGATTTGCGCGGACTAGGAATTCATTTTAGACCCATGGTTTCTTCGTGAAATTTTTTTAGAATTGACCGTAGATTTCGTTTTTGCTATACGCTTTGTACGTTTTTTTCGGCCCATACAAATCGACCCCCCCTATTGTACATATTTGTATTTTCCGGTTTTCGCATTTTTTAAACAGCGGAGAAACTCCGCGCGAAGATATGACGTCGGAGCTATGTCGTTACCCCGCTAATATGTTGGGACCGAACGGATCAGATGACTAATTCTTGTAGCTGCCATCAAAATTATCGGTCGGAAAATGGGTTTTAGTAAGAAAAACTTTTTGTTTTTAGTATTAGTGCTCTTAAACAACTCGGTCATGGTTTATTTTAATCCGAAACCATTAAATCTAATATTTTCCGTTCAGCATATTCGTAGTAAGACTGGTTTCTGAGCACAAATGATCGGTTTGGTTTGGATTGATTCAGAATCGGCTTGCAACGGTAAACTAAAGTTAACTAAAGTTATACATGAATGCTTGCATTTGAGAATATTAATCACAGTCCAACATAGAAGCAATCGTCTGATCACTTCAAAGAAGTGTAATAACAATCCAAACAACGTTTGCTCCACTTGGAAATTAAAAGACCAAGAAACAGGCAAATCATTTGAAAGTTCGCCAAAAATGCTTGCAGTTTTAATCGCTTCGAAATACTGCAATGGAATTGCAATAAACAGAGAGGGATTTAGCTCGGTGGAAGGAGGTTCAGCACAGTAGGAGAATTTTCTGCACACCCCTACTACGCCCATGAGATACGTAAGAACCAAAGTTAAAAGTGTTTAAGTTATGTTAAACACACATGTTCTCAATTCCACTTCCACGACAACTTTTCGAATGGGAAATTGATTCATGGTTTCCCAACACAAAAACGAAGAAGTTTTTCGTTTTAAACAGTAATGCTTGTAGACCGTTGGAATGAAAAGTAATTGCCAAATACGTACTCCTACAGTTGATTGATGAAAATAGAGTGAATTTTCTTTAAATATGTAATCAACTTAAGAATTTTTAGTAAAATTGAATGATCTTTTGATGTAAAGAAAAGAGCATCAAATTCTTATATTTGAATCCCCAAAACTGACGATAACCAAATCAAATTTTCATTGTAAGTTCCCATAAACAAATGCGTCATCTTTTGAAGTAATACGTGGCGATAGTTCCGTAAGAGGGAAACGGAGAGTAGAGGTGGTTTTATTGGGTAAGAAACTCCAAGTCCCACACTTTATGGCTTTTAATGCTTTCCCCCCCATAAAAAAAACTGCGTCATATCAAAGATCTATACTGTTTTTTTTACGTGATTGTGAACGTATTCAACATTCGTGACTGGATTTGTTGAAGGCTACGAATTGCTTTTTCAACTAGTATATTTTCCGGAATTCTACCCCTGCGGCTATATTCTTATACAAAACCTAAAGAAATATCACAATTTGTTTACTGAAACAATGAAACTGGAGAAAAGGGAATGATTTAAAATTTAAAAAATAATAATTTATAATAATTGTAATAGACTAAATGAGGGATAATAAAGGGTGATTTTTTAAGAGCTATAGGAAAGTTTTTCAAAAAGAAAACACATAAAATTCAGAAAAATGCATGAAATCTTTATTTGAATTGATAGTACGGTCCATATAATTTAATGTTTGAAGATTATTTCATGCAAATATTGACCGTGACCGCCTCAAATGATCCATTTGCTTAGTCCATTTTTGGCATACTCTTTCCAACATTTCGGCCGGAATCTCACGAAACAAAGCTTTAATGTTGTCTTCCAATGCGTCAATTAAAGCGGGCTTGTCTATATAGACATAAGCTTTAACGTAGCCCTACAAAAAATAGTCTAAAGGCGCTAAATCGCACGATCTAGGCGGCCAATTGACTGGTCCCGAACGTGAAATAAAATTTTCACCGCAATCGCCTCTCAATAAGTCCATTGTTGCGCGTGCTGTGTGGCATGTGGCACCGTCTTGTTGAAACCAGACTTCATACAAGTCAAGCTCTTGAATTTTGCCAAAAAAAAGTTGGATATCATCTCCCGGTAGCGCTCACCATTCACAGTTACGTTACGATTCGCATCATCTTTGAAGAAGACCCAAACCAAACTGTGACTTTTCTGGATGCATTGGTAGCTCTTGCAATGCTTCTGATATTCAGTCCAAAATCGACAATTCTGCTAACTTACGTACCCTTTTAGCCAAAAATGAGCTTCGTCGCTTTCTTAACTTGAACTTTCTTAACAGAGCACGCATTTTGATAATAAAATTCAATAATTTGTTAGCGTTGTTTATTTGTAAGACGATTCATGCGTAAATTATAGACCAAACTGAAGATGTTTGACAGTGAAACAAAACACGAAACGTGCGTGAGCTGTTTAAACTAGTGTGCAAAGGTGTGTAAAAATTGTTACATTTTTGAATAAAAATGGAAAAAATTGTTCCCCAGGGTAAAAAATAAGTGGGGATCCCTTTTAGAAGAACCATTTTATTTTCTTAAGAACTTTACATAAGCAAACTCACAAACTACTTATTAAAACAAACCAGATTTAATATCAAATTTTGTTGCTTGCAGCCCTGGTTTTAGCTATCAGTCTAATTGCCAATTCTTTTGCGTGGTTTACAAACGGGAACTTATGTTCAGCAATGCCCTCATTAAAAACCCGGAAATTAACAACAAAACATAAAAACTTCTCTTGTAGCCCGCCAAACATCCGATAGCAACCACAGATGCGGATGGCATTTATGTGCTGGAAATGACCATATCAACACAGCAGCCCAGTCAGAAATTTAACACTTTGGTACACATTGAGTTCCTGGGTCCACATGGCTTTATCTCGGCGATTGATTGGCCATTTCTGCCGGTAATTATAGCCACGATTGCGTTATCTTTCCCTGTAATGTTTCCATGTTTCCGTTTCCCTTTTCCTTATCTAAAAGTTCTATTTGATTATGTGCGGTGTTTATGTGATTTTTGGCGTGATTTGGTTATTTGTATCATTCTCTCAATGGCGAGATTTACTAAGAATACAATTTTGGATTGGAGGCGTCATATTGCTGGGCATGCTGGAGAAGGCCTTCTTTTATGCCGAATATCAGACACTGACGAATACTGGAATACCTGTGCAACATGCCGAATTGGTGGCTGAATTTGTATCGTGTGCCAAACGCACACTGGCACGCATGCTGGTGATTATAATGAGTCTGGGATTTGGAATCGTCAAGTGAGTATAGTTGCCCTACAAAATGAGGGAGTAGATTAATATAGTTTCTCTTTAATTTTAGACCTCGCTTGGGACCCATGCTGCATCGTGTTGTGGGCGTGGGTGCTTTATACTTTACTTTGGCCTGTGTGGAGAGTTATTTGCGCATTACGAATGTGAGTAATGATCGCAGTGAATTGCTTATGGCCAGCATTCCTTTGGCCATACTTGATACGGGCATTTGTTGGTGGATATTCACTTCGTTGGTGCAGACCACCCGCACGCTGCGTTTGAGAAGGTAAGATTTAAAGTAGATATGCTTGACCCCCATGCTTAATTCTTGTATTTTAGAAATATGGTGAAGCTGTCGCTGTATAGGCACTTTACCAACACATTGATCTTTGCTGTTATCGCTTCCGTCATCTTTATGTTGTTTGCCCTGCGTTTGCGTAGAACCGAGAATTGTACGCCTGTAAGTTGGCGTTTTTTTTAATATTTTCGCTGCCATTGGATAACTTGATATTTTTTTGTAGGGCTGGCGTGATATCTGGATAGATACGGGCTTTTGGCATATATTGTTCTCTGTCCTGCTGTTGGTTATCATGATTTTGTGGCGACCCACAAATAATAATCAACGCTATGCGTTTACCCCACTGCTGGATAATCCAGAAGATGAAGACGAAGAAGGTAAGGGAGATTAAACTTTTATTTTACTAACAACTATTTCAAATTAGTTCGTGAATAAAATTCTAAAATATTTTCTATACTTGTATCATTCTTAAAATTTACCCACTGGTAAATCTTCTAATGATTTATCAAACCTTTTAAGCAGGCCTCAATACCGAAAACGGAACCGTTAACAGAAATAACCCGTTTCAAGTTACGTACCGGAACATATAGATTTGGGTAATTTTAGTGAAATTGTTTGTTCAGGAAATAGAAAAGCGAAAGAAATACCTTTTTGAAAACAATGCTTGTACAGTCGAACTTCCTCAAAAATAAGTTCTCGATTTAAGAAATTCGTTTCTGAAAACTGCAGTTTTGTTTAATTTTTTTTTTTAATTCTTCTGACAAATTTTTTTTGTCCCCTTGTAATACGCTATAAGAAAATTCGACTGAATATGTGACATATGTGTCGGTCGCTAATCAATCATTGCTTTATGATGAATGCAGTTTTCATACTAGTTTATCTGAAAGCGCTGACGAAGTTTATATTGCAGGAAAAGACATTTGTTCCAAACCAAGAAAAAGTTCTTAACTTAGAATCAGAATCCTTCTTATTTTCAGAAATAATTTTTTAACAAATTTCTTAATATCCAAAATAGCGTGAAAATATATATTTTCATTTTTTCATTAAATATAATTTATTCATAAGTTCTTACTTTGAAATATAAATAGTAATGAGAAATATAAAATAGTTTTTCAAGTTTTACTTCGACTGCGACTATTACACTGAAACAAAATGATTTAGATTTATCTTAGAATTTATTTTTTCCAATATTAAAAAAAGTAGTACTTATACCGGTACGTACAGGTATACCGAAATAAAAATCCGGCTACCGTAATAACTTCTCTAACGAAAACATTCATTTCGGGGACTTACCGGAACTGGAACCGATATTCGTATCGGGATTAAGCCCTGCTTTTAAGATATTGTCGTATTCGAAATTAAAATTTTTTTTTTGAAATTTTCGTATCATTTTTTTATAGCTACGAAAAGTAGAACAATTTTATGGTTACATTGTTCGCCGCAAAACAATACTTATAATGGGTATAACTGAATCTTTTCGCTACTTTAAGCTCAAAATCGTGACATGAGTTACGGTGATTAGTCGCGGTTTTTTACCCACGTGTTATATATGTGGTCAAAATATTCAAATCCAAATAAGTACTTAACGTCCATTGCCTTTTTGTCTGGACATTAGACCCGAAAAAGTTTTATGTCAAAGTTGTAATCGAAATTTTGGCTTGTATGACCGAGAGCATGACTTAAAGTCATGTCACCGTTCAAAATACATTAAAGAACCCTAATCCATAGATCAGAATGATATTTTGAACAAGTTCTCATCTAGAAACCATTTTGAACTTTTAAGGGGTAACTTGGGTTTTAAAGTTTAAACAAAAACGGTTAAACAACCGTCTCTAAAGACCATAACTTAAATATATTTGGTGGGAGAAATAGATTTTCAGTTTTCTTTACACAAAAGTAATGCTCACTCACAGAAGACTAATGTCTCTGGAATAAGTAACCCTCTGATATTGCGAAAAGGGTAAGAAAAAGGGAAGAACCGTGCTTTAAACATTCAAAAAGATACTGAGCAGTACATGAGGTCTTTCATCTTTCAAAATGCATTCAACCCACATCTCAGTTCAAGTCGCAGACCTCAGCTGCTCCAAGATACTAAAGGACATCTCCATGGCACACTTAACACCTCTCTTTGAACGCTGCACAGCAACCAAGAGAAACTAGCAATAGCTCGAAAAAAAGTAGATGGTGGAATTACATAAATAAAATTATGGGACTGTCGCAACATCGCCTGCCGAAAGTAGTGGCGCTAGAAATGCTAAGGGAGAAAACGCAGTGCTTCAAAACTTGGCAGCAGCTCTTTATTACACACAATGTAGAGTGTGATGTCTTTAATACTGAAGAATGGAAGGCGGCGCAGGATGCGGTACTTGTTGCGATAGACAAGAATAATAGATTTCAGTGTGAAGCTCAAGCCAGAAGAAGCGAATCGAGAATATGGTACAGACAGCTCAACTACAACCTTGGCACAAACAACTATTTTAGTGAACAATATAGCACGGAAACTAGTGGAATTACAGTGAATATCGCTTATATGCAAAAGTTATAATGCAGCAAAATTGTTGCATAAAAGCGATATTTGCATTTAAGCGGTTATCGGTTATATGCAAATCAATTCAGCAATTATAAGCAATTCAGTTATGTTCATTTTGTTTTAACGACAAATAGTTAATACCAAAGATTTATTTATATTATAGATGACGCATGTGAAACTAAAAACGAGTCTTTTTGGCAGCTGACATTGGATGCAAATTTTTGCATTTCGCTGCCTTTACGAGGATGCGTATACTGAAACTTAGCTATACGTTTTCTAAATTAGCTATTCTGCTAAGAGCAAAAATTTATAGGTAATTTAGATGACACATGTGACGCATATAACGATTTTTATTGGGAGCTGACATTGGATCCCAAAAAAAAAATATTATATGAGATGCGGTATCTATATATGTATTGTCTTTGTTAATACTTACATATGTGTAATTTAGCTTGTAGATAAGGATAACTTAAATCACTTTTCATTGGAAATGTCGCAAAGATTTTGTTTCGGTCCTTTCAATATGAGATTATCATACACAAATTGATTTTTAAAAATTTGTTATATTTTTTTTGAATTGTTTTTTTTTCATCATTTTCCAAGATCTGAGCTTCAATTCTTAAAATGCGGTAATATTATTATTATACATATAAGAATAGTGTCGAAGTAGTAAATCCAAATTTAGTAGGTCCTCTTTGGTTAACGGATGTTTTGTATTGAATTCACATAGAACAAAATAACTATTCTCAAATGGATTTTAAATTTCATTCAATACGATACGATAATACAATATTCTCGTCCAAAATAATTCCAAATCAGGCAATGATCTGTCACTTTGAATGTGTTCGGCACCTATTTAAATTTAACTCTGCAACTTCGGAACTTTATGACATTTGGAATTCATAGCACTAAAACATCAGAATTGCTTCTGAGTTTTGAATTCTTTTTGCTTTGATGCTTTGATTTAGTACAATCTAGTAGCATCGGCATTATATTATATATGCAATCAGTGTGAGTTTGCGGCAAATGATTTAAGTAAAAAGCAGCTCATTTGCAGTATTTTTTTACTTGATTCTCTATGAATATTTGAGAAGGTAATAGAACTTAGTTTTGCACCAACTCTGACGACCTCACCAATCTAAAGCACAAAGCCCTGTTCTCAATTCCACTTTGACTTTCTAATAAACGTTTGTACTTTATGCTAATAAGATTGTATGGAAAGTGACACCTTATGTTATGTTAGTAAGTCCGCTTCATGTAAAAGTGGATTTGCTCAAGCAGTTAAAACCGACAGTTCAATGACAAGTGGATTCAATTCGTAGAAAAATGGACCCTTTATCTAGTAACCAAAGATTTTCTTTACACCACCTTCCATTCAAATTTGTAGGAGTAAAATGGCCATTTCATTGTTTTTACGAAAATCGAAGTGGAATTGTGAACTGGCTCTTGTGCCTTAGCGCGAATAAGACTGGTCTACCAACAACTCCGTGTTGATAGCGGATTTGGTTAATCTATGACAACAGTGCTGTCTTTAAGTTTACATATGTGCTATATCTATTCCTTTTCTTGTGGGGATTGGTTACAACACCTCGCTTGCTTTGTTTTAAATGCACGAGATGTTGTGAAGCCTTGCTTTATCCTTCGCAGCAAGCATCTTCTGATAATTGTTGGTTTTTAAGTCATTTAAAATCGAAATTTTTCTATACCTGTTAGAATTGGATGTAAAATTTTTGCAGATTTTATTACAAAGTCATCTGTTCAACTATCAGCAACTGTAATGCAAAATTTGCTTACATCCGATTGAAATAGTGCGCAGAAATTTTAAATTTGATGTATAATGTTTGCATATAAGCGATATTTGCTTATAAGCGATTTGCATACATGCAATTAAATTCTTATATACAAATTGTGCATAATGCTCTAAAATGTTCAGCTTTTGCAATTTAACCGGTATTTGCATACAAGCGGTTCGTCATATAACCGATATTTACTGTATATTCAAAACCAGATGCGAATTGCTTCCACTGGAATACCGACCCCACTACAGCGATAATATCTGCACCTTATGTAATACGCGATCGAGAGAAGACATAATTCACATCATTGCATTATGGCCTATCCTGCCGAAATATAGAGTAAAACACTTTAATAAAAGTTATTTCGAACAGAAGGAGGCAATTGAGCTACTCAATGGAAAAAACTGGCAGGATTTTGCGAAGTTCATCAAAGCTATAATAAGTTACAGAAAAAATATTATACTAGAAGACTTTTAAGTTTAAAATATAAATAGGGAACAAATTTTTAAATATAGAAGGTTAACGGTAAATTAACCAAGCCAAAACTGGAAAAAAAACTACTACTAACTACTACTGGTGGCATCAAACATCATGCTGTTAAGCTAAATCACTACGTTGTACAGTTTCTTCTCAGGGAATGTAGAGAATACTCTTTGGCCGCCCTGGCTGTATGATTAGGCATCACTAACGAATACAACTGCGAAACCACGCTACTTCGAGGACCCGTCTTCACCAAACTACTTCTTGATCACCGACTTAATTTACTGCTACTATTTGTAAGGCCAGGAGTGTTCTTGGGTTTATTAGGCGCAGGAATTTGATGATCCATATTCAACGAAGAATTTGTACAGTTCTGTTGACGGTGCTATTCTCGAGTACGGATCATGTATGTGGTCTCCGCAATATTCGATCCATCAAGATAGAATTGAATCTGTGCAAAAGCAGTTTCTATTGCTTGTTCTTCGTGGGTAAACCTGGAATCCTGAGGTCCATTTACGTAATCTGGCAGACTTCATTTGATTGTCGTATGATTTTCTATGCTTGGAGTAATTTTTATACGCAGATTGATTAATGGTAAAATCGACTAATTGAGTTGTGGTTGGCCATAATAACCACAACGTTCCTATTAGACTCGAAATTTTATACCCCTATTAGTGAATCGTTGTACGTGTACTCTGGACCTCAACGTCCATATAAAAAAGGCTTTTGAAGTTTACTTAACTACGCCCATGGAAACCCATGATGGCTGCAAGTAGGACCGCTAAGACCAAAGCCACCGATGGCCGCCGTCACTCGAAAAATCCCACAGAAATAAGACGAAGCTATAACTGTGAGAAACGGGTGGTCCGTCAGTTTTCTGTCTGCATTATTTGGTCCTGTTCCAAACACAATGGAACAGTTCTAGGCATATTTGTCTACTGTGTTCCAACTAACCTAATCTATCCCATTGGTCACTCCAATTTACGCTTAGGCCAATGCCGATCTATAAATTCAGAGCTCGGTAAATAAAAGAAATTATTTTTTGATAGCGGGTAGTCCTGTAGTCGTGCGATTACGCCGTAGCATCGTCCAAGAACTTACAAAAAATTGTTATTGAAAGTAAGCTTCATGAATAGAATACATTTTCATCTACAATCTTTGGCAAAGCTGATTAAATTAGCCCTATCTGTATTATAAAATACGTCTCTTTAGATCTTGGTCTCAACCTAAAGAAGCATTTTAAACGTTATAGGAAGCTAATATTAATAATGACCAAAACTTTTAAGGGAGGAATTAAATTGATGAATTATGAGCCGAATTAAGTATTACGAACCTTGAAATTATTTCTTTACCCTCAATCCTTTGCAAGATCAACAAAATTAACTTTCTCACATTATGTATCATTCCAGATGAAGAAGATCAATTTGTGGCCGATGCCTATGGCATTAAAATGCGTGGCCAGAATGGTCAGGTCAAGAGTTCAAACAATTCACGAACTGCCACCACAACCGAGGAAGACGATTTACGTTGGGTAGAAGAAAATATACCCTCATCCATGGGAGACCCAGCTCTACCCGTACTCGACTCCGATGAGGAAATTATCAATACCAAATTTGAAGTTTCCAAAATGCAATAAGCTGTGACTTACGCTGGACTTAAGACTATTTTTTCGATTACCCAAAAAGAAGAGAAAAATGCATTTTATTTATATAAAATTATATTTCGAAGCATGACCTTGATGCTGGACAACACGTTACAGCTTCTACACATAATATTACGAAAATAAAAAACGATTGCACTTTCGGTTTGCGTAACCCAGCCATGCCCCTGTAAAATATTGTATGTAATTGTAGACTCTCATCGCCCCTTTCCCCTCTCTTCACTAAAGAAATCTTAACTTATTGATAATCACTAGCTTAAGTTGTAGATATTTATGCGAAAAAAATGTTTAATTTGTAACGCAAAGAAAAGCGGATCAAATATTTCCAACCATCCCTTGTATATAGTTGCTAAACACAAAAACAAAGTTCTCTATATATAAATGTATTCACTTTTCAACTTGATCTGCATACTTACTGATAAACTAAATAATACTACATGTATGTATGATTAATATCTATTCAAGGCTCGCCGCAGCCTTATCTTAATTAAATACATTTTTAACTGTAGAGCAGTTTACGATTTTTCATAAATAAAATACGAAACGTGTGTACTAATTGTAGCCATATACCAAATTACAAGCGGGATTTTATTTTTAACAATCTATCTTATCGAATTTCTTATCGGAACTGCCATGGAATGCAATTGGAATTGTTTACAGTGAAATATGAGGCAACATGTTGACCCAATGATTATATTTATTTATTTTTACTTATGGTGGATAGTCTCGCATGAAAGGTTATATTAATTTCGATTTGAAGTTTGCAGCTAGAATTTCTATCTAAAATAAATCCAAGCAGTCGGTTCACTCCACGCTTACTTGAAAAGCTTACCAATTCAAACTCCCTTAAGCCTTCTGCCCCACTTTAATTGGATGTCAAGAATGACATCAAATCCTCTTCCTTAAGAATGACTGGAGCCATGAGCATCCGACACCGGAACTAGAGTTTTTGATGGAAAAGAAACAGCACTGGCATAAAAGTTAACTTCGTATGTGCCGAAAATTTTATACGAAAAAAATATATCATTAACAATGTCCGAGCTTAAGAACGCAAAAATGGAAAACTGAAAGGTTTTTCGTCCAAAAACCTATTTTTAGATAGTTCCCATATCAGCTGAAGCTGACTTCTTTTGTGCAAAAGAGAGAATTTGTGCAAATTTAAGCTCGATAGCTTAAATACTGTGCAAATGTACAAAACTTAATCATGAATATAGGAACTAAATTTTATTTCCTTCCATACTTTACAAGCTCCTGGGAAAAAATATAATACACTTTATAAGTGTATAAAAACTGGCCGGCAGGAATCCCAAAAAACAGGCCAATTAACCCCTCAGTACAGATTCGAAGGTTTCATTTACGTTATTCCGCAGTTATTCCCTACCATCCGATCAAAAAAATATTACCAGAAATGAAATCAGAGCAATTATGGTTTTTCTCAGACTTTACCCGCAAAATATAAAAACTATTTTTAGATGTTATCCCTTCTCCACCCTCCATTAGTCATCCCAGATAGATCGGACAAATATAGCCAAAAATGATATCGGAGCACCTAAAAACCTATGAATCGATATTCCATTTAATTTTTTTTTATATATCGCCCCCATAAGTTATCCCCCTTCACATCGATTGGCAAAATATTTCCAGAAACTAAACTGGAGCACGCAAAAACCTATAAAGCGATGCCCCAATTGATTTTTTTTAGATTTTACCCCGACTTTCTCCTACATAAGTGTTTGATCGGAAAAATATTGCTAGAAATGAAATCGGACGATTTTGAAAGCTATGAAACGATTTGATTTTTTTATACAATAACCCTTTCCCTTTCTAGAAATCAACCCTTCCCCTCCGATCGGCTAAATTTTGCCAAAGAAAAATCGGAGCACCCAGAACCTATGAAAGACTACCTCATTTGATTTTTTGTTTTGTTCAATTTTACCTTAAAATTATTTAACCACAATTATGTACAAGATTGGAATAACAAACACAAACACCCAACTATGCAGATGGTGCCAAGAGAAGGAGATTTAATAGCTTTGGAAAAGACAAGACACAATATTAATTATATATTTAGAATATTCTTGATCAGAGCGTTAAGACGCGTCGTTATTACAATATGCATCTGCATCTACTCTACAACACAGTTTTAACACTATCGAAACTTAAAACTTTGCATAAGTTTTCGTATTACATGACGAACCAAACGAACAATTATGTGTAGGTACGGTTAATTTTTGGGTATATTCATGACTTTCTATAGAAACTGATTGACTCAGGGTGAGTGTATTTAAAATTAAGTGCTAAAGAAAAAAGTCAAAAAAAGACAAGATTGTGGTTCCTAGGTGTATATGTACAGAAAGTATTGACCTTCGCTATTTTAAGCTGGTAAACCAGACCGGCTTTCTCTTAAAAATTTTGAACCGAACCGAAAACCGTAAAGCAAGAGTAGAGCGCTGACTTTCAGTCAAAAAATGATTAAGTTCAAGTTGAAAAGTTTTCACATTGCAGCGTTTTAAGGAATGTTTTGACCGGAAGAACAACATGTGACCCTGTCTTGCCTTGTTTTTGCTTAAAAGCATCAACTGAGTTTGAAAGATTTGCGTTGTAATAGTACTACTCGTTTGTAGCAGCTCAAAGAACACCACGCCCAATTGGTTCCAGAAAATACAGAGCTTGACCTTGAATATACGGCTTTGGCGTATGGCCGGGCGGACCGTATGATAGCATGTTCCTCGTAATCTTCTTGTAGCATTCGATGGCCTTTAGCTGCAGTTTTTCTTTAATTGAAAACACAAAAGTAAAGTTTTCTTTTTGGTTTGGTTGGGAAGTTTTGTACGTATGTGAAGAAAGGAAGATAAAAGAGAAAGAAGAGAGTAATTGATTTGTTTGATATAGAGATTTATTCCTTGTCCAGTTCAAGGAAGAGAGCTAACTCCACTGGTCGGGAGCATAAGTCTGGGGTGAGATCGAAGTGATGTTTGGTTTCATGTGGGCTGTGGCCAAATTTAGGGAATGGGTCAACAACCTCTGGTTTGATGCGGGCAAGATAGCTGTTTAGATGCCTGCTTCTCCTGTATGGGAGTTGCGCAAAGTCCTCATAGCTTACCATGGATCTTCTTATGGCCTTGTATGTGCTCTAGATCGTCTCCTTTTAAATGAAGTTGGTTGCAACCGAGGCTTCAAACCGGTCCTGCTCGGTTTTTTGGACTAAGAACCTAACATTATAAATTTTTAACCTGCTGAATCTGGACCAGAACCGGTACCCCTCTTTTTAGAAAAAGATGAATATTTAAAGCTTTCGCTTTGGTCAGCTTTTTCAGAACTTATCGAGAAGAAAATGAATGCTTAAACCGTGTTGTAAAATGCCAAAACAAATCCATTTCAACGAAAAATATCTTCGAATTTTACCGAAAATTTAATCAACGATCTTAGAATCGATGAACCAAGAACCGAACCAAAACCCTTCGATTGGATAAGTAAAGAGGAACCGAGGCAGGAACCCCGTACTGAATCTTCTACAGAATTGCCTTGGTTGCAACATTGTGCAATTTGATTTAATACCAGTTACGGCATCTATTAAAAATCCCTTTAAATAGTTTTGTACAAGTATGAAAAAGATTTTAAAGCTATAAAATGTTTAAATTTCAATTTCAAATGTGTGAAAATCATTATATTCTCCCCTAAAGAGGGGACCTTTAAGCCGAACCCCCGGTTAGTTAGCTCCAAATATGAGCCGGCGGATTACAGAAACGACCCAGACCTCATTTTCGATTGGTTTGCATCTCTGATTTATACTCTCCTCCTTAGTCTCTATGTTAGAACGTAGTAGTACGATCCTTTCCTGTTTTCTACTGGATATCTTCTATCTATTTTACTTTTCACTATTTTCCCCTTTTTTTCTCTTAGTCATTATGTCTAGTATAATAAGATTATTCAATTTAGTTGAATTATTGTTTTACTCTTCCTTAATAAAACACATTTCTCAATATTTATTAAGTTCCTTCATTTGTTTGCGTACAAAAACTGTTGTGTGTGTTGCCTTGGTAATTTATTTAAATCATAAAATAAAGTATGTTATTGTGAAGTTCTATACATAATACCGAAGAGCAGTTTAAATTTCGTAAATATTAATTAATAAACACATTTATTTATTATTCGCAAAGGAAAATACATTATTATTATTATTATTAACAGGCAGGCAAATGAAATACAAAAGTTAGTTGCCTTCTCTTGATTTTGATACAAATATGCATTATACAGATACAAATACTTAAAGATACTGTCTCGAGGGCGGCAAATGGTGGCGATTTTCTTTCTTGTTGTTGTTGGTTGGTTTTGTTGGGTTTTGGTTTAAGCGCGACTTTAAAATTGCATCTATGAATGGGATGGAGTTGGTTGGAGACAAAGAGGTCAATTCACATAATTTAACAATTTATTTTCTCTTTAACAAATTTTATGCCTAGAAATGCGCAATGTTATTTAGTTAAGCTTAATACAAAGAGGCTGGTTTGTGAAATTTTTTTCGAGTTAATCGAGTGCAAATTTCAAAATTTACCGAAAAAATTGTTCAGAACTTTCTACTTAATTATCTAAATTTGACACTCAATTAACTTAAAATCAAATTTAGAAAAAGCTTAAAGAGATTTGCAAACTGACAATACATAACTTGATAGGAAATCTCACAAGTTTATGACTTTCCAATAAATTATTGTTGGTTGCATTCCCCTCTTTTCCTTAATCTGCCGCCTTTAATGCTGCTCTTTCCGCCTTCAGTATATCCTTAATTTCAGTTCGAGTCGGGTTTGGCACTGCGCTTTAGTATAGCCGCTGCCAAATCCTTTTTCATATCCGCCTGCTGACGTTGATCGGCCAGAGATTGTGTGCTTCTTAAACCGTTCACAATATCCTTGGTTTTGCCAAAATAAATCTCGTTTAGCGTATTCCTGATTTTATTCTCCATTTCCTCCACCATTTTACCTATATTGGCTATATGCGGGGACGATTCGCTAACATTGGCATCCTGTTCCGCCTGCCGGGTCAAGGATCCACCCAAATTCATTGTGCCCGAACCCTGCTTATTCGTTTGCAACCAAAGCATGGCCGTCGAGGTGAGTTTATAGTGTGCCGTACGTCCCGTGGTCTTCTCTTGCACCTCCACCACATGTATGGAGTCCCAGCAGCCGCGTATCATTTTACTACCATCTCCAGCCTTCTTGATCAGTATGACGGCCGCAAATCCATGATCCAAATCCCACAAGTACACCGAGGAAACGCCACCCTCATAATACATTTCACGATACTGATCAAAGGCATAGTTCGCCTCAATTTCCAATTTACGCAAACGCTCGGAGGGCATTTGGCCATCTTCCAGTGGCGGATAATAGGTATTCGACCAGGGTGAGCGATAGGAGTCACCATCACGATTATAATCGCACAGTAGATAATCCTTGCCGTGCTCTTTATCTTTGGCTATCTTCAGAGGTTGATCGACAGATGACAGTAAGTCTTCGCATAATTCAGGAGCCAAATCGATCAGATCAATTAGATTCTTTTCAATCTGCTGGGGCGGCAAACGTCTCATTAGATCCAACGCACAATCCATTTGCATTTCCGACTAAAAAATTAAAGTAAGAAATAAAATTGAATTAAGAGAAGGAACTGTGTGTTATTGAAATATTATCCGATGATAGAGGCATTCTTTGGCAATGGATTAAAGGGGGAATGTGGGGTATCTCTACTAGTTCTATCGAATCTGCAGAATCTATAGATGGGCGAAAAGTTGCAGAATTATCTTCTCGAAGAGGTTGTACGCAACGACGGCTTTCCCGTTAAAATTTTTTTAACTCAACTCCAAACTAATCCCGTACCCATTTAATAACTTCCGGTTCCGCGGTATTTGCGTACAAATTTCGTGATCATCAATGAACTAATCCTGTTTTATTTACCAGTCCGTTGAACAAACAAATAAAAAATATTCAAGTCTTAGATCATTTACGAAAAACAAAGGTTCCGTGTAAATCAAGTCAAAGTCAGAAATCTAGAGGGATAGGGAATATTTTAATTGTTTCATCACATTTTGCCTGAACGGATTAAAAAACTTAAAAAATGAAATTAGATGTAATTAACAACAATAAACATTTGCCAACAGAAGATCTTCTCATAACAGAAAACAACGGAAAATTCAGTATGAAGACCGGGTTAAAAAAACTAAACATATCGTCAATGTAAATGGGCCGAAACTTGACCCTTCTAAACTGAGTATTTTTCAAGTTATTACGCCCTTTTAATTCTGATTTATTTATAAGAAACGTTTTGGGCGCACAAAAAAGTCATATATTGTGCGTGTGGATCCTAAATACAAATTAGTGTGCTGAGATAGCCCAAAAAATGCCAAAATCGCCAAATTTGGGATTTTTAAGTTAATATAACACGGTTTTAAAATGCGATTTGTTTATAATATTTAATGAGCATTTAAAATCATCAGTTATAAAAATACGGATACTTAAGGGTGTAGCCAGAGAGCACAACTCCCAGACAAATCGTGATGGATGTGGAGGAAGATATAAAAGATGTGATGACATAAGTGTACTTTCACACAGAATGGCATGTTCAATAGATAACTGTATTTCCCCCAGAAGACCGGAGTCTTCCAGATACCCATTTGAAACGCAAACTGTTGGACGAGACAGTTCTCTAATGGGTTCTCTCACTCTTCCCTTCGGATTTAATAAATAATTAAATAAAATAATTAAATCAACAAATTCTGAGTTCGACGTTCGAGTTCGATGTTCGTGTGGATCAACGTTTCATTTCTCTGCGTACACACCGTAAAACGTTTGTCGTCAAACCTTTTGCGTGTGCTTTTAGAACGCTTTTTATATCCTGTTCCCATTTAAAATGGGAACAAGTAAGAGTGTTGCGGTCGAGTGCCCCGACAGCAAAATACCCTGTCCAAAGTAATGTGGTTCCTATAGCTTTGAATTCCATTTATTTTAAAATTTATTTCAATAAATGGACAGGCGCACTTATGTATATATCTTCACTGTTTTTGCTCGGATCTCATTGTGGTACACAGAATAGATAGGTGTTGGGCCTCACTGAATATATATTAAGTCACTAGGTTAAAACTTAAAAAATTAAGAAGATGGAGGAGGAATTTGCCAAACCTGAAGCAAACTTTATCTGAGTACGGTGTACACCTACATACATGCAAAAATTTGTGGCTCTAACTCTTATAGTCGGTGAGATCTACGCGTTCATACAGAGAAAAAGACCGTTTTTCGCTGTTAAAAGATGGAGGAGGAGGAGTTTTTCAAATCTGAAACAAACTCGATGTGGGTACAGTATACACCTATATACATTCCACAACTTGTGGCTCTATCTATTACAGTGTCTGAGATCGACGCGTTCATACAGACAGACGGACAGACGGACATGGCTAGATCGACTCGGCTGTTGATGCCGATCAAGAATATATATATTTGATGTGGTCGGAGATGCTTCCTTCTCCCTTTTACATACATTTAAACAACTTCATGATCCCCTTTTTCCCATTTTTAAGGGGAAGAAGCTGTTTCATTTTTTAGGTAATTGGTTAAATTAAATTTAGTAGTTTTTGTTGTTGTGGTTGATTCTGCGGTTGTTCTTGTATTTCTGTTCAAAATTTACCAAAAACTTAAAACCTGGGGCCATGGTTGCAAAAATTTTTTCAGAACGGATGATCTAAAGTGAAAATTGAAGACGGGGTTTTGTTAAAAATTGATGTAATTCTGGTGTGAACTAGGATATTTTGCATCGGTCAATAAATGGCGGAGTTACATTTAATTCACACCAGAATGGTGGGTATTAGGAGCAATTTGAAAATCGGTCAACAGGTACTCTTTAAATCTTTGCATAATCGCATTTAAAGTTTCGACATCTGTTTTCGATGAAATAAAAATTATTTTTTGAGAACCCAATTTTATTTGGTGCATTTGGGTGTTACTGTTTTAAAAAAATTAAATTGACTTAATATGTAAATAAGAGCTTTGTAAACTATAATTATACAGATGGTGACAACTCTGGCTGCTGTCGATATACTCAAACACGTGCGCAGGCCAGCCAGCCAGCTGTTTATGAAAGCGACTTCGAAATCGAGTTCGAAAAGTCAAAACGTAGCCAAATCGTTCGGAATTGGGAGCAGCAAATAGTAAAACGTTTGTTTTCGTTTCGTTTTTACTTTTTGAAAACGTTCGGAATTCGGAACAGGCCTGATAATCTCCGCAATTTTCAAAACAAAAAAATGTTTTCCAAAATATCGAACATTTCAAAAATATTTATAAAGTTTTTGGCCAAAAACTAAGAATTTCTAAAAATACGAGGTTGAGTAAAAGGTTGGGGAAAAATCATGGTTTTTGTTTAGGATCTGCTTGAAAGTTTTGCAGGATGTTTATAAGATCCTAATAGAAGGTTTAAGCAAATAAAAAATAATGAAGGTATACAGTACTCTTAAAGCGGTTTGAACTAGGGTTGTCAATATTTATCAAAATTTCAAAATCGATAATATCAAAAATGAAAATTTTCAAAATAGTCATTTGATATTGTTTCTGTAAGTCGTAAGGAAACTAAAAAGGTTCACACCCAAGGTTTTAAAATAAAATTTACTATTTTTCTATACGCTTTATGCGATTTTGCTTGGGCCAGCCTGACCAACCGTGGTCTATAGTGCCCCCTACTGAGGTTATAACTCCCCTCGCAGCCCTATTTCCTGTACGACAGTCAGGGTTCTAAGTTACTGATATTGTCCTCCTGCAATTACCAACCATAGTATCTGGTATGTGGTTTATTAGAATATCGATAATCGCACGGAATATCCCTTATTTTTAAAGAGAAATATCGATATATCGATAAACTATGGACAACCCTAGTTTGGGGCCTACCAGATGATAAAACTCAGAGACATGAGGATTCCGAACAAGAACCTAGGAAAATTTTATAGTTCCTATGTTTCCTTCGGGAAGTTCTGCGACTGGTTTTCCGCAAGAATATAAAAATTAGTTCGTAGGATCAAATGTGTGGGATATGTACAGATATCTATCAAGGATATCAATACTTAATTCGTCAAAATAAAAATAAACTAAGAAAAAATAGGTCGGCAAATCTTATCTCGGTTGTAAGTGAGCTGGTCCTCATCGGGTGATAAGAGTTTTGCAGGAAAACGTTTTTCGGTAATGTTATTAAAGTTTTACATTAGTTTTTCAAAGTTTTCTTTTACAAAAAATGGTAATCGTTTATCTTTATCATTAATATATGAAACGTCATTTAAATTACAAGCTACTTTTCAGCTTATCACTTTCCATACATTTTTAATTCCTCTTCCCTGTTCAGTAGTCGATAAAACTACCATTTGAATTTGAGTCATTGGCTCTAATGATAAGCAAAACCAGCACAAAACCCCCCACCAAACTTCACAGTGACCGGTAAATATTCTCTGCCTTATATGGGCATTACTTTAGGTCAACACCGCCCCTCTCTCTCTCTCTCTCTTTAGACGCTGCAGTAGCAAAACAAAACATTTGCATTTGTCTGACAAAATCTATCCCCGCGCTCCTTCTTCAATTCAGCTGCTTTATTGCCTCCGATTTTGACACAATTTATTCATATTTTAGCTGCATATTACTCACCATTTTTGTTGTTGTTGTTGCTTATGATTTTCTTGTTTGCAGTTGTATTGCTTCGTTGGCTTTGTTGTTGTGGGCTATTAACTTTCAGTAGGCACTGTCTTTTTAATAACTATGTTTTGTATATTTATTGCAAATTAATTGCACAAAATGTACTTTTTTCCACCGAATTGTTTAATATTTATTTATTGAGATGTTGCTCGAGTTATGAACAGTGTGACCGCCCGCGGCTGAAATGAAAATATCTAACAGAAATTTTATTTAGGTATTAAAATTAGCTTGTGGATGCCTTAGAACTGGTTCACAGTGGGGCCAACATTTTGATTTTGACTCAGAACCAGCGAAAAAAATGATTTGCCTTAAAAAGCATTAGGAATGATCGTTAGCTGGTAAATTGGTATAAAGTTTATGAATTGTAACAAAGAAAATCTAACATAGAAGCACACTTTGCTGCGTCGCCAACATTTCACTCAGATATAAGTCAGCTGTTTGCTGTTATTTTGGCTCTCTGAGTCATTCTTTGACTGTTTGAGTAATTTTTGTGGTATGTCCATCTGCCTCTAACCAACTTAAATTTTGAGTAAAATTTTGAGTTGTCGCAATGAATGTTTTCTTTGTCAGGATGGAGTAAACATCACTCAAAAAAGAGATGCTTTTCGAAGTGAGCTTCTATGTTAGATTTTCGTTGATTGTAATAATAATATAAAGAATCGAGGAAGACGGAAACACTTTATTAAGATTCATAAGAACAAATAATGCTAGTTTACAAAAAAAAAATTCATAAATGACCTATTTCTACTATTTTTTAGTGTAGTTGGATGATCTGAAAAATCGTTTAGGAAATGTTTTGTGGCATAGTTTTTTTAAATATTTTTCCATTTTATTCAATAATTACACTTAAATTTTTAGCCATATATCACTTCATTATCTAATTAAACTTACTGTAAAACTTTAAAATAGGCGAAAATACTGCGGTATAGGATATTTGAGATTATCACATTTAGTGAATAAACGAAACAATTATTTGGGCCGCTTGATTTCTCAAGCAGAGATATTTTGTAGGGGAGAGTGGGGGGTTGTGATCATAGTTTTGTTTTTCGAACATAACTTCGCCAAAAATAAATATTTTTTCGTTCTGTAAATTTTGTATTTTAGGTAGAAGATGCACAAAACTTTTCTCATAACTAGTTTTAAAAAATAAATTTTTGGGGTTTTTCTTATTTCATATTGAAAAAAAAGTGATTTATTTACATTTCGAAAATTTGTGGGGGGTTGTGAGCCACCCATTTAAAAGTTCAAAATTCGTGCTTTTAAGCAATTATTCTTTATTAAATGAAAAAATTAAAATTTTTTCTCATATTCTGAATTAAGAAATATCAATGAAAAGTGATAATTTATTGACGGCATCAGGCTTGTGTTCTTTTATAAACGAGCACTTTTTGCTGGTGGCTGTTCTTTTGTTTGGCTTTTTTAATGTTTCTTTAACTTCGTTGGAAAGTTTTTCCTCTGTTTTATTGCGCATCATTGCAATATTTTCTTTGGAAGTCAAAACCGACTTTATGTCAAAGTGGCTCACAACCTTCCATATCTCACTTTTTTTTTGTCGACGTCACATAACCAAAAGAAAATTATTTAAAAAAAAAAAAAATTTTCTATCAAAAAAGGCAACTGACCAAAGATATTTCCCTCATACTTACTTTTGGCATTACGAAAAAAAATTTGTATAATATTTACAATTCAAAAATTAAAACGTAATCGATGTCCCACAAGCGTAACAGAAGAAAAGCGATCAGCCGAACCAGTAACCGTAACCCTAACCGTTATTAGTTTCGGTTTTAAATGCTAAGAGTAATGTAATCGTTTTGAAACTGAAATAAAAAAAATTTCCGTCACCGAATCCTATATTGATAATTGGTTCCAATCACTACAGCACACCAGTGCACTGGTAACCAATGTTAAATATACTTCTCACATTTGCTATGTAGAATATAATAAATTATTTGAAATAGAGTCCATTTATAAACTGGGGAACAAGTAGCAATTGTTTTTAGGTGTTAATGTGTCCTTCGAAGTTAACTTTAAAATACTCGGCTACATATAAACTACCCACATATATAAGCAGTCACAAACATGTATTTTTAAATGCTAAACAAAATTGCAAACAGAAACAACATTTACCATGTCCAAGCCTTTAATTTCCATGCTTAACATTCCCTTTTAATTGCACGTATGTAGTAAATTCCCACAAGTACTTACACTGAAAAAAAAATAAAGTAGGTATCAAAATGGACCGATATTTTGTTCAAAATTTTTCATTAATTCTTACATACAAAACTAATATTTATTTAAAAATTGTGTGAATATCACATGCTGTCAAATGAACTTGAAAATAAATTCTTAAATTGATGCTTTGACGCCTAATTAAAGTAGATTAATCATAATGACAATCAATTGACCAGTTCCATTTCTTTCTATTTTTTTTTTTATTTTTTGGATCAAATATATGTTTTAAATTGGGAAAAATTTATTATTATTTCTTTATTCAAATCCAAACTATTAATACCTGTTATTACGAACACTATATTTGAAGCAAAGTCATAAGGCTCTCGTTTTCTGTATAAGTCGTTTCGCAACATAGTTTTTGAGTGCTTAGAAAATGTCAACTTTTGTGCCAACAAAACACAATCCTACAAATTTTTCGATTTAGCCATGTCCGTCTGTCTATATAAACGTGTCAAATTTTTGCATGTATTTTAGGTTGGACCCCATAAGTATGAAATTTTTAAGGTCATGCTCTCACCGCCCATCTGATACTTTTTGTAATAATATAAATATATAATTAGCGTAAAAAAAAACAAAAGCAAAAAAGTCGAGTTTTAACGGGCGCGAATAGCCTCTAAGGCTTTTATATATATAACTCATATGCAGTGTTGCCTATTATAATAAATTTCTTTTCTATTATAAATAGTCGGCGCTGATTTTATTTAAAAACTATTCAAATGGAAAATAATAAAAGACTACTACGTTTTATGTGTTATATCAAAAAATGACAGCAATTAAAATACACAAATAATTTCGTTTTAAAAATTTGTATTCAATGAACGTGTCGTATTAGTCGGGATTTACACGATGAAGCAAACTTCATGAAGTTTTCTTAGTAGGCTTGAAAATCAAAGGAATTCTACTAGAATTGTTAATCAAAATGTATAGAACCACACGTGTATGTTTCGCCTACTGAGATAACTTTATGATGTTTGCTTCACCGTGTAAATGCCGTCTAAAGCTCCATTTACACGACCTGATCGCTCAGATGAGTTTTCGTCATGTGCTTTTACACATGCCTGAGAAGCTCAGATGAGCCAGTTGCAGAACCATTGGTTCATCGGAATCATCTGGTTCATATGTTGTACATTGTTACGTTGCTTTGATTACATAGAAGAAGAAGACAAGAAGAATAAAAAGCGAAATGGCGATCGACGTTCTGATGAATCTTAAGTTGCAATTTATTTTTTGGATTTAAATAAGAATTCACTTGACATACAAGAAACTTGACCGATAGCCAAAATTCGATAAGAAATGTATATCGATTGTCAGAAAATGGCAACGCCAGCACCCTGCAGTTAGGCAACACTGTAACTCGATAAATGCCACTCAGATGAGTGCTCAGGCCAAATAGAACCGGTTCTATTTCGTCTGATCGCTCATCTGAGTAGCTTCATGTCTACTCAGACGCCTTTTTACACGGTCAGACAGCAATTAGACGAAAACTCAGATGAGCGATCAGGTCGTGTAAATGGAGCTTAAGTAATTTTTTATCAAAACCTAATGGATCCTTAGCGCCCATTTAAAAATAAAATAGAATTTGTTTGTTTTTCACAATCATTATTTATAAATCAAATATAAGCTTTGGGATTGCTGAGAACTGTTTTTTTTGGTTCCATTTTGCCGTTTTTGAAAAGTAATAGAGATTCAGAACGTGAACCGACTGGATTCGGTAGAGGGCGTTCCTAGCTAACGAACCAGAGGCTGTATCCCAGAGAGAGCGAACAGTACAATAGTGGACAAAAGTATTTTTACTAAAAAAATTTCATAAACAATCCATTATATCTTTTAAACCAAAAATCCTAAAATTTTGAAATTTCTATCGAATACTGGTATAAAAGTAAGCTTTAAAAAAATCATAAGTAGTACACAATCGGATGCATAGGTTAGAAAATATAAATTAAAATGTGCAAATGGAAGAGGACATAAGTATTTTGACAAGAATTCCAAAATTAATTTATTCTCAGCGCAGGACCTCAAATGCTTAAAGAACTATTGATTCTAGACAACTTTTTCACGCTAAGCCCGAATCTGGCTTTAGAAATTCCATATCTCTAATGGATTAACTGTAAAATGGACATAAAAATGCAGAAAATGGCCTTTTTCCACATTTTGTAAGGACCCTATATCCTAAAAACGGGTTCTTTTTGAAAAATTTTTAAATGTAAAATTATAGTACTCAGTTTTATCTGTAAATTGTAGTTTTTACTTTATTCATTTTTATAAGATATAAGTTCGAGATCGATCTGCAAAGTAAGGATGATTTGCATGCAAGTCAGCAGCTCAGTACTAAAATTTACATTTACATTCAAATCGGCCATACTTTGCAGACCGATCATGAACTTATATCTCATAAAAATGAAGAAAGTAAAAACTACAATTAATAGATAAAAGTAAGTACTTTAACTTGACATTTACAAATTTTAAAAAAATTACCCGTCAAATATGCCATTTTCGGCATTTTCGTGACCATTTTACCGTTAATCTATTAGAGATATGGAATTTCTAAAGCCAGATTCGAGTTTAGCGTGAAAAACTTGTCTAGAAGCAATCATTCGTATAGCATTTTAGGCTATGTGCTGAGAATAAATTAATTTTGAATTCTTGTCAAAATACTTATTTCCTCCTCCATTTTCACATTTTGATTTATATTTTCTAACCTATGCATCCGATTGTGTACTTCTTATGTTTTATTGAAAGCTTACTTTTATACCAGTATTCGATTTCAATTTCAAAATTTTGGGATTTTTTGTTTGAAAGATATAATGGATTACTTATGAAATTTTTTTAGTCAAAATACTTTTGTCCACTGTTGTAAATGAGAGCGAACAGCTCACAATTTTCTTTCCAATACTTTTTGCTGCATTGAGTCAGGACAAGCAGGACAGGCATTTTCGCGCGATGAGTTTCTGTGAGTGGTGCAAGTCTTTTCCGGAGAATGCCTTTCGTGACGCCGTTAATGCTGGGAAATCGCGGTGGCAGCGTTGCATCGACGCAGAAGGAACCAATTTTAAAAGTTTTAAAATAAAATTTTTTTTTAGTCAGTCCTATTACTTTCCGGACAAACCTTGTACCTCTGCTCTAACGAACGTTGAATTTTCGGCTTGCTTGAGACCAATCTCCCCACAGAGTAAGTAAAAATTAATAAAATTTATTAAATAGTGGTTTAGTTCGAACAAATGATTCAGAAATAAAATTGGTGAAGTGGGATTGCCTATGCTGCTCTGGGATTGTTGTTGATGATTAGTTCAAGTAGATTGGCATCTCGTGACACCAAAAATAGTATACCACCTTACTTTTCTACTGTTGTGTAACAGCTGTGAAGTTAGTAATTGTATGGAAAAAAATACAGTGAACTCAGTTAGAAACGTACACCGGTACAGTAGCTTGTCCTATATTTACTTTCATTGTTGTTTGAGGTTCCCAACTGATAAAAACATTGATTGTATGGAAAGGCAGATGAAGCGATGGTTTTGACAGCGATAAGCCTACTGAAGATTCATTCGGGAGAATGTTGAAACGGTACCGTATAGGCAACCAGCTCATTTTTGGTGTACAATAATGCATAAGTTGTTTTCAGATGTGAGTAAACACAACTTTTTCGGACCTTGAGCCAGCTAAACTCACTAAGTTTAGCAATTTGGTAAACTCTTCATTGGTTTAAGGTTCAGCTGACACTTTTAATAATTTTAATTTTATTTTTTATTATATCAAAAATGATTTTGCTCAGTGTACTAGCGAAACACAAAAGTGTTTCCCTATCCCGAAAGTGGCCGCAGTTTCGTGATGTCTACCTTTATAGGCACATTGGCCATCTTACTCGGCTGCCTGGGTCAGTTGGATGCTTGGAACTTCAATTTGTCTAATCACAGAGACTTTGATCAGCAATCAATGGAGAAAGAATTAAGAATATTGCTCATCAGGTTACGCTTTAAGCAGCCCTACAATACCTTGCTAATCTATGGACCCGAATGCCTATGTCACGCCGTTTTACCACATTTACAAGTCACCAGTGTGTTGGCCAAATCAGGTAGCACCGACTACGACTGGAATTTCGGTAGCTTGACCTTGATACTCAGTTGTGGAGCGGATGGTGAGAGGGAATTAAATCCGCGCACCTTATTCCAACTGCAAAATATCAGACGTTTGATCTATTTGGAGGATGAGCTGATACAACCAGAAGTTGTGTGTGGCAAGTATTTTGCCTTGGAACAGTACAACATAGCCTTACTATATGCCGGGAGAAGAAGCCTCATTTATGCCTGTCGCTATTTTCAGTCTCCCAACTATAAAGAGCAGGAACTTTATTCCTCGGATGATATTTTTATGCAACAATTTGTGGACATGAAGGGAGCCATCATTCGCACAGAAGCCACTCGCCAAAATATCTACGATGACGAAAAGACGGGTCAGGTCAGAATGATTGGTTTCTTATCCAAAATGGTTAAAAGTTTTGCCAAAAAAGTTAACGCCACGATACAGCTGCGCTCAGAAGTAAAGGGCTGCAATAGGACACACTACTTTGGAGACATAACGAAATGGACAGAAGAAAATAAATTGGATTTGGGCAATTCACTGGCTACCACATTTGATAAGAAGAATCTGGACTCGTTTACCTATCCCTATATATTGACCAGCTACTGTTTTATGATACCCTTTCCAGCCAGATTGCCCTATAATCAGATATATATGATTATAGTGGATCCACCGGTGCTGGGAATCATCTTTATCATATTCTGTTTATTTTCTTTGCTGCTAATATATAGCCAGAAGCTGTCCTGGCAGGACCTGAGCCTGTCGAACGTTCTCCTTAATGAACAGAGCCTGCGCGGACTACTGGGCCAGTCGTTTCCCTTGTCCATGAACACCAGCAAAAATGTGAAGTTCATCATTTTTATACTCTGCTTTGCCAGCATTATGATGACCACCATGTATGGGTCGTACCTGCACTCCTTTTTCACCCAACCACCAGCTGAACCGTATATACGTTCTTATAAGGATGTGGGTGACTCCCGCTATTTGATCTTAATCACCAGAAAGGAGCTGGACGTACTTCTGCTAAGTGTGAATTTAACTTGGAGAGATGCGAGCCACAATCATGCCAGAATTATCGACGATTATAATGAGTTTCTAGCTACGCGCGACAGCTTCAATGCCAGTTACATTTATCCCTTGACCCATATACGCTGGATATCCTATCAGGAACAGCAGAAGCTGTTCGAAGAGCCTGTTTTCTACTACTCGACTGACCTTTGCCTGAGCCGTTTTGTGTTTCTCGGCATTCCGGTCCGCCGGCACCTGCCCTATCGTGATTTGTTGCAGGAGCATCTGGTGCGCACTCAGGAATTTGGTTTATTGTGGTTTTGGATTGAAAGTGACTTCTTAGAAATGATTCGATACAAAAAAACGTCGCTTATCGATTTTAGTCATCCCAAATTTGAGCCCGAAGAGATTACTTTGGATGATGTGTCGTTGATATTGGAGCTGTATGCATTAGCTTTGATGTTAAGCTGCTTTTGCTTTGTCTGCGAGCTCTGGGGATGGAAGAGGACGCGTTGGCTGTTTCAAAGCAAAAAAAGGGGATTTATAAGGGATTAACCAAGAAATTTTTTAATTGTATGTTCTGGTTCAAAGTTAACAAAATAAAAAACAAACACTTTGAAGAAAATAATATTGACAATTGGGTCTGGTCCCGTTTCCGAGTGAATTTGAAATTAAGCTCCCGTTTTAAATTTTCTTTCTTTTTAAATGAATGTTCGAAACGTTTTTCGGCTGAATGGTAGCCTTCAGAACTTTGAAAAACACTGTACATGCGCTAATGTGGAATTGCGAACAGCTCGGTTTCATTTCAATTGTTTTGGCATTCGTCTACATGAAATTTCTAAGCTAAAACTTTAAAAAAATTAATTTTAAATCAAATTGTATGCAGACGGAATACCTGAGGAAGGGATCAAAGCGGCCGAAACGCGTAGGAGAAAAGCTGAGATGAACATGGTTTAACTACAGCAAGAACCCTGAGAATATCACAAAAGTATACCCGTTCACATGAAAATTGTCAATTACTTTTTATTCCACTGACTCAAAGCAAATCTTTTGAAACCGAATAATTTGAGCGTTTTTAGAAAACGGGAACAGCTGCCTCATGGGAACAGTCCTGTGCATATTTTTCTTTCTAATACAAATTCTATCATTGATCGTTTTATCGATCGTTTCTATGTGGACTTTGCTGATTTGATTCAGAATCCAACACATTGAAAGAAACATTTCAAGATAGGGAATTTTTAATAGGTTGTTTTACTAGTTCACAGCAGATGTAAGCCCCTGCTACGATTTATTTCATGGTTTTCGAAGTCAACCGAACGGTTCTCTTTTTAAGTTTAAACCAAAAAGTTATTGGAGGCAACTTTTGGAAAAATCGAAACAAAAAACGATTATCGATAACATCTCGATAATGCGTCGATAGAATTTTTTATATGGCGATTTTTGGGATCAGAGGGATAATTTACTTCAGAAAAAGTTGGTTTGGCCCTTTGGGGAAAAATGCTGTCGAGCAGTGCCAATACAGATTGATATTAGGGTTGTCGAAAATATTATCGATATATCGAAATATCGATATTTTTGCCCAAAATTACGAATTTCATTATCGCATATTTTTCAGAGGCGATATATTGGAAATCGAATATTTTTTGGAGATATTTTGTTTAAGCGTTCGGTCGCACTGTAGCGAATGACTGTTTCTTGTGTTCTGGACATTGTTTAAAAGTTATTTAATTAAAATTGATGCACAGAACTCGCAGTGCAAACTATGCAATAAAGATTTAGTGACCAGTGGAAACTCAACAAATATAAAAGCACACTTAAGGGGGTATTCTCCATGCGCAAACATTTTTTCGATTTTTTTTTTTTGCATTTTTTTATTACTTGGATATTTGAGAATATCGCCCCAAAAGGATTTTTTGAAATTCGAAATACTTTAGAAGATATAGCCTTTTAGTGGAGCAATGTTATCGCTAAAACGAGAAATTTTTGAGTAAATAAATTTCCAGTCAATAAAACTGTGATATAACGGCTGGTTCTTGAGCTTGTGTGGTAAGATATTGTCGCCCAGATCGATATCGACTATTAATCAGCTTTTAATCGATAATTATCGAAGGTTATCCTACGCAATGCTACTACCGACTAAATCGCTCAGAAACTAGAGCTGCGGCCGCATCTAAAGAAGGCAGAATGACACTCAGAGCAAAGAGAGCTGCTGCTGAAAACACATTTTTTAAAGATGAGAAAGGTCCGCTGTATGCAGCTGGCATCGCCGACTAATATCTGTAAGTATATAAAATTTGTAAAATTTTTGGTTACTTTTAAAGCAACTTTTTCGGACTGCCGATTTTGATAAAGTTATACGCAGTCGACGCAGAATTGTCACCATTCTGGTCTGAACCTCAATAATAATTTTAAAAAAATTTTTACTATTTTTTTTTTTACAAAAAACAAAAAAAAAAGGCCAAAAATCAATTTTTCAGTTTTTAATGGCCGCCATTTTGTGAAAAAAAATCACAAAATTTTTTTCGAGGTTCAGACCAGAATTACGTGTATTCTGATTATGACCCCGTTTTCACTTTTCATTTCAGACATCCCGGAGACCACGAATCATGGCCGCCAGCACCATAACGGCGATAACTTTTGGAACAGCCCTCGCATCGAAGCAGTAACAATTTTTTTATTTACTCTAATCTGTTTGTAACATAATAAAAAAAACAGAATTGGAAAAACTCTTTGCGTTTTCAAATTAATTTTTTTTAAAACGGCCCAAAAAACAGCCTTGACATGGAGAATACCCCCTTAAAAGCAAAGCATTAAGATGCTTGGCTGAAATGCAGCTCATCAACAGTAAATCTAAGTATAAATGATTTTGAATTTTGGGAATTTGGGTCCTTTGTGTGTCAAATTGGCTGTTATTTATGCACTTTTCATATTATGGATATTTATATCGTGATGCTAATGTGCATACATATGTTTGTAAGTCTATAAAAAGGGCATAAACAGGCTCGTACATTTTCAGTCTCCGAAAGCTTTAATGTAAATCAATTATATTCATTTTTAAAATCTTCGAATTTTTTTAGACGAAACATCAACCATAAAAGACATTAGTAGTGGATGCGATAAAGAATATGGGAGCCTTTTAAAGTAAATATGGAAACTAAGTAATTGAATTTTTGTGTGTGTATTTTTAAATAGTAAACTCAACCATTATTTTGGCAAGCAAGTCTTATGGGATGCCCCAGCAGCACATTGGCAGCCAGTGTCTGTAAGTGAAGTAATGCGGTACATTGCTTTGCTTACAGCTCCATTTTTATTAATTTGATAAGTTTATAAGTGGTAAGTTTCTCCCTGAGTTTGGTTGTGACATCACAATCTTCAACTGTCTTACATTTCTTTATCCAAAAAAAAAGGAGTTGATAAAATTTCGGAATATGTATCTATCAAATTTCACACCAGCGTTTTTTCCACTTAAATGTCGGACTGCGGACTGAGTGCTTGGCTTCAAAACTGTGACAATTGACACTTTTGTTTGGCATTTAATGCTCAAATTGCATGTTTATTAAAAACAAAACGAAGGTCCTATTAAAAAAAAAGATGTTATAGTTGCTGTCGTTGACACGCAACAGCATTTTATGAAAGTTTCGTCCGTATAAACTCATTTTAGTTCTACTTTCATTGTTAGGAATTTGATTTTAGCGTAACATTTTGGCCAAAATTATTAATATTATTAAAATATTATTTTCTCTAAACACCGAAGTTATTCACGAAACAAATTTTGCCCCCGCGCATTACTTATTGCGCACTGATCGCTGCTTGGGCGTGAGTGTGTGAGGGCGCGTGATTATTTGCATTTGTGTGTGTGTTTGTGAATTGTACAGGGTATTTTGAAGTCGAGCTACTTAACCGCAACGGTCTTACTTGTTTACTATGGAGTAAGGTAAGCCATTTTGCATTGTGTTTCAGAAAATTGAGTTTGAAATGTTATATCATACTGTTTGATGTTTTTGCAGCTTAAAAGTGTGCAATTTCTTATGAAAAATCATTCATAAAATAAAAATAATAAATCATAAAAACCTGAATAAATATTGTTAGCGCAATTCTTAATTTGAACGATAAAAAACGATACAAATTAAGAAAAGAAGACGTGGATTACCGTAGATCGATCAACCGCAGCCAACTTTTAACTCTTTCTCGTATTGAACATGCTGAAGCAAAGACACCAAATGAAAATAAAGCTAAAGAATAAAATTAAACTAATGGCCGTCGTATAAATTAATACTATTCTTCAAATATTATTTAATAAAGTGAAAGCGCTAGCTTTGAGGGTACTTTAAATACTTTTCCCAATTTTCAGGAATTAAAAAATATCTTATCAATGACCACATAATTTTTGACAAAAGTAGAATAATCCCACTTTTTCTTGAACCCTGTTCAGCGGTAGTTATATTAGGAACTTTTGGTGCTTACATTATGAACGGCTTGGACGTGCTTAAGAACATTATGTGGTCGCAATATAAATAGAATTCTAAAATTCGGTCTTGTTTTGTAAATAACAATTCACGAACAAAATTGTTCAAAGATGAGTCCGCTTATGTCGGGTTTTGAAGGGCCATTTTTTTCTTAGTGTAGGAAGTAGTTTTTGGAAAATTTTCAAAACGCTCCGAAGTTAAAAACCCTTGGTGATAAATAAGCTTAAGTTCGCCGAACTTACTTAACTTATACTTAAATGTTAAATGAAGTCAGTCGACTTACTCAATAAATTGGATTACAACGACCTTAAAATAAATTGTGCAAAACTCTTTGAAAAGTTTTGGTTTCCTTTAGATACATCTTTCATTTATCCAAGCCCATCTCAACCCAATTCCGTTTTTGTACTTAAAACTGATTATTTTCCCAAAAATAAAACACTAAATTTTATTTTTTATTATATTTTAGCAACAAGTTTATTGAATTTAGGTTCGTTCATATACTTTTTATGCTTACTTTTCTCGTTCTGTCTTAAATGTTTTCCATTTCCTTTGCTTTGTGAGTTTTTGTTACAATGCGTTTGTTTGTTGTTTGTTCAGTGAGTTTTGTTTTTTTAGCTTAATTTTTATATGTTACACAAAAATCGTTATGGCATAATCGTAAATTTTGGTTAATCCGAATTCATGTGTGTGTGTATTTTAGTTCTTTTTTTTCATTTAAAATATATACCAAGCTGCACATACATTTCAGTTATATAGAAATCAAATGCATTTTTCCGTTCGCTTCCCTGTCCGTCGCATAGTAAGTACATAAGTATGCGTGTTTATGTAGTTCAAGAAACTTAATTACAATTTGTTTGTTGTTTGTCCACACACAAGTATAAATGTAAATTCTCAGACTTTAATTTTTAACTAAAGTGCACTACACAATTCAGAAATTGTCGAGTGTGTGTGTGTGTCAGAGAGAAATCAAATTAATCAGAGTTCAATCAAGCTGCGAAAATAAACTCAACTCAATTAATTCGTATTTGCTTAGTAAATCTTTTCAAGTTTAATATTTCGGCTAATTCAATATTTATTTACTTCGACATTTTTTGCCAATTCGAAATTAAAAAGTGGTTCTCATTTAGATTTTATTTCGTATATGCAAACATTTGCGCTTGACAATCAAATGTTGATCACAGTTTTATGTTTTCCTTCTTCTTTCATTTTTTGTTAATTATTTATTTAGTTTTATAGTATAAACTCGATTTCATTTAGCTATTTATTCGACTATTTTTGAGTGTTGTCTGAGTGTTGTTTTGTTTGGGAGTGTATTGTGTGATTGTTTGTTGTGGTGGTGTGTTTTGTAGTGTAGAAAACCAAAAATGCTAAAGGGGGGGGTAGGAGTAAGTACATCTAGACAAAAACTCACCATGCCTCACCATGCCTAACCATTCCAAATCCATGCTTTATGAACAGCTCAATCTCAATCGCTTTCTCAGTATTATTATTATAATTTTTGGTTTTGCTTTTTTTTTAGAGTATTAATACTATTACGTATTTAGAAAACTTTTACGAAATATTGCACAACGTTTGAAAATGTTGACTCTTGATTTTTAAAAATATTTCCCTTTTGTTTTGTTAAATTTAATACCTGAGTTGTTCATAATCGTTTTTGCATGATTATTACATATTTTCTTCTTCGTTTCAATTGTAATACATATCGAAAAAGTGTTTCGTTATTTTTGCGGATTTTCCTTTTTATTAAATGCATGTATACATCGTCGTGAGTCTTGATAATGCCCTGAGTTTGCTCTTCTTTACGCTTCTTAAGACTACATTTACACATATTTTTAAGTACATTTTAATATACATTAGTTATGGACTGTGTTTTTTGTTTTTTTTCTTAGTTTTGAAATCAAAATTTTGCTGTGGTATTTTTGAAAACTTTGCAGTTCAGCACAAAAGTTGAATTTTATTTTAATTTTTGTTTTTTGTTTTGGATGTGTAACTCAAGTTTTGTTGTGGAAATTAAAAAATTAAAACATTTGTGAAAACTTATCTAAGGGGTTGTATACGTTTGGGCAGTTATAAGAATATAAATTCATTATTGGGGGTCGCATTTTCTTGAATTTCTTACCAGTTTTTGGGTAAAGACTTTTTCATGAACTTCCCCACCCTGAAGACGGATTTCCTAGCATCACATGTCGAATTATTTTTCGAGCAATGCTTACATATCGAATTTCATTTTAATGGTTTTTTTATAAACACTTTTCTAGGAACTTCCCCTTCCTCGGGACTGATTTCGCATACTATTGTTAAAAACCGAATTTCAAGTCAATTCCATACGAAATGCTTTTTGTATAAGAACCAAAATCTCCACGAGTGCACCGCAACTACAAGTTCAGCGCATTGGAACACCGCTGTCGCTGGTGTGTCTAAAACAGAGGCGGCCAAATGGAGAGGACAAAAAAATGCGCTTGTGTTGGTGAACAACAGAGCTCTCTCCAGACAACACACTCTCTCCATGCAATGCAGTGCTCACAGATTCACACAACCATAACTTCGGCTCGCGTTTGCTTAAAAACACGACTGACTTCGGCTCATATAAGCTGAAGGTGGCCGGGTGTAGTCTAAAATTGTTTACTTAAGTGTTGATGGAGTCACCCCAAAAACGCTCTTTGAATTTCTCTCTCTTTCTCATTTATCTCTATCTCTCTTGAGATAACAACAACTATGTGGGATTTGCCGTTGCTTTTTCCAAAAAGAGAGAAAAGAAAAGTTATGCATACTTATGTTTTTAATTATGTGTGACTGTGGCATGCGGTGCCTTCAATACGGAATCAACCACTTCGATAGACGATCAACCCACAGATTTTAGTCGCAAAAATAACAATTATAGAAAGAGTGTGTGTATGACTCTACAGTAAAATTTTGAGTGACAGATACAAGCGAGTATTGATGCAGTCATAAAAGGAATTTTGCGGGAATTCCCCCACCCTGGGGGCGGATTTTTCAATATCACATGTTCAATTATTTCTCATACTATCCTTACAAGCCGAGTCTTAAGTAGATCGTATGGAAAAAAGTTTTTCCACACGCAGAATTTTCCAGCCATTTTTCTAGTAGGCGAATTATTTCGCTTACAAATTAAGTTCCAAGTCAAATGGAAAAAAATTTATTTTTACCCATACAAACTTTTCTGGGGGGTGTAAAAACCCGTCTTTGCTTCCACTTTCACCACATATGCAAACTTCATTTTAGGCTGCGCGTGGATTGTCAATCAGTCAGTAGTGAATCAGTCAGGATTAATTCTTGTACAAAAGAGCCGAAATTACTGTGAAAACGTTCTTAACTGGTGGTCAGAATCTTCCACAAAGTTCTTAGAATTATATTAGATTTCAAAAGTCGTTATTTTTCTTCGAAAACTAATAATACACAATCAGCTGTGCTTCGGCTTTCACTTACTTTTGCGTTTTGCGATTTCAACTAATTCGTACGAATTTAATTTTATCGATTCTGTTTCGATTTCCAATTCGTTCTGCAACACTTTCCGTCGCAGAAGCAGCAGTATCGACAATCTTATCGGTTATCGCCCCAGCCAAATCGCAATTTGTTGTTGTCAAAAGCTGTTTTGCTGCTTGCGCAAATTTGGCAGGGTTAGGAAAAAAAAATTGCTTAAGACAATAGTTTAATCCAAATTATATAAGAGTGGGAATATTAAAAAATGTATTCGTAGGAAGGCAGTTCTGCTCTCTAGTGCAGTGGTGCCCAAATGTCAATTGCCCTATCCCGTGTGATAGGAAGTCATAATTCTGCCAGCGTCGCAGCCGACACGCGCATAAAGCGAGTTTGATTGTGTGTTTGATTGTAGCCCATACTTGACATAATGACTTTTACTTCGTGTCTCGCTGCTACACACACAATCACAAAGCTTGATAGTGTGTGTTTGGGCACCACTGCTCTAGTGACATTTTCCATTTACTTTTCATTTCACGGACTTAAACGTCGCCGGTTTTAAATCGGCGAAATTTTGCGTTTTGGAGCACATACTTTTGCGATTTATCGACCAAATCGTAAAATTTTTTGCGATAGCGAAAATGGGAACATGGCTGAATATAACATTTATGAGCATATAATTAGTTCTTAGATGTTACCTACGTAAAAACATACGAAATATGAAGTCCGTATAATTTTACTTTAAACAATTAAATTTTGTGTTGAATTTTGATTTGTTTTATTTAACAGGAATAAAATGATTTAGATTTATTTTGGAAATTAATATTTTCGAAAATAAAAATCCGGGTACTTTATAAAAACCGAAACAGTCATTCCGGAACCGGAATTCGTTTCTGGATTAAGCCCTCAGAGAAAGTTTCAACTTAAATGTATTTTATCAAAGAATAGATCATCCTGAGGGCTTATGCTGTGCATATACCACGGACTAAGTGTCGTTTTCCGAACCGGTACCTTGACTTATCGAAACTAAGGCTTTGGTTAAAACCTTGTTTAAAGTTAACTTAGTTCGTAGAAATATTTTTTCCCCTATATAGCCTGATCGGCTTTATTTTCCTTTAAACTACTATTTGATACGTGTACTGAAAGTGCTCAATGGCAGAACAAAGTCGTCGCTGCGTTACTTTGGCAACAATGCCGCCGAGTAAAAGAAGCTTTGTGCCAGTAGCTACACAAACATACGTAATGCCAAAATGTGAACATTATTGGTATACATCAGACCTTTCCTTTTAAAAGCCCCTGGTTTTTCTTCTATGTACTCGTACCTAAACATGAAAGGTATCGCTTTTCAATATTGATCCAATACTGCACAATTATTTATTTTACGCTAAAATGGAAAGATAATTAAATAAAATCTTTAAAAATAACGAGCTTGGAATTTCCCCCCCTCTCGAAAAAGTGACAATATTGAACTGGTCTTCATACTCACCAAACCAGAATCATATTTGTAAACTTTAAAAAATCGATGGATTAAATTTAGCCCTTGAAGTTTCACTTCACCGAATTACTCAGCCCAATTATAAAAATCTATACCAAACGGGAAAAAGTTTTATTTGTAATTGAATTCAAAAACGGAACGGAGTGTTTATGCTCAATATTTCAAACCAACATTTTTTGTTGATTAATTTGGCAGAGGGAAAGTTGAGACAACTTGTCAAACAAAAAGTTTGAAATGCTACTCCAATTGATAAATTATATTCTGCATATGCCACACGTATATAACCTCTTAGTTTGTCATATTTGTATTAAAAACTAAATTCTAAATTCCTTCATTAAAGTCACACCATTTGCCTTTTCTTGGCATTTTTTTTTAACCTTTTTTATGCTTTATGCCGAAAAATTTGTACGAGTTTTTTTTTATAAATATTTTGCATTAATTTTAATTTAACTGCTAAATTTTGTTTTACCTGAAATTTTGTACTTGTCTTTGTTCCAAAAGTTGTTTTGTATGTTTTGGTTTTTCTTTTTTTTTAAGTGTGACTTAACTAAATTAAAAAAAATACTTGAAAACCAAAAAACTAGAACTAGAAAAAATCCCAAAAAAAAGCACACATACATTAAATATAATTTGTACTTGGATTTGTCCATCATCTTCCTCGATTTGTGTGGGACAAATTTACAACAACTTGATTTACACATATTGTGGGGGAGAGGATGCTAAACATCTATATACTCGTATGATGAATACAAACACTGATTGGATATCTAAGAATTTTGAACTGAACTGTAAAGTTGCTTAGGCCTAAACACATGTACTTGTATTAAATTTTAGAGTGTGTGTGAGTTGGTATACATATTTTTCCAAAGTATATAAAAAGAACTGAAAAAAAGAAAAAAATAAAAAATGGCCAATCGTTTTGGGTTTTAACATTTATTTAGTTGTTTATTATATTTAGATAAATTTAAAGTGTTACAAATTAAAAGTGTGTGTGTTTAAAACAAACCAATTTGTTGTTGAGCTTAAAACTTATGCACTAGCTCGGCTGCTGCCTTGCTTCGGTGGTGGTGCACTAAAACCTTTTACAACTTTTGTTTATAGTTATTTAAAATAACTTAAATGTTCGCCCGTTGCTATTGTTTTGTTTCGAAATTAGAAAGAAATTTATAATTATACATAAGTACAATTGGCTTCGTTTTCCCATTATGTTCACTTGGTTTGTTTATATATTTATGATATTAAACTAAATATTAATAGAAAACAATTGCTAACAAAAATATATAACAAAAATTACATAGCTCCGTACTTAGTTGTAGTGCATATACTCAATATTATTTCTCGAAAAGTTTGTGTGTTTTTGTTTGTAAACTTATTAATTTTGTACCTGTTTACAGTTTATGTATACATTTATCAAAATAACTTAAAAAAAGGAAACACAAAGTTATATATATGTATTATATTAATTAGGTATTTATATGTACATCATAAACATTCATCTTTTGTTTTTATTTGGTAGACATTTGAAAATGTGACGTGGGTGACGACTCTGTACGCTCTTCTAAATGCAAAATGGCGACATTTGTGTTGAATTTTCTTCATTTTTTTTAAGGGGGGAGGGGGCTTACTTACAAAGAAATTATTTTATGCCGCTTGTCGAAAGTTTTTGTGGCCTAAAAGTCATAAATAGTAATTTATATAGGTATATATATGTAGTGTTTTATGCATATTTTGTAAATTTAGTTTTTTTTTTTGTATTTTTGTTGTTTAATATTTTAGCCAAAAGTTTAAGCCTAAATTATTTCTTGCTTGGTTTTTCTTTTAGAAAATTTTGTTTTTAATAACCTTGCCAAAAATTTCCTTATCTGGACAGTAGAAGTTACGCTTAGCTCATGCAAAAGTATACCGTTAATTTGTTTTTTTTTTTTTTTTTATCATAAATTTTGTAGCCTTAAATAATTTCTTTGTATTGATTTTTAGATTATAATAAGGGTTGGTTTTTTGTTTTTTATTTTACTTTACTTGTTTTTGCCTCATTTAGTTGCTTTGCCGAAATTTATGTTTATGTCTAAATCTTCTCTACACATACATACAAGAGTATAGTAAAATGTTAGAATATTTTGCTTTAGCCAAAAGTAGTTTTTTTTTATTTTAGAGTTTTTTTTTTTTTTTTTTGATGCTGTGTAATTTTACATTAAATGTTTGTGTGTGTGTGTGTGTGTAATTGTTTAAATTTTGTGGGTTTAGTTTAAATTTAGCGCATATTTACAAAAACCTATCGAAAAAAAACAGTTTCAAAATTTTACAACCGAATATGGGTTTCATTTTTGAACAGAAGATTTTTGTAAATATTTTTATTTTCAAGGGTTGGCCGAAAAAACAGAAAACTTTCCCAAAAGGTATGTGTTGGGGGCGTGGGGTTGTTTAAAGCAGGCGAATTAGTTGAAACAACAGACTCTGTATACACTAGAAGGGGCATTGCTTACAAATTTGTGGTTAAAAGCCACCTAAAAGTTTTCGAACTCAGCACAAAGTCCTCAAACGAGGCACCGCAAAGCGCTCAACCGAGGCATCGCAAAGCGTTCAACCAAGGCATCGCAAAGCGTTCAACCAAGACACCAGAAAGCCCCTAACCGAGGCACCGCAAAGCATTCAACAGAGGCGTCGTCACAAAGCCCTCGACATGAGGCAACCCGTTCAGCCAACGATATTACTGTCCTTTAAATATGTGAAAAATAGCTTTGCAATTCCACTTACCATAAATTCATTGAATATATGTATGTAGAAAGGCTGCAAAATCTTCAAAATATTGTAGGAAGTATCTTTTGTAGACCTCTTTTGAAAAGCATCGAACCCTCAGCTGAACATTGCAGAAGGTTAGGTCCGGAGGTTGCAAACCGTTCCCGGAACGATTTTGTTCATTTTTTGAACAAGAAATCGTTTCAACCATATTTTTTGGTTCTTGGAAATCAGAACCTGACATAATAATATCCTAGGAAGTTCTTTGGTTCGATATGCTCTTAAACTGGGGATTTCCGTGCCGCGATTAAAAACTTATTAAAGCATGTTTTATGCCTGCACCATCTAGCATATTAATAGTCTTTTAGTTTCAACTCTGTCTGCTTTAACCAAGCCCCCAGGGTATAAGGATATCTATTTCATTTTATGCGCGTGCGTGCATGTATGTGTATATTTGTGTGCGTGTGTGTGTGTGTATGTGAGAGCTTAAGTGTCACCATTTTACAACAAACGAAAATAATACATAAATTAAATTTATAAAAAATTGAAATTCTTGTAACCTTTTCTATTTAATTGTTTAACTATATTTTACGGAGCAGTCTATGGCTTTTTTTTATATGCATATTTCTTTTGAGGTAGTTCATGTTACTATTGCAGTTCGATTTTGTTTTGTATTTTTTTTTTTGATTTTCATTATTGCTATTGCTTCAACTGTCTTTTTGAATTTGTATTCAAATTATAGTAGTAGTAGTTGTTGTGGTTATTATTGTTGTTGCTGTCTAATAATAACTAACCAAACGAAAGGCCTAAAAACTAAAGCTGTTTTGTAGCATCTTTTAAATTACAACAAAAAGTTTTTCTTTTTTGTGTTTGTGTTATTTTCTTCTATGTTTTGCCATAAATAAGAAAAAACAAAGAGGTAGTTCCATCTGAGGTATATGAGTTCCTGAGTTTGATTTACAAAAATACACAATTTATATATGTATATATATATAAAAAAAACTAAACCTAGTTATAAGCGAAAGTAAGTGTAAGCATAACCAAAAATAATTCCTCCCTCACCTTGTTACCGCTTCAAGCAGAATTTCAACGTACTTAAAAATAAAATGTAATTCAGACTCCAGCGAACGTTGAAATTCTAGGGAGAAGCAGCTAAAGGATAACAGAGGGGGGGCTGATGGTGGTGGTGGTTCAAGTTAAGCAACACAAAAATAATTAAATGTTAAATTGTAAATTATTGCAATTAATTACGCAAAATTGCTCGACTTAAATATGTTTTATCATTAGGTGAAAGGAAATTAAAAATGATAATTCAAAAAACATAAACTTTTGCAATGTCAAAACGTTATGTGTTGTTGAACATTGCACATCACAGAACAAACTGGGGGGGAGGGGAGGGGGGGTGTTTTTTTGTTTTTTTTTTCTCACGAAATTATATTAAAACTACGAATATATGGTATAGTTGTTAGTTGTTTCATTAAGAAAAACGAAAATAAACGGCCCGATTAAAATGAACGGCCCGCTGCCTGTTTACAAGGACTCACTTAAAGGGTAAAACTAAGTTAATGTTTGGTAAGGTAAAGTTTGATATTTTTAAGTTTTTAAGTTCACTTCATTTGTGCTCCAGTATAGAACCAGGGTTTGTCCAGAAAAGCATAAAGCGACATCAACCTGCTTAATCTACCGGTGATCAGCGATTAAAAAGCTGTTTGCTCTCTTGGCACTAGCCTGAAAAGTTTCTAAATCATGTAAGCTATGTTTGAAAAAGTAACCAAATCAATTTTTCTGTTCAAATAATTTAACTTCTAGGATTTTTTACTTCAAAAGACCAAGCATTTGTCAAGCCAATTATCGCTATGAAGACCACAATCAAAGCCTAGGATATGCATAAAATACTTCAAGTCATTCCAATTGTCGTTCTTTGTTATTACAATGTGATATTAAAAAAAACTTTATTGACTTTCAGTTGCCAAATTTCACCACTGATTTGGTTGATCTATCGTAAGGGATTTGATTAGTACAAGCCCGAACTTAGGGTTTTGAATCGGCTGTAGACTACTTAAAATCTGCTTTAGCTGCTCACAGCACTTATTGGTCAATGAGCAACAGAAAATCAGAGATGAACCGTTCACATTGTCTCTTGAACAGATGCGGCCAAAATGGAGAGGACAAAAATGTGCGCTTGTGTTGGTGAACAAGAGAGCTCTCTCCAGACAACATGCGTCTTACTTGCAATGCAGTGCTCACCGATTCACAAAACCATAACTTCTGCTCGCGTTTGCTTAAAAACACGACTGACTTCGGCTCATATGAGCTGAAGGTGGCCGGCTCTGCTCTTAAATAAATCGGTTTGCGCTCAACGAACAATCATTTTATTTATTTTCCTGTTGGTCTGCTCATTCGCTGACCGTTTTGTAGCGAGCGAAGAAAATTTAAGTCTTTTGCGTTCGGATGCGTGTGTGTGCAAGTGAGGCATCTGAGGCAGAGGTCGCAAAAAACGGTCCCCTGTTTGCCTTTGTCAGAAAACAACCATGTTCGTGCGATCACATTGAATTGAGGTACCGAAAAGAGAAGAGAAACACTAATTTTTTTTGTCAGATCTATTTTGGGCCCTTTTAGGTATTCATCTAAGGCTCGGCTAACAGCATGAATGTGTGCAAAAAACTATATGTATTCTCTCGTTCTCTCTCACGCTGACTCGCTCTCTTTTTATGCTTAACTCTGGCGCTCTCTCGAGTCTGCAACCTTTTCAGCTAACATCTTTAAAGTTCGGTCTTCGTGAAGACCGCATTTTATGAGCGATTGACTGACTTGGGCTTAGTATGGGGTAGCTCTCACACCAATCAGTGGTGAACACACAGCACGGCCACCAAGCAGTGAGCGAAATTGCAGCTTGAGTTCGATTGCGCGTTTGGATTGTGTTTGTTTGGTCAGGGAGGTGAACAAAAACTTATCATTGGGTTGAGACTTCCAATAAAATTAAAAAGTTTACTTTGGAATGATTGCACACCTATGTCAGAGATCTGCTGACTAAAGCAGAAATAACCAATTTGACAGACGATCACATAAGACACTCAGTCACAAAAATATTAATACGACAAGAATGATTGTGTGTCTTTTGATTGTTTGTCACACCGCAAATGCTTTTAGTCTTGCAGATACTGGCCTATACACTATCCAGGAGGTCATTAAAATAGAAGAATTTTTACTCTGGCTAACTAGAGATGGACGCGGAACTGCAGGAACTAACGGATTAGAACCGATTATTAAAGTTCGGGATCAGAAGGGAATTGACAGGATTCGGCATTTTTCGCTTTCATCTCTAAAAAATACTTTGGACTGACATAAGAATAATTGTGTGTTTAATCGCTATATTGAACTTGATTTGCTTAATAAAAGAAAACCAAGAAAATGGGAAAGGAACATTTAAAGCACCCAAGAGCCTGCAATATTATGCAAGTCAAAAGATAATACATTCGCGACTCTGTGAGAACGCCTGAGAACCTGTTGGTTGAAATGTGTATTCTTCAACTTCTTGAATGATTTTGAATTGATTTTGGACTAGGGATATCTTTGATGACTTCTTAATCTTCTTCCTAATGGCGTGTTTAGCTCATTTAGCACCTTTTGTTGTTGCAAAAGAAAGCAGTATAAGCTTGTCGTACTGTCGGTGTGTTAACGTTGGGACGTGTCGCTGCCATAGAGGGCAGATGTATACACGGTAGATAAAAACTTGCCGGACTTTGTTTTATAGTAATGAATTTAAAAGAACATTTGCTTTGAGTCTTCAAACAAGCAATGTTTTCTGCGGTTGCTAGAATTCTCAACTGTTTCTAGCAAGAATCAAATTTTTGTTTGTCGTTCAATTATAAAAACTTATGGTTCTCGCTTTTTGCTCTATTAGAATCCTTTTTGGCAACCTAATTGATTTTTCGTGATAATGTTTAGTGCAAAAGTTAATTTTTAAAAAATTGAGAGGACTGGGAGGTCCTTGAAACAGCACTGGTACACCATCGCTGTCCACATGTAACTAATCTCTGTTGATTCGCATTTGTTCCTAATTAATAATCCACCGTTGACAATTACTTTGCTTAAAATGAGAACAGGTTGCTCTATCATCTTTTTGTTTTTTTTCCGCTTTGGAATTCCCAAGTAGTTATAGAGTCAAATGGCATTATCTAACCAAAAATAGACAGCAAAGTCTGCTGATGATTAAATATGTGATCTGCTCTTTACCTTAAAAATATCAAACTTTACTTAGCTCTATACCTGATTTACTCCTAAAAGCTAGTCCTCGTCTTGTATGTGTGATTGTGTGTGTGTGTGTTTGTGTGCATAAGTGTGGGTATGTGGGTGTTAACGTGACATTAATGTCGCGGTGTTTTAACAGTTTCTATATAATATAATCTAGATTTAACATTTTGGCTATTTTTTGTTTTCATTTCATATTGTTGAATACTATTTGAGTTTCGGTTTGTGTGTGTGTGTGTGTGTGTGTGTATCACCCTGTATTAAATCAAAAAATTGAATTCAGTTTGGCGAGCCTAAGGTGTGTTCCCTAACCATATGCGCTTAGTATATTAAACATAAATTGTATTTTTTTTTGTATTTACAGTTTAGGTGAATTGCATTTTGTGTGTGTGTGTGTGAGTGTGTGACAACAATTTTACAAATACATATTTTTTTTCAATTATTTTACAGCATAAATTATAATTTTGAATTTTTGAATTTTGTTTTTTTTTTGGGGTTGGTTGTTGAAAAATGTTTTCCAAAGGTGTGCCAAAAAGTTGATAGCTGTAATTTTTATTGCTGTTTGTTGTTGTTGTTGTTGGTATTTTTTGTCAAGTTTTGAAGAACGTTTTTGAGTGGCGTTTTTTAAAAATTACATAATAATAAACATTTCGTTTTTTTTTTTGTTTACTTTACTTCTCTTTGCTATTTTTCGTATTGTTTAAATATATAAGCTTTGTTTTCATTTTTGTTTATATAAAAAATTTCACTAGTAGTTTTATTATTTATAATTCACTTCTTATTTTTTCTTAAGAGGCACCCAATTTACCAATTGTTTATATCAAGAAACAATAAAAAAAATTAAAGAATATTGAAACAAAAAATTTAATTTTGTAAGCCAAAAAGCGTTGAAAGTTTTTTGAGAAAAATTTTGAGGCCCAAACGGATCGGAGAAAAACCAAGCAAAAAAATATAGAATGAACAAGTCAAGTGTGGGAATTTAATAAAATTATTTACAGAAATTGTCTAGCACTCTAAGCTAAAAAGAGGCGTCTGCAGTTAAGCAGCCTGGGTTTTAGCTAGAGCCAAACAGAAACTTGACTCTTTTCCCTCTTATTTTTTTTGATTGATTTTTCTGGTAAAAAATTAAGGATTTTTTATGTAGTTGTTGTTGTATATACTATTTATTTATTGCAGGTACTTGTGGTTGCGGTTTTGTTGCTATTGTTACTTTGTAGTTTTCTGTCTATGTGTTTTGATTTGAGGCAACTTTGTAGTAGTAGTTTTTGTTTTTGTTTTGGTTTTGTTTATCTGAACAAAAAAAATTAAAGTTGTTGTTGGTAATACACACCATCTTTCAGCGGCGTCTGTACCAATCAAAAACGTTCCAACTTTTGTTTTTCTTCTTTCGTTTAGATTTTTTCTATAAGTATTTTTTAATTAGCACCCTGAAAAAAACAATTTTTCAGCCGGATTGCATTTTATGGTGTGTAACAGAAAAAAAGGCAAGTTCTTTTTTCCGTTTCCGGTTCAGTATGTGTGTGTGAGAGAGAGTGTATGTGTGTGTGTGTAAATGTTAGATTAGATTTAAGTTAGTAATAGTTAAACATTAACTTGGTTTTTGTTTGTTTTTGTTTTTTTCTGGTTGGTGGTCTCCGAGGGGCAACAACAGTTGCAACAGTAGTCATAATTCAGCGTCATCTTGTAAACGTAGTAAATCACTTCATCTTCTTCTTCATCATCTCCATTTCTCTCTTACTGCTGTTCCACATTGATCTTGGGCGTAGATGTCAATGTGGGTGTTTCTTGGGGCATCATTTGTGGTGGACTGGCAGGCTCTGGTTCGGTTTCGGGCTCAGGTTCAGGTTCCGTTTCGGACAGCTGCATATGCAAGTGATCATCATCATCGTCCTCGCTATCCGACAGGGGTTCAATTTTTGGTTCTACCACCACCAACTCGGATTCGGGTGAAATCTCTGGCATACGTTCGTCCACCTCCATGCCATCACTGGCCTCTGCCTCACTGCCGTCGGTGCCAGTGCCCGTGGTATTGGTGGTGGTCGTCACCGTCGTATTTACCGTCGTATCCATTTCCTCCGCCTTCGCCTGCGCCTGTTCCGCCGCCATTGCCGCCTTAATCTGCTCTGAGAGCTCAGCCTGCATCTTCTGCTGCTGCTGCTCATAGCTATAAGCCGACGACGACATGGTTGTCTCAGTGCCCGCTGACACAACACTCGATTCGCCCTCCCCGCCCGCGGCCATCGCATCCCGCCGCTGCATGCACTTCTCCAATGCCATTTTCAGTGATTTACGTTTACGCTGCTTCGCTGCCTCCTTGTGTGCGCTCATGACTACTGCTGCCGCTGCTGTTGCGGCCGCTTCCTATGGTGAGTGATTGGCGGCCGCTGCTGCCGCCGCCGCGGCTGCCACATGAGCGGGCGCAATGGTCGCTCCGGCCGCCAATCCAATCTCCTGCTTATGCTCGCGTGCTATGTGACGTCGCACCGTGTTGTTGCGCGTGAAGGTGCGCTCACAGAACGGACACGGCACCCGGATACCCTGATGTCGTTGTCGTATATGCGCACGCAGATTCGTCTCATAGCCGTAGAGACGATCGCAGTAGAGACACTTGAGTTTCTTGCCATCAGCCGTGTTCACGCTATTCTTGTTGTTCATTTTGGTGGCATTCCACACGTTCAGCATGTCGGCTGGCGCTATCGAGGATAGATTACCTGAGAGTGAGCCATCCGCATTTTTGAGGTTATCGAGCACTGCATTCGGTGTGGTCGATGAGGTGTTTGAGTTTGGCGGCGGTGGCGGTGAGTAATTGGAATTCTCCAGCTTAACGCGTAGATCCTCGGCACCGTTCTAAGGAAAGGGGGACGAAGGAAAGATAGGATTAGCGATGGAGATTTTATTAGATTCACATTCAGGCCTGTTCACGTTTTCGATTTAGATTAAATGTCTAGTGTTATTCGCCTTTTAATTTCAAATTACCATTCATTTGATCCTCTGGATAGCAAAAATATTTGACCGAATTCTTTAATCGTTTCTTTACAATCACAGCTTTTACCAATTCTGATTAATCGGATTGGGAAACGGAAACAGACCTGCTTGACTTTAGACCAGGGAAGCCCAGGCCCTATGCGCACGTCGCGCATTGGAAATAGCCGCACGTATAGCCTTCACGCATAGCTTACGCCTAAGCGTGGAAGAAAAACCACATATGCGTTCTCCCTTCTCTTTCTCTCCTAAGCTTCATGAAAATTTGTGCGCAACAACAAAAATGCGTCGTTGAGTTGTTATCAATTTAAGTTTTGTTGTGGGACGTATGATCCCCAAACTATGATAGGACGTTGTTCTGTTGAGAAATTTTTAGTTCATTTGTATTGGTGTCTACGCAGCTGTGAATTCTACAAATCCAGAGACTGAAAAAATGCTCAGACTAAAAATTAATCTCGGGTGTCTGTGGGAAATGTATAAACCACGGTCTAAAATCGATAATACCTCAGTATATAGCTTAGCCGATGTCCAACTATCTATTATCCAGACAGCTTTATGTCGGATCTAGTTGATACCAGCAATACCAAGAATTTTAGAAATCTCCGCGTTAACCAAATTTTGGGCAATACTGAGATAATCAACCGTCTAACTGACACCCAGCCAACAATCTGCTCTAAGTTGAAGCCGTAAACAACACATCTCGGGGTGGAGTCTTATCGACCTTCACGTAGGGTCGATGAAGCAGAGCCTATTTAAGAGGTACGACATGAAGGAACATAATATATATGCATAAGCAGATGACATAAGCATAATTATAATGGCGTATGATGAGTTAGATACGTAAGTAGGCGGGAGGAACTTATACGTGGCCGCAGCCATACCTAAGTTCTCCCTAACTGGAAGGAGGTTGTTAGCAAGGAACTAAGTAGGGGTTCTTCAAGATTGTGTCGGTATATAACAAAAGTTATCCCAGGGATGCAAACCAGTACTTAACTAAACCGAATCAGACCGTACCGAATCGCTAGTTTATTATTGTCAACCGAACCACAAACGAAACCATCGTATATTATATGCTAATCACACTGAGCACATCTTGGCGGAATTCATGGAAATTTAAGATGATGTCAAATAGCGATTTACACTGACAACTGAGTCTTAGGAAGCACATTAGTAGATACTGGAGAACATCGAGTGAAGGGAAAAAGAAAACTTCAAATATCTGGCGTCTCTTAGTGAGTCAAGAACAGTTTACAAAAGCTTGAACCACAACCTTGGAACTCTGAATTACTTTCAGGACCACTTTGGCATCCAAACAATCTCCACTATATGCAGTACTCGTTGCGAGATGCTAAATCTGAATTACAGGCCGCACGTTAGCTCCATCAATACTGACTGTACACTCTGCAACCTCCGTGTGCATTTGATCGGGGATTGCCCAATCTTGGGAGAGCTATGAAGTTGGTACCTTAACAAACATGCCCTATCGGAAACCGAGATTGCAAGCAAGGTGGAATAGAGAAAACTATCTTAAAAAAATACTTATAACTAGTCAAAGCCTTTGTTTTCCCAATAAAATATTACTGCAACTACTAAACTGACAACATCTAATATCTCCAGTCGCATCATCAGTTTTGAAGAAAATTGGTGGTTGTTCTATCATTGGCTCGAAAACAGCAACTCTTAATTTGTCAGCCTATAGAATTTTTCTTTGACGACGAAGAGGAGCTACTGACCGTGAGAAGCAATAATCTGCATATTCAACGAAGCGCTTCGATGTTTGTAAGTAATAATATTATAAAGTAAGTAAGTTTTATACGCGCAATTCCTTTATATTTTAGAAGCGGCTGGGCCTGTTTATAGGAAGCATCCGGATGGAGCAATTAACCTTCTTGATGCTTATAAGCAGAAGAGAAAGATTTGCTATTGCAATATTTGTTATTTCGAATGAACATTGAATTGATTGATGGTATTATTTATTGTTTGTTGTCCGTAGCAGTTCAAGAAGCCAGGCCTGGAAGGTAGCTAGACTACCGAAGTATATTACGCAGATCCTTTTGATGCTCCCTTTGCAACTTCAACTGCTCACAAGCTCCGCTTGGTGGTCAGGCTGGCATCGTGGCATAATCCGACACCTCTGGGACGAGCTCTACAATACCATCCGATACGTTCATATAATTCAGTTATTAATACATACTATGACAATCTAACGCCTGTTTCCCGTAATTGTTGGTTCGGAGTATTTGACTTAAAATTTGTATTAAGAAAATCGTCTTAAGAAACGGCTGATACCATAGCAATTCTGCTCAAAACCATTTAACTATCCGAAATGGTCGTTTAAAAACTTCTTGATGCACTAGACAGAACCAGTCTCTTACTGTATCAGGGATCGGGGAACCTTGGACTAAACACTACCTTAGGGATTGTGAACCCTGGTGATTAAGCTTCTCGGTGATACCAAGAGAGATGGTCTCGAACTGAGATCAGGGATCCGGAGAGGCCGGAGGATGAACTTGACCTCGAAACCACAGATCCTAGAGGGGAATCACTCTCAGCGCGAAAGATCTAGTTATTGCGGATTTTCTTATCGGCCTCGGCTTTTGTTTGGTTGGACGGAAGCTGGGCTGCTGTTTAGCCTAGGGATCGCCCATTACAAGCTTTGGCCCTGACAGCTAACTGTTCTCCTCTACTTTGTATAGGTTAGATAAATGCTTTCACTCACATCTGTTGACTCATCCATGAGTTCGCGTTCATCATCGTTGGTCTCATTGGCACTGCCATTGTTCCGTTCCGATTTGACAATGCGATCCAGGCCACTGGGAGCACTACCATTGCCGGCTGTGGTGCTGGGACTGTGGTTCTCATAGCGACTAAACAAAAAATCAACAGGATGAAATCATCTTCCCTCCTTTCATCATTATCCACACACACTTACCTGGACTGTGGTGAAGCTCGTTCTGAGTGCATGGTATCCGCCTCAGTGGGCGCCGTTGAGGAGGCACTCGATGAGGGTCGATGATACGGTGGCTTATTAATAGGACTGGGACACTCGGACGAGGAGTTCTTGGAGCCATCACGCAAAACACTGCCTCGTAGCTCCTGCTCGGCATACGGACTACGCAGGGCGCGTTTGCGCAAAGGTTCATTGTACATGGGTCTATAAATGGGTGGATAGCCCATGGATGAGGTTGAGCCACCCGGTCCCGGATGCATTAATGAGTCGCATTCCTGTTTCAAGCTACCCGTCGAACCGCCCAGATGTAGAGCAGCGCCAGCACCGCTCCCCAGGCTAATGGGTCCATTGTTACCGCCACCCAAGCCGACTCCATTGCCGCCGCCAGCTCCGGCGCCCACGCTCAAGGGACCCAAACCAGCAGCGCTGCCACTTATGATGTTACCACCGGCACTGCCACAGCGATCCAAGGCATTGGCACTGGCCGCCAGGGCACTCAATCCGCTGGCAGCCACACTGGCCACAGCGGCCATGCCACCAGCAGCGGCCATGCCGCTTAAAGCACCAGCCAGGCTCAAACCGTTGCCATTGCCCAGGCCACCGGGCACGGTGCCGCCTATGGCGCCACTGCTGCCGCCGCTCAAGCTGTTGCGCATGCTGCGGCGTCCGGTGGGTGAGTCCAGGGGCGAGGTGTCGCCACCCATGTGTTGCTGTTGGGCCTGCTGTGCGGCCAGGCGGCCAGTCTCGGTGGATAATCCCTTGACCTAAAGCAGTACAAATGGTTATTATATATGACAGATCCTGAGTTTCACACTATAACCCACCTGCAGACTCTCTGCCGACTTGAGAAAACTGTTGAGAGCCTCTTGCGATACATGCACTTCGCCTTTGTACATAAACTCGAGCAGGGCGGCCATGTTGTCCGGCGTGGTGGCCTCCAGTATGATGACACATTGGCCATTTGTGGGCGTATTCTCGAATAAATCGGCAAACTTTTTCGAGCAGGCGGCCAAAATAAGTTTGTGTGCTTTGAAAACGGCGCCTGTAAAGTAGGAAAAAAATTAAAGCATACTTCTGGGATGTTTTGTGATATAAAATAAGGCCAACAGGTGGCGCTCAAATGCTAACTGAGACCTTGAACCCATAAAAATCATGTCACACACACACACAAGAACATAATAATAATAAAAACCAGCAAGGAAATGATTTTCTTGCTCTTGACTACCCGCTCTCTTTCTCTCCCACACACACACACAATAAGCTGCCTTTGTATGTCTGAGTTATTATTCAACGTCAATGTCGTCTTGGTTTTGGGTTCGCTTTCTTTGATACCTGGCTTGACACACCCACACACACACACAGACAGACCCTTGCCGGCTGCTGTGTACCACCCAGCCAACCCACTTCCCTACGCTAATATAAGTATATTTTTATGTGTGTTTCGGGGGGGACGAGCGCGCTATGTGTTACAATTTTTCACGCTTTTCATGCTTTCTTTCTTTTCCTTCCTTTATGGGGCACTTGTTGTGTTTGCCAAGAGCTTCACTTAGGCAAAATTGAAATGACATTCGCACATTTGGTGTAACTTTATTTATGCCTCGCCATTGTTAATATTTCCCAAAGTTTGACACTTTCTCCTCCCCAAAACATTAGTTAAATTGCACACTGCAGCTGATTTCCAGGAAATTCCTATTCTGCTGATAAGACAACATATCAAACAAATAACAATCAAGGCCAGCCGTATGAATTGCACGCGCAGATTAATTTTCTAAAAGTTATACAATCAGCCGAAAGTCGACTACGCAAATTGCATTTCGCATATTTTTTTTCCACATGAGTTGTTTACCCCGAAACAAAATTTTTTTTGTTCTAATGATTATATTTTTTTTTTATTTTTTGTTCTTCTAACACTTGATACAACAGAAATTGGGTCACAATCGCGAATACGTATACATATTTCCGAGTATACGAGCATGTGTAGAACTGTTAGAGGTTTTGATAAAGAAATATCATATTTTGTCGTGTGTTGCGTCTTGTTTACGTTCTGCGTAGCTATTGGATGTTTTGGTCTTGATTTTTGGGTAATTTTTTGGTTGTTAAGTAATGCATTTTTAATTCTTTTATTTTTGGGCGCCCGCTTTCTTATCATGTTTTGGTCTGATGAATCATTTTTTTAGGGGCGCTATTTAAGTACAATATCTTTTGGGGTAACTTAACCAATTATGATTAGCTGAAAAATATTTGCATTTGGGGTTGTCCCATAAATCTCTAGGGGTTTTTAAATATACTCTGAACTAAAACAGTTTTTTCAAATATTCTTGATTACTAGATCAGATGACAAATATTTTGCGATTTGTATCCGACTGCTTAATGCCAAGTAGATTTCAATCTATAAGCCGAACTTTTTGTGTCAGTACACATATTAAATCATTTATACGAAAATCTATGGAAATTATGCATAATTTTAGTTGGAGAATAATTTTTAAAGAGCTTGCAAAAGACAGACTGTCCCAAAATACAGACTGTCCCAAAAAAAAAAAAAGTTTTTCTGGAACACGATATGAAAGCGAAACAAAATAAAAACGAAATGAACGAATATTTGCTCAACCAACGTTCAACGTTCTCTTTGTGCTATTTATTTCCATTGCACATTTGAGTTTTGCGCGTGTGCCTCAGTAAACTGCAAGTGTGTATGATATGAGTTGTGAGTAGACAGTTGGACCTCCCCAGTATGACAATTTTAAGATCATGGGTCTTACCCATTGATACTTTTTTGATACTTTTTAATGTATAATAAGCGCAAGAACATCTAAAATTTTGCAAAAGGTTCGGTCCGAGGGTTCTAACCCGTTGTAAATCCTTAGGTTCGGTTCACGGAACCCTTGAGCTCATGGTTTTGGTTCGAACCTAGGTTTGCTTGAACATAAATAAATAAAATATAAATATAAATACTTATTTAAAAAAAATTTTTGTTCTGTTTTAAATTTGAATAGTTTGTTTTAAATTTGAATAGTTTGTTTTAAATTTGAATAGTTTGTTTATATTTTTATAGAATTTCATGAGGAAATGCGGGCCTACTAGATGTCATGGGTCATGTGTCGAACAGTGTGAAGGCAGCCTAAGTTAAGAGTGTAGAGTTCAACACAACAAAATACAATTATGAAGTCCTCCAGGAAATCTATTAAGATAACTTGGTCATAGTCCAAATCAAGAAATGCTTTTGATGCACATGAACAACCTTCATCAACATTATATTCTTCGAAGAGGCATTCCTTTTCTGCTCTGCAGTTGTTATTTAAAAGTTTTCCTGCTCGATCCATATTTGCTTCATTATCGACGGTGACCACGAGAAAAGCCGTAGGACTGGAGACCTTCTTTAATAGCAGCCAGATTATAAGGACTTTCTTTATTTCCCTGTATGTGCCGTTGGTAAAGGAACTTAATTTGTTAAAACGAACCTAATTTTCGAAAAAGTGGTCCGGGTTGGGGGTTCAGGAGTCAAATTAGCCGGTTCGTAGAACCGAACCGGTTCAGATTTTAAAGCTGTTTAAAATTGTTTCATTCATCTCATCTGAGTATATGCCTTAATGAACGTGTTGTAAAGTAATGGGCTGTCGCGCCCATTTAAAATTTAAGTATACAATTTTAATTTTTACAATATTAGCTTTGGGAATGCTGAGACCTCTTTATTTTCATTTTGCCCTTTTGGAGTCCAACCTAATGTTCATCAATGTGGTTGTGGATGTAATGTGACACAATTCTCCCAAACAAAAACATGTTAAATGGATGAACATAAGTTGCCATTAACCTTAAACCCTGTAGAAATTTAACAAAAGCTATTAACATAAAGTACTCAATTTTTTTATGATATGTCGATGATTTTACCACTAAAATCACCGTATTATTTGAGATTATTTGAAAAACTAAAATTTTTATAAAAAATATTTCTCGTGGTAGTACCATGAGGCAAGAATCCTTTTCCTTTGGTAAGAAAATATTTAAGGATGCGTGACAAGCTTATGGAAACAGGTCAGGAAGAATTGGAATGGAGAAATAATCGAACTAAAATAGACGACTTGACCCGGAAGTACAAGTAAAGACCCTTTATATATTTATAATACGCTGGTCTAGAGAAAAAGCGTTTCGAAAATTCATGTCTTGGTTGCCAAGTCCTTGCAAGCCATCCACAAGTGTGTGGAAATGGACCTTCTCTATACGGAAGCTCTCCTATACATTGTAAGTGTATAGAAATTTTCCAGATACAAAGTATATTAAAGTAAATGGCTTGACCGACGTTGTAATTGTTGTAAATGGTTAACTTCTACACTACGCACTGTCATACTTTTAGACAATTTTTGTAATGTTTTGAATCTGAATAGTTTAGGCTGATGTCATTATTGGTCGGCCAAAACTGTTTTTGAGGCTGTATCGTAGTTGTCCTTTCTCTGGGCTGAAATTTATTTTATTTAAAAGAAAACCTTTTAAGCAGTTTGAAACCTGTTGTTTAATTTAGCTCAGAAATTTAAATTTTATGTTGAGAAATAATTGACCTTTAGGCGTTTAAAGTAAAACTAGCTTTATCATTTTGCTCATATACTGGTTAGTCTCCATTGTTTTATACCAAAAAAAATTATTTAAATATTTCAGCCTTTAAAATATTTTCTAAAGTCTTATAATCCACCTAAAGTCCCACTTAAATAATAGATTCAAATTATAGAAAAAATCTTAAAATTTTAGGGGAACACAGATTTCTACCCCTTTCGACACAAAGCCACCCTCTCTTAACCAACCAAATATCTTGCCTAAGGCCCAAGCAAATGTTCAGTTTGGTAAAAATGCTCATTTCTCAAGTGCCAACTGACCAAAAAAACAAAACAAAAATATTTCCAAAAAAATGCACATGAATATTAAAAACAATCAAAAACATACGTTATTTGCTTTTGGCAAGGACTGACAAATATTTAAGGCTTCATTTCGAAATGGACAAAACAAAAAAAAAAATCAAAATTGGAAACTCATATGAATATGAAAAAATATTAAAAACCACAATTAAAAGCGAGCAGAGATAAAGCATTCACAAATAAAAATGGTGGGAGTTGAGAGTTGAAATTTTTAATCAAAAGTAGTACCATTTCGATTGATATGGATGACAAACGGAAGAGAGGCAGCAGCAGCAGCCGCAAAAAAAGGGTGCCTGGATTTGGCTGTCTGCGTATGTTACCCCTTCTACCGCATACAGTGCCTCCCCCCTAATCCTGCTCAGCAGCCTTTTCAATACACACGGCGTATGAGCAATCTCTTGGACTTTAAAAAGGGTCCACACAATTTTTCCACAATTTTCAAGACTTGAGGAAATATTTAAACCCAAATCAAAAAGGGTCTCCCCAAAGTAGAGAAATGAAAACACTAACTGACCTCAGTCAATGTTTTTACCTAAATTTGTATGTTTGCTAAATGCTTGAGCAACTTCACCCGCATTTTGTTTTGCGATTTAATAAGCCAGCACATAAAACGGTAGTAAAATCTTCAGTAAATGAAATAGTAGACAGACGCCATAAAAGCCATGAGGAAAAAAATCAATGACTGCCTTTTGCGCCCTTATTAGCCGGCTAAAGAAGGAAAGGAAGGAAGAAGTAAAAAAAAAGGAAACAAGAAGTAGCTCAATTTTATGTGCGTCTTGTTGCTTTTGTCTGTTTATCTTTATTTTGATTTTTGTTTTTATTATTTCGCATGGGTCTGATGTCTTGAATTTGTCGTCTTTGTTTTGTTTATTACATAAGCAGAAAAGTCGATTTATTGATTTAGTTTAAACGGAGGCCCAAATCGGCCTTAGCAAAATTATTTAAGGTGTTGCATATTAAATTAAAAAATTTTAAGGTTTTAAATTCGGTGAAAAAAACTTGGAGGGGATGCCTAAGTTTACTTTGGTGATATAGTTTTAGTCAAATGTATTACTCAAACTTTGGTCACACTACATCAAAAACAGATTTGACTAATCATTAGAGAAATTTTTGAAAATTTATTTCAAATGGTAAGAGACATATTTTTGACCTTTTTAAGATCTTTTAGCAGAATGTTCAATCGGAATAATGTGAACCGAATCCGATTTAACTTTAAAGAGAAAAAGTTCTATGAAAACAAAGTGTTAGATTGTATTGCAACGTTAGGTTTAGGTAATAAAAGCTGGTCGGCACTTTGAGCAGAGAAGTTGCCATTGGCAGCTGACATTGTCCATATACAAACAAGGCAAGATATATTTGATATATATAAGCAGCTTAAGGAGCTAATAAAACCGAGCCGGCCAACCTATAGTTAATGGTTTATTTCACACAGACGCAAGCCCAACTTTATGATTAGCACAGAAAACATGGAAATCAACTGAAGCTTGATGCAACTATAACAGGAAAGGCGGCCGCTCTGTGAGCTCTCTGCTCAGTTCGCTGTGACTTGATACGAAAGGTAGAGCTTCGTCAAAAGCTCTCAGTTTCTAATTTAGGGCTGTACGGGTTAAACTTGTTTGAGCTTACCCCAAGGACAAGAAAAATTTTGTCTATTCCAAATGGCCGGACATATTTTAAAAGATTCTCAATTTGGCTTAGAAATTTATTGCTTTAAAGCAGTGGTGCCCAAAATGTCAAAAGCATATCCCATGGGATAGGAACTCCTAAATAGAGAGGCAGCGCAAATTTTCTCTCTAATACTAATTGCTCCGTGACGCTGCTTATAAGCTCTTCAACGTTTCTCTGCTGATTCAGAAATTCTAATGCACCGTCTGAAATACTGTCGACATTTTTGCACCCATTAAATCACTTCAATATTTTTGGTTTTCTTTGAAAATTTTTTTTAAAACACAGCAACCCTTTCATACTAATTCACACTTCGTTTCCTACTCTAATTTACTCCACCGCAGTTCCCTTTGCTTAACTTGTCAAATTAAAAAATCAAAACACAAAAAAAAATTCACAATAATTATGTTTTGTTTTCTTTGTTTTCACTTACCATCGCAGGATAATGTCACATCGGCCAGTAGATCCGATTTGAATAGATTTGAGAATGTTATTGCCAAATTGGACGAATAACTGTTCCACTTGAGGCAGAATTGCTGTTGCGGATCCATTTTATAATTTGTTGCTAATTACACGCACCAATTGTTGATCCTTGATCCACTAGTCCTTCGTTCTTCAGCAGCATCCACAGGGCGCGTAATTGAGTAGCAACAATAGTTTCTTCTCTTATGATGATTATGATTATTAATTTGATAATTTATGTTGCCAAAATGGAATTTCGTGGATTGTTGTTGCAAACCGCCGAGCATAAAAGCCAATTGGTTGCCACAAATCCTTAGCCAAAGGGAATTTTGCAATTGTTGAGTTAATTTGTGTGCTGTTGTCGCCGTGGTTGATGATTTTTGCATGAAATTCGTTCAAGATTTTATGTAGTTGTTGTTTAGTTTCCTAGTCGACAATACCGAACACGACAACTGCTGCAACGAGAATGAGGAAAATTGAATAAGTGATTTTAGTCGAGAGATGCGTTTGACTTGAGTTAAAAACCAATGCCTGCTACGATGCGAATGCTCAAATTTCACTGGGCTAAAAAATGCATTTGTATGAGTAACTCTAATTTCCCCTCAATTTTGTAGCCAATTTATTAGAAATTAATCGAGCATCCCGAAGATATACGATTCAATTCTTGGAAACTGGCCTCTGACAAAAATGCCGCCGACGATGCAACCAAAACCCAACTCTGGCCTCCGTCTACGGTTTCCTCAATTCCTGGAAACTGCAGGTGACGTTTGCCGTTTCTGGAGCCTTGAAGTTGCATGGGATGCGCTTTTTTTCTGCGAATTTGTTTAATCGTTAGAAAAATGCGGCCGCGCAAGTTTTTTTTTCCATGTTAGTTTCGACCCGTCCCTGCTGTTATGTGGAAGCAGCAACATTTTAGGTGCAAGTATGTGTGTGTGTGCCCTCGGGCAACTGGCAACAGGCGCAGAAGGAGCAACACGCCACGAATAAAAATCAACGGTTTTGGTCCAACAAAACAAAAAAAAAAAAAGATATCGGTAAAAAGCTATTAAGAAATTCTTGGGAAGTTTGCAGTTTTGTGGCCAAGTTTGATTGGCAAAAGGAAAAGAAGCGTGGAGGCGAAAACAGGAACAGCGGGAATTTTGTTGATCGAAAGCTAGCGGGTTTTTATGGGTAGCTGAAAATACAGGGGGCTTTTGCAATGGGACTAGAATTTAATTTGAAATTAAGCTGGATTCCGAGGGGTATCAACTCCATAGCTTAACTCTTGAAATTATTTCAATTTATGCACTCAGAAAAAAAAACAAAAACTTGAATCAAGTACGAACTTGACACCGTTAGGTACGTACGGTAAGTACGAAAATACTTGATTCAAGTATACAATCTACTCACACATACATACGTATGTGTAAGTCTACAGTATATTATAAGTACGATTTCTTCAATCCCAAAATACTGTTTCGAAATATATTAAGTACATTTTGAACTATTATATTATCTTTAAGATCATACTAATAATATGGTCCTAAATACAGCCCGATTTACTCTCAAAATAGGCGATAAAAAGGTTACTTATCGAAGTCTAATAAATTCTAAATTCTACCCCAAAGCCAGATTTGAAGCAAAATAATACTTAAAAAATTAAGTACAATAAGTTATTGGTTTAAGCCTGTAAAATTCTAAGCCTTCCTAATTTGTCTTTGAAACTAGGTCTCTGTATTATATCAAAATCCAAAGGAAATAAATCAACCAAAGACCAGAATGTTTATACTGTAGGTCGGAAATCTGCCCTTACCAAAGTGTTATAACCAGGAGGGAATTTCAAAAACAGAAATAAAATAATTCCCATTTTTAGCAGCACATTTTTTGGAGCCTGAATTGTAAGACTATTCTGTTCTAAGTCCAAGAAATTATGTACTTGAACTAAGTACGATCTTTTGAACATCGAACATCGAAATGTTCTTGATCCAAGGAACGTTTGTTCTAATTTGAATTGTTTTAAAAGTCGATTTTTTATTCTAGAACATTTCGTACTTTATTTTAAAACATACTTTAAAATTGAAGTTCAAAATGGTATACCGATCGATCTAGAACTCGGTCGTTTTTTCTGAGTGAGGCTGATTTTTTTAAATATGGAAAAATATATTTCTGAGTGTATGAACTAAAATCCAACCAGTCGCCTTCTGACCTAGATTATTGCGGCGGGAAGTTAGTGACATTTCATCATTACTGGTGGAATTAATAAGGCGAAGCCGAGCGAGACAGCGTTCTCTCGGTTTGTAGGGCCAAAGAGCCAGTGCGTGGTGAATGCTAGAAGTGAACGGCAATATGCAAGCAGGAACATTGAAATGTTCCACCGTCACTATCATACATCTACTGACCCTCAACAGATGCTGACGGCTTCACCATGTTAGTTCCACCATGTGCTCGTCAATCCTAACTTGTTTCTTTATTGTTCAGATGAGCGAAGCAGCGTCTCTCCGTACATTCTGCGAGCAAATCATTCTTCTAACCAGTCTATCGGTGTGAAAGGCTCTACCTCTCCCTGTTCTATACTCAGTAATCGAGACTTATTCTTCAAAACTAAGTACTCCATATATTCAGTACTCAGCACTCTATACTCAGTACACCAAGGAAATTATTTTTTTATATTTGAGCAAAATCAGTCAAGGGTTAAACTCGTCGTAAAATTTAGAAATCATTTCTATATTTTAGACATTTTTTTTTAAATTTAAGTTTTGTTTTTCTAAAAAAATATTTAGAACAAAATTGTTTCTTAATTTTAGGGCAATTTAAACCATTAAATGATTTTTTTTGAATTTAAAAAAAATAATTGTCTGAGTGTACTAGATTCTTAGAACTCGAAACTCGGTATTCGATACTCAGTTCTCTCATGTGAAAGGTTCGTTATCAACCTATTTTACACTTAGTACTCAAAATTTATTACTAGATTCCCAGTACCCGATATTTTCAGTATTCTGTACCCAGTAATCGATACTCAGTAATCGGAACTCAGTACTCGATGCTCAGTACTTGATGCTCAGTACTTGACACTCATTACTCAGTTTCTTCTACAAATGGTTTTGTACTCAGTACCCGATATATTCAATTCTCTGTACTTAGCACTCTATACTCAGTAATCGATACTCAGTAATCAATAATCAGTACTCAATGCTTTGTACTTCATGCTCAGTACTCGATACTCATTACGCAGGTTCTTCAACAAAGGGCTCTGTACTCAGTACCCGATATATTCAGTACTCTGTACTCAGCAGTCTATACTCATTACTCTATACTCAGTAATCGATAATCAGTACTCGATACTCTGTCTTACTTACTTTGTAGTTTCAGTCCCCCAGTCAAACAACCTTAAAATGGCTTCGATCTAAAAAGGACCGGTCAATAGTTCCGATTTTTTACAGTAACCGTTTGGTTGCGAAACATTATCAGGTTCAATTGGTTTGATTAAAGTTTCAGTCGGATCGGTACGGTTAAAATCCGATGGGCAGCTCTGCTTTAAATAAAGATTCGCTGGATTTCAGCCAACGTGCTTAAAAACGTGCGTTTTACTCCTAGTGAAATCAAAAATATTTGTTGCCACAATCGAAAAGGTTTTTGCTTTAATTCTGAGAGACTCGACTTCAACTTGATGGACCCTACTTTACCCAGTTCATCTGGCTACACATTCAAAAGAGAACAGTTATCAAGAAATTTAGAATTCCACTTTCAATTACAACTTTCTGTATATTCTATTCATTATCTTTCCACAAACCCCAATTGCTGCTGGGTCAACTGTACTTGGTTGATCTGTTTGGTATTTTTTTTTTGTGAAATTTACGCAGCTGCATTTGAAATGCTTTTTCAATTACAAATGGCACAAACAACTACAAAGAGACTTGAGGAAAAAAAGGCCAGCCAAAAAATAGAGCAAAACTTCAACAACCATCTCTTTCTTGCATATTTATTGTTTATGGCAGTCAAATGACGACGCACCTGAATGGCATGGTGAGTTCCAAGGCGAAATAGTAGCTCAGGTATCTGGTAACCTATCTGCCAGCAATAACAAAAGCCATGTGCGAAACATACAAGAAAAACAACGCGTAAATCCTTTTCACACACACACACACACATTCGCACTGAAGGACTACAAATCCAAAGCCAAGTTCCTGGAAGACAGCTTTTTTTGTTGTATGAATACAGGAAGGGGATTTGGAATTGGGGTTGATCTTTGATAGCCCAGCCACGCCATGCCACGCACTTTTCTAAAAAAAATTACGCAATAAGCTCAGCCAAAATGTGCAACGCAGCCAAATAAATAAAAATAATAATCAAATCTCTTATAGTTAATTGTTATATTTTTCTGGTATTTCAACTAATTGACCTTGTGCACTATTTAGACAATCATCAATTCAATTCCGTGATTCATTGAGAGTGCAGTCCAGCGAAGTGGTTTGCTCTCTAGTTTTTTGACATTTGGCGGATTCTGTTTGTTGTTTTGATTCGTGTGGCAATTAATTCACTCAAATGACGCATATTTATTATGAAATGCCAGTTGGTGGGTTTTCTGTTATGGAAGTTGGCACGATCTTTAATGGAATGCAATTCTGAAGGTTTCCAAGAAGTTTTTTTAAGTGAAAGCGTTGACAGAGGCTTTTAGACCGATTTCATACTTTACTTTTTTATTTGATTTACATTAAAAGGCATAAATCATCCCTTTCAACACAAAAATCAAAAACAATTACGCTCTCAAAATGTCCTTATGCTAAAGCTAACAACACTGAACTGTAGTAATCCTTGTGTCAGCAGTCCTCAAGGCCAACAATTGCTGCAGTTGACAGCGGCGCCCTGTCTAAGAAATACTTTATCCTTTCCTTTGCCTACTGTAATACTCTTACACATGTCTCTGCATAATGCTAGCTTTCTGCAACGGTAACAGATGTGCGATCCAAAAAAAAAAAGGATCCAAGAATAAATGTGGCATAATCAGACAGACAGTTGAAATTGTTCTTGGGGGAAGCCCCGCGGTGCTCACATCAAAGCAAGCACGAAACAAGAGTTGGGACATTGCATAAAAATGTGTGAAGCATTTCACAGGAATACTTTTACCAGGAGAATGGGTGGCTCAGATTATGAGAACTGGGAATAGAATTTGCGAAATGTGACTGAGTTATGACATCTAAGTGAAGTCGGTTGTGATAAGAGATCCCGGTGGGTGGTCTGTCATACAGAACAGGTGACATTGATAACAGATGCATTGAGTAACTTTGCTGTAATATTGATATAATTATGTGGATGATATTATGTGAATTGAGTTAATATTTTTGAGGTAATTAGTTATGCACTCGTATGCAACCATGAATAATAAATGATTTGAGCGAAAGAAACGCACTTAACACAAATAGTTGACAGATACCCCTAAAACGCTTCGTTGAACACCCAAAAAAAAAAATTGTGTTAATGCACACGCACGCAAACTGTGGATGCAGGTATGAGTATCTTAAAGATACGCTTGCCTTGTCGCAATCACAGAATGTAATTCGTTCTTGTACATGGTTTTTGTTTTTTATTTTCCTTATTCAGCGTGTATTTAAATTAATTGCTTGAAAAATATAATTAGGGGGGCACATTTTTTTGTAAGGGGAGATAAACTTACATTTATAAAGAAGTAGATGGGATCGGTGGGAAACTGATTTTGAGCTTTAAGTTTGTAGTTACCTGCAAGTAGAAAAGATAAGAATTTTAATAAGTAAATTTAAAAAAAATTGCAAGAATAATAAAAAGGGAATGCTTGTAAGATGACATATTTAAGTTTGTAGAATTGACACTCCAAAATCATTTTATTATTTAAAGTAAAGCAATTAAGAGCAACAGAAGCAGGAGCGACTGAAGGGAATTAATTGCGGAGGCCGAGACCGTCGTTATGGCCAATAGAGATGAAAAGAAACTAAGTAAGAAAATTTGATTTCCTGACTTAGTTTTAATTCTGAACCTACTATTCGGATTGTCTTGAATTTTCTTAAATATTGCTTAAGACCTATTCTCATAAAATGTATTAAATATAATTTAATAAAATTTAAAATAAAAATTTGAAAATTCTGCATTAATCCAAGAAGATCTGTTCTTGAACTTAAAACTTTTTATGCTAGATCTATTCTTGATTTAAATGATTTTCAAGACTTTTAATACCATATTCCTGACATGACATTTTATGAAGATTTATTCTTGGCTTATATTAAGTTCAAGACTCAGAAAAAAATGGTTGGGAGAGTTCTAGATCAAACGGGTTAGGTTATAGCAGAATAGAATTTATATAGAATTTAGAGTATTTTTTCTTTTTGGGTGTACTTAAAATTAGAATGAAACCTTCTAGAATCGAAAGACGACTTTTAATGTAACTAAAATGAGAAGAAACGTTCTCGAATTTAGAACTATTCGTACTTACAGTGAAGTGCGTTCTTACTTCAAGTTCGAAATATCTTAGATTGAGCACAACAAGCTTCAAAAAGTGTGCTACGAAAAATGTGAGTTATTTTAGATCGAATCTGTTCTAAAAAATTCCCTCCTGATTATAACACTTTGGTTAGAGAGTTAGGGCAGATTTCGGACGTACACTAAAATCATCATGCTTTAAAGTTTTCCAGCCCTAATTGTCTTAATACAGCGGCATATTTTCAAGAGAAAATTGGATATAGCATTAGGATATAATTGACTTATATTAGGAACTTTTGTTTTTTTTTACAGAATTTATTGGCGTAAAATTAAGAATTTATGAGACAGTAATTGACAATTTTTTACACTTATTTTAGGAGTAAATCGGGATGAGCTTAAGACCATTACAACCCAAAAGTATGATATAAATCGTTTTTAAATATAGTTCGAAATTTACAAAATACATTCCGAAAGAATTTTTAATAAAGTATTTTGGAACTGAAATCCCAATCGAGTATTTTCGTACCTAGCGTACTATTGACACCGTTTGTACTTGATTCAAGTACAATCTAGTATTTTCTTCTGAATGTACAACCAAAAAGATATATTCTTGCTTTATGTTAAGTTCCTGACTTTTCATGCTTACAACCAAGATGAAATATTCCTGGCTTAGATTAAATTTGATACCTTTTCATGCTAACTTTCAGGCAAATCTATTCTTGGATCCAAACAAATTTATTCTTGAATGGGCATCTGTTGTTTTATCTGAGAACATGCCTTTAAATACGAATTTCTTCACTTTTTTGCTGAGTGTATTTACGTTTGAAGCTTCTTCTTAACTACTAAACTAGTACCGTGATCCAAAATTTTTTATGTAATATTCTTGGCTATTTTTTTAAGTTTTTTTTTTTTCAAAAATGTTAGATTAGTTCGTGCCCTGTTAAAACATATTTTTCCTCAGTGTAACAAAATAATTCTTGTCTTGTTAAGACTTAAATGACTTCATATGAAGAATAAAATATGGGGGTCTGTTCCGAATTTCGACTCGATTTTCGTGTAAACTTTAGTATTTTGCAGTCAAATTTGAAAACGTTGTATAGAAGGCGACAATTATACCTATGGCTACTAGATCAGAAATAACAAAACTCGGAATTGTGGCAGCAGCTGAAACCGATTACTTAATCCCAAATGAATTTAAACCGAGAGAAAATTGCGACGGGATCTAGTAGCCTCAAATTAACTTGACACTTACGTTTAAATTTATATAAATTGAATTCGAAATTCACATGTTTACACGAAAATCGAGTCGGAATTCGGAACAGACCCCATGATTAATTTTAACATTTTATAATACTATCTATATATATAAAAAAGTTCAACCTGACTAATTGACTGACTGACTGACTGACTGACTGACTGACTGACTGGTGACCGTCGCACAGCCTAAACCATAAAAGATTGTAAGTTGAGATTTTCACAGTAGTTTTATCTTATGCTGAAAGTGAGTACTAAGAAAGGATTTTGGAAAATTCTGCCGGGAAGTGTGGACAATTCGCGGAAAACTTTTGTATGAAACATTTTTGGTTTTCATCCGATCAAGTTCAAACTCATTTTCAAAGATCTATATGAAAATTCGACAACAACTGCATACCAATCTTTCGGAAAATTCACCCCGCTGGGTGGAAAGTGGGTGGTCAAGGTTGTATGGGCGAAACTTTAGTTGCCAGCGATTAGCGCCAAACTCATTTCAAAATTACACAAACAAAACATTAGTTGTAAGCGTAGTCCGCGAAATAATTTGAAAAAAAAAAATCCGCACACGAGGAAAATGGCCGAAAATTCTGAATCCAAAAAAAGTATTTATCATACGATTGGCTTGAAACTCGGATTGTAAGGTCAAAATGAGAATTTATTTTGTTTTTAATTTTCCGATGTTGCAAATACCGCCGGGATGCTCACTGGGAATAATGGGATGTGGGTGGAAAGTTGTTTTGGAAGTGGATGGAAAGTGTGTGGTAGTGGATGTAAAGTGGGTGAAATGTGGCGGAATGAGGATGGGTGGGATGTTAATGGGAAGTGGACTGAAGTGACGGAATCTTGTGTTGGGTATGGGTGGAATGTGGGTCAAGTGGGTGTGGGCAATGGTGGAATGTGGCGGTAATGGGAGGATGTGGGTGGGATTTGGGACGATGTGGGTGGGATGTGGGTGGCAAGTGGGTGGAATGTGGGTGGGAAGTAGGTGCGAAGTGGGCGAAAAGTGGGAGGGATGTGGGTGGGATGTGGGTGGTTAATGGGTGGTATGGAAATGGGAAGTGGATGGGATGCAGGTGGAATGTGGCGGTAAGTGGGAGGATGTGGGTGGGATGTAAATGGGAAGTGGGTGGGATTTGGGCGGTAAGAGGCGGAGTGTGCGGTATGTTGGTGGCAAGTGGGTGGAATGTGGGTGGGCTGTAGGTGCAAGTGGGCGGAAAGTGGTGGGATGTGGGCGGGAAATGTGCGGGAAGTGGGTGGGATGTGGGCCTGAAGTGGGTGGTAAGTGGGTGTGCGTTGGTTATATACTGTTGAAGGCGCAGCGAAGCGTGACGGGCTATTTGCTAGTATTTTATAAATCCAAATAAATAAGATTTTGTATTTACTTTAAACAATGTTTAAGTATTGATTTGAGATATATATGGACTTAAATAAAAAATATATTGTACTGATTAGAAGTATTGTTTTGTTTTTTAGAAGTATTGTTTTTACAATAAATCGGTATTGATTAAAGTCTATTTTGGACTAGGCCTTAAAGATCTTCTAAAGTTCAAATTGTACATTAAATATACCGAATATGTGTATTTTCGGTTTAAAGAAATCGTAATTAAAATGATTAAAATTTTTGAGTGCAGGTAAGAGAAAGCAGACAGCCACATGGGTGCCTCATTTCGTGAGAGTCCATTTGAAAAAAGTTTTATATATATTTTATTAAAGATAAAACTCGGACTAACCTGATTATTTTTGAGTTACCGAGACCAAAGAAGGAAATTGTATAGTTTTATGGACTGAGAATTATCATGCCTTTATATCGCTCAAAAGCGTTAGAAAGGCAACACTTTAAGAATAGTTCAACAACGACGCGCACAGCTTTAGACCGTTTTTTATCCACATAAATTGCAAACAAATAAGTCCAATTTTTATAAAACCTAATCAACTCATAGACTTTGTTCTTTACATAATTTTTTTGTCAAGTGTACCCATCCAGGATATCCATCAAGCGTAGACCAAACAGACAAGCGTAAAGTGGCAAAAACTGTCAGTTCTTGTTCGCGACCCCGAACTCCACTTCTCCACCCCCTCAGGCCGGCTACAGTTGTCGTTGGCATTGCTCAAACCCAATTAAAAATGTCAAAAAATGAAAATACCTGTAGGTAGTTAGCAGTTAGCGCACGCAGTAAATATTCATCACGCCAAACCCCAAAAACCAGAAAGCCCAAACCAATCCTAAGCCAGGCTAACCCTTTTCCTCTTCCCCACCCCTACAAACCCGCCGCCACGCATTGCCAAACGCGCGTCACACAGTTTAACTTTTCATTTGGCGAGGGCTGTGTGGGTTAACTCCTGGCTACTGCCTGCTTATCAGCAGGAGACGCACACATGTCAGGACAAACAGCAGCAGTAGCTGGAGCCATGGAATGCATTGTGGACGAGGAACAATTGCGTTTGTATGTTTTCGTGCCTCGTCAGCAAAATTAAAAAATAGATACGCAAACCTGGGTGGGAGCGTCTGTGTGTGGAGCCAGCGCGAGCAAAGTTGTATGAAAGAAATTCATCCCCCAACCCTTACGCCAAAGTTTTCTCTGTCGAATTCAAATGTCACACAAGGATCGAAAGGTAGTACGCATGGCCAAAGTCTTCTTACTCCTGCCCCAAGGTTTTTCCTTTGCTTTATTGCAAAAATACACAACGTTGGAGCCCGGCGAGGACCAACAGCTGCTTTCGCGTTTTTTGGGCACAGAAAATGCCTAAAAATGTCACTGGCTGAGGCCGATAACTATTTTGAAGTGGTAGGAGAAGTGGAGTACAGCACAAAAGGGACAGGAGGCAAGCAGACATGGACCCCGGAATGAATGGTCAGTGTCGATTTTGTATTTTTGTATATAAATTTTTTTTTTGTTTCAATGCGTCGCAGTCTGGCAGACGCACTCCCTCCCCATAGAACACGCGGTGTGTGTGTATTTTTATTGTATATATCATTGATGAATATGCCGATAACAAATCTCAATCAAATGTCAAAAAGGTAACAGGCAGCCCTCTTGAACAGACGGACATCCTAGCCCACTCCCCTGGTTTGACCTGAACACGTTGTAATGTTGCAATTTTCACGCAGGCCACGCGTCGTATGCGCAATTGTTTTTACCACTGTCAGAGATAGGCTATACTGGTGGGTGGTCGATTTTGACCCCTGATTCTATTTAGTATTCAACCTCTACCTGTGTGTGGGTGTGTGTGAGAGTGCCTGTGACAGCTCAAAATGTCATCTTGAATGGCTCAGGCCTGTCAAAGTTTTACAGGTAACATTTTGATGTAAAACATTGAAGTGTGGAAGGAGTGGAAGATTGCTAAATGCATTTATGCTGAAAAATGATTTAACAATTTTTATTTAAGATAAAACATTAAAAACCAAGTGATAGACGGATCGTTTCAGCACGTATTGAAAAGTTCTGTTGTAACATTTCTGGAAAATTTAAAATATAACTTTTTTTCTAGCAGAAAGGAGATATGTATCATTTCTTATTTAAAAATCTAGTTAGATGTTTTTGTCTAAGATATAGGACCACCTCATCAAACAGGGTTGAGTGTTTGGCAAATGCAATTCACATTCTTATAAAGTTCAATAAACTTTTTCCTATGTTTATTGACTCATTTTAAAACTTTATTTAATCTTCAAGTTTTTCTCTTCAAACATGAAGTTGAAAATAAAAAATTAAATTTTATTTTATACTTTGCAACCCTGAAGAGATATTTTTTTGTACAATTTTCAAGATCTAGATTGAAAATCTAGTTTTCGAGAATCGTGCAATCTTATAAAAACAAGATTTGAAAACCTTGAAATAAGATTAAAGATCTTAAAAACAAGATTTATCATCTTACAACTTATCAACCATCTACAGTTTTCTGTAAAACTTCAGTAAAAATAAAACAAAAAATTACAAAAAAAAAAAAAAAAAAACTTTACATAAGTAGATTTAATTTTATATATAGGTCCATTACAACTGAGAAATTATAAAATTATTAAAAACTTAAAATACAAAAAAACAAACCGCTCCAATGAAGCTGTGGCCATCCACTTAACTAACTCGGAATTTTTTTACGCAGCCAGTTGCAGTATAAGAACTCAGCAAGCTGAAATCATTGTCGTGCAGTATAAGAACTCAGCTAACAGAAATCATTGTCGTGCTGAGTTCTTATACTGCGACTGGTGGCGCCTTACAAATGACGCCCAACAGCCGAGCGCGCTGAGTGGCGATGCAGTCCGAGGTACTCAGTTCAAGTCCCAGTACCAGCGGAAACAAATTGTAAATAACTAAAATAAATACAACAAAAAAAAATAAAAAATGTTTAATATAATTTATTTTTGTATTTTTTGTTGTCATATTAAAAAATTTTAAAAAATGTGTAAAAATTAAAGTCGAGTATAAACGATCTTTATCCAAGATTGATGGATTCAGATTAAAATAATATAAGAATATAAACTTGTGTTAAGATTATCTGGTCTTAGTCGAATTCTGACACTGTTTCTCTTTGATTCAAGATTATAATCTTGATTTTAGATTGATTTTTTTCTCAGTGTAGACATCTAAGAAGTGGGCACTAGTAAAAATTATACAAACAAAAAAGTTGGTTATAAATCTTTGCTTATGGATGGACTCAAGCCCACGACCTTGTGATTCTTAGACAACGGTCTTGCCATCTGCACCACCCGGCTTCTTGCCTGCGGAGTGCTTAGCATATTGCCGCGCTGATTTACGTGTTTCGCCCAACATCCTGCGTTAAGCCGCCGCTGTTTGTGTTCAGTCCGTGGCACAGTGGGCGAAATGACCAATTTAGCGAAATTAAATTAATATCTTTCAAATTACATGAGATAATCGCAATCTGTTTTTTTCTTAAGGGCGGAAAAAAACAAATATATAAAAAGTTTTAAGAAAATATTTTTTTTTTATTTTTTAAGTTTAAAACCAAAATTCTTTTTGATTTCGAAAAAAATTGCACAACTTTTTTAAGTGAAAATAAAGTAAGTAAAAAATTGGAAAAATTTTTTAATATTTAAGATTTTTTTTCGGTAGGTATGCTTATATTTTTTAAGCCAAATCTTGATACAGAAACGTTAGATGGAGTCATAAAAGGTTTAAGTCGAAAGGTTATTGAATTTCCAATAATCACGTAAAGCATTGTTCTTAGTAGAAGTAGACTCTGTCATATGTAGCCTTTTCGAAGAAAATAAGGTATGTTTAAATAAAATCTATGTATGAAGACCCCATTGATCTTCGATGATCGCAATACATCATAGCTAGGAAGAATATCAGAGTTTTCAGCAAGCCCATTGGCAAAATCTTTCAAGTTATTAAAGATTTTGCTACGGACCAGCTACTACAGTTTTTTACAGGTTTTGCCAATTATGTGTTGCTCCCACTGCTCAGTTAGACCCAATCAAAATGGCAACATTTAGTCCAAATGTCTACCGAAATTTTGGTATTTTCAACATAGAAATGACTTAATGATTTTTGTACCTGCCTTCACAATATATTGTGCGGCGAATTCAATAGCTACATATCTATTTCGCTCTTACCCATGTAGATTCCCACAAGAGCAAAATTGCTGCTAGAAATTGTCAGTAAATAAAGCAAGTGTAAATTCCAGCCTAATCAATATAAACACATTTTTGGAACAAATAAACATTTTGAAAATGAAATTAAATGGAGCTAGATCTGAGTCTGAGTTCGATTCTTAGGAAAGGGAAAGGTAATAAGACCAATAACCAACAGAAAAAACATATATGTTGTTTATATTTAATTTTTTTTTTTTGTTATTTTCTGATTTCAAATCTTGTCAAATTCTTAAAACAATTATGATAAAAAGCAGCCTTCTACATTATCCTGATTCCCTAGGAATGCTACCATTTACTCAGTTGACAGTTGCTTCCATACATGAGTGAAATTGTTCAAGTATTTGTTAAGAGAAGTCTGCCATAATTCTCAGTCTGAACAGGCTGCCAGATAACTGACATATAAAAATGTGCGAACGCACTCGGATTCTACAAAGAATAATGAAAGTTTGATAAGGCTGCCTTCACACTGTTCGACACATGACCCATGAGATCTAGCCCGAGATTCTATAAATTTGACAAGCTATTTAAATTTCAAACAGAACAAAAAGCAGGACTACTAGACTATCATTTGCCATGTGTCGAACAGTGTGAAGGCAGCCTAATACTGTAGAACTGCTAAATGTGTTGGTTGGCCAGTCCGCTATGAATAAATCGTGAAGAAAGTAAACAACCGTATTTCTTAATTGTTCCTCTCATCTTTCTGCATAAATAGAAATCTAGGAAAATATGTCCAAAAATAGTCATCGACCACCGATTTTTATTTATAATTGCCGATAAGACTTAGATTTTTTTATTGTGATTGTATAAATCAGTAATAGCTAATCAGAAATATATGATGAATGGCTGTTGTATTTTTGGTAAGTCTGATTCAAATCGGGGAACTATATAATAAAATTAGTATAACATTAGACTCAAATTGTTTTAAGTATTTCTGGTTATATCGATTCGGCTGATGCTGATCGAGAATACTACAGTGATCAAATTTGAATGGTGAATTTTCTTATATTGTCTATATCTATATTAAATCTAATCTATCCCCTTCAATTATACTAGGCAGCATAGACCATATTTCACCAAAATTCTTTACATGAAACTTGATTAAGTTTATAGGAAACTGCAATTGTCATTTCGACAAACAACCGTTTCGAACCCTTTTCACCATCTTTCTCCCTCTTCCTCCGCAACTCTCAACCCAACTGCGTGTCTCTCTCTCTTCCCCTTGATAAGCATCATCACCAAATTAAATAAAGCTCAATGACAAACTTCATTAGCCAAAAAATCAACTGGCCAAATGCCAAACGCCAACAAAAATAACAATTTGCCAGCCAGTTGTCCTCATACCACAGGAGTTGGGAAACCCTTTCAGGTTTTGTCCATTTTCCCCACCTCCATTTCTGCTTCGGTCACAATGGCCAAGCAAACGTTATGCTAAAAACTAAATTAAGATTGAAATGTAAAACTGAAAACGTTTTACACAATTATTGGAACAAATCGAATGGGGGAGGAGTGGAAGGTGGACAAACTGGCCTAATCGTACAGCGAAAACCACTTGCAAAAAAGCAAAAATCCTGTCGCGACTTTAGAGCGGGGGTAGAGATGGGAATCAGTCGACTGCATAACTTACAATTCCGTAAATATACATTTTTTTTCCTAGATGTACTAATGAAGGATCGAAAAACGTGGGGGCGCAAATGTATTATCATTCCAGCATGCAGTATTTTGTGTGTGCAAATGAAAAAGTGGAAAGAAAAAGTCAATGTATGGAAATTTTTGTTCAATCACAAATCCAATGATGTTCGCTTCGACGCATTTTGACAGTTGGACATGGGGAAGCGACGCATGGAGCACACTCCGGAGTCCGGATGGTGGAGGTGGGTCACTTTGATGAATTCGCCTAGGCCCGGAATTGTTGTTTGTTTGAAAGGTTTGTCCTGCTGCCAGCCTGATAGGCCTGAGTATTTCAATTTTTTAGACTCACAATGCATTGCATTTTGTCCATTGATTTTGGTTTTCGTTTTCCTGGCTTAGCCTTTGTATCAGAGTCGCTTGTATTTTTTGTTGATTTTCTAGGGTCTCGTCGTAGTGCATTGATTAGAATGTTTGGACTTGAGTACGTAAATATTTTTGCTTGCTTGTCAATTAGTACGTTAAGCTGTTGTGTATTGTACTTGAAAAGGACATCGTAGAGAGGGAGCGAGACTAAGAGTGCAAGGACTGAAAGCTTTTCAAGTAGTGGGGGAGTTTGGTTTGGGGGCTAGAGCTGAAGGGAAGTTAAAGTTTAAATTTAAAAAGTGATTTTTTTTTATCAATATTTTGCCCTGAATTTAAATCATAAGAGATGCCAACTTGTGTTAAAGTAAGGCTATGAACAAATATTTATTTTAGCTTTCCACACTTGAAATATGTCTAGAACTGCCAACTTGTTCTTTAATCACATTGAGGACAAACAGTTTTGGCCATTTTGAATTTTAAGAACTTTAAATTTTGAAGTGAAAACTCTAAGCGTTGTATGTGCAAGCCAAAAAATAGTTCTGTAGTGCACACTTGTGCTCAATCCAGTTATAAATTAAGATAAGGGCTGCCAACTTGTGCTTAATGGGAGCTTCGAACACCACATTTACTTAAACTAAACTTGATTATTTACTTTTGAAATATTTCTAGAACTGCCAACTTGTGGTAAAATCACATTTAAAGCAAGCAATTTTAGCAAATGTTGAACTGGAAAGTCTTGGCGATTTATGCGCTAGTAAGAATGTAGTTCAGTGCTGCCAACTTGTTTTAAAATCAGCTTAAAGGCATGCCTTTTAAGCTGATTTCAATAAGTAGAATATAGAGTTTCTAATAAATATTAATTTTTTTGTGCTGCCAATTTAGACTAAAAATTTTAGGCACTGCCAACTTGTGCTGAAGTTAAGTCTAAAGCTTATGGTCGAAATATTATCAAGTTCATTTATTTATTTAAATTGGCTTTATGGTCTAATTGCGGACAAAAATTAAAATGAATAGCTTAGGGCTGCCAACTTTGGTTGAAATCGCGCCTTAAGCAAGCATGCTGGGAGTATAAGATTGTGTAAAAACTTAATTTTTGCATTAATTTAATTTATTAAAATTAATAAAGTTAAATTAAATTCAAATTTTTGTAAGAACTGCCAACCTGTGCCATTAGCAGGCCTAAAATAGTAGCGCTTTAGTGAAAATATTCCAATATAAATAACACAAAAACAATTTCAGCCAAAACGAAGTGGGTAGTAGCTGCCAACTTATTCGAATTGGACAAGAGAGGAGCTTGGGACTGCCAACTTGGGTTGAAATCGCGCATAAAGCAAGCATGTTGGGCGTGATTTACACAGTTTCTTTATGTAGCCAAATTGAGTAATTTACAAAATTTAAGAACTGCCAACCTGTCTTGAAAGCTGACCTAAATCTAGTCCGTATATGAAAATGGACCATGTGGTAGTGAAAATATTGAATTATAAGTAAAACAAAATAAGTTTCTTACTAAAAGAAGTGGGTAAAAGCTACCAACTTGTGGGAATTGGACTTTTGACGATTTCAAAATTATTTAAACTGCCAACTTGGTCCAAAAAACTTGTAATTACTGCCAATGGTTAGACTTCAGCTTAAAAAGTAATTATGTGAATTTATATTAATAAACAAGCCAAACTAAATAACAAATCATTCTTAAGCTGCCAACTCGTGCCAAAAAAATGTTGATAAGTTACTTTAAAATAGTAGTCATTCAATATCTCATTAAAAGGAACAACTCCAAACCTTTTCTTACCCCTCCCTTCCCATTTTTACAAGCTACTCAAAAACCCATTACTTTAATCGAATTCGCATTTCATTAAATGAGCCCACCAACTGCAACGCCTCTAGTATGAAAAAGAGCAGAGAAAAAAATAATTTCATCAACGCACTGCAGAATGTCTAACAAACATGCAATTAAGTCGTTAATACTTCATCGATTTGAAACACACACACACTCACATCAAGGGACTCTCTGCCGAAGGATTAAAGCATTAGCGCGTGCGAAACTTGGCCCGAATTGAGGATGAGCCCCCGAAAAAGAAGAGAATACAAAAAAAAAAACAAAAACGGAAACGGAAGCGGCGATAGACAAGGATGATTGCAGACATTTGATTAGTTTGTTTGGTCTAAAAACTCGCCCTCAACATCAAAAATTCCCCGTTGTTGATATGCAATTACGATATAAAAGTTAAACAAACCCGGAACGATAGGCAAAGTGATATGGATTCGCGTTAAATGCGTTTTTTAGAGAGCATTTGATTAAAAACGCAAACAGATCGCAGGGACCAGAACAGGTAATGCAAAGATAAAAAAGAGTTAACAACAACGAATGTCCAAAAAGTAAATATAAAAGTAACAGAGTCGACTAGGGAATGCTCTGTAAAATTTGTTAAAATTTTCAGAACTAAAGAGGATTTCTAGGACAAAAATTAATTCTTAGTTGAAAAAGCAGCTAAAAAATATGAACTTATTTTATAACTGATAAATAAAATTTTGCTTCAGTTGTGAGCTGCCAACTTGTAGCAACAAATTGTGTTAAGAACTGTCAACTTGGATTAAAATCAAGGTTCAAACTAGCTTCTTAAAGGTTTTTGTGTACGCAAAAGTAAACTATTTAATGACAAGTATTTGACATATTCTGTGCTGCCAACTTGTGGCAAAAAAAGCTTATATCTAAAAAATTGGGTTGCTTAGTTGAGCAATTTCGTAGTGTTTAATATATATGGGGTAGTTAAAGTAAAAAAAAAGTAAAGTTTTCGGTGCTGCCCACTTGCGTCAATTATCTTTTCTAAAGACACAGACTTTACAGAACTCACTGAAATCTAGCAATTTAAGGTCAAAATTTTTAAGTAAAAATATTTTTAAGTTGTCTGTGCTGCCAACTTGTGTCTAAAAAGTGTCCAAAGTGTACTTACAAAAGCGAATTAGAGGTAAATGTATATGCGGAGACTTTGAAATATTTACTTAGAATGAATTAAAATTTTCAGTGCTGCCAACTTGTGCCAAAAAGTTTCATTTAAAGTTGTCTGTGCCTCCAACTTGTTTTAAAAAGTGTCTATGAGCGGTAAATGCGGAGACTTTAAAATACTTACTTAGAATGAATTAAAATTTTCAGTGCTGCCAACTTGTGTCAAAAAAGTTTCTTACAGATGCCCAATTGTATTGAAATTAGATTTAAGACGTTTAAAATAATCGTAAGCCTTACATACCCCTTCCAGTTCAAACTCAACATTTACAGGGTATGTTAAAAAAAACCAACACCAACAATTCATCAAAGTTTGCGTAGCGCAACATTTCTACCTCCTCCCACCTGTAATAAAAATCATAACCAGGAGGAGGCCAGACATAAGAGTGTTCACTCCACGCACATATTGAACTAACGACAACCAGGTGAGTTGGTATGTAAAGGAGGATACCCGCATGTCTGTCCCGGTTTGTGTGTGTGTGTGTGTGTGTGCGGTAGAAAAGGTAAAAACCAATCAAGAGCATCAATAAAAGGCACGTCAATCAGCGTACGGCGCGTTAGGCTCAGAGACCAACACCCAATCCCCCACCCAACCTACTGCTGCTCAACAAGCACGAAAAAATCATATTTCCTGGTCTGCCTTTTGTCTAGCATTGGCAACGCGGTTTTAGTTCAGTCAAGCTGTCATATCGACGCTTTTGCATACCCGGCCAGACTTTCAGAGCAGGAGCTGAAGCCTGGGTTCAGCTCTTGTGGGATGCGTGATGGTTACATATCATGATTTTTCAATAAATTCTACGGCCATACATGCGGCACTTTGCTCATTGAATTTTGAATGGCCAACTCTGTGGGAAGACATTTTGGTTATAGTACGGGAAATTGGGAAGGTGCGACTAAAGTTAAGGCAAACAATTGTGTGTGTGTGTGTGTGGGGGGTAAGCAATGAAGCTATGGCTTATAGGGTGACTGTTTTACTCAGACACAAATGTTTGGATAATTTATTAAGGAAACAATTAATGAATTTACAAGCTTTAATAATAAGTTGGCCTCACATCGATGATTCAAAGCTGTAATATGTAACTGACAAACCAAGAGGTTTTACTAAATTTTTAAATAATGTTCTGTTGGCGCTTTACAGTATATATCGAGGCACAGCAAAGCCCTCAATCGAGGCAATTGTGCTATGAAAACAACTTCAACATCATTGATAGGAATCAAGAAACCGTTTAAGCAACCAACCAAGAATTTTCAGCGCCGATACCGTCATTGTTTGTTTAGTTTGTCAAAGCACTATTGAAAAATTTTCGATAACAGTTTTGAAAGTGGGTAGTTAAGCAAAAATGGATGGCGTAAGCTTGCACTTGTAAGCGATTTTCGCTGACAATTTGTTAGAGATGCCATTGAAACAGCTGTAGGACCAACTAGCTTCCCTTGAGGTGTGTTGTGTTCCTCCTTTTCGAACTTATGTGCAAGCATAAGGAAGCCTTGAGCCAGCTTAATATTGATGGTTTGAAAAATTATGATGTTTGATTATATTAAACAGTTTGGTGAAAATACTGATCTATTGGTATAAGCCTTCACTTTCGACTGGTCCTGAACCAAACCCGCAGTACCAGATCGGTTTGGGTTTTGGCTACAGACGAGCCTTTAAAATTAATAACTTCTCGAACCTAGACCCAAACCGGATCTTAAGTCAAATTTTCAGAGATTCTAAAATTATATCAATATTATGACCGCTTAAAATTTTTTTAATTGTGCTGAATCGGAGCATTACCATTTTAAGATTATATCCATGCAGCATATAACGTCTTCGAGAAGAAAATAAAGTCAAGTTGTCAAGTAAAATCCGTTAATTGATTTACATAGAAGGCAAGGGTGGATATTCATTTTAGGAAAATTTTTAAGTTCTGATAGAGATATAATAAAAAATTCTATAAGGAATAAGGCCCATTCGTGTATTGTCACAAGTTTTAATTAGCTTCGTTAGATGAAAGCTTCCTTAACAAAAAAAATATTTTATTTTTTTTTCCAAAAAATATCTCAACGTTATTAGAATTCATAAACCAAGCTTCGAAACCAAAACAATAAGTTCGATAAATAAAGGAACCGATTTAAAACCCTAACACTTTTCAAAAAGTTCGAACAAAAAGATCTCGAAGATGGTAGGGATAGAGTTTTGACATGTTTGGAACAAATACTTCTTACACTTGCAGGCAAATCAAATTTATTTTCAATTTTTGCCATGCCCCTTCCCGCCCCCGCAAATTGGAAAAAACGTCATATACTCCACAGTTTTGTAGATTGAGGGTATGTACTTTCTAGAGCAACGATGACCAGCGAGGCCAAAAAGTGAGACAGTATTAGTGTGCAAAAACAAACCTCCGTGAATTTGCTTTGACCTAATCGACCTCTTTAATTCTCAGCTTCGGCTAGCGTTCGGGTCTTGTATGTGTGAATAGCGAAATGTTGTCGCCCCCGGGATGGAACCAAAGGTCAACGCTGTTCTAGAGATAGCTAGAAATTAGCGTTATGTATCGATTTGCTGCTGAAAATGATAAGCAAAAAGACCAAAACCCCCTCCCCATACCCCCCTAATTCAACCAAAATGCATTTCATTCAACAAAGAGAGAGAGAGCGAGAAACTTAGAGATGAGCGGAGCAGCAGCGCTGCATTCAGCTCCTACTCCAGGTACAGAGTAGAGAGAGAGAGCAAATTATGGATAATTAAAGTTAAGTTTTTGTTAGAACCGAAACTGTACCGGTACAACGTTTGGGTTCTTTACGGTTCCAAGAATATTGGTTCTCGGATACCAGTATTCAAAAAATTTCAAATATAGGTTTCGGTTCCGGTTCTGGTACTGAGTTTTAATCGGTTCTTTTTGGTATACGGTTCCGTCACTAGTTCTAGTTTTATTCCCTGGTTTTAACTAATTTGGAAATACAGCTCACAATGGACATCAATGTCAAGAAGTCTCACTCTCCAGGCTTATCCATTGGCCTAAAATTGTTTTAATTTTTAAGGACTTCTTCCATATATTTATTATTTTTTTAAAGCTTTGATTTTTTGTTCAATATTTCATTTAAATAATTCAGCCACCCCTAACGCGATGTGTGCGTGCTGTGCGTGGGTGCATGCCACGCCCACTCACATTTGAAAATCACTTGACTTTTCATTAATAAAATTGGAAGTTGGTTGAATTTCCTTTTTTATGCTCCAGCCTCAGACGGACAAAGGAGTGGCATATAGTATGGTTTATGCATCCAATAGCATTAACTGAATTTTGTACCCTTTTTGAATTTCCCAACTCTTTTTTTTTTTTTTTGGTTGGGTTGCGTCAAGTGAGACACGCAAAATGTGGCTTACCGAAAAGTGAAAGGTTCGCGACTCTCGCGTATTTTAAACTTCTTTTCAATGGCGTTGCAACCCCAATGAATTCATAACTTTTTTTATGTGCTCTGCCATAGAAAAGTTTAAACAAAAAATTGTTTTCCATACGCATTAATGCAGCAATGCGTGCGCTTCAGACGTTAAGGAGTAGGGCAAGTAGACTTGGGATACTGGTCAGGGTAGCCATGGGGAGTATTCTTCTTGAGTATGGTAAATATGGGTAGGTGGTCTTTGATATGAGTTTGCGTTATTTGGCGACAACAGAGGGAAAGGGTTTGAGAGATTTATTAACGAGAAATCCTTTGTGTGGGTTGAAAAGAAAATTTGCAAGCCAATTTGGTAATAAGCAGACTTAAATTTTTAATAATTTTGGGAGAATCAAGTAAGAACACTTTTCTGTCCTAAATCGGTCACCAAATAAAATACATACAACACATTCTCACTTCATTTCGTGAGCTTCAGGTACTTTGGGGACTGCAAGATGGCATTTGACCAGCTGGTGCGGCTGCTTCTGCTGCAAATCAACTCAAGTAAAAGTGTCAAAACAATACAAACGACGGCACAGGCGCACACAACCCAAGACCCAGACCCAGACCCACATCACCACCAGTTCTCCACTCATCCCAAAACCACCTACTGGCCGGAGCACGCACATAATTTATGCCTATGTACAATTGAGTCTAAGGAGACGACATCCCAGGGAACGCACATAAAACGCAGACTGCAGCCGAACGAAAAGTGCGGAAAAATCAATTTTCTTTTGTGCCTGATAAGGGTGGGATCTTATATATTTTTTGGGGGTTGCACACACATATACAGAAAGTCACGCACTTGTGCAGCAAATTGTCACCCAGTTTTTCTCCGTTATTGAAAGAGAAAGTTGATGTAAAATTTGCCTTTGAAGTGCACAAGTGCAGCATAATTTAAGGCTAATGCAATTAGGCAATTTCATAATTGTCCAGGCTAAGGACGTGAGTGAGTGAGCGGTTGCTAATTACTCATGCCGCACGCATTTTGAGGCACTGAGGCGTATACACAATAATTTTTAGAACGTGCACTGAATAAGCACGAAAGAGAAAAGCGAAAAAAAAGGAAAGGGAATGCACGAGCCTAAAATGTCATTAAAGTCACTCTCACGCACTTGCCCAAGGATCCCAACTCAAATGCCATTTCAAATGACGTAAGCAACACAAAATGAAATTTCCTTCTTGTTGGGCAATTGAACACAGGCGGCAACAGAATGTTGCAAGACCCAAAATATCATGTGGCACATACATAGGCGGGTCTGCCCTTCTCTGTCTCCCTCTCTCTGTCTTTATGTTGTACATAGAAACAAAGGATAAATGCTTTTGGGGATTGCCTTGCAGATTGATGAGGGAGACGCAGCATTGAGGGTACCCATTGAAAATGTGTCAAATGGGTTTTTGGTCATTTTTTCCTAGTCAAACGGCAAAGAACAAAGTGACCATTTGGTGTGAAATCGAACGTGTGTGGGGTGGACTGGACGCAAAGGTAGAAAAACAATCATATCAATTGGAGCAAACGAAACTAGCACTAAATGCAGCATAAAATGATATAGTTTCAAAATATTGAGAGAAGATGAGTTCTTTGCGAAATTGAATACCAGAAGAGTCTGTTGCATCTTAGGTACGAAAAAAGCACTCTGAGGTAGGAGGACAACAGTTTAATGTAAGAAATTGGCAGCACTGGCTGAAATGGATGCCTTTAAATCAGTTTAAAAATTAGCAGTGGCTCGCGTTTCCACCTCTGCTGGGATAGCAGAAGCCACTTGGGCACTATACATTTCATTTTTTACACGTATACGAACCCAACAACGATTCGATGGAAGCCATTCATGGCGCTTTATCTTATTTTATCTGGTTGGCCAACGCTGTTTTAGAGAAACAACTCAAACTGGGAAAGTCTAAAAATCCTCAAAAACAAGAAGGTAGTAGCAAGTTTAATCAGAAGTAAATTTCGGTCCGAAATAATTTCGAAAATTTAAAAAATTGTATAATAAGTTTAGATTATGATCCAGATTTGATAGTGAGCAATTGTCGACGGGTAAATAGAACCCTTATGGCTATCGGTCCAAAAAAATCACGAAATTTTTGAAACATTTTATAAGTTTAGATTTTTATTAAGATTGTCAAAGGGTTAATAGGACCAATAGGTTATAATTAGTTTATATGTATAAACATAGATTGTGCATCGAACGGTCCTAAAAAACTCGAAATGTCCAAAATACATATATGAGTTTAGATTTTCGTACAGAAGGTTCAATAAGCGGTGTAATTAAAATGGTCGTAGAAATCGCAAAGTTTTTAAAATTTTTATATGAGTTTAGATTTTCATAAAATGGGTTAAATCGAACAGTCCCAAAAAATTTTGAAATTCGCTAAATTCATATATGAGATAAGATCATTTGTGTGCAAACTTACATAATCAAGTTTGTGCGCTGTATGGTCTTTCTTCGATTGACCGCATTTTTCATATTTCAAAATGAGCAACAAGCAAACGAACAAATGCCTCAGTTGAGAACAAAAACGCGCATCAAAAGAGAGCAAGCCGCCTAAGGTTGCTGTTTTCTCTCTGAATACTTTACTCTCTCGGCAGCGACTCCGGCAGTATTATGAGTTCCTATTATATGGGATAGATGGGGGCTTTTGGCGTTTTGGACAATTGTCATATAGACGCTTTAAATAGGTTAAATAGATGGTGTAGATCAAATGGACCAAAATATCTTGAAATTTCAAAAATTGTATAATGAGCAGAGATTAAAACCCGAACGAATAACGGTTTGGGTTACGGTTACTGTTTTGACCGATCGCTTTTTCCGGTTACTGTTATATTACGGTTGTGGGATATCGGTTACGGTACTGTTACGGTATTATTCTAATTCGTTTCGGGTTTGGGTTACGGTTACGGTTATAAGTATAAAATATAATTTTGATATACATACATACAATGCACACAAAAGCGGCCCTATTTAAAATCTCATTTGTTGATTAAATGTACTAAGTTTAAATTTTGTATACAGAATATCCAACTTCATGGTCGCCTGTTTAAAATTTTAACTAAAGGATAAACTACTTCATTCTCAAAAGCATCCTGTAAAGTTTAATAAAGTAGATAACTGTACATTGTCATCATGTATATACTATTGTCGTTAGTATATTCAGTAACGAGCTGTTATAATCAGAATTGACACTTAAATGAGATTGAAATTACTTCTGAAAATAAACCCACTTGTGGTGGGCACCTAGCACCACTTGATAATTCAAAGATCTGGATTTGTTGAATTTTTTCCCACCATTCCCATATATTTACCTACTTAGCACTTCTTTTTTTGGAAACATATTAAATAAGAGATTGTTGTAAATTAGACTGTTTAATTTTCTGTTTTTTTTTGCACGTGAACCGGATACCGTCTACTGCACTTTATATACATATACATAATATGTTAATTTGACAAATTTGCGCATAACAATAAAATGTTCAATTTCGTATAGCGCTCATCTCACAAATTTTGGCGCAGCATCGGTGCGTGATATTTCACGCACACACACAAGTAAGCCAGATGTATGTATGTAATTATTGCACTTTCTTTACTTCTCCACATTGTTTGTCATTTATTTTAATAACTATCAGCTCTTACTATGTTAAAAGCATTGCGGCTTTGTTTTGCCGACAATAAAATTCTCCTCTTTTTTTTGAAGAGGACGGACTTATTTCGTAAAGCTCAGCAGCGACTCCAACCCTCATCCTTTTCGCCAACACCCACAGAAATTACTTTAATTTTGTTTTGTGAAATTACATAGCCGCATCGCCACGATAAACATATATGTCCAGTGGACAAACAAACTATGAGAATTAAAATGCGGCTGACAAGATCTTTCTGTCTATGTACAGTGTTGCCAACTTTTGCGGGCTTTGCAAGCTAGATCGCCGTTGAATAATAGCTAAAAGAGCTAGAAGTGGTTGCAAAGAAGCTTTTAGTTAGCTATTTAGTTTTTTTTATTATTAAAGCTAGTTTCTCAGACGCGACAAATTTGTTAGAGCCTATTTTATTACATATGTAGCCCAATCTTTTTCGAAAGCCCATTGTTATGGCGGATATTTAGCCAGCATGCAAACAGCACACTACCCGGTCCAAACCTCCAGCCGCCGCAGCCCACGGACGACAGCCCGCCCAGTCTCCACAGCTCTTATGTAACTAGAGCCGTGCCTAAACGATTACACGCCCCGTTATAATGAGTTTTGATAAATATGACGAAACAGACGAAAAGTTCGAAATTTCTCGAAAATGGCCAAAATTATTCAATTTTCGGATGAGCTTAGATTATTATTCGTTCGATCTAACTGAATTGTATATGCTTAAGGCAACTACGGACATGCGAAGTAAAGAGAAGTTTCATATCAAAATTGAGGAAAAAAGAAAGCAGAAGTAAAGATATCGCCACATTGAACATTTTTTATGCTCGCAGCTAAAAACTACTGTTACTCTTAAAAGCGCATTTGTGGAGTCTACACTCAAAAAAGTATTTTTCTATATTAAAGAAAAACGACCTAGAATCGAAATCGCCCTGAGATTTAGATAAACCTTGTGTATTTCAGAAATTTGAATATGTTGTATTTTGACAACCTAAGAGCTGTGGGTATTGTCTTACTTTGAACAGTTGAACTGGCATTAACTCCACTCAATGTCACGTCGCCCTTCATGTACTTTCAATCTATCAGGGGTAAACTGAAGATAAATTTTAAAAATACGGCTCTGATTCTACGTGGACCAAATATGTAGAACGCCGCATTATTTACGCCGCATGTCCGTAAATGCCCTTTGAGGTTAAGACTGAAAAAATGATCTATAAACCTAAGCAATAGTTTATTTTTATCAAATGAAGAATAAATTAATAATATTATGATTTTAGTTTAGGTTTCTCAATGTCAAGTTAGTCAAACTAACCCTAGGTTAAACAAACTTGAGTGTCTTATACTGCGTTTAGAAGTAAAAGAGCAAAAAAACTTAACCGCAGAGTCATGTGAAATTTTGTGATAATTTAATGGAAAAAATAACTTACTAATCAGCAATGTCAAGCTAAGATTTGATAAACAAAGACTGATAATTAAATTTAAAAAAATACATCTTTTCAATTTTGTTTTCATTTCAATTTGTAAAAGTGAGTATGAAAACTGAGAGAAGCCGTTAACAAAAGTAAGTAAGGAAAAAGAAATTAAGAAAAGAATACCTAATTATTTAGTCTGGTTAGCACAGCATTTTACCAAATAACATAAATATTGATGTTCTTTGATATTAATCGCAATTTCACAATTTTTTAGCCGAACAGGTCTGTCCTCCTCTAAAACAGTTTCCATGCTGCATTTTTTTTAGGTTTCTCACTTTCCTTCTTTAAACTTCTTCAACTTTACACCAAAACTCCCAACACGGCAACACCTATTTTGACAGAAGGCAGGCGCATTAAAAATGTTTCTAAACTACACAAACCGGTTTGCCTGCGGTACAAGAAACTGCTCGGCTTCTCTGTGAAAAACTGCAATTAGTTATTCCCTGGCACACGCCTGTCACATCAGCAACGTTTGACAGCTTAACAGCATTTTCAACAGTTTTCAACCCTTGCCTAACGAAAAACTGCAACAAAGACGCAAAATGCTTAATTAACTGAGCCCCCGGACGAAAACAAGTTCCAACCCACAGACGCTGCCGTTGCCGCAGTTGCACTTCATGGCGGGGGTTGTATAGAAAATCCTTTGATAATGCAGCTGCAGTCAGGGATTAGGGCAATCTACCCCTAACAGGGCGCCACTCAAGAGGGTTGCAATGTGCATCCTGGCTTCATTATCAGCACGTGTCCTTTGGCCCTTTTTTTTTCTTGGCCGAGATTTTTCCCATTTTTTCCAATGAGTGAATTGCATTTTGTTGTTTGGCTGCACGAGACAAAGGTGGGCGGGCAGAGGAGAGTTTTGGTGGTTGCCAGGGATATTGTTCGACTTGTTTGCGTGGTTGTTGTTAAGTTAAGTAACATTTTCTTTTCAAGAGTTTGATGAATTTGGGTGGTTGCAAGAGGATTTTTTTTGTCTTGTTTGGCGTTGTTGCAGGCATATGTTTGTGGCAAAACTGTTTGGCCATGATGTTGCAAGTTTTCGTTTTCTTTGAGGGTGGACTTTTGAAAAGGCAAATGGATTTGATTAAAGTTACTTACACAAGCATCCCCAGAGTTTGGCCAATAGCAAATTTTAAGAGAAAATGTATTTACCTGCAATGAAAAGAAGGTTTTAAAGAATTTGTTAGTTTGGTTTGTCGAAAGATTTTTGTTTAAGAAATTAATAAATTATGCAAAAAAATTAAAATCTTGTGCGTCTTTGGAACTTTTTTAACAAAACTAAAATAGTAAACTTATTTAATCGGTTTCAAAATTATGTGAAATAAAAAAACTACAAATGATTAATAAAGAAACTAAGGCTAATTGAAAAAATAAAAATTAATATACAAAAACAAAGGTAAAATAATAAAAAACTAAAAATAAAACTCGAAAATTCCAGAAAATATTATGAGTACTTCAAAGACCATGAATTATATAAGAAATGCCGAAGATGCGAAAAATACCAAAATTAGCTAAAGGTGCGAAAAGTACACTCGAAGTACAAAAACTTGCTTTGATCCGCATACACAGTTCGATAAAATCCAAGTTTTAAATACAAAACCCGACATAAGACCGTTAAATTATGATAAAAGGGGGCCCTCTGTATGAATCACCTCATTTTTAAATCTTATCGTAAATATATATTATATGTACGACAATTATGCTAAAACCCCCAAAATCGAAAACTTATATTAAGCTAAAGTCGACTATTTCCGATTAAAGGGCAGCGTAATTTTGTTTATCATTTGCATAAATAAATTAACACCAAGATTAAAAACCCGTAAAACACCTACAGAAAGTTCGAGCCTGCCCTTTGCAAAAGTTTAAGATTTGTTTCACTGACCGGATACCTAACCTTACTTTTGGTCCAAAGCATCTAAGTTTCTTATATTGTTGCCATTATTCTCGATCAATTTTAGCAATTTGGATAAAATTAAGACCTGTTCGTCCTTTGTTCTGTCGTCACCAAGCTATTTGTTACGTCAATTTAGAAGCAAATGGTCAAGACTTACAAATACTTTCATCTATTTGAACCCCTTCAAAAGTGTCTGGTCCTATATCACAAAATCATAGTCAAATTTTGTTATAATTTTAAAACTTAAATTTTAATATGTTTTTCTTCTCAAATTTTATATAAAGTTTGTAATTTTCAACATTTTTTGTTGCTTTAATTATGAAGTTTATTTTAACAATTTTAAAACGGTTGTTATGTTCATTTCTTCGACGAGTGTGAGGAAAAAATGCCCAAATTATGGAAAATAGGTAGGAGCTTGCCGCCATTTAAGTGAAACGAAGCAAACATCAAACCTACAAAGTAGGTTGTTTGAAAACCATATATTAATCTCTGTTGATTTGTGTTGATTATTGAAGTATAATTAACATTTGACGTAAAACCGGCCAACTCAAACTTTGACTATAATCAAAAAAGTTGCTGAAATTATTCGGGGTGTGCACATATTCAAAGTTGTATCATGGATGAGTTTATCTACGTCCTTTAGGTTACAGCAGGGTGCAGGGTGTTTCAACAACACGCGATTTTATCCAACTCCTGCAACTGTCTTTTCTTTTTAAATTATTTTGGAGGCTGCAGATCAAATTTCCTGAATTTCGAATTCTGGTAGTGTTTTTTTACTTTATTGTAACATAAGCAGGGAATATATACTTTGCTCACGCGCTGTTCTCAAGATGCTTACATTGTCTACTGCATTCTCATTCTCCATAAAAAAACTTTAAAACAGTGATTGATTTCGATTGTAAAATAAGTTTCGTTTTGTGTGAGAGAAATAACGGGTGGCCCACAGCTGTTTTAAAGCAGAGCAACCAAACTTTTGGTCGAGTGAGCACTGAATTGCAAGTAAAACCGCTGTAGTCTGGAGAGAGCTCTCTTGTTCACCAACACAAGCACACTTTTCTGTTCTCTCCATTTGGCCGGCACTGCTTTTAAGCATCGGAGTTGCTTCTTCTGCCTGCTGAACGAGCTTAAAATACTTTGATATTACGCTGTGGAGTTCTATTCGACATTGTAAGATCAAAATCATTTCAACTAGATTTTTTTTAAAATAACTTTTCTTGCTCAAAACATTTAAAATAATCCAAAACTCCATTTTATTTTCAACATTTATACCTTTGCCATTTTGTTTCTCTTTACACCTACACTCAAGTGGATATGCACAAACACATTAACAGCAAATGCATTTGCAATGCAGACTGCACACACAAGTCAATTAGCCAATTACATAGTTACACACACACACACACACCAGCACAACCTTCGTGCATTGCAAATGTAAAGACTGGAAAAAAACCGACGAATTGAAATTCACAACGTTGCACGAACTTGAAACGAAGAAAATAGCGACAAAAGCGCATGCGAATGAAAAAATTGCAACGACAACAACATCAAAGCTAAAGACCAGCCGAGCAACTGATCGTGTTGTTCGTTTATTAACCGACTCACACCCAACAGTCGGTTAGTTGGCCAACGAATGAGCGTGCAAAAAAGTGCACAAGCTCATTTATCTGTGTGTGTGTGTGTGTGAGGCATATGCATTCTGATTGGATGCGCAAAAATGGCTAAATGCTTTTAAATATAGTACATACAAATATGGTTAACAAAACTTTTTGCAGCAGCTGTTCTACAAGTATTACTCATTCTTGCACTCTCTCTCTTTCTCTCTCTCTCTATTGGTGACGATTGCATAACCTATACCAAAATACAATAACAACAACAATTAGTGTGCTTTATCTGCGTTTTTATAGCTTTTTTATATTTGTATACATATGTATGTATGCATATATTATATATTTTTATTATTTTCACACACACCGCAATTTCCGTAAATTTAACCTACATTTTGATTTTGATTTTTGTTTTGCTTTTGAGGCTGGCGAAAGCATTAGAGAAGAAAACACTTGTGTCGGAGTCTTCTTTTTCTGCTATTCAGCCAAAATTCAAAGCAAAGTAAACAACAACAACCAGTATCTCACACACACACACACACACACACTCGCTCGCTCGCCTGCCTTTATATTCGGCATATCTTTGTTTGTTCTAAGCTATCCATCCATCCAAAAACAAGGTCAAATGCAGTAAATACAAAAATAAATGGCAGGCTGCACATTTTGTGTTTGCGTCTTTCGTTACTTTTTGATTTATCTTTTCCGTTTCAGAAAGTTTCTTTGCTGTTTTTTGTGCGCGCAATATTATTATCGGTTTTGCCTTTTTCAAGGATATTCGCGCGTCATTCTTTGCATTTGCTTCGTTTCTTTGGAGTTGATTTTTTTTTTTTTTTTGAAGAATTTTGTATGCCAAACGCGTGTGAGAACAACAACTTTTGGGTTAGTCAGTCAAAGGAATTCCGGGAATTAGTCGCGCATGCTTGAAAAGGTGAGAAGGAGACTCTGAAGAGATCTCTCGAAATAAGAGAGTTGGCAAAACTTTGAATGAATTGAATGCAAAAATTGTGATTAAGAGAAGAGCTTCATATTTGAATCAATTAAGCAATTAATGCACATGCCGAGCTGGTGGGAATTATTTTTTTTGAAAGTAGACAAGAGATGACTGAATATGTAACGAGCTTTTAGCAAAATTCTTTAGAAAGCATAATTTTAGCTTTTATAAACTAAGCTACATTACTTCATAGATAAGAATGTCTTTCAACATAGTTAAACGCACCTAGGCTTTGACTCCGTGGAATCGCAATCGATACTGATGGCAGTGTCAGGTATGTGTGATCGATAGATCGATTACAGGCGATGACGATCAATCTGTAACTTTAACCTAACTCTACTTTTTCGTACATATAACTGTTTGGTTTTTTCAACTGAATTGAATTCTGTAATTGGACCTAGCATGCCGATTCGGTACTGGTTACTGCGTTCTCTTGAATCGGTCTTTGAACAAAACATTTTAAGAAAATGGACCTCTCTGACGAAACCCCAAAAAAGCGTTTTGGTGCGGGTTTTCGTGTTCATCGAACCGGACCCACAACCTTCTAAAATCTTCCCAAACCTGGACTCGAACCGGATCCCCCGTGCTTAGAAAATGATTCGTTTCGAATCGTTTCGGATAAAAATAACTTTATAGTAATGATTCGGGGCATGTTCATTTGAAAATCATGTCCAGCACATTTACACCAAAGAAATATAGCAATATTTTTTTAATATTTATTTTAGCCTTAATTTTTTGTCATTTCCTTAAAACGATCGAATTTCCCACGAAGGAATTTAGTATTTATACCAGTGGTGCCCAAACACACACTATTAAGCTTTGCGATTGTGTGTGTAGCAGCGAAACAGGAAGTAAACGTCAAATATAGGCTAGAAACAAACACACAAATGTGTGTGCGTGGTATTTATAGAGCACACGTATTCTCTTTCTCTCTCTCTATGCGTGTGTCGGCTGCGACGCTGGCAGAATTATGACTTCCTATCACACGGGATAGGGCAATTGACATTTGGGCACCACTGATTCATACCATTCCGTTCGCCCCGCGGAATAGCTGTTCTGACGGGTATCGGTCGTTTTAAAGTCTAGTTGTAAAATGGCAAAATAAATAATGTGACTTTACAAAGAATAAACAGATCCATTAAGCATGGCTAGTTTAATCATATTCTATCGTGATATAAGAACATCCATTTTTTATATTCTTTAAACGATTTTCAGCTTCATTAGATAAAAGTCGAAGATCAATTTAACATTAAAAGGATATTCTTAATATTAATTACATTCTTTTTACGATAACAATTTGTACCAAAATAATCGAAGAGATCATCAAGATATATGATTTTATCTTTCATTCGGGTATTGATTAAAATATTAAATAAATGATCTTAGAATCCATGAATAAATCATGTCGAACAAAAACCAACTATAGTCTTTAAAACGGTATCGAACACCCGGACCAAAGCTTTTTCAGAATTTTGTTCAGAGAGACCCATGCAAGTGTAGTATACTTTAAGGCGCACAGGCTTATGAAGTTAAAACTTATTTAAATCACTTGAAATTGGCAACAAGATCCAGTTTAAAGAAGTGATGGTGGCAATTCTAGACTTCTAGTGTTTTGAACTTGTTTTGTAACTTGAGCTTAAAGCTTAAAGATTGGAACCCATATATATGAGAAAAATTATCCTTTATTCAGTCGAGCTAAAGCACCATATCTAAGCTTCAAAAAAATTGATCGGAAACGGTTCTACGATTTTCTCAAGCAAAAATATACCTTCCATTTAGAAATCAATTTCCTCCTGCAAAAACAGTGCACAAAACTATCCTTTTGTGTTAAGTTCTTAGGAAAACAGATCATTAACATCCATTGCATACTTATGGGCAGTGTAAAATGTTTTTATACCGAACACATACACATATTGGAAACAATATATCTTTGCCTAAAAAAGTCGTAGAATGGTGTGTTATATATCATTTTAAAGTTTAGAAGTGGTATTTTACGACAATATTAAAGATAGTGAAAACAAAAGAGTAGGTTCCCCACAAAACGACCCAAAAAAATTAACAATATAATAATAAATAATCATATTGATTAACTTTAGTCTAAAATCGTTAAAATTGCAGGCGTGATGGTTAAATTCAAAAACTAGATTCGATGACCCCTTTAATAAACTGGAAAAAGTTAACTTTTTTTACAAAGCTTACAAAGCTGCCATAACAAAAAAACTCAATATATAAATAACTTACAAAACAAAGACAAAGGCCTTTGGTACCAAAAGATTTGGAAGTTTTTTTTATATGAAGTTTTTATTTTGGCAGTTCATTTGTTAAAGTGTTTACTAAGCTTATCAAATTTTCAAATACCAGCCAAAATAAATGCATGTGCCTGTTAAAATACACACATTATAGACTTGATTGAAGTTCTTTACCCAACTCGATGGTGAGGTACTGCCAACTTTTGACAAGGCTTTGGCCCAATTACCCTTTAAACACATGAATGAAAAAGAAAAGTTAGTTAACTTCTCTTGAAAATGGGATTTCATAAGCTTCAACATCTTTTATACAAGGAAATTAAGTTTTCATAAAACTTCCACAATTTATTTTTCAATTTACTCCAAGCTGTAAATGTATCTATTATATTAAGTATACACCTGCTAAAGATTAACCAATTCCGCTTGACTGCCTTGCAAATTGAATTTGTTTTTCTCCCTCACCGACATTGACAATTTCTATATATATGAAATTTCACACAAAACTCACAACTGCACACACAAAAACGTAACATACGTACAACTACCAAAGCTCTATGTACTTCTCTATAGAGACCCCCAGAGACTCGAATATTGCCTGACAAACAAATTATTTACTTTTGTTCGGCTAAAAAACCAAAACCAAACCCCCAAAAAAAAGACGCATTTGATTCCCTCTCTTTCTGGCACTCGACACTCGACAACAGATCGCCGACTGGTACAGCGCATTTTGCTGTTATTCGTCATTGCTGACCTTGGTTGCAATCTTTATATGTATTTTGTGAATTTTGCTTGCGCATTTCCAGTTTTACTTAGATATTCAGGCGAAAAAATGAGTGAACAATTCTTAATTTTCAAGAAATTGCATTCCAGAAAAAGCCCAAAAGATTCCATTTGACATTGAAAGCGATGTTTGCAACGACAAAAAAAAGAAACCGTATCTCACAAAAACGCACGCGATTGTATGTATGTAAGTATGTATGTACAAAAGTCAGCGCCGCCGCACACAAAAAAGGGGAAGCAAACAACCGAAAAAAGCAAATGCCAAAATAAAAAAAAAAAAAACCGCACACACTGCACACAAGTGTCCCACTTCCACGAATCTTTCATTCTACGCTGCTTCTACAACAACAACAAAAGTATAAAGGAAATGAGTAAATAATAATGCTAATACATACTCACACACACACACACACACACAAAGCAGCCAGACAAACAGTTAGATACTATATAAAGTTAGACTGCGAGTGCAGATACAGATACAAATTTATATGGGGACTTGCAATTTATATAAAATGTATAATAAATATATTTATGAATTTTTAGAATTAAGCAAAAAACAACAACAACAATTTATTTGCTCTGTTATGTCATTTCATTTGCTCATGCTTAAAAATTATTTGTCTACTTTTGAGGCGAAATACATTTTTGCATTTGCTTACGTAGAATAACAACGCGGCAATTTGTTGTTGCTGTTGATGTTTTTTATTTACGGAAGTATTTTGTTTGCTTTATTTTTTGATATTTGACATTTTATAATGAATGCAAAATAGTGAATCACGGTTAAAGATCATGGTGAAGAAAGCCAAAGGGGCAAATCGCTAAAAAGTCAAAAAATCTCCAAGATCTTCTCCCACACCAGCTGAGTATCTCACACTGCAATAACTTTTGGCATATGCATTATCCACACATATAAAATATATACACATATTCTATATGTACTTAAATTTATTTTTAAACTCAATTTAGCTACGACGTTGTCTGCTCTTAACTTAAATAAAATTTATAAATTTTTGTTGGTTCTCTTATTTGTTTTTTTTTTTGTGTTGTTTAAGCGATTATCTCATTAAAACACATTTTGTGTGCATTCGACGAGTTTTGTTTGGAAATAAAATACAAGTTTTGTGGCTGCAGTTGACATTGAAAATTTAAATTAATTGCAAATAGAAGGAATAATCCGGGTTTCAGTTGTTAAATGCAATTGAAACATAAATAACCTCTCTTCATTAGCCCAGCCAACAAGCACAAAAACAACGAAAGACAGACAAAACGACGACTTCGACGCGCTTCCTCCAAGTTGTCTTCGATGTCTTTATTTCAAGTTCAAGTTCAAAATAAATTTCATTTTATTTCGTTTTCTTTTCTTTTTTTTTTGTGTAGCCACTTTTACATGGAGATAGCGCTGTGTGAGTGGAAGTGTGTGTGTGTTTTGTTGCTGTTTTATATGCATAAATATTTTCATTCATGCGGCTAAAAGAAGCAACAAAAAATTAACTTAATGGCAATTTTCTTTTGAATTTACTTTAAAGCTTTAAATTTGTTTTAATGAGTTGAGATAAATGAGAAAATTTTAAATAAATCAGAGTTGGTTTTTACTCAAAAGTAGTCAAGGCGATTTTGTTTAAATGTTTGGTGAGTTTTGTGATTTATTAGCTAGCCAAATTTTGAGCGTCTTCAACTTTCGTTGAGCAAGTTTTGTCAATCATTTCAATATTGATTACTTTTTATATTACTGCTGCTAGTCTGTAGCAGCTAAGTATCTTTGAGCAGAGGTTTGCCCACAGAATGCTCTGCACAGAAAAAAATAAGATCAAATATCAACTTGGAATTTCAATATAATTTCAATAATATCAATATTTTCTTATCAAAGTCAATCTATTTAATATTAATGTAAACCTGTAGTATTGGGTTGACACTAAGAATATTATATTGACATGTGAAATAATCAAATTCTGTGCCCGCGTTGAAAGAAAAATTGGAAACAGCAGGTTTCATGAGTTTCCTCTGGATTTGCCTTTGACTGATTTCGCCCAGATGCAAGCTTTGCTGTTGTAAGTAACATATACCTAAACCTATATCAATGAAGTTAACGCATATAATATACAATTTTATATTATAACGAAGCGATAAGAAAGCTCGAGCCTTGTGCTGTTGATGTTCCGGTATCTACCCATGGATTGTGCAAAGAACCAGTGGTCGCCAATAACAATCCTTTCGAAAAATTACAAAAACGTATGGATGCAATCGGCACTGAGCTGCAGACTAAGTCGGCCCATCAAAGGTCTCTTAAGCAACTTTCCCTAGCCAATAATGTGTTGGAAAATTGGAAGACACAATCAAATACTCATGATAAAAGCCTTCTTAAACTTGTAGAAGTTGCGCTGGCTGTTCCAGCTTCACAGGTTTCAGAATAATAACAAACCAAATATGTAATTTGTCAAAAAATACTATTAATGATTTGTTAATTACCAAGCTTAATATGTCGCTGGTAAACAATCCGACTGTTAATATTGAAAATAATATAGAATAAAAATAGTTCAATCAAATGAATTTTATTTCTTACGATGTTTTTAGGCGTAGTCATTTGTGGACTTGAAAAGCAGATTCCTAAAAGTAATTAGCGGTTTTGTTACCATGTAGAACCCTTAGCTGCGAATGGCTCTTATGCATTGATCCTGGCATTTTTCACTTTATAGGGAGTACATTGTGTTTGGAATTGTGTCTTTAGCATTGCTCTTCCATGGTGATTGTCGCGATTCAGAATTGTCATAAACAGGGCAATTTAGTAGTGTGTGGATATTGTAGACTTGAAGAGCAGTTTCTTAAGTAATAAGCGTTCTTATTACTGTGAATGGCATTCATGCATTTTCCTGCCAGTATTTTTCCTTTGATTGGTGTCTACTTTCTTCATTTTTTTTTTACTATTTTTAATCCACTTTGGTATTAATTCGCGATAAAAAATGTCAGTCACGGTAAATAGGTTAGAACTATTCGCGTACCACACAGTCTGTGGCTCCCAGCGTAGAACAGAGAGCTGGGGCTCACGAGCCGAGAGCCGGTTGATGGCTCCCGGCTCACTAGCTATGGATCCCAGCTCAGAGCCGGGAGCTTTTGCTCACGAGCTGAGAGCTGCTTAAGGCTCTCGGCTGCCGATCAGCAGCTCGTGGCCCCGAGCGAGAGCCGAAAAAAGAGCGAGCGCGAGCCTCGCTCGCAAACAATTTCGAAGCCTGGATCTAAATAAATATAACTTTGATATGTTCGAAATGTAAATATGATATTCTCAAACATATCATTTGGGTTTATTCTTAGACAAAAAGAGGAACTTATAAAGGCTTATTAAGCTGTATTTATACTTATAAGAGTTTCTTATGTGAGTTGCAAATATTTTGCTAATTTGAAAAGTAGCCTAAGTTTCTAATTTAAGTTTCTCATATGACAGCCAAACTCACAACAAACTAAGGCTTTTTTTCAGGTATATACTCAGACAAGCAAGATATTACACTGGTTTACAAAAATAAAGAACTTAAATGATCTAATTCTATTAGACATTTTTTAATATAGTTTGGAATGCTAAACTCGAAAATCGATTTGAAAAATTTGTTTATATTTGAAATTTTTTAATACATGAACCTTTTTCATTTTTCGGTAGGTGGAGTTAAGCAAGATATAAAGTGAAAGGGTATTGCAATAGTAGAGTAAAACATTGTTCTAAATCGAGAAAGTTATTCGAATAAAACCATTAAAAATATCGAGAAAATAAAAAAATATTTTTTCCTGGAAAACGCAAGATATTTCATTTTCAAACGTCTAGCAAAAATATTTTAAAGTACAAATTTTTATACCCGTTACTCGTAGAGTAAAAAGGGTATACTAAAGACGTGCAAATGTATGTAACAGGCAGAAGGAATCATTTCCGACCATATAAAGTATATATATTCTTGATCAGCATCAACAGCCGAGTCGATATAGACATGTCCGTCCGTCTGTATGAACACCTAGATCTCAGAGATGGTAAGAGATAGAGGTTTGACATGTATGAGACAGGCAGATCAAGTTTATTTCAAATTTTGGCCACGCCCCATCCCGCCCCCGCAATTCGGAAAAAACGTTATATCTCCTACACTATTAAAAAATGGACGATTCGTACCTTTTAGAGATAGTTAGTAATTAGCAAAACGAATAAATAAAAAATGATATGGATCGGATGAGCGGTTCTCAAGTTATGAGCAAAAATGTGAAAAATAGCCGAGTTAAAAAAGTGTTGCATACTTTTCAGATGTTCATGAGTAACGGGTATATCGAAGTCGTTTAGAGCCGACTTTAACTTGCGCTCTCGTTTTTACTGAAATCAAGTACAAACGGGTCGTATGGTATGCAAATACTTCAATCAATTGATTGAAGACTGTTAAGAGTTATATTAAGTACATTCTGAACTATTTTAAAACCTTTCAGGTTGTCATGCTCTTAAGTACAACGTGCAAAATATTCATTATAAAAATCGAATAAATTCTAAAAAACTAAATATTAATTAAATTAATTATATTATAATTATTAATAAATTGTGTACCAAAAATGTGTTTGGCCCACAAAATTCTCAAGGTATTTCCAATTTGTTCTTGAAACGGAGTCTCGATATAAAATCAATCAACCCTCACTAAATAACCAAAGAGCAAGAGCCAGAACGGAAATTCAAAAACCAAGTTGTAAGTCTTTTTTGGTCTCAATCCAAAATATATTGTACATACTTGAAAGTGATCTTTAGTAGGTACCTACTTGAGTTAAAACGACCTTTTCTTAAATCTTTCGGCTTTGGAAAAGGTCATGAATGTTTAATCTCATTTAAATATCGTTAACAGTGGTTTTTCGTCTGTGGAATGTTTCGTACTTTATTTAAGTACAACCCGAATTAAAATATACTTAAAATTTTTGGTACAAAACGGTATAAAATCTATCCCAATCGTCCTAAAACTCTGCTAGTCGTTTTTTTTTTTGAGTAATTTTTCCTATATTTTGGTTTATTTATAAAACTATTAGCAAACTATTTTTGTACCATACCCACACGATTTATAGCAAAAAACTTTCATATAAATAAAAAAAACCTAAATTCCTCATTGTAATTGTGTATCTATTGTCCATCAAAACACAGACTCGCCCACCCACAAAAAAAAAAAAATATGAATATATTTTTTAGGCCACTAAAATGTCAAATGCTTATAAAAACAATTGATATAAGACTTTATGATGAACAATAACAAAACCAAAAAGGCTTATAAAACAAACTCATTTCTTTTGCAAGTTGCTCTTGAAGTAAAAAGCCGCCCACAAAACGAAATTTGTTTAGTATATGAAAACATGCACATACATACATACATATATAGCAAAAGTTGTACTCGAATTGTCCCAGACGCGTTTGTCACGACGACAGCGACACAAAAGGCGAGAAAAAACGAAACGAAACGAAACGTCGCATGCAATTTACTGCAAAAAGGCAGCACAAAAAAAATGGTTTTGTCGCATGACTTTTACTGGATTTTTTTTTTTTTACTTTGCTTGTCTACACATTTTATTTATTATTGTTGGAATTTGGTTTTGTTGCTGCTTGCGTGCAACAACTTGAAACTGCGACAATGCGATGACGACGACTCAGACGAGGGGGGCGACTAAAGCCGCGACTCGGGTATCTTGGCAGCTGCTTTGGCCAGAAAGAAAGCGAAAGTTATGAATGACATTTTGGCAGCCAAATGAAAGTGTTTGGTTTTTTTCAAGTGTAGGCGTGTGTGTGTCTGTGTGTGTGAAGTGTAACGCCTTCAAGATGTGTATCTGGCAAATTGCAATTGTTATAAATGTGTATGAGTGGGTAAAGCAAGGCGTCCAGGTAAAACGAAACATCATTTTAGTCACTTAAACCTCAGAATCTTTTCTGTTAAGACTCGTCTTTACTTGTTTCTCAAGAGAACTCTTAAACAGACTGTCAGTTAAGGCAGCAAACATTTATAAAATAAAAGAAATCCATAATTTGAATGCCAGTTAGTGTTTGACAGTTTTTCAAATACATATGATTTATTTACTGACCCTAAAACCCAAATGATAGGCTAAAGTTTTTTTGCTCTTAAAAGTATGCAAAAGAAATTTCCAAAGTTTTTGGCCAATCATGTGCTGATTGTCATTTCATTTAAACGAATATATAAAAATTTAAAATTATATTTGTTCAATCGATGCTAAATCAACCGAACTGCGAAAAATAGGCGGTCTGTGGACGCTTCCCGCAGCAGCTAGCTCTTTAATGGCCGTCTTTTAACCTTCTCGATTGCTCTATGTGTCACATGTGAGCAGGATTGCTTTACAAATTGTACTGCACAAACTTATTAAGGGCCGTATTCTCATGTTCCTGTTTTTGCTCAAATCGAAATCCACCTAGATTTCGCAACTGGGCGGATTTTGTGCAATCGGTTGTCTCATGTAGATTGATTATGAATTTGGGCATTTGCGTCACGGTCACACCGGCTGGGCTGCCATGGCACTAAAAGAAAGTTAGCAGCCCCTGTGCCATCGCTAATTTGTTGATACGTCTATTGCGCGCCAATTTTGAAAATGAAAGCAATTTTTTTGTTCGGAAACACTTGTTACTGTGATTGGAGATTAAGTAAAAGGTCTATAGCTAAGTTACACAGGCAAATAATTTGGCCAAATTTTGATATAAATTTGGACAAATTTTGATATAAATTGGGCTATATAGGCCAAATAAAGGAACTTTTCAGCCTTTCTTGATCAAATTTATTGCGTATGAAACCATAGTTAATCTTTTAAATACAGTAAAATTATTAATCAAGGCTATTTTAATCACAATTTGGCCAAATTAGTTACCTGTGTGAACTCGGCTTAAGCAATGACCTAGGGGAATTAGTAAGCGCATCTGTCTCTTCAGCAATGTCTGCAGGTGTCTTGTATACCAAATGCACATACAATATTTTCAATTTTTGGTTTATTTATTAACAATTCAAACTTAACTGTTTCTAGCAGCAGTTGTTTAAAGTTTTCAAATATTTTCAGTGTGACCATATGCGTGCACACATAAAAATACCTAATATGAATTGTCATGTACATTGTTTTCAAATCAATGAGGATGAAGTACATTGCTACGAAATTCATCTAGATGGTCAGCCATGAACATGAGCAAACGAAATGCAGCAAATCCACCTAGATTTGCAAAAACAGCAACATGAGAAAACGGCCCTAAGTGGTGTTAAGACAACCAACAGCACCAAGTAGTTGTGAATTTTGCAGGTAAGTAATGTGTATTTAATGTGAATTACCCCGATGTCCAAGCGACACACATTGCGGCAACTCTAATACATATATGGTGTGCATGTCTGCACAAAGCTGCGGTGGCTAAAAAACTGTATTCTGTTTCTGAGCTCCGGAATGACTTAATCTTTATACATATTTTTCAGATTTATTAGATGTGATCTCCATTTGTGTGAATAAGTTCTGTAAATTTGTGAAAAAGCTTGAATTCTTTAAATAAATATATATTTCGTATACCCATAAGTGTATGTATAAATGGATCAGAATGAATTTATTTTAGGAGTCAAATTAATCCCGAATATCGGGCGCTAATCAATCTCGTTCGTTTTAGAATGCTATCTCGAATGGAACAAAATTGAGTTCGCTAAGAAGGAAGATTTTAAGCTCGTCAAGGCAAAAACAGTGATCAATATGTTTGTATATGAGATTGATAGATGGTGTTGATCTCGATTGGATAAATTTTTTGGTTCAGTGTAGTCGACCATTTATCACATACAAGAAAAATGATTGAACAAATGGTAACATTCAGAGCATTTGAACCTGGTTGAGGTAATTCATTTAGGACATTTAATGAATGTGATTGTCAAGAATGTGACAGTGGAGCTCGGATAAAATGCTTTTCCTATGTAGTCTTAAAGATACATTTTCTAAATGATTGAAAAATTGACTTTTTTTGACTTCCATGTTCTCAATTGCAGTTTTTTTTTTCAAAAGTGAATCGAATATCGAATAATTCTCAATTTCGAATGAAATTGCTATCTATTTACTTTTTGCAAAACCACCTGACCAATCGAGAATGGCACTAGATACACAAGAGAGAGAAACCAGTAGTCCAAGCGAAACGATTGAAAATGGAACAGTTGGAAAGAAGAGCGGATGACTTTTCCGTTTCACTCTTAGTTTTTGCTGGCAGTGCGGAATTCTGGACACATTAAGCAAATACAAAATATACAAATCACCCACTTCGCGGCGAAATTTTCGAAATTTTCTTTCATAGTGCGCACTTTCATAACTAAACAAAGGTCTCTGCCAAATCCTAAATCTCAAGGTTAAGCGGTTTTGGCTGTGGGTTGATAATCAGTCAGTCGGGCGTACAGATTTATATATATAGATTAGCGCTTCGACCCAGTAAAACAAAAACTTTGTAAAAAAACCATTTTAAATTATCAGAATTTTCTCTATCTCACTATTTTATGCAAAGTCCATCTCCTTGTAAAACTCAATTAAATGCATTTGGTATTCGTCAGCTAAGCGGTTTTCTTTCTCTCTCTCTCTCTATAGTAAAGCCAAATCCTTTAAACAAAAAAACCTTTTAGTCTAAGCCACTATTGATGGACCTCCCCCTTTTCAAACACGAAAAACTAAAACCTTTTATCAAAGATAAATAAAATGGGAAAATGGAAAAAGGAGCAAAACCTCAGGCAGACATAGAAGAAAAACGCGCCCGCTCTCTCTCTCCCTGCCCCCCGAACACTTGCATGCGACAAACTGCAGTTGATGGAAAAGCAGAGGCCAAAACATATGTGCACAAAAAGTGGTTGTGGCAAGTCTGCTGTGTCTCACTGCAGTCCAAGTGAAATAAATTAAAATATTTTTATCTACACTCGTGCACGTAGCCTGCAACCCTCAAAAGTTTTCCCTGTCAACAGAAACTGGTTTGGCAGAGAAGTGTGCTATAGTTTTGTATGTTGTAGGAGTTGCAGTTGGAAAATTGTTATGAAATAATGGCAAAAGGGTTGCACTCTCTCTCTCTCTCTCTCTCTCTGTCACTTCCTGTCTCTTTCTACATATGTTTTGTCTACTTTTTGGCGCATTGCACTAAACGAACTGCCGCAATGACGCAGAGCAGGCAAAAATATTTTCTTCCTCCTGCAAAAAGTGAAAGTTCCTGCTGCTCCTTTTTTGGTCCTCTGAATAGATGGCAAAAGCAGCCAAAGCTGATGGGAAAGGGGGTTGGGTTGTATGCTCTGCACTTTTGGGGGTTGCCTCCCTCAAATGCTGCATTGGAGGGTTGTTGATGCTGATGACGATGATGATGATGATCATCATCATCCTCATGCAGGTCCAACCCTCATGCAATGTTGTTGTTTCATTGATTTTTTTTTTGTGAGTCTTTTACATGGCAACGAAGCAATAGAAGAAAGAGAGAGAAAGAGAGAGAGGAACAACTTTTTCCAGGCTACAAACTGCATTTTTTGTGCGCCGCCTGCAGACAATGATGGAGAAAGCTTGGGTGGAGTAGTGGGAGTGGGTGGGGAATTTGTAGATAGATAGCTGGCTGACTGTTTGGCTGGCAGGGACTGACTCTTCTGCCTGCATAGAAAATTCATTTAAAAAATGTTAGTGTATTGGTGTCTGGCTCTGGTTTTCTATGTGTGTGTGTGTCTGGCAAGGAAATCACAGACGATAAGGAAATGAGTGAAAATTCATTTGGCTTTCCACCCCTCCCTCTACCTAGCTAGTAGTAGTTGTAGTATTCTATAGTATTTTCCACCACATAGTTGCCTGGGCTTTGTCTTTGCCCTCAGCTTAGCTGCTGCCTTTGGTCCATAATTTGCTTGCATTTTGCCTTTTCCTTTGCCATCTCCTGCTGCTGCTGCTTCTTGCACTTGAGCAATTTATTGCATATATTGCAGATATATAGACGACATCTCCCTGTCATTTGGTTTTTGTGTATTTCCCCCTTTGGTTTGTGGCTTTTAAATGAATTTCTTTGGTCGTTTTCTTCTTTTTTATTAGAATTCTAGGCAGCAGCAGCAGCACCAGCCTGCGGCAGTTTTGTCTAGTTAATTTGTGTGATTGCAGTAGCATTGGTTAGAAAATGACACATCGGAGACATGAAAGCTAGAAAAAGCAAATAAAGCAATGAATCAACCAAGGCAGACGGAAAAATTTGAAATTGCCAAGCAAAAAGATTTGAAAATTTAATTACTTTAATGTAATGAAAAATTGCCAGGGAAATTACTTCAATTATTTTTATTTTCTTAGAGGAGGCTTTAGTTAACTTCAATTTATAAAGATAAGAGCCAAAGATATATAAGCAGTTTTAACTCACAACACTAATTGGGAACACCTTCAAACCCATAGCATAACTTTAGGCTGAAATTTCACAACAGCGCTCGCAAACGAAAAACTCCATATAAAACAAAGTAAAACCACTCGCAAAAGGTTTGACGTCAAACGTTTTACGATGTTTACGCAGACTAACGAAAAGTCGAACTCGAACGTCGAACTCTGAATTTGTGATGGTATGAACAGCTGTTCGAGCTCTGACGGTCGGAAGCGAAAAAAATGTCAAAAAAGTAAGGTGAGCGTAAAAATCGTATCGAACCTAGGTTGGGGCTTAGAATGGTAAGACGGTATAGCAGTAGCCCTAGGCTGGTCACATGCGGGTTGCCGCTCAGGTAGAGCGTCAAGTTAAGTCTTGATGGATTGACTCAAAGATCAGCAGGAATTTTAGATATACCTCACCCGGTACCATGTGGGAATGGTAACACCTGACAGTTAACTTTTCTAATTAGTACCACCAACCTTTGCGTACACGAAACCGTGAACCGTGATGATATGTTCGCGAGATACGATTACTATGGAACATGTCATTCTATCTGTCATTCACTAGGAAATACAAGCGTATATCAGATCTTGGTATCCGTCTTCGCTTTATCAGATTACTCAAATCACTAGCCAACATTCCCTTATCTTTTCTCTACAGTTAATAAAACAACTGATGCGCTGGTGTCAACTTCTTGCATCCTTTTCTTCCTGCCCTACCAACACGATTTGCACGGCATGAATAAAGGCATTTTCAGACCCAAATCTGTGATTTGGGCCTTGGAGATTAATGATCCTCACTTTATATTCTGAATTTTTTTTTATTTTTGCTTCCAAAAATTTGGCAATATTTTTGCGTTTTTGGCATTTTTGGGCTATTTCAGCACACTATTTGGTTGTTTAGGATCCAATCATGCGCGCTGACTTTTTTGTGCCCCCAAAAAATTTGAAGTATTGCGTACCGTGCTTAAGGGAAATTATCAAGTCTTTATTTGTTTGTTAAAAAGCAACAAGACTGCTGATGAGTGAATTAGAGAAATCTTTAAAATAGCCTTTCCGGACAAACCATTGCTATTCCAATAATTGTTGTGAGCTATCTCTACTGAATTGTGTTGATTGTTTTGAATTCTAATTGACTATTGGCCTTGAGCCAGTGCTTTAGAGAGCAAAAACTTTGACAAAGAAGTTGTGTTAACCAATATTAAAAAAAATCAAAAAACCCAGACCTAGTTCATAAGTTCATTTGACCCATGACCCATGATATCTAGTTGGCCCACATTGCCCCATGAAATTCTATGAATTTGACAAGCTTTTCAAATTAAAAACAGAACGTCGACCTTTGGCGAGGTACCTATTCTTCTCTCTCTATCGCTCTGCATACCTGGCCAACCGATGGAATGGCTTTGCTCCTATCACCTAAGAAAGATTGCTTACCGTATGTGCTTTCAGAATAAAATTTTAGGTTTATATAATATGTCAGATGGATCCATTATTTTTTTGAGAAAGAAGTTCAGTTAATTTTGTTATTGATGTGCGCTTTGTTAGGACTAACATCGCGGAAAATTCGTTTGAGCAAAAAGCAAAGGTTTTTCTTGTAAATCCCAAGATATTATTAAAAGTCGTCTCAAAGTCGCTTGAAAATCGCTACAAAGTCGCAGGAAAGTCGCTTTAAAATCGCTTGGCCATCTTTTCTGTCCTTAAAAACTGTATTCTATTGTGAAATTTTCTTCAAAAATATGTGCAAAATATTGGACTAACTTAAATATTCTCTATATGCATTTAAAATGCAATTCATCAAACGGAAAAATATTATTCATTTATAAACCAAACAAAAATCCTTTTGTTTTTGTCTAAATCCCCCCAACAAAAATAGCACAAAACGCTAACATGTGCATTTCCATTTCCGCTTGGCAACACTGCAATTCCAATAGAAAAACACACACACTCACACAAAATCCCCCCCATTGCATTGATGATTTATTTATGCCACAAAAAGTAAAAGACACCAAAAATTCTGCATTGCACTTTATCGCCCCAAAAAAAATTTATTTATCAGAAAAACTTTTTCGACCGTTGGCAAAAGCAAACAAAATACTAAAAGTATTAATGGAATATTGCCGAAAATTCTGCAGAAAAGCGCCTGCACATACATATGCACTGCTGAAAACACACACAAATTACCAAAGCAAACAAAAAGCGGCGCTTAAAAGCCCCCAGACAAAACTTTCCAAAGAAGCGCTTACGACAAAACAAAAATATACATTGGATATTCTCGGCTTTTTGTTATTATTTTATGCTGGCTACTGCAGTTTGCTGATTGTTTATCTAGTGCTGCACTGCAGCATTTGGCGGGACACGCCCCATACAAAAGGAAATGAAGTTTTGTAGGCAAAAAAAAGAGTAAGGGAAAATCGAAAATTATATTAGGCAAGAGCAGAAAAACAAAAAACGAACGGAAATGGACAAACATACATGGGATGGTGAACAAAAAGAGAAATGGCCAAAAATATGCATATCCAAAAGAGAAAGAGAGAGAGAGAGAAAGAGAGATGCAAGCCAAGCGAAATTGCATAGATAAAACTAAACTAACAACGGGTTGGTTGCTGTACAATGGAATACTGTTAGAAGTACAAAAATAAAGGGAAAACTATAAACTCGATCAAAAAAACCTGATTTCTAAAACCAGTTTCAGTTTTTTGGTATTAATTTAATACCATAAATTGTCAAATTGATATTTTTGAGTAGTAATTTGATCCTGAGCCTTTTAATTTGATATGAAAAAGTATTAAATCGGAAATAAACTTTTACAATGTCAACAAATATTAGTTCGAAAATTCGAAATGACATGCTGGTTCACGATTGTGACATAATGTATTGTAATGTATTCTAGAGAAAAAATCTATGGTGAAAATATATAAGCTTCTTCGATCGGACACCCCACCAGGCGATGCAACAGCATGCAGTTTAAGGAAATAAACCAGAATTTTTAAAATATTTCAAAATAAATTTTTAAAAATTTATGTATATGAGGATTTACTTTTTAGGAAATTTTTATAAGAAAGAATATACAATTTATACTATCTACAAACGGAAAAACTGATATCATTGGACTTAAGATTGGATTTCTCATTTATAAACATAACATCTCAATTCAAGAACAACTTTTTGAGGAGCAAAAACTTAAGTGAAGTTGATATTGTTCCTTTTTAAGCAACTTGATCTTCTGATTTTAAGAACATTTCATACTGCACTGGGTGAAAAATTGGATTGATTTTGGATCAGGTGTGGAGCGGATTGCACACATTTTGAAGGCGTTCGGAGGAATAGAAAACGGGACATACCTCATTATACTGGAGGCGAAAAACCCGGCAACTTATATTTACAATCGATGGACGATAAATGCTGCTGCTTTTCCAACCATAGTTGACTGTACGAAAAAAAATTCACCTCCACCCGATTTGTTTCATTTAAGTCTTTCAGAAAACACGTATGGAATGACGGGCTAGCAAATTCAGCCGTAGCACACTTTTGCAGATTCACATCTAGAGGGCTACTTAAACTGGGTTGGGTGGAAATTGTTATAGGGAGTACATTCTAAGTATAATTGACTTCGAAAGATTTTGATACACCTAAAGGGCCTTCTTAAGGATTTTGTTGGTCTCTCAACACAATTTCATATTAAAACTAATCACCAAAAGGACCTTCTTCAACAAATAAGTACAAACATTTCCGTTGTCCTGCAAGATTTCTTAACCATTAAAAACTTAATTCAAGTCTATAGTTCAAATGGCAATTTAAATATTGTGATGTGGGGGGGTTGGATGATGTTTGAAAAAGTTGTAGAGCTTGGTTCTTGTTCTTCTTGCTTCTGTTGTTGGATGTGCATAGAGCCATGACATGCAATAAAATGGCCAAAAGGAGACGGGGAGTATGGGGCAATGGCTGGCCATGCGGGCGCCCACCGGCTTTTGGACTCTGAGGCTGCCACTCTACTCGTGTCTAAATTAAACTTCATCATCATCAACACAACGGGAAAACGGAGCCAAGCAAACAAAACTGTAGAGTCGAGTCGAGTAGGGAGCAAGGGGCAAGAGGCGTGGCCGTTAGGAATTTTGTAAAAATTGCATAGCTCTGTGTGTATGTGTGTGTGTGTTTTTATTGTTTTGTTTTTTTGTACGTTGGCTGCAGAAATTGGCATTTTTTGTGGGGGTAACACAAAAAGAAATCAGAAATTATTGTAGATTGCAGGACCTCGCAGGAGCCCCGTTGCTGACCAGCATGCAACACAACGAACTGAACTGGACTGCAAAAAAAAAGAAGCAAGTGAAGTGCATAAATGGATTTTATAACGTCCAGTGCTAAAGTAAATTTATGCTTTTTAATGCAATTGCAGGACGAGCAGACCGTAAGTGGGTGGCGATGGGTGGGAGCACCGGCTACGCTTCGTTGGTCGGGCTAAAAGCATTCAGTGAGTGAAAAGGGTTGCACCCGGACTTCGTTTCTAGTCGTCGTCGTTGTTGCCGCCGTCGGGCAGACAAAGTGACATTTGTCGTTAATTGCAAAATTTATGGCCAGGAATCCGAGAAAAACAGCAGCGGCAGGGAAATGGGGAAAATGCCTTTGGCCTTAGTAGTATCAGCGCACAGGCGGAATGAGCGGAGGTGGCGGCAATGCAAATAAAGCAACTCAAATGCAACAGGAAAAGGAAAAAAACTTACGTTAAGTTAGACGGCCTAATTAGTTGGGTACAAAAGCAATTTGCAGCTTACCTGAAAAAAAAAATGAGAAGAGAGAAAAATGTGGTTAATTAATTTAGGGAAATATAATAATAGGTATAAATATAAAAATAAATTTTATATGCAAATATTGGCAAGCTTTAAGATTTAAGTATGCTTAAAGGTGAAAGCCCGGCCAGTTTTTGACGACCAAGGAATTTGAAATACATACTGATAGAAAATTCATGAAGTTTCGTACTAAAATCAAGAATTTTCAGTTACAAAACTTCAATTAACCAGAAAATTTTGAATTTAAGAACGAAATTTCTAGTTTCAAAAGCATTTTTAAAAATCACTAAATTCTTGATTTTGTACACTCAAAGAAAAAATAGAGGATCAAGAATGTTCGAAGGTAAGAGTGAAAATACTTAGCCTAGAGCGAAGTTCTTGATCCAAGAATAAATTTTTTAAGAGTTAACTCGATTTCAAAATTTTTGGAGCAAGTCGGTTTATAGCGTTCCAATATTGCCAATATTAACAAATCTATTAATAAATATTTTAGCGTTAAGGTATTTTTAGACGTAGACGATGGTCACACTACAAATAAAGAGTAGCAGAATCGAACGAAAACAGACGCTTTATATAAAATGGACAATACAATCCCGTATTGACATTGTAAATAGTAAACCGTATGTATTTTACATTCATTACAATTTTAAGAACGTTTTGGATAAGTTAGACACTATTCAAATTTTGTTAAGAGCTTTTAGAGCGTGATTTCAAATTATTTACCATTTATTTGCCACCGTGTAACCTCAAACGATTTTGTTAAAGCGACACGAATTGACTAGTCCTGGCTAGTAATTTGAAATTTTTTTTTGGTATTTCGGGATTTTTTTTGCAGAAAGGACGTCTTGGTTTATTTTTTTGACTTAATTTGTTAAAGCTTAGAATGATTTGAACTACAAGTAAGAGCTCGTTCTTACATGAAGAGCGAAATGATTTTAATTTAAAACTATTTTTCTTGAATCAAGAATGTATGTTATCCGGCTCGAGGTCATGATTAGAAAAGTCGCCAAAACACAATTGCAATTAAATCAAGAATTTTAATTATATTTTTTCATTTTTAATGGTCAATTTCGCATTTAAGAACGATTCGTACTCAAAAGAAGAATTTGCAATAGTTTTTTGAAAATTCTAGACTGAAAGAGAAAAAAAACCAGATCATTTTTTTTAAAGAACGAATTGTTTTACTCATGTCGAAATTTTATGTATATTTTGATAGTGTACAATTTTTTTAAACTGAAAAATAAAAACTGAGCAGTATCGTCCACACCTACATTGACAGCGGTAGAGCTTTATACTTATTTTTCATCGATTTCAAAGCTTTCATACAATGTTAACTTCAAAAAACTCCTTTTTATGCAGAAAAGATGTAAAGCACAGCGAGAACTGTAATGTGCTGTGCAAGCCAAGTCTGGGCGGATGTAGAATACGAAGAGGTTGAAAAACTCTTACGATTTTTCGTTAAAAAAATATTTTGACTCCCACAATATATCCCTAATCGTATCTTGATGCTGGAAACTGGACTGTCACCGTTCTACACATACACACTCGACTCGAATGTGAACTTTATTATGAAAGCACTCAACATGCCAAGCTACCGCATTCCAAACATAGTCTCTACACTTCTTTTAAACAACGAAACACTGGACCTATCAAGAACCCACGAAATTAGTGAATGGAGAAACAGGATTATAAATAAAATTGATCAATCGCAAAGAAATAAATGGAGAGCTGAAACGGAAGCAAGTACATCAAGGTTGATAAATATACAAAAAACTGGAGCTAAACTTAGCAAGCCTAAACTATTTTAATGATGCTCACAGTCAGGAGACGATTAAAAATATATTGCTAAAACTGTAGAATTTGTAACAGTAGAGAAAAAGAGGATGTGTGACATTTTTTGGGAAGGTGCCCCATTCTGAAAGAAATAAGATCCGACATCTAGGGAGCAGAAGAGCTGAGTAACTCCGATATAATAGAGATTCTAAACGGGAAAACATGGGAGCAGCTGGCCAAATATATATGTATCAACCGCGCTGGGCTACACACAGCGCATCTCAGATGGATATTTTTAAATAAATAATTATAGCTACTATTAATTTATACAAATTCTAAAAAACTAAGAAACGAATTGCTGTAAACTATTACTAACTGTAATTGGGCTGATGGCCAATGCCAAGCAAAAGCGAACTCTTACATTTTTAAAAATCGAAACTTTTATCCTACCTTATAGGATAAATAATGTAAAAACTTTTCAAATCGGTTTTAAAATTTTACTGGATGTAAGTCCATAGGACCTGTACCCAAATGAGATACAAATTTCAGTGTAATTCCTTATAATTCATTTAATTTTCCTCTATTCTTTCCTCCTCTGAAATAAAAGCATTTACATACTGCATGTACGTACGTACACACACCCAACCTTCTCTAGACACCACTTTTAATGACTTTTTTTCAACCTATTCCAATCAACACAAAAAAAAAACCTCATCAACAGTTTTCTTCAGTTGCTTTTAGAATGTTTCTAATGAACCCCCAAAAACTCACACCATACTTTTGCCACATCAGAAGCAACTTTGTTGCCATAGACTGCATTTTGGTAATTAGTGTGGGTAACTAGGTGGCCGGCAGTTGAATTGGATTCAGTGTGACCCCCAACCCCCCATTCCACCCGTTTGACTGTCTATCAGCCGCGCAGCCATGTGTGCAGTTGTTAACCCTTGCACAGAACTCCACAACGCCCCAACAAACTCATGACGTTGAGTGCACTTCAAAGTAGCAATTCAATTTCATGGTTACCAAGATTCTTGTTTTCTTCTTTCTCTTGCTCGAAATCACGTCCATAAAAGTGCTGCACTTGACTCGAGGTGAGCCACAGAAACTGCATTTTAATTAAACCCGCTGCAGGCGGTCCCAAGTCAATCGCAGTTATCAGTTGACCATCGCGGTGTAAATGAGACACCTTGCACAATGAAAATGCAAAGAATCATCCACGCATAACATAAATAAGGGCCTGAGAAAATGCATAAATTAAACAAGCAACGACAAGTGCAAGACAAAATAACAAAAATATCATAAAAATAATGCATTGGCGGGGGTCCCCTGCCCCCCACCCACTGGAAAGTGTGACTTACAACCAAATTAGGCAACGAAGCGTAAGACACAAAACAAAGGAAAAACAATGAGGCTAAGTTGGACTCTCTGAGTCAGCCGAGCACAAAGTGAGTTTGACTTTTGGGGCTTAGACAATGAGATGCGTTGGTTCAACCATAATGCAGTCTCTTGGCCAACTTGTGTAATGGCGTGAAAATCTCTCTATTTTGAATAAACATTGTTGAGGAGGAAAAAAAAAAAGAAAAGTAACACATGCTGCAAGTTTTGTGGTAAATACAAACTTGGATTTGTAGTATCTTTTGAAATGGAAGACTAACTACGATAAAGTAGCCTTGACTTTGCTGGAAATGTCGACACAATTAGCTAATGTTAGCCATATAAATAAAACAGCGAGAAAAAAGTCAATTTTAAACCATGATTTTGGTAAGTTAAGATCATATTTGTAACATGTATGGGACATAAACTCTTTATACTTGCAGGCATATCTAGTTTATTCTCAAATAGATGGCCCATAACTTTAAAGCATACCAAATGAGCATACGGCTGCGTGAAGCAAGAACAACCACAAGAAATAGAAAGATAAAACCGTTGCAATATCATTGATTGAAAGTTTCAATTTGAAACAACAAAGAATGCATGGCTTAGGGAATGGGCTTAGGCACCCCTTTTATTAATTCACGGATCAAACAGCAAAATATTTTTTTAAAATTGAGTCCATACGTGGAAATTGCAGGGAATGGACCTAGTCTCACGAGGAGGTCAAAGTCCATTTGTAAATTCCTACAAAAATCTTTCTATTTGAAGCCTTCTTTACAGAATTCATGCTTAATTCTCAAATTTAATGTTCTCCGTTTCATATAATATTAAACTTCTCTTCACACATATCCAAAAATGATAAACTTGTTCCAACTCTCTTTCCTAACAAACCTTCAATTAGGCTTCAACTTTACATCCGATTTCTAAAACAGAATATCTTCAGTACTTCCCCTCCCCCTACCAAACACAGCACCTTTACTTCCACCAAATCAAATCTTTTCAAACGGAAGAAAAATGATTATTTAATTGTTAGAACCTTTTCTTCTTTTCCAATTTCTTTTTAATAACAGCTAATTAAGTCAAGTATATTTATACGCATATTAAACACACACAAACAAACAAACACCAACTTGAAAGCATTATTGTGTCACATGAGATTTTATATACACATATTTTTGGGCTACGCCTTTCCAGCAGCACTCGACTAGTAAGTCAAGCAAATACTCTTTGGAGTGCACTCTTGCCAGTTATGCGACAAGAAGTGGAACACAGCGAAAAAAAAGCACAAAAGAAATTGTTAAGGAAATTAAAAAGCATAAAAACAACAGCAACAGCTTCCGTTAAAACAAAGAAGAATTGAAGTGGAAGAAGCCGAAAGAGGGGAGACGTACAACAAAAATGAAAAAAAAAATAAAAAAAAGGGTTCCCAAATAACACGCAAACCTCACATATGCAGCATTTACCGTTCCGTATTTAGGGTTGTCTTTGTGGTTAATTGCTGAGGTTTTTCAGATTCAAACGCGTACATGGTAGAACGGGTGGGGGGAAAAGCCTAAGAAAATACATTAGAATTGAGGTTTGAGTAATTTAAAGCTAATTTTAAATGTTTTGGGACTTTGTTAGGAAAATTCACTGAAACTTTAGAAAACGAGAATTATGATTGAAATTAAAATATAATTTAATATTATTTTCGCAACAGTTTAGAAATACAATTTGGCAACCCTTTGACTATTTGGTATACAGATGGCGCCTGCTGAGATTGAGTGCCAAGTTGGATTTAATTAATGAGACAGCATTCGGTACCACTGAAGTACGTTTGACTTTGCATGATGACGTTGAAAAGCACACAAAGCTCCGGCAAAAAAGAAAACAACCTTTCCGAATATTTTAATACCAAAGAAGGTATTGGGTAGGGTGATACCTTATCATGTGACTTATTTAAACTGCTGAAGGAGTATATACTGCGCCAGTGCCCAAACGCCAACAGATCGGGCACATCTATACTTATACTGACTGATTGACAGACTGCCATATTGTCAACCCACAGCCAAAACAGCTTATCTTACAGATCTAAGATTTGGCATAGACCTTTTTTTAGTTATAGCACAGTACGTTGTACTCAATACAGCGCTCGCAAGCGAAAAACTCCTAATAAAAAAAAAAAGAAAAACCACACGCAAAACCTTTAACATCAAACGTTTTACGATGTGTACGGAGACAAACGAAACGTCGATCCACACGAACATCGAACTCGAACGTCGAACTCTGAATTTGTGGGTGGTAGCAGTTGTTCCAGCACGTACTCCGTATGGGGCTTAAGTACAAAAACAAAATAAAAACGAGAAAGGCAAGGCTAACTTCGTCCGTGCCGAAGTTTTTATACACTTGAAATCTCTTGTCTCAACGGTTAGCGACTTCGACCAAACTTCGCAGACAGCTTAAAAACATAAATATTACCAAGACCGTGATTGAGAGCGGTAAATTGAGAAAAACCAGTTTTTCTCATTAAAACCATTTTCACCGTCTGTATGGCAGCTACGAAGTAGCTCCGTCCGGTCGGTTCCGTATTACAGCGGCAGACAAAAAGACCGTGCAAAATTTCAGCTCGCTAGCTTTAAAACTGAGGGACTAGTTCGCGTAGAAACAGACAGACGGACAGACGGACGGACGGACAGACGGACAGACGGACGGACAACGCTTAATCGACTCAGCTCGTCACGCTGATCAAGAATATATATACTTTATGTGGTCGGAGATGATTCCTTCTATGCGTTGCAAACTTCTGGGCAAAATTATAATACACTTTTCAAGTGTATAACAACTAGCGAAAGGCCTCAATCAAGCCTCATTGCTACATGTGTTAGAATGAGGTGAGAGGGGATAGAGTGGAGAGTGGTGGAAGATGGAAAGGAGGGTGCAGAAAGAGTGGTAAGCGGGTAAGTGTGGGGTGGGGAAAAAACGGAAAGCTAACATGAATTGAATTATAATTGAAGAGTGCTGATGCTGCTGTGAAATGCACTGTCTTCATACTACATCGCTAGACACAAAATTGAAATAAAAAATATCATAAAAAATGAGAAAAATTATGTGGTTTGATATGATTCTTACCAAGTTAACGCTCAAAATATCTAACATTTATATTTTAAATGTTGCTATGATATTCCCCTAAAAGGATTGAAAAAGAAATAACACTAAAATTTTAGAGATTATTTCAGAAACTCATCCTCTTTATTTTCTATATAGTTCACATTTTCGATTTTCAGGGTGAGCGCGCATCCTATAAATGAAGTCCTATCGCTGCCTATCTTTTTTCTTATATCGGTACTTTAAAATCAATTTTTAAGGGCCAGTCTAATGTACATGCAGTATTTAGATTCAGCGAGAGCAGAAACCATTACTTAAAATCTTCAACATTGGGAATATTTCAAATAACCAAGTTCTTAAAATATTTTTCTCCGATTCAGGTGCGGTTTGGACTTCTTAAAAATCCCTTATCGGTTTGACTCCAAGCCGATTATAATCGAGTATAATTATTTGTTCCTTCTTTCTACCTCCAACTAGAGAACTGTATAATTGTTGCTCCCATCAAGATCTTCACTCGACCAACTTAGCCTTCAGACTGATCATTAACAGCACAGAGCTTTTACTAAAAGCTTTAGCAAAGTGCGTGAGAGCCTACGCACTTTAATAGTGCGTGAGCAGAGAGCTCTGTGTTTCAGTGTGTGTGCTCTCAGTAAATAGTTTGCATTTGAATGTAGTTTTTAATAATTTTTGTGTGTTTTTGCCAAAAACCATTTTTAGATTTCCGTTTAGTTGTATTTGCAGTGGAGAAGCTTTTTTGTGATATTTATTGCGCGTGAATGTCATTTAGAAAACAGGAAAAGCTTTGGTGCTGCAAAAGTTGTGCGTGTATGGGTGAGTATCTGTGTGTGAGTGTGCGTCTACGCACATTTTAATTATGTTGTGCGAGCTCAAGGTTTTTTTCTATCGCTTGCTGCTGACTGTAGTTTTTTTTTTTTTTTTTTTAATATATTTTTGTTGCTGTGCAGGCGGCGTTGCGATAGAGCGGCGACCCCGCTCCCCCTGATCGTCCGTCTTACGCACTTTGAGCCAATTTAATAGTGGGCCAGGCCAGTCTCGTCCAGAGGCAAGTGGCTGACACAATCTAATGAAAAAATGCGTGAATTTCGCGCTACAATGTTTGTGTAGGGTCGAACAAGTGTGTGTGTGTGTGTATGTTTGTGCTTTTGTAATTTTTTTTTTTTTTTTTTTTAATTTTATTTGTTTGTGTGCGTTTTCTTTTTGTGGAAGAATTATCAGCGCAGTTCTTATGCTCGAATGATGTAATAGCTTTAAATTGACACATTTTTAAGTAATTGAAATTATGATTTGTTTTTTTTTAACATTTTAAAAATGTTTAGAAATTGAAATTTTCGGTTAAACATCGTATAACCCACTAATGATACATTTTTAAAACATTTTTTAATATTCAAAAATTTAAATAAAATCATTAAGAAATATAAAATTTTCAAAAAATGTTAATGGAAATTTTGTAGGTAAATTCTACCGCAAAGTCTGCTGATAATAAAAGCTTATGGGTAGTTGAAACAGACTGCTCACTTAATAGTTCAACAGACCGAAATAAAAATAATATATTTCCATATTAATATTACTTCAAATTGGAGAAATATCAAATTGATATTTTAAAAATTTCAAATTGATATTTTTAACATTTGAGGTATCATTCTGAAATTATAGAATATTAATTTAAGTAAATGGTATTATTTGGGATCAAAAAGAAAAGAACAACTGAAAATATAGATATTTTCATTTATGATCTTGTTTATTCTCTGTGCGGTCACAAATTTCCTCTCCATTTAAAATTCCAATAAAATAGCATTTTCCCAACAATTTTTCATTATTCATCCAAACCACAACCCTTTGGGGCCTGCAAAAACATATTTTTTATGACTCGTCGTCGGCACACACACACACACACACACACACATACAGCATATCTCCACTTGGACGACCTCAACCATGGAATGAAACTTTACACATTTCAACTGTTCAATGCAGATAAACCAAAAGAAAAAATAGAAACCGAAAAAAACGCCATCAAATGCGTTTTCTATTTGTGCAAACTATTGTGGCAACTATATGTATATACACACACATACACCCACACATATGTACATACATATGTAACTACAGGCCCTCACTTTGCCTGCATGCAAAACTTTTGCCATACGAAGTGGAGCAAAAGGCAACTGGCAATTAGCAACTGGGGAAATAATAAAAAAAATGGCAAGCTAGTTTACCAAAGCATTGCACATAGATCTTTCTCTCTCTCTATCTCTCTAGTTCTCTCTCTTTCTCTGTCTCTTCCTCTATATACATATCTGTCGCTCCGATAGGCCTAGCTATGTATCTACAAAATGTCGCTTTGAGTGACACTGACAGGTTTCCATTGCCCCTACCTCCCACTCTGCTTTACTACTGCTCTTTTTTTTTGCGGCCTCAGCTTTATATTTGTTGTCTGCTTTTTGAATTAATTTTGTCTTATGGTTTTGATAAGCCTAATTAGCAGTTCATAAATGCGATTATTTCATATATTTTATGGTCAAGTTTCATGTTAGTTTCATTTTGTTTTGTGCTAAACTGCAAAACCTTTGACTGGATTTAAGTGCGTGTTTTAATCGTTTTAAGGGTTCATAAAAAACATATGACAGGTTTGATGTTAGTTGGAGATGTATAAAATCCGACAAAGAGACGCTTCGCTCGAGGTAAGGTTAAGGCTTTTGAACCATAACCGATACTTTTATCTTTTCCAATAAAGTGTTCTAAGAAGGAAAAGTTTTTTAAGAGGAATCTATTAGTTTTACAAAGCATTGTTGACTAGATCAGTGGTAGACAACATTGTACGGTGAACTATTAGGATACTTCCCACAAGATTAAGCGGCTTAAAAACTCTCTTACGTAAAGTATACGAAAGGGCACAGCTTTCAATAAAGGAAAAATTGCATAGCATTAACCAAGGGTGCCCAAACCCATTCCGCAAGTTGCGCATTGTTTGTTGTCTTCCGCAAAGGCTTAGCTGGCGAGTATACGAACCACGCATGCCATAAAGCAGTAACAAATTTCCGTGCGCTCTCTTTCTTTCCACCGAAGGTTTTGTTGTTGTTGGCGCTTGCAGATCTGCTACAACAACTTCATATGTGTCTCTTTTCTCTTACTCATGCTTAGTCTGCGAACAAGTATCGGGGTTAACTTTCTATTTCTTGTGGTTGTTGTTGCTTGTTGATAGTAAGCTCATTCTGGTCACCCCTGGTATAGAATATAAAAATCACGTTTGATTTCAGTATGCAATTTTAAAGTTTATATTAACTAATATGGACTTAATTTCAAACCAGTATTTTAACTTGAGAATTTCAAGTGGTCTCATGCTTACAGACAGTTCGTAGTATCGCATATCGACATTTCGCCACCGCACTCTAAAACTACGACGTTAAATCATTTGCAGTCCAAATGTGCTCGAGTTTGAATGTGCTCAGAGTAGGTGAAAATTGTACATAGTATTTAATTGTGTGACTTGGTTGCTTGGTTGGTTGGTGCTTGCCTTTCTGAGTTTCACGAACCGGACCCTTAACCAAACCCTTTTTTTTATTAGTGTACCGAGTCTGAACAGGAACCTAATACATTTGCTTTGAAAAAGATTCGGATCAAACAATCACTTAAGTCACTTTTTATAGGAATGTATTAGGCAAGTTCTCATTTCCGAATTCGATTGATCGGAAATGGTAAGAGTTGTGATTTCCAAGAAGATTTTATAGAATTCGGACGAAACTGTTTGACATCAAGTGAGTCATTTGAAGATAAATAGGGTATTGAAGTTACAGTTAAACCTCCCTATTACGGAACTTCCTTAAAGCGAAGTTCTTTATCGAGTGTGTCCCAGAAATTGCTACACAGAGGAAAAAAAACCTGTTCGGAAAATAAATTGTCTTGAACTTAAAGTAAGAACAAGATGGTCTAAAAATTCTTAAGAACAAATGTTCCAAATATTTCTGGTATAAGTAAAGTTGTTCTTAATCGGATAATATTTGCTTTAAACAACAACAAAACCTGTTTTCAACAGAGAGATATACTAGAGAGAGAGCGAATTGGCTGTCTTTTTGATCTCTCTCTTGTCAGCTCAACAAAGCATAATCTGCAAAACTGTACAACGGCTGAATTTGCTGGCGAGTTATTCCATATGTTAAGTGCATAAGGTACCGGGTTTTACTCCCAGTCAAGTCAGAAGAAATTTTTCTGTGTTTTTCTGAACAAAATTTAATAAAACGAGTCAGATAGAGTGTATCGTTAAATCAATGTTTCTGATTCCTATGGAATATATGGGGTGGAGAAGATGCAGCAGGGCGCATGTGGAAAATCTCTAGAGATTTCCAAGACACCAATGTTTATAACGAATTCGTTTTCTAAATATTGCAATGTCGTATTACGCATTTTCTTTATGACAAAGATTTTGAGATTCGCTATACGAGAGTTTTGTAAAAGCCGAAAAGCGAATCCATAAGCAATTCCGATTCTAAATCATTTGATCATAATGGAGTACGGTAGCAGCCCTTTCAATGACAGGAAATAAATAAGTAGAAAAGGTACACAAGAAGTTAAAGATGAGCTCTAGAACTGATATGCAAATTCGTCATTTTACGATTTCGAAAATGAAAATAAAGAATGGAAATGAAGACGTCGAACACTTTATAGCAATCTGCCTAATACTGTGCAAGATAGGGTTTTTTAGAACATGTTTGGACTTGAAATCGGAAGATTTTTTGCGCATGGCTGTATATAATTTATAAAATATATGTATGAAGGTATGTTAAGAATGAGACGATGGTCACACTGTAAGTAAGGATGGATGACGTGACCGAGAGTAGCCAAGAAGATGACGAGTTAGAGAGACGAACAAAGACAGAGGCTGAATATAATAAGCAGAACTAACCCGTATTGCAAATGTAAATAGTAAGCCGTTTGTACATAGGAACCCGTGTAAATAGTGAAGTAGTGAACTACTGCTACTAAAACTCTCACTACCCTGCAGTTCTACATCTCAGTACTGAATTTGTCAGTGCTGATTCAGACCTGAGAAGTACGACTTGCTTCAATTCATGACTGATTTCAGTACTACACATAAAACGAACCCATGAGTTCAGTACTGAAATCATGCCTGAAAGAAGAGAAGGTCATGATGTAGCATAACCTGTGAGTGTTAAATTCATGCCTGAAATACATGTACAGGCAGCCCTGATTTCAGTACCAGCCCTTCCAAATCTGGGCTGATTCAGTTCTGATTCAGTACTGACTCGAACTGAAGGGAATTTGCATCTAACATACTACAAAAGGTAGATTTAGAGGTTTTTGATACGTCACAAAAACATTGAAGCCAGTGTTGTATCTCGTTTTTAAAAGAAAGATAGAAATCCGATTCAGTAGGCTTGGCTTAATCATGCTCCACTTTTCACATTCGCAACAGTTTTGCGATCCGAATTGGGACCAAAATGAAAGTATCCGCAAACATTGGCAAACAATAACAGTTATGTACACTCGCTAGTAACCAATTAAAAATATAATTTATGCAAAAAATATAAATTTTTGTCTACGCACTTTTTATGCTTGTGGCATATTAATATAACCAAGCAAAAGTTGTTAACAAAAAACCACACACCCCATTTTCGGTTAGTGCAAACCTTTTTGTGCATAAATTATAAATATGTCTTAGAAACATACGTACACACTGTTAGCATGTATTTGAATTGTATTTTCTAATGCTGCTGCTGCGTCGCAGTTGACACGCAATACCCCTACCCCCCCTTCCCTCCAACCCAGCGGCAAAATGCGTTGTTGTTGTTGCTGCTGCTACTTTGACCTACTTAAGCCTCAGCGTGTTCCAAATTTTGTGCGTTGTGTGTGTACTTTTTTCTCCCCTCTCCTCGCGGTCTGTGTGTTTCTATGCGTGCGCTTAAATGTAGTAACAATTTTTTTTTTTTTAGTTTTGTGGAGGTCTTCCGCATTTAATTAAATGCACACACAACTTTTTTTTGGGCTGCATTTTGATTGGTCGGAAGTGTGTGTGTGTGTGTGTTTTAGTTTTTCTCTTACACGTGCATTTGCACAATCGTTAATTTTCTTAGAATATACATATGTAGCGCTATCTCTCTCCCTCTCCCATCTATTGTTGACGCAATGCAAGTGACTTCATTGTTGTCGGCACTTGCGTAAAGTGCCCTCCCCCCACTCCCACTGCTCGCGTTACAGTACTCTTCTGTTCATAATAATTGTTTCATTTTTATGACTTGCCACTGCAGTTGGTTTGAATTTTTAATTGTGAACGATTACCAAGAAGTACATACAAAAAATGTATCAGAAGTGCAAGAAAGAAAAGCCCCAGAGTGCCAACTGTTGGTTCAAGCCGGGAATAGGCCTAGCCCATTGCTCTGCCCATGCACTTTTAATAATGTTTTTTGTTTTGTTTATGAGAAGCCGAAATTGGCTATTGAAAATTTGAGTCATATTAAATTTCAAATGATTTGAAACTCAAACAAGTAGGAAATATGTAAAATTTAATTGATCAGCCTGAAAGTAGGGAAAGCCTTCAAACACTGAAAGAAAATTTGAGTTGAAATTCGTCTAAAATGATTATACTAAATGCGAATTTAGAGGTTTATAAAGCATCCTTATAAAGCAGTGGTGCCCAAATGTCAATTGCCCTATCACGTGTAATAGGAAGTCATAATTCTGCCAGCCGATACACGCATAGAGAGAGGGAATAAGTGTGCTCTATAACTGGGTTCCCCAATCAGAGAGCGCTAAAACATGACTGTGTCTCTCTCTAACACACAATGAAGTGTGACTTCGGCAAGCATTCGGCAAGTAAGTTATTTGGAATGAATGTAGCTTACTTTATTAGAGCGAGCTCTTAAACGGACGTTCGACTGAACTAAACTAGAAAATATTTGTCCTCGCCACAAGTTCTGTTGCGTACGCCTTCGTTTTTGGCAAATTCAGCCGCTTTTGCCATTTGCTGTAGCAGCAGGTGGGTTTTGTGAGTGTTCTGCTTACTGAGTACCGATTATCGAATACTGAGTATCGAGCAGAGAGTATCTAGTTTCGAGTACTAAGTATCGACTATTGAGTATGGAGTACTGAGTAGCGAGTTCCCTTGTACCGAGTGTCCCAATCTCTTTTAATACCCTTAGAAAGTATAATTTAATTTTGTCCTGTAGTTTTCAACGGATAAAAATAATTTTTTTTCCGACCTCATATACTGTTAGGGTATTAACGAGTCTTTATAAAATTGTATTAGGGTATTCACCAGTCCTCATAAAATTGGAAATCGAAAATGGTAAACTTTTTAAGTTTACGACACAACAACAAAAAATCGATCTCAAAAGCAGAAAAGTGGAAAGAGTTTAAGTGTTGTAAAATAGTTCCTATTAAAACCCTTATAATCGAAATATTTCGAGATTTTTGTCTTTTAAATATGCGGTCATACCAAAACAAATTCAAATCAAATGTCCGTTTAAATAATGTCCGTCGAAATAGCTACATACACTTTGAGAACCGACATCACCTACTATAAACATAGTTGCAGTTTTTCTCATTGAAGTAGTTTCTCCCGACGTCCCCATACAATAACGTGCAAACGTTATCTAAACCAATTTCCATTTGGCGTGAAATACAGGCGACAAAAAACGTAATAATCGAAGAGGACTGACTCCTAGTGATACGGATTGAAGAAAGCAACCATCGTTGAAAAATGGCAACAAATTTGCTCCTTAACTCTTCCATTATTATTATTCAATGCTTTCTTTAGATTTGCAAATTTTACTTAAGATCGGATGACTATATGTTATAGCTGCCCTAGTACCGATCGGTCGGAAAATGGAGCAAACTTTTGAATAGTCAATTTTAAATGCTCTCAAATAGATTTGAAAACTTTTGTCGATTTTGGATGACGGAAGAAAGAAGTTCTTAAGCTCTGATATTTTAAATCCAGCATTTACAAGGGTAGAAAATCTTCGGCAGAGACAAAGTTGGCTTTGCCATCCATCAAGTTTAGAAATTAACAGTAAAAGTTCGAACTAATATTTTTATACACTTGAAAAGCAAAGTCATACCATCCATACCGTCATACCGAATCTTATGGTTGAGTGTGTTTCTCTCTAACTCGCAGTGATGCCAGACTTTGGCAAACATTCGGTGTTAATTGGCGAGTATTTTCATCCCCCAGGAGCTATGGCTGGGGAAATCTGTTGTCAGTAACAGAGCGATAGCTACGGGAGCACGAACTTACTTGCCGAATGCTTGCCGAAGTCATCCTTCATTGTGTGTTAGAGAGAGACACATTCACGTTTTAGCGTTCTCTTCTTGAGGAACCCTGGCTTAAAACGTCGGAGCAAGCGCGCTCTTTCACTTTCTTTTCCATCTCTGTCAGCAACGCTGCTCATACAAGGTGATTCTGATTCGGCAAAACACACATGCCTACTTTGGCGTTGCGTAGGCGTGTTCAGCAATGCGAGAGCGCGCTCATTTAGCACTTGTTTGTTGTTCGAAAAGAAGGCAGTATAAGCTCGTATACTCTCGTTGTATCGACGTCGCTAACGCAGGGGGCTCTTAGACAAAAGGTAGAAAGTGGGGGACTCTGGTGTAAAGGCAAGTTTGATCGATTGAGCGCTAGGAAAATATATTCAGGTGTTAATATATGTCTAAATGTTTTGCAAAATTATAGAACGTTTTCTTCGTCTACAAGAAATATTGCACTGGAACAAAAACAACTCTATTCCAATTTAACGATAGCCGGAGCTCTAACCAATTTTTTAAACCATTTTTGATAAGCCAGTTGAAAAGGATTTGTAATTAGTAGTTGAAATGACCTACAAAAATTGGTCCGTTGAAATTCTACGTAGTATAGCACTTCTTGCAGATAGTCCCTGTGTATTCGCTGCTTTAACTAGAACGAAAGTGATTCTACAAAGATATTTCGGACAGCTGAACTCGGTCTATTTGAATTATTTCAATATATATATTTATGGGAAAGATTGGAAAACTACAAATATTTAAAATTAAGTCGGAAACCTCTTTTAAAAGTTATTATTTACAATTGTTGGCCTTAACTTAAGATTGATTTATTATTTTTTATACAGTGTAAGTACTGAGTCAGAAAAGTGTTGAAAGATATATATAGATGAGCCGATGCTTAAACGTCATTTGTTTCTTTCTTCAGCATTTTCTGCACTGCCGTAAGCATTATGTGTGGACATCCCTTATAAATTTCCATATTTCAAAGATATTAATCAAAAAACTCGTTTCTCTTAACTCACCTTAATATCCAATTGCAAATTTTCGCATTAATCCAAAAAAATCCGCTTAATTGTTAATTCAAGTACAAAAAATTGTTTACAGATTTTTTGCCTGGTTGAATTTGGATGTTTTTGTTTTTGTTCCGCACTTTGACTGCACACTACACTTATGCCAAAATGTTTCAGTTAATAATTTTTATAGTTTTGTTATCAAAAATTGTTTATCAAATATTTTTACTCTTATTTAAATTTTTAAGCATAGTTATATGTATGTGTATGTGTATATATATATATGTGTTTATAAATATTTGTAATATTTTGACTTTTATCGAAACGAAATTTTTATGCAAACTAACACACACGTTCTGCTGCTGCTTTTCTTGTAGTTGTTGTTGTTGTTGTTGGCTGTTGAAGTTGCTATGGCTGCTAATAGTGGTGGCTGTTGTTGTTGTTGTTGTTGCTGTGTATAGTATTGCTGTATGTCCGAACCAATAATTTTGAAGAGTTGACCAATTTCTGGGTGGCTTAAATTTTTGCGGTTTTTTGCGTTTTACTTTTGAAAGAAGGTTTTCCTTTTTTGCCGGTTTTTGTTTAGTTAAAAAGTTACATTTAATTCGCTTTTTGTTTTGTTATTATTATTTCGACGTGTGGACGTTAGTTAAATCAATTTACTTGTATTTTTTGTTGCACGCACTTTCCAAAATCGTTTTTTTTTAGATTTTAATTCTGAATTTTTAGTTTAGACCAAAATATTTTTTTTTTCTTTTGCCAATTTGAATTTTTGCCTCGCTTTTTTCTTAGGGGTTTTCATAAAAGTTTCGATCAGTTCATTTTTGTAAAAATTTTGTATTCAATTCTTATTAAATTTTTTGTGATTTTTAGATTTTAGTTCGTTAAATGTTCAAAAATGTTGGAGGGGTTTGCATTCTCTCTTGCAGGGGCCAATTTTGGTGTCGTTGAATGTGGTGGCTGTTGGTGTTGTTGGGATTGTGATTAGTTTGTAGAGACATTTTCACAGTGACATTTGGCTGGAAAATAGAAAAAGAAATAGATTTGGATTAATAAATGGGTTGAAAGAATGTAACATTAGGTTAAACAGAATCGTTTTAACCTTAGTAAATGTAGAATTCGAAGAAGAATTAAGTACAAAGAAGAAGGAGAAAAATTTATAAAAACGTTTTCAAAACTAATTAAAACTTTGTGGAGTTGGAATTAATGTGAGTTCACGTTTCATCACTCAGATGAGATACAAATTTAGTTCTGCACAATTCCTCATTTGAATAAGACTGCTGTTCGGCACAAAATCAATTTTCAAAGATCACAGAAACCTTTCTATGCCTGTTTAGTTGCGTATCAAAACTTTACCACACACATTTAGTTAATTAAGTAATTTAAAGAAAACAAAGGCGAGTTGAAGTCCATCTAAAAAAAAATTGATCAAGTCTTGACCTTCGGTTGGAAATATTTAATACGGGGGTCGTTCTGAAAACAAGTACGAACGAATTGATCAACCCTGAAGTTCTTCTATTAATCCTACGTACGCATCCGTACTTGAAAATCAAAATGATCCTAACTAAACATTTAAAAAAAAAATCTCTCTTATGCTGGAATGACACTTTCAATTTTTAGAGACAATTATTGTCCCAATTTTTTGTTAATAGGTCGAATTTGCTGTGGTGTGTCATTACAGCCTCTTCTAAAGCATTCTGCGGAGAATTCAAGCATACTCTGACTCAATTTTGTTTCATAGATGAAAAATTTTGACTAAAATTGTTTCCAAAAATTGAAAGTGTCATTCCAGCCTTACTAATACGGTCAGGTTAAATGGGTACACACGCATGCAAAAATGTTTGTGGTTTTTGCAAATACGTTACCCATCAGTTATAACACTTTCAAATTAAGAAGGTAGCTGCTAAATTGCAGTCATTGGACCAAATCAATTGAAGACCGGGTTGAGACCGGCGTTATCTCGGGTATTATTGCACCAAGCTGATTTCAAGATCAAGTGTCGGACCCATTTGATTGCAGCATTAGACTGAGAGATGAAATCGAGCCTATATCGAGCTAAAGTCTAGCTCTCCCCATTTAAGGGATCGAAAAACTCGTACTCAAGACAATCCTCTCGAGCTTGGTTTAAAATAACGGGATGGACCGACTTCTTTTTCTGTGTATTATCGGATGTTTTTTACCAGATGTTTCAAATCATAAATACTAGCACTTATAAAAGACCGCTAGCACACAGAACACACTGTATTTGGTTAAATCTATCCGATTGTTAAACAGCAAATTCTTTTTAATGTCTTGGCTTCATTGCTTAGTGTTTCGTTTCATTTACGGTTGATTAAATGAATCAATCTGGATGAGGATTGCGGCGCGGAAAGCGTGTCTTTACACTATTAAATTCTATCCCGTCCCGTCGTACCGGACAAAACCAAATTTTCAAGTAGCGTGAAAATTCCTGATAAAAATTATTCCTTCCTGTCTTGTGAATGCTGAACAGTCAAGGGACATTTTATTTATAAGTGCGAAAAAATTAGAAGCAAATTTAACTTTTCTTTTTTAAAAGCGGAAAAATAAATATATTTTCCTAAAGGTAACAGTTCCCGCTGCCCCGATTTTTATCTGCAAAAGCTAAATTGAAAAATAAGCTGTTTTGGCAACACTGTTTAGTTTTTTCCGTCAAACACATTTTTCATTGCAAAATGTTTTTATGAAATTTTAGGTGTTTCAATCAATATAAATCTCTTACATTATCAGCTCACAGCCTAGTTAATTAACAAAAACTCGCAAATGAGATAAGGAGACAACTAATTTTTAGCAGACTGCTCACGTCATGTGTGCCATCACTTTTCCTGTAGAATAGTTGAAGTCACGTACCATCTCTAACAAAAGGCAGACGCCTATGGCTGTTTGCAAGCAAAAACACAAACACACATTTTTGGCTGTTATTTTTGTGAATTTCAATTAAATTATTTTGAAACGCGATCAACATTTTGTTGAAGCTATCGATGTGTTTTGTATGAGCCATAAGATTCAATGCAATTGGATGAGGCCATTCTCAATTTGATTTACACGCCCTCAGCACGCTCTCACTCTCTCTCGCGTTCTCAGCGAAACAAATTTTCCTCAACATGCCTGAGCCAAGAACCGTTAATGCCCATACAAACGTTCATTGGCTTTTTCAATAGATTGAAAAATTTCCACCTCTTAGTGAGCGCCTGCATAACTAAACGAAGGTCTATGCCAAAAATCAGCCCTGTACGATAACCTTTCGCTGCGCTGAGCCAGTTGGGTCAGCGTTCAAATAGCGAAAAATCAAGAATTTTCGTACGTAAGTCAAGAACTTTCAGTTTCAAAACTTAAATAAGACAGAAAATTCTTGATTTAAGTACGGAATTTCTTGAATCAATCTTTAAATTCTTGATTTCATGAACGTTCTGGATATGTAATGCACGATTATGGATTTTTTTTTAAAGAACTTTTAGAGCTCAAAATACACATGATCTAGACTTATTTATGTTGGCTAAGAGCGATTCGTACTTAAATTAAGAGCTCGTTTTTACATAAAGAACGAAATGATCGTAAATTAAAACTTGGTTTTCTCGAATCATGAATTTTAATTCTATTTTTGAATTTTAAACGGTCAATTTTAAATTTAAGAACGATTGGTGAACAAAGTAAGAATTTTTAAAAGCGCTTCCTTCTTATCAAGGCCGTTTTTAAGACCGAATCGTTCTGCTTGTTTTTGAGTGTAGTGTTTTATCATAATTATTATTTTAGTATTTATAGTGTGGTGAGGTATTTGTGCTGCATCTGTGGCGCATATAAGTTTACGGTACACAATGGAAAAATTAACTAATTGGTTGGCGCATTTTAAATTGTCATTTCTGGTTGAAATCTGTGTTATCCTTATCATTGCATTATAAGTTACGCCCCTTTTACTTAACCTAACGGTAAGTTCATCCCACGATTATGGGTTGGAGCATGTTAACCACAGAATTAATGAGATTTTCTCTACAAATTTTGTTCTGTTTAGAATAAATATAAATTAGCTGAAGTATTCGATAAAGTAAAAAAAAAAGAACGTCAGCCTTGGAAGCATACCTCAAAATCTGAGTTTAAATAGAATTTCCCGCTGTATATTGTCGAGATGTAAGGGCAAACTAGCTTTAAGTTTCTAGCTTCTTTACCTGAAGAAGACAGCAAAGGCTAGCCGAAACGCGTAGGAGAATAGCTAAGTTCAAATATGTTTTAACTGCACCAAAGATGGATCAATAATGTTTGATGTGAAAAGTGCATTAAGAATGCTTGTGATTCCAAATTTCTGGATTCAAGAGTTTTTTTACCACGCACTTAAGGTAAATTTTCTTAGCTAAAAAGCCAAATATTTTATAATTATTTCAAATTAAGTTGCATTTTCATTAGAATTTAAAAAAAATAGTTTTTTTATGTTTTTTAAATTTTAAAAAAGAAATTGAGCAACTAATGCATCATTTGACAACTACCCTTTGTTTATAACTTTAACAACTTAACACGAAATATATAATTATATTAGATATTTATTTTCCCCATTTCTAAAATACTTTTCATTCATGAATCAATACTCTAGACTACTTTTATGTAAATATTTCTTCTTATCAGCTTGTACAACTCGAGCTCACGCAATGACTTTGATTAATCAAATTTGATAGTGAAATCGTAAATAGTTTTTCTGTTGAAATTTCTTGAATTTTGCTACATTTTACTTAACGCACACAACACACACAAAAATGTCTAAGCTTATCGCGCGGGATATTTGAGATGTCTGTTTAGTTTCAAATAGGTTTTCCGGGTTTGACATATGTTTTGAGAAATAAATACAATTCTTGAAAATTAAACAAGTGTCCCATATAGTTTATGCGTATTACTTATGCACACTCACACACATTTGCATTTGCCCAAAAAGGGGTTCTCGTTTTTGATTAAGGGAGTATAGAAGGGGAGGGGAGGGTTGTTTATTGTTGTTTGTCTTGATTAAAAATGCAGAACTTTTTGGTTTTGCTGCTGCGTTTTCCAGTTCCAATTGCAAAACGCATGCAGAGCAACCCCATTTATGTAAAAATCACACGCACACATACACACACACAGGCACACTCAGGGGATTCTACAAGGCTTTTAAATTGCATTTCTGAAGACTTATTAAACTTTTTGATTCAAATTTACTTGTATTATTTTTCAAAATTACCTTCAATCACTTGTCAAATACACTTTTGACTTATCTGCACACACACACACATACACTGGGCCACTGACAGTTTATGTATATTTCCGTTGTTTTTTTTTTTTAACACAAACTAAATAAAAATCATAAATATAAAATGTTTGGCAAGCAAAACTTTTTTTATTCTTTCCCTTTTATTTTTTCGGGGGTTCCGGTAAAAACTTCTTGCATAAAACTTCACTTGAACACTGCAGTTTTCTATATCAACATCGTTTGGTGTATAGAAATTAATGAAATAATTTTCAGTTCGTTTCGTTTAATTGAAAAATTGATATTTTTTGAATTAAAATTTTTGTTAGTTTTTTGTTTTAAATATTTTTGGAATTGCAATTTTTTAGTATTTTTGTGCTGCGGCTGCTGTTTCAGCTTCAGCTTTTAATTTTTTTTTAACACGAGAGACGAAATGCACACAAACGCTGCTGCTGCCTGCGAGCTGCGAGCACCACCGAAACCTAGGGCCGAATAGACTAGCATGAAATTCAGAAATTGCGTTTATGGCCTATCAACCGGGCAGCACGAGCAGAGCCAAAGCAAAGCCAAGCAAAGGCAAACGCAGACAGAGACAGAGCCACCACCACCAGCAGCAGCAGCAGCAGCAGCAGTAGCAATAGCAGCAGCAAGCACCAAGAGAGTGAGAGTTGGAAACGCAGCAGCGAGCGCACTAAAGCGCAGCCAAAGCACAGAACTGCCGCTCTCAGTGGCAAGCGCACAGTGGGGTAAGGTGTGATGACAGGAAATGGACTAAACTTTTGGTTAAATTATTTATTTGATATAAAATGAACTGAAATATTGTTAAATGTTTCGTAAACATTTAGTATCTGAATCTAGATTAAGCTTAACCAACAAAAGGACTTGGTCAAAATTTTAGGATTATTGTGTCCAATTGCCCCAAGACTTGTTTTCGGCAGTTGGCGTCAAGTCTGTCTCATAATAAATTGCAGGCTTTAAATTTTGTCCATGGGAATAGGGGCATGGCGCCTGTAAGACGCACACACAGAATTAGACATAAGTCCTCCAATACAATAAAACAGAACCTTATATATTAGCATTGATCGCCGAATATAAAAGTTGAAATGTATTTAATAGCCAATAACGGTTGTGTTTTCTTTTGTTCTTGTTGGGCTGCTTCCAAACTCAGTTTTAGTGCCCACCGTTGGTCTAAACAAGGGGTTGTCAACATTTTTCATAATAACAAAATTGATAAAATCAAAAATCGCGTCCACAAAATATCGATATATTGATAAATCGTTGTATCCTAAGCCCTTTTTAAGTCTCTGAAAATATTTAAAAAATATTTATACCAGAGATTAAAACCCTAACGAATTAACAGTTTTCTTCGATCGCTTTATTTCGGTTACGGTCATTAAATCTTTGGTTACGGTTTATTTCTGAATGGGGTTCGGTGACGGTTGTGGTTATTCGTATACAAGTAGCACAAATTTGGGTTCTTAAAGTTGGGCTTAAAGCTTATGTTTCTTATTGATAATACGAATTTTTTTAGAGCCTGAACCAAGGGAACTTAATGCCAATTTTCAAAATCCCGGCCTTAAGTTCATCCCAAAACTTAGCATTTGCATTATCAAATTGCAAGTTTCCATTAACTTTTGCTTTAATTGTGCTAAAGGTTTAGGTTATGCCTTCTTCTTACTTATGTATTTCGTCCCACGGTGCCCCAAGCAGCGTTGGCGTCGTCGTCTTTTTTGGCAGCAGCAACAAAACAAGTTTCAGTTTGCGTGCTTTTTTCGCCTGCGTTTTCTTTTGGGGCAGCGCTGCCAACGTAGCGGCTGCTTTTGAGAGTGCGCCCATTTTGCATTGCCCAGCCCCCGCCCCCACAGCTTATTGTGTATGTGTGTGTGTGTGTGTTTGTGCTTTTGTTTTTGATTTTGTTTGCGGCTTGTTGCAAATGCAAAAGTTTCGCAGTGGGCATAACAGAGAGCCAGAGAGCTCTTATTGGATTCTCAGAGAGAGGTTTCCCTCTCTCGCTCTCTCGCACTCAGTCTGTATGCTTGTTAACCACTTGCGTTTGTTTTGCGCCTTTAATCCAATTGGAATGCAAGCGCTAAACTTGCAATGGTCACATTGACTCTGAAGAAAGGATATTTTCTTACTTATGCAAAATATTTTTTTTACTTTACTTAAATTTAGAAAGGAATGCTTGTTTTTAGACTTAATCGCTACCAATTGGAGCTTTGATTTGACTATGCAACTGCAACTATGCATGTTTTGTGTGTATGCACTGCCGCCCCTTTTTAAGCCAAGGATACACACATCCTTTTCTGAGTGTGTGTGTTTCGGGGGTGAGTTTTGCTCCTACTCAGCAAATTGCTCTCCCGGTGTCTGTGTGTGTGCACACAAATTGCATAAGGTCGCGTGAGGTAATAACTGGTAACTGCTATTGAGTCCTTTTTAGCGGTCTTCTCAAGTGGAAAATGGGCAAAGGAAAGCGAAACGACAAAAATAGAAAAATAACTTTGGTTTTAACCTAAAGTCAGAGGGGGGTACCTCATGAAGCAGCACCAGGCAACCAGGTGTAGTCTTACATGGCCACACCAACACACACACACACACACACACACACACACACTCAGAACCAAAGGAATAAAGGACATGTGTGCAATTACGTGAGCGCACACTATTCCATAGTGAAGGATGCAATCGCTGCGATAAATGTGGTTATGCATGCTTCCCACTTTGAAAACATTGAAATGGCTTTAAGGAAGCACCGTTTGAGTAAAGTTTCGAAGGACTTTGACTGTGCAGTTTTGAAGGTTAGATATTTATGTCGCAGAATAAATCCATCATAAGGGAACTGGGACGAATAGTGAAGAAAGAATCTTGAAAGTAAGGCAGAGGGGTAATTCAGATTAAAGAGTGGAAGTGTTTTAAACAGAAATAAAATCCGGTTTGTGATCTAAATCGTTTGAAATTGAAATTTAGACTTTAATTGATGCTAATTCCTCCTCAAATTGGTTTTTTTGAGGCGAAAGGAGTGAAAAGCAAAGAAAGTGGGCGAGTATATGGGATTAAAAATCCATTAGCGGATTAAGAAATTCGCTCTAGGATCAAGCCTTTTTATTCTAACCGCACTTCCGACATCAAAAATTCTTGGCTTAAGTATGAAATTCTCTGTTTTGTTATCTGGATCTGTGAAACGTCATTCTATTACCACTAATCTCATAGAGTTTAGTGATCTAAAGGGTTCTATGTGACAGGCAAAACGACATCATGTTATTTTGCCTTAGTAAGGCTTGTGATGCGTGTCACTCGCTTGTCAGCTCATTTTCAGCTAGCACATTTTAACCTTCTTGGATCTCTGATCAGCCAAGCTAGAGCACAAAAAATGTTTACTTTGCTATTGTATACCAAAGTGAATCTGGTAATCTGAGACGCCAAGCTAGTCACTTGGGCCATGGCTTATATTCCGTCTCACGCTTCCTTCATCATACTTCCCACAGAAAAATGTAAATGTGATTAAAAACGCAACTGTGGTTCCTCCATGTATTAAATGTCCATAACTGACATACATTTATATTGCCATTTCAAGTTAATACAGAAAAGAAACCCATCCACCCAACACCCAATCACCTACGACACCTCTTATGTCCTGTTTTGACACGACAACTTCCACACATCACCGACTTCAAACCACCACAAGTACAACCTAACTTCAAATTAGAACTGTTAAACAGCTTTCTTTGGTAGCTAATGTTTGTAGTTAATTCACGAATTAAATTTTCTACCGTTAATTAACAACTTGTAGACAACCTTTTTTGTTCTAGTTGACCGATTAGCCATATTCTTAGCGAATCCGGGTAAGCTCCGGAGGACTTTAGAACAGACGCTATGCAGACTCTTAGGGACCAATCGCAGTGCTTTGCTATGATTTGCGATATAGAAGACATGGCTGGATTGAGAAGAACGCACGAAGACACTATACTGGAATGAGTTGAAACCTTTGTCGTCACTGCTCGAAGGAGCAAATCTCGGTATAAAGATCTAAACTTCAACCTGGGTCAATGTAATTACTTTGAGCTGACTATTTGGTGGATGCCATGAAAGTAATATTTCAAGCTTACAACACTTCGTCACTTATGTGATTGATAATGTGGAATTAAAAGTCCATTTGCTATTTACACATACACGAGCTGAACGCATGCCGAAGCTGAGGCCAGTCGATGGCTAGCCGTCGATGCGGCCAGCTCGAAGCTAACACACATTAGCGTTTTGCGCCAAAAATTTGTAAGGCGCTACCATTCCAAATACCATCATTGAACTGTCAGGCACACAATACCCAAATGATCTATTGGGCTAATTCATGAATTTGTGAACAAAGTTTTATTTGTTTTTTTGCTGAAAAGCATTTAAAGCATTTGCATGTTAATTTGTTTTTGCAAATGCATGTAAATCACAAAGCTTAATACTGATAGGGTGAGACGGCGCTGCTGACAGATATGAAAATCGAGGGAGAGAGGCCAATCAACGCTGAGTTTTGTTCGATCAAACACATAAACGTTCGATTAAGAAACTCTAACTCAAGCACTTGATGAGTTTGCCCGTATGAGCTGAATATAATCAACGCTGAGTTTTGTTGATTGATTAATTGTGCGTAAGAGTTTTTGTGTATGAGGCAATTAAGAAGTGCAGTTCGCTGGTACGGATCATAAGTGGTCTCTTTCCTGATTTTAATTAGTGTCTTGGGGTCCGTTTAAAAACGAACTCTCGAGGACTTCTTTTAGTTAACCTTCCCTCCCTAATTATCCCTAGAGTTATGCTTGGAGTTAACTTTATAGATAAAAGGATTAATGGTGAAATTGAATCATCTGGTTTGGTTGGCTAAATTAAGCTCAATGATCCTATTATGCCTTGCCCAAACCGTTTCGTGTCCTCTGTGCTGATTACAATAAACTCAATCGAGTCATCAACTCGGAAACTTCTCTTCCTGCTTTAAAAACTAAAATTTTAGCTCAATTAGCTCGTAGTTTACATTACTCAACGAAGTATATTTTGCTTTTGAGCGGCTTAAAAATATTACAATCTTAAAGTATGATCAAAAATATTTTAAATAATTCCCGTTAGAGTTCTAATCAAATATTATGGGAATAATATTATTGAAAAATTCTTCCTAAATATAAGAATTTATGTACTTGAATTAAGTATTTTTGTCTTATTGACACCTTGTGTACTTGATTCAAATACAAAAATCCAGATTTTTTTCCTGAGTGTGCTTAAGGACATCTGTGATGCCAACTGAATCCAACCTGTGCTAGTTCTCGAGTAAAATTAGGAAACAAATTGGAATATTATGAAGAAGAAAAGTTTGAAACAAGCAGATAAAAGACACAATAGAGAAGAATTGTTAAAAAAAAAGAAGTGAGTGTCGTAACACTCTCGACGTTTTGATGTGAAACATGATGCTATATGCTTATATGGTATATAAATCAGCTAGGGCACTCTTTCGAAAGAAGAAAACTAACAGATAGTTGAAATACCAGCAATAAGATCGCTTGTTGCAGAGTTCTTTAATTTTTTCAGGTAGTCTTGTTTATTGTGCTGATCTGTAGATAAATGATGTTTCAATCAAGGTGAGATCCCACCCAGATCTAACCCAGATCCCTCCCAGAAACTACCTTGTTCCCACAAAGGTAATACCCAGATCCAACCAAGATCCCACCCAGATCTAACCTATCTAGATCCAACCCAGATCCCACCTAGGCCCCACACAGATCCCAACTGTATCCCATCCATATCCCACCCAGATCTCAGCCAGATCCCAACCACGATTCGACCCTGATCCCATCCATATCCCACCGAGTTTCTACTTAGATACCACCCAGATTTCACCCAGATCCTAGTCAGATCTCACCCCGATTCCACCCAGATCCCGCACATATAAGACTCCACCCAAACCCATCTCAAATACCACCAGATCCCACTAAGATCCCACCAAGATCTCACCCAGAACCCAAACACCCAACTCTCTAAAGGAAAATTCATTTGTTTATGTAATTTCTATTTAGTTGAACCACATACCAGCTCAGCTTTCAGTTAAGTATACATTTTAGTTTTTCCCCCCCTTGTAAAAACACTTTAAGTTTATTTTTAAAAAGTTAAGATAGAGCTTTTAAAACGATATAAAAAAGAAGAAAAACCCAACTAATCGTCTCTCCTTCATGAGAGAGAATTCGAAGCCCCACCCTCAATAAAAACGAATAAAAACCAAAAAGAAACCTACGCCCCTACACCACGCATTCCTTCTACCCTTCACACAAAAAACGCCAACACACCAAATACTATTAAACTTAACACTCCCCAACAACTCCTCTTTGAACTTCTTTATTTTTTTTGTCTACCAATATCTCTTTCAATAAACTAATTTTTTAAATAGTTTTTTATATATATGTGGAACTCCTCAAACATAATTATATGACAGCCCATCCCTTTTTAGAATTTTTCCCTTTATAGCCCTTTTAATTCTTTTTTTTTTACAAGAACAACTCCTTTTTTTAACAAATCTTTAAAGTGACAAAACTAAGACCCACACCAAACAACTAAAACCTCAAAACTCAAAACAAACACCCAACCATAACAACCAAAAAAAAACAAAACCTCCTGATTACCCTCGTATATTGTATTTGTGTTTGCTAAAAATCCGCAAAACATCGTTACAAAATATGAACGACGTCAGCGTCACGTGACGCTGAAGTCAAATTTTACTCCTACTAAAATCGTCCGTACCGAAATTAAAGATGTTTCACATCAAAAAAGTGAAAAAGTGACATTTATTAAAAAGGGTAAGAAATAACAGGAACCGACGGATAATATTAATTTTTTTTGGCACTTTGGTTTTTTCCCCATCTGGTTAAAAACAACCCGTCTTAACAATGCCATTCAAAATCAACTGATAATTCTAAAAATCTTTTGAAACCTTTGTGTTTCAATTGAATTTTCCCATATTTACAGAGAATGCATTTCCCATTGTTTTCAACATAAAAAATATCAAATTCCTGCACACCCAAAAAAAAAAAAAAAACAATCAACATGTAATTGTTACACCACAAACAATATCAAAAACTTACACAAACAAAAATATTACAAAAAAGACAAAAATTTTATTAATTAAAAGCTGATTATTACCAGCAGAAAACCAAGAGGATCCCGTATAAAGACAAGAAACTGCTCAACAACAAAACTGACCCGACCCGTCCCTACCCTCCCCTCCCCTACCCTTCGGTGCGCGCATTCATTTTGCAGTTATTGAGCTTAAGAGCGAGCTTTTTGATAGAACCTTCCCCAGCTTGTTTTCAACAGAGCGGCGCGCATGTCTCTCTGAGAGGGAACATGGCCTGCCATTTTATGCACAGAGAGCAGCAAGTCAGGGGAGGGAGGGGGGGGGGGCAGGCATCGCAGTCGCAGCAGATTTTACGCAATTCAACAAACACGTGGAGCTCGCTCAGAGAGTTTTGGCGCTGCTGCTGCTGCTGCTGGTGAGAAATCCAATAAGAAAAAGCTTTAACGCACACACCAATGCAGGCCATTATATGCGTGTGGCTCTATGTTTGTGTGAGTAAGTTGCGTGTATTGCGTATTTTTGGCAGCAAGCAGCAGCATACAATGGCCGACAACGTCGTAGTCGTCAAGGCGGCCGAGGCGCAAGCAAAACAGGGACGGATTTAAATATATTTTCTAGCTTAGAAGGATTTTTAAAATTTAATTAATAAATTTTAATTAAATATTATTTGATTTTTGATTTATAAGAAAATTTCACAATAACTAACAATAATCCCAATCAAAGCAAAATCCGCTCCTGTGCTCTGGGCATCGGCTTCGTTTTTTTGCTTTGCTTTTGCAGTGCTGCACGCACTTTTTGAGCGCCCCCCCGAACCGAACTCTGCCCTGACAGCCCTTGTCTCTTCACCCCCTCTTTAATGTTTTTGCTTAGCTACACAAAATTTTTTTGTTGGCAAGGCCTATGTACCAAAATTTGTTGCTGCTGCTGCTGCTGCGGCTGAGGATGATGTTGGGGCGGTGTGGGCGGTGGTGTGGCATTTTATATGCTCCAATTTTGTTGGGCACCCACCCATGCCCATGCCATGCCCATGCCCAGCCTACACCTCCCTTCTTAAAGCCTAACCGACTGAACGCACTTTTGCAGCTTGCGTTTGTATATACATGTAAGTTTGCACTTGTGTGTGTGTGTGGGGCGCGTGCGTTGCTTTTGTATGAGTGTGTTTGTGTGTGCTTTTTTGGGTGTGCGTTTTTGGTTTTTCGTGAAATTTTAGCATTTATTTGTTATGTACTTTGACTGCGTCGATTGACGCTGACTGCTGCTTTCTGCAGCGGTGCGTAGGCCCTGTATGTATGTATGTACATATGTATGTAATTACCAAGTAAATATGTGCGTCTTGGGGGGGACTGTACAATAAAGGCCGCCAAAAACAACAAACAGTTGCACTTTGTGTTTTCTGCTTATTAATTTGCCAAAACTTGCACAAAAATAAATATTTTCTCTTTTTGCTGTTTGCTGTCAATATACAGTACACCCCCCACCTCCCATTTTTTTTCATGGACAAACCCCTTACTCCCCCTCCTCCACGCCACCCAATCTCAACCCACTCAATGTTTTTGTTGTTTTTCGTTGCGTTTTCAGATAAGATGATATCATTTGTTTTTGTACCATTTGTAATGTGTGTGTGTGTGTGTGAGTGTGGGTGTATGTTCTCTTTTTTTTTTGGTTTTTGGGGCTGTGGCTACCCATTTGGCGCTTGCAATGAGTGCGTTTTATGTTTTCATTTTAATTGGTTTGATCCAGTTTTATGAGCAAATTGTTTGACATTGAAAATTGTTGCATATGTTGAGACAAAAGAATTTTGTGTATTTGTTCGTTAAAGTTCTTACTTGAAACCCATTTGGTCATTATGTTAAGCAAATTAAGCCCAATGAAATTGTTTTATTTTATATGAGTGTAGATTGACAGCAAAGTGTATCAACCAATGCTTAATTAACTCAATATATCAGGCCTAACTAACTGCAGCTCTCACAAAGTAATACGTAGAACACGTTTGGTTCTTCTACCTTAGGCTGCCTTCACACTGTTCGAAACATGACCCATAACATCTAGTAGGCCCGCATTTCCCCATGAAATTCTATGGATTTGACAAGCTATTCAAATTTAAAACAGAATAAAAAGCAGGACTACTAGACTATCATGTGTCGAACAGTGTGAAGGCAGCCTTCGGCTTTCCATTTGGGAAAAGGTTTTGTTAAAAAAAAAGTTTTCCTTTATAATGACCGTTAGGGATGTTTTTTAAGACCCTAATATAACGTTATACAATATACAGGGTGGTCCATTTAAAAATTGGAATTTAATTTTGCTATAAAAGGACGGCTCGATATTTTTCAAAAGTTGAACATTTATTGGGAAGGTTAGCTCTTGTCATTAAATTTTGTTTCCTCGCCTGAAAAGACCGATAAAAGGCAAGCATTTTGAGACAACAGAGGGGATCCCAGCATCATACACCGCCGCTCTCAGGGCTATTCCGGTGAATGCCTTCCGTGAAGTCTTCAATGCTTGAAAATCGCGCTGGCAACCCTGCATCGACGCAGAAAGAGCCTATTTTAAAAGTTTTTAAAGAATTGTAACGATTGGCTCAATAAATTTATTTAAATGGAATCAGTCCTATTAATTTCCGGACAAGCGCTGTTTTCTAATTTTGCCTAAATTATCATTGTGGAAAATTGGATTTCTGGTATCTAGTATCCGCTGGCCAGGTTTTTAGCTGTGTTTATTACCATATTTTTTTCGATGTTTTTAATGGCAATTTGTTTTCCGTCTTGATGCTGTAAGTTTTTTGGCACCAGTTGATCATTAGCGTATTATCAAGCCTGTGCACTGCTGAGACTGATAATTGGTACTACTTTTCTGTTTTCGCCCTAATTCATTAAAGCTTTAAATGAATAACTTGAAATTATCTAAAATAACAAGAGACAAAGTTCAACCAACTATGTTTTTTAAGATTTTAAATATCAGCAGAAAATTTTTCAGAATTATTGAAACTTGGAAAAAAATCGATTTTATCACAAATTAACCACATTTACCATATTCAAATCAAAAATCTTGTACCTTCTCAGGAAAACTAAAGCTTCGAATTTGGTTTTATCAGCTACAGCTTACATTAAAACAAATTTGGTTGAAATAGAACACTTAATGTGGCCACAGGACCATTAAATGTAAAGAAACCTTACTAAACACACGCTTATGGGTCATTCTTTTCAAATCGAACAGTCTTAAAATTCAACATTTTTTGTTTAATAAATAAAAAAACCGAAATTAGATCTCGACACTCACACCAAAGGTGCATAGAGTACATTAAGTTTGTGCAAAAGTATATAACAGGGAGAAGGAATCATTTCTGACCATATAAAGTATATATATTCTTGATCAGCATCAACAGCCGAGTCGATATAGCCATGTCCGTCTGTCGTCTGACCGTCCGTCCGTATGAACAAACAGATCTCAGAGATGGTAAGATATAGAGGTTTGACATGTATTGGACAAAAGCTTCTTATACTTGCAGGCAGATCAAGTTTATTTTCAATTTTTGCCTCGCCCCCTCCCGCCCCCGAAATTTGAAAAAAACGTTATATCTCCTACAGTTTTGAAGATAGACGATTCGTTCCTTCTGGAGATAGTTAGTATTTAGCAAAATGATGAGCGGTTCTCAAGTTATGAGCAAGTAAGTAAACAACCCTCCCCCCACCCACTCCCATCTTTAGAGAGAGAGAGAGAGAGAATTAGAGATGAGCGCAGCACCAGCATTGCATTCAGCTTCTACTCCAGGTACAGAGTATGTTATAGTCGGGCTAGACCGACTTTCTCTCTTGTTTGTTTATTGAAACAAAAAATGTTGAATTTTGAGACTGTTCGATTTGAAAAAGAATGACCCTTATGCAAATATTTCGGTAACCTGATGTTCTGGAGAAAAACGAACAATTTATTTCAATTCAGCGACCAAAAATAAATACGGAAAGCTTTTTATCCTCTCTGTTGCAAAAGTTAACCATTTTATGGAAACTTGTGTAACTTAACATTGGGTCAGATCAGTTTGTATAAATGTAATCTATTCATTTATAAAGGAAATTTCAAAATTCCCGACATCGCTTTCCTTATCGGTCTAGAGCCTTTTTAACTTAAGATCTTGTTTTTTCGGAATCGGTTAAAAACTAAAAGGCAAAGCTATCTTCAGCAGTGACGATATCATTATACCCTAGCATGTTTTGAATGTTTGTTTTGAAACATCATATCAGTTTTAAAATATCAGAGCTTAAGAACGCTAGGATTGAAATCAAAAATTCTTGTAACTTAAACCCGTTTTCCGATCGAGAAGATAGAGTCATCTGATTTTGACTAAAATTTTCAAATCTGTGCGAAAGTATTATAAGAGTAGTATTAGCAGAGTTTGGGCTCATTAAAATTGAAAACGAACAAGTTTTTCTCAATGACCCATTTATCGACTAATTGTTCCTTTGGCAGATGTAAAATATTTTCATCCGTTCCTGTCGGTTCCGACATATTAGCATATTGCTGTAAAAAGAAGACTCTGACTTAGTTTCATCGCTTTAAAACTGAGAGACTTAAGCTATGACAAAAAAAAAGTTCACCCAAATCGATTGATTGGTTTCCGAGAAATTTTGGGTTTAAGTGAAAAAATTTTGAAAACTGCGATCAAAACTTTTGCCAAAAATAACTGGTTCTCTAACCGAACTTTATATTTCCCGATGGGCTTGAACCTCGAAACCGAACTTTCTGCTGAACTTAAGTGGTTTGCAGCCTTAGTTGGTATTTTCACTGCTGCAAGCAGCTTGTGACCATCACTGACAATCAGAAATCCCATAAAGAGAATTATTAAAAAGCCGATTAGTCTAATTTTTAACATCATCAGGAACTCAACGAAATTTATTTAAAATATAAATATACCTACATATTTAATGAAAGTACCTCGAGGAACGAAACTTTAAGTACAAACTGAAATAAATCAATTCTAACTGATAAATTGTTATAGCAAAAACCAGCAGCTTGAATTTAAATAACAAAAATTGATTAACAGTATTAAACATCTTACTCTAATCCTTAAATATTTGGTTGAAATTCCTGCACATGTAAATGAGTAACTAACTCTTGACAACCCACTCACTCAGGTTCATTCACCCAAATCATAATAATCGATTTGCCGGGTCGAAAGGTAAACAAACAAAACAAAATATATATCAACAAAAAATAAAGAAAAAAAAAGTGTCAAAACCTTAAGGTGAAAAGGCAATCAATGTTGTCCCGCTATTTTGTTTCTTTACTACCCTCGGTCCCTGTTCCTGATTGTGCGTAATAGAGCATTAAACAGATGGAGCAACAGGACCAGAAATGTTTCTTTATTCAAAACATTCTTCGAGCACATCTTCAAAAAATTATTACATTAGCTTTGGGGTTCTTTTGCGTTTTCCTTTGTCTGAGCGTGTAAGGTAGTAAAAATTATGTGTAAAATGTCCTTGAACCCCTTTTTTTTTGTTGCTGTCGCTTGTCTGTCCCCTTTTTACAAGAGAAGAAAAGAAATGAATGAATGAACGAGGGAATTGTTGAGCCTGCGTCATTGTTTTGAAATTATGTTAAAATTTTCGTTTAGCTTTCGCCGTTGCTTTCTGGTGTCCTGTCAACGTCACCAATATACTCCAGACTCCCCAGCTGGGTCTCCAGCGGGTTTCTTTGAATTCCACTTTTGATGTTTGGCCGGTTTCGTTTGGGTTTATTTACAGAGATGAAAAATTGCTGCATATTAAAGAGTGTGTTAACGACACTTGTGGATTCTATCAAGTAATAATAACTTTTTCAAGACAATTTGCTAAGTGAAATGAAGCGCATGCCAAGAAGGCAGGCCGCATGTGAATTAGAGCAAATAGAAAATGGGAAAACAAAATTAGGTCACGCACGCAACGTTGACGTTGCAGCCCCACCACAATACACACAGCACATCGCATCACATCAGATGGCAGGGAAGAGATACGACTTATCGGTGGAAATGCCAAACAGACACCAACTGGGCCAGACAATGCGACGCAACGCATTTTATGGGGGAGTGGTGTGTGTGTGTGCAGACAGAGAGAGAGAAGGAGAGTTTCACTAGGCGGTGGTGCATGCAAATTACACCATAAATACAGTGGAGATTCCAACAATTTTCAGTTGCCTTTAAAAATGTTTCAACTGTAAGAAGTTTCTTGGTTGGCACTACCAAGTGCTGAGACTTTTGTAGAAATGTGATTTAAAATAAAAAGTGTTTTTTTTTTTTCCCCCTGAGGGGTGGTTTTTTCCCTAAATTTAGCTTGGTTTCATCCGTCTGTCCGTCCGTCTGTTTCTATGCTATCTCCTCCGTCAGTCTTAAAGCAATCTTTACCAAACTTTGCACGAAGTCTTTTGGTACAAATACGCTGCACATTTGTCGGAACCGGCCGGATCGGATGACTATTTTGAATTTTAAATTTTCCCAACGCTCGTATTTATAAGTTTTTAATGATTTCATAATTTCACCAAGCTTTGTCGAAATCGAACAACTATATAGTATAGCTACCACAAAAAGTCACCACCACATATCTATCTCAAGGGTAAAAAAAAAATTGGAGAGCCAGGGGTATCGCCTCTTTTTTTTTATTAATTTTTTTTTCTTTTCTCCCCAATTAACATTCATAAGTTCGGTTCGCGTATGTGAGAAAGTCATAAGAAAATTTTTCCATCTGTGGCTGTAATAAACTTTCCCTGGTATTTTCTGGGAATGGAACTCATAATTTCATACTTAACACAAGAAGCGATGTCGTAACTCGGACGACTACACTAAAAACAAAATCAATCCATATGGGATCAAATGAATACCCAGCAGTAATGATGCCAACGTAATCCCGGATATGCTTGACCCGATCTAAAAAAAGTAAGAAGGATTACATGTACCCCGGGATAATCCTATAAGATATTGAATTGTGTAAACAAATTCGAGCACAATTTATTCCTATGTAATATTGATTTGATCTCAGGATAGATAACTATTCTTCCTTTCCTCCGCCAAGCCAAATGGCATTGGACATTCTCTTACACTTCAGAAACCACCTACACCAGTTTCGGTTAATTTAGACTTTTAAAAACAAAGAAATAATAATACAAATTTTTGGCTCCACATTCGCACTGAACAGGAATGGAACGGGATCTTATCGCACACCACCATACCCATTGATTGTTGCAGCGTGCTTGAAAGGCTACTTATATATCTCTAATTTATGGACATGTGATCTCGAAAGGGATTGTAGTACGCCCATTGGGAAAGATACAAGTTCGAAAGGAATGGACCCATCCTTAAAAGATTGAATTGTGTAGAATATCCTGGAAATCGAGATTGAGATTTTCAAGCGCGTGCCGGGCTTACTCCAAGATTTAAAAGATTAAAAATATCTCGACTGTTTTTTTTCTGTGTAACGAGCTCCCGCTTTACAGTATAGAATGCAGCTATAAAGCTTAGTCAAAGCAAAGAATTTTTGTTTCTGGGATTTTTTTTACATTTGGTCCTTATTAGAATAGATAGAAATGTCATATTTTTCCTTTTAGACTGTGTTTGCTCTGCGTGTACGAGGTTTATTTAGAAAGTATCGAGTGGTTTCTACAGATTTATAAGAGCGTTGTTATTGACCATTGATATAATTTTTTGGAATAGTCAAAAGTCTAAGATGGACCAAAACGTGTTGAATGTGAAGAACAAACCGCTTTGCCACACGCAATTTGTTTTCAACTACGTCAAGAAGAGACGTCACATTATAACGTTGTTCACCACAACTCATAAAATGTAAAAAATGTACAAAATTGACGAATTCGTTTCGTCACAAATAATACATTTTTATAACGCGACAATTTGCGGAGTCAATATAATGGACGAGATGGTAGACGTAGTCCCTCATCGGAGGAAGAGCTAGGTCAGGAACGACTTCAAAACGAAGCTGACGTACCTTCGAGCAGTAATTTGCTGTACCAAACGCGAAGAATGACAATGATTAAAATTTTTTTTTTGGTTTTGTGTCAAATTGACACATCAACGACTCATGTGTAATATTTCTTGTAGGTGCGGATGCGAGTTTACAAATGAGTGTGCTGGGTTTTGGACGGAAGTATTTTTTCTACAATAATATTTTGGTAAACACCGCAGAATAAGTGCGAAGTAAAAAAAGATATACAAAAATCACTAAAATTTATAAATATATCAAATATCTCATTTTTTTTTTAAAGTCAACTCTCTTTATTACCCCTAGATTAATTTTGTTCCCAATCCTAGACAGATTCTGTACATCAAATGTAACCTGTACTTAATTTATATGACTTTATCTTTGTCTGGTGGTGGGTGGCGTTGCGTTTTTCATCTAATTTACGCATGTCTCTCTTGTGCTCATCCCTCTCCTTACCTACCTCGTGCAATTCTAACAAACACTTTGAATTGTTTGTTCATTTCATTCGGTGAGTGGAAAATTGGGTCAATGCATATTATTTTTGAGTGCGCCACTGTCAGAGTGTGTGTGTGTATGGGTGGATGTTGCAATGTGGCTGCTGACGCAGTAATTTTTTTAGATTGCTGCGTTGTTGTTTGATCTTCGCTCTTCGCTCTTGTTTGGCCTCGAGACACGCTGTGCGTTTGTTATGTCGCAATACTCAGAATGCAATCTATCAATCGAAGCTGTTGGCGGCATCTGAGTGTGTGCGTGTGTGTGTGTGCGTGCAACCACCAAAGATATTAAGTAATTTGGCTCTGCTGCGAAATTTGGGTGGTGGAGTACACCCATTATTAGGGGAAAGAATTTATATGTAATTTTATTCATTTTGGGGAAATCGAGTTTCCTTTAATTGGGTGATTTAGGAAAAAGTCTTATACAAAACCTGTTAAAATATTTTGAAAATAAGAATAATTGAAATTTTGTGTAATATTTTTATCAATTAAAAAATTATTTTTATATCTCCATTATTCAATTTACTCAAAAACTCTTAATTAGTTATCACATCATAACCGAAATAATATTTCGCCGAAATTATACATAAATTAAATTAACCAAAAAAAAAAAAAACACTCAACCACAAAACCAACAACCCCAAATGTCAACGATTTTTGCAGTTTTCTTTTTCCCTCTATATTTATATTTATTTTATGCAAAAATAGACGAAAACAACAGCAAAGTATTTTCCACAATTTTCTTTATTTGTTTTTTATGCAGAAATGGCAAAAAAAAAGGAGAAAACAAAAAAATGGGCTGACGCAAAAATGTTCCTTGCAACCGGAAGAATTCAATTGAGTGTAAGATTTTGAGTGGCCCAAGAGGAGGTCGGTCGGCATATTCCACGCCGCACAGAAATGGGTGGGTTATACTCATAATTATTCGCGTGTTACTTCAAAAGTTTCTCCTTTCGAACAAATCGCAAGCAATTTCAATTCCCACGCCCAAACTAATTGCAAATTAATGACTTTTACCAAAACTTGGGCAACAACAATTTATAAGAACTATGCGATTTTTGCGCATCTTTCGGATACCACATCCAGTCCAGTTCCAGAAAGGGGCGCAGACCCTCAAGCCCTTGGTTCAACTTAATCAATCATTTTGTCTATTACATGAGAAGAAAACAGCAAAGAAAATCATTTCTATCATGTCTGTCAATTTGTAGCTAATTACTTTTTCTTTTCGGAAACAACACAAAAACACGATCGGCAAGTGCAAGCGAGATGGTCATATGGCGAACATATTGCAATTCTAAAGCTGGCTCTTTCTCGTGCGCTTATCTGAAAGAGTTGCAGTTGTGTTTGTGAGTGCGTTGGTGTGTGAGAGAGCGAGCTTTGGCGAATTGCGTCCATCTACTTCCCCTTCCACATTGGATGCGCAAAAATGGCGATGTGGTTGATGTGAAAAATATGTATGTAGAATTACTAAGAAATTGGATTCAGAAAGCAGATTTGAATGATGAGGGAAAAAAACTAAGGAAAAAATTGGGGAAAAATAAATGGAAACAAGAAGAAATAGAGGAAGTGAGATTCGAAGGAAGGAAGCAGGAAAGAAATGTAGGAAGGAAGAGAAGAAAGAATATAAAGAAGGAATAAGGGAAGAAAGAAAGAAAAGCAAGGCAAAAAATGAAGAAAAGATAAATATATAAGGAGCATAGGAGAAGGCAATGATGAGGGAGAGAAGGAGGTAGGAAGGAAGAGGGATGGTTTAAGGAAGGACATCGACAGAAGGGACAAAGGAAAGAAGCTGGAAAGAATAGAAGGAGGAAGAATGGAGGAATAAAGGAGATAGAAAGGAGGAAGGAAGGAAAAAGGAAGGAACGAGGAAAGAAGGAGGATGAAATGAGGGAGGAAGGAAGGAGGAAAGGCGGAGGATGAAATGAGGGAGGAAGGAAGTAGGAAAGAAGTAAGGACGAAATAAGAAAAGAGTAGGACGGAGAAGGAAGAAAGGAAGAAGGAAAAAACGAGGAAGGAAGAAAGAAAAGAGAAAGAATGAAGGAGGAAGGATGCAGGTATGAAGGAAGAAGAAAAGAAGGACGAAGAAAGGAAGGAAGGATGGAGAAAAGAAGAAAGGAGGAAGGAGGAAGGAAGGAAGGAGGAAGGAAGGAGGAAGGAAGGAGGAAGGAAGGAGGAAGAAAGGAGGAAGAAAGGAGGAATGAAGGAAGAAGAAAAGAAGGACGAAAAACGGAAGGAAGTATGGAGAAAAGAAGAAAGGAGGAAGGAAGAAGGAAGGAAGAAGGAAGGAAGGAAGGAAGAAAGAAGGAAGGAGGAAGAGGAAGGAAGGAGGAAGGAAGGAGGAAGAAAGGAGGAAGGAAGGAGGAATGAAGGAGGAGGAAAGTTGGAAGAAAGGAGGAAGAAGGAAGGAAGAAAGGAGAAAGGTAGAAGGAAGGAAGGAGAAGGGAAGGTGGCTGGAGGCAAGGAGGAATAAAGAAAGGAAAACGAATGGAATAAAGGAGGAAAGAGGAAGGAAGGAAGAAAATGTGGAAGGAGCGGTGGAGGAAGGAAGATGCAAGGAGGACGGAAGAAAATAATAGGAAGAAGGTCAGGGGCAAGAAAAACACGAAAAAGGATCGAAGAAGGAAAAAATAACGAAGGAATTAGGATAAAGAGAAGAACATACAGAAATAAAGTATGAATGAATGGATTGAGGAGGTGGGCGAAAAGAATGCAAGGAGGTTGAGGAAAGGATAGGGATGAAAGGAGCAAGGGAAAATGGATTGTTAAGAAATGGACGTAAACAATTGGGAACAAAGATGCAAAAAAAGAATGACACGCCAACAAAGAGGATGAAAGCATAAGGGAAGAAAGGACTGGATAAAAATAATGATAAGAGTAGCAGCAAAGGAAGCAATGAGGAATATTTTAGGAATGGACGGAAGCTGAAAGGAGAATCAGTATAAGGTGAATAGGTTAGCGGACAGAAGGGAGATGAAAAAGAGGAAAAGGAAGAAAAGACAGTAAAGAAGTGAAAGGAAGAAGAAAAATAGGAGGCTTTATATAGGGAGGTGTTTAAATGGGATTTCACACAAAAAGAGGATGACAGGAGAACAAATAGAAGGTATGGGGAACTCTGCGAGATAAAGGTAAAAAGAATTGAGCGGAATGAAAAGTAGAGGGTCGATGAGGAGGCAGGCATGATCAACAGGGAAAGAGTCGGAAGGAAGGGAAGAAAAAGATGGGAGACAGGGAAGAAAGAAAGCAGTGGAAAGAAAGAAGCAAGACAAAAAGGGCCCGAGGTCAATGAGGATATAGATCTCGAAAAAAAATAGAATTTTTATATATAAAAAAGGTAATCTAAAGAAATGAGAAATTCTCCTAAAAAATACGTTTTAAGGCTTTTTCGAAGACTGTTTCTAATTAATTCAATTTAATGTAATTTTTACTACATTTCAGAAAAAATTACTTACATACTAAAAAAATTTCTAAATTTAAGGCGAATTAATTTCTAAACAATTTTCCCATATCTAGAAAAAAAATTTTCTCAGTGTATTCCAAGCTTTTGTTGTGTAAGGCTTAAAATTATTGGTTTTTATTTTTTAAAGACTTAAAACATCCAAGTAAAACCCCCGTTAATATCTCAAACATTAATCAAACACTTGATAAGCTCTCACCCCTTAACATCTCTGCTTGGTCCAATAATATTTTAACTAACTGAACAAATCACCAAAATACCCCGAAGATTAGATGAAAATTTAAACAGCAAACATTAATAAAAAGCATAATAAGTCCAAGTATAACAAAACTGGCATAACTAATGAGGCGCGTCTCTGTCCATGCCTAATATTATTATTATTTTTTTTGTTCTTTCCACTGAATTTTCTCAATGCAAAAAAATAATAAGAATTCTATATAGCAATATTTAGTGCCAAACAAGTTTCAACATTTTAATCTTGGAGTCCGCCTGGACGTGAAATTTATGGGATGTCAAAGGGCCATAATCTAGCTACAAGCGACGACTAAGAACCTCCAAAAAAAAAAAAAAATACTGAACTAGGCCTGGTGGTTGGGGGGTACGGGGAGGGACTAGCGCGTGCAACGCCAGAGCGAGCGTACAAATTTTGCGCTCACGCATACACATACACGCACTCACGCACATTTTGGTGATTACCTCATCGCAACGAATGTCAGCCAAAAGCGCAGAGCAAAAGCAAAGTATGGAATGCGTGCGCATAAAACTGTAGAGAGGAGCGAGCGCAAGGGGCCAGGGGCAGGGTGGGGGCGGACGCACTTTAATTTTGTATGCTAGAGGCCACACACACAGACATACACATGTGTGTATGTTCTTTTGCTGATTAAAAACAGCCTGCGATCCGCAGCTTTTGCTTGTTGTAACTTTTGTCTAAGAACTGGTCCAGCAACATTTTAATTAATGATCTTCCAGCCTCAACTGCTTCTCTTGAAGCTTTTGTATGGTAGGTCATTCCGCTGGTTTGGATGTTGTGCCGGAAATGTGGCTTGTTTTCTTACAAGATTAAGACACTAAAAGTTATTCGTGTTACAATTGCTTAGGCTTGACCATTTTGCAGTTACATTTTGTAAAAGCAATTAATCATCTAAGAAACATAGAAATATGCCATAAATCACAAAGGGCGAGTGAGTGTGTGTGTGTGAGTGAGTGTGTAGTGCACTCTTTTCAATGGTCACCTTTCATGTCAACAGGGGAAGAGGCACGCCATGTGGAAGGAAATATAATTATTATAATTTGCATTTCATATTTATATGATGGCTGGAAAAGGGGGAATGTGGAAAATGTGCGTAAAAATTTAGTTGGTCATAAATCAAAGAACAGCGTGTAAATAACTAAATGCAGTATACAAAATTTTCCAACAACTATGAAATGCTCTACAGCAATTCCAAATATTTAACATTTGATATGCAAGCTCAAACTCTTTTTAAGTATCGCTTATCACTGAAAGAAAACCCATGATTCACTTCAAAATGGGTGCCTGGACATCGTAAAATAGAAGGAAATGAGTCAGTGAATAAACCAGATGGGGCAATGCCATCAGATTTTTTTTTTTCAGAGGCCCACGATCAGCATAAGCCAAACTAAAAGAACACTGTTAGAAACACGGACTCATTAGCAGACTTGCAACAAGCCATTCTTGGCGAACCTTATCTAATTCAGATTTTAGAAACATTCACCGAAAATTTTAATTTTTTCTATATTTACGAAAATTGCCCTAAAAAATGTCTTTTTGTGAATTTTAAACAAGTTGCTCTAAAAATAAATTAAAAAAAAAATACTTCAGGGTGAATTTGCCATTAAGCAATAAAGCCTTTTAAAACTTTTAGGATAATTTTTCCTTTGATTTTAGAAAATAATTTTTAAATTATTTAATTTTCGATAAAAGAATTGTATAAAATAAAGACAATGTTAACAACACCCTTGTTCCTCGTTGAGCGGCAAAGTCTCAACTGCGAACATGCTTAACTATGGTTTCGACGATTCGTATTGTGTATGGAGAATAGTAACTCAGCTATAATCGGTTGATTTCGGTAACATCCATGGTTTACATTACAAGAAAAATGTTTAAGCTTTTTGTCAATGTCCAATGTCAAATAAATTATGAAAAATAAATTTTTATACTACTTAACCCAAGAATATCTTTAAAAAATTATTTTTGATGGACTGTGAACTATGAAGAACTAACAAGCAATAAAGTTGCGGCGTTCAGCCATGGTTTTTTTTTAAATCTCTATTATTAAAACCAGATTTTAAAATTGTAGAATGCAAACTGAGAGATCGTAAAAAAGTTTACTTTATCAAATATTTTTCAAAGACAATGGATTTTCCAAAACCCTCACAAAACATAAAAAGTTCTGCGTTTTGGCCGCAGAAAAAAAAGCATTATATCAAAAATTTAACAAATTCTATTTCTACAAGCAAATTTGAAAACACAGAAACATACAATTTTGCAATGAATCTGGGGAAAGAGTTAAACAAAAATTTTACATAAAATAAGGGAAAAGATAGCGCCGAAGGCAAGATTTTTTGAATCGCGCGAAAGATTTTCAAATAATCTATCCACAATCCGCTCAATTAATAATCTTTAAGCTGGGGCTAAGGTAACACAGGCATATAATTCAATAAAAGTTAGGCCAAATTCGGTCTAATTAGGGAACTAAATTTTATTTTTATTATTTATATGACATTTTGTGAAAAGTATATACTTACTTTTTAGTACCACTCGATTTTCTTCCGTTCATATTCTTTATAATTCGCGGTCTATTGAATGAATTTTTTTTAGTAGTTGTCGAAGTGACAGCAGGAATTTGTATTCCTTACAATGTATTACCTTTACTCAGGGAAAAAACCAAGCCGATCGTACTTGATATCAAGCAGTTTTGATTTCAAAAGTACGGTAAGTCGGAATATTCTTGGATCCAAGCCGAAAATACTAAAATCAAGGACGAATTTCTGAGACGTTCGAAGTCAGGATTAACACTGCTCGACAGCATTTTCTCCATTGGACCAAACCAACTTTTTCTAAAGTAAATTGGCCCGCTGATCACGTAAATCACCATGAAAAAAAATCTATCGACGCGTTATCGAGATATTATCGATAAACCGTTTTTTTCGATTTTTCACTTAAACTCTTATAACTTTTTTTGTTTTTCAAACGATGTTAATGATCTAAACAAATTAAAAAGGACAAAACTTGACCAAACAGTTTGTTTTCGGACAAAAAAGAGCTGGGGCGTGTGCTTTTAACGCTATGGGCTCAAATGGAGAAAAAAATAGTTTTTTTTTTTGCCAAATTTGAAAATTTATCTATATTAAAACACTTGTAGTTTCATAATTATACAAAATTGTTATGTTTTTTTGATTGGACAGTAAAAACTATTCAATTTACTTTTAAATAAGCCCTCAAATACAGAAATCGGACATAAAGTGGAGTTTTCAAGAATTTTTTTTGTAAAAATAGGCAAAAATTTTGTTTTCTTCAAATACCACTGTGTCTGATTTTTCTGACTTCTAGTGAGTATTTTTAATAAGCTCAGGCATAGAATTATTCTAATATGTATAAAATTTTGTTGCAAAAATAATAACATTTTATTTTTAACACTTTCAAAATATAGATAACCACTTTTTGCGGCTGTATGCGTTCCTTGTAGACTCTCGGATAAGACCATGACAATAACACAGTTCAACAAATATTGGGCCATTGAGGTTGATACTGTTCGACGGAGGCTTTCAAGCTGAGAAAAAGTCAATTTTCAAAATTATTCTAGCACGTGAAGTTTTTAAGATATCAATGGTCAAAGTTGGTAAAAAATGCCCATAAAGGCAACTTTCAAAAGTATATTAAAAAGTCCATCTTTAACAAAATAATGCTTGTTGAAATTTAGATAAATAGGTTGAATTTTCCTTTATTAAGGGTCATAAACCAAGTTCTTGGTTGATGGTCCGTGGTGGCCGCCTAAACCTCAACTTCTTTGCCAAGTAAAAAAAAAAATTCGGATGCCATTGATTGTCCCAGGATATTAGAGGGAGCAGAACAATCATCTAACTGATTGTTCCTTTTGCCTATCGAAAGTATCGGTCTATTCAACAAGAAATAAAGATCATAACTCCCACCGATTCGTCTGTTAGCAAGATGGCAATTAACAATGATATTTATTATGGAAATGTCTTTCTCAAAGTGTATTAACTAGTGTCTTTTTCTCAATTAAAGTGCAATAAAAATAAAGAATAGGATGCAAAATTGCATTGAATGTGCTACGTTATTCAACATTGTCTTTATTTTTATTTACAGAAATATAAGTTGGAAAAGAAATCCTGTTTGAATTTCTCTTATAGGGCACATTGTCTTCGGAGATTAGAGTCCAGCAGTAGACGGTCTCATCAGGTGTTAACCATGGTATATTTTTTCCATGTTGGACACGTCCTGATAAAAATTTTTCACGTAAACTAAAAAGTGGTGGAGTTTATTTTGAAAAAGTTTAAAATAAATTGTTATTAGTCTATTTTAAGCGACGATTTTCGTGATAAGCGGGCCAATTTACTTTAGAAAAAGTTGGTTTAGTCCAATGGGGGAAAATCGACTCTCATTTTGTCGAGCAGTGTAATTGTCTTCTCCTATACAAGCAGATCTCGTCTTATATTATCAAGAAGAAAAAATAGAGGCAAGCTAACTTCGGCTCGTCCGAAGTTTATATACCCTTCGAGTTTGAGATATGAAAGATTTTTTTCAGACCTATCTTGGTGAAATTATGTGAAATCATTAAAAACTTATAAATACGAGCGTTGTGAGCGATAGCATTAAAACCAAAAAAGATTTTCTCACTAAAAGTAGTTTTTCAACCGATCGTTCCTATGGCAGGTATATGCTATAATCATGTATTTGTACCAAAAGACTTCGTCCAAAGTTTGGTTACGATAGCTTTAAATCTGACGGAGGAGATAGCATAAAGAGACGGACGGACAGACGGACGTACAGACGGATGGACAGATAGACATGGCTATATCAACTAAGCTCGCTATGCTGATCAAGAATATATTGCTCACTTACTTCAATACTGGCATAACTCAAAATAATCCATTTTGAGAAAAACGCGTTTAAAGTTCTCAATGGATTTAACCCAGAAAAAATGATTCTTTAAGTTTCGAGTAAATTTAGTAAACTATTTTAAATTTAAAATGCTTATTAATAAAACTTGAAAATATGATGTTTTAACTAAAAGCCGAAGAATGTTTGCGCAATATCGACTGCAGGACAACTGAGATATGACGCTCTTGCAACAAGATGAAAATGAACCTGTAAATTTATATTTCGACATATTTTAATCTCGTTTGAAAAATTTAAGAGATACCAATACGAAAATTGTACACAAAATAATACACAATACAGCGAATATTTGTGCATCATTAAGTCAAAAATCGTGTTTTTTGAGTTATGCCAGTATTGAAGTAAGTGAGCGATATATACTTTATGTGGTCAGAGATGCTTCCTTCTCTGTGTTACAAACATCCGGACAATTACAATATACCCTCTCCAAGGGCCGATTTTAGTCTCGCCGATTCGTGCTAGATTTTTCTGTGTGTTGTTATCGTATTAACTTAATTATTTCTTTTACAAAATTAAGGGTTTTAGTATTTTTTCGTATCCAAAATGTTTCCTTTGACTACTTTTTCACCTCAATATGCTGCAGATATAAAAAAGCAAGGGAGAGTAAAAAAAGTTGATAATAAAACTGTTTTAGATTTCGATTTTATTTTTAAATGCTTCTTATGAAAATGGTTTAAGCCTTTCAAAAAAATAGTGAAAAGCACTCTATAAAATCTGGACCAGAACATTTAAATTATCATTAACAGGTGGCTGGAGGAAAGTTGAAAATAAAAGATGGAATGTGTCTTTTCAATCGCCATCACCATTAAAGGTCCGCTATATGAAACACTTATTGAGGTTCCAAAATCAGTTTTTCTTTCTTTTACTGAGAACAACAAACAATTAGATGATCAACCCCCTACTTTCATTGAGTTCAAAAATCGGAAAAGTCTTAAATGGTTGTCTTTTTGAAAGAAGTAATTAAAAAAATCATTGTAACCACTGTAACCCCTAAACATGTCACCTTTTGGAATAGCCTGAAATATATTTAGCGTTAGTGACAAGGATCAGTGTGCAATTGACACCACCATTAGTACAAATTAGTACAAATCTAAAACTACAATTAAATTCAAATATCTGATTTTCAGGGTAAATTTGAAATATGAGACTGATAAGGTTATTAACAAAATAAATCCTAATATTAATAATTATTTAAGACAACTAGCCACCTTATTCAACAGACTTTTAACATTTGTTAACTTATACTATGATACAATAAGAAAGTTTTTCATTTCGCCAGCAATTATTAGGTGAACTTAAGGCGAAATGGGTTATCCTTTTAGGAAGGGTATACAAATGTCAGCATTTGTATATTTTCACATCCAGGTTCAGTGCACGTAGCTGCTGTTCGCCCACTAGCAAACCAAAATCGAAATAAGGTGGACAACCTGGCGTATACGTAATAGATTTTTATACGCATTTTCATCCAGCACGCAGTTCACCTGCAGGAATGTCCTTCCCCCTATGGTTTGTATGTGTGCTAGTTAATGGCCACAAGGCATTCAAAATCATAGCCACACATACGCCGTGTTGGCCCCGCCTAGAACATATCCTCCTGCTACGAATTTGGCTTTTAATTTTATTATTTTCACATAAATTTGCCGTCTTTGTAGTAGTTTCTCTTCTTTTTCACTTTTTTTATTGCAATTTAATGGAAATTTTTGTTGTTAACATGCAGAGAATATTATGCCCGTCTTTGGGCCACCTTCTGTGTGTTAATGTGCACAGAAATGTAGAGAGGACACCGAAATACTCATTACAAAAATTAAGTAATATAATTATTCGCTGCGTTTTTGTGTTTTTCTTGGGCTTGGCTTTGATATTATTTCTGTCAATGGATTTTTATGGCAAAATTGCGTTTTCATTACTAATTTTTGGTAGAAACTAATTGAAACTGACCCAGTTGGAGTTGCGTGCATGAAATGATTCCGCATCCAGAGAACACAAATATGCAAATTGTAAAAGAAGATACCGACTAGTAGCAGAATTTATTTTTATATTTTTTGATTGCTCTTTAAATAAACATCCTCCCATCTCAATCGCAAAACAAACAAGTCGTGTCTTTCAATTTCGTATATTTTCGAGGGGAGCGTACTTAAAAAAAAAACAACGACAACAACTTGCCAATAAATGTCAAAAATATAAAAAGGCCCAAAAGTACAAAAACAGCGACAGCCAATAAAACTGCGCTGTCAAACACAAAACTTGTAATGACAGTTCAAAAAGGACAACAACAGCAACAGCAGCACAGGACCAAACAAAGACATTAACATGTGGCACACATTTCTGTTGACCGCCGAAGCAGGAAGCCAAAAAGCAAAAGGAGACCAAAAACAAAAGCCAAAATAGGACAATCAGACAAACAGCATAAATCGACGACCCAACTAACTGGGACCTCTTCGATATTTGGAACTTGCGAGAACTGGCTGGGGGTCAGAGGAGGGCAATACGATAAGTACTTTTGGACTCACTGTCTGCCATTTACATTTCCTTTTTCCCCCCATTCAGCTGGAGACCAAAACAAATTGTCGCGTTAACTTCACCCACAACAATTTTGTTTTTGTGCAAAACAAAATGTCATTTTGTCAATAAAATCTATGTATGAAGATGTTTTATTTTTAGTTTAGTAGAGCGCAAGTAGGACTTGAACTTATGCTTATTTATTATAGGAAATCTATAGAAAATTCAAAGCACAAGGCATAACTCCAGTAGGATAATTTATTGGTTGGCTTGAACTGTTTTCAAAGAAGAACGAACGAAATGTGATTTTTTCAAGTTCTGTTTAAAGGAAGAAATAATGGGGCATAAATGGGGCATATATGTATAAATATGTTAAATTTAATATTATCCAACTTCTTTAATGAAAGTAATGTAAAAGGTTTAATAATGTATATTTAATCATTTTAAGAGGCATTCCAATTCAAGTGCTTAGGTTAATAATCCGGCTCGAAGGACCAATCGCATCGATCCTAACTGATTTGGAGAAGATTGAATAAAATGTACTTATTATTTAATTTCGGTTATTCCCGGACTTTCTTTTATGTTTCTAGTCCTCTTCTATCAGAAACTATAAACTGCCAAAAAACATTAACCACACAAAAAAAGGTGGAGAATACCCGGAGCTGTGTGTATTCGTATGCACCGCCTCTGTTTTGATAGCAAGGAAGCATGGAAAAAAACCGGAAGCAGAACCAGAAAAGTAATCAAAAAAGAACCGATGAAAATTAAGGGGTCCGATATCCAATATTTTTAGAACCTAAATGACCGAAAAGTACTTTAATATTGTACTGCTACAGTTAGGCTTTGAGGAAAAAAACTAAACTGAACTGTAAACCGAGCACGTAGTTTTGGGAAATTTCACGCAATTTGGCTAAAATCCGAACTGAACAAAAATATTGCGAAACACAATATCGCGAGTCAATACCAGAGAATTTACACGAAATGTCATCCATCTGCCAGGCTTTTTTGGAACAGCAATCGGCCAGCACATTCTCCGATAACCATTCGGCATTTGGTTAAGGGTCAACATCGGATTGACCGATCCACACATTAATACCAGAGCTTACACTAAAAATGTGTTGTGCAATAGCAATTAATGAAAATAATGACGGCCTGTTTCCCTTTGCTGATCCCCAAAAATAGATTTTTAAGACTTTTACCGATTTGGAAACGGTTTATGATGGGAAAGCAAAATGAACAAGTGAGAAAGTCGGTCAAGCCCGACTATAACATACAGTGCTGCTGCTGTATCTCTCTCTATCTTTATCTCAGTCTCTTTCTCTCTCTCTCTCTCGCTCTCTCTCTCTCTCTAAGATTGTGCGGTGTTGGTTATAAAAGGGTGGGAGGGGGAGTGGCGGGGGCAGCTTGGTTCACTTTTTTGCTTATAACTTGAGAACCGCTCATCCGATCTTTATCATTTCTTCAGCAAATCGATACATTTTGACAATTACTAACTATCTCTAGAAGGTACGAACCATCTATCTACAAAACTGTGGAAGATATGACGTTTTTTCAAAATTACGGGGGCGGGAGGGGGCGTGGCCAAAATTCAAAATAAACTTGATCTGCCTGCAGCTATAAGAATCATTTGTCCCATACATGTCAAACCTCTATCTCTTACCATCTCCGAGATCTGTTTGTTCATACGGACGGACGGACGGACAGACGGACAGACGGACAGACGGACGGACAGACGGACATGGCTATATCGACTCGGCTGTTGATGCTGATCAAGAATATATATACTTTATAGGGTCGGAAATGATTCCTTCTCTCTGTTACATACTTTTGCACAAACTTAATATACTCTATGTACCTTCGGTACAGAGTATAAAAATATAGGTTTGTTCAAAAAGATCTCTCTCTTGTCAGGTCAACAAAGCATAAGTAGCCCTAGATGTGAATCTGCAAAACTGTACAACGGCTAAATGTGCTGCCGGGCTTAAGTCCCAGTCAAGCCCGAACCAATTTTTCTGTGTTTTTCTGAAAAACTTAAACGAAACAAGTCAGGTGAAGCGCGTCGTTGAAGCGATGTGTCAAATTCCTATTGAATATGTGGCTGCAGTGTGCATATCCAGGAGTCTTGCCACCCTTCACTCAAAGTCTTATGGTAAAAAAATATTGAATTAAGAAATTTGCTAAAATATTGCACAGCACATTTAGTTTGGCTTCTGATCTTAACAGCGGAAGCGTTTAGCTATAGTATTGGATTGAGAAGCGAGCTTTTGCAGCTCGTAAGCTGTAGGAAATTTTTATTTCATTTTCGCTTGAAATAATCTTAGTAAGTGTGATTTCCCAAGCTCACCCATAGATGGCACCACAATTGTATGTTATTATTCGAATTTAATCAAAATCGTGTGGAATCCGATAACATTTATAACTGAAAAGTAAAGACTCTGCCATTGAAAACAAAATGTGTTTTTTTAGAACTTCTTTTTCAACCGATTGTCCAATGGCAGCTCCATGCTAAAGTCACCCGATTTGAATGAGATTTGTTTGTAAGCATATAATATAAACCAGTAACAAGTATGGGAGAGATAGCATTTTAAACCGTATTTATTTCATTGAAACTTTTTATACCCGTTACTCGTAGAGTAAAAAGGGTATACTAAAGTGGTGACCATATAAAGTATATATATTCTTGATCAGCATCAACAGCCGAGTCAATTTAGACATGTCCGTCTGTCCGTCCGTCTGTATGAGCACTTAGATCTCAGAGATGGTAAGAGATAGAGGTTTGACATGTATGAGACAAATGCTTCTTATACTTGCAGGCAGATCAAGTTTATTTCAAATTTTGGCCACGCCCCCTCCCGCCCCCGCAATTCGAAAATAACGATATATCTCCTACAGTTTTAAAGATAGATTCATACCTTCTAAAGATAGTTAGAAATTAGCAAAACGAATAAATTTGCCGAAGAAATGATAAGGATCGGATGAGCGGTTCTCTAGTTATGAGCAAAAAGTGATATATAGCCGAGTTTAAAAGTGTTGCATACTTTTCAGATGTTTACCCTAAGGAACGCAGGAACACTTTTAAACATGTTTTTTTCATGAGTAACGGGTATATCGAAGTCGGTTAGAGCCGACTTTAACTTGCGCTTTCGTTTTTACGATATAGTTGTCCGACTTTGATCAAACTTGGTGAAATCATAAAAAAGCGTAGAAAACTTATGTAGTTGAGATTGTTGGATGTTTAAATTGAAAAGAAAAAGTTTTTCTCACTGAAACTAGTTTTTCAAAAAGGATTAAAGTCTAGCAAATCCACCTGCTTGAAGACATATGACCAACCCTATAAAGTTTTCTTAAAGTTTAAAATTATTGGAGAATTATCAAACCCTATTAAATGAATTATGAGTTTAAATAAGTTTAACTAGAGGAAATTTAAGCAGGATACATTACGATCTTACGTGACCTAAATAAAGTAAATGGGTAATTATTTCTGAAGTGGGCAACAATCTGGAAATACAGTTCACTGTGTTTTTAGGTCTTGTCTATTGCCAATATGAAGTTGTTCGTGGGTGAATCAAAAAATGGTACTTCATTTGGCGGTTTTTTGAATTTCTCGGAATATTATAGCCGTCCCATTATAAAGACTTTTTCAGAGTACTAAGAATATCATGAGAAATAGTCCTAATATTTTTGAAAAATCTTAAAATGGCCGTTTTTTCACAAACCGCGATTTAAATTTTTTTTCTTAAGTTTCGGCGGTTTCTTCCTCCAGTTCAACCATCGCAAATATTTTTACCCCAAGGTAAGGGAAAAACAATATATTTCGAACATTTTAATTTATTTTAAGGACTATCAAATATTTAGTTATAACTAGATAGCGGATTATATGCAACTTTTTAAATGAAGACGGATTGAGGTGAAAATTTGGATTTGGACTAATTAAATAACCCACTTTTCATTGAAAACTGCATATTCAATATATGCCAAATTTTGCATATGCTTCTCGAAACTAAGGATGCAATTGTGTCCATTAACATATGACTTGGTGTATTTAATACATTTTGCTCGTTTTCAAAATATTTGATATTGTTGCAGGCGGGAACAGTATATTTTATACATTGGTCAAGCCCGACAGTAACGTACTCCGTACCTGCGAAGGAGAATGCTCAGAGTGCATTTTGCTGCTGCAGTAACACTAGAACGCAACGGAGCTGCAGCGCTGCGACATCGAAATTTCATTTGCTTATAACTTTACTATCGTTTGTCCGATCTTTACTATTCCTTTTGACGTTTTTTCCAAATTGCGGGGGCGGGAAAAGGCGTTTCCGGATCGGTCCAAAATTTAGCTCGTTTCTTATTTATGGCACTACTATTGAGTGTTACAAGTGACAGCCCTCTAACTGGGTCGGTCTAGTTTATGCCAACATTTAGGAAATACCGACCACTGTGCAATGTTAAAATTCTGAAAAATCCATTTAGAATCGTTGAACACTGCGATATCACCCAAAAAAAAAATAAAAATTTTTGGAGACTACAAAAAAAAAAAACTAGCCCACTTCACAAATAATTACCCATATCTATATGCCATAGAGAAATGTGCAGTGCATTCCTACAGAGAAACAGACGGACGAACGAACATGGCTATATCAACTCAGCAATAATGTATGCTTGTTTCTTAGGAGTTGCTTCGTTCGTTCGTTTAAGTTGCAAACATCTGGACAATTTAAATGTAACCTCTGCGAGGGAATAAAGAACAGAAAGTATACAATAGTGAATGATTTTCTATATATTTATTTTTAAAGAACATTGCATGTAAATTTTGATAGCGGAAAAATCTATTCCTAAGCTCCAATTTTGGCATACTTTTTGGCCAGTATCTCACCAAATCAGCAGTAATGTTGTGTTTCAGGACTGCCATTGTAGAACCACAAAAATAGGCTAAAAGGGGCAAGGGACTGATCCACAACAATTGCTCACGAAACTCTCCTCTCAATTGATCCAAGGTTTCGTCTGCAGTGTGGCATGTGGCACAGTCTTGTTGAAACCATATGTCAACCAAGTCCAATTCTTTTATTTTGTGCATTTTTCAGAATGCATTAGCAGCTCTTCAACTGCCTTTGGCTGCTCTTCAGACCAAATTTGAAAATTTTGTTTGTTGACTCCACGCCAAAGGGAAGCTTCGTCGTTAAAGACAAATTTTCGATAAGCACATTTCTCACAGAGACGAATTTATATAATAAATTGAATGAATTGTGTGGTCTATGTGGATTGTTTGTTAATATATTCACAGTGAAACTCTAATCCTTACTGAGCGTTTTGGCGTTGCCACATGTTACGAATCACGCGTGAGGGGTCTAAAACGAAGAAGCATATAAAGCGCAGAACAGATTTGTGTTCAGCTTAGGAAAATCATCTAGAGTCAGCACCAGATATTCTGTAAACTATACTTTGTATGCGAAAATCGGTTATTCGACTTCAGGTTTCGTGAGCTATACTTATCGAAATATTTAGTCCATAGATATTTAAAACGTTTAAAACGTAAGTTCTTGAATTTAAAAAAAATCTCAACTCCCCCTCTAGAGCATCTCAAGTTCGCCATACCGTACTCAAAAGAAATGTCGTACTTTTCATGTTTCCATCTCAGTTAACCTATTTCCCTTTACCGAATGTCTCTATCAGGCTAGTGGCATCATTGTTGTCGACTGCCAAAACTCTCAGTTTTTAGGCCATTTCATGCAGTTTGGTAGACAGCCAAGGGAAAATTTTTGCTTATCAATTTAATGGCCAACTGGCGTCAGAGGAAAATGTCTTGTTAAAATGTCACAAACAGAAGCGGCAGTGCAGGCATTAATTTGAGCGCGTATTGTTTGGGTCCTCCACTGAGTTAACCATTAAATGCCAAGGCAGGATCTCGCAGCGTCGCCAGAATGCAATAACAGTGTCTGGCAAATTTGTTTGCCCGAAATAGGCAAAAACATGGCCAAAGATTAAAAACAAACGCATGAAAAAAATAGGGAACTATGCTTTTTTTTGTTGTTGCTGCTGTTAAGTTTATTTTTGCCAGCATTTTTATGGGCCGTCAGCAGGCGCCAGGATTCCTGCTTCCTTGCTCGTAGGCTCTTCCTCTTTCACTTCGCTCAGCGATTTTCGCTTTCACTTGCACATTTATGCCAACTCTCTGATTGGATTGAATTGGATTGGTTTAGTTTTTGGTTGGCTTTGACTTTTATGCTGCTGTTGCTTGTTTTTCACATTTCGTTTGTGAAATAATTTGAATGATTTTAGTGCCTGGTTTTTGGTCATAGATATAAATTTTTTTGTGACTTTATTATCATATTTTTTTTTTCTTGGCAAGGATTTTAGTGTTAGAGTTGGAGATTGGAGGAAAACGGACTAAATCTGAAACTCTTCTAACTGTTTTAATGTGCGAAAATAATACTTAAAAAACAAATAATTTAAAACAAATTAAAGACATAAATTATTTTTGCCTCAACTACCAAACGCTTTTTGCATATTAAATTCAAAGAGATTCGCCTCACACAGCTGCACGGCAAGAGCACGCGATTGGCTGAACCAAAAATTAAGAGTGCATTGCCAATGACTCTCTGACAACTGTTTCGTTAAGTTCAACGAAAGCAAAAGTCCCATGCGCATTCGTTCAAAAGTGGTTGAGAACTTGAATAAGTCTCAGACGTTAAAATTCAAAAAGCCATAATTCTTTATTTAATTGGTAAAACTATTGAAATGCGGAAATGCTTGAAAAATTTATGATGATCTTTTTAGTTAAGGCCTAAGAAAAGGTTTTCTCAGGCTGCCAGTTTGCAGCGTCATTTTTTTTTCCGTCTTATAATTACCGGTTATTGTACGCCAAAGCTGCGACCTTACGCATAAAATGCGTATACATAGATTTTGAGACTCCAAAACACATGGCAACAAGCTGCGCATGCTGATCTCACGAATGTTTGACAAAAAAAAAAGACTACAACAACATATCTGGTTTTTGGAGCCGCATACAAAATGCCTAGCAAAATGGTTTGAAGTTTAGGCCTAAGCTCAGGTCGAACAAACAAAACCAAAAACACAAAAAAAAAAATTTAGTAGAAACCGCACGCAGAATTTTATGCGTTTGCCAAAGTTTTCGTTTTCGTTGCCTTTTTGTCATTCGTTAGTGGCTTTTGTGCTTCAGTTTCTTAAGCAAAATTTATTTTTTGGTTTTGGAAAATAGGTTGTGGGGACTTGTAAAATGCGCTACAAATTTAATTGATGATTTTGATTCTATTTGATTTTTGACATCGTCTTCTGTGGAGCTGTTCATTATTCTTAAATATCATTTAGCTAGCTTTAATCTTTATACAATTTTCATGTAAAAAATTTTTAAAGGACGTTTGAACTAAAATAAAATCATAATCAAAATTTTAACCACTTTTTTACTTTAATTTAGTTCGATTTTAATAAAAAAATGTTGAAGAATTATTCTGCATTCAGGGTTGGCCCTTTGAGACCCGGTTTTATTAAGCAGCGGAGGTTATAAAAAACGGAAGTGCAAATACAGTTCAAATACAATTTATAAAAGACTCTCAATCTGTAGTTAAAGGTATTATATACTAATAAAAGAAATTTTTAAAACTGTGGAATTTAGAAGTTTTAAAAATATGTAATAAGTATTTTGGAGTTAAGATATTTTTAGACAGATACGATGGTCACACTGTAATTTAAATGAAATATGACGAGTTGTCAAATAAGTAACAGACAGAAGAGAGACCGAAACGAACGTGGACGGAAGTTGTATGTAAAAGTGACAAGCCCGTATCGACATTCTAAATAGTAGATATAGCAGAGCTGAATACTTACTATAAATTAAAATTACTTTTTTTCATATAATTGAAAATAATTTCAGATTACCAGCCTTCCAAATAGAAAAAAGTACTGTTCTGAAATAAACAAACATTTCTGAACATTATGCGGTTAAATGAAATATTTGAATTCAGTATACTGCAAATTTAAAAAGAAAACAAAACAAAGTGTGTGTTAGACGGGCCCTTACATATATGATTCTGACCCAATATCCAACATGAATATTTAAAATTGTTAATGATATGTAAATGGTTTTAATATTTATATTACCCTAAAAGGATTTAAAAAGAAATAACACTTAAACAAAATTTAAAAATTTTAGAGATTAAATCCGAAACTCATCTTATAAAAAAAAAAAATAAGAAAAATTTACTGTTTTGATATGATTCTAACCTAGTTTACGCCCGAAATATCCAAAATTAACATTTGAAATGTTGCTATGGTATTCCCTTTAAAGAATATGAAAAGAAATAAAACTTAAGCATATTTTTTGAAATTTTCAAGACTAAATCCAAAACACATCCCTTATACAGCACATATTTTTCAAATTTTTGATTTTTAAGGCGAGCGCGATTCCACTAATGAAAAAATGAGATGTGACCAAGTTTACATTAAAAATATGCAACATTTATACATGTGTGTGCTTTAGGCTGGAATGATACTTTCAATTTTTAGAGACAATTATTGTCGCAATTTTTTGTTAATAGGTCAAATTTGCTGTTGCGGCCTCTTCTAAAGCATTATGCGGAAAATTCAAGCATTCTCTGACTCTCTTAAACCAACGAGTTTTGCCTATAGATGAAAAATTGTGACTAAAATTGTTCCTAAAAATTGAAAGTGTCATTCCAGCCTTAACGACCTTTATTATCATAAATTATCATCAAACCATCAATATTAGGCTGGCTCGAGGTTTATTTTAAAAATGTTGCTACACTCATAAGAAACTAGAACAAATAATTTGAGTACGAACACTCTTGAAAAAAAATTAATTCGTTCTTAAACTTTCAAGAATTTCGCTCTTGGAATCGAGTCAAATTCATTCTCAATGTGATTCAAAAGGCAAGGGGAACGCAAACTTTGAGAGAATAAGAGAGACAGCGCATGCGCAGTTTGTCGTTGTCATATCACTGTCGCCGGACGTTCATTCAGTTGATGTCGAACATTAAGATTCTGCAAAAGTAATTGATTACAGGATTGTATCATATAATAACAATGTTTTTAGACACCTTATTTTTAAAACAAAAATAAAAAAACATTAAAAAAAAAAAAAATTATATAAAAATATGCTCCTACGGGGACTTGATCCACGGCCTCCACGTTTTCGGTCATCTGGTCGAGCTGTTGCGGCTGGCCAAATACCAACCGCGTTGATTCATAATTATGGTTTCGACTTGTAACTTATGTAGAATAGTCGAGTAGGATAAACTGTCCGTCCAACTGTGTATTTTTCAGTTTTCGAAGTGCCGAGTTCAAGTCACAATAAAGTAAGTAAAAAACGAGAAAGGCAAGGCTAACTTCGTCCGTGCCGAAGTTTTTATACACTGAATTCGCTTGTCTCAACGGTAAGCGACTTAGACCAAACTTCGCAGATCAGCTTAAAAACATTTAATATTACCCATGACCGTGATTGAGAGCGGTAATATTGAGGTAAAACCAGTTTTTCTCATTAAAATCCATTTTTCGACCGATCATTTGTATGGCAGCTACAAGAAGTAGTCATCCGATCCGGTCGGTTCCGACATATTAGCAGCGTGCAGAGAAAAGAAGACGTTGTGCAAAATTTCAGCTACGCTAGCTTCAAAACTGACGGACGAGTTGGCGTAGAAACAAGACAGACGGACGGACAAAGCTTAATCGACTCAGCTCGTCACGCTGATAAAGAATATATATACTTTATGTGGTCCGAGAATGATTCCTTCAATGCGTTACAAACTTCTGGGCAAAATTACCTAATACGCTTTCCAAGGGTAAAAAAAGAATTTTTATCTGTTATGTAGCCAACTCAAAATCAATATCATCTTAGAATAAAGTGGGTGGGGTGACTGATGGTGAATGGCGAGCAGCGCGGAACCTACAACACCATGTCGGTCGGACGGGGAGTTCCGGGGTCTCGGGCGTGTCTCTCACACCCCAACCCCCACCCCCTTTAATTATTTTTTTTAGTCTTTTATTTTGAGAATTATTCGTACTTGGATCAAACACAAAACACTTGGATCAAGAATTTCCCACTTGGATCAAGAATTATTGCTCTTACCGTACTATTGAGAACGAATGCTCTTGGATCAAGAGTGAAATTCTCTATTTGTTCTCTAAGTGTATGATATTCCTCAAAAGGGATTTTAAAAGAAATAACACTTAAATTTTTTTTTTAATTTTAGAGATTAAATCCGAAACTCATCCCCTTTATTTCCCAAATATTTCAAATTTTCGATTTTGAGGGCGAGAGCGCGTTGACTAAATGAAGTCCGATCGCTGCCAGACTTTTTCCAATATCAATTGGGCCCAAAACGAAACTTTTTTCTTTTTTATGTAACAGGCAGAAGGAATCATTTCCGACCATATAGAGTATAAATATTCTTGATCAGCATCAACAGCCGAGTCGATATAGACATGTCCGTCTGTCCGTCCGTCTCTATGAACATCTAGATCTCAGAGATGGTAAGAGATAGAGGTTTGACAGGCAGATCAAGTTTATTTCAAATTTTGGCCACGCCCCCTCCCACCCCCGCAATTCGGAAACGGTATCTCCTACAGTTTTAAAGATAGACGATGCAACCTTCTAGAGATAGTTAGTAATTAGTAAAACGGATCGATTTGCCGAAGAAATGATAAGGATCGGATGAGCGGTTCTCAAGTTATGAGCAAATATGGGAAAAATAGCCGAGTTCAAAAAGTGTTGCATACTTTTCAGATGTTCACCCTAAGGAACGCAGGAACACTGTTAAACATGTTTTTTCATGAGTAACGGGTATATCGAAGTCGATTAGAGCCGACTTTAACTTGCGCTCTCGTTTTAATCCATTTTTAAGGGACATTCTAGTTGTGTCCTGAGGCTAAATTGTTTAATGAATAATCCTCAGGCTAAACCCTCTTCATATTTCTATTTGAGTTCTACCGATCGCAGGTTCTCGCCCCAACCCTCCCAATAAAACGATCAAATAGAACCAACAACAACAACAACAGGATAACTAACCCGTAATAGCTAGTCTCAATCACGCACTCTGCACCTGTTGCGCCGTCTGCGCCGATTCACATGGTCTACGTTATTGTAAGAGGCACTTACTGCACAGATTGTTCTTCGAAAACTAAAACTCTAAGCAATAGGACCAAGGTCACGACCAACGCAATTATAAGAGAACAAAAAATTGGCTACCTAGAAAATTTCTAGTTTCACTTCCTAAGATGAGCGTTCGTTAAGAGCTTCGCTCTAATAAAACAAAAGTCAAAGAATTTTAAATCGATCTAAATCGATATTAAGGGCCAAGGTTCGAAACAAAACCTTAGGTAAGAAAAGCTAAGCTTTAGTATTGGTTCGAGCGTCCGAATCGAGGGTATTGCTGAATTTTACAGGTTGTCAGCCTTTGTAAAAAAAAGCTTACCTGTTTCGTTCGGTGGTTACTGCACTTCCAATTTTGAAAACGCATGGTTTATTATTGATCTGCCTTATTCCAGAATCTCTATGATTCTCCGTCTGTCTGTCATTTCTATAATAGAAATTCTATTATTTTATTTTTGCGACTTTAATCATAGTTTTATCGGTAAAATTTCGATCACAGAACACAAGGGAGCACGCACACATGCAACTCAAAGATATACTAACAGCAAACCATGATAATATAGTACATCAGCAAGGCGAAATAAGCAAAAAAAACCTAAAAGGCTAACGACTGTAATTTAAAGATCAAACCGGAGCTGGTTGAGTATTCCAGATCAGTCTTAATTTCTGCCGTCAGTTCATCCTTCAGCTACATGTGTGCGCGCACCCTTAGGTATGATAATCTTTTAAAGTCACAAGCAAACATTTCCCTCTATTAAACGCTAAAGCGCATTGTCATGACCCAACAAACCGAAACTAAAAAGTTTCAGCGCATATTTCAAGTGCCATGCGCCTAGGCCTCAGTGTCCATATTTACGTGTATGTTTGTAGTGGTATGTAGGCCTGCCTGTATATATATATGCATGCATACATATATAGTCTATCTCCATCTCTAAATGTCCGTATGTATTCGTATCTGTTCATGTGCGTAACGCATTTTTTCGCTGTTCGCTTTGCAGCGCGCCTCGCTCTAACGCATTTTGTTCAACCACATTAACAACAACAAATTTATGAAAAAAAAATTAACGAATCTTTAAATAAAAAAAAAAAAACCCAACTCAAGGTTATGTTCAGGGCTATACGCATCGCATCGACAACGAATTGTATTATTTTTTTCTGTTAGCAGTTTTTCGAATTTTTCGTCAGTGCGTTTGTCATTTTGGCTGTTGCTGTTCACGCATATTTCTTTTGGCTTTTGGCTTGTGTGCTTTTTGGGTGTTTTTGTAGTTTTTGCAGCTGCTAATCAAAATGCTTAATGCTCTCGGGCCTGTCGCTAGCTGTAATTTATAAATGCCCAACGAGCTGGTAGAGAAAAATTAGTTTTTTTTTTCATTGGAGAAGAGAGGCATAGATGGAGGGGCGGGGGTACTTGGGGGGAGACTGTGGCGATACGCATTATTTACGCAACTGATTTGTATTTGCAGTGCAAAGTAAATTTGTATGGTCTGCTATTAGAGTCTGGGGTGGGGTTAAGCGCGTGTGTTAAAATTCAGTTTAAATTTAGAGTTGAAAATTGAAATATGCTAAGGTTAAATAAAAGTTAAAATTAATTGTAGTAACTGTAGGTAAAAACAATTAAAGGCAAATTTTAATAAAAACTAGAACCATGTTAAAAGCTATTTCTCTTTATTATATTCTCTCTATTTTCCCGAAATACTTTTCGAACTTTATTTCTCAGAAAGATTGTCATTATCAACGGCTTGTCGTCTTGCGTTTCGATCATTCTTAATCATTTATTTCTATTCCCCGACCAAGGCTTTGACGGCGTTCTTGGAAACGATTAGACGACTCGTCCCTTGGGTTAGCTGACTACTGACTAAGCGAACCATGTATAGGGCGAAATTCGTCCGAATCGATCATATCGATTGAATACAAATGTTCTAAGCTCAACTTCACTCCACTCTAGCACTGCACAGAAAATTATAAGCAGCACCAAAAATGTGCAATGGTGCAGTGCAATATGAAGCCATTCCATATGTGATCGTTCAGTGAAAAAGAATCTGGTTTCGATTTCCATACAAGGTATTTTTCATTATTTTTCAGTTAGACCAAATCAAATTTTGCTTGCTGTTTCTTAAGCCGAAATTTGTATACTACAAATGAGAAAAAACATTCTTACACTCTTTTTTGACAAAGTTTGTACACATCTTGAACCTAATATTCTCGTTGAGAGCCATTACACTAGACCCCCAAATGTCAAGATTCACGCAGAAACTGATAGATAATATGCTAATATGGAGGCTGCCGTTAATTTGCCTATATAACTACTTACTTTAACTGATTGATACCAAAATTTGGTGAATTGGAAATTATCGCTGTCAGTCTGCAAAATTCAGGTAGATATTAGTTTCAAGGGCATTGCGGGGAAAGTTGATTTTCCTTCATATATAAGGTGTCAACATACATAGTTTAGTGCCTCCAGCTCTAACCGCATCTGAGATCTGTCTGTCTTTATGACATGGCCATATCGAATAAGTTGTTTCAGCCTTAACAGCCAGAACATATGGTATAGTACAGGTGTTCCCAGCATATACCGCAAGCCGCGCATTCGTTGTTTTACGCAGAGTGATAGCTGGCGCTTATAGCCTTGCCTTATGGCTATGTACAGCTAAAACAAAATCATATACGCTCTCTTTCTTTCCGAGTGAATGTTGTGTTGTTGGTGCGTGCGGACCTGTAACAACAACTTCATTTTTAGCTCTTATCTCTATATCTTCTATGTCTTTTGCAAACTCAAACGCGACCACAATGATGTATGCACCTGGCATGACCGAACGCATTTCGCTATTCAAGCCGACACGAGCCAAACGCTCGCACACACACAAATAAAAATCGGGTTTCTCTTTCTGTTTCTTGTGGTTGTTGTTGCTGAAGATACATTTTCATCATTTGTATTGATTCTGGGTACCAGGGTATAGTATATACTTTATAGGACCGAAATTGCTTGGAGATGTATTCATAACATACTACTGCACGAAGTAGATTTTAAACCAGTTCACTGTGGGTCGAATCGACGAATAATTGCCATAATAATATAAGGTCGTGTGTTGCAGATATCGAGTTGAAACTTGGTAAATATAACACCTTTAATATTTAAAAAAAAATGTTAAGTTAATTTGACCACGCCTACGCCGACCGCCCTTATATGGCAACATTGCGTATACGTGATCTAACAACAAAGTTTTGAAACTCAAAATTAATTTCTAGTAATTTATGGTCAAATTTCAATCCTACATTTTTTTTTAAACAAATTTTTTTGTTTTTTGAGAGTTGCCATCCATACGTCCAGCAGCGTTGCGTGACAGAGTTTAAGCGCACTTTCAAGTTCAAAGCACCGTAGAAGCCGCAAAAAGCCGCAAACAGGATAATTATAGTCTTTTAATACACACTTTCTACTTTATTTTGACATATATTAGTTAGTATATATTTAGGTTAGTTTTGCTCCGCGGAAGAATTGCACTTTGCTTAAGTTTTTTTCTGTTTAGGGACAGCACAAAATAACACACTTTAAAGCAACATATTGAACGTTATCACGAAATGCTTCCATTTATTAATTCTACATTCCGTGGCCTTTATTATCAATAATTTGCCAACATTTTTTGTGCAACTTAACACGACGTTTAATTCCTCAAATTTAACAAATAGTTGACGCCAATTTTATCGCAACAATCACTGCACTCGTGATGACTTCAATAATCGATAACAATTTCAGGGTTGCCAAACAATTGAAAATATTATTCAATTCTTTGTACATAGACTATGTAGTTTTAAGGTGTATTATTAAAAATAAGTTTTGTTTCCATGAAATTTTCGACTTTATGACAATTATTTGGCGATTCGACCCACAGTGCAGTATAAAGAAGTAAAACTTGAAAAAATTATGAAGAATTTATAGACCATACCTAATGAGGAACCGATATTAAGGGCAGGTCACCGCAGAATTCAGTTTCAGCGTTCAATTTTTTTAAAACTTTTGGATTTATTAAAATTTTTTTGAGTTTTTCAGCTGTATTTGTATTTTTTTGGAAATGTAGACAAAGAAACTACACAGATACCACATCTCATACTAACTTATTTTTAAACCCTTGGAGAGGGTATATTGAAATTGTCCGGATGTTTGTAACGCATAGAAGGAAGCATCTCCGACCACAAAGAGTATATATATTCTTGATCAGCATGACCAGCTGAGTTGATATAGCCATGTCCGTCTGTCCGTCCATCTGTCCGTCTGTTTCTATGTGATCTCCTCCGTCAGCTTTAAAGCTATCTTAACCAAACTTTGCACAAAGTCTTTTGTTACAAATACGCTGCACGGATCGGATGACTATAGTATATAGCTGCCATAGGAACGATCGGTTGAAAAACTAGTTTTAGTGAGAAAAACTTTTTTGTTTTTAGTGCTATCGCTCCCAACGCTCGTATAAGTTTTTAATGATTTCACATAATTTCACCAAAACTAGTCGAAATCGGAAACTAGTCGAATAGTGAGAAAAATTTTTTGTTTTAAAAATTTTTCAAAATTGTGGTGCCATATAACAAACTGGCAGTCAGATATCATACTTCAAGGGTATATAAACTTCGGTCGAGCCGAAGTTAGCTTCCCTCTATTTTTTTTTTTTTTGATTTCAAGTCAGCTCCCAAGAACAATTGTTTTCTGCGTCAAATGCGTCATCGATAAAATCGATAAATCTTTGATAGTATCTCTATCTAGTTTAGTTTTGAGTGATTTCCTTTTTATAGCTTGGTGTGAATTTCCGAGCTAGATAGTGAGCCATCTAACCCTGCCTTGCCAAGTTCAATTTTTAAACATGCCACAGTGTCAGCTGCCATCTCTAACACAACATAAATCTCTGGATTTAGTTTGCTTTCAAGGCTCAAAAATGGCGATTGGCTGCAAAATGTCTGCGCCTAATAATAAGGTTGATAAGGTACAAGCGTCGTAAAAGCTATTTCGATAGATTTATTGGTGACCCCGAAGTGATATCGAAGATAAGTGAGGCCAGAGTACGCAACTCCATTTATCTTTAATAAATAACATTCATTATTAAAAGTTATACTTTCGCTAAATACAATGATTGGAAATTGATGGATTCAGGCGATGACAAAATTCCGAGTCTTTGTTAATGGTATCGATAATTGGCTTTAGTTATTGCCTGAAAGCATCGAACAAACGCCACCATTTTTATATTCTGAAGGTATTAGTTGAGTATATTATTAACTGGGCCTAATTATGTAAACTCCGTGAATTTCCTATCGGCTGATTTTAAATTTTTTGGAAATAAAGGTAGCTGACAGTTGGGCTTGGGCTTATGCCAACAAGCACCAGACTCCAGAAGCCTATAAAAAAGGATATTCTACACTAATGCAAGAAGACTCTGTCATAAACGATCCCTTCTGGTCTTTAATTTTGGAGGAGTCTTTGGACCCTTATATCCCTTAAAAAAAACATTAACTTTTAAATAAGTATTAAAACAAAATTTTTTTAAATGGTTTACATTTAAGCAAGAGAGAAAGTCGTTAAAGCCCGACTATAGCATACTCTGTACCTGGAGTAGATGCTGAATGCAATGCTGGTGCTGCGCTCATCTCAAAGTCGCTCTCTCTCTTTTTTTCTCTCACTCTTTCTCTCTCTAAGATTGAGTGGTGTTAGTTGTGAAAGGGTGGGAGGGGGGGGGGGCGAGGGATGTACTTATTTGCTCATAACTTGAGAACCGCTCATCCGATCTTTATCATTTCTTCGGCAAATCGATACATTTTCTAATTACTAACTGTCTCTAACAGGTACGAAACGTCTATCTTCAAAACTGTTGGAGATATAACGTTTTTTCCAACTTGCGGGGGCGTAGCAAAAATTGAAAATAAACTTGATCTGCCTGCAAGTATAAGAAGCATTTGTCCCATTCATGTTAAACCTCTATCTCTTACCTTCTCTGAGATCTGTTTGTTCATACTTTATGTGGTCGGAAATCATTCCTTCTCCCTGTTACATACTTTTGCACAAACTAATTATTCTCTATGTACCTTTGGTACAGAGTATAAAAAAAAAACAGAACAACACCTGGTGAATGTTTTTGTATTAATATTTCCTCAGATGGTGGACACTAACACTAACTTGATACAAGTATCAGAAATTCTCAAACTAAATAAGACAGAATTTCTATTCGCTAAATCGCCATTACTTTTTCTTTGAAATACCTTTAATTTGTAAATACCTACAAATCTTTAAAGCTTACCAATCTGATTATAGTAATTAAATGTAATTTAGCTTACTCCATTTATTGAATTCCCTTCAACACTTCAATCATTTCCTCGATCATAACTTTGTTCACATTCACGTGCACGTTTCAAAAATTACATTAAAACGATTTGGTCGACCCTGCACCGCAGAGGTCAAGTCGAAATCGAATGTTAACCTTGTAAACAGCCGACAAGTATTACAAAGTTACTAGAGTTTTTTTTTTTTATGTCTCAATTTAAATATTTGAGCTGCACGCAAAGAGTCGTCACATGTTGCCTCTCTCAGCTAGAACAAAATGTTCGATAATTCGATTTTTGGATTTTGGTTTGATTGGCCTCGTTCACAGGTTCAACGTTTTCTTTGTTATGCATTGAACTGCTCCAATCATATCAGCACGAGAAACGAGTTTGCAGTGCGGAAATGGACAAATTTATGGAAGGGCTCTCCGGCCTCCACACACACAACAGCCAGTTAATTGATAGCACCCAAGCAACAAAACTGTTGAGTCGTTGCGGTTACTCGAAGGGCAGTATTAGGTTTTTTAGATTCGGAGGGGGAGGGGCCCTTTATAGAAGCACACACTGCCTCAAGGTCAGCCTCTCAAACAAGCGACGACAAACATAAAAAAAAATAACACGAAATCAAATAGAAATCTTTAAGAGGGACGTCAGCTGTAAAAGCATTACATGGGAGGGAGAGAGAGAGGGAGAGAGATAAAAACTTGCAGCTTGACCATAAAATTGATGAAGTCATTTTACAGTATTTTGTGGTTTAAACTGCAAGGGCAAGGGCATGAGCTTAAATGTTAGATCAACGGAATATAGCGGCATTATATAGGCAGAGTAGCATAAAACCCGTCCAATGTCTAATATAACGGTCTTCTTAGTTGGCCACATATCATTCAGTCAAGCGCGTGTCTCTTCTAATTCAAAATTGCGTATACGCAGCATACTCCGGGCGTGCCAAAAACTCAACCTGACAACCACACACACACGCACACTCTGCTGTATACAAACTCCCCCCTTTATGTTTACATGATTATTTCATAAAATTTAATTACACATTCACACTTGCCGCAGGTTTTTTTATATTTTGTAGGTGTGACAAGCACGCGATTTTTTCTTTGACTCTTTCAATTCATTTGCTTCTGTTTTTTGTATTATTTTCTGTGTTGGCTACTTCATTTTGATTTGTTAGCTGAGCTTTACCTTACCTTATTTCTTTCTGTCTTCTGCTTGAGTGATATGCGTGGGTGGGTTTCGTGTTTGAACTTTGTAAAGTGCATTGTTCGCCTTTTTTTTTTGGTGCTTCTGTGGGCTTTTTTGTATACAATTTAATTACTTGCCTCTAATTATGAGGCGAGTGTCTTGTTGACTAATGTGATTTTGATATAAAGTTGACAGTTATGACGAAATGTCGTGAGTGGCGCCTAAAGATTGCAGATTTAGCTTTTCTATAAAGACATTTTCAATATTTTGTCACTTGTAACTAAAAATAAATATTTGAACAAATTTTTGTATTTTAAACTGTTTTAAATGCAAAATTAGCAGCCAACACAGAAAACACATTAATCAAATGACAAAAAGCAAAACTTACCGCAGCATTTGACAGCTGTCATTTGAGACATTTGTGCGTGAGTTGGGAGCCCCCCGCACTCTCTGCAGTTTACGCACTGAAATGAAAACCAGAAAACCAGAAAACTTTTAGACAATTACCAAAGAGTAGCTACAATGCGTGTCATTAGCAGGCGGAAATATTAAACATAAAATAACAAAACTACAACCGGTTTGGCACATGAAATTAAAAAAAAAATGTAAATTCTCCTCATACGACGCACTTGCATTTGAACTAAAACTTTTCCCTAAGTTATGTTGTTTTGTAAGCAGATATTCGGCGAAGAAAGCAATTAGCTAAGACATAAAATTAAAATTTTATTTTTTCAAAATGTTAAAGTATTAATGGCCAGTACAAATCGATGACAAAGAGAACAAGTAAAACCATTGCAGTCGTGGAGCTCGACTTCGAAATACCCTGTACAATTGACAAACACACACATACACAAACAAACACACACGCACACATACCTACCGCCGAGCCTGACACTAGATCAAGCCACACGAGCTATAAGCGAAATTGCCGACGACTTGCGCGGAATCCCCCCCAGATATTGCTCGAAGCATTCGCAACGCTGGATTTAGTACTGCTTAACAACGGCCTAGAGCAGACATTTGAAAGAGCTGGAAGAGGATCCATAATCGACTTGACATTTGCAAGTGCAAGCCTGTTGCAGGGTTTAAACTGAGAGGTAAGCAATATTTATACTGGCAGTGACCACAAAGCCATTGTCTGTACCCTACGCCATGGGCCCAACAAAAGAATCTTTGGACAGGGAAATGGTTTCGATGATGTTGGAAGATTTTGCACCGCATGGCTCTGCATCGGATATGGCCAACCAAGTCGCGAACCACATAAAGCCACCTGCGATGCGTCCATGGCGAGAAAAAGCCCAAGTCCTTATCGCCGAACTCATGCATACTGGTGGACAAAAACCATTGCGGATGCAAGAGTAGAGTGTAATCGTGCAAGGCGAAGCTACCAAAGGTCAAGGGGCACATCAGAATTCCAGATGTTTAAAGAGCTATATAGAGAAAGAAGACGGGTTCTAAAGAGACTCATAAAGGACAGCAAGCGGAGATGTTTCTCAAAAATCCTACAAGCTTGTGACCAAAAAACCTAAGTTCTTTGGGAGACCTGCACCATCGTGCCCAGAGCAATTGAGAGGCATAGTGGAAACACTCTTTCCACAACAAGAACCACACCAAAGACTTAACGTTTCGGCTCTGCCGACAGAGGTGCAGCTAACAACGGCCGACGAGGTAACAGCTGCTGCAAAATGGGTGAAGGACGGGAAGGCGCCTGGCCCAGACGGAATCCCGAACGCTGTGCTAAAGATAGCAGTAGAACAAAACCCAGATGCTTTTGTAAAAATGTACAGTGCATGCCTAAAGGAAGGAACGTTTCCAGAGCGATGGAAGATACAGAGACTGGTGCTTATTCCGAAGGGTGATAAACCGGTAGACGAGCCATCGTCCTACAGGCCTCTCTGTATGCTGGACACTGCCGGTAAAATTCTGGAACGCCTTATCCATACCAGTCTTGAGGCTGCAGTTGAGAGCTATCTGTCCCCAATGCAGTTTGGATTCCTGAAGAGGCGATCTACCCTGGACGCTGTGGGCAAACTCTGCGAGACAGCCAGACGAGCGATCGAGGTGCCAAGAAGTACTGCTTGGTGGCAACGTTGGACATAAGAAACGCTTTTAATATGGCCAGATGGAGTTGCATTATGCACGCACTGAACAATGCTGGAGTCCCAGCATACCTCGAAAAAATGGTGCAGGACTATTTCCGAAACCGAGTCCTCATATGATGTGACTGGAGGAGTACCACAAGGGTCTGTCCTAGGGCCTTTGCTGTGGAACCTAATGTATAATGGTATACTGCAGCTTGGCTTTGCGGACGACATACAATAACATCGCGACCACACCTGAGGTACCTGGGGGTAACCATAGACCATAGGCTGAGCTTTAAGCAACATCTCCTAGACGCCAGTAAAAAGGCAAGCATAACAGCATCATCGCTTGCGCGAATAATGGCAAACAGCAACGCTCTGCAAACTCAGTACAGGACGCCTTTGCTAGCTCTGCGCGTTAGCTGTGCATTCCGGACCGTCTCCCACGATGCAGCATTGTGATAGCGGGCATCACCCACAGACCTCCAGCCCAGGAATCTGCAAGTTAGAGACGATCGACGGCGGGCCCGTTGATAGCCTCCCAACGAATTGAGGCGCGCAGAGCAACCCTGCAGAATTAGCAACAGCGATGGACAAAATCAACCAACGGACGCTGGACCATTAGCCTAATCCCAGACTTATGGATATGGCTGGACAAAAGACATGGTCATATTGACTACTACATAACGCAACTTTTGGCAGGACATGGGTGCTTTAGATCCTATTTATACTCACTGTGTTGGCACAGGGGCCATAGAAGATGCAGAGCATGTTTTTTTTTGTCTGTCCGAGTACATAAATGACATGACCGTAATGAGCTCAGCAGTAGGGTGGGGATGACACCAGCCGCTTGCAACCTGGTGAACATAATGCTTGAGTCGGAACGTAATTGGTCGGCGGTAAGCCACATGGCCTCCATCATACTCCAACATTGTTTCGTGAATTCGTGTTTTTGCTCAGATCTCATTGTGCGTTTCAGAATAGATAGATTAAGGGCCTAAGATAATATATATTAAGCGACGATGTTGTAACTTTAAAATTGTGACTCTGACAGTTTTTTGCGGTTTAAGGGGGAAGGGGGGGAAATTTTGCAAATCTGAAACAAACTTGATTTGCGTACGGCCTATACCTGTGTACATGTATTTGTATCTCTATCTCTTATAGTCTCTGAGATCTACGCGTTCATACAGACAGACGGACGGACGGACGGACGGACAGACGGACATGTCTAAATCGACTCTGCTGTTGATTCTAATCAAGAATATATATACTTTATAGGGTCGAAAATGTTTCATTTTCATTTGCACAACTTCATGATCCCCTTTTACCCATTTTTAATGGGTACAGGGTATAAAAACGATGGATTGTGTTAGATTGTACTGGTGAACGCATATGATATGCAATCATCCCATTCACCTTTTGTTACATTTACTTGGCGTTCATAAAAAAAGAAAAAATTTCCTGTTACCCTGTTTATACACAAATATAATATTATGATAAATACCTTTTAAAGTAAGCTACAAAATAATAATTCAGGAAAATATTTTATTTTTAATTTTTGACCGAGTAATCACTGAGGCCAACAGCCATTTTGGTCCAGCCTTCTTGATGTTGAACTCTCCAGTTTTAGCACAGACTCCCAAACTGGTCTTGTTTTTACTCCATCAGCTCTTGTTTTCAAAATATCGCGGAAATTCTATTTTGCAGTATTTTTGATTTTTTAAAAATTATGGAGGCAAAAATATCAGAATTTATGAGTTTTAAAAAATCATGGGAGCAGCTTCAGCAAACGTCTAAATTGGCTTTTGAAGAGTAATTTTCAACAAGTTATGGCAATTTTTTCGAACCTAACTGTCGTATACAAGCCATTGAGGTGGTTTGATTTTAATTGATACCACTTTGGCATGTAGCCTAATGGTTTTTTTTAGGAAATGGACAGAGTTACAGATGGCAAATCCCAAAAAACTAAATTAAAATTTATGACAGGATAACTAGATTAATACACAAAATGTGTATGGGAAATCTTAAAGGACTACGTGATCTAACACAAGCTTTCCATAAATTGTCAAGCAAATGATCAATAACATTCAGACAGTATATGAACGAAGCATGATAAATGTAGCAGCTAGCGATGCTTGATGTGTAACAATTTGTGTTTTGATTTTAACAAACTAATCAGTAGTAAGGGGGGTGTTCTCCATGTCGAGGAACTTTTTTGGACCTTTTTTAAAAAAATTCCTATTTGACAACGCAAAAAGTTTTTTAATTGTGTTCTTTTATTATGTTTCAAAGCTAACCCAAAAAAAAATCTTCGTTTAATGCTTATCGGCCGTCAAAGTGTGGGTTGCTAAAAAAAAGGTATAGTGCTGGCGGCCACAATACGAGAAGTATTCAGGATGTGTGAAATGAAAATTAACCCTCTGACCCTCAAAAAACATTTTGTGATTTTTTTTTTTTGACAAAATGGCGATCATTGAAAAATTAATGTTCGATTTTGGGTCCTTTGTTTTTGTACTTCAGTGTAAAATAATAGCAAAATGGTAACAATTCTGCGTCGATTTTACATTGAATGATCAAAATCGTTTGAGAGTAACTGGAGATATAATGGCCGCCAGTTCGAAACTCGTGGTTTCGAGAAAAATGCGTTTAAAGCTTGAAGTAATTTGAAAATGAATCGTTTTAGCAAATACATTGTTCGACAAGAAAGGGGTATCTTTTCAATTATTTCGAATTTCAAAAAATCCATTTAGAGCAATATTCTCATATATTCAAACAATTAAAAAATGCAAAAACAAAAATTGGAAAAAAAATTGGGCACATGAATAATGCCATTTAATTAAAAATAAATGCTATGGGAAAGTATTTTATGTCGCAATGCTGCCGTGGCTGTTTCAGCGCTGTGCCAGATGACGCACAATGTGAAATGTTTTGCGAAGGCGTAAAGACTTACAGCATGAGGCACATCATTATAGAAACTTCTCATTAAACAACACACCAAACACACAGGAATCGCAACCACAGCTGATGATTTCATTGCATTAGTGTAAATAAAAAAATTTTGTCAATATTAAAAATAAAGTATAAAGTAATTAAAATGTTATTTTTTAATTTTAATGGCAGCTTTTAGAAAGCTGAATTGATTCTAAAGACTTGATACGAAAAATAATTGTTAAAAGCAAAATATTGCTAACAGTTTGACAATTGGAATATCAATTTGATAAGAATAGTGTCAACCTAAAACATGTTAGTATCAATTTGATAAACTCGAAATATCCTTTTAAATACTTTCAATAAAATTAACATAATACTTAAAATATAAAAGAGAATTAGACAATCAAAATAGCATTAATTTGATGACTTAATAGTGTCATTTTCGATTCCTTTAGTTTGCGTGTTTGACTGAAAGTTTCCTTCGAGTTTAAGAAACATAAGAAGCGAGTGTAAGGTATTCAAAGGAATGAAATTAATTTGATTACTTTACAAGTAGTATTTATTTACAGTTTCTAAATAATTGGTAAGACAATATTGTCGAGTATTAGTTACAAATGGAAGATCTCCTTAAAGCACTAAGCTCCTTAATAGAGTATTAAAGTTTAAGGTTGCAATCTCCAACACAAAAAGCACTCTTTGTCTTCACTTTAAAGTATGAGGTTCAGCTTATAATTTTAATTATTAATTCAAATTAAGTACGAGTTTCTTTGACATTTCCTATATATCTTACAATAATTAAATTTTTATCTCAAAAAACATTAACCACTACGCACTTGCAATTTAAAAAAAAAAACAGTTGAATGTTTGAATACATCATCGCACATACGCATACACATATGAGTGACTATATCCGATGCTTCAACTTATGAATAAGCTCCCTGCTGCGTTCGTTCCATTATGAAAACCATCAACATCACAGCAGCAGCAGCATCAAATATACGCACTATACACACATACATACCGAGTATGTAGATATACATAGGAGCTTCGGGTCGTAGAACAAAATTCAAGGTTAGGGGGTTACTGACTTTAAAAAATGCGATAGAGGCAATTTATAAGTGGTTTTTTTTAAAGAGAAGCAACAACAGCAACATCAAATTAATTGAGCTTTTCGCATTTTGATGCGTGCGAGAAGTAGAAAAAGACAGCGCAAAAAATGTCATAGAAAAGCGAACTATAAAAAAAAGAGGCACACACAAAAAAATTATAATGACAGGTAAATTATCTATGTGTGTGTGTGTGTGCGTGTGGGATGTTGCAGGTAGAACTTTAGAAACTACAACAATGCCGGAGCTTGTTTTGTTGTTGTTGCCATGAGTGAATAATTCTCATTGCCTGCTCTTTACACGCACTTTCGTAAACAACTTAGCTGGTGATTGGAGTTTTTTTTTTACTGAATTTCGCTTCCTCTTTTGTGTAGTGCAAATGTGGAGAGCTATTCTACCACCAACACAGGGGGGGAAATTGGTATCCAAAGCGGGAGCCAGGGAGTGGATTTCTTTTTTTTATTTTGGTCGTTCATCATGTTTGCTAAATGCTGCGATATGCGTTGTAAAATTAAAGTCAATTTTAACCATTTTTAAAGAATTTTGGAAAAGAATATACTAGGAAATATATTTTGATAATAATTTTGATATATTGCGAGTGATTGCGAATTAGTTGAGCTCTCCCGCACCCCAAGATCAGAGTCGGAAGTTTTTTGTACTTTATTCTAAGAAAAAGGTAGAGCAATTAAAGTTTTAGTTCATTTCTGCACTTGAATCCATCTTATGATGAAGTTTACAAAAAGAATCGGCTTTAATTGTGGCACAAATAAACTTTATCTATTACGAATTTTTATTAATTTTCCCTAAATTATTTAAATTTTATTAATTAAATTTTCTTTATTTATTTGTATAACGGGGCGCATGAGTGATATGGTATTGTAGGTTACGCATACGACCTGTTAAATCATTTTTTTAATCAAATTTAAATTTGGAAGTAGTCCCACAACAAAAACACCAAAATAAAAAACCCACTCTTATCAGCAAGTCTCGATCACGCTTACTGCACCTGTTGCGCCGTCTGCGTATGAGAACTTTTTGCACATTTGCCAGAAAGTTAACTTCTTACTTGAATATTTCTTTACTATTTGTGGTTAATTATAAAGTAATTGCACCTCAAGTTATATACTTGCACTCAGTTGATAGTTGAATCAAGAATTTCCCCATGTCAAATATATAAAATCAAAATAAATAGTTTTGCATACTCACTGCAGAGCCAGCTTACCAAACAGTGTTATTTAGATATTCTAGGCAATTGTAATTGACTGTAAGTATTTAAACAAGTGCGTGCCAACTTTGGCGAAAACAACTAAAAAATATATCAATATTACTCATACGCCGAATTGGACTGCACACGCAACTTAAAAAACAAAAAAAAACACCCAGCGACCACACAAATGACAAGCGTTGACTATAAATGCCTCAGAACTGAAATTTCGCTACGAGGTTATTGCACTTTCTAATGCTCAACAATAGTAAGAAACAACAACAAAGCATAACACAATCAGCGGCAAAAAAAAAGAGCCAACCAAAAAATGGCAGTAGGCGACGCAACGCAGCCAGCGTCAACAATTAAACGCCGCAAACGTAGAACTTAATGCGTTTGTATTGGTGCAAAATGTATGAAAAAAATTCCACAAGCATTGCCGATGATCAGCATAAATACGCAACACGCGCACACACATACAAAACAACAGGCAGAGCAGAAGCAGCAACAGCAACAGCAATGGCAGCAGCAACAGCAGCAGCGACGACAACAGCAGCAACTGCGTTTGGTCGCAGTTAAGAACGCACGAAACAAGTTCGGCTCCCTTCATCGGCTATGCTCGTTTCATTTGTGCTTGTGCGTATGTGTGTGAGAACTGAATTTGTTTTTCTAAATTTGATGATGCAATACACGCATATTGCGGACAACAACAATGTTGTTTTTTGGCACAGGAGGGACTGGCTAAAGGGAACTAAAAGGAAAATAAATAGGAGGAACTTATAAATTTTCAATAAAAGGGCAGTTTGATATAATATCAATAAAAAGAAAAACTCTGTTTATTTATTCAATTTCCATTTAATCAAAATTTAATCAAATTAATGTATATAATAACTTGCATTTGATTTAACTTGTCTAGGTGCAATTTTAATTATAAATTTACAAAGAATCTCCAACTTTAATAAAAATTGGAGTGTAACAATAAATTTTAAACGAAAATTTTTGATTTATTTTAAGATAAACAGAGCTTCCTGTGAAAAAGTAGAATTTATAAGAGGTACGATTTTCTGAAACAATTTTTTAGTCGGCTCACTCCAGGCAATAATACAGGAATTTAACCCTTCACACCTTTTTTGTTTCTTAAAAAAATGTTCTACGCAAATAATGACTTCAAATACCCCAAATGATTATCTTTAAATGAAATTTCACCGACGTTTTGGGAAAGAAATCGCTAAGCGAAAAAAAAGAACAGAGGGTGTCATGGAAAGCCTGGTGAGAGCGACGCCCTTTAATGTAAATTTGTAAATTTAACCGCTCACTATTTTACTTACTATTAGGTGAGTGTTTAGTAACTATTCATTCACTGTTAAGTCACTGATTGGTTATTGTTCAATCACTGTTAAGTCCTTGTCAAGTCAGTGTTTAGCCACTACTTAGTCACTGTTTAATAGTTATTTAGTCAATGGTAAAAGCGGTTGATTTGCAAACACAAGGCACAGCCAAAAGAATCTATTGCAAAGACAAAATTTGTTACTTTTAGTAACCCAGTTGAAAGGGGCACTAAAAGGAACTTTAAGAGGGAAAATATATGAGTTTTAACTAAAGATAATCACCGAATAATCAGCACTCTAATCAAAAAAGATTTCCTAAACGGCTCCTTAAATGAGAGAATATCGAAATGCTTCTTATTTTGATTTTTGAAATTATCGAAAGATGATCCGTGATTCGGGCTTCGATAATGGTCCAAAACCTTGATGTTTCTAAAAATAATAAAATTTTTATTTGTAATTAAAACATTTTATACAACTTCTGTTTTAATTTTTATTCAATAAAATACTAAAAAATAAATGATTTCACATAATCAAAATATAAAATTTGTTTAAATCATTTGGAAAGAAAATAATTTTCTTTTGATTTTCAGAACGTGTTCACCCGCCAAGCTTCCAATCGGTGTGTTTGTGGATTTAAATCCTACTTTAAAGCAGATCTGAAGCCCGGTAATGTTTGCGAACTGGTTTTTATTTGAAATTTCTACAATTTTCAAATTTTTAAATGAGCCTAATACTCATATGAGTCTAATGCAGTGGTGCACAAACTCACATTATCATGATTTGCGCTGGTGTGCGTAGCAAAGCAACACGAAGTAAACGTCGTTATGTCAAATATAGGCTACATACAAACACACATATGTGTGGGCGTGCTATTTATAGAGCACACGTATTCTCTCTTTCTATGGCGTCGGCTGCGACGCTGGCAGAATTATTACTTCTTATCCCAGGGGATACGGCAATTTGACCTTGTGCACCACTGGTCTAATGCCATAAAAAAAGGTCTAACCGTAATCCATTTATAAATATATAATAAAAAGGCCTTTTCCTTTGACCAACCATTGCACTTATATCAGCACAAATGCTGGCCTACATTGGATAATTGTTTTTTTGCAAAAAAAAACTAAGCTTTAAATCAGAGATGGGCATGCACACATACCGTACACTTTTCACACGCATACAAGCACATGCAAATATAAGTAGCTGTCAATGCTTATAGCGTACGTGTGATTTTTACAGTCGCGCGGCAGGAACCTAATGCACGCGCTGCTTTGTGTGTGCATTGGAACGTCGCGACGCGCCCATCTCTGCTTTAAATGGACATATGTATAATAGCAATTCTACACTAAGGGCCGTTCTCTCATGTTCCTGTTTTTTCTCAAATCGAAATCCACCTACATTTCGCCACTAGGTGGATTTAGTGCAATCGGTTGTCTCATGTAGGTTGATTATGCATTTGGACATTTGCCTCACGGGCACACCGGCTGGGCTGCCATGGCACTAGAAGTAAGTTTGTTGATATGTCTATTGCGCGCAAATCTAAAAAAGAAAGCAAATATTTTTCGGAAACACTTGTTACTGGGATTGGAGATTAAGTAAAAGGACTTTAGCTAAGTTGATACAGTCAAATAATTTGGACAAATTTTTAAATAAATTTGACAAATTTTGATATAAAATTGGCTATATAGGCCGAATATAGAAACATTGCAGCCTTACTTGACTAATTAATTGCGTATGAAATAATAGTTTAAGTTTTAAATAGAGTAAAATTATTAATCATGTCAATTTTTTATCACAATTTGGCCAAATTAGTTGCCTGTGTGAATTCGGCTTAAGCAATGAACTAGGGGAATTAGTATGCGCATCTCTTCAGCAACGTCTGCAGGTGTCTTGTATACCAAAGGCACATACAATATTTTAAAATTTTGGTTTAATTATTAACAATTTAAACTTAACTGTTTTAAGCAGCAGAAGTTTTTAGTTTTCAAATATTTTACAGTGTGACCATATGCGCGCACACATAAAAATACTTTATTTGAATTGTCATGTACATAGTTTTCGTATCAATAAGGATGAAGTACATTGCTACGAAATCCATCTAGATTGTCTGCCTTGAATATGAACAAACGAAATGCTGCAAGTCCACCTAGATTTGCAAAAACAGCAACATGAGGAAATATTTTTGGTATTTACATACATTGAGGCCCTGGTGTAACCCCCCAGTTGGCACATCGGCCATTTAAAAATTCTGCAAGTTACTAATTTAGTAATGCCTCATGGGGTACAACAATTATTAGATATTAAGAAACTTTTTTCCCCAAAATACAACTAGCCACAGGTTCAGCCCCTCCTTCGACAAAACGGTTAAAATAGTGGATTTATCGTCCTCAGCAAAGGCAGATGGCTTGTAAGTTGTAATCGGGGCTTCCCACCCCAACAGTTTTTAGAAGTTTACTGAAGTTTTATGGTAGTAAAAATATATGTAATGTACGTTACTTAACACCGAACAAAAGTAATTGACAAAATAATTAACTTTACAAACACTACACACTAAGTAGCTCACCAAGACTGTTTTAGGCATTTTATTTTCTTTTTATCACTTACGAACGGCATCTTAATCAATCATTATTTCTTTGTGGGGGCAAACTAACCAAAATGTTTTTCCATTAAATGAAAGTACTCCCCAAGTACCATATAACATTATGTTTTGGTGAAGGATTTGTTGCATAAAAATACGCCTACGAATGTAAAAATAAGATCCCCGTAGAATGGTTATTCAAATATCCGCTTTAAGATCCATTTTTTTTTAAATATCCTTTTACACTTTCAGCTCCTTTGGATGAAGAATAAAGATCAATAAAATATTTTATTTTTTGATAAATCCTTTTAAAGCGAAAATAAATCGAATTTGAAAATATCCAATGGATCCTAAAAAAAGGGAGTTAACTATCTAATCCAAATGGGTACATCAAAAACTAACCTTTTTTCAGTGTAGGAAAGCTTATAATAAAATTTAAGATCTAGGCAAATACATTTTTATTGACCATCACTTTCTTTAACATTAACATACACTCCTATTGCCCAACTCCAATATTTTCTATACTTCTTAGCTGTCTTTTACTGTATGTCCATTGGTTTCTACCATTTTCATTCGCACTCATACTAATTCACATATTCCCCAACTCTTTTAACGTCTGGCCTTCTTAACACGCACTCTGCACTTTGCTATTCTGCGACTTTTGTTTTCTAGCTGCTTGTTCTTCCAATATTTTTTTTTTGTTTTTCGTCTTGTCTAAAATTCTAATTCGCAACAAGACACATAGAAAGAGATAGAGACTGAGAGAGAGGGCTAGTGTGGGCGAGGCGATGTCTGTTAGCATGAATAATAGGCTAAAGTCTCGTAGTAGTTGTAAGCAACGCACTGAAAATGGCGATTCATCAAAGTCCAAACTGAACAAGTTTTTTGCATTTGAAAAGACAACAATCAAATCCAGAGAAAGAAGAAGGAGATGGAACCAACATAATAAGAGTTAGAAGCGAGGCTTGAAATATGTAAAATTTGGTAGTTTTTTACAAGCGAAAAGATTTACATTAATTAGATGGAATCAATGCTGAATGATGTTTGAAGAGCCGAAATTATATGGAAATAGACAAAATTAGAAATAAGGAAATTATTGATAAATTGAAAACAGTATGGATCAGAATCAATAAATAATTTCCCCTATTTTCATTTTGTTTTGATTATTTCATTTGTTTAATTTGTTTTGCCTATTTCGAGTACATTTCTATGTTTTTCGTAATGTCAGAATTTTTTGATGAATTTTCCATGACCTTGGTGAAGGCTTTTTAAGTGCTTGCGGCACTATTTTCGACTTTCCCGTAGAATGTTTTTTCTTGGTTTTTTGTTATGATTAGCCATTCGCTGCTGCTGCTGCTGCTGTTGCTTTATACGCACATAAATTCTAATTTTACTTTTCGCACGCAGACACGCACAAATAAAGATATTAGAACTTGCTTTTTTTTAATTTTTGTTACTTTTTGCGGCACGTTCTGCTGGGCTGTGAAAATAAAAGCAAAAGCTGAGTGAAAGTCGAACGAGAACCAAACACTATCACTTTTTATCAATATGACATAGTTTGGTTTAAAGCGAATCTTAATTTATGAGACAAATCTCCCACGCTCCCCACATGAGATTATTTATGATTAATTGTGTGTGAGTGTGTCTAGCAGTCATTGCACTCTGTGCTGAAATCAAATCTACAAAAAAATTATTGTTGTTTCTTTTCATACTTTTTTGATTGTTGTTTTTTTTTTGCTCAAATGATAATACTCAAAAAAAAAGAAGAAATTTGGCAACAAAAATTACCGCATCGCGCGCACGGAGCGCATAAAAAAGTTCATTGACTTCATTAGAAACACATATACATATTTATATAATTTTTTACGAGAATTCTGCCACTGCCGGCGAACTGTTGCTGCCGTGCACCAATCAGCAACGACATCAACTGACGCCGGCAACGACGCTGGCTTTGGCTTTCGAGCAGAGCATTTCCTTTCATTAATGCCCGAATTTCTTCGCATTACTGATCTCTATTTTTACTGGCCTCATTATGCAGCATTGATACACTGGGTGTATGAGCAAAACATCCATTTCAATTTATGTGCGACGCCCACACACAAATACAAATACAAAAAAACAATAATGGGAGAAAAGTATTTTTACGTACATTTATGCAAAATAGCTGGTTTGTTAAATTGAATATTAAATTGTTGAAACAAATATCAGAAAAACACACAAATATCAAATATCTACTAAAATGAAGCATGAATCATTTTTTAAATCATTAAAATAAAAAAAATTTTGAATCAGTTTGCTTATGAAATAATTACCAAAGTTCTAGAACAGAGTTGCCCAGAGCCAAATTAGAGCGGTGTAGACTTCTACATAAATAAAGAAAATATTTCTGACACAACAACAAACACAAGAAATAGAAAGAGAATCCCGATTTGTGCGTTTGTATAAGTGCTCATGGCTGTCTGATGCACAGAAAATTATTCGTTCCTAACAACAAAATCTCCGCTGCAGAGATAAAGAGAAGAAGGAAAACATACAAAATGGTATATAAATATTTTTTCTCCAGATATGAAGATCCCGCTCAATAAAGATCTGCCGTATTCGCCAAAATTATTTTATTCAGTAACGAGGCACATTTTCTGGCTAAATAGATTCATCAACAATCAAAATTGCTGGATTTAGACTGATGACCAAGCCGAAGAGACTATCGAACCACCGTTACATCCACAAAAATGCACTGTTTGGTGCTATAGTGCTTAATAGTTGTTACTTGAAATTGAAAACCTTAATGTCGGTGACATTTTGTTTCCGCAAGATGGTGCTACGGCACAAGCAAAGGCCTCAATGACAAATCATTTCGACTAGCAGTTTATTTCGCGTAACGGTCCTGTCATCTGGCCGACTAGATCATGTTATATCACACCACTGGACTTTTTCCACGTTTCCGTGAAGTCTTTGACGGTACAAGACTTGGAAGCCAACAATAGTACGCGTAATTCGCAATGCTGGAAAAAGTGATCTGAAATTGGACCATCCGAGTGATGGTCAACATTTAATTATCTTTATAAAGTAAATGTCAGAGATAGTTCTTTTAGCCCATAATAAAGATTCAACCCTCCAATTCCATATTTCGTGTTTCATTTGTAATTAAAAAAATAAAAAAACTTCTAAATGGATCGCCCTTTACTTTGGTTTGTGCATTACCTGAATGCCTATACGCGCGGCTATCGTTATGCGCAGATAAAACAACGAATACGCGGCGTGGGCAAAAAATCTGTTCTAGAAAATGCGGTTCATAAATCAACAACAACTAAATATAACATTCACTTACAATGCCAAGACAACAAATAAGTTACGGAAGTGTGATTTCATTTAGAATAGCGACTGCATCTACAATATTCATAAGTCGGCAAACAGTAAAAAAATTTTGAAACAGTTAACTTTTAACTAAAGGGGAATAATGTAGATTTTAATTAAGTGTTACCATATTCAATTATTTACATTAGTGTAGATTTTTTAAGCTGTAGTATTATGAAGAAAACGAGAGATAGGAGCGAAGCCCTTTACGACGATCAATCCGATTGTAAACTCACTTTTAAGTCACTGTTTAGTCACTGTTTGGTCACTTTATAGTCACTGGTAAGTCATTGTTGTCACTGTTTGGACTCTGCTAAGTCACTGTTTAGTCACTCCAAAGTCAATGTTAAGTTACAGTCAAGTCCCTGTTTAGTCCTGATAAAAAAACTGCTGTTCGGAAATGGCAACTGTTTTCTTCAGGTTTAGTCCCCACTGTTTAGTCACTAACCCTTTGGTTACGTCTTGTTAAGTCCCTGTGAGTCACTTTAAATCCCACTCATAACTACATACCCCCCTGTCTACGGCAACAAACTTTCACCACCTGCTGTACTGCATTTCTTTGTCCCCCCATACCAACGCTGGTTGTCTTTGCAAATACAAAAATTAAAGAAAATAAAAATTTATTTCACAATTTTAACCCGCACAAAAAAACAAAAAACTACTCTGGACCGAAAAATAAAGTTGTTACATTTCCAAGACCCTAACTAATCAAAATGTGGTTCAGTGGTGTAGTCCCACCAACCCCGACAAACACGAGAGATTTAAAGCATGCCTATATCCATAGTTTCAGAACTGTAGACAAAACTTGGATCTACTAGAGACCAAAAGCAACTGCGGATGTTTTTCAAAAGCGAAGAAGGCTTACAGATTCATGGTAGGCAAATGGCAATATAAACAAGGAGTACCTTTGAAATGTCAATACTGTTCTCTGATGTAGTTAATTCTAGGCAGATTTATGCAAAACTTTTCCATTCACGCATTTTTTAAGAGTTAATTTTTTTGATTCCAAACTTAAGAAAAATTGTTAACGGCTTTTTAAAGGGTGTCTTCACATCTTTCAAAAAAGAGCATCAAGCTAAGAGGAGACTCATAAAGAAAAAATATTAATTTGTTTTCAAACGTCCAGCTACTTCCAGTTACTTTCTAAGGTAGCTTCGCTTTTTCTGGTACAGAGCTTTCCTTCATACATTTGATGAAAAATTTTGTCCTTGATAGATATTTGGCTACTTAAAGTCAACTGGTAGAACCTTTAACTTTCCCTTTACTTTTGCCACTCTTACTTTTAATTTGGAAAACAAACATGTTTATTTAGTATTTCCCTCATATCTCATTCCCTATTGTTGCATGGCAAACAAGTACACCTCTCCATATTAATAATCATAGCTTAACAAAATTTACATATAAGCACATAATTTTATGGCCATAGAATCTAAGCGAGAGTTAGCCAAAAAAGCCTAAGCCAACCGGCACCAAAATCGGTAACCTTGAAATGTTGTACAAGCGATCATTCCACTCTTTGCATACAAAACACATCGAAAGCAAAGTTTGTTATGCGTATAGTTTTTGAATAAATTGATGGTGCGTTCTATGAGCACTAAGCAATTAATTAACCAAGAATTTTGGCTGAAAATTGATTGGCAAGCTGTTTGTTGGAGCAGTGAAGGGAGATGGGGTAGATGGAAGAGACATCAACTTGAAAGCGGAGGGTTTTTGGGTGCGTGGGCTCCCTGGCTCAATCAAGTCGTGTGCGTCTTGGTGTACTTCAACTTAAAGTTGAAAAAAAAGCAAAAATTCTCATTGAACGATTTTATAAATTAATGATTTTTGTTTTATTAAAAATGGTAAAATTAGAAATAAATGGAGTACGATTGGACTAGGGTGAGGTGGACTAATCATTAACAGTTTGAAACAAATTGGATTGAGCTGCTTGTATCAATTAAACTCAAATATTAAAGTAAGTACTCGGACTCAATACTCACTGTATAATATTAGATACTCAAAAATAAATATTGAATATTTAAACACTCAAGTACTCAAAAAGCCCAACATTTAATTACTAAATGTTAAATGATCATAGGTTAATGTTTAAAGTTATACAATCTAAGCTCACATATATGTTCAGAGCTCAATGCACAATTCTCATTTAGTTAACTACTCATTGACTCAATACTCAATTATTCAGTACCCCAATGTACTTAAAATCTGAAATATTCATATACTCATAAGTCTCAATATTTAAAAAAAATATTGAAAACTCATGCTTAAATACTCATTACCCAGAAACTCATATAGGAAAAAATTATAAGATCCAAACACAATAATTAATAAATATATTCAATACTGCTTTTTCTTGAATAGTAAATCCGAAGTATTCATAATCATATTCAATCATGCTCAAACTCATACTCATACTCATAATCGTACTCATACTCATAATCATACTCATACTTATACTCATATTCACACTCATACTCATACTCATACTCACACTCATACTCACACTCATACTCGTACTCATATTCATACTCATACTCATACTCATACTCATACTCATACTCATAGTCACACTCAAATACACAAATATTTAAATAATCAATACTCAAAAATATTCTGAAATTATCATATATTTAATATCCAAATGGATGTACTCAAATAATAATGTACTCAAACACACTCAAACACGTTAACTCAAAAGTTAACGAATTGACTCAATGCTCAGTGCTCAATTATATGAATATTCAACAACAATTAAACTCTTAAAGTCATATATGTATACACAAAAACTCAATTTAAAATACCCAAAAATCATGCTGAAATATTAAGTTCTTAAATACTCAATACTAAAATATTCAATGCTCAATACCACATTCAATACCAATTCCAAAACAAAAATACTGAAGAAGAAAAATATTTAATTAAATACTCAAAACTCATAAACTATAATATTCACTAATACTCAATGCTCAATTGTACAGTTTTTAAATACTCAATACTCATTGAAGTTCTAAAAATATTAAAAATAATAACTTCTCAAAACTAGAATAAACAAATACCAGAATACTCAATTCTAAAGTATCAATACTAAAAATCGCATTTGTTTAAAATCCTTAATACTCGATACGCCATTTTTTTAATACTCAAATACTTGTCACCAAAATTCTCAAGTACTCCATACTCGATAATAAAATTTATTCCCTATAATTTCAATCACTACCCTAAACTCCTCTGTAGTTCCCCTTTAAAGTGAATGATTTCTAATTTACAACCAAAACAAACGAAACGCAAAGGCAATAGAAAAAAAAAAACGAAAAAGACAATCCGAAACTTTTGCTGATGCTTGAACAACAAGAAAACGTCCAGTGCAAACCATTAACAACCAGTCAAAGTCTTGTGGACTGGAGGGGGTTACAGGAGCTCTCTGAAGCTAAGCCAAGAATAAACGTAGAAACAACAGAGCCCACAAAAATGACTTTTCAGCCAAGAATAACAGCAGCAGCCAACTAACCAACCATCCAACCCGGGCACAGCAAACGTTTTTCTGTGGACTCATTCAAATTTTGTCTAGCAATTCTTTTGGTTCTGGTTTTTTTGCGTGGTCTTCTCCTTCAGCTCCAACCATGGCTCGACTTGCAAGCCGTTGAGGGTTTTTGACGATGACTCTTTTCTTGGCACCACGAACAGAAAAAAGCATAGCTAAAAACCAGTCCCCCGTCCATGCGTATGCGTATGCGTTGTTGTTCCAATCCCAATCACACGCTCCCCGGCACATACAAAAGCTGTTCCTGTTCTTTTCGCAGTTTCTGCCAGCGTCACTGCTGGCGTTCTTTGCGCTACACTCTTTGCCTATTCTTTCTAGTTTCACCTTGAAAAGTTCATTCACGCCATTTGCCAAACGCAACGACAAAGTCCAGAGAGAACAACAACAAGAAAAATAAAAAACAAGTAAAAAACTTGCACAAAAATAACATAATTTATTTTGACGCAGAGAGGAGGGCCGCCTGCACGCAAAAAAAAAAAAACTTATAAAATTTGGGGAAGAGGGCGAGAGTGTGAGTGGAGAGAAGTTCCAACTTGGTTGGTCAACGATTATAATGCAAATATATACGCATTTTTATTGGTTTATGGCCAGTTTTTCGTTTGGGGTATGAGGAGAATGGGGTACTTTTAGTTTTTGGAAGTTTTTTTTTTTTGGGAAACTAGAAACCAAAACAAGATATTTTAGAATGAAAATAAAAATGTTGGAGACTTGGAACGCTTGGAGGGATACGATATTCTCTAGTTGATACTCAGGATTTCAGTTTTTTAATTTTTATTTCGATAATCAGTATTTAATTCTCATTACTCAATATACTGGATACTCGATATTCAGTACTCAAAGCTCTGTATTCAATACTCAGTATTCTATACTTAGTATTCGGTACTCAGTGCTCGATACTCAGAACTGGCTACACAGAAGTCGGTAATCAGATCTCAATAATCGGTGCACGATACTCAAACTCGATAATCGGTGACCCATATTCAAAACTCAGTACCCTATCTTAGAACTTATACTCAGAGCTCAAAACTCTGTATTTGATATTCAGTTTTCTATACTCAGTACTCGAAGCTCGTTTTATGGTACACAGTACACGATACTTAGACCTCGATACTCAGAACTCGGTAACGAGAGCTTGATAATCGGTTCTTGATACTCAGTAATCAAAACTCAGAACTCGATATTCGGTGCTCGAAACTCAATACTCAGAACTAGATATTCTGTACTCAAAACTCAGAACTCGGTAACCAGAACTTGATGATTGGTTCTCTACACTCAGTACTCAAAATTTCGCACTCGATACTTAGAACTCAAAACTTAGAACTCGATAGTCGGTACTCGATACTCAATACTCACTAATCGATTCTTAGTGCTTTAAAGTCAAGACTCTATAACTTTAGCTCTATACTCAGAGAACTCAAAACTCTGTATTTAGTATTCAGTACTCTATACTCAGCACTCGGAACCCGTTATTCGGTACTCAGTACTTCGATACTCAGAAGTCAGTAATGAGAACTTAATAATCGGTTCACAATACTCAGTACTCAATACTTTGTAATCTTAACTCAGAACTCAATAGTTGTAGCTTGATACTCAATACTGAGTCCTAGATACTCAGTACTTAAAACTTAGTATTCTATACTCAGAACTCAATAATTAGAGCTCCATGCTGAGTACTCAATACTCAGTACTTAATTCTCATTACTCAGTACTCAATACTCAGTGCTGAATTCTCAGTTCTTGAAACTCAGTATTCAATACTCAGTACTCAATTCTCAGTACTGAATACTCATTACTTAATACTCAGTACTGTATACTCATTACTCAATACTCAGTACACATTACTCATTACTCAGTACACAATACTCAATACTCAGTACTCAAAACACGGTACACACAATCCATCTACTGCTACGGCGCACACAGATATAAACTGAATACAGATATAAGCGGTTTAAACCAGTAAAACATCTTACTTCATATTCCTAATCTGAACCACTTTTTAACCGGTTCGAATATCTGGAAAGAAAGAGCCTTCAACTTCAACTGTGGGTTTTCAATCTGATTTATTATTATGTACTGTAAATTGGTATGTAAACATAACCAACTAATTTACATTCTCCACCATTTTAATTGCCCACAATTACCCCAATTTAGGGTTATCTATAAATGTCTGTTAAATATGTAGGTATATTTTAATATATGTCAAAACAATAATTTAGATAAAAATAAACCACAGATGACATTCATTTCTACCTACCCAGACCCAAATCGACACACGACACTTTGTCAGAGTGTCAGGCCAGGCCAGACCAGACATAATTATTATCATAGATTATGTAGAATAGACCACACGCTCTGCTCGCCAGACCTCGAAAACAACAAATACAAAAAAAGTGCGTTTGCCCAACTTGTTGGATTTGTCAGTCAAAATAGAACGCACGATCGGGCAGATAAGATTCGAAGAAAGCTTTTTTTGCTTTTTTGTTTTTTTTTTTCGCCAAAACGCACAAAATGAAAAATAATAGAAACAGTAGAAACATGAGGCAAAGCTTTTGCCCACACATGTGTATTTGATCAACCCCTCTCCCATTTCTTATCTATGTGGGGCCTCCGGGCGTGTGTGTGTGTGTGTGTGCGATAGTTTTTTTATTTTTAATGGCACATACCTTGAACTTCACCGAATTTTTGCCATTTGTTTTGATGTATTTTTTTTTTTTTTTTTTGCAAATCTATTTTGCGAATATTTGTTATAGTGTGTGGGGGTGTGTGAAACTGTTATTGATGTTTATTTTCTATAGAGTCTGGACAGTCTAATCAGTTCTTGATGCTGAGGGAAATAGTTTTATTTTTGATTTGAATTGGAAATGAGTCATAATAGGGATTTCAGCTTCTTCAGGGGGTGAATTAATGAGTACGTTAATGTTACACAATGAACAGTTGATAGTTGACAGTTACTAAGCTAGACTGTACTTGTATTACCTTCATAGGGCTGTTGAGATTTTAATCTTGCACAATTTCAACGAAGAGTTTAAGTTGAGGCCCGCAAGAAAATCATTCACAACAGCTATAAGAAAGAGATGGAGGAAAAATCTGTAACTATAAACCCTTTGCCAAGTGTCTTACAACAGCAATAGTGCTGCTCGGGCAAATACTAAAATTTCTTCAATATTCTTGTATGATTTTAAGTTAAAACTTTACTTTGGTTAAAATTGTTTCTAGTCTATTTCCAAGGTCATCCCCTAAGTAGGTTAATGAACTGTTAATCTTGGTCTAAAATCAATTTTAAATTTTAATAATTTTTCACTTGCAAAATTCAGTAAATAGCCTTTAACAATATCCGAAATATAATCATTTAATTGTTCTATTATCTTTCTCGCAAAAAAAAAAAAAGCTTAAAGTAAACAAAACATATAAAAGTGCAACTAGATATATTTTATTTATACTTACTAATTATAATAAATTTGTATATATCACTTATTACCTTTTCACATTGTAAAATATCAAATAATTATTTAGAAGACATTATATGCTTGCCAGCTCTCTATTAATTGTAAGTTAACTACAATGTTAATAAAAAATAAAATTATTTAGTACTTGACTAAAGCATGAAGACTGCACTTCTATTCCTTTCAATATTGAACCTGTTCCGGAATAAGGAATAGAAAATTTTTTTGATAACGTATAATAAGTTAATACTAACTGTTTCTTTTTAAATATTATATGAGACTATAACTTGTAAATTTAACTAAACAGATAACATAACATTGTGATAAAAACTAAAAAGAATCTAAGTTAAAGTAACCGACTTGGTTGCACGACGTCCGTCGGCCAGGCACATTTTGCCTCACCCCGCACCCGCTTACACGCCTGACTTCCCTGGTCTTCCCAAGATATCACCGTATCAGCAGTACGGGGTTGGACTATGGCCCGCATTTTAATTTTCCATTTTTGACTTCGCCGCCTTCTAAATTATTTCTAAAATTTCCTCTGTAAACCAAAGCTTTTCTCAAATAGGAAACCAGCCCCTCCCAGTTCTCGTATGTTTATCGTCGAATATGTAGCTCCTCTTTGTAAAGGACGCCCTGTGATCCTTAAGGCAAGGACATCTTGCTAAAAGTGAGTCAGATCCTATTTTTTCGGTATTCAATTGGCTGCGTTATCGTCTATTATACGTTTTGACGCAGCGTAATAAGGTCAGCCGCGCTTTCATCACCCGTATATACTGTTGGCTTGTACTTAGGCAGCTGTGGCGAATCGTAGATCTTGTTTGTGGATCCTTCCGAGTCATGCGTTCCGATGCGTCTCTGTCTAAGAGCTCCATTATATCGAGTCTCGTTCTATTCCAATCTTGAGCGGGCGGGCCATCTTCAGTTAAGATTGGGGGCGCATATCTATCTAGCTCTTGCGCCCAGAAAACGTTTTTCCTACTATTTCGAAGTAAGAATGGGGGTCGCTCTCTCCAATAAAAATCGGGTTTTCCTACGTATCCAAGGTGTAAGTCCAAGGTATAGATGCATCGTCCACACAGGTCTCCAGGCTAGAGCATTCCAGGGTATTCGTGGCACCCTGACTTTCTTCAGATATGTCGCACTATCCACCCCTCGAAATAGCTGTATCCCCAACTCGGCTAGCTGACAGCCCTACATACAGCTTTAAAAAGTTTCCATTTTGCTCCGTGCTTACGTTGGGTTTTGCCAAAGGGCTCCATACGCAGTTGATACTGCTTTACTTCTGCGTTTCTTCTCAGTATATGTTCCTTGAAATAGGGAGCGTAAAGCATACTCCGGATATTTATATTCCGCATTTTTATGGCGTCTCCTTGAAGGTCCATTTTTCCCTGCTGCCAGTCTACCACCTTTTCTAAGACCATTACCTCAGATTTTAATAGTTGACTTCCATTCCCCATTGGTCGCAAATTTCTCCAAATTGTCAATCATTTTCCATCACTTCTACCTCATCGGCTAGATGACGTGTCATCCGCATAAAGGACAGGCGAATATTTACTCCTCCTAAAAACAATCCTCTGTACTCATGGATTCCACAGCCAACGTATCTCCTTGTCTTACGCATTTACTTTATTTAAATTCATTACTCTTTAGTTACAAGGCTCATTCAAGTTTCATAGTTTAAAATGTGAAGTCCTTGACCCAACAGAAGTGTCCTTGAATGAATGCCGCTTTAAAGCAGTTAGCCGTCAATATACTAATTTGTCAATACGTGCGCTTATCAAGAAGAATGTAACACAGGCAATTTTTCGTTTAAAATAAATCATCATACAATAGTTAAATATATTTTCCTTTATTTCAAATTCATAAAACGTGAACGTGGTGGCTGGCATCCATTTCTGTACGATATTACCTTAAACCTTTGTGAATTTTTTGCCAAGGGTCATAAACTTTTTGTAGCAAAGGTATTTTTTTTGTTTATCAAGAATTTTACCAATGTAAATCATACGTGTCCTTATTTGGTGAGTACCAAAATTATAAGAAATGGCATTCCTATATCTCTTAACACCGAGGTGCAAATCATAAAATGGAGATTTGATGAGGCCGGTTTTATTCAGAAATTTCCCATCGAAAGGCATGCAAACTACTTTTTATCATAACAAGGTGGCTACAGTGAGCGTAAATGGTTCTGTAATGTATATTCCTTGAATACAAAAAGCGTAGCAGAAATCAAAAAAAAAAACTTTAAAATAACTTTCAACCCAAAGAGTTTACTAGAAATATGACAAAATCTATTAAGATTGATTTCTTTTCCGAATTTGACTGCTTAAAAATGGAATCAGTTGTAATTTGTGGTGTAAGGTTTTAACATAAATTTCATTATTACGTTGAGTTATATAAATATAAAATTACAGAATTACTTTTCATTCTGTTTGTTGTCGATATACACAAACACACCTAAAGGGCAAGTCAATCAGCCAATCAATGATTTTTCCTGAGTTCAGACCGGAAAGTGTTCAGTATCCTCTCTCTCTCTCCGGTATTGCAAAGTGCACAGCGTATCGTTTAGACCAGGGGGTTTAAGATAACTGCGCATATAGCCTCCATGCATAGTTTAGGGCTACGCGTAGAGCAACAACTACTACATATGGAGTTCTCTCTTCTCTTTCTATTTTCTAATCAATGTAGATTATGTTATTGGACTAAAGATTTCGTGTGTATCAGACAGCCATGAGCAAAAACTCACAATAGGCAAGCAAGAATCGGTTTTACATTTAGGGTGTTCACTTTGTTGAGCACTTAGGCACTTGGGGAAAAGTGTAAGCATTTCCAACAACAATTTACTCTGAACAAATTGTGCAGAGCTTGCTCTAACCAGACCGTGGCTACGAAAAGTCGGGCACTTTTACCTTAGTGCTATAAGTGTTATACAAGCTAAAATCAAATGTGTGATCAAACATTCATATGAATTGTATGGAGAGCCATGGATTACTGCCGAATCATATCTCAATCGTAATTGTACACAAATTTCGTGCCCAGAGGGCTGCTCACAATACTAGTCAGGCAAAACTGCTCAAGTGCCTGTGTGCTCAACAAAGTGAATACCCTAATTCTATTTCTAGAGATTGTTGTTTCCTCAGAAATATTTTCTTAATTTTTACTGGTGTCTACACAGCCGTAAGCTGGCTCTGGGACACTCCTGGTTTCGACTCGTCATTTCGGTTCTCGCACGGTTCTCATGTTAAAAATAGTTGCAAGCAGCAACGCTGTTTTAACCAAACCTTTACCTGAACCCAGTGTCACATATCATTTAAACATATTTAAAGTATCAAAAATCATTTTTTTTTTATCTCTAGTTTGAAAATTTGGTTGTACTGCACTTGGATGTAGGTGATGCGAGACAGACTAGCTAAAGCTTTTGCTACAACACTGGCCCCCTCTCTATAGCATATATTCCATAGATGTTGGCATTGCTTGTATTTAAATCGTTCAGATTGCATTCGATGATGTGTTTCAGGGCCATCGATTTGTGTTTGGGAGTCAAGCAGATTCGTTGCAACAATTCTTGAAAGACGAGTGGACGGTATTAGCCTAGTCTTCTTGAAACATTCAAAGGTATAATCAAAGTGGATCGATTTTGTAAGATCGTTTTCTTTCTAACCTTTTTTAAGGACAAGCCTCAGAAACAACAGAAGAAGTTTTCACTGTATGACATACTAGCACATAATCCGTCGCGCTTCGCTGCGCCTGCGTATAGAGCCAATATCAGCCCACATCCTAAGCCCCATCCCACCCACTAACCGCCCACATCCCACCAACTTCCCATTCACCTACTTCCATTAAAAGAACGTACCACCCGCATCCCACCGCAATCCCACCCACGTCCCACCTAACTAACACTCCCATCCCGCCCTCATCCCATCCATTTCCCAACATTTTCCCTGTCCCGAGTTTCAAGTTCATCAGATAAAAATAGTTATTTTGCATGTTGAATCTTTTAGGCATTTTTACTCATATTATATCTTTACAAACCGAGTTTTAAGCCAACCGGATGAAAAAAAAGATAATTTTCATGCAGAATTTTTCGGGAATTTTTACTCCTGGGGCGGATTTTCCGCAATTGAAAAATCACATTTTAAGTTATTTCGTATTCTGTCCTTATAAACCGAGTTTCAAGCCAATCGGATAAAAAAGAGTTTTTTTTTACCGTTTAGGCTGAGCGATGATTGCCAATGAGTCAGTGGATATAGAACGAGGCCAAAAAGTGAGAGAGTATTAGTGTGTAAAAACATAATCGCTTCGAACTCTTGCGAGCGAATGACGGCTTTCTGCTCTTTTGGTCTCAGCTTCGGCAAGCGTTCGGGTCGTGTACGTGTGAATAGCGAAATGAGGGAGGAACCAAGGACTATCGCTAGTATGAAGATATTCCAATTCCATTCAAACAATTCAGCATTTAGTTGAGCATCTTTATCTTTATAATAGATTACGCCTTATTACAAAAGCAAAAGAAATATGCCTTGCATTTAAACGTTTTTTTCGTTATGGAGAGCAATGGGAGCTGCATTGAGGAAATGATTTTTTAGTACAATGTCCGATCACTATATTTTACACTATATTACGGGTTGTCCTGTACGCTGATGATCACGTTCAATGTCTTATCACTTTATGTATATAGATGTACATATTTTCCTTTTGTTCGCTAATAAACTAAACATTTTTTTTTACAAAGTGATTGTCTTAGTGACCTTTTTGATTAAAAATCGTAGAACTTTGTTAGTAAAAGTTAGCTATAAAACTAAATTTTAGCTAAGCAGCTCATTATTCTGGTCTAAAGCTTCCACATAAGTCTTTATGCATTGAATTTATGCTCTTAAATAGAATAAACATTAGCCCACAAAGCGCTTACTTCCAGACGTAAATATGGGAAAATCATGGGGAAAAAATGCACTGAACTGTTTCTACATAAAGTTTTCACATGTAATATATATAACCAAAAAAAAAATCCATACTTGACCGCAAAATAAACTTTTTGAAAAATATTATTAAAGATTTTAGATGTTTGTTTTAGCAATTAAAATTTGGGGCCAATTTTATAATGAGAGAAATAATAGATCAATGGCTTTTTTACCTAATCCTGTGGCAAAAATATAACCAACCATTGGGACTATTCTCCTATTTGAATTGCAAACTCCCAAAAATTCCTTCACCTACATAAAAAAGCTCATCACTTTTCATTTGCGGCCAAAAAGTATGCAACATTTACATAAGCAAGCTGATTGATTGTTCATCCGTTTCCCAAAAAAACTACTCATTTAATATAAGGTCAGATAATAAAAGTTTTAAATTGCATAGATTAAAATGAAACTTTAGCTTGACCAACAAAAATGTTAATGTAAATATTTCACCCACTTTTCTGAACTGGGTTTCAACTTTTTTGCGCACACAAAATAAAAAGGGGTTTCGACCTGAATTTGCTTATCGCACACGCATCTCAATGACTTAAATATCTCATTTAACGCCAGGACGAGTACAAAAGTTCATGGATGGGTAATGGTTAGCTGCACTTGTGGACCACAAACGAAAACATATAATAAATTTCAACATGTTTATCCCCGGCTGCTTAACTCTCACACGCTGTTATCCCTTTTTTGGTGTGTCCCAGTTCTCGGGGTTGTGTTGTGTGTTTGGAGCCCGCAGCGCTTAAAGTGTGTCAAAAACTTTTTTCGGCTATTACTTTCACTACTTAGAGTTGGCCAGAGTAGAGAATGAAGGAGTGTTGATTGGAGAAGTGAAGTTAAGGGTGGATTTTTTGTACGTGTGTGTGTGTGTGTGCGTGTAATGCGACAAATTAACCATGTAGGTAATTAATATGTCAATTTGGCTAACCAATTTGTTGTAGAAAATTTGTCATAAATGTGGGTCATGTTGTGCGAAATGTGGCTTTAATGAGATTTCAATTGAATTCAAAATTTCTAGGAAATGTTATTTCAGTTTAACTAAACTGCGCCATATTTTTTTGTACAAAACAATTTTCATTTTGTCGTCGCCCACGTTTTAGAAATTTGAGAAAATTAGGTTATGTTTTATTTTTCATTTCCTTTCTCTCACAACACCTGGGTGGTTGCTGTTGAAACTTTCGCTGGAGGGTGGTAATTAAATACTGCCTGCTGCTGCTGGACCACACAATAACCAGGTTGAAAAGGAGAAGGAAAAGTAGAAAGCAGTACCTAATCAGCAATCCCAGCAGCAACGAATCTGAGTCGAGGGTGAAAATTATGCAAATGCCAAGCGAAAAAATGGAAAATTGTTTTTCATGGCTGCATTTAAAATATGCTTCAGTTTAATTAAACAATTTTTTAAATGCATTTACCCAGCCAAGAATGTATCTACTTTGTTTTCCACACTGATTTCAATAATTTAAATTCTTATTTTACTTAAAGAGTTAACCCTTTTTATTGTGCTTTGCTTTGGTTTCTATGACAATTTTTGGAAATTTAGTGCCTCTGGAATCCATTAGGGATGATGCTTTAGTTGAGCTTGAGTTTGTTGTGGCTAATTAAGTGCTGGGTGAAGCTTCTTACTCAAAAGCCATAATTTTATGTGGGTTTCTTTGCATAACTTAGAGAAATATTTTGTGATTTATTAAAACAAATTTGGGAACACTTTCAAGTAGCGGCTAAAGCTTTTCCTCCACCTCTGCCGCATACATGATTTATATGAAAACATTTTGGCCCGTGCTCAGTTCGTGTCCGTGTGACCATTAAATTAATTGCAATTTATCGATTTTCAAATTGCAATCTCAACGGGCCATAAAAAATATTGCCAGCCCCCAGCAGTCCGGCTTACCCCACTTCATCCCACTTATCAACACAAAAATGCCGCTGCCTGATAAAAAAAAAGGGAATAAGCCTAAGCTATATGTGGGTCTGTGCCTGCAGCCGTCGCATACGCAGCAAAAGTTCAAAATTCGCGGCCTCTGGTGTATAGAATATAAATTTTTGTTGACTGCCATTGCGTATACGTAATATGACGATGGGTATGAAGATGAAATGCAAAAAATAAGAATGAGAAAGGAAAGGGGAAATTTTTGAATGAAGCTAAATTGGTACCCTAAAGCAGAGTTCGGCGCGTCGCTATCTACTGTGCATACAAAAGCGAAGTCGACACACCGACAGTATAAGCTCGCAGCTGAGCTGGTTCGATAACAATGCCGCACTGAACTTCGTGTCAGTGCCAAAATGTCAAGGTGTTAAAAGATATTTGAACAGTGGATTATGAGTCCTGGTACCTGTGATTGATCAAGTATGAGGTGCATAAATAATCCATAAAGAAGAAACGCTTTTTCCCCCTCCCAGAACCGAATGAATATTTCTATGCACACAAAGAAATCTTTTTGTAAATTTATTTAATATTTTTTTGTTTTTAAAGCACCCAACCCAAAAATTTTTTTAAAATAAAAAAATATTTTTTTTTTTTTTTTCTTTATTATAATAAATCCAACCGAAAATCTCGTTTAAAAATGCGCCAACCCACATAATTTGTAATATTTACCGATGTTTACAGTAAGTACTTTTTCTACTGAATTTACAGTAATTTTACCATAAAATTAGTAATGTAACTGCTATTTAACAACTGTAGAATAGTAGGGTGGGAGACTATTCTAGCTGTCACACGTTGGCAATTTATTTGAGGTCATCGTAATCCCACAGCAGAAGTGGTAACTCCCACTTCCCCCCTCGCTCCAAATTTGGTCCTGAAGCATTAGAATTAAACAATATTTATTAAATTTGAAAAATTTTTACTTACTCTGGGCGGATTCGAACTCGGGGCCATTGGTCTCAACACGATTGGAAGGACGTCTTTACCAGTTACGCTACGGCGCACGTTAAAAGCAACGCCTCTAACTTATTACTTGTATGAAATCTGCCTCAGCCATCAGCACATTCACGAAAAATTTTTGAATATCGCATAAATTCGACCAATGGGCCATTCTTTTATAAACCGAACAGCAAAAAATTTTTTTATTTTTCATTTTAATAAAAAAAAATCCGAAATTAAATCTCGACATGCCCACCAAAACGTTATTTGCGGTTTTGCACAAAAATTTTTTGTTAATTTTATAAACAATTTCAAAAATCGTCAAAAACGAAAAAATGGAAAAAAAGGGTTTTTTAAAAACGCGATATCTTAGGTTTGGTTTATCCGACAGGTCTCAAGTTGATATCGATGGAAAGAATTTTACTGTATCTACTCAAATTATAATTTTATAGACTTTTAAATTATTTAATAATATTAAGTAAATGTTGCTAAAAATTATATATAATTTTTTCTCAGTGTTAACCACCATGTTATAGCTTCTGAGGATATACATTTAATTGCTCTAAGCATAACTTAAATTTTGGTGTTTTCAAAAAGATGGAGACTTTTATAGTTTAAAAGATATTAATTTTTGAAGTTATAAACAAATTAAAAGATGCCCTTGAAAAGAGCTTTGCCATGACGTCAGTTTTAAAGCTTTTTGATTGAAACTTGGCAAGATGGCGTTATATTTATCAAGCTTTTAAAAAATGTCAACATCATGCGGATCGGACGACTATATCATATAGCTTCCATACGAATTCTATGATTAATCGCATTTTGTTGTGGATTAGGGTGGCCAGAGCTTGCAAAGTAATTTATAACACTACTAAATGCAGCGTTCGTATGGCAGCTATATGATATAGTCGTCCGATCCGCATGATGTTGACATTTTTTAAAAGCTTGATAAATATAAAGCACACTTGCCAAGTTTCAATCAAAAAGCTGTAAAACTGACGTCATGGCAAAGCTTTTTTTGAGGGCATCTTCTTATTTGTATATAAATTCAAAAATTCATAACTTTTCAACTATAAAAGTCTCCATATTTTTGAAAACACCAAAACTTAAGTTATGTTTAGAGCAATTAATTGTGTATCCTCAGAAGCTATAACATGGTGGTTAACACTGAGAAAAAATTATATATAATTTTTAGCAACATTTACTTAGTATTATTAAATAATTTAAAAGTCTATAAAATTATAATTTGAGTAGATACAGTAAAATTCTTTCCATCGATATCAACTTGAGACCTGTCGGATAAACCAAACCTAACATATCGCGTTTTTAAAAAACCCTTTTTTTCCATTTTTTCGTTTTTGACGATTTTTGAAATTGTTTATAAAATTAACAAAATTTTTGTGCAAAACCGCAAAATAACGTTTTGGTGGGCATGTCGAGATTTATTTCGGATTTTTTTTATTAAAATGAAAAATAAAAATTGTTTTGCTGTTCGGTTTATAAAAGAATGACCCCAATAGTAATTCTAAAGTTCAAATAGCGTTCAAGAATACAATATAAGACCAACTAAAATTTACTGAGTCAACAATTTCCGCGGTTAGATTTGCCGTCGGTACAGTTAATCAGTGCAGCAAATGCATTCAAAAAGTTATACTATATGTGCGGTTAGATTTACTTGTGGGTACAGTTAGTTGTAACAACAACAAAGTATTAGATGAAAAAATCACGTCAGAGTTACTATTTCTATGGTAAAGTTACTGTAGTTTATGTAAAAAATATGTGAAAAAATATTTGTAGTTAAATTTACTCCGCGTACAGTTGTTAAATGCCACAACAAAACTCGTGCGAAATAATACGTAAACCTTACAAATCTCTTCTGTACAATTTACTGTTAGTACAGTTACCAAACAACAACAAAAACGCATGCATAAAAATTTTTGAAAAAAGTTACTGTCAGCGTAGTTAATTTTACCCACCACATTTTTGGGTGTGTGCGTTGCAAACTTCTGGGCAACATTATAATGCCCTTTGCAAGGGTATAAAACCAGTTTTGTATTGTAATGTTTTTACAAGCATTTTAAATTCGATCAATTTGTAAGATGGTACACTGCCCGACAACCGATTAGCACACTCTATAGTCCGAGTCTTAGGAGCTTAATATTAGGAAATCGAATAAAGCTTTTAAGGGGAATTTTTTTTGCAATTAAAAGAATATACAATAATGCACGAGAAAATGAAAACTTTATTAATAACATTTTAAACGAATTTAAACAAAATGAACACAAAAAATTAACATATATTTTTTCGACATTGGATTAGCGCAGTCGCTTGAAAACTTCAAATAACAAAAGAAAATGGATTTAAATTATTTTTAACGTTAATTTCAATATTTTCGATCTTATTTGTTAAATTATCAATAATGTGTTGAGCATCCACGGTTAAGTATGACCTCGTACATCCGCTTGGGTAAGGAGTCATATAATTTTTTAATGTAATTGAGTGAAACAGCCTCCCAGGACCCCTTTATTCCTTCAATAAGTTCAGCTTCAGTTGAATATTGCCTGCCTGACTCGTACACCTTGCGTGCTAACTATCCCCAAACATATTTTATAATGTTCAGATCGGGCGAGTATGGCGGCCAAGTTAGCAATTCCACGATTTGACTATCAATACAGGACTTTACGATCCTAGCTTCCATTCCAAGCATCCAAAAATATCCTTGATTGCTGGGAAAGCCGTTTTCAGTACACCATTGTACGCAATGGCTTTCATACGGCTGGTTAGAAATTGCAGTTCGATGGTGCCATAGTAAGTCATGGCTCCCCACACCATGACACCACCGGCACGGCTGTGTAATGCTCTTCCTTTCTGAGATAATGAAAGTAGTAGGCATATCGATCAGGACCCTCCAAATTGAACTTTTTCTCGTCTGAAAAGACTATACGCTGCCACTCGAGTGGAGTGCACTCCTTGGTCCAGGACATATTCGATTGACTGAAATCGTGCCGTTGCATCTTTCAAAGTACGCATGCTTTAACACCAGTTTTTTTCTTTCATTTGGCGCTGCATGCTTTTGCTTTCATATGCTTTTACATATTTAGAGAGTAAATATATGCTCCCAAGTAGGCATCTGCACATCTAAATATGCCTTTTATTAAGAGTTCAAAACGTAACTCACTGGGGCAGCAAATACCGTATAGAGGCCAATACTAAAAGAAGTTCCCAATTTCTTGTGTTCACCATGCGAGCGGTCAAAATCCGTTTTCCATTAGGGACACTAAGTGAAAATAAGTTTTGGTGCGGACCTTGAGTAGATTTGTTACACTCTGAAAGGCACCATAGAGTTTACAGAATGGAAAAAAACGGAGGAAAATTTTTATTTTTTTTTCAAACCATCTTACCGTGATTTGCGAATCATTTAATTACAATCAATGAGGATTATTGACAGGATTGCACCAAACTTAAAAGTCAATTAAGATGAACATCATTTCTGATCTATTGCATTAGCGCGCTTTTAGCTAAGAGTCCTCCATGGTGGTCAACTCAATATTAATTTAAGAAATTACTTCTAAATACCATAAATAACTGCATAACTATGATAGTGATCTCACCGAACCGCGATAAAATACCATGGATGACCAGTGGTGAAGAGACAGGAGTACAGCATACAGAATGTTTTGTACAATTCTACTATGACTGAGATACAACTAATTTGCGAATTTGCGAATTTGCGAAAAAAAAATACCAAAACAGAACCAAATCAGTTAAGATGCAATGATGTCACCTGGTCCACTTTCTTCTCGTTCAACTAAGTACAGAAGCCAGGCAGATGCAATGCAAAAATGTAGACGCAAAACTTCTGCGGTGCTTCTGCTGCTGTCGACTTTTAAAAGCGTTCACGAGCTTTTGCTTTGACTTATGAACGGAACGGAATCAGAAGCAAAATTAAAATGAACATTCATGAAGCGACGACTGCAGTCGCTGCTTGCTTTTGGACAAATATCGTTTTCTGCTGTTGGCTCCTGCTGGCGCTTTCGTACTTTGCATAAGCAAAAGCAGAAGCAAAGCGGACGAAATGAAACTTATGGCAGTTTTTTAAACACTGATTTTTATCACTTCTTCGGCAAATCGATAATTACTAACTATCTCTAGAAGGTACGAATCGTCTATCTTCCAAACTGCAGGAGATATAACGTTTTTTCCAAATTGCGGGGACGGGAGGGGCGTGGCCAAAATTTGAAACAAACTTGATGTGCCTGCAGATAAAGAAGCATTTGTCCCATACATGTCAAACCTCTATCTCTTAACATTTCTGAGATCTAGGTGTTCATACAGACAGACGGACGGACATGTCTATATCGACTCGGCTGTTGATGCTGATCAAGAATATATCGCTCACTTACTTCAATATTGGCATAACTCAAAATAATCCATTTTGAAAAACACGTTTGAAGTTCTCAATGGATTTAACCTAAAAAAATGTTTCTTTTAGTTTCAACTTAATTATGTAAAATATTATAAATTTAGAATGCTTATTAATAAACATTGAAAATATGATGTTTTAACTGAAAGACGAAGTATGTTTGGTCAATATCGACAGCAGGACAACTGAGATATGGCCGTTCTTGCATCAACATGAAAATGAACCTCGAAAATAATATTGCGACATATTCTCATCTCACATGGAAAGTAGAAGAGATAGCATTACGAAAATGTTTGCATAAAATAGTACAGAAGAGCGCGCACATTTTTGCATCATTAAGTCAAAAATCGAATTTTTTGAGTTATGCCAGTATTGAAGTAAGTGAGCGATATATACTTTTTTTGGTCGGAAATGATTCCTTCTGCCTATTACATAAATTTTGCACGACTTTAGTATACCCTTTTTACTCTACGAGTAACGGGTATAAAAAGAATGAGCAGTAAATATATTCAGAGTTCTGAGTTATTTGCTTCTAAACTGTTAGGTTAGAGAGTGTGCTAGTCGGTTGTCGGGCAGTGTATATAATATTTTTTTCTACATTTACAGAAAATTTTTGTCTGAAGAATAAACTTTTGACCAAGTTATTTACGTTTAAATTTTATAAGAACTTTAAAATAGATTCGAAACCAAAAAATTTTAAGAGTTTAAGAGCCGATTTCTCTTCTTCCAGATAGCTGCTAAGTTGCATATAAGCTCACAATTTATTGCTATTTGTAAGATTATGTGACAAAAAGCTCTATGTAGAAGATGAGAAATCGGACTTAATTGTAGAAAACTTTTGAAAAAATCGAAACAAAAACGATTACAGATAATATCTCAATAACTAGTCGATCGATTCATTTTTTTTTAATAATTTTTAAAGATTTTTATAAAAAGGAAATTTTCCGTCTTTTAATTTTGAAATTTTTTTTTTGGGGAGCACCCCATTCTCCTTTTCTTTTGGTTTTTTAAAAGAAGATAGACGTTTTAAAGAGGAAAAAAGAATTAAAATGGGGACCATTTTAAATTTTTTTGTTAAAAAAAATGTAAAATGTAAAAAAAGTTAAAACAGCGCCCCCCCACGAGAACAAACCAAAAAAAAAAAAAATGTTGTTTCCTCCGCTACAAGTAAAAAAGTCCATAATATTTTAAATTCTTTAAAAATAGCGGTGAAAATGTTTCAACGTTTTTGTTATTAGAATTTCGATTCGATACATACAACTTCAAACCCATCCTTTTTCATTAGGTGTTAAAAAATAAACTTTGTGGCCAACTCCTTATTTAGGTTTACAGGGTATATATGAGTCTTATATCCGTTAACCAAACTCCCACATGTTCCCCTGGTTTTTACTGTACTTTTTTCTGTTTGGTGTCAGCCAGCAATAATGAAAAATATATGTGAGCACCATTAAAATACATCAGATAGGCATAGATCACACGGCCAGTTGAAGCGTTGGGGTAGCCTCCTGCTGGTCTGGTCATTTGCTTGCGCCGCACATGCATTGACATTTGTTGGGGGAGCTGGAGCTGCTGCTGCTACTCCTGCTGCTGTCGCTGTTGCTGCGTTATCTTTGCTGTCACAGCAACGTCAGGCCGAGTCGTCTGTCCAATGCGTGTGTGCGTCCCTGTGGCAATCTCTTTTTTTTCTACGTTTCTTTTTCTGGTTTGGAGGATGGGGAGAAGGATGCGTGTGTTTATGTGGCTTGGGTGGGGCGTGCCCTTATGCAGGTTTGAGTGAATGGCTCGTTAGTTAAATGTGAGAAGAATTCTATGTAACTTTATTGAGGTGTTACGCACAGAGTACTTCATGGAAAAAGGTCAACCTCCAAAAAAATGCGAATTAGTAGGTGACAACTAATAAGATGTATTTAAACACTCTTATGATAGTTTGTTCAGGTGCCAATGTAGAGACTACTCTGACACACTTATCTCTCTGCGTCTCTCTCTCTCTCTCTCAGTATCTTAAAATATAATTTGAACATATTTTTATTATAGAAATTGAATTGTGTACGTTCTTATCTAAAAATAGCACAAAATAGTCGAAACAGTCTTCTATAAATTGGCTACCTCAGAAGGTGATGAAGCAACTGGCGCCGTGGCTTAGTTGGTTAAAGCGCCTGTCTAGTAAACAGGAGATCGTGAGTTCGAATCTCGCCGGGGCCTTTCAATGTAACTAATAATTTTTTTTATAATATATATATTGAAAATATTGCTTAACACTTAGCTATTAAACTGTCAGTTAAAGTTAATCTCCAATATTTTAGCCCATGGAACCATTTGCTCACATGAAGTACCAACAAAAAAAAGAAAAAAATAGCTTATGCCTATGCTTAGTCTCTTTGCCCACTTTAAACTCAACTTGAATTGCACAGCGAGGCAAAGAAATAAATTTCAAGTGCTTCTTGTCTTGCCCTACTTGTTGTAAATTTCACCAGAATAACGAGAGAGGGAGGAGGAGGGGAAAAAAGTTACTAGCCGGGCAAGTAACTTGGGTTCGCATGTGTTGTGGTCTTTCATCATGGCCAGGCGGTTCGTAGGAAGGAACATCAAGTATGCGCACTGTTGGCCATGCCAACCAAAGACCTCACTAAAATGAGCCTAAAAAAATGGTATGCCATGTTACCTTTCCTCTTTCTCCACCATCCTTCTCTTATCCCAAGGCAAGCAAAGTGCGTGTGTCTGCAGTGTAAAAAACTTTTAATGGCCAAAAGGAACGTCAGGCAAGTGCTCCGTTCTTGTGTTGTTATTGTGTTTTCCTGTGCATATGTGAACCGCAGGTGCTTGCGTTTCTTACAGCTGTTGTCTCAATCATTAACATTATTGCCCAGATTTCGCCTTAAAGCTGAATGCATTTTCAATATACCTACCGTTGCCGACAATTTATTTGCCCCGCTTGTTTCTTGCTTCATAAATCAAAAATGCGTAAAAATTTATACATCGTTCGTAACGACTACGTTGGGCCCAGGACCAGCCCAAACCATGCCCCCACCACACAAAAATAAAACCCCAGGCCCATTATCATCATCAACAGTCAGCAAAATGGCCCAGCTTGAATGGCAAACAGAAAACAGCAGCAGCAGCAGCAGCATCAGGCAGAGCAACAAGCAGGCGCACCTGAAGCCCAGTTGGTAGGATAATGTTGGCATGGGGTCTGCAGAAGACCAGAGTGTGCGTTAGAGGGTGGCTAAGAAAGTTTTTCAAATTATTTAACTAGAATTAGGATTGATAAGAAAACAGAATACTAAAGCCTGTTCTTAATTTCACTTTGGCTTTCGTATGAATTATTGAAAGCTGAACTCTATGTTCATAAGGTTGTATGAAGCGACAGCGAAAAAAAGGAAGCCTTGATCTAGCAATCACAGTTTCCTAGCCTCCTTCCATATAAATTTGTTAAAAACGTTCATACGAAAACCAAAGTGCAATTTAGAACAATCTTATCTATGTCAATTTTAAACAATCTTATCTATGTCAATTTTAAACAATCTTATCTTATCTTATTAGATCGAAGTCTTTCACGAACATTTGACTGGGTTTCTGAAACTTAAAAAATGTTGTCCTTGCGACAGATTGCTTTGGCTACGATTTTATCTTTGCCGATTATTTTTCCAAAGCTAGCCACTTTTACCATTTGCCGTAGCAGCAGATGGATTAAATGTGGAATGAGGCAAGTGGGGGGGGAAGGGGGAAGGAAGTGGGTGAAAAGTTGGGTTCACTCAGAGAAAAAACCAAGCCGATCGTGCTTGATCTCAAGTAAAGTAGATGTCAAAAGTACATAAGCCGAAAATGTTCAAATGAAGCACGAATTTCTGAATCGTTCGAAGTCAAGATTAATTGTCTTCTTCTATGCAATCAGTTTTCGTGTTTCGTGATTTCAAGTTTATAATGTCGATTTTATTTCCTTTATCGGTTTCAAACCCTGGTTTTCGAGCCCAAAGTGTCATTTCGGTTCCTGAACTTAATCTTAAGTCTGCTTTCTTAAAAATTAGACAATAAACCACAATTCTAACCAGTCTACAACATTTGGTGGTCCAACTACTAATGTCGTTTTTCACCAATAAATTTATTTATTCAGTCAAAAATATATTTTTATTATATTTCAGAAGTCCAAAGTTTATTGAAAACTAGTTTTTTTTAGCTATTTCAAGATTCAGTTTATTCGAACCAATCCAAAAATTGTTATTTGCCGGAACTTAAATTTAGTATAGTATTTATCGTCGTACGGAGCATTACTCGTATCTGGCGTCACATGATACCCAATCACCCAACGCATGTCAAGGCGAGTGCCAAGAGAGCAAACAGCTTTTCAGTCGCTGGCCAGAGATCAATAAAGTAGGTCAGGGCTGGTTCTTGTCGTTCTTTTTTTTTCACTCAATATCACCTTCTGGTCTTGCCCTTCTGCACAAACACTTATCTAGAATTCGCCGAAGGGCTAGGACAAGGTTTGGATGCTACGAAAATACAAAAAACTCGGTTGATTCGTATAATGACTCAATGAACGTAATCAAAGAAAACAAATCAGTTTTTTTAATGACTCGAGAACAAACAGAGTCAATAGAACATACGCGCAAGTACGAATATAGTTGGTTCGAGTACTTTATTATGATTTCAAGTACGATTTATTGCAGTCCCAGACAATACCTGCATGTCACACGCGATTTTGTTCACTACTTCAATTCGTCTATCCTAAAGCTTTTTTAGAATTGGAGAAGCTTTTTTGTTTACAGTTCTCGATAGGTCTTCAGATAGATTTTATTTAAATGAAAACGATAAAGCTGTGCGTTCCCGATCTGTATGTAATTTTTTCTTGTCATCGTCTATCATCGTCTGCTCAATTTCAGCTTGAACCCAAATTCCGTCCCCTACACCAGGTATTTTCATCCATTTGTTTCTACGTTTAATCTTACAAACGAAAGTTGACTGTGAATTCGCCGTCAATTCATAAATTGCCAAGGCATAGCCAACTAAACGTTGCGTTGATATTGCCACATGTGTTCTGGTCATTTTGTAAATTTACATAAGCTGCTGAATGAACTGAAATGAATTTCATGGCATAAACTTAGTTATAAAGCAAATACGGATCGGATCTAATCAGATCTGACTGGGATGAAAAATGAATCGACCCAATTCGAACGCTTATTTGAGTTCGTAAACCGAATCTATACTCAGAGAAAAAATAGGAAATTTCAAACTTAAATCAAGAGCATTCTTGATCCAAGAGTAAATTTTTCATCCCAACATTCTTGATTCAAGAGTTTCAGTACTCGATTCAAGAACAAATAATTCTTAAAATAAAAGAATTAACAAATATTTGAAGGGGAGGTTCCGTGTGAGAGACACGACCGACCCGACTTGGTCCGCCCTCCACTCTCCATCAACCAACCCCACCCACTTTTTCTGTAATTTATTTTGAGAAAGGCACATAAAGATATAACAATTTTTTTATAACTTACGTTTGTTTTTTATTTTCACCCGAAAATATTAATTAAGAATATTATTATTTTTAGGCATTTTCCCTTGGCCACCAAGCCGCTTAACCGGGTCTTGTTCGCTGAGAAAACTTGAAGCCTGTGGATCAAGTCCCCGTAGGAGCATAGTTTTTCCTTTTATTAAAGGTATTTTTTTGTTTTTAAATGAGGTGGTTTTGTCATTGTCTTTGTTTTATAGAATCCTTTAATCGATTACTTTTGCATATTCGAAATGTGCGGCATAAAATGAATAAACGGCCGATCGCTCACATCTGACAACGACGGACAGCGCATGCGCTCTCTCTCTCTCTCCCTTTCTGTGAGAGCGTGTCCAACGCAATTCTCTCAAAATTTGTTTCTCCTACTCCCCAACCAATTTAAGCTTAAGGCCATAGTCGCTATAGCTTAGTTCTAAGTTACGCGCAATTTAAAATTTCGCGATAATTTCTTTACAATAATAATAATAAACATTTTTTTCAAGAGCGATCGTACTCTTAGTGTAAAAAACTTGAAAGATATCTGTTTAGTTAATTTCCTTAAAGTACTTTAATATGTTCGACAAATTCGACATAATAGTCTAGAAGTAAACTTCACCGTGTGAACACAGACTTAGACTTATACAAACAGATACTGTGACTGGGACTAAGACTGAGATTGGGACTCAGATCGAGCCTAGATATTTGAATAATTGTGAATTTCTTTTCGATAAATAAAATTCAATATATAAATGTTAAAACTATTTGATTTATACTAAGATGAATGAAGATGAAGAAATTAAGTCCTATGCATATTTTGGTTTGGTAAATAAATTAACACGTCTGTTCTTGAATACAGAGTTCGGAGTTTGCCATAACCGTTGCTGTAAAACTCTGACAAATGTTTTTACCTGTACGAAGAATTCAGAATACCGACTTCGAAACTCATACTATATGAGTTAGAATGTTGGTCCTTGTAAAAGACAGTTTTGAACATCTTCGATCTCGTACCATTTTGATCAGCTTCAAAACGCATGTCGAGTTTGCCCTGATAAGAATCTCGATTTAAGATCCATCAAATGGTGTAACGGGCGATCCCGCTAATCCTTTTGCATTACACTTATAGTAAAACAGCTCTCGAACCTCCCTCGCGGCAACAACATTGCAGCCACAGAATCTGAAAACGACCGCCAGCATTGGCTACAAGTGCCCATGGCCAGAAGCTGCAAGAAAACGAAAAAAAAAAAAAAAACGGCAACAGCAAACGGAAAAAGGAAAGGCGCAAAGGTGCGTACAATCATTTTATTGATTTATATGCCGAAGCTATTACAACTGACATTCGAATTTTCCAACAAAATGCGGCCCAACTTTTGTGTACATGGACATGGTGAGTCGGGAAGGAGAATCGGCATGATGGCAGGGGGAGGCGGAATGGTGCGTGCGAATGGCAACCCCAAAATGCCAAACCTTTTGTCAATGTTGCTGCTTCTGCTGTTGTTGTTGCACTTGGCTGAGCTCAGGCTCGTGGCCAAGTCCGCTACGTTGTCAGGGCAACGTGCAAGAAAAGCAAAAAAAAAATAGCAAGTGAAAGATGAAGACGCAGCAGAGGCTAAAGAAGAAGCGCCAACAACAACAACAAGAGCATCGCCTTATATACTTCGTTTATGTGTAGCACACTTTTAGGCGAGGCTTTTGTCTTTTTAGTTTACTTTACTTACTTCTGACAGCAGAAGAGGGGGCGTAAGCGTGGGCGTTCTCCTGGGTAGGTGTGGCTGACAGTCTGACAGCGTACTCGTTACTTTGACAACAGCTGTCCCCCCACCCCCATCCCCCCCACTCCTGCTCCTACCAACTTATCTTGTGTATCTGTAAGATACTTTCCTGCTGCGCTTTTGCACTTGTTTGGCCCAAAAACTTTCACTTTCATTTTCACTTGTACATAAAACGGTGAAAATCAATTCATCAACCAGATGAGTCTATGTATTGTATATACAAGTATGTCACTTGGACCCACGAAATTAATTAAGGCAAAAGGCAGCTTCAAAAATTGTTGGTTTTGCATCTGCGTGGTTGTGTGTGTGTGTGTGTGCGTGTGCTTGAAACTGTCTAATTAAAATTTTATATATGCGCTGGCGATAAGTTTTTAGTGGCTTACACTTGGCTTTTGCATAAGTTTCTCGGAAGTAGGGAAATATGAAAATTTTAAATCAATTTTCTTGTCAATTTTATGGGGAAAATTTCCAACGGAAAATGTTTTAGAGAGTTTTCTATAATATGTAAAAATTTAATGTGTGGAACAGAAAACAAAAATTTTAAACGTTCGGTTTAAGTGTAAAATATATATAATGGACGCGTTCAGCAGAACAGCTTGATACCTACTCAATATAAATATTTTAATATTTTTGATATTCTATAATAATTTTGCAGCGAAAATGGTATTAAATGTATTTGTTTAAGATTAAGCAACACCGAAATAATAAAGAAACTCTAGCAATACATTACACATACAATACAAAATATTAATAAATTTTGACACATGTATCACAAATAAATACGCACGATCATATTACAAGAAGGCCTATCTGACCTAAGCATATGCACATGTTAAAAATGCACTTCCCTAAGAGGAAGACCCCTACGTGGGCTAAAAACATTGTTATTTATGACACATGCTGCATTAGTATTAGAAAACTAAGATTCTCATCTTAGCTATTTAAGGCTACGATTTTAAAAAATAAAAACAGTTCAGATTTTGAATTCAACAAATGAAGTGGACATTTTCTCCTTTCAGCATTGATACTTGATCACTGAAAACCTGTAAAAATAAGGACTCTGAGCACTGATTATAATTTTCTCTTTTACTAAAGTTTTTTTTTAAGAGACCATTTTTTTACGATTTTCAGTAAATCTTTTGATCAGTGATCAAATGTCTTAGGTGCGCCCATCCTGAACAGAAAATTGAGATTTGTAAAAATGCAGTTTATGTATATTAATGATAACAAATTAACAGGAAAAACTTGACACTTAATCTACCTAAGAATATATCATTAAGCAATTATCAAATTGTTCCGCTGAATACGTTCCCACTAAATATGGTTCTAAGAGATCCTACAAGAATATTGTATGGATCCTAACCAGAACTACTTGATTTCTAATTAATTATATAAATATAGATGACGCAAGCCAACAAATAAATTGAAATATTATCCAAAAGTAGGTTAAATAAATAACCCTAAGCAAGCTGGTCCATATCATAGAACAGTGTGGGCGATTTAAAATGACTTTCGTGTGCTGAACGCGAATCTGTTGGATTTTGGTAATCTAAGTCTAATATTGTTTAATATACCTAATTGGAACCATTTTTCAACACGTTTTATGTTAGTACAAAATAGCCCATTAAGAGGGGAAAGCAGAACAATGACCCCAAACACACCAGCAAGAAAAAAAAAGGAATGATTCAGAGCAAACTCTGTGAAAGTTTTGGGATGGCCTGCTCAGTCGTTTGACCTAAGTCCTATCGAAAATCTGTGGTCCGACGTCAAGAAGGCAGGTGCTTCTTCAAAGCCAAACGTTATCGGATCACTTTGGAAAGAAATTACAGAGTCCTGATCGGAAATTTCCCTAAAACGATGCCAGAACTTAGTTGATTCCAAGATAAGACGTTGCGCAGCTGATAATGCCAATAAAGGACTCTGTACAGTACTGTACTGTATAAAATGATATATATATCATATATATATGGGTGATTCCATGAAACATCGCCCACTGGGATTTTTTTTGGATCGAAATAATTTTTTTCGTATTCCTTGTAGTAAAATAGTATATACGTATTTTCAGCATTTTGGCGAAATACACTTAATTCGCGGGCAAAGTCGATTTGAAAATTTACATATTTAAAAAATTTAATTATTTTCAATTGCTTGCTATCCAAAGCCATTGGTAATAAAAATATTTAAAAAATCTGAAAATTAACATCTGAATCCAAACTTTCAAATAACGCACACTTAAAAATTTTTAAAATTTTCTTTGGTCTTCAAATCGCGAAAATAAGTAAACAAAAATTAATTGCCGAGAAAGGGATTTTTTTTTGTCTTCATTTTTTTCTCAGAATTTGGTCTTATATGCAGTAATTTACTGTATTAAGCTGTAAATGGGAAATCCAATAGATCCAGAGTTATGGTCTTTTTTCATTTATTTAAATTCACTTTTTTTAGAAACTAACAATATTAGATGTTTCGGAATGTGAAAATGTTTTGGTTTTAAAAAGATAGTTTTTTTGTGGTTGAATAGAGTGTCCCTTGTATAGTTTTGCATTTCGAAAATTGTAATTTTAATATTTCTGTGGCCGTAGTTTAGTGATTTGTGTTTCTGTATCTTACTGTGATGTTTGGTAAAAATTCGTTGGCGTATTCATAGATTTTAATGGCAGTGGTAATCTGTTTATCGGTAATAATTTGAAGGATTTCCCGTCTAGCCATTATTTATAGTGTTTATCCAGCATCCACCGCCAGTCAAATTCTTCCCCCCCCCAAAATTTCACAAATTATTACCCCCCCCCCCCCCCAAAAAAAAAAAAAAAACCCACCCCCCCCCCCCCCCCCCACCCAAACAACCACAAAAAGCCCTTTTACCGTGGGCTTGTTTCATGCAAAAGCCACTCCACCAAGACCGATGTTAAAATAATTTTATGATTTATGAATTGGGGGTATAGCCAACATTTACATTTTTAACAACATTTCCTAACGATGGATGATTTGGGTGTCCCTCTGCAAAATATTCTTTGGAGTTATGTCACTTTGTGTTATATTATCGTGAATATTTTGTAAATTACTAAAATATTGGAATATCGTTTTTCGTCTACCGTTTTAATTTGGCCTATCTGTGTGAGTGTAGGTTAAAGTAAACAATGCTAGCAACTCGTACGGGTGACTATTTGGGCCGTCGAACGAGTGCAGCAACACGCATGCGAAATGTTATGGCAGCAAGAACATAACAAATACAAGAAATACATGAACTAAATTAAATTAGGCGTGTCAGAATGTAGCTAATGCGTTCTTCTTAATCAAAAAAGTCACGAGCTGTCTATAGCCAACAACAACCATTGCACTGTGGTCGCTCCCATACGACAAAAATAAAAAAATGATATGGATACCATTCGAACTGGTATTAACTATGATTTGAAATATTCAAGACATTGTTTAATGTGGTATATCGTATAAAACAAAAGAAATTCATAATTTGTTTGCAGTTTTTACTTTTCCTTAAGCTTTTAGTTGTGATGTCGATCGAATCCGATGTTTATGTTTACTATTACTAATTGTTAATAATAATAGATTAAAATAGAAAAAGAATCAGCTGCCCGGAGCTGCCCAGCGTCATAATGTTTTGATCCGAATGCAGCAGGTATTTGTGTTTTGTTGTTTGTTCTTTCCATGTTATATGCTCTGGTATGTGTAAGTTATTGTTATATGTGTAGTAAATGTCAAATTCGTTTGCGTTTTATTTATTATTACTAATGTTAATTTTGGTTCATTTGAATTGGCAACAGACAATTATTTTCAATGCACCATTTCCTACAAGTTAATTTTTCAAAAGTGGTGTGCTCTAAATGGCATTATTAACAGAGATTAGTATCGATTAGAGAGCTCTCTGAGAGATAAAGATATTAAAAAATACAGATTTCAACATACTAAAAAAATCTCGCGATCCGCAACTAACTCAGACCTTCTAAATAGATTTCTACTAAGTTCAGATCCTCTCATAAGTGGATTAAGAAAACTACCTTGCAAAAAAAAAACTTTATTAGAGGAGTCTGTTTTTGAAATTTTTGAGGATTAATTAATTACTTTGTTTTTAAAATGCATTTAAATATTTTCTTTATAATTTTTGTTAATAAAAGTGTTCAGAAGTATTTTAAGAAAAGATATTTTATTCAAAATATAGGTATAGGTATGTAAATGGGTGGTATGGGCGTATGACCACGCCCAATTTTTTTTTAAATAGTTTTTTACTATTGTTAAAGGCTTACAGTTTGAATTATGAACCTGGAGGACACGTATAACTATTTTTGTCGCATACTTCCATACAAGCCCGACCACTGTGCATTGGGGCAAAGACAAGCACTCTGGACAGATGTTAACACACGCAGAACAATTGACCGACAACGCCAACGAGTACATCGAGCATTTGCATCTGTGTTTCAAATGAGTTCGGAGAAACAGAAATAATGCACAATACAGTGGCATAGCAGCAATTTAATTCAACCTTCAAAATAAAAGGACAAGTAAAAGTAGGCTTATTGCTGCCAATACCAAAAAAAACCGCATACATTTTAACAAATCTTCTTCATAGGCGGTGAGGGCGTCAATCATACACGTTGCGACTACAATAACCTCAATTCTCCTAACGCCAGGCGCATCGTCGTGTTCTTAAGTGAACAAATCATCGAGCTTAATTGTATTAACAAAATATATTGTACACTCAATTGCTCTTCGAAATTAACTTAAATAAATTGAGAAAATTAATTCCTTTATGGATCTTAGTCCCATACACTTTCATTAGATTCGTTTTATTTTACTTAAGAATCGAAGTATTCAACAAAATATTTAGTAGAAACCATTTTTATGGCAGAACAACGATTGCCGCGTCATATTAAATTTACAAAAGGAAAGTTGTTAAAATTAAACATCAGCTTCTTGCTGGCTTTAAATGTTGTAAGTATTGAACTTTGGTAGATTGAGATCTCGGGTAGCATTAAAATTGGAATTGTAAATTTACTATGGTATTCTGTAAGTATTTTCGTTCATTTATACCTTGCAAAAGAAATGTATGCTACTCGAAATCTGCAAGCCAGTTAACCAATTCTTTTAGTTAAAGGTAAACTAACATCCCCGATAAAACAAGTGATAGTTACTCACGAAGCAATTGCTTAGGATTTGGTGGAGTCTTTTCAGGCCTATCTAATACTTGCGCTCCAAGCCAATTGGCTTTTATTGCAAATCATTAAGAGAAGGGATGAATGCATTTCCCATTTTCCTCAATTGACAGCACCTGCCCATCAGCAAACCCCATGCTTCCCATTCTAAATTTTCCAGCCACCCTGCCAACCATGACTTTTTACTTTCAAAAATGTCAATCAAAACAAAACGTCAGCTTTTGCACTTTCCAACCAACCCACCAACCAACCCCATTCAGCCAACCAAAAGGAACAATTAAAAAAAACTTACGGGCTTAAAGTATATTTGTAATTATGTATTAAGCCAAACACAGAAATGAAAAACAAAATTTTTGGATGCGACAACACAGTTGTTGCTGTAGTTGCTGTAATTGCTCTTGGGCTGATAACACACACACACACAAACACATAATTGCCTTGTACTATGTAAAAGCTTTTGCAAGTATATAGAAAACACAGGGTGGGAGGGTCGCAGCAAAAAACGACGCCAACTTCGTTAAATGTGTTGCACTGCTGACAAGAGGAAGAAGAAACAGCTGAAGCAGAGACTGAAGCCTACGCACACTCTCACACACACACACACAAACACAGAGTAATTATGCTGCTCAAGCAGCTTCCTACACCCTATTCCCGTTTCGTTATTTTTAGTTGGGCTCTCTCCGCCTTGTTTTCATTGCATATCGCCGTTTGGACTGGGTTGGGGCCCCTCTTGACGTCGTTTGCTGCCTCAATTGAAATTTGAGGATTTTTGTCTCAGTGCCCTAATTAATTTTACGTACCATGAAAATCATTGTTTGTTGCCCTTTTCTATTTTGGCAGTTTCCTAATGCTTGTTGTTGTTGTTGCTGTCATGGAATGTCACAGGCAGAGGCGGGCCACATTCAGCGCATATTTAATGAAAATCTAGTTTTTTGAATACTAATTCTTTGCATTAAATATGCAAGCTTAGGTGTGCAAACTTTAATTAATATTATATTTCAAAGTTCTGTCACTTGATCCCTGATCAATTGAAAAATGTTAGTTTTGGGGGGGATTTTAGTGCATTTAGGTTAGTGAGTTAAATTTGAATTCTCGGCAGAAATGGGACAAACTGAAGGCGACTCTTCTAATCGATCGTGCCTTGGACACATGCAAAACACCAGTCGGAACTCTAGTGCCCAAATAACCTTTGAAACAGCCATGTCAATTACTTAAGTTGGGTGAGATGAAAATTAATTTATATTTGGTTCCTTTTATTTAATGCAGAAAGCTACACGTGGCGTGCAGAAAAACAGCATGCAACACGTAGAAATAAAACAAGTTGACAATGCCGCATGTAGAGAAGTAAAATGCTTCGTGGGCAAAGGCAAAGTCTACTGAACATTAGACAATCAACTTACTTCCATTTTTCATGCAACAATCTGAATACAACAAGAACACATTAAGTCTTCTGCATTCTGGAAATTCTAAACGAAAAATAAACCTCTACATCAGTACTGACCCTTACACTCCCTTCCCGAGAACCACCATTCCCCTTCCTACACACCTACGTTTTCGGCACATTTAGAATGGATTTGTTTCTGAGCAACCCAAATCTTTGTGGTATCGGTACTAACGATATCCATATCCTACCCATCCGATATCAACCTATCTTCTTTCTAGTCGCTACTTTAAATAGCCCATTCTTATGTCAACAGATCATTAACAACAGAACATTAACATTAATGTTATCATCAGGGATGCAAACCACTTGGATATAAGGACTGGTTCGGTTCAGTGGTTCACACAGTTTTTGCACCGCCGGTTCGGTTCATTGCATGGTTTTTTGGGCTTACTGAACCGCGGTTACGGTTCGGTTCGGTTTGCTCTTTTTTCATTTAAATAACTAAAGAACAAGTATTCGGATTATTAATTAACTAAGACTTAGGTTTTCAGTTAATCGGGTTTGTACAAAATTTCGACGGCAATTTCCGTACCAAAGTTCTCATTTCGCTTTGAAATCCTACAACTTTACATATCAAGTGACGAAAACATCTTTGGTTAAACTCCAATGTGGGAAATATTCATTCTACTGACACTTGTGTGGGTGAAACTGCTAACACTATTCAAGATATGCTTAAGTTGATTTTCTGATAAAAATTCCAACATATAATAATGTTTAGGTAAACGCTAACAATCGATATTTTACTTTTTCATGGAATTGAATCCCTGTTATTGAGTTGTTTGGCAAGCATTACCGAGATTAAAGAAATTATTTGTTATGTTTTATTATCGTTTGTAATTTTGTTGTATATTAACATTAAATCAGATTTAGCTACCTTTTTTCCTTCTTTTGATAGCAAGTTTGATTCCTGGAATCTAGGAAATCCAGTTCTAAAACAGGCGGAGGCCTTTTTTGGCAAAGAGTTGACAATTACTGAGCTATGTCGTCCTTCCTTTTTTCAACATGAATTTTGCTGGCCTGCCAGCCATAGAAATACTCATTTTTCTATTTCAAGCCAATCTCAACTGAAGATAAAAAGTTAACGTTTGAGTTTTAAGTAAGTTGACCCTCTACGGATAATACATTCAATATACAATACAATATGTTCTTAGCTTTCTTTCAACAACTCTGCTTTTCCAAGTATTTTCGCAATATTTTTAAGCTAATTGCTAATTTTGCTCAATATCCGCCAGTATCTCAATACCTAGCTGAAGTGAACCGAACCGAACCATTTTATTTTCGGTTTTTGGTTCAGTTCAGCATTTTTAATTCACCGGTTCGGTTTACGGTTCGGTTCACAAGCGAAAAAAGCGGTTCGGTTCGGTTTAAAACCGGTTCGGTTCAGAACCGGTTTGCATCCCTGGTTATCATATTAACACACCGATGTGTTTCAGAAATCTCTAGAGATTTAGGGGTCAGTTGTTTTTGAAAATAACCAATCCAAATGTCGGTGTTCCACAAATGTCGGGGATTTAATTTTTCAAAGTTATCTTCGGAGTCGCTGGCAAAAAACAGCTGACTTGAAGTTATTGCGTTGTGGCTGCTACGGCAGGGTTGTAGGCACGGTATACTAAACAAGGAAGGCACTCGTTACTCATGACAAACATGATTTAACAAGTGTTCCCCCTGCGCTATCCTTCAGGGCTGCCTTGCATCCTGAAAAGTATAAGCAACACCTTTTTTTATTGGTGGGAGAACCGGCCTTGGCGGTTAGCGGGGGTATACCCTTGTTACATTTCCTGCCTTGCCACCTTTTGGGTGGCTGGTTCACTTTTTTGCCCATTACTTGAGAACCGTTCATCCGATCTTTATCATTTCTTTGGCAAATCGATTAATTTTGCTAATTACTAACTAACTCTAAAAGGTACGAATCGTCTATCTTCAGAACTGTAGAAGATATAATGTTTTTTTCCAAATTGCGGGGCGGGAAGGGGCGTGGCCAAAATTTGAAACAAACCTGATCTGCGTGCAAGTATAAGAAGCATTTGTCCCATACATGTCAAACCCCTATTTCTTACCATCTCTGAGATCTAGGTGTTCATACAGACAGACGGACATGGCTATATCGACTCGGCTGTTGATGCTGATCAAGAATATTTACTTTATATGGTCGGAAATGATTCCTTCTGCCTGTTTTGCACGACTTTAGTATACCCTTCATACTCTACGAGTAACGGGTATAAAAAACCCGTGGTTGCATTAATGGCTTTGGATATTGAAGAAAAGGCCGTTGACGAGGAAAACAAAACCGTAACAAGTAAGATAAATGTACAAAGTGAATTTAAAAGTTTCACCGCTGACAATTTGTCTACTATTTCGTAGTTTTAAATTCTCGCCGATATATTTTATCGATACTTTATTGAAATAACCTATCAAATTATATTTTTTAAACTGCTAATTTATCTACATAATCTTGTAAAATTTATACTTCGTTTAACCGTACAAAGTTTTAATTTTGAAAAGAAAATTAAAACCAACTACGAAAATGTTATTGTAATTATTAATAATAATAATAAATAAGTTGGCAGGTTTGCTCAATGTTGCTTTCTGCTGCTGTCAGACTTTTGCTTTCCCATCAAATTTTTAATAATATAATTGCATTTCTATCAGTTGTGTTCCTCATCATTATATTTGACTCAAATCTCTTCATTAGCAAAACAAAATTTGTAACAACCAAAAGAGGTTTCAGGAACACCGACAATTGCATTTGGGTTGTTAGAGATTTTTAGAACACGGCCGATTATGTTACTGTAATGATTTAAAATGCGTTACTTTAGCATAAGCCGAAAAGTATGCCACTTTTTCATAAATTTACACTCACTCTGAAAACTATCTGCCAAAGACATGCACATCGCAAGTCCTTAATCAGGCTTATTAAGAGTTTGTGGAGCATCTTGCTCAGCCAGATTTACCAAAGCAATAAGGTATCGAAAATTCTTATTAAAAGAAAACCAAAATGAATCCCACTCTGATGTCAAGCTTTGAGCCATCTACAATATTTCCAGAGAATCTTGATATAATTTTTTTAAAAGAAAAGAAGTATCAAAATTGTCTTATGAAAATTAAATATTTTCATTGCCCGTTTTCTATCTTCAACTCTTCAACCCAACTCCCAACTCGAAAAGCTTTAAATTTGCAATTAAGTTTCAAGTTAACCAAGCAACTACCACTTAGAAACTTTCTTCTCCCCCAGCCACCACCAAGAATTCACGCCCTTTCTGCCAAAAAAGCACGCACTTTATTAGAAAACCGTAGAAAAGACTTACAAAAAAAAAAAAACAAACCAAATCCCACAAGAAGAAGCTCTAGGAATAGAGGCAGAGTAAGGAAACAGAAGGTATCTGGCAGCATAAAACCTCAAACCTCAAAGAGAATTTCACTGGCACTTCTGGCAAAGTCAGAACCACAACTCAGGCCGCCCCACCCGTTCCACTTCAGTTTAAACTAACGCTCCCCAACGCTCATACAGACACTAAAAGAGACACACGAACGCACATATACATGAACCTCTCATTGCTATGCACTGCATGGCATAGAGCAGGACCAGCGGAAGAAAATGTTGCGACCCACATTGATAAAGGCAAAAGGTAACTTTTTTTTATGCATTTAAAGCGTACGGGGGAAAAAACTACGCAATTTGGTGAAAAGCAGGCCTGCAATCAGAAGAAGAAGAGAAGTTACAGAAGGGAAGCTAAGCTGTTATATGCCTAAACTCCTTATATACCTCCAGGTATATATATATATCTAATGTCCCCCCAAATAACAACAACAACAACAGCAATCAACGTCAGTCACATGGCCGCAGCCCACAACCAATTTGTGCACTGGGAAAAACAAAACTTCGAACTGAAAGTTGTGAATTGAAAATAGATTAAAATTTCCAAAAATCTTCTTTGATATCAATATGCGGCAGAGCTTTAACAGTACCAAAACATCCACTAAAAAAAGATTTTTATTATATTTAACGAAAAATTGATTTTATTATCAAAAATGTGATTTTTAGCCCATCATTCTCTGAAATATAGGGATCTCAAAATTTTGTTTTATGTAAAGTTATCAAAAGGATTATTTACCTTTCAAATATTGGGATATATTTTTAAAATTTAATTAAATAAATAGGGACCCGAAAAAAAATTCTAAAAAATTTTCAACTCTGATATTCCTCATAGAGATTTAAATTTTGGTATTTTTGAATCGCACATTGGGATATTTGACCCCTAAAGACATACTGCCCTTAGAATTAGAAATAATTACTTAAATTAGAAATAATTAATTTTGCATTAGGCTTTTCCCAATTTTTGAAAAAGAGAAATATAATTTATGAATTGTGCGGCAGAGATACTTATGAGGATAATTGACGATCGTTTGGGAAGTTAAATTAATATCAAGCCGGATTCAGACAAAAGTACTCAAAATCGATCATTTTTACAATCTGGCTTTAATAGTTAATCTGAAGATTAAACAGCTATCGGTTAATTTACTTACACAAAAAAGGGATTACTGGCTTAAGGCAGCATTTGACACTGTTCCAAGGCAATTACTATTATACAAGGTAATTTATTTGTAATTGTTAATTGTACTAAAAGAAAATATAAATGGATGTTTACTTTCCCCCTTGCTTTTTGTCTTAAACCTTAACGATATGCATGAAGATTCAGATGGTGGCCTTTTTATCGAAGACACGACTCCTCCTTTATTCCGATGACTTTGTGATACTAGCTGTCTAAACAGTCGATTAAGCAGGTGAAGCAGCTAATCGAACAGTTAACCACAGTCTATGCAACAGTTGACGTTCACAAAAAAAATAGTTTGCTTTCGATTTTGGAACTTTGATCTCAAATATCTCGCGCATGACCCCTTTTGCGTCAAAATGTTGGTAAGTACTTATAGTTTAAATTTTTTTAAATAAGTTTATCGGTAGCGGCCTTCGCCTACCAATAATTTAATTATTTAATGTAGAAAAAGGTGATTGACACAAAAGACCCATGTTCAAATTAGCCGTAGTAAGCATCGAAATTAAACTACAAGATGTTATGGGGTAATGTCCACAGAAATTACGGTCATATGCCATACTCGTCGGACTTTTCGCCCGTTTATAAAGACCGAAATTATAACCGAAATATGTTGCTTTGTGGGAAAACGAATTAGCTGTCTCTTGCATATCAGCGGGATAAAGTGGACAGAGGCAGAAATGCTTGGAATAGCAAAAGCAGCGAGAAGCTGAAGAAGCTGAGAAGGTCACAGAGGAAGACTTTTTCCAAGGAGAAGGCTAACTACGAAATGGTGTCCACGCCCTACAACGTAAAGTGCAGTAGCCATCCTATTCGGAATGGCTGGACTTAGATGTGACTGCCCCGGGGACCAGCGCAAGTTATAACGGAATGGTCCAGGCATAGTTGTGCTTCCACCATTCGTGATGATCTTCTGTTCACATGGGATCTTCGTAACGAGGACGTACTCTTTGCTCAGATATCGCCAGTCGTTGCTGTTGTGGGAGGCGTTGCGTCGAGGAGGTAATCAAACTAGAGACCAAAATGGAGGCACCGCTTCGCAACCTCATCTGCTCATTTTCAACCCTGACACTTGTGTGGGATATGTGGAGGCGATTGGAGTCAATTAATATTCAAATAAAGTTTCACTTCTCATTCAATTCCAAAAGACACCAATTTCGAATTTTATCTGTATTTATGGATAGAAACCCGCCATTGATTGATACTTTGCTTTGTTTGCTTGTCAGTCAGATGTTCTTTTCACGAGTCTCAATCAAATCAATGTTTAGATTTGCTTAAAGTTTAAGCCAAAGGCGAAATCTCAATCAAATTTAAATCGCTTTCATGAATGCCACCAAGTGCAGACGCGCTGCCATCCTACTATTAGTGCGTTTTCAGCCCTGCCGGCACCCTGACCGTGGCTCAAATGCCCAAATTGATAATCATGAGACAACCAATTGCACAAAAACCACCTGGTTGGCATCTCTCAATAATTTTAAATTCTTTATCCCTTGCTGTTTTAATACCATTTGAACATTAAAACAAACCAAAAAAAGTTGTTCGACCGTTAGTTTGTTATAGATTGTATTATCCGGTCGGTTCCGACATTTAGCAGTGTACAGTTTCCGAGCTTTAAAATTGAGAGACTAGTGCGAGAACAGACAACGACAGACCCGGCAAAGCATCGCTCACTCGTCGCCCTGATCAAGCCATATTAGAAGGGTCGGATGATAGGTTATAAATTTTTTATTGTAGTGTTCCTAAGTATGAACCGTACCTTATACTTTTCTTGTCATGCGTCGAAATAACACAACGTTCAGAAGCGTATAGAATAGCGAAAAGTTAACCGATTTGGATTCTGCAAAATGGATTTTACTCTTGAAAGTAAGTTCAATTTGAACGTATTTGTCAAAGTTATTATTAAAAATGCATGAAATAATGAATCTTTAATACAAGTAGAGGTTTTTTTTGGACAAGCAAAAAGTCAAAATCCTAGCAGATCCCACTCTCAAACAAATTAGAAATTGTTGTTTAGACAATTCTTCAGAACATAGCCAAAAATTAGCTGCAGATAATTGCAGACTCAGTCTCGGTGATGATTTTTGTGCGACAATTGTCGCGACATAATATATATACACTGCTCGACAACACTCTCCCCCAATTCACCAAATCAACTTTTCTAAAGTATTTTGACTTGCCGAGCACGAAAATTGTCATGAAAACAAAATGTGTCGAACTGTTATCGAGATATTATCGATAAACGGGTTTATCGATGTTTCAACGAAATCAAATTCGTTTCCGAAGAAATTGTCCGCCGTATTGGATCCGCCATTTTGTTTTTCCAAAACCCCCGAAAACCCCCCCAAATACAGACTTTCAGCCAAATTAAATGCGTTTTTCAAGAAATTGTCCGCCATATTGGAACCGCCATTTTCTTTTTCTACTTTTGAAGTCGGATTCGTGATCAGCGTCCCCGAAAACCCACAGTTCAAACTTTCAGCCAAATCAAAAACGTTTTTTGACTTTTGGCCGTCTTTTTGGGATTTGGGACCACTGTGCGGCGTCTTGCCGGTAAGAATGAGTGTCACAAAATGGCGGAGAAATAAATGAGTGTGTGTGTGTGTGTGAGTAAGAGATGTAAGATTTATCAGATCTTAGTGATACGTGAACTAGCTAGATGAACTGGATCTGTTATTGGACGTAGAGTCGACTGGGTTATCAGGGAAGTTGACGCTAAATGCTGGCTTGTACATATACATATAACCATGATATGTTGTGTGTGGCTCAAAAGGCAGCTTGACGTGTTGTTGCGCAGGAACTTGGGATCCATATGTTGTTGAAATGTTAAGCCGACTTTTCTTATTTTGTAAGTTCAAGCATTTAGTTGATGTATAGACAAGAAGTGTATGTTGCCGAGTTGGTTGGATATGCCCGTATACCAATGGCTGATGTCGATGTTGTGGATCGGACATGTATGCCTGTGGCTATGTAGTCAAGTTGACTGGACATGTGTGTCTGTGCGAGTGTAGATCCGCCAGCCATCGGTCTTTTATTAACAAGATAGATTGGACTGGACCAAGGGTTTTTGAGTGACTTTTTAAGACAGACTGAAGAAGCTTCTTGATTTTTAATATGACTTCTTCATGTATGGATGGTCGTTTTGTTCGGTGCGTCTGTAGTTGATGTTAAGCTCCGACTATTTCACAAGAACTCGTTTGCCGATAATGTTTAATGCACATTTCACTTTTGTTGTGTTGTTGCTGTTAAAATGCGTTTGTGTGTATGTTTGTGGGCGCTGCCAAAATTCCATTTATCTAGGTCTTTGCACATACGACAAGTAAAATGGCAAATAAATTGTTAAAATCTTCGAAAGTTTGAATTGAATTTTCCTTACTGTTTCCACGGTTTCTATTTACATTATTATATAGGGTCATTGTCTCTGTCTTAAATTACCTTTACGCTAAAATACTTATCGATATTATTCCCAAAACGACCCATAACAAATTTTCTCGCTGTGTATCAACTGGGCTCACCATACCGCTGCACACGCACAAAAGCGCCAAAATTACAAACGCAGCGAGTGGTCTTTGTTCAAGTGGCAGGGGGGAGGGGAGGCAGCAGGAGCAGAGAGTAAGGAGCCCTGTTGGGTGTTTTTGGTGTGCGCCATAAAGGACTGCAGTGAAGTTGCTCCCATGCCACCCTGCCCCCAGACCCAGCTTCCCCAACCCTCTCACAGGACCCACAAACTTTTATATAGGCGCCGGCGCACGCACATCTGCAAGCCACACAAAACAGTAGGCGGGGGCCCCCAAACCCATGTCAAAGTCAACGCCAAAAAGCAAAGTAAATGAAACGAACGCCCTGCATTTTTTTCCTTTCCTTGTGGCAAAAGCAAAAAGTACAATTTTCTTGAACGTCCTTGATCCTTGCAACGCACAGTAATAATAACAAAAACAGCGGCGCCTGCTGGTCGTCTTCCCAAAACACAAGCACACTCACACACACCCACACAATGAGAAAGCATAGCATACTTTTTGGGGCGTGTGTGTGTGTGGGGGGGGGTACGCCTTATCAGTTGTAAAAACAAAACCGGAAGCCCACACAGGAAGTCGCCAGTAGCTAAAGAGCGAGGGAGAGAGCCAACGCACGAACGTCGTCGAACTTTTTCAGGGTTTTTGTGTATGAAAGTGAAAGCTGAAGGCAAAGGACAAGGCAATATTATTGAAAAGGAAAGTGAAAGAGAGAGAGCGCGCGTAGGACGCAAGCGCACTATGCGAATAGTTATAAACAATGCAGAAAAGCTTCTGCGATGCGCACGCCAGAGAGAGAGAGAGTGAGCGAAAGAGAGGCAGTGCAATTGTCTCAAGAAAAGCTGCTCTGCGCTTCATTTTTAATGGCCGCAATGTCCTTGGCCAAGCAAACGTGCCGAAGGATAACGCACAATGCGGCATCGTGGACGCCAGCAGCGACGCCTCAGCTTCGTGCCTTGCATTTACTTTCACTTTCGCCGGAAAACGAAGAAGGAAACCAACCCCCAGCCAGGCTGTCCCCCCTTCCCCCTAGCCAGTGCCTTGCATATAATGTACTTTTTGTCGAATAAAAACTTTTACCCTAGAGCTTTTGCATTTTTTTTTTCTTGTGTTGGTTGTTGCTTTGCCAAAGTTTATTTTTGACAGAGTTTTATGTGCCTGGCGGGCAGGACACCGCTGCAGCCCAGGGAGGCCCCCGAAAATGACAAAATAATGTAATTTGCTTCGTAGATTTATGCGTGCTGCGCCTCCTTTTTGCAAGGAAAACGCAACGTTGTCGTTTCCTTTTGGGTAGCTCCTTCAGTACTCCCCCGCTGTGCGCCTTATGCTGCCTGTTTTCATCTTATTTTCTTCATGTTTTTCTTCTATTTTTTTTTGTTGTTGGCTTGTGTGGGTGTGTGTGAGTGTGTTTTTTTTAAGCCGCTTGTGCGAATTTAGGGCAGGTTTCATTGCCGCTTTAAGCAAATCTTGCTAGCTTTTTCTACATTTTGCCGGCAGCTAAAGTTGGCCGACGAGAGTGGTTAAGAAACTTGCGAGTTTTGCTAAATTGAAAATAAATATCAAGGTGGGTTCAAAGCGGAAATAAAGCTTAAGGGGGAAATTGGATAAAAGTTCGATTTTTAAAGCATTTATAAAACATCCAAAATATATATGAGAAAATGTAGGAAATACTAAGAGACAGCCATCTGCCTTCTCTAATGTAACACATTTTCAGATTTTAAATATCATTCCGATAATTTTCAATTTTTTTTTCGCATTATAATTTTTATAATTAACAAAGAAAGATATATTAAAAAATTTTATATTGATTTTAATTATTCTTAAGGCATTTTTGAGGTTAATATTGCTTAAGAAATGTGAAAAAAACGTCGTATATTTAAATAGTTTTAAGTCATTTAATAGCGCGATGGTTATACACAGAGCTGTAAACTTCAATTACCATTACCATTTTTCACATAATTAAAAACAATTTTGAAAATCGTAGTTTTAACTAAATATTACGATTATTCAGTGACTATTCCAAAATTCAATTACTTTTACAATTACTTGGATAATTGAAGCTGTTAAGGGTGATTATTGAGTAATCGCCATTTCGATTAAATTTAGTTATAATGAATAGTGGAAACAATACACTCATAAAAATTTAGAACGAATAATTTGAGCACAAACGCTTTTGAAAAAAAAATTTAGTCGCACCTGAATTTTCAAGAATTTCGCTCTTGGAATCGAGACAAATTCATTCTCAATGCACAAACTTATTATACTTTATGTACATTTGGTACAGAGTATAAAAACTAAGATAGATGGAATGAGCTAGTAATTGTTTTAAGGTACTAAGGCTTAACATAGAGTAAAGGCAGGAAATTATTTTGTGAAACATGGTATACTAACCCTAAGAGGTATAAACGATTTTTGGGTCAAATTAAATAATTGGTTTGCAAAGTCAGTAATGGGATTCCTCGGTCTAATGTTGAAATCATCGTTAATTTAATTAAAGCTAAAACCATCGCAATTTTTAAAGACTTCTACCCCATAAAATACGGAGTGAATCAAGTAAGCTTTGAAAATTTGAAGTCGGATTTTTTGAGGCAGATACGCAATTGTCAAGTTAAGCTGTCGTAGCATTTAATAAGTTTTCCCAACTGCCCAGGTTATATGACCGCCCCTTTGAGCGCGTTGTGCCAAAAAAGAAATCAAGATCGACAGCCAAAACCAAGTCGGTGGATATTTTTCAGAAAAAAAATATTTTATTGATATTTATTCATCATCCAAAGGAACTGAAAAATGTGAAAAGGATATTTTAAAAAAATGGATCTTTAAGTGGACATTTCGAATATCCATTCTACGGGGATCTTTTTTTTCTGTGTGTAGCAGTCGACATTAGTCTCAGAGATCCAAGAGATGAATGGCTCCCTGAAACCTAAATTGTGCGAGGATAATACCCCTCATATGCACTGCTGAAAAACAATTTAGTACAAATTATTTGAGCGCCTCAGTTCCGTTCCTTTTCTTTGGCTGCACATGATTGTATGTACATTTTTTGGATGCTAGCTTAGTGAAATTCCAACTTTTATATTTCTTTATTAAAGCTATCAATGTGTGAGATGCTTGGCTTGGCCCTTTGGGGCTGTAAAGCCAATTTTGCATTTACACTTACATCGGTGAGATTAGTATGTGCCATAGGACTTAATTTAATTGCATGAGGCTTTTCGCTATTTGATTTTATTTTGTTTTTGTACAAGAAAAAAACACCACACACTTACCCGCACTCAGCACACTCTACCTCTTTCTCTCGCGCTCTCAGCAAAACAGGTTACTCCACAACATCTTTTCTTTGGCTTTTTCAGACACTTCGTGCAAAAATTTTCAAAATTTTCTTTCTTAGTGCGCACCTGCAAAACTAAACGAAGATCTATGCCAAATCTTAAATCTGTAGGATAAGCAGTTTAGGCTGTGGGTTAATAATATGTCAGTCTGTCAATCAGTGGGGCGCACAGATTGGGATATGAAAATAAGCTCATCACGTTTCACATCAAAACCTTGTAAGCAGAGATTAAAACCGGAAATCCGAAACCGTAACCCGTAACCGCTAAAAGCGCTTTAAAATTTGAAACCGAAACCGTACCCATAACCGAAAAAAATTTTCTTTTTAAAACCGTAATCGTATAACCTTTATTTACAAAACCGGTTTCAGTACCGTAACCGAAACAAATAAATGTGTTAAATTCTGTTTCGGTCCACTGCAAGGTCCATGGACTGGAGGCGGAAATGTTTGTAAAATAAAATGTTTTTGTATGCTAGTTGTGTATTGCTGATTTTTTTAGCAAAGAAACATAACCTTTGTGTTTAATATCGACACGGACGTATTTGAATTCCCCATCACAAGTGCGAAGAGCATTGCCAGTTGTGGCTTTTGCGTAGTACTCTGTCTCACTTTGTCGTATGCGTGCTCATGGTGGAACTAATAAGTTGAAGCTAACACACATATATTGGGACTCAAAAGAGGCTGAGGCTGCTTAGTTAAACGAAATTTAACATGTTTGTTAAAAAGATCACATACACACTCACACTTGCGAATTAACTGGATTGAGTTATCTGGGGAATATTAATAAAGTGAATTTAATATTTGCTATTTATGATATTTCGATGAATTACAATCTCAATTAAGATGCCATTTCTGAGAATAACCATTTGTTATATGAAAGTACACAACACCAAATAGTATATACGTTGACCAATGAATATTTATCTAATACTTTTGTGTTAGTGTCTCTCCGTCAAAACTTATAATGTTAAACTTTTAAATAGGCAAAAACAAAGGAGACAATTTTGTGTAAGAAGTTTGAGCTTAGTCCATTTATCAAATAAATGGAGTAGGATTTGTCAAAGTAATATTTTTACTAGTAACCGTGAACCAAAACCCGAAACAGATTAAGGCTAAAAACCGTAATCCTAACCGTAACTCATATCTCACAACCGTAAAGTAACCGTCACCTCAAAATCTGTGTAAAAGCGTTTAATATTAATTATCGCTGAAGTGGAACGCGTTAACATTAAAGACAAAAAGTTTTTTTCACAAAGATCCACTTTTCGACCGACAGTTCCTATGGCAGCCATAAGATATAGTCATCCGATTCGGTCGGTTCCGACATATTAGCAGTGTGCTGTAAAAGAAGACTCTGTGCAAAGTTTCAGCCCGATAGCTTTAAAGCTGAAACACTGGTTTGCGTAGAAACAGACAGACAGACGGACGGACAAAGCTCAATCGACTCAGCTCGTCGCCCTGATTAAGAATATATATAGTTAATAGGGTCGGAAATGTTTTGCTTGTGACATCTAGATAAATAAAACTTACTCCAAACACTGTGCTTTTTCCGCAGGAGCCTTTCTTTGTTTTATGTGTTGTAATAAGTTGGTGAAAAGATCGAAGTGGACTTTTGGTTCTTTGGTTGTCAAGGCTGTTTTTTGGACCTTTTTTTTAAAAAAATCTTATTTGAAAACGCAAAGAGTATTCCAAATCTGTTATTTTTATTTTGTTACAAACAGATAAAAGTAAAAAAAAAATGTTTACTGCTTCGATGCGAGGGCTGTATGGTGCTGGCGGCCATGATTCAAGGTCTCCAGGATGTCAGAAATGAAAAGTGGAAATGGGGTTATAATCAGAAAAGATGTAATTCTGGTCTGAACCTCCAACAAAATTTTGTGATTTTTTTTTTGACAAAATGGCGGCCATTAAAATATGAAAAATCTATTTTTGGCCCTTTTTTTTGTATTTAAGCTTAAAAAAAAATAGTAAAAAATGTTTTAAAATTCTGATTGAGGTTCAGACCAGAATGGTAATAATTCTGCGTCGATTTCAGTTTTGATCATCAAAATCGGTTCAGTGTAACTGGAGATATCATGGCCGCCAGCTCGAAAAACGTGGTTACGAGATAAATGCGTTTAAAGTTTGAAGTAATATAAAAATTACTTGTATTTGTAAAGACATTGCTCCACTAAAAAGGCTATATCTTCTGAAGTATTTCGAATTTCAAAAAATCCTTTTGGGGCGATATTCTCAAATGTCCAAGCTATAAAAAAATGCAAAAAGAAAAAAATCGAAAAAATATTTTTGCATATGAGGAATACCCCCCTTAATAAATCAACCTTTTCTACTAGCAAAAAATTTTTGCTGTTAACAAAATGCAGCTGAGTTCTAGAGGTAAGTCAAAAATTGTACAAAAAATATATGTATATAGTATAGATAAACCATTTATCACATCTCCAAAAAATTACGATCGTAGAAGGCGCTTCTGGTTAAAATTAAATTTTAAAAATTGTCATCAACTAAGTAGGCGCACAAAAGGTATTTAAAAAGATTGTGATTTTATTTCTCATTCAGCTGTTCGCTTTCGAGCGGAGCTGGATGCATTTTTCTTTTTATTTATTTTACACCACAAAAACGAATATTATTGGAAAAATTTTATTTATTTCAGATTGTTTGGTTTATTATTAATTCACTTGAAATTTTGTGTATTTCCTTATTCCTCCTTTTTATTTTTCAATCATTTTCTTTAATTTCTTCTGGGAATGGAAATATGGAGGTTTTACTATTTTCATAAAGATTTGTTAATAAATAGCGAAGTTATAAAAATGTAAAGTTATGTCATATATTTGGGCTTGGGGTCTGTTTAAAAATGTATTGCCTACTTTTAGGCTTTTCCTTGAGAACCACAAATTTTGGCATTTCTTTGAAGCTACTTCTTACTGTTTAGAGAATCGGACCACATAGCTATCATCCTCTCTCCAACTAATAGTTACTCCCTCTTATCTCGACTAGTTAGAATTCAATTCCATTTTTGTTGAATTTATTTTCAATTTATCTTTTTCTAAATACCTTTTCTAGTTTTTTTTTTTCTTTCTCTTTGCACACTTTTTTTTTTTGTATATTTATTTTGTTGACCATTTTAAATATGAAAACAAACAGAGAAACGACCAACGACCATTGTCATGGTCACCTAATCCGGCTGACAAAATGGCAAGGCTCTTAGTCGTCCTTAGCTGGGATACACAAAAGAAGCCCCCGAGGACCAGAATAATCATTTTAAATGCAAACCAAAAACGATGACCAGCTGTGCTACATTTTGTCGGAAAGGGACTGCACATGTCCATTTAGGATGATGCACAGCAGATTCTTTTTCATTTAATTTGGTGCTTTTAAGGAGTTAAGGTGGGAGAGGAGCAGCGGGCATATACAACAACCTTCCAACTGTCAGTCAGGCCATCATTTTTGGAGCCTCTGAAAACTTTTGCCTGCCACGCACAATTTTCCACTTTCAACTTTGCCAAAAACAGTTGAGTGGGTGGGGAGGGAGGGGGTGAAGAAATGCAGAGGGTGTTGTGGGCTGAGCTTTATGCTTGGCTGATGTTGCGATAAGCAGCCAACATCGTCGACAACGTCGTCGTCGCCGCCGCAATGCTGCACACAGAAGTGTGGCAGGGGGAGAAGTGGTCGAACTTCTGCTAGGCCCTGCGGCAGGGTTGAAAAATAGGCAGTTTGTTGTTGTTGTAGTTGGCGCCAGTTTCCCATGTAAAAGTTGCTGAAAAGTGTAACGCAGTCAAAGCCAAGGGCGGGGGCGGTGGCAGGCAGCGGTTGTGGCTGCTGCTGCTGCTGCGTCGCCTACGCGGCATAGTTTTCACTTTTTGTTGTTGGATTACACTAGCTAAACTAAAGTATAACGAATTTGAAAGATCATTTGTGAAAATTGGAAAAATAATATATTTTTATAATAAATTGAAAGGAGGCAGAGGGCCGACCTCGAAGGGCTCTCTGAAACTGTGTTTCTTTATATTTTTTTTTCATTTTTAAAATTTACCGAACAAATTTTACACACTCATTAGCACATATATGTGAAATCGTAGGTCCACATCGCAAACTTCCCCTCAAATTTCCTTGATATTCACTTGTATGGCCGTTACTTATCTTTGACTTTGACTTATCCCAGCGCCATTTTTCCATTTCCAAAATTTAACAGTTCAATTTTAAACAAAATTGCATCAATATCATTTTCCGACTTTGCTGGTAGGTTATCCAAAACTGAAAACTTTCCAACTTAGGGTCGGATATTTTTTAATGGAAAATATTAGGGTTGTCGAAGACATTAACGATATCGAATTATCGATATTTTTGCCCAAATTGACGAATATCATTATCGCATATTTTTCAGAGGCGATATATCGAAAATCAAATATTTTTTAAATGAGATTTTTTGGTGATATTTTTGTATTAGCGTTCGGTCACACTGTTGCGAATGACTGTTTCTTGTGCTCTGAACATTCACAATCATAAATACGCACTTAAAAGAAAAGCATGTAAATGCTTGGCTGAAATGCAGCTCATCCACGTTAAATCTAAGTATAAATGATTTTGATTTCTGGGAATTTGTGCCCTTTGTGTGTCAAATTGGCGGCTAAAAAGGGCATAAACAGGCTCGGACTTATTTAAACGCCGGAAGTTTTAATGTAAATCAATTTTAATTATTTTTAAAAAATTCCAATTTTTTAAACCGAAAAATCAACCAAAGCACGCATTAGTAGTGGATGCGATAAAGAATTTGGGAGCCTTTAATAGTAAATATGGAAACTAAGCAAATAAATTTTTTTTAAAGTAATGTACTTGTGTCTATTTTCGGATAATGGGCGCAAATCAAATGAAATATTGGAAGCTGTGCTATGTATGAAATGCAAGGACAATCTTCCTGTCTGTTGAGTGGATGATTGTTATTTACCTTATGACCTTAGTTTCATTAGTTTATATAGATATTTTACGAAATATTCGACAACCTGAAATCTCATGTTTAGTTAAGATCCGAGGCTATTTTATTGATGTTACATTGAATTGTGACTCTCCACTGACCTCGAGCCAGCCAAATGCAAGACTTTGACAAAAACAGAACGCCAAAAGCCCATAAAAAAAAAAATGTTGAAATTTTATATTTAGATATTTTCTGTCACAGGTTTAACAATTATTTGTAATTGGTTACAAACTTTTCTCTAATTCTTAAGAGACTCTTTGACTTTCTCTCCAAACCTATTGTAAGCGTAATTAAATTTAAATTTAATGATATTTTCATTTGAGACGGTTTGAAGTCCAGACAAATCTTCAGCACTTAGAATAAAACTATTATTAATATTGGAAATTATTTTATCCAGATTTTTCTTTTCAAAATGGCTTTAAATTTTACTTTAAATAGTTTTCGAAATCACCAGTAATGCTATTGACAATATTTTTAGCTTCCATACATAAATTTATTGAATTTGCCAATGGTAGACCCTTTGCTTCCAAGGAAGTTATGATTTCGGACACTCTCTCGAAAATCGATTTTTTATATATAAAATCCCGATATAGATGGGGACTTTTATCAGCACAGATCAGTATTTCAAAAACCTAAAATGCAAATTTAGAAGTAAAAAAACTTTTAAAACTTTTTTTAAAAAATGCAAACAAACTAAAGTAAGTTGTCCAAAATGTTTCAAAATTTTAAAATATTGTTTGTTGATAAAAACTATCTTACGTCAGCTATCCCTTTTATTTTTTTTCTAAAAAATTATATTATTTTTGGTTTTTTATAAACAAAAAAAAAAACAAAAGTTACCTAAATACAATTGTTAGCAATTTATCTTTTGGTTGTTTTCAAATTGTAATTTTTAACAGAATAAGTCAAATAGCAAATAGGCTTAAGTAATAAAAATGAATTTTAAAATATTGTCCACCAAAACAATCCAAAAAAATGTCCACCGAAAACAACCACAAGGCAAACCTGCCAACTTCTCCAAATTTGTCAATAAAATTTTCGGAGTTTTTAATTTTCTTTTCAAAATTAAATGTTTCAAACTTTTAAACGAGTATAAATTAACAAATTATTAATAAGTTTAATAAAATATGATTTAAAAGCATAATTTAATGAAGTGTCGAAAAAAAACCTATCGATAAATTATGTCGGCGATAATTTCAAATCACGAAATGGAAAACAAGTTGTCAGCGGTGTAACTTTTAACTTCGCTTTTTACATTTATTTTAATTTTTAAAAGTTGTGGGATGATTTTATGGTGGCAACATTGAACTCCGGAGGAAGAGGCAGTAATGCCATATGGAATAGCAGTTGCATATCTCGGCAGAAAAGAAGCTTACGCTTTATCAAAAATCAAAAAAGGATTGCAGCATTTCTAAAACTCTTGGAAAGGTTTTGTTTCCCTTGTCACTGACCTTCCCCCAGCAATATACAAAGCAATTAACGCAAACGCGGGCATTTTTATACCCTTGGAGAGGGTATATTAAAATTGTCCGGATGTTTGTAACGCATAGAAGGAAGCATCTCCGACCACATAAAGTATATATATTCTTGATCAGCATGCCGAGCTGAGTTGATATAGCCATGTCCGTCTGTCCGTCTGTCCGTCCGTCTGTCCGTCCGTCTGTTTCTATGCTATCTCCTCCGTCAGTTTTAAAGCTATCGTAACCAAACTTTGCACGAAGTCTTTTGGTATAAATACGCTGCACATTTGTCGGAACCGGCCGGATCGGATGACTTTAGCATATAGCTGCCATAGGAATGATCGGTCGAAAAACTAGTTTTAGTAAGAAAAACTTTTTTGTTTTCAATGTTATCGCTCCTAACGCTCGTATTTATAAGTTTTTAATGATTTCACATAATTTCACCAAAGCTTGTCGAAATCGGACTACTATATAGTATAGCTGCCATACAAAAGTTAGGTCTGAAAAAAAGTCTTAGTGAGAAAAACTTTTTTGTTTTCAATGTTATCGCTCCCAACGCTCGCATTTATAAGTTTTCAATGATTTCACATAATTTCACCAAAATTTTTCGAAATCGGACCACTATATAGTATAACTGCCATACAAACTGTCAGGCACATATCAAGCTCCAAGGGTATAGAAACTTCGGTCGAGCCGAAGTTAGCTTGCCTCTATTTTTGAATTTATTTTTGTGCACTCCACTCACTTGTAAGCAACAGGGTTGTCAACACAAAATAATTATTTGGCGGGTAAGAGTTTATTTAAATTATTAACCCGATAAAATTGAGTATTAATGGCTTTAAAATTATTTATTAGTTTGGAACTCAGTGCATACCAAAAACGCTTTCAGCATTTGGTTTAGAAACTTCAAAAATAATTTGTATCCAACAATTATTCAAATTATTTTGAAGCCAACAGCCCTGCCGTGGCAGCAACAACGCAATTGCTTCCAGTCAGCTGTTTTTTGGCAGCTACTCCGAAGCTAACTCCGAAAAATGAAATCTCCGACATTTGTGGAACACCGACATTTGGATTGGTTGTTTTCAAAAACAACTGACCCCTAAATCTCTAGAGATTTCTGGAACACATGGGTTTTAAACGGTTTTGGTGGTAAGTCCTTATTAAGTAGCGGAGCGGAGCTTTATGAAAATTTTTTTTAGCGACAGGAAACGATGTTCTTACTTTTTCAGCAATTTAATTTAAGCCGTGTGCTAAACAAGTAAGGCGGTCACAGCGGGAAACAGATGCATTTTTTACTTCCTCAAACTGTTAACACGACAATAAAAATCAGCATGAAGATACTTTTTCGCTGAATATTCCTACAATAAAATTAGCGATATATCCTTGCTTAGCCGTTGTTTCGTTCACTAATTCTAAACGCTTTTGTCTTTAATCTGGGATTAGTTGTCCGGTGTATTTTTTTTTTTAGTTACCAATGGTAGCATTGCTAAGCACATTTCCGCAACCAACGCAATGCAAAAGTCCATTTTAAATTCATTGTTGGAATTGTCGGAAAAGGTGCCGGATGTTTGGATGCTTTGAACCTTTTATGAAGTGAAGTAGCAATTGCAGCCACAATTGAAATTTTTCGCAACGAATCATAAATACTAAAACCATTAGAAAGTACTTTTAATTTAACAATCAGGCTTAAGCTAGGTACGGAGATACTTGCGAAAAGTGTGCGAATCGGCTGAATCGAGTGTTTTGCCCCCGCCACCCCAAGGTAAGGAACTATAAGCAAACAGAATAATAAGAGATTTTATTTAATAATTTCCGGGGGAAAAAAAAAAGAGGGATAAAAAAAGATTAGTTTTTTTTGTGTATAAGTTGAAACACAGTAATATATAAATGAAACAACCTTGTTCGGCCCAGGTCACCATTAATCCCCCCCTTATTAATATTGTCCTAGGTGTGTTAAAGGATTAGTAAATAGTTATCCCACCCACTCTACCCCCACCCCCTCCCCTCTTTTTTTGTTTGGTTGCCCCCTTACGTCGTTGTCTTTGGTTGTCCAATGATGGCCCTGCCCTCGTTGGTAAAATATATGTTTTGAAAAGAGGGGGAGAAAAGTTAAAAAAAATTTAAATATACAGTTAATTTTTGTGTTATTTTTAACCAGGTGGTGTATTGATGTTGTTTATTTAGTTGTTATCCAACCACACACCTATAAAAAAGGTTTTTATCCCTTTTACACCCACTAATAAATCATTTTTTTTTGGGGGGTTATTTTCACGAAGAAGAATTAATAACTAAAAACAAAGTTAAAATATCCTCCAAGTAGAAGTAGTACTAAAATTGTAATATTATTTATAAATATAAATTTTTTGGGTTTGTTGGGCAACAATATTTTTTCTTCTTCTTCTTCTTCTTTAATGGCCATTACAACCGTTAGACGGTCTGGGCCTCTGCGATTAACGCTCTCCATTCGCTTCTGTTCTGTGCGAGCTGCCACCAGTTGGTCACACCAAGCTCGGCAATGTCTTCCCGCACCTGGTCTTCCCATCTTAGTGGTGGTCTTCCCACCTTGCCGCCTCCATAGTCAGCCGCCTTCGATTTATACGCCTTTTTTGCTGGAGCTTCTTCCTTCATCCTGGCGACATGTCCTAGCCAGCGCAGCCGCTGCTGCTTTATGCGCTTGACCAGGCTGGTGTCCCCATAGAGCTTATACAGTTCGTCGTTTCTTCGAATGCGGAAATCATCGCCGACTTTTAAAGGTCCATAAATCCTCCGAAGAATTTTTCGTTCAAACACGCCAATCGCCGCTTCATCCGCTGCTGTCATTGTCCATGCTTCTGCGCCATATTGCAGGACTGGGATGATAAGCGACTTGTACAGGGCTATTTTGTTCTTCGCTTGAGGTCTTTGCTCTTGAACTCCCTACTTAGCCCATAGTAGCATCGGTTCGCAAGAGTGATTCTTCGTCGGATTTCCAGACTGATGTTGTTCTTGCTGGTTATCATCGTTCCGAGGTAGACGAAATCCTCTACAACATTAAAGTTGTACCCCTCCATTGTAACAGATTGCCCAAGTCGCAATGACTTTTTGTCCGCGGTTACTAGGTACTTCGTCTTGTCCTCATTTACCGCTAAACCCATTAATCTAGACTCCTTCTCAATCTCTGAAAACGCCTTGCTTACTGCCCGTGTGGTTTTGCCGATAATGTCAATATCATCGGCATATGCAAGTAGCATTAGATTTTTATAAATAAATCCGCCGGTTCTGTTGGCATGTTCGCACTTGCGCAGTATATCTTCCATCAGTAGATTAAAGAAGTCACACGATAAGGTATCGCCCTGCCTAAAACCTCTTTTGGTATCAAATGGTTCGGAGAGGTTCTTTCCTATTTTGACGGAGCTTTGCGTACTTCTCAACGTCATCATGCAAAGTCGAACGTACTTTGCTGGAATACCTAAAGTAGACAGGGCTTTGAAGAAGCTTGACCTTATCGGTGTGTCGAAGGCTGATTTATAATCAACAAAAAGATGGTGTGTTTGGTTGCCTCTTTCATAGGTTTTCTCCAGGATTTGTCGAAGTGTGAAAATCTGGTCTGTGGTGGATTTACCAGGTCTAAAGCCACACTGATAAGGTCCAATCAGTGTATCAATAAACGGCTTTAGACGTTCACAAATAATGCGGGACAGAACCTTATATGCGATGGGGAGGAGACTGATCCCGCGGTAGTTGGCGCAAACTGCAGGGTCTCCTTTTTTAAAGATTGGACAGAGAACACTTAGATTCCAATCGTCGGGCATGCTTTCGTCAACCCATATACGGCACAGAAGTTGGTGCATGCACCTTACCAATTCTTCGCCTCCAGCCTTGAACAATTCAGCGGGCAGCTCATCAGCGCCTGGTGATTTGTTGTTCTTTAGCCTTCGTATGGCTAAACAGACTTCCTGTTGGGTCGGCGGGTCTATCTCTATGTTGTCGATCGGTGGCATCGTTACTTCTCTAGTGGCGGCATCCTGTTCGTCATCGCCTCCCAGTAGGTTGGAGAAGTAACTTCTCCATTTGTTAAGCGCCACTTGCGGATCTGTGACTAGATTCCCGTGTTCGTCTTTGCATTGTGGGACTCTGGGCTTGAAACCTTCTGTTAATTGCTTAATCTTTTGGTAAAATTTTCGAGTCTCGCTCATGCCGAATAACATCTCGACTTCCTCGCGCAAGCGCCTTTCCTGCTCATTCTTTTTTCTTCTAAATAGGCGCTTCTCCTCTTTCCTTTTCTTCTTGTAAACAATTTTATCAGCATCCGCTCTCGTCTGCAGAAATGTCTTGTACACCACGTTTTTCTCTGCAGTAGCGCGTCGGCACTCCTCATCGTACCAAGACCGCCTTTGAGGGGACTCGGAGTACCCGAGTACCTCCTCGGCAGCCGCTCTCATGGAGTGTGATATTTGATTCCATTGTTCACCTATATCGGAAGGGGATGGGGAGGATTCCTTGAGCAGTTGGGCGAGTTTAGCTTTGTAGGCTTCGGAGGTCCCTTGTGATTGCAGCATCTCGACGTTTAGCTTTCGACGTGTGCCAGTGCGTGCGGCATGCGCCACACTGAGCCGTGTGCGTACCTTGGCTGCAACAAGGCAATGATCCGAGTCAATATTGGCTCCTCGAATCGCGCGCACATCTAGTACACTTGATGAATGCCTTCCGTCGATCACAACGTGATCAATCTGGTTTCGAGTTCGTTGATCAGGGGACTTCCAGGTCGCCTTATGGATGTCTCTATGTTCAAATCTGGTACTACTTACGACCATGTTCCGGCCCGCAGCGAAGTCTATTAGCCTCTCTCCGTTACCAGAGGTTGTTTCATGAAGGCTAAAGCGTCCGACTGTCGAACCAAAAACTCCTTCTCTCCCGATTTTCGCGTTAAAATCGCCTAGCACGATCTTTATGTCGTGGTCGGGGCAGCGCTCATATAGTTGTTCCAGGCGCTCATAGAATTCGTCTTTTATCGGGTCTTTCTTGTCCTCTGTTGGCGCGTGAGCACAGATAAGACTAATATTAAAATATTTTGCCTTAAGTCTGAGCGCGGCAAGCCGCTCGTCAACTGGTGTAAAGCTGATGACAGAGTGGCGCAGTTTATCACTCACTGCAAAGCCGCACCCAAACTCGTGCTTGGTAGCATGACCGCTGTAGTAGATCTCCCAGGGGGGTGTTTTATTTCCTGTCTCATCCTGTGGTAGCGCTATTTTCTTGCTTCCATATCCAATCCATCGCATTTCCTGGAGTGCGGTAACGTCCGATGAACTGGACGCCGCTCACGTTAGTCAGCAGCAATGCGGGTGCATTGCCACTGCTTCCGGTGGTCACCACGAGGAGGTGTGAGTCGACTTGAGACGTAGTAAGCCAGGATCACTCTGGGTTCGCCAAGTTGAACCGATCAGAAGCTTTCCCTGACCACATACGCCCCCTTTAGGTCCAGAGCTCTATGACTAGAAGTTCTAAACCACCACCCACATTCATTAGCTTCCGAAGAAATGCACGTTTAAAATACTAATTTAAGGTAGTTGTAATAAAATTGTTATTTAACTGGTTGCAAACGTATCGGTAATGTGTAAGTGGTGGTATATCTATGGACACTTACAACATATATTAAACCTATCCAAATTGGTAAAGCGGTTCTTAAGATAAACGAGTTTTTTGTTTCACCTTTCCGCCCTCATAACTCTACTCCAACAGCGATTAGAAGACTACAAACTTAGGAGAGTGAGTTTCTCATTGATGGTAACAACATATTTAAATTTGGTGCTGATCGAAGTGGGGGCAGTTTTTGTATGCTTATTCTGCTATGCCCTTTGTCATATTGGTTGATTTTCGGCATTTCAATTGTTGGAAAAAGTTCTTGTTTGTTTTAAGATTTAAGTTTAGTTTTTCTCTGATCACCATTTAGATTCAGAATGAAAATAATTACATACTTTTTTGATGTGAAACATCTTTAATTTCGGTACGGACGATTTTAGTAGCAGTAAAATTTGATTTCAGCGTCACGTGACGCTGACGTCATTCTTGTTTTGTGTTGTTTTGATTTGTGGAGTTTCCCGGCAAACACACACACACACAAGAGGATGGGAAGAAGGGGGAAGCGAAGAGGTAGGAAAGATGCTGAAGAGATCTGGGTGTGATCTTGGTGGGATCTGATGGTATGTGGGAGGGATTTGGGCGGACTCATAGGAGACCAGATAGCTGGGCGGGATCTGGGAGCGTTATGGGTGGGATCTATGTGGGATCTAGATGGGGATCTGGGTGGGAGCTGGGCAAGAACTGGCTGAGTTCTGGGTGGGATCTGGGAGGGTTCTGGGTGGGATCTGGGTGGGATAAAGACGGTATGTATGGGTGGGAATGGGGTGAGATCTGGGTGGGATCTTAGTAGTATCTGGGTGGTTTCTGAGTGGGATGTGAGTGGGATCTGAATGGTATCTGTGTGGGATCTGGGCCGGATCTGGGAGGGATCTGGGAGCGATATGGGTGGGGTCTGGGTGGGATCAGTGTGGGATTTGTATGAGGATGGGCGGGAGCTAGGAGGGTTCTGGGTGGGATCTAGGAGGGATCATGGCGGTAACTGGGTATGATCTGGCCGGAATCTAAGTGGGATCTGGATAGGATATGAGTGGGATCTAGCTAGGTTGGATCTGGTTGGGATCTGGGCGGGATCTGTATGGAGTCTTGGTTGGATCTCACCTTGGTGGTATCTGGGTCGGTGAAACATCATCATTTATCTGTATCAGCACAATAAACAAGACTTCCTGAAAAGTGAAAGAACACTGCACAAGAGATCTTGATGCTGGTATCTTTACTTCCTGTTAGTTTTCTTCTTTCGAAACCTAAACCTAAGCCTCATGTTTCACATACCTCAATATACCTCTGTATTGCTCGCATTTTAATATTGAACGAGGTTAATTCAGTTTTTTAAGAAATTTTTTTGCATATTTTGCATATTTTCGATATGCATTAAAATTTGTTATATTTGAACGATAAAAGGTCTTAATACCTACCTTAATACTAATATAATAATATAATATCTGATGAAAATTGTGCAAAATTCGCGATCTACTTATTAGTTTATTAAAAATCCCCAAATTATATATTATATCTATAAGTTTATAAAAAAAGTATTCAAAATTCGTCTTCAAAAAGTCGTCCCCTTGCAGTTGTTTTTGTTTGTACTAAAAATTTACGCACTTTTCTCTCTGTGTGTGTGTGTGTGTGTGTGTGTGCGTTTCTAAGCAAGTACATAGGGGGCGCCGTTATGTGCGCAGATTTCCTTTCGCTGGAAACAGACTTTCGTTTTCACTTGCCACCTACCGCCAGAAGAAATTGAATGAGCCGTTGGCTGAGGGGCAGAGGTGGGAGGGGACAGTTGGCCAAAAAAAACTTTCGACATCAAAAAGAACTACTTTCGATAATCACAGTCCTGGCGCCAACTGAATTACTTGTACAATTTTTGCTCAACTTTTACGGCTTTATTTTTTAATATTTTAAAGTAAGTTCAAATTTCTATTGCCTACTTTTATGCGCATAACAAATTTGGCCCAAAACTTTTTGTGCAGTTTTTTATGAGCATTTTATGCGTTTATTGTTTTGATTACATCAATGGGGCAAAAGGCAGACAAACGATTTGTAAATTGTCAGGAATAAAATATGACATCATTGAAGTCGCTCCAGAAAATGGAAAATGCAATGTGTGTGGGGGGTTGAGAACTGAATTTACCCTGGCTGAGGCTAAACTGTTGCAGTTGCTAATTTGGATTCAAGGGAGAAAGTTTCCATTTCAAGGGAAAAGGGTTGGTCATGAATTTGAGAAGCTTGTTTTACCTGAGCGGAATGAGGGGGTTGAAGGAGTTAGCCTAGTCAATAAATGGAATGCAATTTGTGTGTATTCAAATGGTAATTGAAGAAACAAAAATAAAGTAAAAAAATCCGCTTTATTTTTAATTTATTAAAAAACTAAGAGTTTACACTTTTATTTTAATTTTCAACTTTAAATATTCGTTTGAATTAACGTTTTGTTTTTCAAACATATCGCCTATCGAGGCAAATCTATCGCCCACTAGCTCCACCTATCAAGCGCCCTCTGCTTTTTCTTACGTCATTTAACCAACACTGATCTGTGGTATTTTGAAAACACGGTCACACAGCTCAGCAGGCGAATCGAGACGAAGACGAAAGTCGAATATTTTCGACAATAAATTATTAACTAAAGTTGAAGAAACAACAATTTAATAAAATCACAACATGCTGAACGCCGTGTCTCGCCCCCTTGTCCGGGCCAGCAGCCAGGCTTTGAAAACCAGCGGAGTTGCTGTCAACGCTGTGGGTAAGGCCAAAAGAAGACGCAGCCATTTGGCAAATTACATAACAAAAGAGGAAAATTTAACAAGAAAATATATCAATGCCACACTCTAAAGGACTTTAAACAAACAATTATTAAAGTTTTTGCCAACTGGCTTACATAATTTCAACCTAACCTCGCCCCTGACCAAGCGCGCAGCTGATTGCCGAAAGAGCGAGGAAAGCAAAAAGAGAGTTACTGTTTATACCCCCCCTTCTTCATCTCTTCTTGCAGCCACTCGTCAGGGACACACCGATCTGCAGGTGCCCGATTTCTCGCCCTATCGCCGCGATTCTGTCAAGGATGAACGTCGTCGGAACACCAGCGCCGAGGAGCGTAAAGCCTTCTCCTACATGTTGGTCGGTGCTGGAGCCGTGGGCAGTGCCTATGCTGCCAAGGGTCTGGTCAATACCTTTGTGAGCTCCATGAGCGCCACCGCTGATGTTTTGGCCATGGCCAAAATTGAGATCAAGTTGGCGGACATTGCCGAGGGCAAGTCAGTGACATTCAAATGGCGTGGCAAACCCCTGTTCATTCGTCATCGTACCCCAGCGGAGATCGATACGGAAAGGAATGTGGCCACATCCACGCTGCGTGATCCCGAAACGGATGAAGTATGTAGAAATTGAAAAGGGGGGTAAACTACACAAATAACAAAATCATGTGCAAACCACTAAAATTGTGAAAAAGGATTAACTAGATAGCGTCTTTTTAAATGGTTTTTTTTCGATAGTGAAAAAATTTAGTTCATGATTTTAGGGTATATATTTATTTAATTTCTAAATTCCTACCCACCCTGAAACTCATTTTACATAAATAATTTGTCCACTTTAATTCTAGTTAAAATCTTTTTCTACATTTGTATTAATTATTTTAAAGATAAAATAGGGTCCTGACCTTCGGAGACATCGCAAACTTTTCAAGAATCGAAAAGCGAATAAAAATTGTTCCTCTCTTCTTTCCACTGTGAAGATCACAGAGCAACTTGTCAAGTTATCGGGGCCAAGCTTTCAAGCTGTCAAGTTGACGGCGTGCCATATACATTTTTCTCTTACACCTACACAATTTCATTCACATTCAGTCGAAGAGAGTAAGAAGTTGCCTTCACACGGATATCAAGTATTAATTTATGAGAAATGATAATATCGAAGGGCTGGATTTGACAATTTTTGCGTATACTTACGTTGTCATTCGTACAAATTCAAAGTGTAATAACAAATGTAAAAATGTAAGGAAAGAAAGGGAAGGTAAAGATTTTGGTTAGCTGCTTTGTTTACTTCTCGATCGCTGTCTTTACTTGGAGTCCATTCCCAACAATGCGGCGATTAATAAAAAAAAACAGACAATTTTTGTGCAAGAATACTAGTTTTAAACGAGAATAAATCCAAATTTCCGGATCCAGATCCGGAAATGTATATCGAAAAGAACCAATTAACGATTAGAACCAAGACTAGAACCGATATTTTTAATTTCTTGCGTGCTTTTAACAACTGTGTTCGTACTTACATATACACTAGCTCGAGTCTACAATGATACGCTAATTCCCGAGTGCTTTTCCATTATTTATTTTGTGTGTACTTTTTGAATAAGCTCAGCGAGCTTTGAGCATTGAGTTGTGAAATAGCTTTGCTCGTAAAAGCTCTTTGGAGTTCTTTAATGCCAATTTCTGAGTCAATTAAGTTAAATAACTCACTTTTCAGTTGTCTACTTGTTCAGTTGCTCAATTGTTTATCTGAATAATTGTGCATAGTTCCATTTTTTACAATAAAGGTCCATTTTTACTGCGAAAGTTAATTAAAGCCAGACTCGAAACAAATAAATAGAATAGAGAATGAGGATAATAAAAAATCAATAAATAATGGATTTAACCGCCAGGCTTATTTATGAGCTGAAAAATACCTAACCGAATAACTCTTATCATGAATTCGACCTCTGAATTTGGTAATTTGGCCCATTCCTAGTAACGGCTTTTTAAAGCTCTTCAGTCGAGTTGAACTTCGTCCGCCAGCATTAACACGACGTGCAAGGTTAGCCCACATGTTTTCAATTGGATTCATGTCCGGAGAGCGCGCATGCCTTACTAAAAGCTATGATATTCTTCTCAATTTACCAACTACGACTGGCCCTTAAAATGTGATTCGGAGCATTATTTTGCTGAAAGTTGGTCTCCTGGTCCGGCTCTTGCTCCAAAAAGTTAATTAACATTTCATCCAACATGCTTATATAGCCCTCTGTAATCCTGTGACCTCTAATCTGGCAAATCGGGGTCCGATTGTGATAAAAGCGTTCCAAAACATCACAGAGCCGCCACTTTAGTTTTGGGAGGTCGAAATTCGCTTAGACGTTTTAATGTCGTGCCCTTAGTAACTAAAACCATCTGGCCTATTTAAGTTACCCTTTTTTCTTCTCTGAGAGTACCACATTTTCCCACTCCTCCCACCATAACATTTGACGTATCGTAATATACCTTCAGGCTTATGATGTCTTCAATGTAGGCTTAGTCTTCATTTTCTTTAAGATTACAGGTCGCATGAATTCAGAAGGTTACCTAAACTCATTGGATGAACTCTTAGTAGACTTTTTGGACCAAGCGTCGGACCCGGATACAATCTTTAGGCAAGATAACGTGGCCATACACGTGTCAAGTCCCAGTCGAAAGTGGTTCAGTGAACAGAAAATCAAGCTTCTTGAATGGCAAGCTCGTTCTCCGGACATAAATCTAATTAAAAACAGGTATGGTAACCTTGCATATCGTGTTTATGCTGGTGGACGAAAGTTCAACTCGAAAAGCCGTTACTGAGGAATGGTCCAAAATACCAAATTCAGAGGTCGAATTCACGATCGCCATCCGGTTAGGTATTTTCAGCTCATAAATAAGCCTGTAGGTTAAATAATTTAATTGATTATTTATTATCCTCATTCTCTATTCTATTTTTTTATACCCTTGGAGAGGGTATATTAAAATTGTCCGGATGTTTGTAACGCAAAGAAGGAAGCATCTCCGACCACATAAAGTATATATATTCTTGATCAGCATGACGAGCTGAGTTGATATAGCCATGTCCGTCTGTCCGTCCGTCCGTCCGTCTGTCCGTCCGTCTGTTTCTATGCTATCTCCTCCGTCAGTTTTAAAGCTATCGTAACCAAACTTTGCACGAAGTCTTTTGGTACAAATACGCTGCACATTTGTCGGAACCGGCCGGATCGGATGACTATAGCATATAGCTGCCATAGGAACGATCGGTTGAAAAACTAGTTTTTGTGAGAAAAACTTTTTTGTTTTCAATGTTATCGCTCCCAACGCTCGTATTTATAAGTTTTCAATGATTTTACATAATTTCAACAAGATTTGTCGAAATTGGACCACTATAGCTGCCATACAAACTGTCAGGCATATATCAAGCTCCAAGGGTATATAAACTTCGGTCGAGCCGAAGTTAGCTTCCCTCTATTTTTTTGTTTTGAAACTGTCTTTAATTACCTTTTGCAGTAAAAATTGACCTTTTTCTAAAAAATGCAAAAATCATGCTTTTACTTTAATAAAAAGATTCTATATTGTTGATTTACCTTAAACTATGCACGTTTTAACAATTTCTGTCAACAAAAAATATTAGAACATGCCATTTTTTAATAAACAAAATGTAAGTGGCTTTAATTAAATTTCGATGAGTGTATACAGTGCATACTCTTATACTCTTGTAATCATTTGTTTTTCTCTCTCTCGCTGAGAAAACTAAAGTGATCAAGAACAACTGAAGATAAATGAACAATTGAAGACAAACATGTTTACTTGTTCAGTTTAAGGAAGAACTCAGTATTTTTCACTTACTCATGAACAACCCCACCCCAAGTACCACTATTTGAGAACCGATGAATTAGGAACTTAAAAAACCGTACAGAACTTAAACGTTGTGCTGGAACATTTTCGTTTTTGAGTGCAAAGTGAGCACTTAGTTTTGGGGAAGTTTTACTTTTCATATTCGAAACACAAGACTAAACAGATTAGCTCATTACGGGCGCATTCAGTTACACCGACTGTTTACAAATACGGAACAGAATAAGGAAGCCCACAACCGGAACCGAAATACGATTTGGTTTGATTCAGTTTTAAAGTACACTTTTGCCCGCTTCAAAAATGATTAGGTTTGGTTCCCCGACCATTTCACGTAAGCTTATTTCAACTACCATTGTTTTTGTTTAAACTAAGCTTCGTAGTTTTCAATTTTTATTTTTTTAATTTTGGCTTTTTAAATTTAAACGATTGATTTATTTTTTTTATTTTTTTTTTGGTTTTTTTTTAAAAATAATAAAAATTGGGTTTTTATTTTTTAAAGGGGGGGGGGGTTTCTGTACCCCCCGGGGGAAAACAACTTTTATTTCAATCCGAAAGCATGCCGAAGCTGAGGAGAAGAGAGCAATGCGGTCCAACTATTGGTCGTTAGGCTGCTCTTTGTTCTACTGACACAAATTGTGATTTACAATCCAGGGTTTCCCAAGGAGAGATCGCGGAAACGTGGAACATATTTGTAACACATTCGGTTTGAATATGCGAGTATGTTCGCCCCGGGGGATATGAGGAACTTTTATTTAAACAATACTCGAGACAAATTACCTGATTTTGTAAATCGTTGAGTCGCCAACACAAGTTGGGAAATTTTTTTTTTGGATTGAACACTGTATTAAAACAATTGGAAGGCTTTGATTGTGCGATTTAGAATACACCTAGAAGACTTTTTAAACAAACCTTTTCCCAAATAGAGCTGGTACTGTATCTAACTTAAAAGCTTCATTCAAAAGATTTGAACTCCAACCTCTTTTCCTTTCGTTTTCTTGCAGCAACGCGTGCTCAGACCCCAATGGCTGGTGGTGATTGGCGTATGCACGCACTTGGGTTGTGTACCCATTGCGAATTCCGGTGACTTTGGTGGCTACTATTGCCCCTGCCATGGCTCCCATTACGATGCTTCGGGACGTATTCGCAAGGGACCGGCTCCCTTGAATTTGGAGGTGCCCACCCATGAGTTCCCCGACGAGGGCACCCTGATTGTTGGTTAAAATTTTTCTGTTTAAGAGAGACTTTTCCCCCCATGTTAAAAAGAACAGAAATAGTGAATGAATTATTGTAAATTAATAAAATAACAACCAAACTAAATGGCACAGCAAACAATTGGGTAAGGAATTGAAAATGGGTGGGAGCAGTTGGAACTTACCCAATTTACTTTAAACGAAACATGATTTAAGGAAACAACGGTAAAACTGTGTAAAGTCTGGTCTCTCTAAACTCTCAGGGTTGAAAAAAATTTATAAAATAAAAAAAAATATATATATCTATATTTATAAAACATAAATATAAACATATAATTGTAAATCTTAATTTACAAGCATTTAATTTTCTTCGCTCACGAAATTTCTTGCACAAATGCACATCTCTATTAGCAATGATGTAAAGTGTGTAGCGTCGGATATTTAGCGTCAGATTGGAACGATGCCATATGGAACACTGAAGCATTTTTTTTCCTTTTTTTTATTTATTCCACAACTATTAGACTAATGTGTAGATACAGTAAAGGAACAAATAAAACAAATCGCGAAATATCAAAAATTCGCATTTGAGTAAACTGAGGAGTAAATCAAATGTTCAAGAATATCGAAGGACCTAAGATAATCAGGAAGATTGGATAGATAGCCATTGAAGACGTGTATATAAAAGGCGTAGACCAAAAGCCGCGAAATTCATCAAATTATGCATTTGAGTGTTTAAGAATGAATAGTCCGAAATTTGCCAATTTTTCGTATGACCAAAGATTATTATGAAGTTTCAATGGATTGCAATGTAGAAGTAACGGCTCAGGGAACCGCGAAATTTGCAAATTTTTCATATGAACAAAGATAATTTTGAAGACTTAATAGACGGCAATAGTAGACGAGTAAATATAAGAAGTGTAAGCTGTACTGTGAAAAATTAATATTAGAGTTTAGATTTTCTGCAAAATTTTTTGGATTTTTGGGAATCATAAAGATTTGATAGGTGGCGATTGAAGAGGCGTACATAGATCGTTACAACGGTCGAAAAATTCGCGAAATTTTTAAACTTTATGTATAATAAGAATCAAGATCGGTCCAAAAAATCTGGAAAATTAAAATTATATGTTCAGTTTAGATTTAATGGTTGGCAACTAAAAACGGGTAAATAGGAGGTGTCGGTCGATCGTCTTAAAGTTAAAATTGAAACATTGGTTTAATTTTTTTATGAGTTTAAATCGGCAGGAAAACAGGAAGTGTAAGCCGACGGGTAAATAGAAGATAGATCATACAGTCCAAAAAGTTGCAAAATTTCGGAAAAAAAATTTATAAGCTTAGATTATCAATATAATTCGACACTTCTTCGGTTTGTGTTTAAAATTCTTAAATTCTTTTATCGCACGCCGGAAATATGTATTTCAAAACAGTTTTATGGCAAATCTTTGAGCCGTTTTTAAATCAAACGCGATTTTTATCACTCATTTTCTGTTGTTAACCTTCTTGTAACCCCAGCCTACTAGGATAATAATTGATTTGAAATATGTATTTTCATATAATTTTAATATGCAATTTATGCAAAAAAGTTTTTAGCGGACAACCTCTGAGAGAGGAGTTAGTAATGTAATTTTGTTCAACTAAATTTTTTTGGCAAATTTTGTTTGGGGAAATTTTGAGGTTGGTCAACTGTAAATTGGTTTGCTCGAAAACTGTGGGGACAATTTTAATGATTTTTTCAAATAAGCTTAAATATGTCTTCTTTACGCCAGTATACCGTGTATAGCTGTACGACCTCTGAGAGGTCAATTTTTTGTTTTTTGACTTGCTCAATCATTCAAAACAATAGTTTACGCTTTTCTTAGCATTTCGTTTTTTCATTTGTCTTAATAAGTTAAGTAGTTGGTGAACAAAACAAAAAAAAAAACAAAAAAATTATTTTTGTTCCACACTTCACCGTTCCAGTTCGTTGCTACACATTCGACGCTATTTTGAGCACATTAGATAAACAGCTGTTGTGGCCACTTTCATTTGTTTATCGCTATTTATTATTATTTTGCCTTGAAAATGGCCGAGGAAATTGATGAAAATGATTTCTATCGTGAGAACTTTAGTGCCGATTCGGATTTTGAAGTGTTTAATGCACAACTAGGCGAAATATTGCAAAAATGGCAAGTGAGCACGGATCTGGGTAAGAGCTCAAAAAAACCAAAGACATTAAAGTTATACAGATAATGCATTTCCCTTCCTTCACACAGCCATTAGAACTTGGAAACCTGAGGAGCTTTTCCAAGCCAAATGGCATTTGGAAAAGGAAACTCTAAACATGCTGAAGAATGGCATTGAAGTGGAGTACTATCAGGCCTTGCTGCCAGAGGAGGAGCAGGATTTGGATAAAGTAGCAAACTGTCTGCAAAGAACTCATTGTCATGAGGATCTTATCAGCACTCGGAATAGCTTTGGCCCACCCTTGAGAAGCAAGACGGAGCTGCATACTCTGGCCCGCATCTATGGCCTGAGACGATTTATTCTGCTGCATCCCGTGAATGCTAAAAGTAATTTCATGAAATCCACTTCAGAATTCAATTTCTTCTTAAGTGCCGCCGCTGTGGTGGCTGCCGAGGTGGCCAGTGTGGTGCCCATCTTTGTGCAAATCTATGACCCCAGCTGGAATTTCTATACAGGAGTGGCCTTAGCTCCGGCCTTGAGAACCAATTTCCGTCTCATAGGCTTGGAGCAGGCGCCTCCAGAGTGTCGTCATTTGATGGGTCTGCTCTCACTTTTCAAGGAGAAGATACCCCATTCGTATGCCTCCAGCCAGGCCAAAGTCTCCGTGTGCTTAACTTATGCTTTGGAAACCATGCGAGTACGTCTACCCATGTATGTGCCCTTTGATCATGGTCTGAGTTCGGAGGACATTATTGTAGAAGGTGTGTCGGCCTCTCAAATGGATTTACAACATTTCTATGCTCTGCCCCATGGTTATACACCCGAGTCATGCACCGAAATCTTTGTGGTTTACACTTGGCCCGAGCTATCGGAACATGTGGCCTTTGACAGTGAACAAAGAACCGATTTCATACCCTCTAAGGCTCCCTTGGGCAAGATTTTTCTGTCGGTGGAGGCCTCCTCCTATTTATCCTGCTGCCTGAGGGATTTTGAAGCGGTGTCCCAGGTTACGCGCAGTTTGGAATCGTATGTGGGACGCAACTTTTCGGGCATGAGCAGCGGAGCAGAGGTTACAAATCCATTGGATCAGCTAACCGAGCATCAGTTGAGCCATAAAAGAAGAGCTGGAGCTGGAAACTATGAGTTACCCACTCAGGCGAATCTTACCAAACGTCTGCCCGGACCTATGACCGAAAGTGAGCTAGCAGAATTGTTGGCTTATCTGTTTCCCGATATGCATCCCGAAATGGCTTTGTTTCCCTATGCCAAGAAGAGTTTTGAGAATAAGGTAGGTTTACCTCAAACAATTCTTTTAAATATTTTCTTAATATAATTAATTTACAGTTTGATCCCATGCGCATCAAGAGTGCGGTTCCCGACTCTTTGGTATGTCGTCTTAGTTGTCTTCTGGCCACCTGTCATGCCCATTTGGGTAGCCTGGAGGGCTTGGCCCAACTCTGGGCCGCTTTCACTCGTCAGCTACGTTTGCTTTGGGACAATTCACTTACCGTGCCGGGGTGAGTTTTAAATAAATTTCCATTTCTTAACAAAAATATGCTTTATTTATGAACTTTAGGCAAACGAAAAAACATAAATCTCTTTCAAAATTTTCTAGTAAATTTGGTTGGCTAATAATAATTAATACAATTTTCATTATTTTTTTTCTGAAGCCGCAAAGTTAACATTTGAAATTGTGTGTGTTTTTTTTTTTAGTTTTTAACAATTTAACTTACATTTATGGTTAAAGTTAATGTTCTAAAATCTAACTGGGTGGTCTTGTTGCTCCGTTCTGAGCAGTTGGTGTCTTTAGAGTTTGAGCGTTGAGCTTTTTATTAGTGTAAATGTTAGTTTGGTGAGTGTGTTTGTATTAATTGCGACTTGGATACCCTTGCAGAAGGCATTAGTAGTTTATACAAGGAAGACAGCGCACAAAAGTAAACCAAATCGAATTGTGCTGGTGAACAGGGCCAATGTTTTGTTTGTTCAGGCTCTAATGAAAAGAAATTCCATTTCGATGCCATTAGGAAGACATAGGAAAGGACCGCCTTATAATTTCAAAAATGTATTTTGGAGGTGTCTTTAATGTTTTAATGGTATTCTAAGCTGAATTTGGTGAAACCAAGACTTATTCTTCCCCTACAAAAATTTCAAACAGATGCATTCTTAGAAACAAGCTTAGTTGATATAAGGGGCTTTCCAGTTGTTCAACTGCGCTTAAAATTCTAGAATGCCTTGATAAATGCATCAACAGAATGTGGTGCTAAGGGATCCTCATGGTTAAAGGACTTAAGAAACTTAAGAAACTGTTATTCAAGACCACAAATGACCACACACGTATCTATGTAACGATTATGACAATACTGAGACGCGCTTAATACAATGGATGACCAACATCAAAGAATTGAACATAAAATTCAGAAAAATGCATGAAATCTTTTTTTGAATCGATATTACGGTCCACATAATTTAATGTTGAAGAGGGCTTGTCTGTATAGACGATCTAGGAGGCCAATTGACTGATCCCGATCGTGAAATAAAATGTTCACCGAACTCGTGTGTCGCGTGCTGTGTGACATGTGGCACCGTCTTGTTGAAACCACATTTAATGCAAGTCAAGCTCTTGCATTTTGGGCAACAAAAATTGGATATCATCTCACGGTAGCGCTCACCATTCACAGTTACGTTAAGATTCTCATCATCTTTGAACTGTGACTTTTTCTGGATGCATTGGTAGCTCTTGCAATGCTTCTGGCTGATATTCACTCCAAAATCGACAATTCTGCTGATTTATGCACCCGTTTTAAAAGACTTCACACCTAAATTCTTCCGCAAAATTTTCCACGTTGTTGAGTAACAGAGGCCCAATTGCTGCGAACGGCGACGAATCGATAGTTTATGGTCATTATTAACACTGGCCGATACAGCTGCGATATTCTCTTCAGTTCGCACTCAACGTAGGCGTGTTGGTGGTAAATTTGGTGCGAAGTTTTGTCACAATAGCCCGAATAGCCGCTTCAGTGGGTCGATTAAACTGACCATAAAATGGAAGAAGCGCGCGATGAACTTTCTTAACAGAGCGCGCATTTTGAATAAAATTCAATAATTTGCAAGCGTTGTTCGTTTGTAAGACGATTCATGGTTAAATTATAGACCAAACTGAAGATGTTTGAAAGTGAAACAAATCACAAAACGTGCGTGAGCTGTTTAAGCCAGTGTTGCCAAAAAGATAATAGCTTAAAAATCACGATCTTTGGACAATTTCGATAAAAATTATTAATAGTTATTCTGCTTATTATTATATATATTGAATACTCTCAACTGCACATTTTTGAAGTCTATGTTTGTAGTTTTGCTTTAGGCAGGTGACGCCACACTGATGCCACTCAATGTTTTCAAGTTAAATTATAAACGAAAAGGCTAAGCTAACTTCGTCTGTGCTACATACCCAATGAGTTACTTGAATTGAGCTTGATTGATATTGTTGCTTTGTTGAGCTGATCTGAACCCTTTCAAACAGATTAAATAGCTCATGGCTCTTGCTGTGAGCTATATTCTATTGAATCAATAATTTCATGAGCAATGAGTAGAAGTTCATAGACAGATCAAAGTCAAACAAAGTCACGGGGAACTTTGATTCAATTCTTAAGTATTACACAGTGTCCCACACAACTTCGATACCAACGAGACCATCAACATTTAAAAAGTGCTTATGGTAGTAAAGAAAAAACGATGTCCTTGTTTGGTTAAAGTTTTCTTGTAACTCTTGAAGTTTTTAGATTTTTAAAAAAAAATGGCTCTGTTTTTCACGTTTATATCTCATAAACTGTTTGGAATTTTACTTTACTTTCTTTGGCAATCAGGCCTACAAAGCACTTTCTTGGACCAGCTTAAAAACCAAAAGTCTAATGTAGAAAATTTCTACATTTTCCTTTGCTTTTTAGAGACTTTATAAGAACACAAAAATGCTTTTTTAAAAACTGTCTTTTTGGCAGTACTGTTTTTGACAGATCAGCGACTTTCGATTCAAATGATACTGTCGAACATGTTCAGTTTGGTCTATAATTTCACCATGAATCGACATAAAAACGAACAACGCTTGCAGATTAAAGGATTTTTTTTTATTAAAATACTTTGGGAAAAATTTGTTATTTTTTTTTATCGATACACCGTCTTCAGCGACGAAGCTCATTTTTGGCTCAATGGGCAACAGAATAGCCGAATTTGGTCTGAAGAGCAGCCAGAGGCAGTTCGATAGCTGCCAATACACTGTTTAGTGTGGGTTATGGGCCGGTGGCATCTTTGAACCCTACTTTTTTAAAGACGACGAAGGCAGAAAGGTTACTGTAAATGGAGAGCGCAACCGTGCGACGATTATAATTTTTTGATTGCACAAAATGTAAGGGCAGGACTTGGTTGAAATGTGGTTTCGACTAGACGGTGCCACCACCACACGAAATCATTTCTCGCCAACAACAAAATCTACGGTGAAGACCATCAATAGGCGTAGGTAATAAAGAGAAGAGAGAAAACCTACGATGTGGTTGCAATTTACTTTAGTTTGCGCCAAACTACAACGAATTCGCGCCTGTTGTAGATTTTTTGATAAAATCACCATAGACTATAGCAAATTAATAATTGATCAGTTTGTAATTTGATTCACTCAATCAAAAAGCAAAGAGATGCCCAAGCTAAATTGACAGCTGTTCGGTTTTTACCAATGCGAAATATAAAAACAATTTCCATAGCCAAGGCTGTAAACCTCTAAAAGAAACTGTAGAATGTTCGGTCTCGGGCTTCGAATCCATTCTAAAGTTTAAGGTTATTAAACCATCAATATTAAGCTGGCTCAAGGTCTCGTTATGCTTGCACATAACTCCAAAAAGGAGTGAGAGATGTTGGGGCCAGTACAAGCAAGCGAAGGTCGCTGATGATATGGTAGAGGTACCATTGAAACAGTTGTACGACCAACTATCTTCACTTGTGGGGTGTTGTCTACCTCCTTTTTGGAGTTATGCTCAAACATAACGAGACCTTGAGCCAGCTTAATATTGAGATGATTTGATTATCATAAGGGTTGTTAAAGCGCACACATGTTTAAGGTTATCGAAACAAAGGTTTTGGTCATAGGGTCATAAGGTCAAAGCCGTTGAAGTATTTTTGCTTCTATTTTATTTTTAATTAGCGTTTCAAATGTAGACCTTTACGACACCATAATTTTTAAATAACAGCTACTTGATTCGTCGTGACTTTTGCTTTATTTTCCTTCTTAAATCGTAATATCACTTACAGTAGACACACACATTACTCACATTTATTCATGTCACAAAACTCAAAAATCAAGTCAACTGAATTCAAACCGCAATCGCATCGACCAACGGTTGTGCCAGAATTTTTTGATCCAACATTTTTGTTTATATTTATTCATGCAACAAATATTTTCAATCAAACAGACTCAACTCATACCGCAATCGCATCGAACGGTTGAACTAGAACTTTTTGATGCGACACTTGTTTGTTCGATCGAACATAATTCAGCCAACTCAGGCCAACGCATTGCGAGAGACATAGGAGAGAGAGAAAAGAGACACATATGATGTAGTGGTTGCAGGTCAGAGCGCAGCAACAACCAAACACAGCTGGCGCAATGGTCACGGGCGCCACTGTATTAGCATATGCGTCTTTGCATGAGTTGATTTATACGAGATGATTTTCGTTGAGTTTGATTTTTGATCAGAGTGCCAACAATTGAATTGAATAAAACTCAAGGGCGACGCCAGTTTTGCGATGTATTGATTGATGTTGAGCGTTGATTGCAACGCCAGAATGAAGCCGTTCTCCGGTACGGATCCTTTACCATGCAATATATAAAGAAGTAAATAACCCTATTCCTTTTTTAAACAAAGGCGACTGATAAGAGATCAGGTTCAGGTGGTCATAAAAGAAAGTTCGGGTCTCGCAAAAAATAAAAGTGACCAGCTCTCTTAAGATTTCGGGTTTCCTTAAACATAAAGCTGCAACAACCTGCAAAGGCATATAATCTTCGAAAGGCCGAAGTTTTTTTTCTAACTCAAAAATTTTTTTTTGTCTTCACTTGTCCACATTTGAAACATTAAAATAAAAAGGTTTCCAGTGACTTAAATTTAAAGACTTTTTTTTTACTTTCTGGTAACTTCTGGCAGTTTATTTTTGTGTCCTAAAGTCAGTGTGTGTTTTCATGTTTTTTTTAATTGTAAAATATTGCTCATCTGAAGTTTAAGTGCAGGCTAAACTAAATTCTAAATTCTAAGCACGTGCTTTGTTTTTATCTTTTCTTTTTGTTCTTTTGGCTTCATATTTTCTCCAGGTGCTAAGGCAGTTTATTTAATTTTTTATTTTTACTTTACAAGTGAAACATTTCTTATTTTGGTTGTTGTTTATTTCAATTTTTAAATAATTGCTCCCGTTTTTTTTTTTACTAAATTGTGTTTACATGTCTAATGCTCAAAGCTTTAGTTTCTACCTTGGCTTTAAATATTTTTTATAATTATATATTGATATCGATATTTGTTTGCTTACTTCACTAAAGTATTTAGTGCCAGACATGGAGCGTTTATTTTGGATCTAAATCTAGATCCTGCCCAAGGGCACTAAATATTGTTAACTGTCAACTGTGTTCGCTCGGTTAAAGCTGTTGCAAGACTTTAACCGCTTCTTCTCATCCATAAGGCTACAAACTGAAAATGTTTTAAACGCTTAGCACTAGATTTCTATATACAGCAAATTTACAGTTGAAAATAAAATGAAAATAAGTTTTTAATATTTTTTAAATTAAAGTGTGATTTTTATTAAATTTTTACTATAAAAAACATAAATCATACAAAACGTACAAATTAATTAATGCTTAGTTAACTTAGCACACAAATGTTTCAATTGAAGCTTTTATACAAAATAAAGAGAAATTCTAGTAAATAATATTAATAAACTAAAATTTATTTATATATAGATTGACTTCAAAAAAAGGCAGCAAAAAGTTTGGTTTGAAATTGAGCATGTTAGTTTTTTTTAGCTGGGTTAGACAAGCCGCAAATGGGTGAGGTTTAAGCAAATTGTGAGATTTCTCACATATAGAAATCTCAGAATTTTGCTTAACCTTTACAAACAAGATTCAAGAATTAGTTTTGTTCGTTTTCTTATTAAATTAGTTCAATTTGGAAAATATAATTTGTTTAATAAAATTTTCAATCATTTTAAAGCTTCTAATTTTGTTCATTCAATTATTTACATTTTGCTTGAAACTAGCTTTCGCTCTTGTCTATCCCAGCTTAACTAGAACTTAAATCCTTATCTCTAGTTTTTTATTCACTTCTAAGTTTTATGCGTATTAGTACCATTTTTTTTGTTTTTAGATTAAATATTATTTTATATTGTTGACTTATTTAGTTTAGTTCTTTGATTGCTCAAGATTATTGTTCATCTACTAACACGCACACGCACACACACACACAAACGCAAAGAACTAATGCAAAAGTCTGTATGTATTGCACACTCGGAATAGCGTATATAAAAAATAGCTAGTTGCATTTCTCAATTGGTTTCTATGTACTTGTATAATGCAAATATTAAGACACTACAGCAACAACAACACCAACAAAAACAGCACTCAAAGCTTGGCCATGTCTGTGTCAATGTCAGACAATGTCAAGTTCAGAGACAAGGACACAGCATCCTGTCCAGTTGACAGTTGCGACGACGGCTGCACTTGCTCAATGCTTGACACCGAGGTGCTTGGGGCCAAAGATGCAGCCTCCTCCTCGTCCTCGTTGGATGTTGCTGTTGCTGTTGTTGTGGTTGCAGCTTCGCTTAGACTACAATTACATTTACAATTACAGTTATCACTAAATGTATGCGCCTTATAATTGTTAGATAAAATATTGTTAGTCGTTGCATTTGTTGCCATTGTGGGTAACTGTAAACGGAAGGCATTGCTGCGGGGTAAGTGACGTGCTGTGGCTGCCGTGCTGCTGCCGCTGTTGCTTGTGGGATGATGATAAATGATTTCCTGACGTTCATATTCGTTAAAATAGTTCTCAACAACAATGCCAGTGTTGGCTTCTTCTGCCAAAGTTGCTGTCAGCGCAGCTAGAGGCGATTGTTGCTGGCTGCTGATGATGTTGCTGGCGTGCAGACTGGTGCCATTGCTGCTGCTGCTGTTGTTGTTGGTATTATGGAAATTGGCTGCACGAGGCACCACATCAGGGGGCGATGTACAGCGCTCTGCCTGCGGCACATGAAAATGTAATCGTTGTTGTTGTTGTTGTTGCTGTTGCTGTTGATATGGCTGCTCCAGTTGCTGATTGTTTCTATGTCGTTGTTGCTGTTGTCGCCCATTTCTCATCTGCTGCTGCTGATGCTGACGCCGACCATTGTCCCCCCTAGCCCCCTCAATAGCCGGCGTCAAATATTGTCAGAAAATGCCATCTAAATTTAATACAACATTGAAATATCAGGATAACATAAGTCGCCCTCATAATGGCACTAAACCGTTGCGCGTTGTTGGATTACGCGCCATATATATATCCATATCATGATCTGTCCAATTATCCGAAGTATCGCAATAATTATTTAATGTATGCGTTGAGCCAGCCGTGGAATATCTGTGAAATCAAACAAAATTTGTATTAAAAGTTGGGTAATTTGTGCATAAATGAAATTACGTTAAAACGTGAAAAAAAAGTGGCAAAATATATGAAAATTAAAAAAAAAACGGAGGTAATGCACACAAATGTGGAATGTTTTGTTAAATGAGGCAGCAAAATGCTTGTAAAAAAATTCAAACCTCACTTCCATTTCCTTTCTGTGATTTGAAATATTAAATTCTTTTAAGAAAATCCAAAACCAAAAACCATTTTATGCTGGATCTTAAACAAAGCTTAATTATGGAATGGAAAGTGTTAAGCCTCTTTTAGTTAGTGTTCTTTAGTGTAGTTGTGTCCCAATCTCCCCCAAAATAATCTCTTGTTGTCTGCTGTTCTACTTACCGACTTCCCGGTCGATGATTATGTATGTGCGTGGTGTTGAGCTGATCGCGTGATCTGGAACGCGGACGCGAGCGTCTTGCGCTGGATGCAATGCTTGCCGGTCCGCCACCACCAACCAGACCGCTCATGCCCATCAATCCCACAGCCGGGCCAACACCACCGCCACCACCGCCGCCTCCATGTATGGAGCCAGCGTAGGAGGCACGTGACATACGTTCCGAGGCAGCGGCCAGTGATTGGCGAGATTGACGCAATTCTGGTCGTGAATTGACCAAATTTGTTGGGAATGCGCTACCCAAATAGCCGCGATGTGAGTTATTTGAGAAGCTATGCTGCGATTGGCCATCGGCAATGGATCTGCTATGGTTGCGATGCGATGTGGGTGCGCGATATTTGTGTGTGTGAAGGTGTGTGTGTATGTGCATAAACAAATAACAAACATAACGAAATATGAATATGAAATCATAATTTGACTTAAATAAAACATTAAGAAATATTTAAAAAAACTCATGCCAAAATGTTACAATGTCAGGGTATTCAGGTAAAATTGTACACTGTATAAGCTGCGTCATTTTCTCAGTCTTTCTGAACTAACAAATTTAAATTCCATTTATAATGTTTGATTATTTGTTTCAACAAACGGTGGCACTAGTTAGGTTAGTACGAAAATATTTGATTCAAATACAAAATTCTTATTTAAAGTACGATTTTCCGAACCCAAAATACTTGATTTAAGGGCCGATTTCTATGTCACATAAACTAACAAATAACAGTGTAAATTCGATGACTATCTGACACATAGCAGCTATCTGAAAGAACAGAAATCGGCCCTAAGACTGTTTTGGGACATATTAAGTACATTTTGAACTATTTTAAAATCTTATTAATTATACTTTTAGATCTGATATAGCCAATTGTAGAGGAATCTGTAAGCTGTCTGCCATACCCAAAATATTCAAACATGTCCAATTACTCCTAACACAGTTTTATTCGTCGACGCACGTTTTCCAATAACCTACTCAAATTTTGCTTCAATAGTAAATCAGGGATATCTTCATCCTAAGCAAATTGCTGTCGTCTACGCAGACTTTAGCACAGCTTTTAATTTAGTTGATCAAAATTTACTTTTAAATAAATTATGCTTAGTTTGTCTTCCACCCACTCTCCGTTCGTCTACTTCCATTGTCCTGTATCTCATCCCGCTGTTCAATCGTTCCGTTTCCTGGAGTCCCTAGTCAGTCATTTGGCATGTTATTAACCCTTTCTACCCGCAGTTCTCCCATTCAACAGCCCTTATTACGCTGATGATCTCAAGCTATCTAATCAGTTCGCACTCGTTACATGTTTAAACTCTCTGTTCTTGTCGTGAATCGTCTTCCCCTTAAAATTGCTAAGTGTAATATTATGACTTCTCACAGAACCAAGCCGTATCTCTTCGAAAACACCATTAATGGTGAACTGTTTGATCCTATATACTAGGTGGATGATTTGGATATAAATATTACACAGTTCGACAAAATCCAACTTTTTTTTATAAGCCCTGCATAAGACCAATAAATTTTGATTAAAGACACCTTTGTAAGCATCACCCAGTATTTCAAATGAAGCCCAATATTGTTGTTCAAAGACAATTGCTGGTACAAAACTGCCTTTAATTCGCGAACCAAAGCTTCCTTGGTAGATCTGAAAACACAGTTCAGTGTGGTTTATAGTCGATATGGAGTGCTTCGTGGGTGAATATAAAATTGGTACTCCAATTCGCGGTTTTTTGGCTGTTTATTTAACCATTTAACCACCATAAAAATTGATTTTAAATAGAAAAACTACCGTGCGCTTTTAAAGATATTCAAGAATAAATGGTTTAACTCCTTCCGATTACACGATTGAAGGGAATTTTTCATATTGCGTTCCCAATGACCCTGTCCACATTTTTTTAACTTTTGAGAATTTTATCCTTAGCCATTAAAAGCTGAATTAAAATTGCTGTCGTTGTTTGTTGGAAGTACAAGTGCGATTTGAAAAACTGGGTATGAGGTGATGCTTCCAGAGGTCCCTTTTATCATAATTTATGGGTCTAATGCCGGGCTTTTTTTTAGTGTTGTACTGTGTTATTTCAACCCAATTTGAGCTTGAACAGTCACATTTTTAGGATTTGAAATAAGGCCTTGGATTTCCTCCGTGGATTTATCGAGATATGGTTCAAAGAATTCAATGACCTCTACACCATCAAACTTCTTTACAACTTTGGTTACCAGGATCAAAAAGAATCAGTTCAGAAACAGTTCCTTATATTACCTACCCCCCTATGAACAAAGATAACGCCTAATAGACATTTCATTACTTAAATTCAGCAAAATCTGTCAAGCTGTGGCTTTCATCCAAATGCTATTGAATTTGTCAGGAATATGAATATCGAGACCCCTTTCGTTGCGTGTGCCTTGCTTAAAATGAGTACTATCACATATTTGCTTTAGATAGCTCTATCCCAGACATAAAGAACTCCTTAATGTCACTTCTCAACTAAATCCTTCATGCCAAGTCTAGTGTGCACTCTGACCACTTATGCTGTGAGTTGAACCATAGCTGTCATTGGACAACAAATTAGTCCCACTAATTCGAATTAAATTACTCTTGATACTCTTCTTTTACTAAACATTGTTAAACTTGCCTCTAACTACATAAATAAACGAGAAAGGCAAGGCTAACTTCGTCTTTACTAAAACCCGATTTACTCTTAAATTAAGTCCACCCCAAATCATTCTTGAAAACAAACAAAAGTTTATAAAATGTTCTTGGTCTAAGGCCATTTAATGCTAGAGCCATTTCCAAGTTGTTCTTTAAAATATGCCTCTGTATTAAATTAAAGGAAATGAATTAACAAAAGACGAAAGACGTCAAAAATCTATCTTAACTCCAAAGCCAGTGTTAGAACCACTAGGGAATTTTAAAAACAGATTCTTTCCGTTGCGTAGTAAGTCTATTTTGTCCTCAATCCAAAATATTTTGTATTTATACTTAGTACCTACTGTAAGTACAAAAAGTTCTTGGTTTAAGAACTTTGTTCTCATTTTAAAATCATTAACTCCAACAAAAGAGTTTCAGAAATCAACAAATGCGCTTTTGATTGCTTGGATTGAAAAGTTCGAGTGACACTCCAAAGCTGTAAGCTTTGCATTTTACGCAGCGTTAGCCGAAAAGCTAAATCATTACACTAAAGAGCAATACCTTTTCTCGCTTCTATAACTTTTCAGAATATTACTACTTACAGTTTTGATTACAAGAAGAGACAGTGGGAAAACCTGTAGTCTTAAGCATAAAGCTTACTGATGATAGGACTGGGAGGTTCTTGATACAGTACTGTACTTGCAAAAGTTGAAGAATTGAAACTATATCATTGTTGTTGTCTTTAATTTTTTTTTGGTCCGCTTTGTGGAGCTGAATTTTGACATAATTTACGTGTAGCTAGCGAATTTGCTAACGAACAGTGGTGAGTAATTTCGCCAGTTCATTATTTTTTTTACAATTTTATCTGAATACCCTGAATATTTGCTGAAGTGAATATTTGGAAGTGAATATTTGAAAAGTGCTCAGTTACATACCTTGACTTGCCCACTTTGCCCGGCATGCCAGAGAAATGGCTACGCATATCATCGGGTTGATCCACAGGATAGATACGTGGTCGTGGTATAGAGCGTCCACTATAGGCAGAAACCTGATCCCATTCCTGTAAAGAAACAAAAACAAATTATTTGGCAAGTTCCGGTTTTTATCTCTCGCAATCAACAATCTCAACCCAGAGGGTTAACTCATGACCACCCATTTATATCCCCAATGCCACAGCCAATTTAGCGGCGCCCTCCCCCTCCTCCTTGCCGGTGCCAGTTACACTTTTCTTGGCAGCGAAAAGAGAAAAACTGCAACTAAACTTACCTTGTGATTGTTAAATGCCGATAGCGTTGCAATGGAGCCAAGTGGTCCTGGTGAACCGGTTGGACCGCAACAATTAACGGGCAGACCTCCAATTGGCAGTGGACTCTTTTGTTGGTTATTTTGCAGCTTACGTGAGCGTCTGCAGGAGGAAAAAATGATGTTGGTAATGATGATAAAGTGCAAACACCACTCCCCCAGGCACTCACCTGCTGGCCGCTATAAACACAATCACTGCCACAATAATTGTGCCACAAATTGCCGCACTTGCCGCTATGGTTATCTTGTCCATATTCGAGGCCTGCGAGGCCACCGTGCGCACTTCTCGGCATTGCTGATATGGCACCGTTTCGGGTGTTACATGCAGCTCCTCCAGCGATATCACGCACACGATGATGCACTCCTGAGCGGGCACATTCTTAATCTTGAACTCCCTTTCGCTAGCCTCCAGCGGAGGACCCTGCTTGAAGGCCTTTTCGCCAAACAAACGATATACCACACGGAAACCCAATATGTTGGCCGTATCCGAGTCCCACTGAATGATCACCGAGCTATCCTGGCGGAAGGCGTGCTTCACCTGAACCTCATTGGCATCGTCTATGCGTGTGCCACGCTGCGGAGGATAACCCAATACCAAAGGCGGTCGCTGGGGTTTGTGTGAACTGCCCGCGCTGCTGCCACCAGCATTACTGCCGGGATTGCTATTCACACCAGTTTGACGCCAGCCAGGAGCCTGCTTACTGTTGCTATTCGTGTGCAATGTGGAAGAGGAGCTGGAGGAAGAGCTGGTGGTAATAGTAGTGGCCTGGACAGTGCCGGTACCGTTTAGCGAAAGTGTGGGTGAGGGTATCGCTGCCGCCTGTGAAGTTGTTGTTGTTGTGGCTTTGGTCGGTGGTCGTGTCTTTGTAAGGGAAATAGTTGTAGGATTACACAAAAGATGCAGCTAAATCCCACTTACCGTGCTGCCGGCTGTGCTGGAACTTGAGCCTGTTGTTGGTGCTGGTGTCGTTGTTGTTGTTGTTGTTGTGGGAGTCGTCGACGTCGTTGTTGTAGAGCTACTCACACTGTTGGCTATGGGTGCTGAGGCAGCGGCAGTGCCAGTTCCTGTTGTTTCAAACTCCACCGAATCCGGTGAAGTGGGCATGGTGGGCTTTAAATTATCAGCCAAACCCACTGGACCACGCAATGCGGCATCAGCTATGTCCGGACAACTCAATTCCTCCGGTTGTATGGAGTAGAAACCGCGATCACGGAAACGTGGTGGCGTGCCACAAAACTGGGGATTACGTTCGCGTGAAGTGACCTTAAACCAAAGAGGAGCTCGTATTAAAATTTACACTTTTGGAGGAGGTTTATTGAGACCGCAAGGAAGATGCCAGAAAAAAACAGTTAATTGAGTTTGATGTCGTTGGAATGAAACCAAGTTTGTAGAACGTAGAATATATATTCTTAAAATATTCTTTGACCTTGAAACACGTAGTTTTTTAAACTTGGTTTTGGATTTTCTAAAATATTTCCATATACATATATTTTTCCCATAAAGCTTACAAGCCGGAATCTACAGCTTGAAACACCTATTTAAAATTTCACTTTGATCGCTTAAATAGATTTTAAATCAGTCACGAAACTTTTCGAAATTCGAAAAATATCTTACCCTTTTTTTTGGTTCATGAAGTTAATAAATTTCACCTAGATCCACCTAAAAATAAGTTCTGAGCTTGAACCACTTATTTTCCAAAATTGAAAAAGGATTTTTCAAAATTTAGAAATTTTCTTTATCATTAACTGGGGTACATACAGGGTCAGGTTTGACCTCCGAACTTGACGTTGGATTTCTTGAAATTTTAAAAATTATTTTACTATTAATTTGGCACGGTCAAGGTTTTTTCCTAGAACCGCATATTTTTTTGACTTTCTGAAATTTGGAAAACTATTTTATCGTTTTTTTTGGCCAGTGGAGTGGTAAGGTTTGTCCTTGAACCACACATTTTTCGAACTTGAGGTGGAAATTTTGAATATTATTTTCCCACTTATTTGGCTCATAAAGGGTCAATGTTTCGCCTTAAACCAAACATTTCCGAACCTTTGGGTTAAAATTTCCAAAATTATGAAAATTATTTTACCATTTATCTTAAACCAAAAATTTTATGACCTTAAGGTTCCGAAATTTGAAATTAACAATACCTTAAACTGAAAATACCTAAAATTACGGTTTGACATTCAAACCCCCCATTTTCCGACCTTGGTTGAATAATTCCCAAAATTGTAGAATAATTTTTCTATAAGTTTTGTTCCATTGGGCTTATATATAGCGCAAACACACTCTTCAGCGACTTGGCGTTGGCAGTTGATGTGGGATTTGCTATAAGCTTGCCTTTGGAATTCCCAAGCGGCACCCTGAAGGTAGCCTCTACCAAACCGCAGAAGACAGACAAAGACTGCTGATGATTGAATCTGGTGATTAACGACACAGCAGTCGACAAGCCTCCCTTGTGGTCTGGGTTTTAGAAAAGTTATGAACAAACATAACTTATTGACCAAAAGCCTGCTAAAAAGTTCTATGATTGTTCCAAAGAACTTTAAAAGTGACTTTCAGATCACTTTTGATCTCGAACACCGCATTTCCAAACTTGACGGTGGATTTTTCATAGACCAGACTTCAAATTAAGGTATGACCTTGATTCCAACATTTTGGTAAATTATAAAATCATTTTAAATTACTTCTTTCATAGAGCTAAGGCACATATAAAAGTTAGAGAATTCCATAGTTGGAGTGTTCGATGTCAGAAGTAAAGTAAATAAGAAAATGCTTTTAAAACTTCTGATCCTGGCGTTTTGAACGCTTAACTCTTCAACTTTGCTTGCTCTTTCCGTTCAGTAGCTTTTCCCTGTTATCTCGCGCCTATTAACCCAGAATCAGAACAAATTTAGCGATTTCAGAATAAAAATTCCAGAATGCCGCCAAATGTTTATATTTATTAATAAGTTTTTTGGCGTTAAGGTATTTTAAAACAGAGACGATGGTCACACCTTATAGGAAATAACCGAGAAGAGTGGGGCTTAGTAAATGGACGCCACCATGACAGACAGACGTAAGGAGACTAGAGAACAAGACGAACAAAGACAGATGTTATAAATATAATGGACAGAACAAACCCGTATTGATAATGTAATGTCATAAAAATCGATCCCCCGTTTGCCTGTGACATAAAACGACTGCTTTCGCTTGACCACATTGAATAGAGGTATCGAAACCACCTGTAACTACGCTTTCTGCCTCTCTTTGAGTGTAAGAGGAGAGAAATACATTTTTTTTCTATCTGACGTCCACATTGGCCCTTTTGGTAAAGTTCACGCATTCAAAAGGTCTTCTTTGTATGTAAGCTTACATTCTAGGCTCGGCTAAAAGTATGAATGTTTGCGACTAACTACATGCGCTCACTTGTTCTCTCTCACACTGAGTCGGTCTTTGCTTATGCCAAACTCTGGCGCTCTGTTGAGTTTGCAACTTTCTCAACTAACATCTATACAGTCTGGTCTCAAGAAGCACGCTTTTTATGACCGATTGACTGCCTAGGGCCTGGTATGGAGTTGCTCTTACACCGAAAAGTGCTGTGTGTCGGTTGAGGGCAGCCTGAAAGTGCTTTGCTTTCGATCATTGCAACTTTTTTTTACGAGATATGCTAAATAGAAAAGTGTGTGTAGAAACCCGTAAAAAATACTGTTTAAATAAAATCGCAAATAAATTCTTATTGTAAAGCTGTCTTATATATTGATGGGAGCTCACAAATAATTTTACCTTAAAATCTACTATTTTCCGACACTAGAAGTGGATATTTCCAAATTTTCACAATTTCCGAATCCGATTAATCGGAATTGATAAGAGTTGTGATTTTTAAGAAAAGATTAGGGAATTCGGTCGAATATATATATATATATAGGATCGAATGAATGTAATTGGGATTTTAAAGTTAAAGTTCGAATAACGCAGTCGGTTTTTGGAAGCGAGAACATTTAATAATTCCGATTCCGCATGATTTGATCGAAATCGAAAATGGGAACAGGCCTGAATATTTTTTATCAAGTCGATTTTTTTTTAAATAGATTGGTTTCGAAATAATGACTGAAACTGCATTAAGAAAAGATATTTGTTGAAAAAAAAAACTTCTAACCTCAATTTTCCGACCTTAAAGAAGAATTTTAATAATTTTGTGAGTTTGTCAAATTCCAGGACTTCAAGTCAATCGAATGAAACCAATTATGATTTGGAAATTTTGAAATGTTTGCCAATTTTTCCTTAATAAAAACCCTTTTTTGGTATATAGACCTTATAAAGTATACATTGACTCACCTGCAAATCCCCATTTCGTATCCACTCGGCCACCCATCTCAGTTTGCAATCACAATGCAGAAATCGCCCGCCCAGCGAAAGACCTCGCAATGTGGCATTCAAATGGGCAAATGCCCCCTCGGGCACTGTACTCAGCGGATTGCCATCGAGTGCCAATAGCGTTATTCCTGGATTACCACGAAATGCCGCCTCCGGCAGTGTGGTTAACAAATTGAAACCAATGTCCAGTACACGCAGCTCCTTCAGCGAGTGCACAGCCCCAATTGGAAATTCGGCAAGCAAATTGTTTAACAAGCTCAACGAGCTCAGCGTTTTTCTCACACCCGCAAATGCCGTTTCGCCAATGCTCTGTATCAGATTTCTTTCCAAATTCAAGGCTGTCAAAGCATCGAGACTATCAAATACCCGTATACCACCCGCTCCCGGCAATTCCTTAATGCCATTCTGGGATAGATCCAAAAATGCCAAACTCTTAAGGCCGCGTATACTTTCGGGTACACGACGCTGTTTGGTGCCCTTTAAATTCAAGTTCTTAAGGCTCTGCTCCAGGCCACGAAAGGCTGAGGGTGACAATGTTACATTGTTATCGTTCAGCTTGAGGGTGGATAACTTATTGAGACCCGCAAACGCATCATCTGGGATGTGAGTGAGTTGATTACGGGACAAGTCGAGCAGGTTGAGTTTGTTCAACACTTGAAGTGCACCAACGGGAACCTCACTCAACAGATTATCCTGCAGATTGAGATTCTTTAGCACCGACTCTTGACCCTTAAAGGCGCCATTGGCTATACTTTTGATGCCACAACTTGAAAGTTGTACATTATGTAGACTTAGATTGGTAAACAATTGATCCGGAAGCTCTGAAATGGAAGAGTTATTCACATATAACAAATCCACGGGCTTGAGGCGGGCATAGGTGTTCATGGCATCGAGCAGTTGTGGAAAGTCGACCTGGTCGAGGAAGAGGAAAGTTAAATTTGATCACACTTAAGATTTATGGTTTTCTCACCTGATCACATTGCACGCTCAGTTCTCTGCCCAAATTGTAGGCACATATGCAACTTGTTTGCAAATCAGGCACATCCCTCTGCCAAGGACATTGGGCTGCTGTTTGGCCCACCACCACTGACAACAACAGCAGCAGACAAAGCTGTCTCAAGTGAATGGGTGTGGTCGTTGTCTTTGTGGTGCTTCGTTTCATCTTGGTGCCGGCATAGAGCTGTAAAAGTCACACAAAGAAGAAGACAAATTTGAGTTAGAAAATGCCAACGGAAAGGAGAGGAAAAGTGAAGGTTGTCTGAACCAGTCGGGCCATAAATTACCCAATTAATGCTGTCGCCCGGTAATGCCCCCCTCCCCCCTCTTGTTTGCATAGCTATTTTCGTACGGATGTGCTGCTGCTGGTCAGTTGGTCAGTCAAGAGGCATTCCTCCGGCATAAAGCTATATCAATCAGTTGGCTACTTTCAATTTCATTTTCATGCTCGTTAAACAACAAACAGCGCGTGAAAAGAGTGGGCCAGGAGCCCCTCCGGATCCTTTGCCCAGTTTAGTTTGATTAATTTGCTGTCTGCTCGGTTGCCCTGTCAAACGAGGTGCTCCATAAAATAGGCATAAAAAAAGAAAGAAAAGTAAATCCTGCATCCTTTTTCGGCCTTCAAGTAGCAACAACAACCAAAAAAAGAGTGTTACGCGCAAAGCTTTTTGTTAGCCATTTAATTTAATTTGGTCGCCTCATAAAATGTAGCACGTGATTCACCATGGGTGAGATGACTTGGACCGGGTCACTGGAAAGCAGAAGCCGCCGTCAAAGCTGTTGACCTTTTTTTTTTTTCTTCACTTTTTGCATAATCATGAGTTATGATGACAATCAGTTTTCGTCTTTAGGGCTTTTGTGGCAACATTTGAGTAAGATCTGGCTGGCGTGCTTGAAAATGAGTTGAATGGACTTTACAGGAAGTGTTAGCTAAGCGTGATTGTTAGATGTTGAGTGGGTGAAGGGGTGGAGTGTTATTTATTTCAGTTTTAAGAACTTAGGAATTTGTATTGAAATTCTCACAAAACAAATTCGAATTGAGCTAAAAAACTTCTATCAAAGTAACAGCACATTTATTTAAATTTATTTTGTTACGTTTTCAAAAATATTTTTAATTTAACTGACATTTTTCTGATTTAATTGAGATCAATTGAGCTAATTTCATATACCTTTTTTTTAAATTCTTGATTTAAGTACAGAGTTTCTTGATTCAAGTGCGTTTTTTAGAAATCCCTAAAATCTTGATTTCAAGAACGTTTTGGATTTAACCACGATTCCGATTTTTTTTAAAGAACTTTTAGAGAAACGATCTTAAATTAAAACATTTTTTCTTCAATCAAGAATTTTATTTATTATTTTTGAATTTTTAACCGTCAATTTCTAATTTAAGAATGATTCGTTCTCAAAGTAAGAATTTTCAAGTGCGAATCGTTCTTACCAAACTAACTCTAGACCGAATCAGGATCAAATCAAGAGCGTTCTGCTTTTTTTTTTGAGTGTACAAAATTTATACTTATAACTATCATCAGATGGGCCCGCAGCGACGAAGAAAAGGCAAATGTTTTTGCACTTCACCTAAGAAATGTTTTCTAGCCGAACCCACCAACCAATGCCATTGATTCCCACTTAATCCTAAAAAAACACCATGACATGATCTTATTACGCCTAAAATGATCATGGAACTTTGCAAAATTGATTCACATGCACAAAATATAACTCCCTTACATCAATTTGGGTTCCGAGCAATACACGGGACCATTGAGCAAGTCAATCGATTAACTTTAGATATTCGGACGGCGTATGAGCACTACGAATACTGCTGTGCCATTTGTCTAGATGTTGCCCAAGCATTTGACCGCGTTTGGTTGGACGGTCTTATATTCAACTAGCAAATAGCCCGTCACGCTTCGCTGCGCCTTCAAAAGTATATAACCAACGCACACCCTTACCACCCACTTCAGGCCCACAACCCACCCACTTTCCGCACATTTCCCGCCCACATCCCACCCACTTTCCGCCCACTTGCCACCAACATACCGCACACTTCCCTCCCAAATCCCACCCACTTCCCATTTACATCCCACCCACTTCCCATTTACATCCCACCCACTTACCGCCACATTCCACACACATCCCATTAACTTCCCATTTCCATCCCACCCATTTCCCACCCACATACCACGCACTTTCCGCCCACTTCGCACCTACATCCCACCCACATTCCACCCACTTGCCACCCACATACCACACACTTCCCGCCATCTTCCCGTCCACTTCCCATTAACATCCCACCCACATCCCTCCCACTTCCTGCCACATTTCACCCACTTTACATCCACTTACCACCCACTTCCAAGACAACTTTCCACCCACATCCCACCCACATACCATTCACTTCACAGTGAGCATCGGCGATATTTCCAACATCGGAAAATTAAAAACAAAATAAATTCTCATTTTGACCTTACAATCCCAGTTTCAAGCCAATCGTATGAAAAATAGTTTTTGCATGCAGAATTTTCCGGCCATTTTCCTCGTGGGCATTGAAAAATCACATTTCAAATTATTTCGTATTTTGTCCTTACAAACCGAGTTTCAAGCCAATCGGATGAAAAATAGTTTTTTTCATGCAGAATTTTCCGGGAATTTTTTTGACCGTCAGGTCAAATTTTCCAACTTCGGAATATAACATTTTAAACTATTTCGTATTCTATACTTAAAAACCGAGTTTCAAGCCAATCGTATGATAAATACTTTTTTTGGATTCAGAATTTTCCGGCCATTTTTCTCGTGCGCGGATTTTCCAAAATCGGGAAAACACGTGTCAAATTATTTCGCGTACTATGCTTACAACTTATGTTTTTTTATGTGTAATTTTGAAAATGAGTTTGGCGCTAATCTCTGGCAACTAAAGTTTTGCCCATACAACCTTGACCACCCACTTTCCACCCTGCAAGGTGAATTTTCCGGAAGATTGGTATGCAGTTTTTGTCGAATTTTCATATAGATCTTTGAAAATGAGTTTAAACTTGATCGGATGAAAAACAAAAAAGTTTCATACAACAGTTTTCCGCGAATTTTCCACATTTGCCGAGAGAATTTTCCAAAATCCGTTCTTAGTACTCACTTTCAGCATAAGATAAAACTACTGGGAAAATCTCATCTTCCTATCTTTTATGGTTTAGGCTATGCGACGGTCACCAGTCAGTCAATTAGTCAGGTTGAACAGTTTTATATATATAGATAATAGAAACTGATTCCCTCAAATACTCACCAAATCTTAGAATGTTATTTCAGCAACAGAGTATTTTCTGTCCGACAAAATGAGTACACAACGGAAGAGTTCATCATTGGAGTCGGAGTCCCACAGGGTAGCATTCTCGGTCCTTTCTATGTATTGTACACTGCAGACATCCCAACTGACCCCCGACTAACAATATCTACTTCTGCGGATGACACGGCAATTCTTAGCAGATCACGATGTCCAATTATCGCATCAAGACTTTCGGCAAGCCACCTAGTTTATGTGGAGGAGTGGCTGGCCAACTGGCGAATAAAGATAAACGAGCAAAAGTGCAAACACGTGACGTTCATAGTAGAGGTGGGCGCGGGCCTGTATTTTGAGGCCCGGGCCCGCACGAACACGAACTCGTTTTTGATAGGCCCGGCCCGGCCCAACACGAAACTTTTTAACCAAAGCCCGGGCCCGGCCCGGCCCGGCACGAAACTTATTTACACATATAAGGAAATTTAAAAGACATGTAATTTATAGAGATATATAAGTACATATTTATTAAGGTATACATACATGAATATTGTTATGTATTTAATAAAAAAACAAACTATGTCATATTTTTATTTAAAAATAAAATTTTTTTAAAATATGTATGTATGAACATATACATTATATGTAATCGTACACACAAATATATTCTAAAAATTGATTAATATTAGTACCTAAAAGAGCGACGTTCAGTCGGAAGCTATCATCCACATAGTGAGAAGTCAGCGATATCAAATTTCGCTGCGTGTAGTCGTCACTCCACATGTCGGTCGTGTATGCCAGTTGTTGGTCTTTCAAACTTATGATAGGTTGAGTCTTCAACGTTTCGTACTCTTTCTCCATGATGGTAGTGCTTAACACTTTACGGGATATAACCAAATCATCAAAAGACTGACTTCCAAATTCTGCTCCTATATCGAGAAGCGCTTTGCTATATTCACGGAAGCCGCTACCTACCAATTCACAAAAAAAAAAGAGTCAATCAATAAACACGTGCAATGGGAATAGAACTTACCTTCGGCAATATTGAAAGAGTGCAAGTTTTTTGCAACTAAGGCTAGCTGCTTTCGAGCTAACGAATCCCGAAATCGAGTCGAAACCACTTTTTTGGCAAACATGTCAATTTGGGCAGTGACTTAAGCGCGTCATGTTGAGACATGCACTTATGGCGTCTGAGGGCGCCCGTGCCTTGTTTTGAATTATACATCAGCACATGCTTACAGCTTCAGCAGCACACAAAATCGACATTATTGCCATTATAATTAACGCAATCGAACAGCTTCCACACGTCACTCCTGCCCTTTTCATTTTGTATTAGCTTTACACATTCACTTTTTTTATTCACAGCGTCCTGAATGGTTTGTCGCGACATATTTTATATTTCAAAGTTTTATCAATTTCACAATAGGACGCCAATTTTAAATTAGTGGTGAGCAAACAAGTAAAATATGTATAAGCAAATATAGTATCGATAAAAAATTAAAATGCGATAAATGGCGGTTCTAATTCGAGCATAAACAAAAATAGCGCGAACAAATCAAAATTGTTTTCGGGCCTATTTCGGGCTTTTACGGGCCTATTTCGGGCTTTTACGGGCCGGGCCTTTTTGCTAAGGCCCGGGCCCGCACGAAGCCCGCACGAATCTTAATTTTAAGGCCCGGGCCCGCTCCGGGCCTGTGTAAGACCGCGGGCCACGAAAAAAAGCCCGGCCCGCGCCCACCTCTAGTTCATAGCCTGTCCTCGGCTATCCCTGTTGTATACCTTGGAGTACACCTCGACAGACGGCTCACTTGGCGCAAACACATAGAGCGTGTTCAGCAGCATAAATCGATGACTAAAAATCGACTATTTTTGTTAGATTGTGCTGCTGAACGGGCATGATGCGCAATCATGTTTGCTATTTTTCGTGATTGTGTTAGATGTGAATCTAACAAAGAAATAGTTTGTTAGAATTGCTTGATTATGATTTGTTATCGATAGCAAACAGCTGTCAGAAGTAAACAAACAAGGAATTTTGAGAAAGCAAATGCAAAATGAATGTGGAAACCTCTTTGTTTTTAATAAATGAGTTGGCAGAGGACGTGGTTTCGCAAGTGGCTCTTGGAAATTCGTGCAAGGCTCTAAAGGCTCTACTGGTTACTGCGGAGGAGGAGGAAAGCTTAAAAAGCCGCCACTCCAAAAAAGAAGATGCCCTGCGTACGCGTAGTAACCACCTCATCTAGGTACATGGACACCTCAACACAGTGGCGCTACCATTCAGCTCCTCCCAGATAAGAGCTTGATGGGGACGCCCATATCCTCTTACAAGATAATCACAAGGAAAGAAACCCGGCGCCTGGTTCCGGAAGAATGGTTCCGACTTGGGCTGTAGCTAGGGTCATGGGGTCCTCGTTTAACCTGAAATCGCAAACATGTTACTTGTGGTCTTGGCCCTAACGGGTCACTGCCTTATTGGCAGGCATGCTGCACGCTTGGGCGTCGCTCAATTACTCATAGCTAGAGATGGGCTCGCAACGGGATTCCAGCGGGATCCGAGGGGATCAGGTACTACGATATTGCATTTAAATTTGTTGGTCGGGATCGGGAGGGAACGGGAGCGAATTGTCCCATCTCTACTCTTAGCCCATTGCCACTTTGTTAAAATTAACATTTTGAGACCCTTCTTTGCGTGGTCAGGAGTCCTTTTTAATGGACCCGCCTGGGCTGGGCTTACAACAAAGTTAAAAACATTAACCGGCTAACCAAGTCTTAATGAAAAATTAAGCTGAGTTCTAGGAGCAGTTGTGGTTACGACGGTCATAAATATTTAGAGGTCAGTTCTTAATTATATTAAGCTGTTTGTTGTCAAAAATTCAAACCTTCCGCCAACAAAAATATATCGATAACTTTGTTGCCTAAAAATTCTAACAAGTTCGTTCACCAGCAGACTAACAATTTTTTTTGATTGATGATTTTTGTTAGATGATTGGTGTATGCTGCTGAACACGCTCATAGATTCGGAAAAACTTCAAATAAAGCTGAAGGCCAACAGCCTGCACTGGCTTATTAACTCCCGTTCCCCTCTAAAACAGGAATATAAAGTATTACTGTACAAAAGCATCATAAAGCCTGTCTGGACTTATGGATCGGAGCTTTTGGGAAACGCCTGTGCGAGCAGTGTGGACATTCTTCAAAGATCTCAATCGAGAATTCTTAGAACACTCACTGGAGCGCCATGGTACATTCGCCACGAGTGTATTCACAACGACCTTAGGATCCCAATGTTTGAAACTGAAATACAGCACCTCAAACGCAAATATTCCGAGAAGCTTCTTGCCCCCCCTAATGAACTTGCACAATCAACGCATTCTCGCCTTAGAAGAAAAGACCTACCAACACTGCGACTGAATTAAAGGGTGATTTATATGCTATTTGGTATTTCTGTGTACATTTTTTTGACACCTTACGCGTGTTTTCTGAAATGCTCAGTAAGGTACGCCATTTCAAACGTAATCTCAAACAAACAGGGCTTGCAAATCATTGAATTTTTTAATAAAATACTAAAAATAATTCAAAATAATTCAAAAAACATTTAATTGGCATTAAAAATTTAATTCCGATTAAAATATTTTTGGATATTGGCATTTGACCCACGTCTGTGGGGAACTGAAGAAATCTCAAATCGAAAACAATTTTGAATTGAATATTTATTTTGAAATACATTAATTTACTTTAATTCATATTAATTCTCAACTGGCGTTGAAATGAAATAATTTCAATTTATTTATTTTATTCACTCCAAAATAAATTTTGGTGATAGCTGAAGGCACTTTGACTAAGTATTTGTCAAAAGATTGTAGGCAGTCTGGCTACACAAATCACATTGAAAATTACTTTTAAATATAATACCACTTAACTTGTATAAAGAAATCCTATTCATATTGTTAAACGTAACAGAGAATTGCTTTCCATCTCTAGTAAAACTCCATTCATCGAATGCCACACAAGGCTTAAAACTATATTTACATGTTCTCAATTTAATTCATTTGACCCCAAAAAGAGATTATAAACCAAGCAACAACACTTTTCCCACACACACACACACTCTCTCTCGCCAGAGCCTAAACTTTTCAATTGACAACTTTTGCTTTCAAAAAAAAATTCCAACTTGTTCTACCTTAAAATTCTAATCCACTTAAATGCTTAACAGTATTATCAACCCAAAATCGGCCACAGGGTACGCCTACAAAAGTGTGCCAGGCTTTGTTAAATAAAATCTTCAATTAAATCATAAAAAAAAGAATAGCCCAAGATTGTTGCCTAACTTGGCTTGAGGGGAAAAAAACACACACACATTTTTTTCGGCCATTGTTTAAAAATGCAAATTTGCCAAGCCACCGAAAAAAGTGAATAATTATGCGCCCACAACACCAACAAAAACATTTGCACCTTCAAGTTTGGGTGAGAAAATGGCACAGAAAAAAAGGAAAACAAAAGTTGCAGCAGTTTAATTTTTTTTCTGTTTTTTTTTTGCAGCACAACTGTACTTGATTCGTTTTTCATTCACTTCTTTTGTTTTCGCACTTTCGCGCATTAAAAAATTTAGTGATGCAATTAATACGCAGAAGGAAAATAACAAAAGGCGAACCACCACAAAAATGGTGCAAGAATTTTTTAATTAAATTTGTGGCCGGACAGTTGAGTGAGAAATGAGAAATGAGCATAGAGAAAGAGAAATAGGGAGAGAGAGTGAAAAAAATGCACATATATATGGATAAATTATTTAATGCAATTTATAAGTTGAATTAAGACCTGCAAAATGAAGTCAACCGCAACGACAATTGAAATATCAGCCGCAGGGCCAGCGGCAGCCTCAGGCAGGAGCAGGGAGCCGTGACTAAGGCAAAAAACTATCAATCACAAAGACAAAATGTTGATTATTATTTTCGAATGGAGCGAAGCGTGCAGTTTAATTATTACTTGTGGTTTACCATTGCTGACAGTTGCCGGACCCAAAAGAGAGATGAGCGGAAATAGTTCAAAATGCACACAATAGTGAAGCAGATTAAAGTTTTACTTTTACTTAAATGCAAATTTGAACTATTGTCAGAGAGGGAAATTTTGAAGGTTTGGTAAATTGCCAATAATTTGTTATTAATCAAAGCGGAAAACATGATGGGCTATGTTTTTGAAAAGTTCATTCAACTCGGGAAGGTATGCATAATAATTAAGATTTTATAGACCAAAGAAAAAAAGTAAAGTAGAAGTTATCTTGTAATTTGGCGAATTGTGAAAATGCGATTTCCGCCAATATTTTTATGCAGAGTGAAAAACTTTTCTGAAAAGTAAAAGGGATGTCTATTCTAGATTGGCGACTCTGTGGAATACAAATAAATTTTATAAGCGATAATAAGAGACCCTGAAATCAATCGCTGAAACACTGTCTTAAAATTGGCTGATTACACAAAAAATAGATGTTAATTAATGATCCATTTAATCAATCTGGTATCCATTTGGACTGCCATTTCACTGAGGAAAATAAAAAAGATTGTCTGAATGGGTCAAATAAGCTTACTTCTCGGCCATATTTGATAGAAATTAGATTAAGTTTTAAGTCCTGCAAAATCTGCAATCATGGCTATGTTGCCAAAATTTTCATAAAAATTGATTAAATTTTTGTCTATGTGAACTTAGCGTTAAATTAATGTTAAATTGATCTTAGATTTTTATCCAATGGAGCTTAAAATCGTCCAAGAAATATGAAAAATAAAAATATTATAAGACCAAAAAAGGCTATGACAAAACTAGCCATTCCAAAAGGATCTTAATGGATTTTTTTTTATCATGCTGCTGTACGGGCCGATTTCTCATGTTTGCTCAAATCGATATTCTCCACGACTTTGCTATTATATGTAGAAGGAGGACTTTGTGCAAATGGTTTTCTCAAGTAGGTTGATTATAAATTTTGGGCTTATGGCCACGGTCACACCGGCAGGGCTGGAAAGGCAGTAATAGTAGGTTGGCAGCACTTCTGCACTCGGCTGTTTATTGTTGTGTTTGTTGCGCAATTATTTTAAAAAGTAAAGCAAGCATTTCTCAGAGGAAGAGATGGTCTTATTACTATGATTGGAAAAGCAGCAATAGTTCTAAGGCTAGTTTGGACAAATTTTGATGATTGTATACAAAAAGGCACAACCTATATTTTCTATTTTTGGGTTATTTATTAACAATCCGTTTTTTATCTGCAGTTGGTTTTTGTTTTCAAACATTTTTTTGACCATATACGCACTAACATAAAAATAAATAATTTGCATTAATATGTATATGGTTTTCAAACCAAAGAGTATTAAGAACATTGCTACAAAATCCACCTAGATGGTTGGCCTTGAATGTGAACCCACTTAACGCAGTAAATCCATCTCGATTTGAAAAAATAGGAGTATGGGTAAAACGCCCTAACATCAAGATCCAAATATATTTTTGAAATTTTTTTAAAGTAAAAGATTTATATTTTGAAATCCGTGTGACAAGTTCGAGAGGCATTTGAACAATCGAAACTTGATTATCGTTGGAAGAGAACAACTTATTTCTGACAGAAGCGGTGTTGACTCTTGGTTAGTGATTTTTTATAGGCTAAAAATAATCGATGTTAAAATTGATGTATCGATGTTAAAAATTGAACATCGATATATCCGATGTTCACTGCTATCAGTGCTGCCAGATTTTTTGTCCTGACAAAATTTGATTAATAAGCAAAAAAAAAAAAAGGTCAATTTGGTTAAACGCAGCATTATCAAACCCAAACCTAATTTTACCAAAGTGCAAATAAAAGAAATGGCTAGAAGTGGCTAGATCATTTTGAATTAAAAATTTTTAGTTCTAGCCACGAAGTGGCTGAGTTGGCAGCCCTCCACTGCATGGTGACGCTTCAAGCTACGCGTAAGTGTTTGTTGAGTTAAAAATGTATAATTTTATAAATTCATTTTTTGGTAATAGTTTCTTACAGCAATAATTGGCGGTTCTTCTGTATATATAATGGATAAGTTTTTGTGCACATCAAGTAAGTAAAAACCTTAAAAGCAGCAGTGATATTATTACAAATCTATTGCGTTTTAGACAAAGTTAACGCTGCTTCTTCTTCTGATTCTGCGTTGTGCGCCGAGGAATCAGCTAATGCCTCGTCCAGCAGTAATCGGAAGCGCAAAGGAAATTCTGATGTTTGGAAACACTTTGAAAAGTGTAAAAATAAAATGTTTGCCTTTTCTATATTTTTCTTAATATAGCATAAGATATATGGTATTTACCGCAATCTAAAATATTTGAAAAATTTTCGATGTTTTAACGATATATCGATGTTTTTTTGGAAAACATCGAGGTTTTGAAACATATCGAAGTTAAAAACTATCGATGTACCCACCATCGATAGTTTTGCAGCCCTAGTTAGTGAGTGCTTTTCACCATACAACTGGTACCCTAAAAAGAGGCTGCCTACGTCAAAAACTTCACCTTGTATAGTTCCACCAAGGTTAGACCGAGCCGGTCATATTCCCATATGTATCCAGAGAGCGTAAGTGAGAACGAACAGCATAGAAACGGTGACGACCGAGCTTAGTATTCTTAGTATAGATGTTCTAGTCTGTGACTGTGCTAAAACCCTCTCCCCCATAATCAAGCCATGTTACATTTGCATTTTTGTTTCATTAGCCAGTTATAACACAGCCCAACAGTGATTTTGGTGCAGGTCTATTTTTAACAGATTATGTTAATATAGACTTCACTGAACAAAACTGTATCATTGGTTTTGTTCAATCAGCTCTTGTTTCCAAGATATCGCGGAAAAACCAAAAGTCGACTTTTTTGGCACTCTAGGATTTATGGAGGCCACACTAGGCATAATTATCTGAATTTATGAACTAATTACGATAAAGTACATATCAATGCTATATTAGTACAGCGGAAGGTGTCTAAATTGACCTCTAAAGTCAGATATTTTTCGATTTATAGCATTTTTATCATTTTTTACAGCCCGTTAAAGCTAGCGCAGTTATTGAATAATTATTTTTGCCATCTGAGCGTATAGCCAAACATATGAACTAATTTTGTGATTTTTCTGGCGATTAAATCATTCTATTTGGCAAAGTTATAGCCTCTTAAAGACGAAATTACATATTTAAATTTATGGGAGGAAAACTAGATTTGTAACTCAAATTTTTATAGGGACTGTGAAAAGGCTACTTGTTTCCAAATTATAATTTATCATCTACATGTAAACATATAACAATTTATGCCGAACCAAGTAGCCCCTTTACAGTTCCTATACAGATTTAGAGTAACAATCTAGTTTTCCTCCCATAAATTTAAATATGTAATTTCGTCTTAAACACGCCATATCTTTGCCAAATAAACTTATTTAAATGCCATAAAAATCACAAAATTAGATCATATGTTAGGCTATATGCTCAGATGGCGAATGTATTAATCCAATTACCGCGCTTCCTTAAACGGGATGATTTATTTTGATAAAAATGCTAAATTCTTCTCTTTAAGGCCAAATTAGACACTTTCCGCTGGCATATGGTCCTTATCCGATTTTTTTAATTTGCAATGATATGTTCTTTATCGTAAATAGCCTATAAACTCTGACATTTATGCCTAGTGTGGCCTCCATAAATCCCAGAGTGCCAAAATGCAAGATTTTCGTTTTTCCGCCATTCTTAATTTATTTGGAAAGTAAACCGAAACCAATTTAGGAATCAGTAAACATAAACTTATCATATTTTTAAATCAACAGGGCTTCCCCCCCAAAAAGGTGGTTTTTTTGTTGGCCTGTTTTATCGCTTTTTTTTCAATAGCCATGTTAACGATATTTTTATTCCGTGTGAATGGTGAAGTGGTTTGTGAACGACATGAAGGTGTCAGTTCGAATGATTTTGTGAACTAAGGGAAAAAGTTTGTTCAAAGATTTGTCACTTGCACACATGATATAACAAAGAAGGTACGCCGCTCTCTGAGTGCACTCTCAGCTGGGCGTACACATTTATATTGGTTTTTGGTTTAGTAGACGGAAATTTAAAGGGTGGGTTTTTGATCGCTATGTCGTTTTTGTTGTTCCTCCATTGCTTTTTTGCTCTACACCAGTGGTGCCCAAAATGACAAAAGCATATCCCATGGGATAGGTACTAATAATTCTGCCGGCATCGTAGCCGACACACGCATTGAGAAAGCGAATATGTGTGTTTTAAAAGTAGGACGCTTGGCGGCTACCTCTCTTCTTCTTATCTTACGAGGCACTTGTTCGTTTGCTTGTTGCTCATGTTTGACGTCATGACGTTTACTTCGTGTTTTGCTGCTACGCACACAAGCGCAAAGCTCACACATACTAATTCTGTGTGTGAGTTCTTCACTCTCGCGCTCATCTCACGCTCTCTTCCGCGTTCTGAGCAAAAGCGCTTAGTTCAAAATGTTGGCTGAGAGCCGAAAAGAAAGAAAAAGCTAAATGTTGTGATTGTGACTTGATCTTCATCCGAACGAACATTTATGAAGATCATTTAGAGAATGACCTTTAGAATGTGCCAGTAACACAGTAGACAATCAATCTTCTAAATAAAATTAAGTCCCAAGCAATTTTACGTTAAATTTAGAACACGTTATTGAATTGGAAAATTTGACTCTTTTTTGCTTGAAATATTTTATATCTGAAAACCTTTTTGGTTTATTTAATTGATCAGTTCAAATACTTTTGTAATGTTATAAATTGCTTACTAGAAAAGCCTTGCATCGGTATAGTTGTGTAGTATTGTACTGAAGAAACAGCCAATGGATGGTAGATGGAAGTAGAATTAAATTTAATAATTTTCATGAATTGTGAGAATTTTTAGTTGGCTGTGTTAACTTGACCAAGAAATCTGTTATTCTTTGTTTGCTAGAATATCCCACAATTTGCCCTCGTACATATCATTAAATTTCGTATTCTTTCTTATTCAAAGCGTTCGCTTACGCAAAGTGCTCATAAATATCATCAAAGCAAACAAACAAAGACTCCGTTCCGTTTCTTTACTTATATAATGCCACCTATATCTTTTCTTCTATCCCTGACACGCATTGTCGCAGTGAAGAACTGAAGTTATTGTTTACTTCTTTTTTTTTTCTTCAGTTCTTTTTTGTGCTCTCCCCTCCCCAATTGATATTCACGCTCAGCCCGCTGCTTGTCAACGCGTGCGTGGCTTTCTGGTCTTGCATAGTCAATGAGCTACAGCTGGCGGAGAAACCACTTCTTTCTCTGGAGGTTGACTCATCCAAGTCAAAGAGTTTATTGAACCTTAACAGTTATCTGTTGCAGGAACAGTAACTGACTTATTTGGCAGTGCCTCAGCGACGCTCCATTTGCATAAAGTTCTCTTATTACTTCGTTTTAGTGGGACAGCTGCAAGTGGCAGCTGCTTAAAAGGTTTTTCTAAAGTGCAAAACAAAAAAAAAAAATGTTTTATCTATGGCAAAAGACTTTTTCTTTTTTTTTTTACTGGGGCGTTTATTGGTCAGTTGATAAAACAGACACACAAACACATACACTTACACTTTTATTGCATTTTCATTGTACTCTCATGAAATAGAAACATCAACTGTGCTCGTCTCATTAATTGTCTATGGTTGGCTTGGTCATCCCACTCCTCATCACCATCATCAGGCCACATCACATGGCCTCCATAAACTAGTCAATGTTACGTTTATTTTTGTGGCCCAAAAGAACCATTTTTACTTGGTTTAGTCTTTATTTGACCAGCAGAATTTATAGTGCTGTGTGTCAATTTCCACAAGAGCAAAGGCTAAGCTGCGGTTAGCTTTTGGGCTTTAAAAGAGCAGCCGAATTAAGCTAAGGGATGTGTTTTTTTTTAAGAGAGAATTTCAATGACTTGGAATAATGCTAACAAATAGCTTGTTAAATTCTACTTTTGCTAATAAAATAAATAAAGCTTTCAGGTGTGCCCAAAAGGCTGCTTATGGCAATTAAACTTTAGCATTTGCATTTTCCTTCTCTTTTAGCATTGCACCTGGTTTTCCCGACACACGCACCTGTCTTTTGCATCAGAAACTCCAAATGCTCAATGTGTGTGTAGAACGACGCTTGCAGCGTGAAGCTCTCTGTAAAAGTAAACAACCGCCTCAAACTGAAGAAAAGAAATCCAGTTCCGAAGATGATGATGAAGATGAAGGCGAATTCTTCGACTGCGATGACTTAACCTCTCGCTCGGGTTCACCCACCAAGGGGGCAGTGTTAAGTCTGAAACCAGAAGGTCGTCTCAAACGCTTGGCTTATCTTTGCTTACTCGATGAACCCTCTGAACATCTTTATATACCCGAAACACAAGATCCCGTACCCAAGACCGAAGATCAGTTACAAAATGATGCTGAGGAAATGCTTAAATTGGGTCCTGGCTCTGGTTTGGCCACAGAAATGATGTGTACTTCTTTACTATCCGATATGCAGGCTTTTAAAGCGGCCAATCCTCGAGCACAAATGGAGGATTTCATACGCTGGTATAGCCCCAAAGATTGGGAGGAAGTAAAAGATGGTAAGAATAGCTTATAACTTCAGACCAAACCTTTTAAAACTTGTTCTCCTGTTTACAGAATTGGGTGCCACTAGCCATCAGCTAAGTGTACGCATGACCACAGAGGGTAATACCTGGCAAACAGTTTGGCTTCAAGCTCAACCCGTACCCATAGCCAGACAAAAACGTTTGTTCGATGATACCCAGGAAGCTTTGAGGGTTCTTAACTACCTGGAGACTCGCAAAATGCACGAGATTTACGGCCTGACTATCATTCCTATTTTGCATACGGCTATACTGAAGCTTATAGTAAGTTTTTTTTTCACATAATGTTCATTCATTAAATTTTCCTTATTTTAGGACATCTTCGCCAATGCCCATGTGGAAGATCTATTCAGCCCTCAAATCGAGCAACTTTTATCCGATCTCTGTCGTCTCTCACGCTCACATTCCAATGATTTGCCAGTTATAAAACCTCTGCTTGATGATCTAGCTGAACTTGAGCGTCGTTTCTATCAATTTAAATGCTTTGAACGTCTTGCCGGCTATCCCAAACGTTCGACCCAAGCTCAAGTTAAGCAACAATTTGAGGAAATTTTACAAAATTCAAATTGTTGCACCATTGTCAACAAGAAATTGAGTGCCACAGGCAGCGCGGGAAGTCTTTATGATATTTTGAATCCCAAATTGGAACAGGATATGTCAGAACGTTTAATCAGCAAAGATTATGTCATACGTTTGGATGGTGATACCAAGACCACCGAAAAGGGCATGTACATGGGACCCCAGTTTCTGAGAGCCATTGTTACTGGAGACAAATTGCGTTTGTGTGGAGCCTTTACAGAGAGCACAACCTTTGTTTAGGACGGATGGAAGTAATTTTATAATATATGCATGTAATCAGAAAGAAATATGAATCGCACTAATCTTTTCAGTTAGACTGATTTTGTAATTCTCTATCTATTTTAAATGGGTTTTTATTGGTGTCTTAATATAACGATATTATTTAATAATTTAACTAAAGAAATACAAATAAAACATATTAGTGAAAAATTTTATTTTCGGATTGCTATTTTGTGAAAGAAAAGACTTATATGTAGGGTAAAGTTCCACTCTACTATAAAATAATTTTCAAATAACTTAACAAGAATTTAAACTTTTTGAGGTTGGGAAATAAATTTATGAGAAATTCGCAGTGAAACTTCAGAACATATGCACAGGGCTTGCAATCATGTATGTTTGGTATGTTTCAGGCATATCATATTGAATTTACCAAAAACTGGTCAAATTAACCATTTTCATATTAGTTTTAAATCTACATTGGAGATATGAAATTTCTAAAACCAAATTTTGTCTATAAGTCCATTATAAAGGTGACACGTCTATAAAACGCACAGTCATTTCTCCCAACAGCACAATTCAACAATCCGTCAATTCAACACAAACAAATTCAACAGAAAACAAAGTCTTCACAAAACAATTTCAACACACGTCAATACAACACTAAGTCATTTCACTAAACACAACAATTCAAAACACGTTAATTGAACACAAAACAATTTCAACACGTCAATTCAACACAAAACAAAATAATTAATTTATTATTAAATTTAAATTAGATATGACTTATAGACGTGTGTTGACTTTTTTCTTGTGAACACTGTTTTGTGTTGAATTGACGTGAGTTGAATTGACTTGTGTTGGATTGACGTGTTGAAATTGTTTTGTGTTGAAGAGACGTGGAACCTGAAGTTGTGTAACAATGACTTTTATTAGTGATAGTTAATATAATGCAAGAGTGTAGTACCATCAGAGATAGAAATGGGAAACACTAGCTGCAGTTAAAAATTTTACGATATTTACAACGTCTGCATTCGGATGAAATTTATTCAAGTTGTGAACAAAAGAATGATATCTCTAATGCTTTCAATTATGCGTACACTTTCGGAGGATATTAAGGCTCCACGTCTACTCAACACAAAACAATTCAACACACGTCAATTCAACACGAACAATATTTACAACGCCTGCATTCGGATGAAAGTTATTCAAGTTGTGAACAAAAGAATGTTATCTCTGGTGCTTTAAAATGTGCATACACTTTCGGAGGATATTAAAGTTAGGTTCGACTGAAATTGCCACTTGCAAGATTGAAAATATAATTTTTTTAAAATGTTTTTTTTTCCAGTGTTGAAATCGTAATGTATTGAAATTTGCCGATGTTCAATTGCTTTGTGTTGAAATTGATTATGTTGAAATTGTATATGTGTTATAATTGTGCTGTGTTGAATTGACGTTTGTTGAATTGACGTGTGTTGAATTGACGTGTTGAAATTGTTTTGTGTTGAATAGACGTGGAACCATTATAAAGCATATAAGGAAATTAATTTTTTTAATACCAACTCTTTCAAAAAGGGGATCATTTCTCTACTAAGCCCACCTGGACGGTTCTGTCACTACTGTGGTTCAGTTAAATCGTTCAACCTGGTGAAGACTTAATTGCTCATCAAATCACAGCTGAAGTCATAAGAAATATTTTTTGAAGTCGATTCTATTCGCTTAAAAAGTATATATCAGAAATAAAATATTTCATTGATCTCTTTGTTCTTCATCCAAAGGAGCTGCAAAATGTGAAATATTTCGAATATCCATTCCACGAGGATCTTTTTTTTCTGTGTGTAGAAACCAAATCCTTATTTTCTGTTCAACTCAATAATGAAACTAGCCGATTCATATACTTTAAGCTTGTATGTGCGGACTTACTAAAACATGCAGATTCTGACTATAAAGATGTTTGTGGACCACATTTTGAGTACAAGTACACAACAACATCTTGCTCGCCTACACCTTCTTTCTTTCTAGGTCAATTTATTAACAGAATTTATTTTCACATACATTTCGGGGGTCCGGATTGTCTATTTACATAACACACTTCCTAGGCAGATGTCCCGTTCTCAGAGAGTTTCGATGCAGATCCCTGAGAAGAACGCCACTTACGGATCAGGAGATAATATGCGCATTAAACGGTGAAGACCCCTTTAATTGGATCATGCTTGCAGATTATATAGAGAAGGCCATGAATTATAGAAAATTAATTATAAGCGAATTTAATGTATAATAAATGTCAATTAACGTTTGTTTCTAATTGTAAAGTGAGTCCACCCAACTGTGTTGAAAATGACGAACGATCTGGTATTCGGCGACGAGACGGGCAGCCAGGTGAAGTAGTCCGAAGCAGCACTTTGAGTAGACAAACTGTCGACTGACGGTTTTAAAACCATGTCGGTATTTATATAAAAACAAAACTTTGTTCGTATTGATCAATATGTAATACAAATATTTATAATACCTTACACAAAACAATACGAATAAAAATCTTACCTATCGATTATATTTACATCAAGGTTCCAGAAAAAGCAAAAACAAAAATCTCGTAACGCTGATTGCAAGTGACTTCGGCAAGCATTCGGTTCCTCTACGTGTGAATTACCGAACACATTCGGCTTCCTGGGGCTATGGCTAGAAAACTCTGACTTTCATGAACACGTTCAAGATACATTAAACCAATCAGTTCGGACGAATGTACTATCCTTGAAGCTACAAGTTGCTTCCATTGGTCTCAATTGCTCCGAGAGTTATTTTTCAACAGTGTGGCGCCAGCTGGTCGCACAAGCAGACAGAGCAACAAGTACAGTGTGTGCAATCATTCGGGATGAGTAAAAATGCGCATTGAAAGCACATAATCGAATCAAGGATATACGGAACAACTCAAGATGTTTTGAAGGCGCATTGATTCTACCTTCTACCTTGGTGAACTTAGCGAGTAATTATTGCAGCAAAAAATAAATATGCAGATCACTTAAACATTATAATTCAAAAACAAATTGTTGGTCCACTGCAATCTATTAACTGTGTATTAGACAAAGAAGAGACAAACATATTTCTAACTAAATTTTTAACTCATTGGATCAAAAAAACTCTCAAGCGTGATACAGTTCTCATTCCAGACGAGTTAATGCAAATTTAATACTGATTGACAATTGGACTATCAACAGTTTTAAGGCATATATCATTTAAATATGAGGTTCGGTTTAAGATACTTAAAACCCAAAGTCGAACGCATTATTCGGGTATCGGATCTGTTCAAATTTGTAGCCTTGAGCAAACACATTTATCTGAACATAGTGCAACTTTATTCTAATGAATATTTATCTACAAGTCATAGGTTTTGGTGACCTTTCGAATGTTCATTAAGCGATTTCGAGTTGTGTTTCCATTTTCGTAAACGAAACACTCAAAAAGTATACAGGTTGTCTGTAAGGCTATTCAAACATATTCCATATTGTTTTTGTTACTGAAGTATCTGTTCTCATTCATCTTACCCATTTCTAACCATATATTAATCGTAGGTTTAACCAAAACTTAAATAATAGATCTTTTTAAAGGAGCGCGGAACCCACCTAACCCGCACGAGCCGAAGTTTGTATTATTAGCAAACAGCAAGTTATGTTTTATTGAGCGCCCAGTTATGTCTTTGTTTAATATAACCCCCAGGTTGGTTTTTTTTCCAACTCACAGATTATAGCGAATTTCCCCATTTTTTTTATTTCAGTCATAAGTCAGCCTGGAGAAATGTTGTAGTCGGTAATGCACCAAGGAAAGCTCTGTTTAATTTTCTCCATTTCAATTGCTTAAATTTTACATCAAATTGTGGCAAATTGAGCGCCTATGTGTGTGTGTAACAACATCTATGCATAATTACCACTTGCCCTCAAATGCAACAAATACAAATTATTTTTACACTTTTACATTTTTGGGGTAGACTAACCGCAACCAGGCAAGTAACATTGTTGCAGTCTTTTACGAGCTGTTCCTTGTACTTACTCAGACAGAAAACCACAACATGTACACCAAAACAATTATAGCCTGTAGGTAATTTAGTGGAGAAACATTACCAGCAAACGGCGAAAAGGAGTAAGAGAAATGTTTTATGTTGGCCATAAGGCAAAATAGAGTTCCAGTTCCTACTCTTTGTTGGGCAGAGTGTGCGCTTAAAATAATTTCAGTTAAACATGCCCCACACACACACACACACGCACACATACAGACACATAATTTGCCTACTGAACGAAGCGAATCGGTGGTATGGGCGCGCACTTGAGACCGCCTTCTGGCATTGGGCTCGGGAATGTAGGCAATTTCAGGTCTGAAGTTTTTCGAGTTGAGTTTAAATAGATGCAGAAGGAACGTCTTGTTCGCTGGCTGTCATTCAAGTGGAGGAGAAAAATGTGTATTTTGCCTGAAAATGGCTTTAAGTGCTGAATGTGTGGTTGGATTGGAGAGTGCTTGTCTAGGGCTATAATTGTACATGTAAATTGATACAGGAAACGATGTTGGTACTATCCACAAAGCATTGTTGGTTGGAATTTAGTTTAGTATACTGTGAAATAGCGAAATTTGTTGTCTTCAGAGAGTCAGTATCAATTGCATAAGGAACTTCTTTTTCATTAAGGTTTCAGCAGAGTCGATTAATCCAAGTCCTTCTTAGTCTGTCCATATCGAAGTCAGTTTTACCTCAATTAGAGTAAAACTTATATACTTCAAGGAAGAGATTTTTGTAACTTCTAAATTCGAGTCCACTTAAACTAACCTTTAGTAAGCCTTTTCCCCCTATGTTGAAATGGGGTTTAAAAAACAACACAAATGTTTCTGCTTTAACTAGTTCAGTAAGCATAGTCTAATTAAATGCATTAGATACAGTTTAGCTAGTACCTTTATTCAACCAACACGTACCCACAAAAACCATGTTCAAAATCCATTGTTATGTTCAACACACAAATATTTGTGGTTTGCCTTACAGATTATGAATGAACATGCTGTCATTTCTTTTTTTCTGAATTTCTTTTTGTACACATATGCAAATCCGGTTATTAAATCAAAAATAAATTGTGCATAAAATGGCTCGCATATGGCACTCACAACGCTTGCATTTGAATTACTTACACATAAAATATTATTGCAAAAAAAAATTAATTAAATTCTCGCATTCAATTTGCCATGAAATGGTCGCAGAATGATTGCGGGGAGAGAATTTTGCTTCCAATTGATTTGCTGGCGGTTTTGTGGTCCTGTGTTACAATCTTGCTGATGCAGTTGAATTTTAATGAAAGTTTCTCTTTCTATTTTTTTTGCAGAGAAAATTGAATTATAGCTCACACACACACACACACACGCTGTTGAGATTTTTCAATTTTCTATTGAACTGTGTGGGGCTGCTTGCCAATTGAAAAGTACCAGCAAAGGAATAAAACGGAAAAAAATTGAAAAGGGAATCAACTCTTAAAGAACTTTCATAGGATTTGGACTTGCACTTTTCTGAACACATGAATTATTCAGACCGTCAAACTGCAATGATAAGGGGGCGGCGCGCATAAAAGTCTCCGCTGTAATTGGTTGAAATAGAGCTTGACCCCCGTCATAAAAAATGCAAAGAGACGTCAAGTGCCAACGATTCACAAAAAAAAAGAAACAAAAACAAATGCCTTAAATTATAATAAAAGAGGAAAACTAACTGTGGGAACCCTGCCACCCAACAAAGCTGCACAAATTCGCATATTCATTGTGGAAAAAAATTGAATGAAAAACTCCACAGACAGGGATTATAAGTTTCACAACTCAATAATTAAAAGTAAGCAATAAAAAAACTGGCAGTAAAAATATCAAATTAAGCTAAAAACGTGTCAAAGTGCCAAAGCAACAGCAACAAAGACAAATTCAAAATTTCCGTTGAGTTGAGGGGAATGGGAAGCGGCGTCAGAAAGTGAGGTTTTTGGCATAAGAAAATGAATTTATAATTAAAATTTTCCTACTTATATGATAACATTTATCTGAGCTAATGAATGCGGCAAAGAAAGTCCATCAAGGCAGAGAAATATAATTTTATAAATTGAAAACTTTTGATAACATTTTCAACTGCTCTTTCTAAGGAAAAGTAGACAAGATTGCACACAAACTAGGGACTAGATAGAATAGCTTTCGTATTTCAACTGAATAAATATCTGTCAAATTTAAGAAGCAGGGCAAACCTGTTTTAAGATGAACCAATTCGAACTCAGAGTTTTGGATAAAACGCTTTGACATTTTGTTTTAAAACGAAACTTTGGTCCTAAACTTAAAGTTCGACATTAGCAAATATTATGTTTTAAATGTGCTTATATTTCTTGCACAAGAGAAATCTATCCGAACGGCAAAGTTTGAGGCCCTTTTTCATGGTTCAGTTACTTTACTGTGGGCGCCAATAGCTAGTGAAGGTGACCGAAAAAGTAAAAGCTATTTTTTATAAGAAAGAAAGTTTTTATTAGATTTTTTGAGGCTGGAATGTCTAAGAAACTTGTGAGAATACTGAATGGAGTGAAAAGTAAATATTCGATATCGATTAAAAAAATCGACTCACAAATCAACCTTAAAAAAAATCGCCAAAAAAAGAATATTTTAAGTCGGGACTTACACGATGAACCAATACAAATATAACTATTTTTCTCCTTACACAGATTTCAAACGGTTAAGCTTATTCTTTTATGTTTGTTTTTTTCGCCAAAAAGTAAGTCATTACTTCTACATAAGTGTTACTTGGTAGCAAATCGTCTTTAAAATGATTTTCTTGCTGTATGGAATGCGACTGGAGACAAATTTTTCTCTCTGACAAAAAGCAAATTGGCTGACTTAAGCAAGCAAATTGGTTTCTGATCGGCATCCAGAATTTATGTCGTGTGAACTTTGATCTGTCAATGCTGCAAGCACAATAAATTTTATCGATGCACTGACTCGCAATTTGGAACTAAAACTTAGTTTCGGACTATATTTTACCCAATTCTTAAAGAAGAGCAATGTATGTGATCAATATACTCAAGATAATATTTAGAACTTTCTTTTCTTTTAATCAGGCAAAATAAGTTTTAAGGTCCTTTCAACTGAGGACTTAATCTATACTACTAAAAGGACAAGCTGTTTGCAATGCTAAGGTGTGAAAAGATTAAGTATTTATACTTACACGATCAATTAATACCATTCTATATTATTTATTATATTAGACCTATTAAGCAAATATTATGAAACATAGTTAGTTCCACATGAAGGGAGGATAGGAAAAATTATGATGCCAATTTTTGTCCAATTTACATACTAAACGGTTAAACTCATTCGCAACAAATGAGTGAGTCCGTACATCAATGTGTAGCTCGGAACCAAATCATCATCGAACTGTTTTCCTTGATGCGCGGAAAGCGGCTAGGGAAAATTATATTTTCAGATATGTAGTAATTGATACATATATGTTTGAAAATTTGGCAACGGAAAGAGTTATAAAATATTAAAAAAATTAATAGAGATGTCCACTCACTGATTCAATCAACTCACGGTTAGCAACTTTAGATGGGAATATTTACCTGTAAGAAAAGAAAAAAATAATTGACATGTTAGTAAAATTATTAATACACAATTTAAGCAAAAAACGTTGTAGGTAAGAAAATTTATAGATTTGCAAAAAAATACCGCTAGAAATTTTTAATTAAAAGAAAGAGCTTAAGGTAACTCAAAAAACCTTAATAAATGATGGGTTTTAAAACTAATAAAAAACAAATCCCTAAAAAATAAATTTTTAAGGAGTTAAGACTACAATAATACCTTATTAGTTCTGAAGTCAGAACTTACAGGCTATTCAGAATCGCCGCAAGAACAAGCAAATAATATATCAGTTCTAAATTAAAAATTGTGTAATCTGAGTTTTGAGCTGAGCTGAATAGACGGTTGTGATTTCAACATTTAATATACAAAATTTTTACCGACAAGACATAGATAGGGAGGGAATATTCACTATATCTGCGTAGTCCATTCTTTTAAAAATAATTTTTAATAATAATAAGAATATAGCTTAAAATTCTTTCTTCCGTTTGAGCCCGGAATTCCGACTTTTTAAAACTGCGAACCGAATCTTAAAAGAAACCAAAGTAACCTAAGCCGGTTTCGAGTTAAATTGTTCGGTCCAATAAATCAAAATTAAAAACATCCTGCAAAGTTATTGTTATCGGTTTAATATTATGCTACAAAGACTTCAAACCGTCAAAAAATATAGTGGATAAATTTATAAGCCCTTAAAATTTATTTTGTCTTTTTAAAAGAAAAGAAATTCTGAATATTAGTCATATAAATATTGCACTTCTCTTTAAGTTGGATATGTCTTGTATGGAGCCAAAGATCGCACCTAAAATTAACAATTGGCCCATGCCGGCTTAAGCACGCGTTTGCACTTTTGTTTAAAATTGCAATTAATCTGATTAGCTGAAATCTGTTAAGCAAACAGTTTGAAAGTATTTATTGTCATTAAATCTAAATGATTCGAGGACAACGTATCAGGTTTAAGATCCTTCGCACATTGCAAATGAAAATTTTTATACCTACAAGATCCAAAAAATTTTAGTCACTAGAAAACCTAAAGTTCAAGATTTTTTAAAAAGTATTTCTTTATTCAAGTTTATCGGGGGTGCCACAGAAATCTCTAGATATTTTGCCGACGGTTGGTTTGTAAATCTTCAGAAAAATTCGTCGGTGCCACAGAACTTCGAGAGATTTCAGCCTTTAATCCGCTGTCTGTCAAGTAGATGGCGCTGACCATTGAAAGGGGGAGCCACTGAAAAAGCGATTTGACAAATCTCCCAACAAAACACGCAAGGTTTGAAACCAACCAAATGAAATTTCTGTGGCACCTAAGAATTGGAATTCGGTTGGAATTTGGTTGGAAGATGTTTCTGTGGCATCCCCATATATCTTAAAAACTGTTAAAAATTTCACTTAATGGTCTGCAATAATTTTAATTTATGAACATAATTATTTCATTATAATTAGATGAGACCATTTTTGCTTTCATTGCTTTTGACAGTTCTCTTAAGATAATGATTGTAAGAAGAGGAAGTTGGCAATACTGTTTCCTTTTGCGAAAAGTTTACATGAGGTTGGTTTTTTTTTTATAAATTATCATTTAGCAAACCTAAAACTATCACAACAATCTAATTTTAATATGAAAGGTTATTGAAAGCTTGATTTCCAGAGTGTTAAACAACTTTTCTCTATTTCTCGTTCTAAAAGACTTTTGAAGTCCTTTCTAGATAACTCAATCAAAAGACATTTGACGTCTTATTTCACGGCTTAAAGTCAAATGTCTTATTTCACGGCTTACTAAAACATTTTTTTATGTGAACTTTCTTTATAAATTAAGACTACCTTTTCATACAACATTTATAAGCTTATCACGGCCCACGGCTCATCGCTAACTTGAGTTTCGGGCACGGCAGGTAGATTACCAACGAGCAATTCATCTTAAGGCTTGTCAACTGCAAGCCTACATACATGAATATCTTGCAATCTCGCCTGAAGCACGCGCCTTAAGCAGCTTTATTACAAATTTTGGTATGCATAAGTAACGAGATGAATTTAAATTATGAATATGCGGATAAGTAGGTGGCACTGCAAGGTTATGCACTGTGAGTGTCTGCTTAACACTTGAGCCACAATGGCAAAGTGATGGCAAATAATTGTAATTGAAGATGGCAATTGTTTGCCAACAATTAGCGGGAGGGTGTGAACTCAATATTGAGTGTGGGTAGTTCATTAATTTGCAATTTGAAATCATCTTTAAAAGGGCATTATATCAAAACAAGATGCGAGACCACATCCGCTTGACCCACATAACTAAATTGTTAATTTTAAATCACTTTACCAAAATCGAATTTAAAATCAAATTTATTAACTGCAAATGATTCTTACACTTGACTTAATTATCTAATGATGTCAACTGCAGGTCTACCAGCAAAATGAATTAAATTACTTTATGAAATTTAATATGTTGATGGCAGGCCAAATCAACTTCTCCCAATTCATAGCACATTCAATTTGCTAACAAATATGCACAGCACTTGTTTTCTCCGAGCACACGTTGCTCACACGGTCAATTGCACTGATTCTCCCAGCTTCGACTCCATCATTATGCCGTTTACAATGAGTCGTAAAGTAAAGTCAAGTAAAACGGCAGCCGTTTGACTTTTGTTGGGTCTGTGTGTGTGTGCGCCTATTTGACTTTGGCTCGAGGCAAAGTTGCTACGACTGGCAACAACAAGAACAATGGCCAAGCGATAAATGGCAACTCGCAATAACATTAACCGTTAGCAGGCAGCGGCTTTGCCGTCCCAAAAATGCGGCATTCGACCCAATTCTCAACCAAAACTCTTCCAATCGCCTGCGTCATCGGGCAACATCACCAACTTTGTCTGCGTTGCTTTGCCATATTTGGCTCACACACACACACATACACATACCTCCATTTCCAGCTCCACCTTCTTGGGCTTCGGCAGTGTCAGTCAGTATGTTGGTCTATCTTTTAAGCACCCAAAGCAGGCACTTATCTATGTGTCTGTGTGCGTCTGTGTGTGTGTGGAAAGCCACTGACGTAATTTTCTTCAACATCCACAAATGCATTTTCTACTAGAGATGAGCTTTCGAATTGGTTAAGTGAAGAACATTTGAGTGACTTGGAAATTATGTCAAGACTTGAACTTGGATAAGGGGAAATGCTAATTTAGTGGAAAACTTTTATTTTAATTCTCATAATAAAAGACACAATATTATTGTATACAAATTGTGTTCGGCTCATAAGCCATCAACACACCACGATACAAGTTGTTGAAAATTATTCAACAAAAAACCTTTTCTTGAAATTTCCATTTGAAGGCCTAATTGATTTTTTAAACTCACTGTTATAGTCTATTCACACCACAAATCTGATAAAGTCGAAGCTGCGAGATTTTGTTTTAATAGAAAAAACGCGTAAGCTGGGCTTGTTACTCAAAAGCAGCAAAATGCAAGCGCAGCTTTCATTAGTGTAAGCATAACTATGGTTTTCGTTTTTAAGCAAGACTGCAGACCAGTCCGGACTATGAATCGAACCCATAATAATTTTATCCCCTCAAACCTGAACCCAAACCGGATCACTTTTTAAAAAAATTCGGTTCGGTTCACAAAATTAAGTAGTTTTTCCAATCGACTCATACAGAGATATGCAGAAATTTGTTTAGTTCTGACTGCTATCATTCAAGAAGTTCTCCAATCCTATGTCAGATTTATACTATCACTGTCGATAATGAAGCACATTTAGTACGAGCAGAACTTATCAATGACAAATGCAGAGCAGTAAAGGAATGCCACTATGAAGAATGTAAAGTTGATGAAGGTTGCTCATGTAAAGCAAAAGCATTTCTTGAAGTGGACGACTGCTAGAAAACTTCTTTAAATTACGCTTGCTTTTCCTGTCAAGTTTTTGTTCTTAAATCTTCAACACAACATTGTACCTGATAACTAGAGATACTCAATCAAACTAGCCTATGTCCCAAATATGTCCCATGTGCCATATGTGACCCAAGTATGTCGCAAGTATACTGAGAAAAAAAAGATAGTTTTTGATTATCCTTACGATATTTAACTCTTAATTTGGACTGGATAGTTAACTATCATTTTTTGGGATCCATCGGATATTTTTGAAGTCGATTTATTTTCGTTTAAAAAGGATATATCAGGAAAAAAATATTTCATTGATCTTTATTTTTCATTTCACCCTCCAACAAAGAGCTGACCAAAATGAAATGAAGAGGATATTTTAAAAAATAGATCTTAAAGTGGATATTTGAAAATCCATTCTACGGGGATCTTATTTTTTCTCTGTGTATATCCCAAATATGTCGCAAGTATGTCCCATTTGTGTCCCAAATGTGTCCCAAGTGTGTCCCAATGTACCCAAATGTGTCCCACTAGTATGTCAACCAATAATCGCTACCCACAAATCCAACAAATCTAACTACAATCCAACTACAAATCCAACTAAACTTCTCACTTTTCTACAATCCAACTAATTTAATTACAATCCATCTAAAAATCCAACTAAACTACCAACTAATATAACTACAATCCAACTACAAATACAACTAAACTAACTACAATTCAACTAACCTATGTCCCAAATATATCCCATGTCCCAATTGTGTCCCAAGTATGTCCCAAGTACTAAAACTGAACTACTCATCTTTCTACAATTTAACTACAAATCCAACTTATCTAACTACAATCCATTTACAAATCCAACCATCTAACTAATCCAGTGTCCGGCACCGTTCAATGTTCTGTGTATAGAAGTAGCGACGTCCATCCTCTGTAGCAGCGGCGTCGATACACAGACACTATACGAGCGTACACTGCTCTCTTTTGCACTAACAAAGATGTGCTAACTGAGACACTCTCGCGTGTCTGAACGCACACTTTAGGCAAAATAATGTGTGTTTTGCCGGACACTGAACTAATCTATCTACAATCCAACTACAAATCCAACTAAACAACTAATCTAACTACAATCCAACTACTAATCCAACTTACCTATGTCCCAAATATGTCCCATGTCCTGAGGGATACTAGGGAAATACTCAGTGCTAAGAAAACTAATATTTAAAAGTACTTTTACTCGCGGCTCCAGCAGCTCAGGTTTGAAACCAGTTTTCGTCATGTAAATAATACCCTACGTAAAGGTCACCCCGAAACTAAGTGAAGCTGTTCCGAAAGAATGTTTAGGATCTTTTCGGTTTTAATAATATCGGTTCCCGGATACAGGTATAGCAAATATTAAAAATATCGGTTTAATCGGTTCTTTTCAGTATGCGGTTCCTGTTTGATTCCATGATGTTTGATTAAAATGTTTTTAAGTTGAAAATCGTATGGCAAATAGTACATCCTAATGTACACTGCTGCCGTCTCATTTTGGTAGTGTATTATGAGGCACAGAGTGCAGATTGATTGTAAAAATTGAGGTAGAAGCCGATAAGGTACCACCTAAAAGAGAAGTAATCCAATGAGTTTTTTGTTTAATGTAGAAATGAACACCAAATTTTGTCGATGCGGTCTCTGTTTTTTACGAATAAAAGTCTGATTTCTTCACGCTCTTTTCTGGAATGCAAAATTCAAGCCTGTCTATTATGAAAAAGGCGACTTATGACTAAATAGAAATCCCAATATAATTAACAAAATAATATTCTTAATTTCATCATGTTTGGAAATTAATTAATGGACTAAGAATTGGATCGTCGTTAATTTAAAATGTTTTCAAACTCAAATGATAATACTTAAGGGGTCATAAACATAGCGGAGGTAATTCTATACCTCGTCATATTTTATAAGTGATATTGACGTCTCTTAATAACATTACCAATGTGCCGTAAAGCTTCTCGATCATACTTCTAACTATAATTTTTATATATATTCTATATTAAACAGATAAAAAATAGGTTCGGAACAGGTTAAGGGCTCACTAGGGTGGGCGTCGATAAGGAAGTTTACTGACACCATCTTAAATGATTGCTTTTAGAATATACATAGTAAATAAAAAAATTGTAGATCATGTTTTAACCTCTGCGATAAGCCTTCAAATTTAGTTTACACATATTCCCTGTATTTTTTGCCCATAGTATAGTAATCCGCATTATTTTTACAAACTGAAAAAATGGGAATTATCAAAATTATTTATAAGCAACACAGTAAAAATAGACTAGTCGCAGGAACGGCTGCAACCGTGATGCGCAGCTCTCAGTTCAGTTCGTGTGGGGCTTACTTCAAAGATATCCTGATAGCCTTTTAGGAAAGGGTACGTGTGAGTGATAAATTTTGAACCCAAGTCGCAGACCCTAAAACTAATTTTTTCTCAAATATTTTGTTTCTGTTCCTTTTTTTACACGAAAACTCATCGTTTTAGGGGGTATAAGTATGATCTTACATTTTTCCATACATCAAATGTCCAACTTAATGCCCACATTTGTAAATTTTTGATTTGTCGAAATATTAAGTGCCCAGTGTAATTAGCTTATTAAAGTTAAGGTTCAATTTCTCGGATGGGGTTAAGGTTTAGTTGGACGCGGTCCGCTTTTTCCCCAATAATAATAATAAATACCTCATAAATCTCTCTTTTAATGTTACTCCATCCCCAAAATATTAGCTTTAAAAGTAGTGACTCACTCAAAAGGTATTCCAAATTGCTCATCTCTATGGCCAGCAATAAGCTCGCCCATCTGACCACAGTCAACGCATTGTCGGCAACTTTGCGCAAATGTTTGTGAGCAAAGTGTTTCTCCACTCGGCGGTGTCTATCTATCCAATATAAGTATGTATATATGCATGTAGGTATGTATGTGTGCATGTTGTTTTCCAATTGAATTTCCAATTTTGTTGGCCACCGCAACTTTTCTCAATTGGTAAGATTTAACCTTAACTCCGTGTCTTCAGCTGCTGCTGTTGCTGCTTTTGCTTCGCCAATTTAATTAGCCATTAAAAAATCGACTTTACTCAAAGAAAAGGATACGTGCAGATTTTATATTATTTTTTATAATTTATATTTATGCCACATCGACGACCCCAGCGTACGAGTGAGAAAAATTTAAGTACACAGACGAATTTATGCTGATATGTGAGATTCGCTTCATCATCATTTGTTGTGTTGCCACTTAACACCTTTTGGCAGCAGCTGCCGCACCCAAGCAATGTTAATAAATGCCTCCACCACCCAAATAACTCTGCACCCATCAGTCTGACAGATGAGTTGATCTGCGTGGCAGAGCAAGACTTTAAGTTCGTCGTAGTCGGTCGTCGTCATCATCATCGCTGTCGACAAGCAAGGTAAAAAGTATTAAAAACTTTTTAAAGCTCTTTCCCAAGATTTTAAGTCGGGCCAAGTGAATACACCCGTACGCATGTTTTGGTTGCGTCTTGTTTGCGTTAAAATATTTACACGGATTTACAAGGGGCCTGGCTATCAATAATCCCATTTTGTTGATGAACATAAAACTGTGTAAAACTTTAGCCACTAAACACTATCAAAAATGGGAATTATGAGTTTATGAAAGTTTTGTCGAAAAGTTGGAATTTAATCGATGATATGGGATTATTCGTCCTGTTTAACTTCAAATGAACAAATACTACTAAAAAAACGGTCAATTTGTCATTGATAATAATGAATTTAAAAAAGTTTTCTATGTTAATGCAGAGAGCTTTATTTTTTCGTGTGTTTAATGCTGTCAAAGACATTTTTAATTTATCATTGATTTTGGCTTGAAATTAATTTTCACATTTAATTGACGTAGTTTTCCACCTTTCAATCTACCTACCGTACAGTAAGTACATGTATATATATTTACAATTATTTTCGTTTTGCGGCTCATTTAAATTTGTTCGTATTTCGCATGCTTGTGGCAGAAATTGATAAACCAATTTTTGTTTGTTTTTATTGTGTTCGCTGTGCTTAAAATTAATGCCCCGAACTGACTGCCACATTCAATATATAGATGGGATTGCAGTGCTCTCTTAATAGGCTGACGATTAAATGCATAAAATTGTCATAAATTTGTTTATGCATTTGTTTGTAACTGACCATAAAGAATGTCGCTGAAATGTCATTTGTTTGAAAGCATAAAAAGCCGGATGTGAATAACTTGTTTCCTAGCCATAAATTGTGACATGAATATATTTTTTACATTCATTTAACAAATTTGTCATCATCATTCATCATGAGAATAGGTTTAACGCTTTAAATTAGTTAAAGTTTTTAATAAGATAAAGTTCTCAGCTTCAAAATGCCTTAAATTTATGACACACTGTCAACACATTTGAGGCTGAGAGCTTAAGCTCTAGACCAATTCCCCAACTACCTAAGTGTAGCAATTTTGTTACCTTGGCTAGCTGCAGATTGCGCACACACACACACATTATGGGGGAGAGATGCTTGCAAATCCCATTTGTCACGCTTGCAATAAGCCCCAGTGTTTGTCAGTTCTCCATTGACCCGGCAATGTACTCGGATGTCACCCAGAGGGGGATACCAATGTGTTGGCCTTGTAAAATCTAATTTAAATGCAAACGCAAATGTCAAAAATTGTAAAATTAAAAATCACACCCCAAACAGACGACTATCAAATAGAGTGTGTGTGTGTGCAGTGCACACATGTCGCATACGCAACCAATTTTTGTAGCAACTGTCACATTACGTATACGTAATCAGTCGTCGTCGTTAGCCAGCCAAACAGGAGCATGCCACATATTGGCACAAATTCCCAGAATGAAGGCGTTAAAAATATTGAAAAATAGTTGTGGGTGTCAGCAAACTCGACCACTGCGAGGACCTGGAAACATAAATGGAAAATACTTAAATAAAGGTCGGCAATCTAAGCAGAGCTGTTGCCAGTGGCAACTAAGAAAATGTAAACAACAAAATGCCAAAAGCTGGTATTTCGTGAATAGATTTTTATGCTTAGCAGCTGAAGACACAGCAAACACAGGCAGAGAATATATATAGTACGTATATGGCAGCGGATAAAATTCTGCCGACTTCCGTGATCGAATTGCGCCCCTGCTTTAAATTAAAAACCCAAACCTTAAACTACAAGGATAGCCTATATATTTCAACTTACTATGTAAAAAACTTTTCTTTACTAGACGCATATTTCGTACATTAGAAGTAAAGTTCTAGTTTGACAAGATTAAACCAAAGCAGGGGTGCCTAAGCTCATTGCGCACGCAGCACATTCGTTGCAGTTATACGCCAAAGAAGACCAGCGCTTATAGGCCTCATGCACATCTTATGGCAACAACAATTTCTAATGTGTCCTTCCTACTCTTTCTCTCCAAACGAAGGCTTTGTTGTTAGCATCTGACTAAGCATAGAGCACAGTTCCCCAGCCATAGCCCCTGGGGCACGAACAAACTCGTCAATTCACACCGAATGTTTGCCGAAGTCAATCTTCACTGTGTGTGTGAGGGAGGCACATTTTTAAAGTCTGGCGTAGGGCAACAACTCTTCAAGCAAAGGTTTTGTTGTTGGCATCATGTGCATCAGACAGACAAGCACCAGAGAACTTCAAAAATCACTTTTTTCTTGATTGCCTCATACATCAAAATTCTTACTCACATTTAATCAATCAACAAGACTCAGCAATGAATATATTTAGATCGACCGCAAAAGCATAGAGCGGTTGAGCAAGAGTTTATTTTTTGTATTTATTCATCGAACAAAATTCAGCGTCGAATAAAGAGCAGAGTGTTACCGCAATCGAATTGTATGTTCGATCGAACAAACGACTGGACAGCTCAATGCTCTCTCTCTCTCTCTCCATATCAGTCAGCAGCTTCTATGCCTATGCGTCTTTGCAAGCCTTTCTTCATACGAGGTGATTTTCACTCACTCTAATCAAGAGACGTTGAGCCAATCAAACAAAACAACCGAACTGATTGGAATAAAGACGAAGATGATTATACTCAGAGTGCCAACAATTGGATTGAATGAAACTCAACGTCGAACATGTTTGAGTATGCAAGTTTGATGCATTGAGCGCAAAACCAGTTTATTCGGGTGTGAATTAATGTATAAGCGATATGCAATCGAACCAAAGCGTTCTCTGACGAGATGATTGTTTTTGCTAAAGAAATAAATAGAGTACCGAGTATTTAGAATAGAGAATCGAGAATAAAGTTACTAAAATGAAGTTTAGAGAATAAAGTATCGAGAATCCCATGTATTCAAATGTTAAAACAGATTTTTCGTAAAGAGCTTTCATCGTTCTACCACACCCACTCTTATTTTTACTTTTCAAGAGTGGATTTTATACCGAGTACTAAGAATCGAGTTTTGTGTATCGGAAATTGAGTATCGAACACTGAGTATTGAATACTGAGTAACGAGTACGTACTAAGTATTGAGTACTGAGTATCAACTACTTGTACTGAGTATGGAGGAAAGAGTATCGAGTACTGAGTATTGAATACTGGGTACCGAGTACTCAGTGCCAATTATAAAACACTCAGTATCGAGAATAAAGTATTGCGAATCGAAAGTATTGAAACTTAAAAATATTTGGGCTAAAATAATTCCATCAAAATTGGAAAAGAAACGAACTCTCATCATAATGATACATTAATTAGGCGTCAAACAAGCTATAGTTTAATAAAATCTGCGATAACAGTGCAGTGCCTTAAGGCAGATTCTTTAAAAACCCAAAGCAGAAGCTCCTTTCTCGAACCTGCAAAATCTTTTCCAATTCGCCAGGCCGGAAATTGATTTCATTAAATGTCTCACGTCTTTACCAATATACCCCAGCAATGTGTGTTTATCCCAGGATATTATACCAATTCGAAATCCATGTTTATCAATCGAGATGCGTTTGAAAGGTTTTCACATCAAATGTCAACTATATTGATTGAACTGACTTCCTCAGCTATGTTGAAATTTTAGCATTTATTTGTTTTTTTTTTCTCTTTTGATTTTGTGGCGTGAGAGCCACAAAAATAACAAATTTTTGGTGGCTGTCAGAAAATTTGTATTTCATCAATATGAAATGTAATATAAAAATGCTCGCATTTGATGTGTGTGTGTGTGTGTGCATAAGCCAGCTGGCTAAAAAGTGGTTATCTTTAGGAGGGAAAAAGAAATGAATAACTTTCATTTACAGAGAATATTTCATTAAAATTGCAATGCGTAAAGTTTCATTTATATGCCATGTTGCATTTGGTTTTTCATTTACATAAGCGTGTATGTGCGTGTTCTTATAGGTGTCTGCAAACGAATTTTATTTTAATTTATGTGCAGACATCAACAGACAGCAGCAAAAACTAAAGCCCAGGTCGCCGAGGGGGTTAAGAGTTTACAAAGCCAACATACACACACACACACACACAGACACGCACACACGCACACATATGAAAAACGGAAACGGAAATATGCGCAATTTCTCAACAAGACAATGTCTGGGGCAGGAAAGCCAAAAAAAAGCTCCTTGTCATTTTCCTCAACTTTATGCAGTTTGCACAAAATTGTTTAAGTTGGGGCTTGTTTGAGTTTTCTTTAGAGCAATTTTTAATATTAAATGGGATTTAGCCTCTGCTACTTTACTCCCGTCCATTAAGCCACACTGGTACAACTTTCATATTTATTTTGAAGAGAATTGAAATAAAAGAGATCACACCATAAGAAGAGAGACCATATAACAAAGAGTCATGCTTTTGGATGGCCACACTCAAAATGCAAGAAGAATCGCTTTCCCTCCTTTTAAAAGTGTAAGTAAGTGGAAGGCTGCCTTCACACAGTTCGATATATGTGACAGAATAGTCTGGTAGTCCTTTTTGTTATATTTTAAAATTTATAAAATAAAATTTGACTAGCTTGACAAATTCATAAAATTTTATGGGGAAATGTAGGCCTACTATATTATCTTGTTTCCTGTGTCAAAGTTGGAAAAGAAATCTTGTTAGAATATCTCTTGTTGATCTCTTGTAGTTGATATCTTAAAAACTTGACGTGCTAGAAAAATTTTGAAAATTGACTTTTACTCAAACGGTATCAATCTCATTCCCCGACCCGAGATGACCAAATCCAAAAACAGCATAATAAAATTTTATCCTAATATATCCGATTCTAGACCAGTGTGCAAAAATTAAGGAAACTTAAGAAATTCTATTCCAAAGTTTATACCGTGTGGGCCATAAACTAAACCAAGATGTGTTAATAAACTGCACGGCATGTTTAAGTCTCTATTATGTGATACCGCTTTTTTTTTTTTATCAAAATGGCAACGAAAAACAAGTGCCTTGTCATGACACAACACTTACAAAAATGTACAAGAAAATTAATTAGAGGCAGAGCAATCAGCACAAAATGTTGTAAAGTAAAAATGGAAACAGGTCAGTGCATAAATTGCAAGAAAACGGCAAAGCCGGAAGACAAACGACAAATACAAACGAAAAATAGAGTTGAAAAGCGAAATGTAAACAGACGTCGTCAACAACGGATGGCGACAACTTCATGAATTGTGCAATGGGCAACCCACCGAAAACAAAATGAAACTTAAAGAAGAAAATATAATTTAAAATGCAAATTTCACTGAAAACGATTGTCTTAGATAGAGCGAAGGTTAAGTCTTCAACTGCAATCGTGGCAAGTGCGGAAGTTGCCAAGTGACCCACAAATATAAAAGACACAAGAACTAAACCAAATTGAGGTTTTTTTTTCCTAGCCCATTGTTGTCGCTCTCGAAGGTCACACCCAGTGGGTGATAAATCTATGCCAAAGAAAGTGTTGAGCTGGGGCCAATTTCACACGACTCACTTACCTCAATTGACTCATCCAATAATTTAAATGCTTCAACTCACCTGAAAATAGAAAAAAAAAAACAAATATTAATACTGGGTAATTGTGAACTTTTCTATTTGCACACAAAACTTTTTAGTTGTGCACTAAAATTATTTATTGTATGTGCGGGCCAGCGGGTTTGTCCCCAAACAAAAACAAAAAAAAAAAACGAATTCCCTAAAAACGGATAGCGTAAAGTTTATGGGGGAGGATACACACACATAACTTTTGTGTAACTTTTTTTGCATTTTTTTTTTGTTGTGGCTAAATAGTTCAAACCACACTAACCAATGAGAGCAAGAAAAATAAGATAAAAAATTTAAATTTTAAATAAAAGTGGTCAACCAGGAGCCAAGTTACAGAGTAAAAGGAATATTGCTTTAAAAACAAACAACAGGGAAAGAAATACAAATGTGGTGATATAATTTAAATATGTTGGCTTAAGTAAATGTTTTGTGGGTTTCTATGTGAGTTGCATCCCCAACATACAATTGCTAACTCACATTGTAACACTCAGTTGCAAATGTTTATGTACTAGAGCCCTGCACGAGCAGTTCATGATCTATTCTAATTTGAGTCAACGATTCATCAATTTAATTGCTTTTGTCACTAAGAATATTTCGTTTGATTCGTTTAGGGTACTGTCTACCTTCAAGTGTCATTTTTTAAAGGCTTACAAAAAACTAAATTACACAAAAACTATAAGTTATATTAACAAGCGGTATAAAATAGTTCATTCTATAAATAACACTAGTTTACAGCCAAAAAGACCCATTTCTACTGAACATTTTTTAGTGTGGTTTAGAATGGTGATCTTAAAAATCAATTTCAAAAATTTGTTCATGGCTCCGTTTTTGAAATATATTTTTTTTTTTTTTTTGGTAGGAGCACTTACATTTTAAGCCATATCTCACTTTATAATTGTCAGATAGAGTCAAGCAAGATAAGAATCGATAGGGTTCGCGCTGCCAGTAATCGAGAAGAACTTTGTTTTTAAATCGGTTTATTAGTTTGAATACAATAACCAAAAATATTTTTAAAAAAATCAATTTTTTGCTCGAAAATTCATTTTTGGTCGCCTGGAAAAAGTATAAAAAAATACAAAGAAATTATATTCATTTTTTTATACAAACCACCCCCTTTTACGAAGAAAAACAGATATTGATGATCAAAATCTGTGAACAAACACAAGTGTAAAATTTAGTGAAAAAAAAAGGCCAGCTAACTTCGGCTCGACCGAAGTTTACATACCCTTGGAGCTTGATATATGCCGACAGTTTGTATAGCAGCTATACTATATAGTGGTCCGATTTCGACAAGCCCTAGTGAAATTATGTGAAATCATTGAAAACTTATAAATACGAGCGTTGAGAGCGATATCATTGAAAACTAAAAAGTTTTTCTCACTAAGACTTTTTCAGACCTAACTTTTGTATGGCAGCTAAACTATATAGTTGTCCGATTTCGACAAGCCTTGGTGAAATTATGTGAAATTATTGAAAACTTATAAATACGAGCGTTGAGAGCGATATCATTGAAAACTAAAAAGTTTTTTTCTCACTAAGACTTTTTTTTTGCTTTTTTCAAACCTAATTTTTTTTTGGTAGCTATACTATATAGTTGTCCGATTTCGACAAGCCTTGGTGAAATTATGTGAAATTATTGAAAACTAATAAATATAAGCGTTGAGAGCGATAGTATTGAAAACAAAAAAGTTTTTCTCACTAAAACTAGTTTTTCAACCGATCGTTTCTATGGCTGTTTTTTTTTATTTTTTTCTATGCAGCGTATTTGTACTAAACTTGTAAAGTTTGGTTAAATTAAATAAGGGGGGGGAAAAGAGAGAGACTATTTTTAAAAAAAAAAAAAAAAAAAAAAGAAGGAGGCTATATCAACTCACTTGTTATGCTGATCAAGAATATATATACTTTATGTGGTCGGAGATGCTTCCTTCCGTGCGTTACAAACATACTTCTGGACAATTTCAATATACCCTCTCCAAGGGTATATTGCTGTTGATGCTGATCAAGAATATATATACTTAATGGAGTCGAAAATGTCTCCTTCTCCATGTTACATTCTTTTGAATAAACTTAATATACTCTGTGTACCTTTGGTACAGAGTATAATAAAATTTCTTGTATTTTCGAGCAAAAAATCGATTTCTTTTTTAATATTTTTGGTTGTTGAATTCAAACTACTGAACCGATTTAAAAACAATGCTCCACGCAATTATGGGCAGCTCCATTACCTTTCGATTTATTTCTTACTTGACTCTATCTGACAATTATGAATTGAGGTATGGCTTAAAATGTAAGAGTTACTACCAACATAATGAAAAAAATTAATATTTCAAAAACGGAGCCATGAAAAAATTTTTGAAATCGATTTTTGAGATTACCATTCCAAACTATACTATGAAAATTTTTCAGCTGAATTGTGCAATTTTTTTATTTTTGTAAACTCGGTTGAATTCGATTGAAAAAATTGTTAATAAATAATATCTTCAAAAATTTCCCAGAAAAATTTTTTCAAAAAAATTTGTATTCAATAGTTTTCGACCAAAAAAAATGAAAAACTTAGAATTTCTAAAAAATACAAGGGTCGTTGAAAAAAATTTTCATTTAAAAGGGTCAGAAAAAATAATTTTTTTTTGTTTATTTTTGTAAAAAAGAGCTTCGGATCTGATTGAAAGTTTAACAGGATGTTTATAAGATCCTAATAGAACGTTTAAGCAAATAAAAAAAAAATAAATATACAATTTTTGAAGGTACTTATAAAATACCCTTAAAACAGTTCAGTTCAAACAGCTCATATTCAAACAAGCTGAACTAACTGATTAAATATCTTGTAGGGTCAGGGTTCGTAATCGCTCTTTGCCCTCAGCTGGCGACTTATATACAAAATAGTAATAATGAAAAACATTAATGCCAATCAAGTGAAAATCATGCCACGATCAATGCATACACACAATTCGCAGCTTAGAGATCTCCATGGTAATACGACCGCTAAATACTAAACAAACTGTTTTACAAGACCACAAATGACCACACATAACTACATAACCATGATTATGACCATACTGAACCGCGATAAATACCATGGATGACCAATGAGCACATTTCAAAGGCGGTATATAAGTAAAAGTCGTGTGCAAATATGTATTAATGAAAATGGATTATGGACAACCTCTGGCAGGATTTTGTGCTACATTACCAGCAAAAATGGTGGAACTGTACATTCTTTATGATTTATCTATGTTCCGTCAGCGAGGTCCTTTCTAAGTTATCATTACCCAGAGAGATCATACCATCACCTGGCGACCTAACTTGGTCATAACATAACAAGGACATCCGATCTGGCGACCGTGACAGGATTCGAACCTGCAATCTTCGAATATAGGGTAAAATTTTTAGGTGACCAGTAGGGTATCCCAAAAAATCAAAGTCGTTTTTCTTTTACGCCTTTTTTTTCTTAATTTTTTACAAAAGTACCCAGTATAAAAATAGAGGGTATGTGTATTTGGTTTTGCGAAAAAATGTTTCCTTGTGTCTGGGAACACCCTAGTGACCAGATAACAATAAAATCACATTTCAATAGTTCCGTGTTATTAATGAATTCTTTTCGTTGAGGTTCAGGTTCAATTATTTGTACACCCTTGCAAGGGTGTGAACCAAGGCCTTGGTTCGACTCAACATTCTGTTTACGGATATAACATGAGTCGGAATTACGGGTTCGAACAGGTTCGATTAGAAACCTGTACTCAGCCCTGAAAATAACATAGAGAGTAACATATCTTAAAAAAAAGGGTCCAAATCAAAAAAAAAATAATACTCATACAAAAATTAATTTGAAAGTAAGAAAGAAATTTTCTATTTAACTCAACTTTAGAGACGCAGGTAGATATTTAAAACGTTAGACAGCAAGCGGGTTGCATGATATAGTGAAGAGACCAGAGCGTCACTATCTACTGTGCATACAAAAGTGCTCAGCGGCAGCGACTTCGACACACCGACAGTAAAAGCTCGTCGCTGCGCTGCTACGCCTACAATGCTGCCGAGAAAATGAACTTCGTGAACACAATCTTTTTTGCCGACGCTAGGAGTAGCGCGCTAAGAAAAAAATTTTATTTTCTTTGTTCTTGTTGAAGTTGTTTAGTAATGTTCTCTTTTAATCGCGCCATTATAACTAATAGTTGCGCCAATGAACCTGCAGATTGGTTTTCTTACATCAATATGATTATTGTTAGGAACATATTTTTTCTTGGTTAAAGGCCCAAGGCTGAGTTACCACCACAGCGAAGGTACTGCCACCGAGGCCTTTGTTTTGTGAGTTAGTTTTATATGGAGTTTTTTTAATGTGGCAGTTGTATTGTTGAGGTGTATACTAAGCTTGCACGATACTTAACATGAATAAAAATAAATTTTCCACATTTTTGAAATGTAATTGCAGTGGATCTGAATGTTTAAAAATCTAGGGCGCTTCTTCGCTTAGAAAGAAATAACATTTCTTTAGTAGAAGGATGAGAAGAATAATATACAGCACCTCCTCGGTTCTTGTCTGGCGTTCAGCAGAAAACCTTTCAAATTCTTGATCATCCTTTTCTACAGATCTCTCACACATGTCCAAAATAGATGCTGACTCACTGCTTAAATTCGTGCAATTTTATTTATTTACCTTGGTCCATTTTTATATAAAATTCTTAAATAGAATTAATAATACAGTCCAAGTGCTTGAAGCATTTTATGATGCTCATAAATTGGCACTTTATTATTCACGTTACCCACATCAATACACAATTTAAATAAAGTAACCAAATTCAACCCTAACTCAAAAGAATGTTTCACTTTTTTGTTTTTGTGCCCCAAACTCCAAACAATAAAAATGCCAATATACAAATATTTTACATTTAACAAACACTTTTGATTCACGAGCCAATGCACTTAACTTTATTTGCTTGGGGACCTTAAGGACGACCAGGGCCCCAACTGGCACATCAATCTAACTATCATAAGCACCAATGCATGCGCATTTGTTTACATCTCACTTGGCGGCGGGTCACACTTGACCCAACATCGTCGTCATTGCGCAACTTGATCAAAATGCCACTTGAGGCCGACACAAGAGTCGCTCGAGTTGCACACTCGAAAGTTGAAAGATATTCCAACAAATATATAAAAAAAGAGACAACCCAATTTGTTATTTTATTGATTAGTTGTTCTGACCTTGACAAAGCGCGTTGAAGAATTTAAAGCTGTGGCACTTCCTCTTCAATTTGATTCGTCATCGCTGACCAGTCAGCGTCTCATCATCATCATCATCATCAGCAACATCAGTAATACTTTCAATTTTATTTTTTGGCCATTTTTTTAATCTCTTTTGTGGCATAATTAAACTTTTTTTTTCGATTTGATGCTTCATTAGCATTTTTAAGACTTAGTCAACTCTTCGCATTAGAAAAAGTTTTTGGGTGAGGAAAAACTTTTATGTGCAATTTGTGTCTAATAAACAGGAAATCAAATGCGAAATGTTATTTAGATGCGGGTAAACATGGCAATCTGTTATTATTGATTGTGAAAGAAATACAATTTGTAATATGTTTTTATGTGATTTTTTTTGTTGCTTCTTGTTTGGACAAAGTTTTTTATGTACCATAGTTATGCTGCTGTTGTTGTTGTTGTTGTTGTTTTATTACTATGCATAATTAAGCATGAAACTTGTTTTTTTTTGGACGGAACTGAGCATCAATAACGAGACAAAAAATTGGAATTTTTGATAGGAAATTAAATTGATAAAGTTCTCAAATGTCATATTTTTTTAAGGCTTAAACAAAATTTTGTTTGTTTGTTTTAAAAACTGGTTTTGTTTATGGAAATCAAGCGGCATATCTAAAATTAGGCTTATTTTTTATGACTGACCAAAACTGTTCTGCAACAGACCGGAAATTTCTAGTGTGAAAACTTTGAAATTATTTGAAAATGATTCACAAAATGTATCGTAAAAGAAAGATGGTCACACTGTATTCAAAATGAATGACGAGACTGAGGATTGAACTTAGTAGATAAAAGAAGACAGACAGAAAGAATAAGCCTTACGACATAACGTGAAAGAACAATGTAAATAGAAAGCCGTGTAAATATAAAGCCTCGCTTACAAGTATTAAAAGTATTTAGTCACATGCCACTAACCCTACTACTAACCTCATTCGTAATTTATTCAAGTGTGTAGTTTGTCCCCTTGCTTTGGCATTAGAATTCCTTAATGCATACAAATCAAATATTCCAATTTGTGTTCAACTCCATCCCCTAAATAGCATCAATTCACGTAGCAAATCACTTTACAACTGTCAAGCAAACAATGCCAAAAGCAAAAACGAACATGAATTGGATATAAGGATTCCCATCCTAAAAAGTCTGTCCAGCGTGTTTGACTTTATCACGCAAATTGATTGCTTTGACCCCAGAAACCTGATGTGGCAAAGCGATTGAAGAAATTTGATTGATAACTTATTAAGTTGCTTGTGTGTGTGTGTCTGCATATAGTCATCCTGGGCGTGGCCCTTTCTCCCCTTGGGTATCAACAATTTTGCATGCTGGCAAAACTTTTGTTTTAGCTTTTGAGCTACGCTTGAATGACTGCCTAATAAAGATAAATATATGTATGTACATTTGGATACATCACAACAAAAGACTTCAATATTACCACATACATATATATATATCTTTTCGTGTGGCTTGCTTTAAAAAAAATACAAGTTTATTCACAACGACCAACGGGCAAAGAATTTATTGGCAACGGCTGGACACCCCCGAAAACGAAATGCTAATACAAACAAGCAGATTTTGCGGTTTATGCAAATGTCTGTGAGCCCCAAGTCACAATAACAAACTGCCATTTTTTTTTGTTGCTCTGTGTTGTTGTTAAATATAAAAATAAATAAAGATTTAATGTTAATTTGGTTGGAGGAGAGATTGCAAGGCAAAGGCAACTACGTAATCTACAAATAAAACTGTTTAAGAACAGGAATAAATGTTAACTTTTTAAAGCTACATGTTTGTTGGATACCCTTTAAACTTAAGGTAAGTTTTATGTCACAAGATAATTTTAAGAACAATATAAAGTAAAGGTAAGTAGTTGTTTGGCTTGCAACAGTTGGTGACCCTGACGTGTTATTGATAAGGAAAAGAATAAGTTTATAATAGGACCTGCTCTAAGCTGAACTCAACTGCTTAGAGCTGGAACACAGATTTTTTATTATTTTTTGGAGTTTGAGGCTTACATTTAATAGCAATTTAAAAGCATAAAAGTTATGTACCAAAAAACTATAAAAATTTTCGACTTTATTAGAAATTTTTAAAACAACATCAACTTGATTCCGAAAAACTATTCGCGTTGGCTTTAAATAAGTAAGGTACAGCAACAAGAAGCACTGGTACACCAGACATAAGTTTTCATCTGTTTCTAAAACGATAATTATTATATTACCCTGGCAAATAATTTTAACGGCCAATGATCCTAATTAAGCTTATTCGCACTTTTTTAGTTTGAGTGCATTTATATTTCGTTAAAAGAGTGGGACCTACAGATCGGCATAGCTTCAGATGCCTGATATATGGGTGCTAAAATTTTTCACAGTCGGCCTTAAAAGCAGTCTGCCTTTACAGGACTGTTTCAAGAACCTCCCGGTTCAATATTCAGTAATCTCTTTGGAATCGGGAGGTTCTTGATACCTTACTATATAGACAAACAGCTCTTTTTTGGTTTGCATAGCAAAAGTTGCTTACAGTTGTGATCAAGAGCAACCTTTTGTAAGTAAGCTCTCAAATATATTTTAAAGGCTTAACAACACTAGTTTACAAAATAATACAAATTTAGCGATCCCGAATATTTGGTAGCCATTTCTTATGTAAACCTAAGCTGAGACCAAAAATCCATCTTACAATTTTTTCATGGGGGCCGTTTTCGAGAAATCGCGGAAAAGCTAGTTTTTCGATTGGGAAAAAGTACCTTCAGAAAAAAAGACTGTGTGTCATGAGACGCCCGGATCGAGCGAAGCACTTTTCGTCGATGAATCCGATTTAAGTTATTGCAAAAGACACATGTGGATTCTGTATAAATAAATGTTAAATTATCAAAAATAAGGTCACTGTCCAGTCTCTGTTAAGACACTGTTAAGACACTGTTAAGTCACTGTAAATACACTGTTAAATCACTGTTAAGTCACTTTTCAGTCAATGTTAGGTCACTGTTAAGTCTCTGTTAAGTCACTGTTAAGTCACTGTTAAGTCGATCCCCACCAGATCCAAACCTGAGCTCACAAGGTCCCTACCAGACAACTACCACATCACCACCAGAACCAAACCAGATCAGCACCAAATCCCCGCCAGATCCTCACCAAATCTTCACCTGATCCCCACCAGGTCTCTACCAAATACCCATCACCTCCCCCCACTTCCACCTCACACTATCCAACTCCACACACAACCCACATGCTACTACGCGGCAATGGTAAAAACACAAAATCAAAGACATACCAAAAGAATCTGTCGCAAAGACAAAGTTTTTCAAGATTTACCCCCCAGTCTGACGTCCGTAAAAGAGCTTCGCTCTAAAAATCGCACTTAAAATCTACCTTTTTTTAAAAAATTGAAATATATAGTGCAAAGTTGCAGATAAAAGCCTTTATTACGCCAAAGTCGAGCGCCGGATTAAGATGTGTTGTATGAATAAATGGTAGGGTGTTTTAGTTACCTTCCAAGAGAGCATTACTTTTTTATAATGAAAGGCACGAAACTGAAGATTTACACATTTTTCTGAAGGTACTTTTTTTACCAATCGAAAAACTAGCTTTTCCGCGATTTCTCGAAAACGGCCCACCTAAAAATTATTAGGACCGCATTTTTTGACTCAGCAAAGGGATTTACATATGAAATGACTGCCAAATGGTCGGGATCGGAAATGCTGTAAAGTAGTGTAATCAATAAAAATTAAAGACTTGGCAAAATGATAGTTGATAATCTGGACTTAAACATATGCGATATAGCAGTTATTTTAATGATTTAATAAACCGCGAAATTTGAAAACTAATTAAAAGATAATTTATTAAAGCTTAATTCTTAGATGATGATGCAGGAGTTTGGTAAATAAAATGTGTAAAATCAATGGTAAAAGTAATCTCGATATTTTCAAAGTTTGAATAGGACCTAAATTATAATGAATATTGGAAAAATGGTAATTGAAGACGCATATTCTAGAAGTGTAGACCAAAAACTGCGAAATTTGCCAATTGTCATTTAAATATTTACGAATGCGCTGGCATTGGTAAGTAACAGGTGTTGATTGAACAGACAAAAATTTATGGAGAAACTCGCAAATTATGGGTCAAAAAACCGTGAAATTTAAAAAATTCTCATTTTAGTTTAGTTTATCATAAATACGGGTAAGCCGTAGGGTAAAAAGGATTAGTTGATCAAATGGTCAAGATTATGAAAGTTTGAACAGTCCAATATATGGCTAAGTTTGGAAATGGCTTTGTGGACAGGTAAACAGGAGGTGTAGATCAAAAAATTTAACAAGGAATAACAATAAACCAACTAAAATAATTATTAAATTTGCTTAATTTTCTTATTCCCAAAATTATTATGAAGATTTGTAGAAGATTTATGGACTGCAATAGTAGAGGGAAAAAATATGTGGCGAAATTTACAAAACTGCATAATGAACTCAGATTATCATAAAGAGTTGAAGGTGTCGTTTAATCGGTTTAAAAAGATTAGGAAATTGCAAAAATTCTTGTAATGGGACGTGTTGATGAAACAGACCAAAAATGATTTTAGATTCTCATAAAGACGGGTAAATAGAAGTATGGTGAATTTTGCTAGATGAAGATTTGATAGATGGTAATTTGTGTTTAAAATTCTAAAGGGGGCGTGACAGCGCATGCCAGATACTCCATAAGCAAATATATAAAAGTTGCTCAAAAATAAGATTTTCAATTTTAAAAAAATTTATCAAAAAATACAGTGTTAAATTACTTCCACACAATTGATTTTAACCCATTAATTTTCCCTTTAAATAACAAAAAAATTTTTTTCTTTTATACTTTTTTTTTTTTTTTGTATACCCACCTTCGCCTCCCCTACTCCACGTTCTTTTGCTCGCCTTTTACACTCTTACCCACTTTTTTGTTTAACCTTTTTGTTTTTTTTTTTTAGTTTTTTGATCCTCACTGACTTTATTGTTACACCTTCACGACTCTGACACAGGAATATGTCATTTCTCACCTTTTCCGCGTTTTTTCACGGTTTTTGTGTTTGGGGTCCCCCAACCCACTATAAATTTCGTTATTAAAAATTTTCCACCCACATTCTGTATCATTCAGTAGACTTTCACTATTCTTCCCCGCGGAGCTCCCACCCATATTGGTCGGATCTCGTTCCCTGGGCTTTATACATTTGCTAAAACTTAATCCTGTCTTTTTACAGGAATAGCTACCACCAATGGTCCTGCACCACTCCAACCAATAACTAAATACCCAACACCATTTTTCCTTTCGTCGCTTACGGTTCCTGTCGTTCACATCCGGATTTCGATATGATTGGTTTTTTGAGCAAAAAAAATTTTTAATCTTTTTGAGTTTTATTTTCCATTTGTTTTTTTATTACTCAAAATAATCTCTAATAGTAAATCAAAATTTAAAACTTATTGCAGATTGTACAATAATTTTGTAAATCTTCCTAGGCCTTATAATGATTTTTTACTTGAAAAAAAAAAATAACTTACGGTCCCTGCTAAATATGTTAAACAGACTCACAAACTTTAAAGCGGCAGTTGCTTCCATACATGTGTGAACACCTGTCAGATGCAGTCACACTTGATAGATTTCGTGAATGGAAAAAGACAAAAGAAACTGTCACAGACAGATGTGATAACTTGTAAAACAAATATTTGATTTATTTTTAATTTTTATAAATTTCTCACAGTTTCAATACGTTTCTAATCTTATAAGAACTTCATAAAAAATCTTAATTAAGCATAGACTTTTTAAAATACTTAACCAAATTAGTTTTTTCGTTCTGCAAATACTAACATAATTTCATAATACTTTTACTCTCAAAGAGTATCACAAAAAATTGTTTTAGAAAACAAAACAAATTGTTGTTAAAATATATATTCCAGCTGCATGCATGTGTGCGTATACGTGTGAGTGCTTATTTGTTGCTCAGCTGTCAAACTGTGCAGTTCAAGGCTGTCATTTTGCTCTCAGAGCTGTGGGTCTGGCCAAATTTCATGGGGGCTCGGCCTTTGGGCTCCTGAAGAAAATGGCATCAAGATAAGGCCAAAATGCCTGGCTTTCTTGTATATTTATTTAAGTTTTGTTATTTTTTTTTGGCACAACTTCCAGCATTACAATAACAATAATTCATTTTGATGAAAAAGTTGGTCTAACATTTGGTTATTTGCAAGCTGAAACATTTTATTTTGACCCCGCTGTGGGTCCATATATTGATTACATTTAATTTTTCATGGTTTTGTTTACTATTTCGTTTTGACTTTAAATGGTGTGAATTGCATAAGAGTTGTACAAAATTGTTTGAAAATTGTTGGACCATGTTGTGTTGTAAACTTTGATGGTTTGTAAATGATAGGAAAATGCAAAAATGTACAACCAAATTTATGACTTGATGGATAGCTGGACCATGTTTTAATGTGAAAATAAATATATTAGTGTTGTGTGTTTGAAACGTTGATTTAGTTTTAGATGAGAAAAGCTTTAATCGATTGGTTTTTCATGTGGAAAGATTTATTTATGTTGGGTCGATTGAGTTGATGTCCTTAAAAAGAACAGATACTGAAATAAAATGAAATTTGTTTTACAGAGGAAATTGCCCTTTAAATTTTATTAATCTTACAATGCAACATCCGAAAAACAACTTGCCCAGTTTTCTCAGCCAACTTTTATTAAGCCATTAAATAAATTTGGTAAAGGAAATTATCTCATTTGTTGTGTGGATTTGTGAAAAATGAGATGACAATTGAGATTAATCATAATAATTGTTACCTGCACTTGCCATTGACATTGAAAGTGGAGCCAGATGCTAATTAAGTTTACAAAAAAAAAGTGCCCCCACTCCAATGAAGACATCAACATAAAAGCCACAGCACAGAAAGAAAAAAAATTATATTGTCGGCAACAATAAAAGTGAACGCATTAAAACGACCAACGAATGGGTGGAGAAAGAAAAATGTTCGAAAAAGACAACACTTCACTTTTCTGTTGCCTTTTGGCAGCTGCTGCTGCTGATGATGATGAAGATGAAAGCGATTTTCACTGAACCAAAATGAACCGAACTGAACCACAATCGTTCGGAAAGTTTTGGTACAAATAATAATAACAATAATTATGAAGAAAAACACTTGATTTTTCTGTGTAATGACAGCGCAATTTATGTTCATTTCTGCCCAAGGTTGCCGTGCAATAAACATAAATTCAAGTTAAGAGTGAAATTTAAAACAAAGCCAAAAGTTCACAACTTGATAAATGAAGCAAACTATGTAGATGAACAATCTTATAAACAAATTTTCATGTTGTCAAATTATATTGAAACTAATAAATTTGAGAGGGCAAAGGAGAAAGGGAGAGAAAGGGGCGTGTACGTAAAAAATGGACTTGTCGATTTGTCTTCCATTTTTTCTTGCTGTAGCTGGTCCAGTTTATTGTTGTCTGAAACAAGTGAAAGTGTCAACGCCATGAAAAATGATGAATTGCCTGAAGAATAAGCGAAGTGCGAGAGGCAGGTCAATGCGGCGTATGCGTAATTTATGTGACTGCAAATGAAAACCTGGCCAAGGGGAAATCATTAACTACCTACATATAACAAAAGAGCTCGGTCCTTTTTGGCTTGACTTAAATTATAATAAATATGAGGGCGGCAAAGGAGAAGCTGCCAGAGATAACCAGTTTCAGGACTCATGGCGTAAGCGTGCTGCGAATAATGAAAAGGGCTTTTTACACATTTTTAGTTGGAGCTTTATGGCGAATTATGAACTGGCAAAGTTAAAGAAATGTTTGCAGATAAACTTGCTAATTCTCTCACTTCTTTAAGTGTTAATTTTGTGTGGCTTTAAAAGGTTTTTTGTTTGGGAGGGAAAGTTTATAGAGATGAAAGACAAATTCATTGTCAGTTGTTACTATACAAGCATAAGCGGTGTCAATAGTGGGGTGAGTGGGCCAATTCTTGGGCCAAGTACTAGATTCCAACTTTAAGTGTGAATTTCTCATATATATTTTTAGACCATACTATTAGGTCGACATACTCTTAAGCTAATTCCTAATTCGTCTAGAACAGTGGTGTTAAAAATCACACAATCAAGCATCCGCTAGTAAGCTTACAGCTTAAGCTTAAGCAACAAGCAAACGAACAAATGCCTCGTGAGAGAACAAAAGATCGAACACGTGCATCGAAAGAGAGTAAGTCGCCGAGCGTTCTATTTCCAGCATACACGTATTCTCTCTTTATATCCATGGGATAGGCTTCTGGTATTTTGATTACCATTGATCTAAAAATAAAGACGTGAAGAACCAAACAGCTTATTGTGTTGGTCAACTGAACTAATGTCCTTTACAAAAACAAAAGGAGTAACGATTAAATTTTGTCAAATCTTTATCTTTATCCAGGTCTAGAAACATATGAAGCTGGATCGGAAGAAGAATCGATTGTATTGAAATCACAGAATTAAACCTGTTTTAAGTTTTAAACTATTTGCATTTTTTACCATTTGCAAGTATCAAAAGGCTAAACAATCGCAACTCAAAACCCTTCAATTGGTACTAATTTTCTTTGGTTATGAGAGCAGAGAAAATGTATTTTTTGATTTGTTTTTGTGTGAAGTGCTTAGAGTCGACCAACTCGTAAAGAGCAGGCTCTGAAAGTATCGGCTTAACCTACCGACAGCATCACTTGTTTGCGGGTGTGGAGCAAATTTCATGCTCTCTCTCTCTCTCACTCACGCTCACGCTGAACCACATTAATAAAAGCCATGTTTTTCTCAGACCTCAACAACAAAAATCGATTCGACCATACAACGTGAGTCTCCACTCGGGGTACAATGTACAGTACTACAGACTCAGCCATCTCAAGCCCTCAACGCGAAGCACAAGGGAGCCTTTTACGCAAAATAAAGTCCTCAATGCGAGGCACCACAAAGCCCTTGACGCAAGGCAATGTAAACCCAGCTCGAACTAACTTGCATATGACCCCCAATCGAAGCAACGGCCTCTTTGCAAGTTTACTATCGACATAACTACACCCAATAAAAAAAAGGTAAGGAATAAGATACGTTTTAGCTATCAGTAATCTTATGTGAACAGGTAAAAACGTTTGACATATGGTAAGCTGCCTTAATAGCCCAAAGGTTTGTCCCGTTGCCTTATATATATGGTTACCCCACGATAGCGATTTATTGAAAATTATGCCGAGATTAGTAGTATTATCAACATATTCAATTTTAGTTTCATGTATCTGTAGTTGACTCAGCTGTGCAGTACTAAGGGCCTTCTTGTAAATCACAATACATTTGGATTTGGTAGGATTTAAACTCAGCCCATTTTGCTGGGCCCACTTATCTATTTTGTTTAGCTCATCATTACAATCAACAATACACTCGATAATTTCTACCAACGGGCGACTAACATAGATCTGTACATCGTCAGTAAAATATGGACGTTACATTTGGCAAATCATTTATATAGACAGAAAATAAAAGAGGTCCTAAAACAGATCCTTGAGGAACGCCACGCGTTAGAGTCTTGAGATGGGAAATGGATGAACCAGAGATAACTGCTTAAGATCGATTTGCTAGATATGATGTAAGCAGTTTTGTCACAGTTTACGATAAATTATAAATCTTGTTCAGCTTGGTACATAAAATATCATGGTTAACAGTATCAAAAGCTTTACTGTGATCGAGAAGTGTTAAAAAAAGTAACTTTACTGTCATCTAACTGTCCACTAATCTCCTCCACAATATTTATTAAGGCTGTTGTACAGCTACGATTTTTTTCGAAATCCAGACTGTTGGTCGCACTCTAGCATATTCGAAGTGAGATATGTCTGTACTTGTACTGCCATTAAATTGTATAGAGTATAAATACTTTACTTTACAGTCCCACGGATGATTCGAGACGTGATAGACCCCACACCTCTCGCACCAGTAGAAGTCGAACACATGGCTTGTGGTCTCTAGTGTCCAATTGCAACTACATTAGAAGTGTCTAGTTTCTGAATTTGACTGTGTTATCATTGATAGGAATTATAATTTATTCTTCTCCTATGCTGTTTAAAAGTTCAATGTAAACTAATTTAGGAATTTTAGATCAAGACCATATTTATTCAACGAGGTTATGCTCTAATTAAGTATGTTGTATTTTTGAGTGTATTGGTAGATTCGTTTAAAATATTCGTTATAGGATATTTCGGAGCATTCTTAAAGGAATGATATCAGCATGTTTTCGAGACATCATTGTCTAGGAGTTGATTAACCAGCGAAACTCTAGCTTGCTCAATAACTACAAAAAAAAAAATAATTAAGAGATTGCCATGACATAAGTAACGAAATGGTGAGATGGTTGTCACCTGATACAGAACGTGTTACGTGATAAGTAAGTATATTTGTTTTTTGACGAACTGCTTACGCACTTTTCGCACTCACTGTACTAGCTTAAGTAAGGAATTTATGTGCTTATTTCATTTTTTAAATAAAAACGAATTATTCCATACATTTTTAAGTAAATTCCGATTGTGGTTTTAAGTTTCACTAACTTAATGTAAAACTTTAATTGTCTATCAAATTGATTGCTTGACTTAACGAGCCACTTGGGTGGGTTACGTTCTTATAAACAAAAAGAGCAAGGAAAGTGCCATGAATGGAGAAAAGAATGGGCACACACACTACCACACACACGCACAGCAGAGATGCCGCCTGCTCTTTCATTTACTAGCATGTTTGTCACGCCCACACAATGCACCCCAGGGAAGGTGGAGGCACTAACAAAAGCCAAGTTTTGCCTGATGAGGGAAGCCCCCAAGTCTTTTCAGTGGCACAGGTGAGCGTTGGTTTGGCCATAGCCCTAGTTGCAACATCATAAGTATTAGCTTCATTTTTGCAGCGTTTAGCCCTCGCTTCTCTGCTCCTTTGTAACTTTGTTGGCTGCGTTTTTTTTTTTTGTTGGCAGGCCTCAAATGAATTGAATGTGAAAAATTTAAATGCAAACAGCTGCAGCCTGCCCTGCAGTCTCCATGAGGTTTCTGCTCGCGTTGCATTACACAAGCCCCCCACTGCTACTCCCCTCTATACAAAGTTCATTGTACCGCGCTTAGTTGAAGAGGCTTGTAGTCCAAAACAAATGCCGCTTTTGATTGCCAACGGGGCGAGGAGATGAAATGTGGGTTACATTGGTTAGAGGAGCCATATCAGGTCAAAGACTCGTCTCGTCGTCGTGACACGCACTAAATGAGGCCTGTTAAATTTTTTCATAATTCTTGTGAATTTTTTTTTTGTACCATGTGGGAACTGATAAGATGTGTTTGGTGGGAGATTTAAGTTTTGAATGTGAATATTAAAACTTAACTACTTAGGAGTTATGTGGCATCTCGTCCAATCTTTATGCCACTAAATCCTAACTCTATCAAAATTGAAACATTTCACTTTGATGTTGGCAAGGCATTTGTGTGAAGGTGTGTTTATGTTTTTTTTTCCTACCTGTATGAAAGCAAAGTACCGTACACTGGCTAACAAGCCAACTATGTGCAACTAACGTTCAAATGGGCACACAACCAACAACAACAACTACTACAAGAGTAAAAACAAGACCAATAAGAACCCGCCAACCAGACGAACTGTTGCTGGCGAGGATGATGACGAGGACAGAGACTGGAACAGCAGGCACCAATGCTCTCTGAGTCTGCATGTCTGTACATATATGAGGCCACAACGGTAAATCATCACAGGCGCACAAACACACACACACACACACAATCAGGCAACCAACGCGCGCTTTGATGACGACGAAACCTGCTGACTGTCCCCAGGTCTCAAAAACCTGCCTTCCTTTTTTTCTCCATATTTGTGCAGTTGCACCAACAGCGCTCAATTTTTATTTATAACGCGAAATGTGATACATTTTTGCACCAGAATAAGTTTTTTTTTTCTGTGCTTAAAAGTGATTTGATAAATCTGATCAATAAGTTCGATTTAGAAATGGACGCGACAAATTTGCAGTTTACCAAAACGCTCAAGATTTGATGGTTAGCAAGATTGAGACTTCACTCAAAGAAAACTAAAGACTCACTCTTCAATTCGAAATTGAACGTTTAGAATTCAGAAATAAAATATCAAGAATTTTGCTCTTAAAATCGAGATAAATTCGTTCTCAATTTGGTTCTTTGAGGCAAGGCGAGAGAGGGGAAGCAAACTAAGAGAGACTAGCGTTGGACGCACTCTCACTCAGCTTTGCGGTTATTAGTAACCGAAAATCTTAACTATATTCAAATTACATAAAATTTTTCTAAATAAAAATCAGAACCTACCTTAGTTCTTGCTGTTCTTAAATACATTTCGTTTTCTTTGTTCCATCAACAAAATGAAATAACTTATGTATTATCTCTACAGCTTTCCCCCTCTCTTTGTGTGCCATGCCTGTCATAACCCCGGCTATCAAAATCATTCAAGGCCAATTCATGTGCTCCCTCTCTCTCTCCCGTATGTGGGTCAGCAATGCCACCGCAGTTGAGCTACACAGCATCGACGGCGGTAGGCGGCAAGTGGACAAGTGGCCCAGTGGACCCAGTTCCTCGTTTTCCAGTCGCGTATTTGGGACATGCCAGAGGCTAAAGAGGGGCAACAGGGAAACTTGTTTTTAATCGTTGTCAATGGCCAAAACGTTAAGTGTCCCGTTCGTTGTTGGTTGCACTTTGCTAAACACGCGAGTCTTTGGCTATTTGCGAGCCAATTTGCAGGCCGTTGCATTTGAAAACTTGTTTCGAGTGGCTGCTGTCGGCCTGTCCCCACACTGCTGGTCCTGGTGGATTTTTTTGCTTTTCTCAAAAACAGGTTGCACTGTTAGTTGCACTGATTTTGCACTGATTTTGCGCTGATTGTTGTAAATCACACGAGTGAAAGATATAGCATCGTTTAACAGCATGAATAACTAACTGAAATCGCATACATATAATGTTTTGCTTTTTAAGTGGATTTCCAAATGATTGACTGCAATTTCGTTCGTGCGCGTCGATTTGAATTTTTTCCTACATCGTTTATTTATTTATTTTCTTACCGTTTTTGTTGTATTTAATACGCATGACTTCAACTTGGCTGGCTTGTTTTTATTTATTTATGTTGTAACTTGTGTCGCGGCTCTGCTTGTTAGACCCTTTTTTGGTGCTGCTTTTTTTGTTGTTGTTGTGTCTGATTTCTCGAAGTTATAAGACTCGATGTTGAATAATAGGAGCATGTGGGATGTAGGGCAAACGGTTTGACGATATTTAATAGGTAAGTGAACGGATTATTTGTATAAAAATATATTTTATTTCTAGACTTAAACGAATTTTAAAAAGTTGAACTTACTTATCAGTTATGTTATTTGAGCAAGGCGGACAAACAATTGTGTCTAAGGATTTCCGTTTCCGTCATCAGTATACTTCGCTTTCAATTATGTTGATTGCCTAAGTAAGCAATTTGGGAATTTTGTGCGAAATTATATGACACAGTTGCTTGTGTTTGCCATGAAGTAAGGTCGAAGATTTATATTACGTTTCTTTTCGGATTTGTATCATTTCGATATTTATATCTTGTAAGAAACCCGCGATTTCAATATTTTAAAAATAAATTGGTATATCCTTACAATGAGCGGGTCTATTGAGGTAATTTTTTGTCAAGGTGTCATTTAACGATATTTAGGAACTATATTCTGATTGCGTTCAAAACACCAAAAAGAATAGATTTTTGGTCGGTTTCTCTCTGTTCAGATTGTCAGATAAATTTATAATTTATTATTTCTTACGTTATGTGACGTATTTTTTATAGTTTAACATTAGATAGGTATTTAAGACTACAATGAGCACACAACACCATTAAGGAGACTGCTTAATTCGCTGATAATAGAACTTGGAGATTCTTGAAACAGCTGTAAAGTCGACCAGACTTATTTGGGGTGTTGTGAGTTCGGTGACACGTCTATAAAACACACAGTCAAACAAATTCAACACAAAACAAAGTCTTTACAAAACAATTTCAACACACGTCAATACAACAATAAGTCATTTCACCCAACACAACAATTCAACACAATACAATTTCAACACGTCAACTCAACACACGTCACTTCAACACAAAATAAAATTATTAATTTATTACCAAATTTAAATTTGGTTTGAATTCAATTGATGATGTGCTTAATTGTTGTGTTGGGTAAAATGAATTATAGACGTGCGTTGACTTTTCTTTTTATGAAGACTTTGTTTTGTGTTGAATTGACGTGTTAAAATTGTTTTGTGTTGAATAGACGTGGAACCTAAAGTTGAGTAACGATGACTTTTATTAGTGGTAGTAAATACAATGCAAGTGTCTAGTAATACAGAGATAGAAGGGAGACACTAGCTGGAGGTAAAATTTTCCCTCATTCGCAGTCTCCATCCCCCGCCGATTCAAAAAACCAATTCCCGGTATAATCAACACATAAATTTAAAAAAGAATGTTATCTCTGGTGCTTTCAAATGTGAGTACACTTTCAGGAAGGCCACCACACCACGCACAACACACCACGCAACAGAGACACTCTGTTACACTTTCGGAGGATATTAAAGCCAAGATCGACTGACATTGCCACTTTTAGGATTGAAAAAATAATTTTTTTTAATTGTTTTGTTCTATTTTCCAGTGTTGAAATTGTACTGTGTTGAAATCGTACTATGTTGAAAGTTGACGATGTTCAATTGCTTTGTGTTGAAATTGTGCGTGTTGTGTGTTGAATAGACGTGTGTTGAACTGACGTGTGTTGAATTGACGTGTTGAAATTGTTTTGTGTTGAATAGACGTGGAACCGTGTGTTCCTATCTAATGTTATGTGAAATTATTACATGACCTCGGGCAGGCTACAACTGGCTAGCTTTTATTATAATAAAGGTACCTGTACTACGGCTGGATCTAACGAATCCGCTAACGCTCGTCAATACCAGCCACCAGCCATGTTATTTCCCTAACGAATTTTCCATGGTAATATCCGCAAATGTACGTCTCTGGATTACTAGTCATCAGTGTAGTGATGCATCATCTGTCGTTAGCCGCGCGACGTACGCTCAGTGATTGATCGGGTAGTGTGCTTCCATCATTACACAGACGACTGGTGATGCAGCGTAGTACCGACCCATCATCGATTTGAGCCCTTTGCAAAATGCTTACATGAGTTTAGATAGTCATTAAGATTGTTCATGGACGGTTAAAAAGTCGAGTAAGCAGACGTGTAAACAGGAGGTGTAGTCCAAAAAAATTACGAAAATTGCAAAAATCTTCTAATAAGTTTAGATTTTTTATCAAGACTTAATAGTTGGATATTGTTGACGGGTAAAGAGGACGCTTTGGTTAGTCAGTTCGAAAAAAATCACGAAATTTGCACTATTTTATGATGAGCTTAGATTGATTTAAAACGTGTAAATATTCGGATAAATCGAACGGTTTGCAAATTTGCAAAATTCATAAATGTGCTAAATTTTTATAAACACAATTAAATAGATGATAGCATAGCAGCTATCTGTAAGAATAAAAATCGGCACTTAATAGTTGACAATAGTCCACGGTAGGCGTAGGCTAATCGGTCCAAAAAACCGAAAAAAATTTTATGGAGCTTAGATTAGCGTGAAGCTTCAATAGTTGGCAATTGTAATAAATGCTTCGCTTCTACGCTTTGTGTTTAAAATACTAACGATGGACTGCCATATCTATCATATTTCCCATAAAAATTGCTCTCATTGGCAGCCATCAAAAGTTCTCCGTCAATGTCATTTTAATGAGTACCAAATAAATTGCATTCCCCTATGTCATATATTTGTACGTTCTCTCTCCCCTAAGGCACACACGTCCACGCAATGCACAAAGCTATGCAAGTGATGTCTTCTTGCCTTCTTGATGCAACTCGTGCAATGTTTATCTAGGGGATTGTGCCGCAATTCAATTTGAAATGAAGCCAAGTTGAAAAGCGACTTCAAATAGGCATATAAACATTACCAATTGCCAATGAGGCTAAAGTCTCAGTTACCGCATCAATAAACATCATCATCATCATTATTAAGATGACCAAAAACGAGTCAATCGAGTGTTTCGACAAAGTCTTTTGTGTGTGAGTGTGAGTACTGCAGGGGGGGAAGCGTAACTAAATGCCGAAAATCAAAAAGCGTGGCAAACACTTGAGGCCATTAACTGTTAATCTTCAATTTTAGAGATGACACTTAAATGACCTTCAGCTGCCTACCTTTCGCCCCTCTTATCTTGGTTGAAGGCAATTAGACGAATTTATGACTATTTTTCGCAGTTAAATGTTGCATGCCACATTTGGCAGTCGGCACATGACAAGCGACATGTGTTTTTGATATGCCAATCGTTCGCCCCCCCCCCCCCACCGTTTCCCAGCTCTGTGCCATTATGGCTAATTAATGAAATTCACACTACATTTTGTCGAATTTTTGTGTGGGGCCCTCAGGGGCCTTTGCTCTTAATTGGTTATTTATTTTGTTTTATGAGCATTTTTTTCCCCTGCTGGCTGAAATATTTCTAATTTTAATTTGGTTTTGGCTTCTTTCTTTTTTTTGGGATTTGTTTTTGTGGGTCTTAAAAGAGGGTCATTGGGCCAAAAATTAATGGCACAGTTTAATGGGTCATTTGAGGGCAGTTTCTAAAAGTGATTAGGATAGTAGTAGAGACTAACTAACGGTGCATAAATGTAATTAGTTGAAATGTAAGTGAGTGGTCCAAACTGTTTAGGGTGTTACCTGGGTGTAATGACTTGTAGAGGTTTAATTTACCTGAAAAGATATAAAAAAAACAATTTGGATTAATTAAAGAAAATTATTTAAAAAAGAGCATTTTAAAAACATTCTGAAAAATCCTTTCATAGCTTAATTTAATTCATAACATGAAGTTATTTTCACGCCTTGATGCTGCACGCACACACACTTAATGACAAATGTCAGAGAAATAAAGTGAAAAGCAACACATGGTACAAAAATGCATAAATATTTCCCAGCAATATGCATATTAAATTCAATAAATTTTGCACACAGAAAACGGAACACAGTCAGAGAGAAAGGAGGAAGTGGGGAAAAAGGAGAGCCACAGCCAGAGCCAGACAAGCTGCCGCCAAAGGATATCTATGGATGGGTGCACACTTTATAGCGGGTCAAAATTGATAGACATATAAAATGTGTCACAACCGTCCACAAAAGAAAAAGGAGGAGAAATTGCTCTTCTGCTCAGGCGACAAAGTTTATTTAGCCCTTGACTTGGAATTTTTGAATTGCACTCTGCTGCTGGCGTTAGCTACTTCTGAAGTGGAGGATAAAAAGCAAAAGAAGGTGAGGGCCAAAAAAAAAAAGGAAAAAGTGTTCTTTGTGCATAAATCGAATCAGTTTTGTGCATTATGTAAAATCGCAATGTAATGAGAACTAGTCAGGGTTAATTTACACTGCAAAAAAATGGAAAAAATTAAATAGAATATTTTTATAAATTTTTTGAAATTATTTTCTAAAATTATTTGTATTTTTTAAATTATACTATGTCAAAGTCCCAAGCTGAAACGATTGGGACAACCTTACCCAAAGCCAAACTAACGCCATTAACAATTACACCAGAGGTGCTCACAGGCTATAAGCACGCCGCGCATTCGTTGTTTTGCGCATAGAGATGGTGCTCGCACTAACGCTCACACATAGCCCATAGTGCAAGCCTTAGCATATGACAACTACAACGCCATTTGTCAGGGGTGGATGTACGCAAAGGCATAGCAAGAGCAAGAGCGTATAGCCTTCACGCAAGTGTAATAGGCAGCTTAAAGCAACAACAAATTCATATGAGGGCTTGCAGCCCTGCAATAACAACTTCATATGCGCCTCTCTCCTCTCTTGCTCCTACTTCTCTGGCATACTCGAACACAACAACAATGTTGCTTAGATTAGCGATTGAACTCGTAGAGGCTGAAAGCTTTTCGCGCCACAGTTGAGAGAAGTAAAGATAGCACCTTAGCTCAGTCTCTCTTCGCCCAAAAGTTCAATCTTCGCCCTGTCTTGCTCTGGCGCTGTTGTATTTTGTTTGCGCCACAGACGGTTCAAATTTGTGACGAAGACGGTTGCAGTCTCACCTAAACTTGGGTTGACTGAGCAAACGTGCAGTCTAGATATTAGATGGTCGTTGTTCGCGCCGACACACACACACAAACTAAAATCGGAATTCTCTTTCTGTTTCTTGTGGTTGTTGTTGCCCCACGCGGCCGTAAGCTCATATCTTTCTTTCATCCTCATCTTTCTCTCCCATACCTCTGGCAAATTCGAAATGGACGATTTTATATTTCTTTTTCTTGTGGTTGTTGTTGCTTGAGAAATATTTCTTTCGTTTTTATTGCTATCTACTCGGCTTTAAGCTGGCTCTGATCTAAATTGATGGTTCTAAGCTCGATGAAAGTTGGAACGAACACATTTGCATTTTGGCATTAAGTGTTTGTGTGCAGCCACTGACAGGAAGCTCATTTTGCTCTGCGGCATTGTTGGCGACGAGCTTATACTGTGGATAAATGTCCTTCAAAAAAATTGTTTCGGGCTGGACTGGAAATTGAGTCCAGTACCCTTCTACAATGGCGCGCTACCACATTAAGCTATTGTACACTTTATTAGCTTTACATCCAGAAGGCTACTTATACCTTTTTGTGTGGAAAGTTGGAAAAAACAAGAAAAAAATCAACTCTCTCTCTCTGCAGGAACCCGGTTTTGGGTGTTGGTATAAAGCAAATCTCATCCGATTGCGTACAACTTTGCTCATTTCAAGAACATTTCAAACATTTTGACAACATCTAGTTCTTACTTTAAGTTAAAGACAACATGTTTTTGGAACAGTTTGTAGCCCTCAGTGTAGTTTAAGAACTAGTTGGCGCGTTTTTTCGTAATTCAGAGCTTGCATCTTAAGTCTATTTTATTCTCAAACCATGGTATTTTGTACTTGAATTAAGAACTCGAGTTTCTTAAATTTTTCGTTTTGCAAAGTTCTTGATTCCAGAACGTTTGTTCTCATTTCAATAACATTATCTGTTGATTTTCGATTCTATATTGTTTTGAAATACATTTAAGTACATTGAAGAATAGAAAACAGTTCCAATATTAGGTAAACGATCGTCAGACACGCTTTCCCGTCACAGAAGGAAGCACATATCGTTTCTAGTGGAAACCCTTACGGGTCATTGTCCTTCTAACTTTCTATGACTTCTGTAGAAATAGCAGGCATGAAGAAGAGAAATAAATATAATAAAAATAAAGAAAAATTTGTGTAGAATGAGGCTTGAGAAGCTTGGTCCATCTCTTCTACTTGAGAACCCACCTCAACTTACAATTATCAACTGAACAAACGCTACAACATTCTAGTTCAGTAGCAAGGACCTCCCTCAGCCCCAGGTAATACCAATTGGGCCTAAGTGGGAGAGTTAATTGTCCATTTCAACCTAACCCAACCTTAATACCGTCAAAAACAGGCTTTTTTGCCTTCACACTAAATTACACTAATTTAACTCAGTGTTTGTTTAAAAATAGCTTTAGCTTCTTCCATTCGGAGTCCATAATTTGTGTATTATGTGCCAAGTTAACCAATCATTATCAATTCTTGATGTTTAATAATGGGGAACGGCCCTAGCAATTGGCATGGTAGTTGGTAAACGCCTTTGCTCCCATTCTGTGTTCAATTCTGTTCTGAAGTCAAAGCAAAAATGCGCGAAACATTTAATTAAATATCAGACAGCAGGAGGCGAATCGAATCAAAGTAACTGTCCTCCCTCCCTCTCTCTCTTTTCAATTCCCTCATGCGTTCTCTGCAGGAAAAAAATCTAAAATTGCTTAAATTCAAAATAACAAATTGCATAGATGTTTGCCCCGGCAGCTTCCCCTTGTTGTTGTTGTTGTTATAGTTTTTCGATAGCTGCGGTAGTCAACTTTTGCCGATTGGCAGGCAGCAACCGCGATTGCTTCTCTCTATTCTGTTGTTGTCTATAAAACTGTGACTTGACCTGCCCTCCTCTTTCAGCCAGACCACAATAAACAACAAAAATCCCCACTGTAACAGAGGCGTCGTTATCATAAATTGTTAAGAGGCGCTCAAATTATGTTATGTTCTTATAATTTTCATGTGAGATTTAGTTAAGTGGTTTTTGTGTATTCTTGTTTGTTCAAAACCGCGGACATAAAAGCGTTCCACATTAAGGCGATAAATTGAACAAATATCACCTGATACTGCAAGGGCACCACTGTAAAGTTGATCATCTGTGCCGGCGGCCATATTAAATAATTGTATTTTAGGATGGTAAAATAGTCCTTCTTAATCCGCTCCATAATATGCTCTATTTTCTCACCATTAACAAAGGGAACAGCAAAGATCACAAGCAGATTGAATGGCGGTGCAAAGAAATACTGATCGATCATCATCTTCTTAATGCCAATATGCAAGGGTGGTTGCTTTTTGGACACTAGCGAATCGAGGGTGCCATACCATTTCTTCAGTATTGGACCAACCATAAACAATCCCAAGGCACTAAAACGAGCGGTGCGACCAGCATCCCAATCCGTTAAGGGACGCTTCTCGACAAACATCTGAGCGATTATGTCACCCGCACCCATAATAGTGGCCACACTGAGTCCTTCACGTACATAGGCACGCAATGTCATGGTTATTGAGTTTACCTGTAATTTGGTTTATTTAACGAATGAAAGTAAAGTTCATGGTTCTAATTTTGATGATTTTTTTGGCAAAATTAATTTTGTAGTGTTAGACAGATAGATCAGTCTGCTTGTGTTTGAAAATTCATGAAAAAACTTATTTTCTACTATTCTATTGAGCCAAATTTGGTAACATTTCGAAATTTTTCCCACAGTTTGACGCCGAGTCCGAACGGCAAAGTTTGAGTAGCTTTTTCATGGTTAGTTATGTCATAGCTGGCGCCAATAGCTGATGAAGGTGACTCTTTTGAGCGACCCATATGGGCGAAATCGGATCCAAAGCGTTACATATTTTACAGATCGTTTTCGTTTGTTATCAACTGTGAGAGAGTTTGAGAAAAAAAAAACTCTTCTTTTAAATTGGCTAATCGAGGATCTTCGTAGACATCCCGAAGAGTTCTTCAGTACAGTCGAATCGATTGCCACACTGAAAAAAAAATCTTTCAATTCCGGGATTTACGGGATCAATTCATGGTACTTAAAATGGCTTCATCCCGGAAAGGCACAATACAATCCCAATGGGGTTTAGTTTAAAAGACCTTTAAAAAATTGTATAAGGGATAAGGGAGAAAAAACCGACCGACCAACACCACGCCACTTGTTTAACTGTAATTTATTATACGATACCAAAAAGAAATAATTTTGTTTTGTTTTTACTTACTTTACTGGGACTTGAACCTCGGACCTCCGAAGACTGAACAATAGGGCGGGTCAATTTTTTTATGCGATAAGCGTATAGCAGAGTCGGAATCTGCGATGAATTCTAAGAAAATTTCACGAAGAAACATCATGCTTAAATGAATTCCTAGCCCCCGCTGCGAAGCATGAAAATTTAGGGTTCGGTATATTTTGGTACGTTGGTATATTTTCATGCTTCGCAGAGGGGGCTAAGAATTCATTTTAGACATGGGGTTTCTTTGTGAAATTTTCTTAGAATTCATCGCAGATTCCGAATCTGCTATACGCTTACCACGTTTTTTAGCTCCAAACAAATTGACCCGCCCTACTGAACAACATACGGACAACAGCACCCTAACCCACTCGACTATTAGCCCTAAGCAATATCTGGCATCGAAACCATATTTAAGAATGCAGTGTTTTTTTATGATTTTTGAATTTTTTTTTAAACCGAATCGCATTTCGGTTAAGGTTCTGGTACTTACCGAAACGTAAGTTTCGGAAAAAGGTTATGTTTTGGTTCTAATATTATTTCGGTATTCGGTTCAGTACCGATACCTTGATTTTTATTTCGGTATAAAGGTGCGTACCGGCGAATACTTTTGAAATATAACGAAAGATCGGTCACAAGTTTTGCGTCTTAATAATAATTATACTCAAAAAACAAACGTTTAAGGCTCATTTGCCCGTTTTAAGGGAAATGTGGAAACTTTGTCGTTGCCTCAATCGCACCGGAACTTTTAAATTTGTAACCATCCGAACCTTGAAAAGGTTAAAAAGGTTCGGTTCAAATAATATATTTAGTCAGTTTTTTCAGAGCTTCTAAAATGATCACAATTCGTATTTTGATTAAACGGAAAAGCTTTAAAGTAGTACCTACACGTACAGTACATATCACGATTTTGAGAAGGAAATAAAGTCATGTTGTTAAATGGCAAATCAAATCCGTTAATTGAATAACATAGAAAGAGCAGCCCTGGTAGAGAACTAATAAATGAGGTCTATTCGGTTATTGATCAACGTATAATATTTAACAGCTTCGTTAGCTGAAAGCTTCCTTACTAAAAAAGTATGCTTTATTTTTACAAAAAAATATCTGAACGATATCATAGTTAATGAACCCAGCTTCGAGCAAAACCCTTAGGTTGGATAAGTAAAGGAACCGGTTTGAAAAGCGGTTTGCAGCCTAAGTCAGGGCTGCTTTTCTCATTAAGTTTCAGTTGAAGAGAAATGGATAACACTAACACTTTTTTCTTCAGGTTATCATGACATTGTAATGAGGATCTAATAGATTTTCAAAGAGACTGCTTCTCGGTTTTCTATATCACACTACAAAAGATTTGCTGAGCCATTTATTTTTTTGAAAGCATGCAATGTTACTACGTTTAAGTCCCCCAAAACTAAGTGCCAGCTGTGCAGTCTACAGTGCCGGTACAACGATTAGGTTCTTTTCGGTTTCAAGAATATCAGATCTCGAACGAAAAATTTTAAATATCGGTTCCAGTTCTGATTTCGAGCTTTAATCGGTTATTTTCGGTATTCGGTTTCGGTTCTAGTTCCGGTTTCATTTGTTGTTGAGGTGTCCTTAGCATTGTCTATATTTTATACCATCTTTAAATACGGTCAGGATCAAATCATTCTTTTATATGCTTGAAATCTTCCCGTAATTTTTTTTATATGCGAAATCTTCCCGTCATTTTGTTCTTACAGGGCTTAACTACCGGAACCGAAACCGAAACTGATATACATTTTTGATTTGAGAACCGAATACCTTTTACCGTTATTATTGGAACCGATAGTACCGAAACAAAACCGAAACTTTGGTACCGGTACAGTTTCGGTTTTTTCGGTTAAATTAAGCTAAGTACCAGTACGTACGGTATACCGAAATGGAAATTTGGGTACCGTATCGAAACTGAAAACCGAATCTAATTGAAAACCGAAACATTCATTTCGGGACGTACCGGTACTAGAACCGGAACCGAAATTTGTTTCGGGATTATGCCCTGGTTCCTTCAAAAATAATGTATGAACATTTTTTTTCTTATATTTTTTACTTCTTCATCTTTATTATTTAAATTGGAATTCAAAACTTATGAAATTGGAATTTGGTTTCTAATTTGCCCTTGTATAAGAGGCAAATGTTTTCACAGCACAAAGATCAAAAGTGGTTCCGAGTCCAGTCTATTTAAACGGTTCAGAGAAAAATTTTAGAAATTATTTTGACTTTAATCTCGAAAGTTTGGTGTGATGCTTGGTATTATAAAGTTAGATGTTCTCTGTTTCAAACCTAAATCCTAGATAGTTAATAAGAGAATACTATAAAATCTGTGTTTTGCCTTAAAATGTTTCAAGCATAATTTTATTTGATGATTTATCTAGCTTGCTCACAAATCACTTAGTTTTCAACAAAGAAAACATTTATTCAGAGCTTAACTCTACCTTCAGACAGACAAACATATATTTCTTTCAGATCATAAATCAAAGTATTTTCTACTACGGCTACACTTACTTCTTTGTGATGTCAGTTCTAATCCGGAGCTTAACATTTTATACATGGCACCCTCTTTTTGCGCTACTGCCATTGGCCAGGACCCGGTAGGAGCTTAGTGTCCTTTGCTTTTGGCTGCTGTTGCATTTCTGTGCTTGGCTGGTGGCATCAACCGCGAATGCAATTAAATAGAATATATCGTCGAGGCCCTTGGGCCAGATAGGGGGTATTTGTGTGTGTTTCTGTGTTGGCAGGCCATCAGCATTTACCAGCTAAACTCAAATTCAGCCGACTGGCAATAACTCTGCCTGTGCGGATAGTTCTATGCCTGTCCATGGCAACTTTTTGGGCGCTTGTTAAGTAATTTTGTTAATAGGCAGCCCCAGCCAGAGCCGGCTCTAATAAATCTTTGTGGTAGCTGCCACAATTCGTTGCACATTTCATGCTCTCTTTGCTGTCGATGGCAGCCTTTTGGCTATTAAATGGAAACTAGTTCAACAAACAAACCAAAAACAAAAAAAACTCAATGAAGTTGTTGCAGCGCTGCGTCTCGAGCATTGAACAACAATTTTTTTTTATTGCCGCCCACACACAACAAATAAAATTGTTGCACGCATGTGGAGTGGGTGCCAGCAGCAGCAGCAGCAGCAGGTCTCTAGGCCTGCCAAAGCCAACCATTTTTCAAATAACTTTGTAGACTTTCACCAATTTGTGGCTGTGTTACAATAGTAATAATAATAAACATACCTACAACAAATACAATATGATTAAATTTCTTTCTGAAGCTTACACTTTTGTGCTTAATTGTAAGAGGCAATTGCAATAATTTTCAGTTAAGAAATGTTGCTAAGGTGTGATGAAATATTTGTTAAAAGTTTGTTAATATGAAAAATGGAAATTATATTAGCCAAAAAGGGAAATTTTTACTAAGTCCTATATATGTTATAATTTTATTTAAACAAAAATCTACAAGCAAAGCTTAGGACCATGAAATGGTAATGTATTTAGGACCTCTAGATTATCTGATTCCACTCCAATTTTCTATTTCTGATAAAATAATAATAATTTTCCATCCCTAAAATCTACATATTTATTGTTGTTAATGTCAAATTAACACCCACAATTAGCCACAAACACAATTTAGTTCACCATTCGAATAATCCTTGCTTTATTAACAAAATGAAGTATGGAAAATGTTGAGATTAATAGATTCAGTTGCATAACCAATGTAATTAACACTTTACTAATAAATTTTCCAAATTGGATTTTTAGCTTAACTTCTGAAACTAGAACATGGCCCCACAATGCAGTTTAACTGGCGCAATCAAACAACATTTCAATCTAAAACCGATTTAACATGATTACAAATGCATAACCATTTTTTTTCATTGTGCAACATTGCGTATGCGCTACAATTAACTAAACATTTATCTGGGGAATTTTCGTAATTTGTTTCCTGGCTTTTTACCTTGCCACAAAAAAATAATATAAATATTCACTTAATTTTTAATGAAGTACAAATACCAGAAAACTATGAAATCAGAGCAATTTAAATGAGTTGAAAATATGTTGGGCAGAGTTGGCAGAACTGTTGGCTAACTGACAGACCGCTTGATGGGAAGGGAGTCTAAGTGACCCAAATACCAGGCAAAGGCAAAAGTATTTCTAATGAGGCAAATTAAGCCAACGCCAAACAATTAAAACAAAAAGTAACAAAATGAGCGCGTAATTATTTTATAATTAAATTCCATTTAGCTGAGACTACACATGAATTCGCTGTCGTTGTTGTTGTATGTTGGATGCTTGTGCATTGAAGTTGGCTAAAAAAATTGTATGTTCAACTTTTGTGCATTTTGTTTTCGGCCACAAAATAAAGCGCAACAGGTGTAAATTACGACAGCGGAAAATGCTTAGACAAACAGCTTTGCCAAGGGGGGGTCCAACACAGCTTTGACAGTTGTAAGGGGAAACAGGTGTAATCGTTGCAATCAACTGAATGGGTAAACATTTTTTTGCCACTGCAAATTAGTAACTTCTTGTTAAGTGGGTCAAGAACGATTTGTACCAAAAAAAAAAACAAATATCAAAGAGAGTTGAAAAATGTTCCCAAAAAATTTGAAGCAACAATTATAAAGTGAGAAGAGTGAAAATTGTTGTACACTTTGTAATTTGTGGAAGTTTATTTTAATTGCACGCATGATTATCGAAAGAGTTGGCCAAAGCAATTAAAGAAATCTCCACGCACTGACTGCACTATGATTTTTGTTAAGCACAGAGGCATATCAAATAACACACCAAGTACTCGACACTTAATTAAGTAAATTACCCACTAAAATTATCTCTTCAATTTTTTTATTTTTTCTTTGCCTAGAGCAGGAAATCCACTTTTATTTAACTTATAAAATTTAAAAAAATATTTAAATCGAAACGGATTTTTAATTAAATCAAATATTTGGGGTAACGTAGTAAATGAAGTCCAAGACGATTGCTTCTAAGGGTACTTAATTTCGCGACATTTTCAGCTAATGTCTCTTCACTCGGTCGTTACCGCCTAGCGGCTATGTGCCAACTGCTGCATTCTTAATTTGGTAGCCATTTTCCGCGGAAGTCATGTAAAAAGCTTCTCTGTCACAAGAAAATTTGTAGGATCTGGGACGCTGGGAAAGGACGACTTCGTCGATGATCGACAGGCGCTTAGTGGGGGGAAACTTATACAGCCATGGGCGCCGAATTAGAACCACGGCCGCCACCGTGAACGTGGGAAAAAGACGCCAATTCGCCCGTCTTACACGGAGAAAACAAATCGAATGTAGAAAAGATAAATGTTGCGTAGGCAAAGCCAACGACTACACGACATTTGAAAATCAGCTTGACGTTTAGGTTTTCTACATTAACGTTTGGTTATTGAAATGCTACACGTTGAATGCGTTGAATTTTGAAGTTGAGAACTACAAGCAATCAAAAATTGGATCGTGCCTTTAGCAGATTCCATACAGGTTATGCCTTAGAGGCCTTGCCTTACACGCGTGACGTGGCGGAGACGTCTAAGCCATCATTCCAATCGTGTTTCAGTCCAAGGGGACAAGAGTTCAAAGCTACTAGAGTAAATAAAAAAAAAAAATTAGTTAAAAAAAAAATTCAAAACCTACTCGGAAATGTAGAATTTCTACACGTTTCGGCCGGGATTTTCACCCATTACTTTTGTGTAGCTTTTTTGCACGCCGCATGTTGAAATGAAAAAACTGAACGCGGCGTGCAGGAAAGCTGCACGTGGCGTTCAGAATTCAGAAAGCCACTCGCGGAGTGTAGAAAAGCTACACAAAAATAGTGGGTTGAAAATCCCGGTCGAAACGTGTAGAAATTGTGTAATTGTTTCCGCGTAGCTTTTGAACATTTTTTTTTCTCTGTGTACCTAAGGCAACGGGATGAGACTACGTCTTGCGCGCGTCGAGGAAAAGGAAAAGACGCGAATGGAATGGAAGCCCACACACTAACGATACAGTCACTCGATTTATTTCTTCACCTAAAAATATGTGCGTGTACGAGGGTTAAGTATTTTCTTTCCCTATTTAGTTACTTAACTAAGCTTTGCCCTTTTCTCGCTACACTCACGTATTTTTTATCCTTTGTTAATCCTAATCCGATCTCTTAAGAAGCCGTTGACCCTGTGTTAAGTTTTCGAGATCCTAAGTTTAAGTCCCAATAAAGTAAGCAAAATAAATTTTCTTCAAAGTATCTCGAAATCAATCACAGCTTTGAAAAAAATGGGTCGTAGCTTTCCCTTCACCGCTCTGTATTATAAACACCAAAACACTGTCTTTTAAAGGTAAAGTTCTGCCGTCAGTTCATCTTTCAGCTGCATGTGTGCGCGCGCCCATAATTAAATTAAGTTTTGCTGATGGACCCAATACAAGGTAGACTTCTCAAAGACCTTCGCGATGCCGGATCGATGTAGCTCTCTTTGTTCACCGACCTCTTCATAAACCTGTCATCAGACTACATTTCTTTCTTAAAATTTTGCAAACTATTTTGTCTGAGTATTCCATTTTCTTAACGAGATTATATTCTCCCATATTCTGTTCGATATTTAGCGATTCTAAGGAGCACTTACATAACGATTTTATAGATAATCAAATGTTTTCTAGGAATTCAATTTCCAAATTGTGCGAGGAGTCATCTATTTACTTTAGAAATTATAATACAATAAATTCAGTTAGTTAGGAATCCTAACTTAGGATTAGTTAGCTACAAAAATAATGTAATGAACCGAAACGGCGGTTCAAAAACTGTGCGACCCATGTGCAATGCTTAATTAAAAAATTTTTATTTTTAAAAACGCAACTGTTGATCATTGTTTCTGAGTCCAACTTTACATCTAAAACTTTACAACCGAATAACTCTAAAACAAAGGTCTTACAAAGCATTATATGCCAATTCTTTTATATTTTATATAATGGGTTTGGTATAGGAATTCGTACCCTTTATGGAATTAAGGGTGCGGTTAGGGGATCGGTTTTGGTTCGAGCTTTGATAGATGGCTTTATTGGTTGCTTAAGAATTTCGCCTGTATTTTTGGTGAATATCAATAACTCGGTAAAAATGCTGGTTAAGGTCGATTGGACCATAATTATTACGGTTATCTTTCATAACGACCTCTTTCACTGCTTTCCTTTGGGTGTGATCTTTGAAATTGAAAAGTATCCTCAACCTTTTATGTACCTTTAAATGCTAAGTAAGTACTGAAATTTTACAACAAGAATTTTTATTTTATTTTTTTCTCCAATTTAAATATAAGTAAAAACCGCTTCTTTCCCCAAAATAATGGTAAGAAAATCTTTCGAGCTCTAATAAGAGTGACGGAATGCATAATATGAACGGAAATCTTTTTTAAAACTACCTGAACAAACAGATCTCAGATTTGGTAAGCATCGTGTAAGAGAGCTATGAGCAATTTTTGCAGGTACAGAGTCTATAACTGTCTTCCTTTTTTTAATGTTATTATTTATAGAATTTATTACTTTTAAACAGGGAATCAAACCGGAACCGGAACCGTATACCGAAAAGAACCGATTGAAACTCAGAACCGGAACCCGAACCGGAACTGATCTTTTAATTTTTTGTATACCGGTATCCGAGAACCAATATTCTTGGAACCGAAAAGACCGAAAAGAACCTAAACGTTGTACCGGTACGGTTTCGGTTCTGAGTGCAACCACTAGACTGCGAAACGAGCAGTTAGATTCGGCGGATTTTTACGCAATTTGGCTGAATTGTTATTTTCATATAAAAAAGTCGCCGAGACCGTCCCTTTGAAAATAATGCATTCCTATGTGGTATTTTCTTAGACCCTCGTTATTATGTCAGGCTAACCTCTGAACAGAAAAGTACATGTGTAACAGCTTCGACTGATATGTATATTTTCAAGAATTTTATCCACTTCTATTCAACTGAAACTAATTGAGGAAAGTAGCTCTGACCCAACTAATTTGTCTGAAGTGAAGATAAAGTCGATTTATATGAATTTGGTATGAAATGGTTTAGTATTTTCACAAGACGGTTTAACGTATGATGCCTGTGCTGAAAAAGTTTACAAAACAAAGATAATGTACTTAAATGGTGGTCAGAAAATTCGACAAAGTTTCCGGAATTGAATGAACTATCAAAAGTTATTCTTGCTGCGTAAAACATTTATTTTCCGGCGTGAAATTTATTATGACTCCGCCAAGAAATCAGATGAACAGAAATACATTGACCGCTATCATGCTTCTAAGAAATAATCATTAATTTACCTTTTTTGTAACTAATTTTGAAGTATTTTAAATTAAATTCATAATTTATGTACACATACATATGTACTGTTGCTTACCCACTTTGATTGGACTTAAGTTTTAAAATTTCTGTTAGTTTTACCGGTCCATACCGGTACTATACCGAAATAAAAGGGTACCGGAACCGGAACCGAATACCGAAACAGTAGTAGAACCAAAACAGAACCTTTTACCGAAACGTTAGTTTCAGTACGTACCGGAACCGGGACCGGAACCGAAATTCGTTTCGGTTTGATTCCCTGCTTTTAAAGTATTTGGGAATGTTTTGGAAGACCTTCTGAGACATAAGTGCTCGCATCATGGATATAGTCTTATTTTTGGTCTATTTCTAAAACTTCGATAAGCCGACATCAGGACGGAAGGTACCCAAATAGTTTTCTTCCAAATAATAATTAAACTCCATTTTGGCTTACTTTAATCAAGTTGTGTAAATATTTGCCAAGCCAAAAAGCTTAGTTAGTTGCCAATGCAATGAATTTCCATGCTCTTCTAACTGTTTCCTTTTGCGCGCGATTACATTTCGTGTGCCAAAAAAAAAGTAGAAAAAAACATTTTTCGCTGACAACAATTCGTTTGGCTTGGCTAACTAACGCCAAGCATTTGTGTACACCAACCAAGCGACCAACCAGCCATCCTCTCATATTTCATTTCATTGTGCGCGATTTTTCTTTATAAAAGGATGCACCAGGCGACTGTTATCCCGACTACCACTGACTGCTGACTACTGACTGCTTAATATTTCAGTTTTGGCCACTGTTCAGTGAATCTTTTATTACATAACTCGGATTAGATTTAGTCCTGGGAATGGAGGTTAAACTGTGCGCCTATTGTTGGTGCCGCTCACGTTTCGCTTTTCCATTTGGTTTGCTTGCGTAATTTAGTTATGCAGTAAGCACTAACTGGAGGTTGTCTCCCGTCTTTACATAAGGGTGTATATATATGTATATTGATATATAACATCAATCAGCGTATTGGTTTTTTGGTTTCGATGTGTGAATCGCAATTAGCTGGCTCCCTTCTGCCACTTGCAATTGAATTTTTATGCATGCTGTCAATTAGTTAATTAAAGCTTTGTGCAAATGTTCTAGAGGGAAAAAACGGAACAAAAAACAAGTGTGTACTTCGATGGACGATAGATGGAAATAAGCTGAGTAAATAGATTGAAGTTTCCTCTAAGTGAAGTAAAGAAAATTAAATTAAAAAATCAATTAATGTCTAGTCCTAAGAGTTTTTTCAAAATGTCCTCCAAGTTTTACAGAAGTATAGATATTTTAGTGTTAAGGTATTTTTGGGCGATGTTGTAAGTATGGAGTAGTAGACAGGGAGGCTGAAGACAGTGTAGCCCGTATGGACATTGTAAATAAAAACCCGTGTGTAAATAAAAAACACGGGAAAACAGTGTACAATACAAGCCCGAAATCAATTCAAATCAATCAATATTTTCAATTAATGCTAATCCACAGACAAATAGAAAATCAAATCTGGTCACACTAAAAGTTAATTATCTGACAAATTCACGCGAACCCTTTTCATTTCTTTCCTTTTGTTTTATTTTTAAATCTCTTAACCCAATTTAGAGCTCCATTTAACACCCACGGAATTATGTTAAGCTGGGTGAACCCCGCGCAAGTCACTTCCACTGACTTGCTGAATGATTAATATGTTCGATTTTCTTTCTTTTCATTCATCCATTTGCGCTCTTCTAATGCGCCTAATTGAAATTGCAATTAGCCCCGAAAAAAACATCTTTGGCTCTTCCGCCCCGCTCTCTAATTAACACGCATTTTAATTATTAATTGCAGCACTTAATTTATAGGCTCCACAACCCTTCTCTTGCCAACCCGCCTTCCCCCCTCTCACCCACACCCACTCCATTGAAGCAGAGTGTTGGCACGGCACAAATTGCAATTTGTTTCAAGTGTCCTTTCCTTAGTGCCAGGACTAAGTTTCTTATGCTTTTGTGTCTACCGAGAATATACCAAGACAGCGCGCCAGAGGGCGAGGAAACTATCTGCTAACTGTGATTTCTGTGATTCACAAAAAAAAAAAAAAAAGAACTTGCAATTTGTCTTTTTACCTGTATTTTGTTGAAATATATAAATTGAATTACAAAGTTGCACCATATGAACATTTCTCTTTCGGTTTTTAATTAAATGTATGCTGGGCCAGCATAAAGTTCATTTTTGATAAGAAACCGAAAATTCATTTCATGATTACCAGAAACCAAAACTGAAATGAATTAAAATAATGCAAATGAGCCACACGAAATAAAACAAAAAGTAGAAGAAAATGTTTCCCCATTTCTTTTTCTATTTTTTCCGCTCACGTTGATGATGATGGTCAATGGCCACAAGCCATGATGCCCCAGTGTTGATATTGTCTGGATGGATTGTTGAATGGCTGAAAACGGCAGCTGTTTGGGGAGCGTGACTTTGCAATGAACTGGGCGACAAAAAAAACAGCGAGTGTGACTGAGTTTCTTTTAATGAGATGAATAAACCAGCTGGAAAGCATAAATCAGCAAAAGCAAAGGTTAGCTAGCTTATGGGGGTGATAAGAAATTCTGGCTAAGTGAAGCACGAAATGACTTGAGAATCAAAGGTGTTAATTGCCAACGAAATAAATTTTTAATGATATATTTAAAAGTTAATTACATTTTAAAATAAGATGAGTTGAATTCAAGCATAGAATTTAAAATGAATCTAATTTATTTTCTTTTCACAACAGAAACAAGGGTTTATGTGTTTGAATTGCAAGTGGAACAAAATGTAATGAGTAAGATTGTACTAAAAAATTTTAACATTTAGAAAAAGAGTGTGTTAGCTCTGTAGTTGATTTAGGCAGACTAACTAATAAATTGTAGGAATTAAAACAGAAAAAATATCGGTTTCGGTTACGAAATTGTTTCGATTACGGTTTTGGTTACGGTTATCTGTATTTTATTCGTTTCGGCTTCGATTGAGTTACAAAATAATGGTGTCGATTAGTAGTTTCAAACCGTTTAATATACATACAATTATTTATAAGTATTATTGTTGCCTACTCCGTTGTAAGATAGCTCTGAGCACTGGTTTCTAAGCCAAATTTGACAAAGCGAGATATTGTTTGCATTCTTTATACAAATTCTTCATTAAATAGAGCGCAAAACATACCTCTATCCCATCCCACGCCAACCCTTTTAATTAATACTGTGGCTAACTTTACCATTAGATATAGAGGCAAGCTAACTTCGGCTCGACCGAAGTTTATATACCCTGGAGCTTGATGTAGCCTGCCAGTTTATTCTATGGCAGCTATACAAGATATTTATCAATATATTCATGACTGAAACCTTTTTGTGAAAAGTGTAAGGTGTTAAAAAAAATTGTTTTGCTCACTAAAACTACTTTTTCGACCGATCGTTCCTATGGCAGCTATATGCTATAGTCATCCGATTTGGATCAAACTTGACAGAATTGTGAAGTAGCATATAGTGTTGATCAGTAACAATTTTGGGAGCGATAGCATTAAAAACAAAAAAGTTTTTCTTATTAAGACTTTTTTCAAAACTATCTTTTGTATGGGAGCTATAAAATATAGATGTCCGATTTGGACAAGTCTTGGTAAATTTATGTGAAATCATTAAAAACTTGGGAGCGATAGCACTGAAAACAAAATAGTTTTTCTCACTAAAACTAGTTTTTTAACCGATCGTTCCTATTACAGCTATATGCTATAGTCATCCGATCCAACCGGTTCCGACAAATGTGCAGCGTATTTGTACCTAAAGACTTCTTGCAAAGTTTGGTAAAGATAGCTTTAAAACTGACGGAGGAGATTGCATAGAAACAGACGGACGGACAGACGGACATGGCTATATCAATTCAGCTTGTCATGCTGATCAAGAATATATATATACTTTATGAGGTTGCTTCCTTCTATGCGTTACAAACATCCGTACAATTTCAATATACCCTCTCCAAGGGTATAAAAATATAACCCGCAAGAGATGGAGAACAAATCATAGTTTACAGTTTGTCGCTCTTTCACTCAGTTATAAAGTACGCTCCGTACCTAACAGCATTCATCTTTAATTCAGGATGACTCCAACGTATAATTTTAGTCCTACTGTCGAATTAAACCATTTTTTGCATGCTTAATAATGCCCTGGTTTGAATAGCGGTTTGAATCTTCTTTCAATCGTCTTTTACAAAAATAGGCAGGATCACCAACATTTCATTAGTCTACTTATTAATTGAACCCATTATTTCCGAGAACGTGCACTTTAATATATAGGACTACTTCAAAAAACACATCGGACGTCAATCCTGTTTATTTTTGGCCTGTGACCTGACGAACACTCTGTCCACCTAAGCAAACAATATTTCAACCCAGGGAGTCAAACCAGAACCAGAACCGGAACCGTATACCGAAAAGTACCGATTAAACCTCTAAACCAGAACCGGAAAAAATATTTGAAGTTTTTTCTGTACCGTTGTTAAAGAACCACTATTATTGGAACCGAAAAGAACCTAAACGTTGTACCGGTACAGTTTTGAGGGACTTAGGTAATTTGGTTATATCGTATGCATTCAAAAATTAAATTGATATAGAAAAATGCGATACCAGTCTCTATAAAATTGTTGCATCCTATATACTTAGTTCCTCATTAGAATGTCATTAAAATTTTTGAACTAAAAGCTCTGACCAAGGCTCTGAAATTCTGAAGAAGGTTCGATCCGGGGGTCCAAGCCCCCCGTTTCTTTACACATCGAACCTAAGGTTATGGTTCATGAATTCTGATGTCGTTGAGAAATTTAAAAAAAAAAAAAATTAAAACATGGACATGGATGAAGAAATAAACATGGACAATGGACCTTTATAGAAATCATTCATTACCTCGGCTTACAACTGTGCTTGAACTTTAAAATTATGATTGTTAGTAACTCAATAAACGGATTTGATATGCCGTGTAACAAAAGGTTAAAATATTGTGATGCCTATTTTTAGGAAGTCCGAACCGAACCCAAACCGGAGGAGAAAAATATTTTTTGCCCGAACCTGAACCGGAGCAAACAAAGTCAAAGACTATAAAATTTGTTCTAGATTGTATAATTGTTAACTTTGCCATATTCCAATATATCTAATATGGCATGAAATTAAACAAATCGCCCTTTTTTAAATTTGCCTAGTAAATTTTCTAAATCACAGAAAGAGTTTTCTAGAACTTCGAAAAAATATGACATAAAAAATAGCTTAAGATAAATTGTTTCTAAATATAAGAATATGGGATATTTTTCTGATAGCACATGATTACAAAAAATTGGCGTACCTTTTGAACAGGAAAGATAGAAAACTCTTATTTTGGTCGCTGAATTAAAATCAATTCTCCGTTTTCACCCAGTTCGTCAGGGTGAAGTGCTCGTGAGTTGAGCAAGGTTTGTTTACATTTCTAGGTCTGATTATGGGGATTTTTATGTGGAATATTTGGAAAATTATTTTTCCCAAGTTTTTTGTTTGAGCTTAGCCACTAAATATACCTACATATGGAAATTTTGCTATCTTCTCTGTTGAAAAAGCGTGTAAGCCTGTGTAATTAGGTCGACCTTTTTTAGTCACCATCTAAAAATTAAAAATTTTTTCAATATCCCTTGATATTGAGTTTAAATATTGTATTCCAAACATCAAGACTCTTAAATTATAAATATGTATGAAATGTTTAAGATTTTTCAAATAAACATAAATTTTTTTTTTGAGTCAGCGAAAAAAATTTTTTGTCTGAACCCCGGTTCGAACCTGAACCTAGGTTTAGCGACCTTCTAAACCCGCTCTGTGATCCCGAACCCAAAAAGTTTCAAGGGTTCGAACCTCGGTGTGAATCACTTCCGATATTAAGGAGGTTTACAGCTCTGGATCTTACAAATATCATTTTGATATGGTCGAGAATTTCACATTGATATTTTCGAAATTTTAAGTTTACAGATATGAAAAAATACAAAATTTGAGCCCCAGAGATCATATCAGGAAGATGGTGTGGCCTGGTGTGGTGCAGCGGTGAGTGTGCGAGAATGCTGTGCGGGATGTGTGGGCTCAATCCCGTCTAAGAACAGTTTTTTTTGTTCGAAAATATAAATACAATCTCTGTACAATATTTTCTATTATTATATATCTATTCTATTAAATATTATTTTAATCTAAGTCATATCAAAGTAAAACTGATATAAAAAAATTTTGAGTTGAGCGCCATTTCGTATCAATATTTTTCTCTGGGCGGCGACCGATGACACCTCCAAGGTACTTTTGTATGATGACTGCTCTAAGGTACACTTCGACTCCGGTAATAATTTTAATTTTTCGGCCTGGACTACAGTTTGTATGTATGCCATTGATCTGTAGAACATTCCTCCATTGCAGATTCATAATGGAGTTGATACACCAACTTTTGTTTTAAGCCTCATTATTATGCTTTCTTTTTCGGTATGTGTCGTTTCGCTGAAGTATGAACAACATAGTTTTGTGTGATTCGAATGTGTCAACAAAATACAATTTACGGGAAAGTTTACAGTGACTGATGCCACAGCAAATTAAGCATGTAAATTAAATGTAATCATTTAGCTATTTGACTTTTGGAAAAAGAATGCTATCAAATCTCTCAACATATTAGAACTAAGTGCATTTATGTGTTTATCTGGTTCTTACAACGATTTACCGCAAGTCCTAAATTTGAAATGCATCGCTATTTTCCATACATTTTCTCTAAACTGCATTTACCCACAAATGAATCAAAATGAAATTGGATCAATTTCAACTCAAACGAAATGTAACTAAATTAAAAAGCCTTTCACTGTCCCTAAATATGTCACAAAACCGTTTTCAAACCGCTTGCATTTCTGGCTGACAAAAATTCCAGTAGCAACTTTTGGCTGCAGCTGGGGGAATGCACATTTTCTGTCGCATTTCCTGTTACAGTGTTGAGAGGCATAAAATAACACCATAAGGCTAAAGAGGAACAGAACACGTGCCAACAGCAGTCACACACACATACATACTAAGCGTCTAATGTTGGCCATTTCCTGTTGCCTGTAAACTGTATAGGCCAGGCCCCGAAAAACTTCTCTAAAAATGCATAAAAGCAAGAAACGATAGTGAGAGCCAGAGGAGCGGAGGAATGGAAGAATTGTTGGTCAGGCTTTTTGCTTTTCTAGACAGCTTCTACAGCTCTCTCTCCATGCTGTGAATGGGCGCAGTGAGAAGTTAAACAAAAATAAAAAAAAAACGTGCAAAGGAAATGAGGACAGAAACCAACTAACCAGCAACAACAACAGCAACAGCAGCAGCGGCAGCAGAAAAAAATATGTTAATAAAGTGGCAGAGCCAGAGATAAACGCTGGATGAATGACCTCTTGGGACGCTCCAAAACAGTTGGCAGCCCTAGAATTTTTGAGTTGCAGTTGCAGTGGCAGTAAGTATAAAACATGGTGCCGCTGGGCAGCTTCTAATGGTCTCCTATGTTTGATAATGATGCAACTGCCAGCTGCAACGGCATACTGCATTCTCAGCTCTCGGGCTGTGTTTGCCTTGTTCTTTGTTTTTTTCAGTTACTTTTTTTGTTGCTGTTTGTTTGTCTGGCTTTTTCTTTTGAGTTCATTGCCGCTGACTCTGTGTTGGGCCACTTGCACTTGCCGGATTCTTTTTCTCTCTTTGAGTGGCATCCTCATCATCGTCATCATCTTCTTCCTCACTTGACTACCCTTCTGGCCTCAGGCTTGTCTGGCTGACACACTCACTGATCATAATTCAATTATCTAGACACAGTGAGAACAATTTTTTATTTCACCTTTTTTTTGCCTTGATTTGAGGTCTGGCTCTGAGGAAGTGGTAAGTGTTTTAGTGGCTATTTTAGTTGGTTTTATTACCTTTAACAGGAAATATTAGACTTGGAGTAGTGCGAAACACACTCTTATGGTTAAGTCTGACTTTTACGGAGTCGTTTAATGTTATGGTCAAGCATTACAGTCATAAGTTGTTGGAGGGGAAAGCATGAAAGATATGAAGAGATTGCGTCTTCAAGATGTGTAGTTAAGCATAATTGTGATTTGTGAAGTTTAAAGAAAATTATGGTATATGGTGGTCATTGGAAGGAATTTTTAAAGCTTTTTATATAACAAATAAGCAACTGTAGATTTTAAGAGAATTTAAGAAAATTTGAAGTTACTTGAAATTAAACTTGCAGTTTCAAGTCAAAATATTAAACTTCTTCGATTTTACTGTCAAAAAATAAATTATAGCACCCTCAAAATAAAGGACTAGCTATGGGTCTGCCAAAAACCGGGTAACTATTCTTTTAAGGACTGAATGGCAAAAATTCTATAACTTTTTGTACAGTTTTGAAGTATTTTTCAAAGATGATTATCAGACAATGTTGCAACCACCTTCATTTTGAAGCCTCATGTGTGTTATTTCGCAAAAGAGTAAACAACATAGTTTTTGTGTGCTCCGAATACAACAACTTTTGTACCAGCTAAACAAATTTGCGGGAAAGTTTACATTAAAAGGGAAATTAACTTGTAAATTTTCCCAATAAAGCTTTAAACTAAAAAAAATAAATAAAAGAAAAAGATTAATCTATATGTTTTAAAAATCCGAAAATCATTCTTAAACTTTCTTGACGATTTGAAATTCACTTACTTTCGGGATTTAAAAAACAATTTGTAACAATCATTAATAATAAAATGGATTTTTGTAGGAATGATGGAAATAATATCGATATTTTCGGCATATTTTATCGCGGCAACACATCTATATCAAATATTTTTTGCTGATATTTTTCAGTGAAATTTTTTATGGTATTCGGTCCTTGTAAAAGCGCGGTTTCCGAAAACAGACGGCCTATGGCTGATAAGCACAAAACTCAACGGCTATTCCAAATAATTCCTTTTTGTTGTTATGTTGAAAGATGCTTGCCTTGTAATTTTTTTGTCAGCTTATGTAAGAGTATATCGACTCCTGTGCGCGAAAACATCGTATGTGCCATTTTTTGCGAAATTGACATTTTGATGCAAATTAGTTCTAAATCCACTAACTCATCATCTAGTAAAATTATATAGCGATAACCATAACGGTTACGGAGATACAACAAAATATTCATATACATGAAAAACAAAAATTAAAATAAATAACTAATTAATTTAAAGCCTTTCTAGTTCCTTACTAAAAGAGAATTTGCCTGAATTCTGAAGATAAGTCGATTTCATTATTAGCTGCATTATTTTCCACTTTCTTTAAAGGTGAACTGCTTTAAAATTTTTGAAAACTGTACGCAGATTTATGAATTGTATTAGATGTAGTCAAAAACGTTTCCATTTTTGCCGCGTGATAAATCCCATTTTTTTTTTATTACGTATATTTTAATCGTAAAATCGACTGAACCTACCTTTTGTAACTCTACCAAAAAATAAAAACAAAATCAAAAACTATTTTTGTTTTCTATACTTTTCCGCATTTCGAAGACGTACGAATGTCGCGTTCGCGACTGTGGAAATGCCCATATATCTTCATGATAATCAGAACTCATTATAAGATTGTGTAAATTTCGCAATTTTTTTGACAGTTTGGTGTACCTTTTTGATTTGCACCTTCTTTTTACCGTCTTCTTTATTAAACTAAACTCAAATGAGAATTTTTCAAATTTCACGATTTTTTGGGCCGTATTTTGCAAACTTCGCAATATATTTTGGCCTGTTCAATCTAAATATCTTATTTACCAACGTAAGCGCTTTCGTAAATACAGTGTATTTAATACACATATGAAAATTTTTTCAAATTTCGCAGTTCTTGTTCTACACATCTATAAATGCATCTTCAATTGTCATTTATCCAATCTTCATAATAACCTTAGGTACTACTAATTCGAAAAATAATTTATATTGCCAACGAATAAAATTACAAGTCAATTCCAAGTTTTATCGCAATCGAAATGTTGGCAACAATCACGATTTTTTTGCCCATATTCTTTATCGGAGATTTTGCATTTTTCAAATCTGTACAAAACAACTCTGCCTATGCAATATTTTTTAGTCACAAGAACTTTGGACCCCTTATATCATTCTCAAACTCCCCGAAATTTTTGGTGATTTTAGTGGATTTTAAATTTGTCGACCATTTACTTTTGACCATAGCTCGTAAGTAACGTCAATGCAATCGCGCTCACTGTTCAATTAATTCCTTTTATATCGAAATGTTCAGCACCATTTGCAAAAATGGTTGATTGTTTTCCTTAATTCGTCAATTAGATAATTAGTAGAACGTTGTTCTCCCACAGTTGTTGTAGGAAGGTCTGTGCCTTCCAGAGATATTTAGTTTTAAGATTATTTCGATTTGGAATGATCGGGCGAGCTGTACTAAAGTAATGACCAAAAGTCAGTGACAGAGATTACATAATGGCGCCATCAGTTTTGAAAATCAAGTAGTGGCGGCATCTATTGGTCAAATTATGACCAAAAGAATCGTTGCTGCATGCTACTGCAGGTTACAGAGTATATTATAATCATATTATGTAATTACAGTTGGGCTAGATCAGTTTTCTTATTTTTTTTTAATTTTTCAAAAACAACGCCTAAAAAATCACCCATTAAAAACTGTTAAACATGAAACGTTATCTTTATTTGACGCCTTAAAATCTTATAACTATTTAATTTGAATTAATTTCACAGAAGATAATTTTCATAAGGTTGGAATTTTCCATAAATCTATTAACTAAAACTCAATTTCCGTATTGGCTAATGTGAGTTAGTGTGATCTCAAACAGCCACCCAGTTTCCTATAAACCATAATTTGCACGCTTTCTTCCCCACTTAGATACAAAAAAAAAAAATTATAAAAATAAAAGTCGAAATTCTCCGACAACACTTTAACACATTTTCCACATCTTTTGAGTTCACGATCAAAGCCGGCAATGTTGACGATGAAAATGATGATGAAAGAGAAACAGAAACAGAACCAAAACCAAACCCAATTGCCTCTAATGAAGCCAAAGAAGCTGGGCATCTCCTCTCTGTTTCACTGAGCAGCTCACACACACAATCCCCAAACACATTTTGACTTTCATTTCTTCATACAGTTAGACACTTTTATTGTGTTTTACATTACTTGTGTGCGCTTTTGCTTTGGTTTTTGTTTGTGTTTTGTCTGTTTTGTTGCCGCTTGTTTATTTGGTCTTTACTTGAATTTCTATTTTTACCAAAAAAGATAACAATTTCTATATGCAACGTGCGATATTTGGCTGGAGTTTGAGTCGAGTTTGACTTTGCCAGAATACGCATTGCAAGTGCCCTTTTGTGGCCGTTGTTTTTCTTGTTGTTGGCATTTGACTGGGATTTTTTCTTGTTTCTTCTTGGCTTGGCACTTGCTTCAGTGGCAGCTTGTAGAAGTTCAGCGAGAGAGTTATTCGGATTAAAAACGAAATAGTTTGGTTGTTGTGGGGAAAAATAAAAAATATATTGGCTTAGATTTGAAAAGTTGGGAACTGTGAGATGGTGGAAGTCAGGTAAATTGGGTTTAACGGGGCAACCTGTCAAATTTGTAATTGACAAAATCAATTTAAACTCAAGTGTAGACCATTTCAAAATTAAATTAAGCTCTAGCCATTGATCCTCAGCGCAACAAACAAAAAAAAGACAAAACACACAAAATTAAATAAAATGTCAGTCTGTGCCGCCACGTTTTCATTTTATTTGTATTTTATTTTTTTCCTCTCAACAACCAAAAACCCGCGCCCATTTCCGCAGATTTTCGGGGGTTTAAAAAAAAATAAAAAGGAGCGCTCAACGCGGCGTACAATTCACTTAGCCCGTGAGCCCCGGCAGCCAGACACTTGTGCATATTAATTGCTTATTGAGCAGAGAGGGGCAAATCCTCACACAGTTCTATTATTTTTATCAGTTTCAATCAAAAACAGCAGCCGTCTACAACAACCACCAACTTTTCATTCATTCATTCAGTTTCACTCACCTGTATGTGTGTGTGTTTGGCTGTTGTTCTTGTCACTTGGTTGTTGTTGCTGGCGGTGGTCGAAACAAGCGTTTTCCGGCCTGGGGTTCGGAAAAAAGGGTCGAGGCTCGCACTTTCAAAAGTGGCTGTTGTTGCAGCAGCCACTTGTGCGCTCTTTTATTGCCGCTTGGCCCTTTTCTGGTTGACAAAACGCCAACGCTTTGAAATTCTTTTCCCTTTTTTGTTGTTGTTGCGGTGGCTGTTGAGTTTGACTTTTCGTTTTTTGGCGCGCGCAAGTTTTAAATTTTCACGTGGTTTTGCCTGCTATTTATTTTATATTTTATATTTTTTTATGCTTTGTAATTTTTACCAACTGCGTTTGATGAATATATCTGGTTGTGGTCGTTGTTGTTGTTGTTGTTATCGTTAACCTTTTGCTGGGGCTGTTGCACGTGCACCTTTTGGTCTCGCAAATGTTGTGTGCGTTATGAGAGACAACCTGTTTGACAGAGTTATGTATTTATGTATTTATGTGGAACTTTTGCTGTGCAAAAAGCATGTCAATTGTGTTTAAAATTTGAATTGGCTGCTTAAAGTAATTTGTTAAATTTTTTGCGGTTGATTTAAATCATTGATAAATGAAAAGGTCATGATATTTATTTAAATTCAATTGATTAATGACCATTGAAGTATATTTTTTTTTTGAACTTAATCAAAAAGCAAATGCAAAAATCTAGGGGCTAAATATTGTTCTTAAGTCTCGGACCTTGAATTTTAAATATGTGGAAAATTAATTGCTTTTAATAATAATTTTGATTTTGAGTAGCAAACCGTTTTTTTTTTAAATATGCAAGTGCTACTTAATCTACAACTGAATGGCGTCACTGTAAAACTTGTTTACCCATAAATATAACAAAATTGGGCAGCTTTAGATTTTGGTATATAAGAAACCAAAAAGTCAAACTAGTTTGTGTATATTGCTAAGTGCATTCTAACCAATAACTTAATACCTTACAAAAACAATTGTGCAGTTGATGCATATGAAAAAGACTTAACATTTCCTAATAAAACTTTTGGGCGAGGTTTTAAACTTTGAGAAAAAGAAAAAAAGAAACAGTTTACAAATTCTAGAAAAACGTATTTTAACTTGACAGCTGCTGTCATATATGTGTGAACACCTGCTAGAGGCACTGCCAGTTGCCATGTTCAGAAAAATCTGTAATAATTCCCATGTATTCTACTTAGTCTAAAACGACTTATAAAATTCGAGTTGTCAAATTTGAAAATGAGACTAAAGTCAAAAATTTTCAACAAACATTTTTTTTCCGAAAGCAATTTTTTGAAATTACGAACATCTTAAATTTTTTCTTTTGAAGTCAAACTTTTATTATTATGGCGGCTCAAGGTCTTGATGTACTTGCACATAACTTTAAAAACAGGAAAAATTAATAAGCAAAATTACAACATTAAACTAAACACCTTAACAAAAAAACTAAAATAAAAATTCCATATAAAAAAAAAAAATAAACAAACCATATTCAATCTCGTAGCTTGTGCATAACTCCAAAAGGCACTCATCACACCACTGTGTTTCATACTTTCAATTCCTAGATTGGTTTTCTTTCTTGCCCCATCGACTCCCACTCTATCACTGCCAAATCGAATTTGGAATTCCTAAACACTGACGGCAAAAACGTCGGCAGACTGGAACACGTTTTCCCAAGTTGGGTGGGGTGGCATATTGTGTATGAACTGATTGCCTCCACTTTCTACCCATAGCCAATTTTGAGTACAGAAACATCAACCGGGGTTTTTTCTGCTGTTATTGGAATCTTTTTGTTTAGTCGGCAACACGCCTCCCTGGTTCCAAATTTAGCACACACTTAATATAAAATATATAATAAAAAAAAAAAAAAAATTAATATAAAAATTGTGATTTATTTCTATATGGAGTGTTTTGCTTTGTCAGTTGTATTGTTGAGGTGCATACTAAGCTTGAATTAATTTTGGAAATAAAAACCACATAATTTTTTGGATTTTTTCGGTTGCTAAATTTTTTTTCATTTGATAACAACAGCTGATCTTCTTGAATTTTTTCGCAGCCAACTTCACAATTAGCCGCTTTATTGTTATATATTTATATATGTAGTAAGGCTTTTTTTTGTAAAAAAATATTAAAAATTTGTGTCGAAGATGGAAGATCGAAAACAGCATTTTCGGCATATTTTAGTGTTTCCAAAAACCTTTCCAAAAATTTATATATAATAAATTCTGTATTGATCTAGAATTCCGAACTAACTAACTAACTAACCTAACTTAACCTAACTAACCCTAACTAAATCCAACTCTTGGCTCAGGTTCACTTTTGGGCTCTGCACCATTCTTGGGTTCCAACTAAATCCTACTAAACCAACTGAACTACTCCAACCTTGCCAAAAATTTATATACACTACCACTATACTATCAAAAGAGTAAAAATGCAGTTCATGCGCGGCAAAAATTATGTGATATATATCTAGGATTAATTGGGAAGCTTGACATAAGCGCTCCTCAAGTTCGTACAGAACGAAATTTGAGACCTTATATAAGCATTCGCAGCTTGAATAGGATATGCTACCACTCCCATTCTCAAGACTTGGCACTTTCGGACTATTATTTGTTCCGGTCTCCGGAGAACCTTCACCTAAAGTCAGCACGTCAAAAACAAGTTAGACCAGTTTTTTGCCAGCAAGAATCAAAAATTTTGTGAGTGTGACATTAATCTTTTGCCCAAAAGATGACAAAAGGAATTGGATCAAAATGGAGAATTTATTATTTCAAAAAATGTCGTGTTTAAATTGCACTAAAAAATCGAAATTACTTAATGAACGACCCAATAGATGGGTGAGTTAAATATTTATGATATGAACAAAAACCAAATTGCCACTCCGCCTCTGCTGGCGCCCTCTGTCAACGCTGGCGCCATCTATTTATGCTATCAAACGGCTTAAGGTACGCCAAATCATGACTGGCGCGAAAATATTTTTAAAATCTGCGTTTTAGTTATTGGATTTAGCGACCTGGTATGATCTTAAGCTTACTAACAACTATTCCTTAAATCTTGTTTTGTATCTTGCAAGATTATGAAGTAAAATTTAAATTATAATAGAACAATGTTTCATAAAACACATAACACATGCAAACAATTTTAAATTTAACATTAAATTAACTCATAAGAGATACAACCCTGTCTTAATAGGTGGATAATTTTCAAATATTTAAATGAAATCTCTTAAAGTTCTGTAACACCGACGGAGAAACCCTCCCCCTTATGTCGTTCAACAAAATCTGAGTCGCACTATATCAACGAGATAAAAAAAATTGCTTCCCAGCACTTCAGATTACACAGGCTAACAAGCTCTTGACACAGAGAAGATAGCAATCATTCAAAATGTATTTTTGGTCGCTGAACTCAAATCAATTTAACCCCAGCACGTCAGGTTTACGAAATATTTGCATAAACGTGTGTTCAACGAGGTTGGTTGACATTTATAGATCCTGTAACCACGTTAATTAACCTTTAAACCTGATGCGCTGGGGCAAAAAAAAATCCAAGAACCAAAAATACATATGGAATGTTTGCTGTCTCTTCTGTTGCTATTTAAGGTAAAATTTTTACTTTAGCTGCAGTTTTAGGCTATGTATTTCGGACTCAAAGAAAATCATTTCAAAACCGGCAGAACTAGGACAGCTCAATGAACTCTTAAATCACTGGATAAAAACAAAGCCGTGATTTTTATTGTCAATTCTAATTTTTTGGAAATTACTTAGACTCACATCCGTGTTTTATTACCATATTTGGCCAAAGGCCAAATTACAAAACATTGGCAGGGAAAGCTGCTCGACTAGCAATAATTTAATTGATCAATAGCAAATATTAACTATTTTATAATGAATTTTAATTTTAAGCTTAGAAGACAGAATTGATTGTCTTTCTCATTGTGAAAACAAAACTTGGTACCATAAATCAATTTTTTGGTTTTTCTAAAAAGAATCTAGAAAAATGTAAGTTTAGTGCTAGCGTTGGGCACCAAATTCTAACGAAAGTGCACAATAACAAAAATTTTCTTCATGTTTACACGATTTTAGTAATCTTAAATAATCTACTTTTTTTTATTTGGAAACATCCTTCATTCGTTTTTAAATTTTACCACGCTTTCTAACGAAAAAGACATTCTTTTTCCCCTTTTTTTACTCTATTTTAGTCGTAACTGTGGCACGAATAGGACATAAAAGGCACATATTTTTGTAGAAAGGTATCACATAATTCTTAAATAGTATACTGCAATTTTATTGCCAGCATTCAAACGTGATTTTATAGTAAAATAATAAGGGTTTACTTGTTGGTTATAGGTCAAAGTTCGGCTCTAGGTCGAAGCTAAAATCAATTGCAAATGTCAAGCATAGAACAAATGTCACCAAGCAAAGCTGAAAATTTGTTTAACTGTGTACACTATTTGTTATTTGATTACAATATATTAAGGATGTTAAGGCCCTTATGTCCAAAAATTTCTAAATGTTGTAATTGCACTTTTTTAACGGAAATTTGGTAATCAAATGATACAATCTAAGCCGTGCCTTTTCATTTTGGAATTTATTATTCCTCACACAAGTTTATTTATCAATTCTAGTGCATACTCTGAACAAAAATGAATTCATGTTTTTTTCCCTAAGTTTTATCTCACTGTCTAATCCCCCTCCAAAACAAAATAAAAATAAAATAAAAACCATTCAATAAACAATCAAAATGTATTAACGGTTTTTTGGTTTCGCTACAGAGAAGTTGGTCAATTTTATGTGGCGGTGGAAGAAGTAGAAGCAGCTAAAGTCTGGATCCGAGTTTGCTTTAAATTTAATTAAGCATTTTAATTCTCCTTCTTCTTCTTCTTAAGCAGGCAGACCGGACCAAAGACCAAAACCAAGTCTGGGAGCCGGAATTTGGAGCCGCCAAGTGGCTTTCTAAACACAGATGCACGCTTGGTTGGCTTGATGGCCACTCGAGAACAGCAACAGCAGCAGCAATAACAACAACAACAAGAGCAACTCAACCGCTAACGGTAAACAAAACGAAAGAAACGACTTCTATTGATAGTTGTTGGCAGTTGGCTAGAACTGGGAGACGACGACTTCGACGACGACACGGCGCGCGCTTAAAATTCCTGCAGTTGCCAGCCAATTATCAAACGGCATCGAGTTCAATCGGAATAAGAACTAGAACTGGTTTTCCATTAGCAGGATTTTGACATTATTTAAAGTAAATAAAAACAAATTAAGGGATTGAACATGCAAAATTAACATTAAATCACACACACACACTCACACACCGTGAAGGAAACCGTACGAGAGATAAGCAATGGGATTTTGCTTTATTGTTGTTTTGGTTTTATTTTGAATTCTCACGACGTTTGCCGCTGCGTTGCGACGCGCTCAAACCTTAGCAGGTGACTGAGACGAGGCCAACAGCGAACCAACTTGCAAGCCAAACTCAGCCTCAGCCACAGCGTTGGCCAAGAGCCGAAGTCTTTATGTTAACACGCACACACACGAAGCGTGGGCAGCAGCAGAGACGCCGGCTGCGCTGTCCATGTTAGGACCACTGTTAGACTGTTAAACTAATGTTGCGCTTAACATTTTTGGTCTTCACTTTTCAAATTGCAATTGACACGCCAATGTTGCACATTTTTTTTTTAAAGAAAAAACAAGCTAACACAAAATGGATTTATGCATTTTTTCGGCGGTGTAATAACCTGAAGCTGAATTACACAGCAGTTTGCATGTCTAAGAGAGCATGCAAAGCAATTTATTGGCTTTTAATTAAGTAGCAAAACTAACTAAAGTGGAACAATTAAAATGGGGGAAGTGATTTTTGGAATAAATTAAATGATGTTTGATGTTTTAGTGAATTTATTTGGATTTAGGTATCAAATTTGATGACATTGATTTCGAAACGAGTCAAGTTGGACACACTTTAAACTTTTGCATTTTGAAGAAAAAAGTTGTTATAAAATTAAAATTTTGTAAAGAAAGCTGTGATTTTAATAAGAGATTAATAAAAAAATTTTTTAAGGTAATCCGTTTGAGTTTTTAATTATGTTGTACATTCAGGCTGTTGAGAAAACAAATTTGAGATGTAAAACATGCAGCTGTAACTCAGTCTTCAAATTGTTAAAAAGATCAAGGTTATAAAAATACTTCCCCATAAGTACATTGCCCTTTTAGTGACCCAAGGTAAACTAATACAACAAGCCTTATCGTCAGAGGAATTACTTCAAAGTCATTCAACTTCGTGTTATAGACCTTCGTCGCCTCGATATGTGACCAGCATCACATTCAAAAAAAAAACGCCCGCAGAGCCAAAAAATTACTTATTCGAAGAAGAGGATATTTTTTAATGGCGCCTGCATTGCTGATTAGTTACATGTAAATTTTGCATACTCACATTCCTTCTTGCGCTTTTCACTTTCTTAAAATTAAATTCAGCCAAAACTTCGGGACCGATTCTTCAACAAGGTGTCAAACGACACAATATTGTCCTCATTTTCGTCTGAACGTCCAATTTTTAGATACAAACATTTTAAGTATTATGTTTTACACTAGACTACAAAAAATCAATAAAAAAAATAGAGGCAAGCTAACTTCGGCTCGACCGAAATTTATATACCCTTGGGGTTGATATGTGGCTGACAGTTTGTATGGCAGCTATATTATATAGTAGTCCGATTTTGACAAATCTTGTTGAAATTATGTAAAATCATTGAAAACTTATAAATACGAGCGTTGGGAGCGATAGCATTGAAAACAAAAAAGTTTTCTCACAAGGACTATTTTTCTGACCTAACTTTTGTATGGCAGCTATACTATTTAGTTGTCCGATTTTGATAAGGCTTGGTGAAATTATGTGAAATCATTAAAAACTTATAAATACGAGCGCTGGGAGCGATAGCATTGAAAACAAAAAAGTTTTTCTCACAAAAACTAGTTTTTCAACCGATCGTTCCTATGGCAGCTATATGCTATAGTCATCCGATCCGGCCGGTTCCGACAAATGTGCAGCGTATTTATACCAAAAGACTTCGTGCAAAGTTTGGTTGCGATAGCTTTAAAACTGACGGAGGAGATAGCATAGAAACAGACGGACAGACGGACGGACAGACGGACGGACGGACGGACAGACGGACATGGCTATATCAACTCAGCTCGTCATGCTGATCAAGAATATATATACTTTATGTGGTCGGAGATGCTTCCTTCTGTGCGTTACAAACATCCGGACAATTTCAATATACCCTCTCCAAGGGTATAAAAATTTTGTTTTTCTGAGTGTCAAGTAATAGCTTTTTTTAAATCGGGAGTTCAGGCGAGAATTACATCGATACTAAGCAAGAATCTTTTTATACACTTGAAAAGTGTATTATAATTTTGCCCAGAAGTTTGCAACGCATAGAAGGAATCATCTCCGACCACATAAAGTATATATATTCTTGATCAGCGTGACGAGCTGAGTCGATTAAGCTTTGTCCGTCCGTCTGTCTGTTTCTACGCGAACTAGTCCCTCAGTTTTGAAGCTATCGAGCTGAAATTTTTCACAGAGTCTTCTTTTCTCTGCACGCTGCTAATATGTCGGAACCGACCGGATCGGATGGCTACTTCTTGTAGCTGCCATACAAATGATCGGTCGAAAAATAGATTTTAATGAGAAAAACTGTTTTTTTCTCAATATTACCGCTCTCAATCACGGTCATGGGTAATATTGAATGTTTTTAAACTGATCTGCGAAGTTTGGTCGAAGTTGCTAGCCGTTGAGACAAGCGTTTTCAAGTGTATAAAAACTTCGGCACGGACGAAATTAGCCTTGCCTTTCTCGTTTTCTTTTTGTTTTCTGATAACAGAGTGTCCCCGAACAATGGCAGCCATTTCACTACTTTTTTTTCCACAACTTTTCGCAGGGCAGAAACTTTTTAGCTGACGTCACAGTTCCAAAATAAAAAATGTGTTTTTTATTTATTAACTTTTAATGAAAAAAACAGAATGGTTTGAAAAATCTCTTGTTTTATTCATTCTCTGGGCGGTGCCACAGATCTTTGCTAAATCTAAACCAACCAAAAGAAATTTCTGTGATTGGAAATCGGTTGGAATTTGGTTGAAAGAGGTTTCTGCGGCACCCCGTCTGTGAATTTAAAAAACAACTCAAAATTCCACTAGTATCTACCTCTATTTACTCCCACCTTAAAGCAGTTAGAATGATTTTGTGGTTTTCACAGCTAAAAGAAATTTCATACAAGCTATGAACTTAAAATCTGGTCTGTAAATTGGTAATATGGAGGTTGATATTTTGCTAGATAAGATGCGGAATCAAATTTTTATACCCTTGGAGAGGGTATATTAAAATTGTCCGGATGTTTGTAACGCATAGAAGGAAGCATCTCCGACCACATAAAGTATATATATTCTTGATCAGCATGACGAGCTGAGTTGATATAGCCATGTCCGTCTGTCCGTCTGTCCGTCTGTCCGTCCGTCTGTTTCTATGCTATCTCCTCCGTCAGTTTTAAAGCTATCCTAACCAAACTTTGCACGAAGTCTTTTGGTACAAATACGCTGCACATTTGTCGGAACCGGCCGGATCGGATGACTATAGCATATAGCTGCCATAGGAACGATCGGTTGAAAAACTAGTTTTTGTGAGAAAAACTTTTTTGTTTTCAATGGTATCGCTCCCAACGCTCGTATTTATAAGTTTTTAATGATTTCACATAATTTCACCAAGCCATTTTGAAATCGGACAACTATATAGTATAGCTGCCATACAAAAGTTAAGTCTGAAAAAAAGTCTTAGTGAGAAAAACTTTTTGTTTTCAATGGTATCGCTCCCAACGCTCGTATTTATAAGTTTTTAGTGATTTCACATAATTTCACCAAGCCATTTTGAAATCGGACAACTATATAGTATAGCTGCCATACAAAAGTTAGGTCTGAAAAAAAGTCTTAGTGAGAAAAACTTTTTTGTTTTCAATGTTATCGCTCCCAACGCTCGTATTTATAAGCTTTTTATGATTTCACATAATTTCACCAACATTTTTCGAAGTCGGACTACTATATAGTAGAGCTGCCATACAAACTGTTAGGCACATATCAAGCTCCAAGGGTATATAAACTTCGGTCGAGCAGAAGTTAGCTTGCCTCTATTTTTTTTAATGATTTCCCGCTTACGTTAGTACCAAGTTCAAGCACATCCGAAAATATGAACAACATAATTGGACAAAGAAAATTTTTTATAAATGGCTTTTGAAATTTTTAAAAAATGTTTTTGGACAATGTCTTGACGTACCAATTTTGATAATTTTTTTTCGTTGAATGCTAGCACCCAAATGCATCTAATTCATTTCTGAAATCTATCAAAAATAATTTGTATTTCATCGAAAAGAGTAGTCGAAACCCCTAATGCGACTATCTCAGAACATCTTTATCCAAAATATTAAAGAGTAACTCTTGACCGATTTTACAAATTTAGTTTTTATACCCTTGCAAAGGGTATTATAATTTTGCCCAGAAGTTTGCAACGCATAGAAATATTCATTTTCGACCCTATAAACTATATATATTCTTGATCAGGGCGACGAGCTGAGTCGATTGGGCTTTGTCCGTCCGTCTGTCTGTCCGTCTGTCCGTCTGTTTCTACGCAAACTAGTCTTTCAGTTTTAAAGCTATCGGGCTGAAACTTTGCACAGAGTCTTCTTTTTATTGCACACTGATAATATGTCGGAACCGACCGGATCGGATGACTATATCTTATAGCTGCCATAGGAACTATCCGTCGAAAAGTGGGTGTTTGTGAGAAAAACTTTTTTATTTTTAATGTAAACGCCTCCCGCTTCAGCAATTATAAGTTTTACACGCTTTTACACAGGTTTGGAAGTTTTTGGTCAAAATCGGATGACTATATCTTATAGCTGCCATAGGAACTATCGGTCGAAAAGTGGGTCTTTGTGAGAAAAACTTTTTTTTTTTAATGTAAACGCCTCCCGCTTCAGCAATTATAAGTTTTACACGCTTTACACAGATTTGACAAGTTTTGGTCAAAATCGGACGACTATATCTTATAGCTGCCGTAGGAACTATCGGTCGAAAAGTGGGTCTTTGTGAGAAAAACTTTAAATTTTTAATGAAAACGCCTCCCGCTTCAGCAATTATAAGTTTTACACGCTTTTACACAGATTTGGAAGTTTTGGTCAAAATCGGATGACTATTTCTTATAGCTGCCATAGAAACTATCGGTCGAAAGGTGGATTTTATTTAGAAAAATTGTTTGTTTTAATGCTAACGTTCGTTAACTATGATGTATTAAAACATTTGCAAGGGTATAAAAACTTCGGCGAAGACGAAGTTAGCTTGGCCTTCTCGTTTATTATTCATATTACCCACCACTTTGATGTGAACTAGGCTATTTTTAAACGGTTAAAAACTAACGAAGCTCGTAAAAAATAAAGTGAGGAAAAGTCGATTTTCGAAATTTTGACTTTGAAACCCCTTCACTCCGCTATTTATTGACTGACCCAAAATATCCCTTAAGCTATGATCTTGAAATTTAGGCTGTAGGTTGGTAATATGGATGGTGTTCGAGCTCGACTTGATGACTCTTTTATCGACTCGGATCTTCTTGATTGGATCAGACTGAGGGATCAAATCGAGCTCGAGCAACACGATAAAATCAATTCGGTGTAAGCTAAGGGCTAGATCAAGACAAGAACTCCGGGATGGAGAAATTGGTACTCAAATCAATCCTTTTCGTACCTCGTTCGAGAAAATCCAGGCCTTACCGACTTCAGACATCGATTTTTTTCTGTTTCAAATCGTTATAAAGTGTTTTATCTGGATGCTTATACGGAGCTGAATATTTTAATTGATCGGGATTAGAATCGAACCGGTTTCGAACCGGTTAAGTAGCATTTCAGAGCAAACCTTCAGATGATTTTTAAACATGTCCTTGAAAACTGGTCTGTAGGGTGGTAGAATGGAGTTGAACTTTTTACTGCATCAGGACCAGAATTGAATCCGTATCTAACCTGTTATGAAAGAAAGCTAAGAGCCTTATCTCAGAAATTATTTAAGCAAGAACATTTATTTTAGGCAGTAGGTTTGTAATTTGCAGTAGGGAATTTTTGTTTGAAGGTTTTTTAAAGGTTTTAAAAGTGATACATGTGATATTTAATAATGTTTTTAAGATATAAACGTGAGTTTTTAAAAGTGATTCACAGCAATCATATTATCCTATTTCCTATTTGGTACTATTTCCATTTTGTATATTTTTAGGAATATCTTCAGCTCCATTGGAAGAAATTCTAAGATCAATTTAACATTAAATGGATATTATTAGTATCCTTTTTAATCAAAATCAATATGAAGAAAAAATTTTTTATGTATTGATAAAAAGCAGTTTGATGTGTTAAGAGAGTCCCCGGGGACCAGTATCGAATCAGTTTAAAAGTAGTTCGAAGTCAAATCTCAGAAATTATTACTTGATGGTTTAAGAAGTAAGGCAAACCAGCCGGTTGAACCTGTACAAGAGTGGTTCAAGTCCACATCTCAGAACGTGATATAGAAATTTGGTCTATACAGCTAACCAACGAAGCTGAAAAACAGCGTTGCTTTAACAAGAGCTCTTATTTACTTCAAACACACTAAAGGACACTGTAAACTTAACATGAACCACAACTTCCGCTGTTAACCACCAATCATACACTGGCGTTAACTTTAAGCTAACAATGTCTTAGCCCACAAGCCGCCCGACCTACATGTTTCCTCAAAACCACCTTCATCCTTATTATACACACTTCAAGTCTGGCCAAGTCAAAAAACTTAAGCTAATTATGTTATAACAATAAGTTGGCCGCTTTAAATAGTTTTCTGTCAAGATCAAAATGCCTGAAATATTTGTGCTGAGCTGTACAAAAATTGTTTGGCCCGGCAAAAATCTTTTGCCAGTTGAAGTTTCAAGTTACAAGTTATGTGCAGAAATATTTTCATATGCTTGACTACCTCTGACAAGTTTCAAAAATGCCATACACACTCCTTGCAGGGAAATTTTTTGGGCTCACTTAAAAGTGAGTTGTTAAGTTGTTAGTGGATTTTGCCGACGGCTGCAGTTGTCTTTGAACTGCAGAGAGCATCGATAAAAGTCGAAGACATTAACAACAAAGGGATATCCGGCAGGTGGTGGCAGGGCCAGAGAACCGGGCGAGTCGAGTCGAGATAAATTCCATCATCTTGCGCTCCCTTTGCACGTGTCAGCAGAGCCGGAAAGTATGCAACGTATGTAAACCGGAGGTTGTCATGCTCTGTCAGATTACGAGCAGAAATATTGCTGAAAATTAACGCATTAAAAATGTATATAAACGTTAGCGCTCCCCAAGCCAATCAAAATGCCTGGCAACAGCAGCCGCAGCAGCAGCAGCAGTGGAAAATTTGCCTAATGTGTGTGTAAGCTGATTTCTTATTTCTGTTTCCCAGAAGTTTAAATTAGGCCATTTTTTCACAGGGCAATTTGCGGGCAATTGTTGCCCGTTTCATAAGCTTTTTCAGTAAGCCAATGATTATTTATTTACAATATTTTTGTTTAAACTTCAATGATTTAATGCATTTTATAGTTTAGATTGCAATTTTGTCATATTAATATCTAATTGATAATTGCTCTACATGTAATCAGATTACCGCCAGGCAGTCGAGTGTCGATAATTTCATTTTACAATTTTAATATTTATGAGTTTATTTTGAGGGGGAGGCGGTAGAGTAAGTAAAAATTTGATAATGAAGGACACTTTAAATAAAATTTGTACTCTTTTTAAATTCTGATTCTTAAATATTTTGAAATATGAAATTGCAATTGTTTTACTTATCAGATATGACTTGCTATAACCATAATGTTCCTAATTCCCTGATCTTAACAAATAATTATAATTTTAATTTATTTACTTTGAATTAAAACAAATATCCACAATTTTCTTACTTCTTAACTGTGAACATTGTTTCAACATTTTTTCCTTGACAAGCTCTCTAATTTTGCTTATTCTCCTTTAGCGTTGTATTCTAAAAAAAAACCCTTTTTTACTTTTCATTGCAGTTTTTTTTTTTTGTTTTCTTTCACTCATTTGGTATTCATTTTTGCATTCTTCTCTGTGACTTATTGATGTTAACCATTTAAACTTCTTTTAACCCTTTTTTGTGTTGTTTTATACATTTCCATCAACCTGAATGGCTCGCCTCCTACTATAAATGTCAACTCATTAGACGCCGCTAACCATAATCGCCGTTGGAATCTCTTTGGGGGCGTGTGGCGCAGCTCAACAAAAACGAAAATTGTCATTCCTTGGACACTTTGGACACGTAGCGACGCATAATTACAACTTAATCGCTTAACAAACAAAACAGGCTTCTCCATAAACGGTGGCATGGAGGGATAGGAGGGGGAGACTGAGGGAGACTGTGGGCTAAGTTTTAAATAGAGCAACATTATACTTTAAAGACCCCTGCGGCTTGGGCTGAAGCTCTGGCTGGTGGGTATTTTTCTTTTTGGGTGACATGTTTTGCGTTTATGGCCTAAAGACTTGGATTGTAAATAGAAGGATGAAATTGTAATGTTAATGGGGGAGGGTAGGAAATTAAGCAGATATATATGATGTTAAATGAGTTGTCAATGGTTGGGGTGAAAATGTTTCGAAGAAGGTGAAGAAAAAACACACAAGAGATGCCATAATGCGGAGTTAGAGGTACAAACTGCGTTAAAGTTTCTTTTAAAGAACTACAAGCGATGTTTGTTAGCCAAAAAGCGGTGTTAAAAGTTCTAACTATTCGAGAACTTAAAGCTTTGTTTAAGGGTACTGTATACCATCAGAAAATTGTTTTTCGATTTTTTTTTTATTTGCTTAAACGTTCTATTAGGATCTTATAAACATCCTGCAAAACTTTAAAGCTGATCCGAAACTCAGTTTTAAAGATATACAGTATAATGCTTTTAAATGCACATCCATCGTTAACACCACAAATGATGCAATTATCACCAATGTGCATTTAAGTCAAAAATTCGTCTCAGTTTAGGGTAAAATTGTTATTTATACATTGGCTAGTACGTAGATGCATTATTTTTTAATATAATCCGTAACTTTCTTTCGAAAATATTTTTTGGACTAAATTTTCTTTTACACGAGAAAGTGTGGAGCCTTCATCCCATTTATATTCTCTATACATCATTTCCAATGGTTTACAAGTGCAATAACCAGCTTTAGTTGATGGTAACTGTGAATCATCCGATTCAACCTCACTACTGCACTTATTTGCTAAAATTTTTCGTCTAATATGGAGGGAACAAATTCGTCACCAGTCATGGCCCTATGACAGTCAAGATTCTCATCCACGTTCACACAATCCGTACAGTTGGAGTATGATGCAAAGTCTTCGGTTATTCGAATTTTTGTGGATTCTTAAACAAGATCATTCTCAGCTACTCAAAGTCGACAAAACAAACGATAACATAAACTAAGAGTTTTGTTTTAGATTCTAGCAACGTTACTTACACTTTTAAAACAATTATAAATTGTTGTCAGCATAACCAATTTACATGCGTTGCCTTCATATAAGAAAAGCGCATCCAATAGCGAAAGTTTTTTTTTGACAATTTCGACTGAAGTTTCACAGCGATTCAAAACGACCAATAATTTTTTTAACCAAAGCTCGTCGGTATTCCAATGCCAATAAGTGAATAATTCCTGGATTCTTGAGGTATAAATTTCATTTGAACGTTCTTGATAGATTGCACATCTTTATGACAAGCCGAGTTCTAAATGAACCAGTTTTTGAAACGATTTTTTTCTTATTGGCTTTTTTACACTGAGCACTAGACCGTACATGCCTTATATGAAATGTAATTTTTTGTTAAGTTCTTAGCACAACATGGCTCAAAAATTCTGTATATTTTATAGAAAATTGATCAAAATCCAAAATCAGATATATTGAGGTTTGGTGGCCTCGAGAAGGCTTTATAGGTTCAAATTTCCCCTTAATTTGGTTTTTTGAGCTGCTAGAAACGTCGTAGTAGGCAGACAAAAATTTTGTGAAAATTTTAAAAAAAAATATTTCAACATGTCGTACAATTGATGCAGCAACACATCGGACGGCACCAAATTGATGATTATTGCTGATTATGGCATATCCTCATTGCATTCAAACTACACAAATTTGTATTGTAAAGGAAAAATATTAATGGTATATTCAACTATGCATTTGTAGATTATACAAATAGTGTGTTTACTAAAAATTTAGTTATTTATAAAAAAAAAGTTAAGGTTCTACCGAGAATTGAACTCGGTTCGCCGGATTCAAAGTCCAGAGTGCTTATCACAACACCATTGAACATATGATTTAACATGAAATATTTAATTTATTTGTTCTACACTTTTGAAAAAGGTCTCTGTCTACATTGACAATTCAAAGATAAATTGAGGAGAAATTGGAACTTTTAAAGCCTTCTCGAGGCCATTAAACCTCAATATATCTGATTTTGGATTTTTGATCAATTTTCTAATAAATATGCAGAATTTTTGCGCCATGTTGTGCAAAGGTCGTCACATGTTGAAAATCGTATGGAGAAATGTCCGGTCTACTGAGCACATCTAACATCTAACCTGAGTTTAAATGCTCATTTAACCATTTGCTAAACCAACATTTTTAAGCTTTTGCTTTGTAAAAATGGTAAGTGGGTCGATGTCTAATGGGTAAATGCTACTAAGATAGAAAATTCCGTCATGGTAAATATTTATGACTCAGAATGTTGGATGTTAGATGTGCTCAGTGTAAAAAGGATATTATACATATGCCCTATGCTTTTTGGTTTGCATAATATGGGCATAGGAAGTTTTTTTAATCAACGTGGAGCTTTGACATTACACATAGCAACGATTTTTTTTTAGGAGTCATAAAAATCAAACGCGTGTTCTGATTTCTTACCCTGTATGAAAATGTCAGTGCTTTATAATAAAACCCAGTTTTATCTGCGTTAAATATATTTTTCTCATCGTAATCTTTAAGCAGTTCGGGCAATATAAAGATATCATAATCATTTGCTCCTCAAGCATAGCTCTCAGCAGATTCTGCGTGCAGCTTGAAAAATTTAAATATATGGAGTCAGTTATCATCAGGTTTTAACTAGGTAACGTACTTTAGGCAAAATTTCTTATATTTGCCGAGAATAACCTGCCGGTCCAACATCGCATTGGTGGAACGCTGCTGCTCAAACCATGTCAGAAGTGTTTGCTGTGAGCCCGCGATAATAGCGACATGTCTGAGCTCGTCTTTTTTATAAACGCGGTAAATTACCTATCTCTCACATTTGTATTTTATAAAAGATCACATTTCCTTGTCTTATTTTTAACTTTGTCAATAATCTCATTTTTGCTTAACAGTTAAAGAAGCGTTATATTTTGTTTTTCCACAAATATGGCGCGCATTTTAATAAATTTTTTGGTTCAAAAACCAAAACTTATTACCGAAAAAAGGTGAAATAATCTTAAAAATGCATTTATATGCAATGCAATTAAACTAAAACATTTAGAGTAAAATCAGTTTTAACTACTATTGACAGAGATTTTGGAGTAATTATCTTAAATGTGCAATTAAGTGTAGGTGCAATAATCCAAATTATACTGTAAACAGAAACAATTATTTTTTCGGACCCTTTTATATGAAAATTGTTTTTATCGACCCTCGTATTTTTAGAAATTCTTATTTTTTTCCTTTTTTGGTCAAAAACTTTATAAATATTTATAAAATGTTCAATATTATGGAAAAAAAATTTTTGAAAAAAAAAATTTTACTTGGAAATTTTTGCAGATTTTATTTTTTACCATGTCTTGAAGCACTTTGACTCAAATTTCTGGAGAACCGCTTAACCGATTTTGATAATCTTTTTTTCGGTGAAAGTTAACACCTAAATGCACCAAATCCGATTTATACATTTATTAAATATAATTTTTATTTCATCGAAAACAGATGTCGAATCTTTAAATGCGATTATCTCGGAACCACTTTTTCCAAAATGGTTGCAAAGATTTAAAGAGTACCTGTTGACCGATTTTCAAATTCTTTCCTTAAATTGCTCCTATTACCCACCATTCTGGTGTGAACTAGGATATTTTGATCGGTCATCAAATAACGGAGCTAGGACCAATACAGTGGGAAAAAATAGTCGATTTTCGAAATTTTGACTTTGAAACCCCATAACTACGTCATTTATTGACCGATCCAAAATATCCTAGTTCACACCAGAATTACATTATTTCTTAACAAAACCCTGTCTTCAGTTTTAAATTCAGATCATCCGTTCTCAAAAAATTTTTGCAACCATGGGCCTATGTTTTAAATTTTTGGTTAACTTTGAACAGAAATACAAGAACAACCGGAGGTACAACAACAACAATAAAAATTACTAAATTTAGTTTAACCGATTACCTATCAAATGAAAAAAACCGCTTCTTAATACCACTTATAATTTTTGAGTAATCTAATTTTTGGTAAACCTTTAAAAAATGACTCCTGAAGGTAAACAGTACCCTTAAGGTACTTACTATTCGAGAACCAAAATTGGTGTTACAAGCACTAAAGCAGTAGAGTTGGAAATTTTAGTTCATTTTAATGACCTAGTTCATTAGTTCATTTTTTCATGAACTATAGTTCATTTGAACTATAGTTCATTTTTTGAACTATAGTTCGTTTTTTGAACTATAGTTCATTTTATGAACTATAGTTCATTTTTTGAACTATAGTTCATTTGAACTATAGTTCATTTTTTGAACTATAGTTCATTTGAACTATAGTTCATTTTTTGAACTATAGTTCATTTGAACTATAGTTCATTTTTTAACTATTGCTCGTTTTCTTAACTATTGTTCATTATTTTAACTACTGAGGAAAATTTTAATACTGTTTGATACATGATACACAGTCGGCTTGGTTTCGATGGATTTGTTGAGTTTGCGTGCGCGTAAAATCAGGGCTTCGGTGCTTGCTCGCGCAGTTGCTCGGTCAGTTTGTTGAGATTAAACTGTTTTACTATCTACATAAATGTTAGCAGCGATTTCTTAATGTTGTTATAGGCAAAATGAAAAGCTACATCTTCATAGATGTCGCAGCCATGGATCACACATGTCGCGCTGGGGGAATCTTTACACAATCAGCGAGTCACCCTAACCCGTGCCTCTTAATAAATTCAAGTTAACATGTCAGCCAGCTGGAAAGCCGGCTCATTAATACCAATAGCGTTGGCACGCTTTACCGAAATTTTCTTCTCACGTACGACTACCTCTAAATAAGAGAGTGTTACCATTTGGTTGGACCACTTTAAGCTCAACTGGCAACTTCTGGCTATGCTCGAAGAGGAAAAAAAGTAACACCTAGGCCTTGGCTAAATCCGTGGCTTTGCACTCGAAAAACACCTTTTTGGTCTTAGGCAAGTTCTTCGATCGTTCACCATTAATGATGGGCAGCAGTGAGAGAACTACACGATTGGCATCATAGATCACTGGGTAGACGGAAGAGCCACGAATAATGTGGCTTAAGCTGGGCATATAAGTCCATCAACTGCAGACCTGTCATCTCCTGAGTTTGGTTATGCGGTTTGAATTTGATTCCCTCTGACGCCAAATCCTCGCAGCTGAAGGCTCCCTGTAATGTGTCAATGTCGTGGGTGCCCATGGCCACCAGGGTAAATGTTTTGGAGCAGCTTATCCTGCGGATCAATGAAATTTTTGCAGAACTCTGGGGTAAAGGACACATTGCGAAGCAAAGCGGCCACAGCATGTGGAAGAATCTGTGCTGAGGAGGAGGCAACACTTAGCACCTGCTGCTGGGTTGGCTCGAAAATCTCATACTTTGGCTTTGAGAAATGATAGTCGCGAAGTCCTGCTATATGTAATTTTTTAAATGTAAATAGTTTGTTAAATTTATAGAAAATCATTAATAAATGCAGGCCCAATAGATTTTCATATCTCATGTATCAGACAATGAGTAAACGCCTTAAAAATTTGCTTCAGTGGTAAAGAAAAATGAACTATAGTTCAAATTATGAACTATAGTTCAAATTGGTTCAAAAAATGAACTATAGTTCAAAACTCAAAAAACTAGAAAAATACATAGTTCAAAATATGAACTATAGTTCCAAAACCAAGACCTAGTTCATTAGTTCATTTTAAAGACTAGTTCATTTGAACTAGTTCAACAAAATCGGCACAACTCTATAAAGCAGCGGTATTAAAGGCTCTAACTGTGGTTTTTAATCTACTAACTATTCAAGACAGTTAAACAGAGTTTGGTGTACAAAATTTACTTAAACTAAAAATGGTGTGAAAGGAACTAACAGTTCCAGATCCTAAAGCGGTGTTAGAGAAGAACAACAATCAGTTTGAAAAGTTCGAACAGTTCCAGAAACTAAATCGGTGTTAAAATTCTAACTGTTATTAGCTTTTTAAAAATTATTATCGTTGTTAGAGGTGCTAACAGTTCCAGAACCAAAAGCGGTGTTAGGGATACCAAATGTTCAAGAACCACTATCGGTGAAAAATTCGAACTGTTTAAGAACCAAAAGAGGTGGATAGGGTCCTAACTGTGGTGTTTGATATACTTACTTATCAAGAACCATTAGCGGTGTTTGAGGTACCAAAATACATGCTAGAAATAAAAGCTGTTCAAGAACCAAAAACAGTGTTAAAAATTTCAAACTGTTCGAAATTCTGGAGCATGAATATGGAAAAAACAACACGGAGAACATAAGCCGAAGATATGTCAGTGTGAGCAGCGCCAATTAGTGAGTCCTGAAGACAAAAATTGAAGGTGGCAGAAAGGTCTAGTAGACCATCATAAATAAGCCCTGAATGATGTTTGCTGGAAATAACATGGGTGTTGACTGGACAAAAGTAAAAAGTTTTAGCAGAGCAATGCAAATTTTAATTTATCTTTCAAAATCATTTTCCCGGATGAGAAAAAGTTTATTTTGGTCGGTCCTGATGGGTTTTCGCACTATTGGAGGGATTTGAAGAAGGAATCCCTGTACTTTTCCAAGAGAAATTTTGGAGGAGGATCATTAATAGTTTTGTCTGCGTTCTGCGAGTGTAGATGCTTGTAGCTTGCATTTCCAAGCACTAATATGAACTTGATAGAGAACATGGACATTTTATTATTAAATTTATTGCATTTTTTTCGGGGTAGAAGGCGTTAACAGTTTTTTTCCAACAGGACAACGCAATAATGCACGGAACACTAGGCAATAATGTTCGATTTTTGGAGGGGCCCGCGTGCTTCCCGGACAGGAATCCGAGAGAAAACCTGTGGGCGTTGCTGGTCCGAAGGATTTATGCTCAAAACCCTAAGTACAATAGTACTAAAGAGCTCAAAGTGGCAATAATTAAGGCATAGGAAGAACTGTCCCTTAGAGATTACAAAAACCTCATAGAAAGAATAAGATCTATGAGTTAATTAGTGCTAAAAGGAGGTTACTCTCATTATGAAAGTGAATAAAAATATATAATTAGTTAACATTTTTCTATAGTTTATTTTATTTAGTGAAGTGCGGCTATAGTGATGCACCTCTCACAAAACGAAAATGAAACATAACAGTTAATTTTTGCACTGAGAGTGTTGATGTTTGTCATTTATTTTCTCTAATTTTTTCCACCTCTTCTCTTTCTATGCGTACACTGAAAAACCAAGGTGCGGCTATAGTTTTGCTCCAGAGTTAGGAACATAAAACAATATTAAAAATAGTCACTGTTCAACAAAAGTAAAAGAGGTGTTAGAGGTACTAGCTGTTCACGATATATTTAAGGAACCTTTACCGATTTTAGAAATATGAACTATAAGTGGTGTTAGATCTACTAACTATTCAAGGGTCCCAAGCGGTGTTAAAGGAACTAACAGTTTCAGAACTTAAAGCGGTTTTAGAGATACAAATTGTTCAAAAACCACAATCAGGGTGAAAAGTGCTTTTCCAGAACCAAAAACAATGTTAAAAATGTTAAACACAACTCTGAAAATTTTATTGATTTTTGATAAAGATCCTTACTTTTCGGGACGTGCCGGACTCTGCTGTAAGACAACTTTTCTTACTTCCAATTCATCTTAGTCTTTTAAAAAAACAGAAACCACTTTTCGAATGGTGTGTTAGCTCATTGAGCAATCGCCCACTTATGTAGTTTCACGTACAAAAAGTTTTCTTAGTCAGTTAAGTTTGGAACATAATTTGTGGGCAACTCGTTTTCTGGCCGTTTCAGATCTATATGTTACATTGATTAAGATACACGGATGAGCTTTAAAAGGGTTACATAAACAAATTTATGCACTTACTATACCTTAACTACATAAAATCCTAATCCTTTTATGTCCCCCCTCCCTTTTGGTGAACCTTTTCGCGTTGAAGTAAACAAGTAAAAACTATTTTCATGTTTGGGTCTGTGCGCAGTGACCCACCGAATGAATATTACATGACAATTAAAATGTTAACTCTGACAAGCGACAAGGCACGCACACGGGAGCCCCACACTAAACCCCACCCCGCCCAGCCCCTACCCAGCCCCTACATTAAGCTTACACCTGCTGCCACATGCAACATTCATACGAATAATGTTGCGGTCAATTTCGTTAGCTCTGTGATGTGGGTAAATGGCACGCCCCCAGGTCCCCACTCTTGGCTTATTGGCATTAGCAATGGGTTTAGCAGGACTTTTGGTGCTGATTTGACAGCCAAAACGCCTGAAGGGCTCTCTAAGCAGCCGCCGCACCATTGTTGCGCCCAATTCGCGCAAATGGGACTGTTGGCCGCCGGACCATCAAAGAGGATACCTACACTCGGGCATACATCACTTTATTAAGCATATCACTGTCAAGTGCGGATGAACTATGCGGCATACATCAATATCTGGCTCTGATGCCCAGTTGCATTAACATGCATCATTTGTCAATTTGGTCAACACCAAAGTTAAATCCACATGGTGGATTAATTGCCAAAGCCGAAGCAGAAAGCAACATCAGAGCTCTCAAACGTCACACGGCCAGTACTACGACGAGGCGTCAACTGCAGCAGCAGCGGCAGGAGATGAGCTGGGTCAACTTGAAATTACATGCGGATCTGACAACCATTGTTGATTATGACATTGATGCTGCTAACTGAAGCATCAGACAGTCAAAAAACCAAAAAAAACAAACCAACCAAAAGGCAAAAAAAAATAAAATTAAACCAGTGTACGCAGCACTTGAGCCAAGGGACAGCAAAAGACCTATAGCCCCCCCCCCCTGGATCCGCTACTGCTCCTTATGTATGATAGACAAGTGGACTAAGCTGCCCATCGTCTGATCTGATACAAAATTAAATGATATTAATCGATGGTTGGTGGTTAATGGTGGCCGGGTCGATCGTGTCTCTCACACCTGTTCCAAATCAATTGGTCAGAAAATGATAAATATCAAAAGTTCTAAAAAATGGCCAAAAATTACTGAACTCTCGTATGAGCTTAGATTATCATGAACACGTGTGAATAAAAAGATAGTTAATGTTTTTTGTTTTGTGTTTGAAATACTAACGGGGGCGAAGCAACGTTCGACGAAAATAGCTGGAAATATGTAGGGAAATTTTTTAAGGTCCTGTAAAGTCACTTATGGCTGACTGAAAGAGTAACTAAAATTCCCCCCAACCATGTCGGAGCCGTTATTAGTTTATATTGTAATTTTTTATGATTTTAGTATAGAGTATTTTTTCGTATTTTATCGCCAGCATGTTGAGTTGTCCCCACTTGCCTGTTACAACCCTCACAATGCTGCTACATATGCAAATATATTTACCTTCATTTAAATGCAAAACAAATACGAAATCTAATTGGCAACACTTGTAACTACAATATTATTTATTAACATCCAAGGGCCAAATTTCTGCCCCACTGAATTCGCATAGTTTTTTACCATAATTTAGCATTACATTTTGTTTGCATTTGGCAAATGTTGAAATGCAAATATAATTAAACAAACCGCCAATAATATCCACACGGCCGAACGGCCATTAACATTACAGGAAAATTTGCCATGCCATTATATTTAGAAAGTTAAGTCTATTTGAGCAGGCATTAAACAAAATAAAAACATATTAAAGTAGCTGGTAAAATTAAATGCGATTTCATTTAAATATTGCACAAATAAGTGTGCGAGTGTGTGTGTAAGTGTATCAATTATTTGCTCGATTGGCATGATTTATTTTATGATTGGCATGGCAAAACGTCAACATTCGTTGGCAATTCATTTGGTTGTCATAAAGGCTCTTAATTGATTTAAATGCTGGGTAAATTAATATAACTGATTCAAATGATTTCTTTTGCTGTCAATTAAACGGAAAGTGAAATGCATAGCCTGGTGATTTTTTTTGTTGTTGACTTGCCTATGAAATGATGAATAAATTACAAAGTGAATGAATTTACGTTCAACATGGTGTATACATAATTTACCGTGTTTTTCAGTATTAATTAAAATGAAAATAAAATTTCAGCCAACATTGGGAAATAGAGACGAAATGAATTATGCAAAACTGTAAATTGGAAGTGCAATAAATGAAATGACATTTCTAGTAAAATTTTATAAGGTTGGCATCAAGTTTTTTAGTGATTTTAATGTATGCACAAAAAAACAAGAGCAAAGTGATATATAAAATCAAATCTAGCACTTTCTGGTCTAAGCGTTTGGATTTGAACTCAAAACTAATTCAAATTTAATTTAAGAACTCCCAAGCCTCCCAGAGTGCAGTTCATAAATTTTATTGCCCCACCCAAAAAACAATACCCAACTTTTTCATTCCATTTAGCTTCCTGTTAAACGTTCTAAACAACAAAAACCCACCTGCAAATGAACTGTTTCCTTCATAAATCTTGCTACCTTGCCTAAACAGCAAACCCATTATCTACTACAATTGCCTTGCTTGACCACAGAAATATATTTATGTCCTACGACCCAAAAAAAGAAAGAGGCCAACTCCCCTTTGAGGTAAGGGACCAATTTGACCTACACTTGCCATATTTGGGTCATTTCTGCAAAACAAGTATAAAGAGAAAAGTGTAGAAGGCTTTTGGCTATAAATTAACAAGCCAAGTGCAATTAAAGTGTCTCGCCCTCAAAAATAAAACAAAAGGAAGTACAGGAAGCAACAAAAAAAAAAAAATCAAGGAGAATAACAATGCCTGGAGACCAAGACAAAACAAAAGGCCAAATATGGCACCTTATCAATATGCATACAAAATTCACTCACACATATGCTCAAAGTACAAGCATGTGTGGTTACCTTTGTCAATTTTCCTATCTACAACCAAAATATCATAAAAGACAAAAAGTACAATGTGGTGTGTGTGGCCATTGTTCTGTGAAAAGTGATGGCAGAGTTCTTTCGTTACTCATTGTGGCCAATATCCATAATCTATAATTGTCTAACATTACCCGCCACAAGACAATGAATGTTATCCAACCCAAGCTATTTGCATAAATTTTTAGCTTACTCATTATAATTTCCGTGTATCATTGGGGGAAGTCGACAGGCTACAAACACAATCGATTATGCAAAAATAAAATTCATACGACCTTCTGCCCTATTTTGTGCTTTCGAAGCCAAAGATTAGGCACAAAAGTTTGTCATCCCCCACAATAGATGCTTGACACATTTTCATTTTTTTTGTTCCATTTTGCCACTCTTCACCAAAGGAGGAAAAAAAAACCGAAAAGTCAATTAAAGGATTTCCCCAAACTTAATTGTCACTTTGGAAAATCTACGTGTGTGTGTGTCTGTGGGGAAATGGGAATGAAACACAAAAAAAGTTGAACCGCAAAAGTGTTCTACACTGAATTAGAAAATCTGGGGATGGAAGCTAAGCTACTAAGACAAGTTGATGCTCTTGAAAAGCAAAATATAAATTGATTCCGAAGAATAATATAAAGAATCTGACATTGTACTAATAACTCAGAAAGCCTTAGAAATTTTGCCAAGGATTTGGTCTGAAAAACAATTCGGTGGAACCAACTATTATAAGTTTACAAAAGCCAAAATACTTTTTTGGCCTTGACATGATTCCCCGTTGTGTTCTTAAAAACTCTGATCATGCTTATCAAGAATGAATCGGATATGATTACTTCTGGGCGTTAAAAATATCCGGATAATTTTAATATACCCTCTCCAAGGATATAAAAATCTGTTCCTCTCCCACAGCAGTCTTACACACTAACCTCTGCACCACACCAGGCCGCACTCTATATTATTCTCTCACAGCTAAAATGAGCATGCTGTTGTTTTCCGTGTTTCGAATTCTAATTGATATAAAGTCATATCATTATACCCTGTTCCGATTAAAAATGGGAAAAAGGGGATCATGAAGTTGTGCAAATGTATGTAACAGGGAGAAGGAAGTATTTCCGAACCTATAAAATATATATAATATTTTCTTGATCAGCATCAACAGCCGAGTTGATTAAGCCATATCTGTCTGTCCGTCTGTCTGTCTGTATGAACGCGTCGATCTCAGAGACTGTAATTGATGGAGCAACAAGTTTTGGCATGCATGTAGGTGTATACTGTAGCCACGTCGAGTTTGTTTCAGATTTGGAAAACTCCACATCCTCCATCATTTAGCAGCGAAAAACTGGCACTTTCTATGTATAAACGATATAGGAAGACTATAAGAAGTAGAGCCACAAATTTTTGCATGTATGTAGGTGTACACCGTACCCTGATAAAGTTTGCTCCAGGTTTACAAAACTCCTCCTCCATCTTCTTCTAACCGCGAAAAACTATCAGAGCTTCAATTTTTAAGTTTTAACCTAGTGACTTAATACATATTCAGTGAGGCCCAACATCTATCTATTCTGTGTACCACAATGAGATCCGAGCAAAAACACCGAAGATATGTACATAAGTGCGCCTGCCCATTTATTGAATTAAATTTTAAAATAAATGGAACTCAAAGCTATAGGAACCACATTACTTGGAACAGGGTATTTTGCTTTCGGGGGCACTCGACCGCAACACTTGTTTTTCTCTGTGTTGCTTTGATTTCCTAAAATTTTATTAATATATATATTAATATAAATTCCTAATTTTCAAAGAGAAAAAGAGTCTTACTTAATGATTTTACTTCCGTGATATATGGGTTACCTCTGGTATACTGCAAGGTTGTCACTAGGAACCTGTGCTTTTTGGTTTCTTTATTATTTATTTTTCTTAGGTGCTAGCTGTCTATGACGCTATCATCATCTGATGCGTCTAAAAGTCCATAACTTGATGTGAGTCTTCAACTTGACCTTGATAATCTTCAAACGTGGTGGAACGTTAATATGCTCTATCTTAATCATGATTAATGCAAGATTATATCGATTTACATGCATACATACTTTATTGAGGATTATCTTAGGATACTGGGGGTATTATTTAATCACAGGCTTTGCTTTAAAGATCACTTCTTTGTCATATCCAACAAAGTTGAGAGTTTGTTAGATTTCATTAAGCGTTGATCTGACGCTTTGACCATCTATATTTTTATAACCAGGCTTCTTTATGTGTCCCTTCTTCCCCCTTTGCTAGAATATTGCTCAAGTATTTATTTGGTCACCTCAATATAGTTACTACGAAGATATACTGTAGGCTGTTTTAAAGCAATTTCTTCTCTTTGCGGGTAGGGCATGGGTGGTAAAAACATACATGCTAATTTTGCTGTTGCATGTCTGTGTTTAGCAGCACGAGAGCCGCTCATTTAGCACTTGTTTGTTGTTGCAAAAGAGAGTTATAGTATACTCTGTTGTCAACGTTCTTCTCATAGGGCTCTTTTATACAAAGATAGAAACGTGGCGCTCTATTTTAAACAGGGATGCTGTCGTCGCTTTACTCACTTCAACATAACTAAGGACTAGTGACGGTGTAATTTTTCTGCATAAGTCTTCTGGAGCATTTTCTTTTACGGAGTTAATTTCCGAGGCTTCCCATCTCCTTTCCATAAGAATATCGCTTAAATACATTCCGGCATTTCGGGTATTTTACCTCACCTTAATTTATTTTCATCAAACACCGTTTATATATATTGCGAGACGTATCGTAGTGTTCGAGCCCTTCAGTGTTTTTTTACATTTTCTCTTAAATATATTTATTTTTTGTTTTTGTTTTATTTATTTATTATTGAATAGTTATCCTACGCTACAAATACAGTGTACTTACTTTACGCGAGTCACGACTATTAGGTTTTTATACCCGTTACTCGTAGAGTAAAAGGGTATACTAAAGTCGTGCAAATGTATGTAACAGGCAGAAGGAATCATTTCCGACCATATAAAATATATATACTCTTGATCAGCATCAACAGCCGAGTCGATATAGACATGTCCGTCTGTCCGTCCGTCTATCTGTATGAACACTTAGATCTCAGAGATGGTAAGAGATAGAGGTTTGACATGTATGGGACAAATGTTTCTTATAGCTGCAGGCAGATCAAGTTTATTTTCAAATTTTGCCACGCCCCCTCCCGCCCCCGAAAGAGAGAAAGAAAGAGAGAGAGATGGAGACAGAGAAAGAGAGAAAGAAAGAGAGAAGGATAGAGAAAGAGAGAGAGAATAAGAGATGAGCGCAGAACCAGCATGGCATTAAGCTTCTACTCCAGGTACAGAGTATGTTATAGTCGGGCTTGACCGACTTTCTCACTTGTTTTAAATATGAAAATCACGATGTAATAGACAAAAATTTTGAGAACGGTAACACCCTTTTTGGTTTATGGGGAATAATAAACATTATAAAAAAATTACAATTTGAAAAAATCGCAACAGTAATCGCTTTTTATTTGATCACGAACAAAATGTGCTGTAGTGGTGCTATTATTTTCTTCGCAACTATGAATGAATGAATATTCACGATGTTTGACTTTAGTTCACGCACAAATATTTAAAAATGCTCGATATACACTTTTAATTTTGTTTGATTTGCAATATCATGATATATTTTAAAGTTCAAAGTTTTTTTCCGGGGGTTTTTCAAATATATTTAAAATATCAAAGGGATTATAAGTTGAATACAATTTTTATTTATTATTATAAAATTGAATCTTTATTTTTATAATACATATTTCAAATCTTTTTCCGGAAAAGTCTGCTCCTGTGGCTGGAGATGTAATTTAGGCGGTCCATATCAAGTCCACACTCTAGAAAATGTAAATGGTACATTATTATTAAGAAGAATAATTATTTCAATACAAACTTACCAAATTTTCTAACATGAAGCTCTTGGTGACCAAAGTCTTTTTTCCTTTAAATGAAAAGGTTTTAAAAATAAAAATTAATAAATTATTAACTCGCCTAGATCCACGGTAACTGTTGTTTCCCATTTTTCTTAAACGGGACACTATTTTTCTTGTATGTTTTTAGTTCCTGCCCTTGACTTCGAGAAGACACATATTTTAATGATATGAGGATATATAATATCTTAATTTTAGTGACTATAAGACGTCTATTAATTTATTAGCAAAAAAATTTCATCTTTACGAGGAGAGAATTCAAGAAGTAGGCAACTGACTGTCGGGAACGACCGGACTCGTTCGTCGGGAGTGTTATTTCGAAAGACCCTCTTGAAACTCTATAGTTTTTAGGGATCACGGATGCTTCCGCGCGAATCTCTGCCTTTGCTTACGTCGTGACACGTTCAAATTCATGTCATGTATTCCGAAAAAATTTAATCGCAGCTTGTGCTTAAATTTTTAACCACACTAGTAATGCGGAACTAAACACAGTCACAAAAATTTATTCTAAAATTGAAAGAAGGGTTCATAGAAAGAAGGGTACAAAATAGATTTTAATGAATAAATAAAAAATGCTTTGATTAACTAATGACGAGCAATTTACATGCAAAGCCCTAAGGGTTTCCGTTTTGTATCGTTCCTGATCGGCTTAAACAAATCACTTATGTGAAATCAACTCGATTGAGCAGTGCATAATTGATCGGATTTTAATCTTGCTTCTGTTAAAGAGTGTGTGATTGATTGATACTATTTTATTTGCCTTTAACTGTTTTCAGATTTCAATAAAGACAATTAATTCATTTTGGTTAGGGCATAAAATCCTTTGCCATGTCATGTTTCATTTCTAAAAAAATACACACACACGTACTAGAGAGGACAGGAGGCAACAACAATGTGCATTGACTGACCAACTAGACTGCTTGAATTCCTGACTAAATGTCTGTTGGTCAGTGCTTTTTTTAAGGAAGTGGCTTTTGTTGTTGAGACAAATGTTTACCAGCTTTTAAGTCGTAAATTGATTTGATTTGGTATTTTTAGTTGCCGCTTCGACTGTTAAACAAAGACACGCAAAGTGGCAAATTCCAGGCTCCACCCTCCATTAAAGTCTAAAAGTGACAAAGATTTCACACACACACATACGCGCCTGTGATTGATAGTGGGCGTGGCTGGGGCTGTTGATAACTTTAAGTCAATTGAGTTGTGTTTGAATTGCTGATGTGTGGGCACTTTTGTTTACAACTAACTGTTGTGGGTATTGCGGTTGGTCCTTTACAGCAAGAACCACAACAACAACAACAACAACAGCACTAACTTGACACTTTGACATTTGACATGCAACTACTATAACTTTTTCAAATGAACTCACTTAGAAAAACCCACACAAGCGTAAAAATAAAACAAAAATGCTTGTCAATTAACCGAAAGGCAGGGGCACGCATTAGGTTGATCCAATCGCAGTATGTGAAAATATATACATTCCATTCAACCTAATGAATGATGTGGTAAAGTTCAGGGTTTATGGGCTGTCGATGATAAATAGAGATACATAATAGATTGTTAGTTTGAGGGGGGGGAGTATGTTTACCGCCGAAGGAGATTCGCCTCATTGAAGTAAATGTGGTTGATGCTTATCCAGGGAGTATTAACAGAATGCTTATCCTTATTATCTTATCATAGTTTTTAATGCGACTGACAGAGTAATTCAAGCTTCATTTATTTTGCAACTGTTGAGCTTTCATTAAAACTCAACAAAAAGCAAATGGAAAAAATACTTTGGACAATTATAATTGTCATCAGGGTACAAAGAATTGAGTTTGTGCAAAGGAAATTCTTAATGTTTTTACTTCGAAATTAAACATTAACTGTAGTCTCAACTTTTTCGAGTTTCTTCTAATTAATCAAAGATTCAAAATTAATTCCTACAGTTCTTATAAATTAACAATACCAAGCCACCAATTTATCCTTTGCTTTACATATAAATGCGAAAAAAATTGTTATCTATACGTGTTTTGATTGGATGCCAAATGGTCCTTCGAGGCGGATGTTCGGGAAACAATGTGTGGTAGACGAACAAAAAATCCTAAGAGTAAAACTATTATTTTTTGTTATAAGCCCTTGTTAATAGGTCAGATTTTGCCAAAGGACAAAATCCCATGATGTTAGAGTTTCATGGTCCGATAAAAGCAATAAAGAAGTCCTTATTAAATTTAATTCCATCTAGAGTCACTTTTTGTGTGGACAATGTTTTAAATAAATTTGAAATTATGAAAGTTTAACTCGATCGGATAAAGATTGTTCTTGAACTGAGAATAAGAATACTCGATCTTAAATGGTAGTGCACATCTTAAACCAATGTTAAAGAATTTTTCCCTTTGCATAAGAGTAAGCTGAACACGCGCTTTCTTTTAAATATTCATATAAATATTTTATTTATTATTTCCAACTGATGTTAATATATCCTTTCCCAGTCAACATTTCGTTTAGAGATTATCAAACTCGTCAATACTGTAAGCAAAAAATGCCAGGAAATTTTAGTTAAAGTTTTTTTGGGATTCCGATACCGACAAATTAATTTTTTAATTTTTAAGTTGGTTTAAGCTACTTTGAGAGAAATTAAATAAGTTTACAAAAATTAAAAAATATTTTGTTTAATTTCATTCATTTCATTCGATTCAGCATTTATATGGAAAATATGGAATTGGTTTGTGGTGGAACACATATTAGCGGTTCCGTACGTCTTGGTTTTCGCAACCCAGGTTAATTTAGAGCTTTAAGGCTGTAAAATTCGTGTTATGTTTAAATATTTGACCATAAAACTCTTCAGCGATTAAGCTTTTATTTCGGAGCAGAATATTTAATTACTTGAACATTCCAATGCATTTTTCACCAAAGGTTACAATTTGATGAACGAATTGATTGGGAATGTGATTAAATGCAACTGATTGATGGCTTAGCCGGGGCGGATAACTACAAAAAAATCAATTTATTATTATGGTATTTAAGCATTTCATATAGGGTTTTACAAACAGAAAAGAATAATGGGCTCCATATTATATTTTATCATATTTATAAAAAATCGATATGATAAACTTGAAATTGACCTGTTTGATAATATTCAATAGAACTTTTCGACCAAATCAAAATGATATTATATCAAAGTTATATTTTATAGTTTTGTTATTACCCATAAAAAAAAAATAATTATTTCTATTTTTTAATACTACTGCGAAGCGGTTTTTTTTTTAAGAAAGTACTTTTAAATATTTTTTAATAGAAACAGAAAGAAGATGAAGATTCAGTTATCAACTCCATCAGTCTCTTTCATATTCGTTTTTTGTTTGCATTCTTTTCCTATTGTAAAAGTTTTGAAAATTAAAAAAAAAACTTTTTGATCTTTTTAAATATCATTTGACAAATTGATATTATTTATGGTTCGGACGCAAGGGGAGCCCGCAGAAAGGCCCATAGTTTTGGAATCTTCAGTTAATCTCGGCTTCATATTTTAAAAAATGTTCTTTAAAGATAATAATTTAAACAGCAAACAAGAAATACTGAAAGATATTGGGCGTATTCAGCTGGAAATTCCGATTAGCGATTAATGATTTACGATTTGCGGTTGCTGATGAGAGTCTGCTGAAGGATATTCTGTGGCTTTAGTAGTGTTTATCAATGAAAAACACTCATTGAAAATCTTTAATATTTATAGAGTTGTAAAAGAAAATTTCATATGAATGTCTGCACAAAGGTTCACTGACCCAGCAATTGTAAACCAATCAAACATTTTGTTTTTCCAGCAAACATGATTGTCACATTTTAAAATCCCAATTGGCCGTTACTGTATTCAGCAGGTAAATTTGGCAATCACAAATCATAAACCGGAATTATCGGTTGAGTCCAAGTTGAAAAGTCTCTCAACTTTTTGGTTGTTTTGGTTTGGTAACACATACCTTTAGCTGTGGTAACGTATTCAAAGAAAATAATTAGCGAAGTTGCGAGGGAGTCATTAGGGGTCCTTTTGGGCACTCTCAACGCAAAGTTGCCAATTCTAAAAGAAAACAACAATTAACCTAAGATTTGTCCCAGTTATTACGTAAACGCTTACGAATGGTCATTTCCTTATTTTTTTTTGTTGCCTTCCTACTTTTGATTATTGATTTTTTATTTTTTTGCAACAATTTTCAGAATAATCAGTTTTGAAAGGCTGCCATTCAAAAAACTTTTAGTGAAAAGGTAAAAGATATTGCCCTAAAATAGCTGTATGTATTCAGAATTATTTTCTTCCTTGGTTTTACATAGTTATAAAAACATAAAATTGGGACTTGAGAACAAAATTTCTTCTGGTTGGCCCAGTGTCCGTTGGTTGCGTTAAAATAACACAAATATTAGTCAATCAGTACTGTTTCAATTTAATTTTTCGTTTATATACACAAATCATTGTAGCAGAATGTATACTAAATCCGGCTCGAAGGACCAATGCTTAGCTTGAGCTACGTGTGGTTAAAAGCTTTGCCTAAAATAAATCAGAAGAGCAACTGTCGGTAGAAAGACTCCACAAGTCGAAAGAGAGACTAAACTCCAATGTCGAAAGACAGAATCCCTTGTGGGGAGACTCCACTGTCCGAAAGGCGACTTCCCTCTCGGATCAGGGACTCTACTTCTGGAAGACAAAGCTAAGCTGACAGATGTGTTCCCTTTTCCGCTGTCATTGCCTTTGATTTTGTCAGATGTAAGAATGGGAAACTGGTATTTAATAATTACGAAAAAAAAATAAGTAGTTTTCTGAATAATATTTATAAATATTAAATCGAGCTCTTAAACCGAAATTTATGTTGTGGCTGTCATGCATAATTTCATTTCATTTCATTATTTAAAAACTCGACTGGTTGTAATTTGGTTAACGTTCATCTGATTTTCAATGGTTCATTCATTCTCCTGCTCGTAAATAATTCAAATAATTAAATTTCAGTTTTTAATTTCTTCTGTTTCATTAAATTTTTTTCTCTTGCTCTTTTCCACTTGCCAACTCGGGCTCAGTTCTTAATATGTATGTTAATCCCACAAATTATGGGCAACCGTATAAACTTTACAAGCGGAAAGATGCTTGGCAACGCAGGATTTCCCCTTTTCCCCCTTTCTGCTTTTTGTTGTTATTTTTATACTTTTTTGTTGTTTCTTTTACCTAATGGCCACTCTGGTGGTGCGTTTGCATTATCACGTACAATTTTTTATGTGCTATTAAGTGGCAAATAAGCTTATGGCGCCTTAAAGTATGCTATAATCTCAACCGCACACACACACACACGAACAACCACTTTAGGTTGCATTTTGCAATATTTCTACTGCCTGCAACTCTCACAACATAAACCAAATGGAAATACAATTCTTTACACACTTGGCCTGGCCTAAAACAATGTGAGGCCTTCTTTTTTGCTAACCAGTCCGGATATTTTTGAAATTTCTGCATTCTGTATTTTCAATTTGCAGCAAATTTACATTTTCCTGCATAAGATGAAAACAACTCACACTATGTAGAAAAATTCCACCGGAATAGAAACAAAGAAAACAAAGGATTTCCATAACTTCATTCCATGCATATGTCGTTCACAACCATTTTTACCCCTTTCGATTATTACATATTTTTGTTTGCTTTTAATTTTATTGTCTGACATTGGTACTAGATTCGATTTGCATAATAAATGAATATAAACAATGCAAATTGTGCATTGTTCATAAAGGACAGGAAATCAAATTAATTACACATTTTTATTATTTTTATTGAAGTAAAAGGTAAACGAAGCGAACCATTGTTCGCTCTAGACATATTTACCGCTAGCCTCAGCACCTTTCAATTCATTACCAACTTTATACGACAGTCTATGGCCAGAAGTTAGACCCAGGGTCAAGAAATTTACGCACTTTCCAAAAGTAAAACAAAATATGTGTTGCTTCTTACAAAATAAACTAAACAAAATGAAACTAGAGCGTTGTGAAAGTGGGACGGAGGCAAGTCAGTGTATGCTTTTGTTTTTCTTACTAATATATTACTTGGCATTAAGCGAGTGCGAGAGCCTGAACTTGAGAAGTCAGCAACTCCCAAAGAGGACTTACGACTTATAAGGAGAGACAGAGAGGAGAGGAGGGGAGCAGGAGCAGGAGCATATAGTACATTACCAAGTTGTTTTGAGCGCAAACTTTGACGCTATGTCGGCTTTTGATGCTGCCGTTCTAGTTGTTGTTGCTTTGATAAAGTTTAACTAGCGGCAAACACAAACACCATATTCACACGCACACAGACACAAACACATACGCACACACATGCACAGGAGGGCGATCAGGATGCGCCAGTGTAAACAAACAGTGTTGGCAGTTTGGCGGTTAATTTTTTTGCTTTACTTTTTTAAAATTGATATGATAGGTTATTTTTTGGTAAAGCTTTGTTATGCTCGTTAAATATGCGTATTTAGGTACAGCTTACTCTGGTGTGAAGTGGACATTTTATTTTTAGCTTCACTAAACATTTTAACATTAGGTAGCGATGTGTAACGATTTTAAAAATGTTCAACATAAATAAACATTTTATTTTATTATTTTGGGCATTTTTTTAATGCTTTTAACAGCAATTATTTTTAATTCCCTTGACTCTGCTACACAACTTTTGCGCAATTCGGAACAGCAATCAACTCGACTTACGACAGTTCTACTCGTTTTCGGAGTTCAGAATAGACCCGAATAGCCTCATGGCGGCCACTCTTCAATTATAATTCAATACAAAGTGGCTTTCCCCCTTCCTACACAGCACTCGATTCTAACCCTACGCCAACCATCCCTCTTCAAACGCTCTCTACTCTTGCAGATGGAGTGGGAGGTGCTTTCTTCAGGCTGTTACTTACATTTGTACATCTTCCTGATCCCTTTTACTCATTTGTAATGGTAACACGGTATAAATCGATGTGTAGATTGTTTAATTTTTTTCCCACCGTTCCAATATGTAAAATATATGAGTTAAGCGTCTAAATCACCTGATAATTCTATTAAATTATTATTATATTTTCGTAACAATTTAACACAGTTAATTTTCTGCTCTGATTATAAAGACTCATACTCGAATAGACTAGGAGAGAGACACAGTCACGTTTTAGCGGTCTCTGCTTGGGGAACCCTGCTCTAGAGCGCTCTCTCTCTCTGGCTTTAGGTCAAAATTTGAAGAGAGCCAAAAGCCACTTAAAAAGCCTGCCCCAAAAAATCGCATGGCGTTACTCATCTTCTTATTCAAATGTCTCTGGAAATAATGTTAGAACCAAAACAGAACCTCTTACCGAAACAAATGTATCAGTACGTTCCCGCGCCGGAACTAAAATACGATGCGGTTTGATAACCTGATTCCAAGTTTAAATGAAATAAATTTGTTTGTAGATAACATGCCAATCCATGGTGAACAGACCCCGTCGGTTTCAACTCGTTTCGATACAGTATTTCACATAAATAGAAACACTTTCTAACAGCACATGATCATCAAAGCAAAGCTAAGGTGTTTCTAATTAAATGAAATACAGTATCGAAACGAATTTTTCGTCGTACTCCGTATGGGGCTTAAACCGAAATCGAAAAAACTCGATTTTATGGTAACTTTACTAAATTAATATATATTTTTTTTCTAAATTTGAAGTAATTTTCTATATTTTAGAGTGAATTTCTTAAGCATTGAAAATTAATTTTCTGAATGTGCATATTGATATTGGTAGAACCAAAAGTAATGAAACTACAAATTTTCAATCCTTACACCGAATTTTCAGTTTATAACTCAAATAATTTCTAAGATATGGCTCTGAATTAGTTTTGATTTGGTTCCACATCACATCTCCATTAAAGATCGTAGCTTACAAAATTTCTGAGATATGGCTCTAAACCACTTTTGAACTAGTTTGAAACCGAAACACTGCTAAGCTACTAAGCTTCTCTTTACAAAATAACCCCTTTACACTATTGAAGACAAAACACACTTAACAGAAATTTCAGTAATAATAGTGAATTAACTTAAAGCCTTAAAATATAATTATTTAAAGGAAAATGCATTTCATCTGTTTAGAAACAGAGCGAGAGCTCACAAGCCTTACACAATTCTTGCACAAAATCTTTATTTGGAAGACAAACAGACAATAAATTGACTTGAATTTCTTAAACTTCTTGTTTGTGAAATACGAAGAATAAACTGCAAAAACTCTTTTAATTTGATTTGATGCACATAAAATTCAATTGGTTGTCTGTCGTATTTTAGCCTTTTCCTTAAGAAACTTGCAGTCGCTCCCTGCCAGCACTTACCACAGTGGCGGACAGTGTACGGTAAATGTAGCAGCATGTGGAAAGTTTCTCCTTTAACGCTTACTTGTTACTCCACAACGTTCTTCTTTTCAGTTGTTTGTGTATTTACTTGGAAGCCGTTAAGTTTCATTTCCGTTTCATTTCATTTCGTTTTATTACTTTGGTCAGTTGGTTATTCATGTGGGCTGGAAGTTTTCAGCATTTTCAGCAAGCTCCACCCCACTAGAGTTAATTGAAAGCTTAACCTTAACATGCAGTGGCCCACTTGGGCCACGCCCTCACTTGTAATACCCAATGTCAGTGCAATCAGCAAACGCCCAGCAAAAGATCCAAGTCATTGAGACAACCTCGTCATCGCCGTCTTCTAATTGCCGTTGACTTCTTCTTGTGGGCCTCATTACTTAAGCACGCGCTCCTCTGCTGACAGAGCGATTACGAGACGCCCACGAATAAGGTCATCATACGGCAGAGGGTAGAGGGCGTTAGGGTGTGTGAGTGGTACTGCAACTGCAGTGACTTTTTCTGGTTTTGTTTTCTTAGCTGGGCGTCATCATTACCGTCAACAGTTTTTTTCTTTCGTTTCCTAGCCGCAATTTGCCAGTAACTGGCATCGTTTTTGGAGGCGACAGACGTCATTGTCGGCGCCCACAAACGAATGGAAAAAGTGCTTTCTTGGGTATTTTTGGCATGAGCGGCAATTGCAGCTCAGTGGGTGCTTTTTAAATTCCAGAGGAAGTGAGATTCAGTCTGCCTTCAAAATTCATCAATGACATATTTCATTCAATATTTTACAAGGTGCGTCGCTCCACACGCCTTCTACATGCACTCACAAGTAAGTAATTGAACACCTTCGTCTGCTGGGGCCAACTCAAATTGACAAATTCATTTCAGATGCTGGGCAGGCAGCACGGAGGGGAAACATACCCCAACACTAATTATACAATGGCGGCTGCTCCTTAATTAAAGCAGCAACCTTGGATATTTTTGCATACTAAAAAGCTTTACCCAAGGTGTGTTCATTACTTCTGATGAAGGCGTCTTCTTTGCATATTTGGCCAGTCCGTAAGTTTGCTACAAGTCTTGCTATTTGGTTTGCCAGTAGGCTTGTGCGATTTGTCATATTAAATGTACCCAAGGGTTGCCACAGACACTTAATGGCACTCACTAATTGCTGTGATCCCTGACACAAGCACACAACTTTCCCAAATATTTACCTTAGTTAGTGACATTAAAAGGGGGCCCGAAATTATATCATGGAAAAATGTTTCGTTGAAAAAGATTTTGTGAAAGAAATGAAAAGTTTGGGTGTCAAGAGGGCAAAACAAATTATGAAATTTAAAAGCTCAACAAGTGTAAATTGAAAGTGTTGAGTTGATTAAATTAAAGTTGGACCCGAAATGAAGAGGTAGAAACTAATGGGGAAAATTGAAAAGCTTGAAGTACAGAAAAAGTTATTAATTAAAAATTACTTAAAAAAGCATCATCAATGCAAATAAAAAATAAAACAATTTGAATAAGTTATTTTAGGGAAAAGCCATTGCTTTAGTTCCGATGGCGAAATATTCGCTCTCATTAATTATTTGGTTGTAGATGGATTATATTTATTTTTAGTTTAGTTTGTAGCCTAAAATAAAGAGTTCATTTATCCAGCAATTCGATTCAAAACCTTGATCTGTTTGACTTTCATTCTCACACCTTACCATCTACAGCATTGCTGCCCATATAAAAGAGCCAGCTAAAAGTGCATTATAACTCAGAAAACTTAACTCAAACGACAAAAAATATCTTTTCTATGAGCATATAAATTATAATTTGCCAAGGGCCTATTCCATGTTTGACTTTGTCAAACGCAATGCCAGTCAATTTAAGAACCCTTACACTAGGTGGAGCCTTTGCTTTGCTTTTGTGCGTTCTAAGTTGGAGCTTGCATCATTTACTTTGAATCCCTCTAGTGGAGTTTATTCTGAGAGGTTTGAAAGGGTCCAGAAATAATGTGTACATTTTTCCGTTCCTTTGCCGCCACTTTTTTAGTAGATGTACCGTGGTACATCTCTCCAGTTTAGAAGGTAGAAAAACTATTACGTATTACGTGCTTAGCGTATTTTAAGATAACTAGGTTCAAAGTGTGTTGATTCTCACTTAAAGTGCCTTTGCAAAGTAGTTCCAACGTCAACTAAAGTATTAAGCTCTACACTCAGAAAAAAATAGAGAATTTCACTCTTGAATGAAGAGCATTCGTTTTTAAAAGTAGGGTAAGAGTGAAAATTCTTGATCCAAGAGCGATATTCTTGATCCAAGAGTGAATTTTTGATCCCGACTTTCTTGACTCAAGAGTTTCAGTATTTCATCCAAGTACGAATAATTCTAAAAATAAAAGACTAAAAATAATAATTGAAGGGGGTGGGGGCTTGGGTGTGAGAGACATGACCGAGAGTCACCGGGACAACCCGGTCCGACCGACGTGGTGTTGTATGTTCCGCGCTGCTTGCCACTCACCATCAGCCACCCCCACCCACTTTTTTCTAAGATGTGATTGATTTTGGTGTTAGTCACATAACAGATAAAGTTTTTTATTTTACTTACTTTACTGGGACTTGAACTCGGTACCTCGAAGACTGAAACATACACAGTTGGACGAGCAGCTTAACCGACTCGACTATTCTCGTTAAGCTACAAGCAGCGGCGAAAGCATATTTATGAACCAACGCGGTTGGTATTTGGCCAGCCGCAACAGCTCGTCCGTGGATCAAGTCCCCGTAGCAGCATTTATTTTTTTCATTTTTATTTCATTTAATTTTTTTAAGTGGTGTTTTAAACATTTTTATTATATTATACAGACGTTTAATCACTTACTTTTGCCCAATCTTAATGTTCAACTTTAACATAATTATCGGCGCGCCACGGTCAAATGACAATGACAAACTGAGCATGCGCTGCTCTCTCTTGAAAGAGCGCGGCCAACGTTATTCTCTCAAAGTTGGCGTTTCCTCACTCCCCTTGCCTGTAGAACCACATTGAGAATGAATTTGTCTCGATTCCAAGAGCGAAATTCTTGAAAATTCAAGTGCGACTAGATTTTTTTTCAAGAGCGTTCGTACTCAAATTATTCGTTCTTGATTTTTATGAGTGTATTTCCTGTAAATAAAATTTTGTTAAAAATTCAAGCTTCAACATCTACGACCCCACATACTCCTTTGGGCTAAACTGGGAATTGAACCAGGTACCTTATGCACTTAACGTATTGAATGACAGTCCAGCATATTCAGCCGTTTCACATTTTGCATATTCACATCTCGAGGGCTACTTATACTTGGTTGGACTTTAATAAGAACAACTTTACTCGTTCTAGAAACATTTGGAACGCTATCTTGTTCTTATTTTAAGTTGAAGGCAACTCATTTTCAGAACAGGTTTTTTTCTCTGTGTAGTACCTTTCCTATTCACAGGGTAAATTAAAATTGATAAATCTGACTGAGTCTGAAATCGATTTATGGACCGATTGTTAAAACCAAAACAAAAATGACATATGAGGCAAGACTCCTGGATATGCGTGCCTGCTGCTTCTCCCTCCACCAATATATCCCATAGAAATCAGAAACATCGACACAACCGACCCATTTCACCTGATTCGTTTCATTTAAGTTTTACAGAAAAACACAGAAAAATTGGTTCGGACTTGACGGGGATTTGAGCCCGGCACCTTATGCACTCAACGTTTGGAATGACGCGCTAGCTAGTTCAGCCGTTGAACAGTTTTGCTGATGCTCGTCTAGAAAGCTACATATGCTTTGTTGAGCTGAACAAGCCCCACAGAGACAGATCTGAGAGATCATAAATTTGAATACTTTCAATTCTAATGTGGGCCTTCTAGTCATGTCTTCGACCTTTAAGGCGCTCTATCTCCTGTATATTTCTAAGCTGAAAACCGGTTTTGTTGTTGTTTAAAGCAAATATTATTCGATTGAGAACAACTTTACTCATTCCAAGAACATTTAAAATTATGGTTTTCAAAAATTTTGAGAACGTTCTGTGCTCATTTTAAGTTGAAGGCAACTTATTTTCTAAGCACGTTTTTTCCCTCTGTGTACTGGGTCTATATTCTATCACGACCGCATCGCTTTCTAACCGGAAGCCTTGTCCACTTGATCAGGGCCCTTGTTAGTTGTTGAGACGCCAGGTCTTGCTTACGAGAATATTTGATAGTCGAGAGACCTAGGGCACCGTCGTCCGAGAGTTCAGACTTCGACGTCCCAAGTTTAAGGGCCAGTAAGGTAAGTAAAACAAGAAAGTTGGTCCCGACTGTAATATACTCTGTACTTGCTTCGCTGCTGCAGCAAACTTTCTAAGTCTGTAGCTATCGGTGTCTCCCCAAAACGGTGGCGCAAAGAAGCAAACAACAGCAGTGTAATGTGCAAAAAACATTAAACAAATTCACATAATAATAAAATTAACAATGCTCAGCAACAACAAAGCGAAAGTGAAATGTGCATAAAACATTAAACAAAAGCCTTAGCCTGTAAAAAGGGGCGCATTCACGCAGCGGCAACACACGTGTACAATGTAAATGAACATCAATACACTCTTACAGCGGTTGCCGCCAAATCAGCGTCTCGCCAATAACGTGGCGCCCCGTGTGAAAAAAACCCCTAGAAAACTCACCAAAATCTTTAAAGCAATGTACAAGCAAGTTCTTGCGAGTTCTTGTGACATAGTAGACCTTAATTTTGTCAGTCCAACCAAAAGCTTCGCAATTCATAGGACGATCAACATGAATATTCATCCACACATAAAGACGTGATATCAGAGTTTAAGAAGCTTCTTCAGACTGGCTTAAATAGTCACTCAAGAAACTTGGCCCTGTCCAATCAACCTTGTCAAAATGACTCGACGACATTCAGCTTACACCTTCACGTCGATGCATCAACTATATGTTTGAGCTTACAAAAAAAGTCGCCCAAACATTTCAACATAATATGGATCCCAAGTTCCTTCGAAATAACCTGACAAGGTAATAGTCAAGCAACCACAACATCCAACCTTTTGAGCCTCCGAACACTGAAACCACACACAACAACTGATATAACCCATTTAGCTTTCTTAATAAGCCAACCAACTCAACACAACATTTAAGGGGGTAGTGGCTGTGGCGGTCCCAGTTCACTCAGCTTCAATCACAAATCCAGTTCATCATAGCATCGTCAACTATCCATGCTCCCGCCCTTTTTTATCTTTTTGCCTTTCTGTGACAGTCATTCTTACCGGCAACACGCCGTCTCCAATAAACCGAACTAAAGCCTAATCTGTAGATTAAACTAAATAATTAACCATTTGCCAACTAGGTTTTCCACAACGAGTCTGGAAAAGGCTGAAGAATCTTTCAATAATTTAAATATCGAGTTTGTCCATTTAAATTATGCAATTTCGTTAAATATATGAAGAGCTTAAGCATTTTGTAAATTTTTTGTAATTTATTTATATTTTTTAAACCATTAACCACACCTGCTTCTACCCCCAAAAAAACGCACCTCCACAGCTATTGCAAAATCTGCACATAAACAAATCATAAATTTTTGCAGATGCCCCCCAAAGAGAGAGAAGATGTCATTGTGGTTGTTGGTTAGTTTTTTTTTGTAACCAACAACAACTTATCGTCTACAGATGGCAGCCATAAAGTAACCGTAAACAAAAAAATCTTCATAGCTCTTGCGACATCCTCGGTGCAATTTGCAAACAACATACAGTACGAGTACGAGTAATGCAGCAATGTTATGGCTACCGAAAATGGTTTTCAAATTGTATTCTGTTTGTTTTCCTTTTGGAAAAAGAAGTCACAGACAGCCACACGAAAGCCATAATAATAGAGACCGAGCCTCTTGCACATCGTCTATTTTTTATGATTTAATATGGGAAAATGTGAGTAAAGTGACCGAAAAAAGAAAAAGCAAAGAAAAACACTTGTAACAGGTTTGGGTGAGAGGGGGGGTGAGGTGGGGTGACGTGAATAACATAATCGCACATTATTTCTTCTTTATTTTTTTGGCGGCTGGCAACATTTGTTGGCCCGTTGGGAATTTGGCTTTGCCTATGGGGCAACAAGTGTTGACTTTAGCTGACTTTTGTTGTTTGGGGAATCAGATTGTGTGTTAAAGAGTGTCCCTTAGCCAATATTTACCTAAAAGGCCTTTAACTCAAAGTCTTTAAGCCCAAACCCCTAAACCCATCTAATCAAAGCCCGCGGCAAGAATAGATATGAGAAAAATCCGCCCTTAGCGCTGCAAAATCTCATCAATCAAAATCTTAGTGTGATAATTTTGTAGCCCGCAACGTGAAATCACAAGCGTTTCTTTCAACTAAAACAGCTCCAAATGCCCAACTAACCCACATTTCGCTGAAACGTGAAGAAGGATGATGACGATGATGATGATGTCTAAATGAATTTGTTGTTGCTCTTGGGGGGGATGGGACGAAAACGACGACAACGACTTGCCAGTCTTTATATCCTTCTGTCAGACGTGGCGCAATTTCCAAATGCCCTGGGGCTGGCCACAGACAAATCGAAACTTCCGCCTTGGCCTCTGCGCCTTAATTTGAAAGTTAAGCGTTATAAACACGTTCATTTTCCCTGCTGCCTGCTGCCTGCTCCCTGCTCCATCCCTTTTCCCCTTGAGCTGGGATATCTGGCAAACCAAAAGCTAATGTTGCGCGATTTCGAAACACAAATTGCTGTCATTAAAATCATTTCAAATGCGAATAAAAGCTGTAAGAAAAAAGAAGTAAGTACATAGCAAAGCGAAACTTGGCCTGGCTAGGGCCAAAAACACAGCAACAATAACAACTTTTGTGAACCAAAATTGAAATGGAAAGCAATAGACTCAAGTAATTAGAGTTTTGGGCTGGGTCCCAAGAACTGATCATTAAAATTCACATCATTCAGAAACGTTTTCCTTCGGAAATATAGATTAAAAATTAAAATTAAAAAACCAAAATATCTAACGGCGAATATTAACGGTTCCAAAATGGATCGATTTGTATATCGAATGATAAGACTCATCGATTTTCCGAGACGGTATCCACTGAGTGAATTCAAAAGGTCTTTACTTACTGTGTAAATCTCTGTATCTACAGGGTGCTCCATTAAAAATTGGAATTTAATTGTGCTCGACATTTTTCAAAGGTTGAACATTTATTTGAAAGGTTCATTCATATCATTTATTTATGAAAAACAATTAAAAATGTTCTCAAAAACTGAATAAATCGAAAGTGCTACTGCAAAGTCAGCCATGGTGTTCATTTGAACGAAATTGTTAATAAATAATATAGATAAACAACATGAATCAACCTTTTTAATAAATATTCAACCTTTAAAAAATATCGAGCCGTTCTTTTTTTATAGAAAAATTTAATTCCAATTTTTAAGTGGACCAACCTGTATAAAAAAGTGCCCTGGCTGACTAACTGACTGACTGATTGGCAATCATCGCACAGCCTAAACGGTAAAAGATAGAGGGCAGGATTTTCCAGTAGTGGTGAATGTGCGTATTAAGGCGGGGTTTTGGAAAATTCAATCAGAAAAAGTGGGAAAAGCGTCGAAAAAGTGTAGCATTCGCCTTCTTGTGAATGGCCAGCGTCAAACAATTTCTCCTAATGCACTGGACGCATCTCAAATGGCCTGTGGACCAACAGCTAAGCCGCGAGCGGGACCCTTTATAACCGTAGCTCTTGCGGGATGGGGGTTGTTGCTGCCGCTGTGAGGTCGCTTGATTTGATTTTATTGTAGAGTCCCTACTGACCCAATCTAACTCAATGAGACGATCCTCAAAAAAAACACACACTCGCCTGGTCGAGTACGCTCTAACACCGGTGAAAACTAAAAGAAAATTAAACAATATTAATGCACACTCTAAATTCGGAAAAGAAGGAGCGGGTGGACTAAGGTGTAATTTGCCACGCCCCGTTTTCTGCACCCACCCAACCATGGTCTTCCATATGTGGTAGTTCTCGGAGACCCCATAACGTGTTCGGTATTCATCTCTCTTTATGTCCCCATGTCAACGAAAAAAAAATTATAACTCTCTAGGGATTCATTTTTCAAACGATATTTAATAAACTAAATTCAAAATTGGTATTTCCATTAACTTCCATTAATTTACAATATTGGCAAACTTGTCTTAAGTTCAAAACTTCATAAACTCCCCTCGCTTGGTGGAGTAAGTAAAAAGGCATAACACGATTAGAATTATATAATAATGAGATTTACGCAAAAAGAAATCTAAAGAAAATTAAACAAAAATCGTGGACATATTTTTCATTTCGTTCATTTAATTAAATCCATTAATTTGGATGTCGCTGATCATCATACGCGACGTGCTTTTGTTTAATCTGCTAGCAACCACACTCCGTCTTATTGGGATTTCGTTTCGTTATTGCAAATAAAGATCCAGAATCAAAACAAACGACTCAAATGATTTGAGACGGTTTGCAAAACCAACAACAACAACCGTAATCAAGCACATGAACCAACAGTAAATCAGATAAAGTGGAAGTATATATACTAAAACGGAGATCAGAATCGAAAAGAGCACACTTTATATAATTTACTCCCGTTCACAGCTATAGGTTGTGTGGAATATCGGAAAATATAATGTGAAACAATCATGCTGGTACCAACTCACCCGGTTTAATTCCGATGAAGCGCTCCATGGGTTTTAAATGATCATTAGGGGGATTTGTTTCGTTGATTTGGGTGGCTAAACAATTTGGGATTAGAAATCACTTCACAATTATTATTTCCGATTCAGCAAAGAAAAAAAATTAAGAAATTATTGGACTTAAGCCTGCGTAAGCCGGTTCTTGGGTGGTTGCCCTACAGTTTGACAAGCACTAACACAACCTGACTTGGTCGCTACACCCCGCGTATGTACGATCACTGACATATACATTGTTTTCGCACAGAATTTAATTTGCCCTTTTCGTTGTTGTTGCCTTTTCTTTTTCTCTGCTAATTCTTAACACACTGATAACGATATGCACACCGTTGGTAATTTCTTAAAATGCTTATTTGGGGCTGGGAAGAAATTGAGTGATTTTTGCTTCTCTGGACCGGCGACACTTTGTATGATTGTTGAAAATTTCGTAGGGTTTCACGTTTCTAACCCAAGCCACTGAGTTTTCGTTTGTCACTGCTCCTACTTTCGCTGATTATTCTCGCCACTGTCTCCAAAATCTCTGCGCTCCCACAGAAGCCTCTCCAGTCTGGGAAATGTACTCTCCTTGTACCCTCTGCACACACACACAGTGGTAAGGCAACGTGAGATTCTCACCGGGATCCAAATTGAGATTTAACCAGTCTCTTACCAAGAGATATGGTTCGGAAAACCTTTGAAGGTAAAACAAATCTGATTAAGCCCTGAACTAACGAGTTGGTTCAAATATATGTCTACATATACATGATATATATATAAACCTATATTTTTCGCTTCTTTTGCTTGCATGTGATTTTACTTACGAAGAAAAATAATAGGCAGGGAGTTTAGCCCTTGCCGATGAAGCTCGAAACAAAAGCTTATGCACTCCTGTGGCCTTGGATGGTTTACTTTTTCGCAGATTAATTTTAAATTGGGTTAAGGTTCAATCCTCGTGCGCAAAACTTTAGGTGGCTAGTGCTTAATCCATCTGCTCTGGTTGAGTTCTTGCAACAGAAAGACAGAGCCCCGGAACTTCTATTTGAGAGGAACCTCAATATGGCCGAATTGAGAGCGATCTGACATTAAGTCTCTTGCGAAATCGTTATCGCTACTGATTATTATCAGAGTCACTAGCCTGTGTGAATACTTGTAACGAATAGGTTGGTTACCGCGCCAAACTTGAACTTGAATCTCAACTGATATAGACAACCCAAAATTATTGTTTTGATTGAAACCAGCTGATAATGAAATGATTGCAAATAATCTTACGAACCTTACTATGCGACCATTACAAAAGTTTGTAAGGGAAATATTTTATTTTGCTATCGAATGATTTATCCGGAGAATTCTCCATACAAAAAACTATTTTTCATCCCATTGGCTTGAAACTTGGTTTGTAAGGATAGAATACGAAATAGTTTGAAATGTGATTTTTTAATGTTGGAAAATTTGACCCAACGGACGGCTGGACGAATTTTGAAGATCTGTGATATGTTCTACAGGGTTCGTCAGAAAAGTAATAGGACTGATTTTTTACAGCCGCGACTGTATAGCCAGATCCTTAGTGAGTGAACTAGGTTTAAAAATATTCTATATTTATATAATGGGTTTACACCCCTATCTTTAATTATAATTTTAATTTTTATTTTTAATTTTTTTTTAAAATAATTGATAAAATTTGTTTTGAATATATAAATTTTTTTAATTATTAAATTTATAATTAATTTTTTTTAATTTTTTAATTTTTTTTTTTTTATTATTTTTTTTTTTGAATCCCAATCTTCAACACCCCCCCATTTTTTTTTAATAAAAAAAGTTAAATCGGCATGCACCGCGCTCCTCAAGGCAATTCAGGAGATTTCCTTCCGTGACGACTTCAATGCTTGGAAATCGCGCAGGCGGCGCTGCATCGACGCAGGAGGAGCCTATTTTGAAAGTTTTTAATTTCCCCCCCCACAGCACCAGAATAGCAATAAAAAACTCGCAATCAGACAATCGGCCCAAAAAAATTTCGAAAATTTGAAAAATTATATAAGTACTGAAGATTTTAAAGAATTAATAGATGGCAATTGTCGATGAGTTTATAAGACGAGTTTATAGTAGTATAGACCATGGTGGAATTATACCAGGTGAAGTCATTGAAGTAGGCTGCCTCTTTTTGGGGTACCAGTTGAATGATGAAATTCAAAGGGGCTGTCAAAGTGCTCTCACATGTTCATATCAACTGGTACCTCTCTCGCATGGTGAGTTTCCGACGACACTACCTTGTTAATTATACCATGGTATAGACTAACTTGCGGTAAAATCATTAATCATTGTTTTCTGTTTGGAAGAAGCTTCTCTCAAACTCTTGACGTGTGGGCTTTGAATATTTCGCACAACAGAAAGGGATCTGCAGTCAGGTTTTCCTTAATTAAAAAGTGAACGGTTAATCGACTTAAGATCTTTTGACATAAGGAATAATTCGATATACACGTTAGGACGGTAACGAGTAATGAGCATAAGGACAACATCTTTGCCTGAACACTAGCGTGCAGACAAAAAATTATAAGAATCAAATTAATATTTGTAATAGTCCTAAAAATGTACCGAGTACTGAAGTCAAAACTGAGCAAGAGAGATGATTGCTGAAATTGACGATAACTATTAAGTTGGTAAATCGCAAAGAAGTGGTTCAAAACCGATAACATTTACAATGCACATCTGTATGTCTTGCAGCGAGAACTCAGCCTCAGTAAGCATTTGTACTTTGGAGCGTGCGAGCGTTGTCAAATGAAATAAAAGTCTTCATTTGAATTCTCATTCAAATTAACTGCGTACTTCTTTCAGAAGTCATTGGATCAAAAAACCAAAAACATTAATGCTGGTTCGAACAGATTATAAGAAAAATGCAATGTAACCACAACAAACAGAGGCACAAAAATTGTTATTTATAATTTTTTATTTACTTAAATTATATTTTATTGTTGATTATTATAATTAATTAATTTTTTAAAATAATTAATAAATGAAATATGAAAAAAAAAAAAATAAAAATAAAATGCTGTTTGTGCTGTTCGAAAGCAAACAACACAATGAGAAGTATAAACACTTTAGTCGAGACTCGATTAAAATTTAAAAAACAAGCCTACTATTCTGCGAAAATTTTGAAGGTTCAAAGTTCAGATGAAATTAACAAATGCCGCCTACTAATTAGGTAAAAAATATTTTAGTTCACTATGTTCGCAAATTTGTGTGAATATTGGAATGGTCTAAAAAAGGACAAGAACCGAAGAAACAATTGAAAATATTATGTGCCGAATTTGCTTTTCTTCAAAAGCATTAAATTAATTCGAATTTATTTTTATAGAATCAGGCATAACATTTAAAAAGCTTAACTCGAGGGGGATAACAGAAAGGAAGCCATTCTGCCAACTGTGGTTCCAGTAATGCTTAGCCAAAAGCAATTTCTCTGCAGAAGGACTTAGGTGAATTAAAAATATTTAGTTTTACTATTTTGCTTTATTTATTATTTATATATTTTATTTCTTTATATTTAATTTTGAATTTGTTTGCACTATTTTCCAGTATGCCATCTATGCCATCGGTTGTATCAGCAACGACCTTGAACATATGTCATGTGCTGCAAAAGGTAAAATTCAATTCGTTATTTTAATATAATTTTAATTATTTAATTCTTTATGTATGATTTTTATTCTTTACAATTCTTTATTTAGAATATAATATATAAAAGCCTTTTTTATTAATAATAAATATACTTAAATAAAATCAATACTTTTCATGCTTGAAATCGATTCTTTTCAAGCTTACTATCCAGAAGATCAATTCTCGAATTTAAGTTTTTCCATGCTCACAACTAAGCAGATCTGTGCTTGATTCAGCATTTTCAACTTGGATCCAAGAATATTCCGTCTTTAAAAACTGCTTGATATCAAGCACTATCGTCTTGGTTTTTTCTCTGAGTGTACAACTCCATTTCTTGTTGTCAGATTATTTTTAGATTTTTTCTCTCAATGTTTTAATAAAAATTAAATCTGTGCGCCTGAACACTGCAAACACCAGTTAAAGAGTAAACAAATGTTATTCAGCAAACTATTTACCATTTTACAATATTTCAGCTTGTTCTTTTTTATCATATTTACAATTTGACTTTGAGAAAAAAAAATGCACTAACATGATAAAACACTTTGTTAATTAATTCCAATAATTCATTAAACCAGAAAGCAAACAAACCAATTTCATTAAATTAAATTAAATACAAATACAATTTTGTCTATCAACTGGAGCAAACTTTGCTTCAGCTCGTGTCATAAATTTCAAAACAAACACAAAACTGAAGTCATGCACGTTTCTAGCATTCCTAATCCCGTTTTTGGCCTGAGGACTTGTGAGCTATAAAATTGGAAAACGCCATCCGCACCCACTTGACGTGAACGTAGTTGGTTGCGTTTGACAAGAAAACTGATTTGTCATTGCCGTAATGAGCTTGGGGCTTTGGCCTCACCTCTACACTTCGCTCTGTATGAGAAAGCAAAAGTAAAGTATAAAATGCAATAAGCATTCCTATTAAGTAAAAGTGTAAGAGAAAATCCCACAAAACAGACAGTAACTCTTGAGTCTGTTGCAGTTTTCTCATTAGCTGCCAAATCCCAGTATAAAGTTCTAACGGTGAGTTGGCAACAAAGCGAGTTTATGCCACATGTGTTGGGGCATGTGGGCGTAATCAGTGGGAGAGAGAGGGGGAACAGGAGAGTGAGAATTGTTGGGCGGTGGGCAAAGTTAAGTTTATATGACATTATGTGAAGCAGGATTCTAAATCTGAAACCAAAAACGGAAACGTTTACCAAGACTAAATTTTAACATTTTAGACTAAAATCAGAACCGATACTTTGAAATTTATTTGGCGGGATATAATATTTCGGAAATATTGTAAAAACACTTTCAGCTCTGATTTAAAGTATTCTTTCTGTCTTGATTTCATTCTTAGCTTTAAATTGTAGTCCAAAGTTCTTCTCCTTTCTGCTTGTGCATTTTCTAAATTTATAATTTGCCATTTTCGAGTTAATCTAGTACGTTTCAGTTGTAATTTCACTTATGTATGCTCTGACTGTCTCATGGCAAATAAATACCAGTGTGTGTGGTTGTCATAGAAGGCACACACACACACACACATACACCCACACCACAAGGTCAACAGGGTCGCAGTGCATTTAAGTGGCTCGCAAGTTTGTGGCAGGCCAACATACAGAGCCAGAGAACCAACCAACTAACTAACTAAGAGGAGCAACATTTCGCTACTAATAAATTCAGCTCATGAAATGGCAGCAAATGCAAGTACGCACATGGCTGCAATTAGAAGAGCTGCACAAGCGAACAGGGGGCGGAATAGTAAAAATCTGTATCCAAATTAGCTTAACAATTTTTTCCATTAATTAAAGTTGATCTTTAAATTGATTTATTCCAAAGGGGGAGAAACAGGTTCCTCCGAAAAGATTTCTAGTTGCCTGCCAATGCATCCGGTTCCTGTTCTGGCTTCCACACTTCCCCCCAAACGCCTTTTCCTGGGTCTCGTTTTCAACTGCCTGTCAACTGCAAACTGTTACGCATTGATGATGGCCCGGCCATTCGCTGTCGTCTGGCGATGTCACCAATTAGATTACATACAAATGTGTGGGCATGTGCACAACGGGGAGGTCAGGGATGGGTAAAACTATGAATGTGAATACTTAATACTCAATTAAGCCAGTTTGACTTGCATTGGTTTTCATTGTGTCATTGTTCTCGGAAAGAGTTTTGAAAGATTACGGAAACTTGAAGCAGTCCCTGTGGGGATTGCGAGAAATGGTTTGATGATTTGCCTGAAGCTATTACTAATTGATAAGGATTTGTGGGAAATACAGAATTTTATTTGGAATTCCGAAAAGTATACAGAGCAAAATGTATTATATTAACTTTAAGAATAAAAGCTGAATTAGCTTACATGTTATTATTTAATTGCTCATTTTTGTGTAGTTGTTCACTCACGGTTTTTAGGTTTTTTGTGGTTCTTGATTAAGTAAAGCAAAATGAGTGGCTCTCAACTTTGAATAACTGAACTTGTTCTTTTTCAAGTGCTCTGTTTTTTTTTTTTTTGTGGTTCCGTTGTTCACTCATTTGTCCTTTATTGTGTTGTGTTGTCCTTGAGTAAGCGAAATAATATGTGACACTCACAAATCTGAATAACTGAATAACTTGTTCTTTTTTAATACACTTATCTGTCTTTTTGTTTGTCTTGGCTTGTTCTTGATTGAGTAACGTAAGTCGTATTGTGTGAGCAACTGAACAAAAAGCAAAGCTGAGCTATAAAGAGAGTACATTTTTATACCCGTTACTCGTAGATTAAAAAGGGTATACTAAAGTCTTGCAAATGTATGTAACAGGCAGAAGGAATCATTTCCGACCATATAAAGTATATATATTCTTGATCAGCATCAACAGCCGAGTCAATATAGACATGTCCGTCTGTCCGTCCGTCTGTCCGTCCGTCTGTATTAACACCTTGATCTCAGAGATGGTAAGAGATAGAGGTTTGACTTGTATGAGACAAATGCTTCTTATACTTGCAGGCAGATCAAGTTTATTTCAAATTTTGGCCACGCCCCTTTTCGCCCCTGCAATTCGGAAACAACTTTATATATTCTACAGTTTTAAAGATAGACGATTCGTACCTTCTAAAGAAAGTTAGTAATTAGCAAAGCGAATAAATTTGCCGAAAAAATGATAAGGATCGGATGAGCGGTTCTAAAGTTATGGGGAAAAATGTGCAAAATAGCCGAGTTAAAAAAACGTTGCATACTTTTTAGATGTTCACCCTAAGGAACGCAGGTATACTGTTAAACATGTTTTTTCATGAGTAACGGGTATATCGAAGTCGTTTTTGTATATGATTCTTCCCCAAATACGGATAAAATCTATTCATCTGGTAAAAATATATTAAAATTTTGCGTGGCAAATGCAGTGGCCTGTACACATGTGAAATCTTTTCCCATCCCGTCCTAAAGAACCATAACAAATGGATGCTGAATAAATATCTCTCCCGCACAACGAAATGGTGAATTTCTGTTCTAACGATATTTTCGTTCCTTTCCCATTTTTGAAAATATATGAATATTGTGCCTTTTCACATTTTCCCCATCCCCTCTTCAAACGCTCTGCCACAGCTCCTGTCTCAGAGAGCCAAGGCACATACATACAACACATACCTAATTTGTCTGAGTGTGAGTCGTTCACTCTCATGCTCACTCTCTCTTTAGCTTTCAGCAAAACAGCTTATTGCAAAATATTATCTGAGCGCTACAGCTCAGTTGTGTACCCCATACTAACTTTTCTTTTGCGTTTTCACCCTGAACGAAGGTCTAAGCCTAATCATAGATGTCTTGGATAAGGAGTTTTGGTTGATAATATGTCAGTCGGGCCCCACAGATTAATAAGTATAGATGAAAAGCTTCAGCTTGGCGTTAAAGAAGGGCTTGTCCCGTAACTTATGAGCGACCGTATCAGCGAATCAGTTATCAATATATATTTACCATGTTGCAGATCATGTTGCTTTTGAAACTCAAACGCATTCCGCAGACATATGCCTTTTTGTTATACTAGACAATGCGCACTTCCGTATTTTGTCACGTTGCGTATGTGCTTTTGTCTGCCTTTATCTTGGGACCTTACTGCCTACAGCTTCCAGCGTTACACTAAATAAAGTGATACTAAAGTGGTGAAACTTATTAAAAAATTGTTATTTGTTTTTCTTCAAAATAAAGTTCTTCGTTTTTAGTATATCGTTTTTTCCCTAAACTAAGTTTAAACGAAAGACTCTTATAAGTATTTTCTCAAGTAAGGTAAAATTTGGTCTGTATCAGGGCCTGCAGTGCAACTGAGGTTAAGTACAAGGCCACAAGCCGCTAAGATTCTGTAGAAGGTTTGGAACATGGATTTGGAGCGGTTGATAAGTCTTAGGTTCATTTGTCGGACCGGTTTCTAATCTAAGGTTTGGTTCGATACTTGTTTTATTTGTTCTTAGATCGGTAAGACAATTTTTTGACAACAAAATTAAATTAAATAATCAAAAAATTCTGAAATCTTATGAAAATTTTCAACGAAATTAAAAAAATTTTTTTATCAAAAAAAAATAAATTTGGATTTTTCAAACTTTGTAACATAAATTCTTTAAAGTTTTTGATAAAAAAACATATTTTTATAAGAAATCAAAAAAATATTTTGTTTAAATCTGATTGATTTAAGATCACTCGTAAAATCACACTACTTTTGGAGTAAAAATAAGCGCATTTGCCATAAACTAGAAAACTGTTCGACCTCAAAACAATTTTTTCATCATCAATTTGTATTTAAATTTTGGTTAGAAGATATGTAAAATACGTTTCCCCCTTTCATCCCCATTTTTTCCTTGAGACTTTTGCAAACTCCCTACTTCGTCTTCTAATCATGTACCCTTTATGAGAAGTTTTTGTGGAAAAATTAGAAAAATGTATAAAATAGGTTAAAATTTGGAGGGGGGGTCGACTTCCACAAAATTAAGTAGCCAGGCAAGAGTTCTGCTTATGAAGCTATTAAAAACATTAACATTAGCCAATCCTCCCAGAAGGTAAAATAAACCCAAAGTATTTTCCAATAAGAAAAGTCCAAGAAGCGGTAAGTTGTGTGACATGCGGACGAGATTATTGTTCAACAAAAATTACAGTTACTTTTTTAGAAAGCCGAACGGTTAAACAAGAGGCGAACGAGGCTCGTCTTGACATTATTTTAGTGAAAGTTACTTCGGTCGATTTGTTGAATAAAATTTGATATGTTTGTGTCAATCGACTTTTGAAAAAAGGCACCGCGGTCGGCAAAGTGCCAACTGCTTACAATCTTAATTATGATTTTGTCGCGAGTTCTCCCATATGCATAATAGACAAGAGAGCTAACGTGCCGTTGTCCATGTGTTTCTGTGTTATGGGTCCCGAGTTCAATTCCTTCCTCTTCTCAAACAACATTTTTTTTTAAATTTTTTTAATTTTGATCCCCATTACAATACGATACACCTAGTCTGTGGACACGAGTACAGCTAGTCCACAAGTCCACACACAAGTTTGAAAATGGTGTATCGTCTTGTGAACTAAACGCATACTTCCTCGACAACATTTTGTCAAATGGAAAATTGAGTTGTAATCTAAAGCCGAAGTGTTTTCAGTTATACGCCCACTTTTCCGATTACATAGTATTCTGCTTTGAATACGGTAGCCAACGAAAACGGCCAAGCTTATGTTAATGTATACAGAGTAGTAACCGATAATTGGAGGCTGCTAGCCTACAAAGTGTTTATGAGAACATCAAACTTGTAATGGGCTTTTGCGCCGCTGGGTTTTTTTCGAAAACTGTCACTTTTGGGCTTTTCATCAAACTTACTTTTCTTACTTATCTAATCGTACATCATCTAATAGTCATCTATCGAAGTACGTAACTCAGCTAACTTCGTCATATATTAGTGAAGTAGAGTAGAGCAGTGTGACCAGACTTAAAAAATTACGCCGAATTTAGATTTGTACAATTTTTTACTTTAAATGGCGGTGGGTCACACTGCTCGATCAGATGTCAGTTTTGATGCCTACCGTTCCCGTTGTTTTCAAAATGTAAGTCCGAATGCTTGGGATGTTTAAGATACGAAATGACTTCTGCTTCTTGTTCCCTCAATTTTTGAATGAAACTTTTCGTTACTTGGGATGTTCGTAAGGGTCTCAAGAATTAACTCTTTGAGGTCATATCATACTCTGATTGTTTCCTGCACATTAACGAACTGCCGAAGTGGTGTTAAAATAATCCTCTTTCCTTAAATCTTTCTGTAAAATTATGACTTTTTCTCGTAGCACGTTTTATTTTGGAATACTGCTCTAGTGATTGGGGCTCACAGTACAGAGAGCAGAAATCGGCAGTAGAATCGGTTCAGAAGCAATTTCCAATTTCGCTCATCGTTATCTGAATTGGGACTCTAATAGGCTATTACCTCCGTACCGGTCAAGGTTGGCATTATTCGATCTACAGTTTTTGTATCATCGCCAAATATGCAATGGTGTCCTATTTATTCACAAGCTTTGATTCTCAATGGGTGGTCACTTTTATATATTTTACAGTACCCTCGAGGATCAGTCGCACATTCTGGTCACCATGTTTGTCCAATTATGGTCTCTATTAACCTTTTTGGGTTTTGTGCTCTTATTATAATTTTCTTTATTATATTCTTTTATTTGAAAAATAATTTTTTCTTTCTTATTAAATTTATCAGCAACTTGATTCATACTTGATTTATGCTAAAGAAAAGAACAATGATATAATAAAATCTCTTATCTAATCAGATCTGACATTACATCCCCATAGACAAAGAAACCAATCTGAACCAATCCAAAGCAAAATAAGTTTATCCGGTAAAAGTGAATGCAAGGATATGAATATTGCCCTTTATATTCATATTCATTCATTCAATTCCCTTTTCAGTCTTTCCATCCCTGGCTTATGCCCACTCACCTCGGATGGCAAATGCGAGCTGCCGCGGGGTCTTGTTTGGTTAACTGCATATTTTTGGGCCAGCAGCTGCAGCTGGCGCATCTGCAACTGTCGCAGTTGTAACTGTAACAACAGCTCCAAATTTACCGCGTTGTGTTACACGTAGCTCATACGCCGTGTTGTACGTTGGCCATGCCACGCCCTCTTCTATTTGCACACACACAAACAGCACACGGCAACGTGTTGCATGCAAATGAATTTTCGGTTGTTCTTGTTTTGTTTGGTTTTGCCTCTTCCTGGCTTGTGATTTATACCGTGTGTGGGTGTGGGTGTGGGTGGGTGGCTGTTTGTTTCAATTGTCGCTGCTCGGATATTGTGTACAAACAATCCAGGGCCAGGCAAATAACTGCATTAAATCCACATAATCCCATTTTCAACTAGCGCCCAATTAAGCAGTCTGGAGAATGGGGACAATAGTTTTCATTTTCATTGTTTAACTTTTTAAATTGCATAAAATGTGACTCCCGTTCTAAACGTGTCCATTTAAAGTTTGACTTTGCCTTTTTTTATTCGGACACTTAATGGCCCCCATGCATGCATATTTAACAAATAAGTGTGTACTTTACTTCATGTACTTTGAATTTAATTAAAAATTTAAATGCACAAACTGTACAAACAGAACAAAAAAACACATGACCACACACAAAATGCCAAAGCGATGGGCAAATTTAAATAAAGCAGACTGCACTTTACGACTCGGACCCCCCGCCAGCGCCGTCCGCCCACATATACGAGCTGCTTCTTTCTGCGTATACGGCCATCAAAATGCGCTCCCGAGCGCGCACAGCGCCAATTACACGGGGGGCAGTCATAAAAATAAAGCGCAAATAAATACACTTAAAGCAGGCCAAGACTAAGGGGCGGATGCAGGAGCAGAAGGAGCAGGAGGGAGGTGCTGCCCTCATAGTTTGGAGGCAAACCGAAAAACATTCAGCTTGTAGGTCAGGAAATATGAAACAGTGGGAAGGAGAGACATGAAATTACTAGAAAAATTATGTAAGGATTCCCCTCTGTTGGGTTTTAGTTTATTTGAAAATACTTTCATTAAAGTTACGAATTGGTTTGCAAAGAAAAATTTTAAGATCAAGGATGGACTTGATAAAAGGGTGATCAATGTCCATCCAGAAAAAGCGGTGCTCCTCCTGTTTTTAGTTTTCAGCGCGGCATTACGACTGGGTCTCTCGGCGTGGAATATATTATTTATATTTAAAATTAAATTTAAATTTTACCATTTTTACACATATAAATTATACAAAAAATATTAGCTTTGGGAATGCTGAGACCGACTTTATTCCATTTTGCCGTCGTGATAATTCCACAAAGTAATGATAGAGTTTGATTTATAGGACTCAAGATAAGTGGAATCCTTTGAGTTCGGTGATAGAAAAAAATAGATGTGAGTGACCTGAACACTCACGAGGCTTTGATGTAAAACATGATGCTAAGTTTAATAGCTATTTATATGCGGTTTAAGATCTGTTTAGCCACTTTCTAGTCACTGATTAGTCAATTTCAAGTAACTGTTTAGACATTGTCAAGTCTTTGTCAACAAACTGTCACTGATTAGTCACTGTCAAGTCACTATTAAGTCACTGTTAAGTTACTATCAAGTCACTGTTAAGTCACTGCTTAGTCACTGTTAAGTCCCCGCTAAGTCACTGTACAGTCATTGTCAAGTCACTGTTAAATCAATTTTTAGTCATTGTCAAATCACTTTTGAGTCACTTTCAAGTCACTATTTAGTCACTGCTTAGTCATTGTTTAGACATTGTCAAGTCACTGTTAAGTCACTGCTTAGTCACTGTCAAGTCATTAAAAAGTCTCTGTATAGTTACTTTCTTGTCAGCGTTCAGTCACTTTTAAGTAACTGTTCGGTTACTGTTTACTCACTCTTTAGTCACTCATAGGTCTCACTTTAATCACTTTTCAGTCACTGTTCATTCATTATTTAGTCACTCTCAAGTCCCCGTGAAGTCATTGTTTAGTCACTGTTAACTTTCTCTTTTGTCACTGTATAGTTCCTGGTTAGTCACTGTTCAGCCACTGTTAAGTAAGTGTTCAGTCACTGTCTAGTCACTTCTTAGTCACACTTTAGTCACTGTTCATTTATTGTTTAGTCACTGTGTTTCACTGCTAAGTCACTGTCGAGTCATTGGCAAGTCACTGTTAAGTCACTGTCAAGACACTGTCAAGTTCCTTCACTTTCCCTCCTCTTTCCGCCCATTGCCCACTTTTACTCCTCTTTCCCTGGGATACATTGCTAAAACAAAAACACAAAATCTGCTGACCTCAGCGTCACGTGACGCTGATATCCGTACCGAAATTAAAGATGTTTCACATCAAAAACCGACACAGTATAAGTTTTCTTTTTATAGATTTTACTTCTTTCACTTAGGTTCCCTAGGTTCCATAGGATATTTTTATTTTATAAAAGTTAAATAAATTGTTTTCTTCCTTAGCAATGACATCCACCGTGCATTTGGTTTGCCGCTTGGCAGCTTGGCGCTGGCATAAATCAAGCCATTTAAATGGACATTTCTCGCAATGAATAGCCAGATCCGAGTCTGAGTTCGCAACGCAGTCACTTGGTCGGTTGGTTGGTTGGTCAGTCGCTTGGTGCGTGGAGTAATTACAATTACACCTGTCCCACATTGAGGGCGGCGCGTGCCTTTGCAGTAAATTATAATTACAGCCAGTCAAAAGTTGACTTTTATTAAATTTTATTTATAATGCTTAAAATGCCATTACCAAGACGCCGGCAGTCGGCACAGCTAATTGTACTTGCAACGTGCCACGGAGCTGGCAGAATGCGCCTATCATCATCATCATCATTATCGTTAGGCATGCCCCATTGAGGGTAAGCGAAATAAAATAGAATTGCCAGCCATTTTTAACCATATCTTTGCACTGATTTGTTAGCAATTTATTTGGTCATCGTTTTGATTAGATTTCAGTCAGAGCAGTTCAAAAAGGGCACATCAGAAATGAAGAGTGACGGATGTTTATCACGACATTGTGGACATCATCAGCATCATCACGATTTGTCAGAGACCAGACAGAGGGATTCAACATTAAATTGTGCGCCAAAATTGACTTTTTATGTGGCTACGTGAAAATGTGACAAAAACAATGCCGGCTACACACATATGTGAATGAGTGTGTCAGGCTGGTCGTTACATGGTTAAAGAATTTCACGATTTTTCCCCACACTTTTTTTTTGGGATTTTTTCTTTTGGTCAGTTACTCTGACTGCGTCATAAATAATCCATCATTACACTCTGGGGAAATGGTATACAAAATAGGAGCAAAAAGTATAGCGATTAATGGGGAAATGCAGAAAAATACTCAGTGAGGAAAAATGAACAGAAAATGAACAAAAATGATTAACCTGAAAGAGTAAACATTTTGGGAAGTCAATATGTCAAATGGTTGACCCATTCACCAGATTTTTCAATTGCAACGAAGCAAGCTTGAAAATGATGATGCGAGTATTTTCAGCTTTTGGTTGCTGACAAACAAGTTTTTGGTTAACTGCGTTAATAACTGTGTGGACAGCAGCATTGGGTGACCAACAGACATTCGGCGAATTTTAACATTTATAATGTGGACTTTGACATTTTGGGTGAAAAGGACATAACGATATAAAAAGCTTAGTTTTAACTCAAATAAAAAACTAAATTATCGTTTAATACATACATAAGTAGTTTAACGCAAGAACAAGGCTATCTAATAAGGCGTAAGTAATTTGTAATTACCAAAAAAGACTGCAAATGGAAGAAAAAAAATTTAAAAACGAAATAAATTAATTTGAATAAAAAAAACAAAAAAAAAAAAAAGTACATATGTATTGAAAATTAATATAGTTTTAACATTACCTAATCAAATTAAGGAATAAACTTATACTTTACTCAAAGAAGCCTCACAAAAAAATTGTTCGTGTAAGGCCCCGTGCCTTTTACTTGAACTCCATACTAATTAATATCTTCAGTGAGTTAACTTTGCCTTGTTCAGTCTTTTTTCAAACCAATTGATCTCAAAACTAATCTCTATTAATATGAAAATTAGTCGATAGGGTATCCTTTTTGGGGAGTTCAACGTCATAGCTGAAAATTAATTTAAAGAAGACGTAAAACAATTTACACATTTTGAAAATCCGCACGACGCAAATTGGCACCGTTCTAGAATGCAATATTTCATTTGATTGTCGATTTAGTTTTCCCAAAACGAACTTGAACTTTAAACGCTTTGTCTCAAACACGTTTCGTGGCGACTTATCACACCAAATTTTCGCATGATCAGCTTAAAATACATTAAAATATTACCCATGAACCTTGATTCAGAGCGGTATTTATTGTAGGAAAAACTCCAGTTTTTCTCATTAAAAATCAATTTTCTATTTGTTGAAACCGAAAACTTTAGACCTCAGAAACAAATACTTAGTTTATTTCCTTTGGTAGTCCTATATTGATTTATTAAAACAGGCGCGATTTTAATGGTTCTGGGATCGTTGGAAGACTTATTTTATTGACGTAAAGCATGGAAGTTGGTGAAGCCAAACTTTACAATACTCTATACCTGCAAAAGTGTGTTATCAATCCCTAGGAAGATCGTTAAATAGTGCCGATTTCTAAATATGTCTAGATGGTATAAACCTCGTAAGCAAATCAAGGAACTAAGAAGTATATCAAATAATCTATCCAAATTGCAATAAGTGGTCAGATTGTCCCTCTGATTTAAGTAATGGTTTTAATGCTACATTTAGCTAAGGGTGCCTTCATACTGGTATCTTGTACTTGATACATGAGACATAATATTCTAGTAGTCTTGCTTCTTAATATGTTTAATATTAGGAAATATTCAATATTTAATATTGTAGTGGCATAGTAGCATCATGATAAAATCCATGACTACTAGATTTTCATATCTTATGTATTAGGTACATGATACCAGTATGGTGGCTGCCTTACAAATTATTCCCAAAAGAATAAGATGTAATTTACTATCATGAATAATTTGCTTCTTTATATTCAACAGTCTGGTGAGAGCAATTGGCGTACACATTTGCTCACAAAATAAAATGGTCTAATTAAATAAATTCAAGATCCTCAAAAGATATTATTCAGCAACTTACAAAAAAAATTGTTTATGCCTAGTTATGGAAATACAGTATTTTCGCTACCAACTGCAAACCCCATCAAACTGAAAACTTGTTGAAAGCATTCGATCAGTTTTGAATGCAGAAATTATTGGAACTTGATAAACTTAGAATTGAAAAAAACAGTGAGTCACTCTACGAATCCCGTATTAGATGCTCGTCAACAAATATCGATAAAAATTACAGAATGAAATCTTCCTTAAACGTAATTTTGTTTTGCCGATATATTTAAGTATTCGAAACCTTAATAAGCGTAGGGAGAGGACCAGAGCCAAATAAAAGACGTTGTTGTTGCTCTGCGCGACACTCAACGAATGCCGCAATCGTCACTTTTTTTGATGGCTTATGCCGAAATCGACCGAGGCGATTTTTTGAGAACAAGAACATATCGGTCTTGAAAGTGTGTTTGTTCTTTGAACGAACGTGACGATGTATTTACATTTACTTAAAACTACTTACAGTTATATTGCATACATGCCATACATACATGTTATTTATTACTACACAATTAAGAGTGATGCAGTCGAGTGCCCCCCTGCAAAATTCCCTGTACCAAATAAAGAGGCTTTTCCCTAAGTTAATTTTGGGTTAACTTCGAATGAATAAACTTTCGAGCGGCTCGACATGTGTCCCATAATTTTCAATTTACCTGACGATTAGACGGACAAATTGACTCGGCTGTTGATGCTGATCAAGAATTTATATGCTTTATAGGGTCGGAGGTGTTTCCTTCTGGCTGTTACACATTTGCTTCTATCCATTATAAATGGGTTAAAATAATGAGCTTGTCTTTTAAAAAAGTCCCCAATCGATTATAATTATTGGATTTAAGAATCCGTCAATTTTTGCTAATGAATGCCATATTAATTTTATAATCAATTTACTTTCATTTTCTTTGCACTTAAAATTAAGTGGGCTATTTAACTTGTCAATTTGGGGCTTTAAACAGAAAATTAGCATTTATTTTCTTCGAATTCAGCTGACTGCTGGTGTTTATTTTTTTTTTTGTGATAAAGCGACTGGCAAATGTGAAAAGCGCATAACAATATAACAAACGCCTTCAGGCATTTACTCTTAGAATTTGCTCAACTGACTTCAACTGATTTTTCAGCTGTGACTTCCACCCGCACAAGCTAAATGTTTCGGAAATGGCAACGCAGCGGATGCCGGATGCATTTTGTGTGACATTCGCACTCACACTGACACACAGCCTTTTACAAATATGTACAAATTTCCTATATACAGCAAAGTTGCACATACGCACTGTGGTACACAGCTGGCTGGTCTGGCAACTCGCGCTCATCTCATCAACGGCAACTGCAATTTGGCTGTTGTTGGCGAAGTGAGAGCGAGAGGAGAGAAGGGCAAACTGGAGTACACAGTTCACTGCACCGCGCATTGCCTTTGGGTTCATTTTTACCATTTTTTTTTCGGTCACAACTGTTTCAGTCGTCTAACGATGTCAATGATTTTCTTCCGATTTTCATTGCAGACCAGAAAAAAAAAACAAACTTTGGTGTTGCACTTTAATTTGATTTAAATTATTTTCTTCCGTTTACTGTTCTGCATTTGGCGTTCGCCATTTGCCATTGTCGTTTTCTTTGATTGTGAATTAAATTTTGAGTGCGGAACTAATTCTATTTTTAAATCTTTAACTCAATTCACGTTGATTTTATGCCATTTTATTCTGCATAAATTGCCATTTATAACGCATACGCCATGTTGCCTGCGCTTGAAAACTTGGGGAAATATTTGTGGAAATAAAACTGCCAAAATGCAAGACACAAATAAATAAATGCCAACATATACATATTTTGCCGCAAGATGTCATCAGGAAAAAAAGCAGTCAAAACCTAAGCAGGAAGGAAATTATGAAAGCCAAAAAAGGCGAGGAAAAAGCAGCAAAATGTGTGCCTGAGTGCTCTGACTCTTCTACGCTCTGTCTCTCTCACGCTCTATCTTTGCTTTCTTTTTTGCAGTCCATGAGTGTGCAAATTCCTTTCGGCTTTTGTCTAGCTCGCCTCACATTTTATAATGTGCATATTTTATAACATGTTTATGTGTTTCCTAAAACCCAAAAATGGCACACAGCTAAGTTTTTGTTGGTTGCTATTTTATTTTTTTGCAAGTTTTGCTGTTACAGAAAAGCTGCAAATAATGCAACAAGTCAGGTTTTTACGGATTCGCTTGGTTTCTGCTAGAGATGGTGTGCAAGTGGGATGTGTGTAGAATCGAGAAGATCACTTCTACGCCCAAAAATGATTTGTATTAATATCAATATTATATTGTAGTTTGAAACTTGGGCTTAATGTACACCCAAACAAAGCAACTGCCAAAACAAAAACTTCATATAAAAACAACTCACAAAACGAAGGTCCTAGGGTTAAAAAGTTTTGCGAGTAATTTTTTATGGAATTTTTGGTTTTGGCAGTTCCTTAGTTGAGGTGTATACTAAGCAATAAACTGAAACTGGTATCTTTAATTATCATATTATATATTAATTTTAGGCTTAATAATAGACTTTCCATAATTCGAAAAGAAATGATCTTTTGTTAATTTATGCTAACACCTGAGTCGCATATTCTTGGAGAGTGTTAACACCATAAAACGCAGAATGAAATGAAGCTGGATAGGGCAAGCACTGCGAAAAAGAGCTGAGGAGAACTCAAAGCGCCGGCCAACAACCGAGTTCTTTGGAAGATAGAAGTAGTTGATGCCCTATGTCCCACACAGGATTGGTACAAGAGAAGATTTTTGATCGATTTACCAAAGAAATAATAAAGATCGGATGAACTATACTCAAGTTATGAGGATAAGATACAATTATGATGGGGAGCACTGGCCGAAAGGGCAATGGGCAGCACTTCACAAACTTTACTTTTTTTTTCATTTTGCTCTTACTTAAATCGATCGGATATATGTAAACTTTTGCGTTACTAGGAAAAGTTGTGCCGATTTTTGTGACCTAATTCCATTGAACTAATCTTTAAAACGAGAGCGTAAGTTAAAGTCGGCTCTAACCGACTTCGATATACCCGTTACTCATGAAAAAACATGTTTAACAGTGTTCCTGCGTTCGTTAGGGTGACCATCCGAAAAGTATGCAACATTTTTTTATGGTGGGAGGTGGGGTAGCGGGGGGGGCTTGTATCACTTTTTTGCTCATAACTTGAGAACCGTCCATCCGATCTTGATCGATTCTTCGGTAAATCGATTCATTTTACTAATTACTAACTATCTTTAGAAGGTACGAATTGTCTATTTTCAAAACTGTAGGAGATATAACGTTTTTTTTAAATTTGAAATAAACTTGATCTGCGTGCAGAAAAAAGAAGCATTTGTCCCATACATGTCAAACTTCTATCTCTTACCATCTCTGAGATCTAGGTGTTCATACAGACAGACGGACAGACGGACAGACGGACGGACGGACAGACGGACAGACGGACATAGCTATATCGACTCGGCTGTTAATGCTGATCAAGAATATATATACTTTATATGGTCGGAGATGATTCCTTCTGCCTGTTACATACATTTGCACGACTTTAGTATACCCTTTTTACTCTACGAGTAACGGGTATAATGAACTTGGTCTTGAAACTTTCAACAGTGTGTATGCAGCCAAAGATATGACCATATAGATACATTTTCATTTTTTGATTAACAATGGGCCCAAAAATTTAAATAGAAAACAAAAACAATGATTTTTTTTCGCAGATTAAGGGTGCTATTTAATTTTTTGGGGCATTATTTCCTAAATATAATTTTAAAATGACATAAGTCCCTAAAAGAAGAAATAAAACAAGAACCCAAAACTAATTTTTTTAACCTTATTTAATTTTTATTTGGAAATAAGACTCCAATTGTTAATATGATTTGGTGGGATCTTATTTCATTTTTCTTATTTTTGCTAAGAAATGATCAACAAAATCGAAGAACTTCAATTACTCTTAATTTTCTTATGTGCAGGTGTTCTTAGATATAAAGAGCGTTTTATAAACAGTTCAGTGTTTTTGAGTATGTTGATCAGTTTAGTGATTTGCATTGTACGAAGTAGATATAAAAGTGTAAGTTAAAATTAAGCAGTGCAAGAGTTGGAGTTGGACTACGCAGAACTGAAAGTTTGTTTTAAGTAAAGAACAGAAAATTTTAAAAAAGCTTAAATTGAATTTATAATAGAAATTTTTTTTTTTTTAAATTTATTAATCTTAGCGCAGCAGGAGAAAATTTGAACCTAAAAAATCGCGCTATTTTTTGTATCAAATTTTCACTATTTCTATATATTTTAGATAGTTAATTTTACTAAAAATCCAAATTTAAAGACATTTACAAAAATGGGGGTGTTATTTCATTTATGACATTGGGGTATTATTTTATATGAAACTAGCAAAACCCGCAGCGACTTCGTCCGCGTGTCAGTTGCATAAATTTGGGTTGAAATTGTGAAGCGTATTGTGTGTACATTACAAGTCATTGTTTGTTATAGACAACCATGAAAGAATACTTTTGTTTCATTAGCAAATAACTCGTCGCGCCTTTAACAGTATAGAACCAATGCACACCCACTTCCCACCCACTTGCCACCCACGTACCACCCACTTCCCGCCCACATCCCACCCACTTCCAAAACAACTTACCACCCACATCCCACTTCCCAACTACTTCCCAGTGGGCATCCCGGCGGTATTTCCAACATCGGAAAATGAAAACACAAATGTATTCTCATTTTGACCTTACAAACCGAGTTTCAAGTCACTCGGGTGAAAAGTAGTATTTTTTATGCAGAATTTTCCGGGAATTTTACACATGGGGGGCGAATTTTCCGACATTGAAAAATTACATTTTAAATTATTTCGTATTCTATCCATACAAACCGAGTTTCAAGGCAATCGGATGAAAAATAGTTTATTTGCATGCAGAATTTTCCGGCCATTTTCCTCGATGCCGGATTTTCCGAAATCGGAAAAACACGTGTCGAATCATTTCGCGTACTATGCTTACAAACCAAGTTTTCCCCATACAAACTTTTCCGACGCTTTTTCAAATTTTCTTTCTTAGTGCGCGCCTGCATAACCAAACGAAGGTCTATGCCAAATCTCAAACCTGTAGTATAAGCCGTTTAGGCTGTGCGTTGATAATATGTCAGTCTGCCAGTCGGGCGTACAGATTTATATATATAGATAACACCCCAAATTTGGGGCCTTTTTCATTCTTGTTTTGGGCCTTATTTCATTCCAATGGGGCCTTATTTCAAACTTCAAATTGGGGTATTATTTCATTATGAAATAACTCCCCAAATTTGGGACCGATTTCATTTCATCATTTGGGGACTTATTTCATTGCGGACTTATTGCCTGCTGACTTAAAATAAACAAAACTTTCCATCTCTAGTACAGGGTATGTTACAGTGAGGTTTGACCTTCTTTCCTTCTGGTTTTACCAAAGGACTTACATTTTTTTCATACACAGATCCAGTTCCTCTATCTAATTTACACATCACTAACAACTATCGATGCTCCCACCTTTATATGTACATCTCTAACTCTGTGATCTGTGACAGTAATTTTTTCCAAATTACGGGAGCTGGAAGGGGCGTCACAATTAAAAATAAACTTGATCTGCCTGCATGTATAAGAAGCTTATGTGCCTCACTTGCCAAACCTCTATTCCTTAAAATATTTTTTTGTACGTTTGATACAGAGTATACAAATAAAAACAATAAGGTTTTATCCTGATACAATATAGTACTAATTTGATATCCACGAAACATTATTTTAATACATTTTATTGGCCCTGGTGACAACAACAAAAGATTTAACTACAAAAATTGGTAAACAAAATCTTCAAGCCCCATTGCATAATTTCGGGCTTAAATTTAACCTCATTGCAGTCCCCAAGTCTTAATTTCCAATACAAGTTGTTTATGAACGAATTTTGCAAGTTTGTTGAAGCGAGAAAAACAAAAGTCTGCTGATGAGAGAAATGTGATGAACCTCAAAGAAGGTCTGTACGGACATACTATTGCTATTTTAATATGTTGTAATTAATCTCTACTGCTAAACTTCTTACTTGGAGTATTAAAGAGAATTTGAAACCTAAGAGTTTAAAATTGATGATGTACTAAAAAGTGTCATTTTAATGATTCCTTTTTATACCCTTGCAAAAGGTATTATAATGTTGCCCAGAGTTTGCAACGCATAGAAATATTAATTTCCGACCCTATAAACTATATATATTCTTGATCAGGGCGACGAGCTGAGTCGATCGAGCATTGTCCGTCCGTCTGTCTGTCCGTCTTTCTACGCAAACTAGTCTCTCAGTTTTTAAGCTATCGGGCTGAAACTTTGCATAGAGTCTTCTTAATATGTCGGAACCGACCGGATCGGATGACTATATCTTATTGCTGCCATAGGAACTTTCGGTCGAAAAGTGGGTTTTATTTAGAAAAATGGTTTGTTTTAACGCTGACGTTCGTTAACTCTGATGTATTAAAACTTCGGCAAAGACGAAGTTAGCTTGGCCTTCTAGTTATGGGTATAGTTGGTAAAATAAATTTTATGAATTCACTTAATTAAAATTCGTAACTTTACTAACATATAAGAAGTAAAGTTTATCAAACACTTAACACTTATTGAAATCGGCCCTAAATACAAAGTTTGTCTGACACATAGCATCTTTCAAAGAGATGACAAATCGGCCCTAACTGTGATCAGCTTATATTCGAAGTTTTTCTGTTTCCAGACACTCACGCTCCCAGCTCTAGTCAGGTTAACATATTTCCTCTTAGTTCCTTTTGTTTTTGTCAAGTTTCTATTTCTTGCTTTTGTCACTGACAGAGAACTTTTCGCACAACACCCAAAAAAAAAAAAAACTTTCCACGCTTTTCCCTCCCTTCCGTTGCATTCTTTATTTTTAGTTTTTCTTGCTGACGGAGAGGCCACTAAAAACAAACACAGAATGCACAATTCAACTTGAACATTCTTCCGCAACTGTCATAAGAAATTTGCATATTTTATTAGCCTGGCTGTTGACAAATTTAGCTTGGCTTCAGGTTCCATTTGGGTGTGTTTTTTGTCATCCTGCTTACTTCAAGTCATTTGCGGACGGAAAGCTGATTTTATTAACTAATCTGTCATTTGCGCCCAGAATTCTGACGCCAACCAGAAGAGAGAAAGAGAGGGAGAAGGAGAGGCAAAGTGCAATTTCCGCAGGAAATGTGACACCAACGGAGGAAGATTTTGTAATCTAATTTTAATGATTTTGCTTTGGCTGCATTTCCAGGACGAGGCCAAGTGGCTGGGATTCGATTTGTGTTGCCAACCAAATTTAAGAACTAACCCAATTTGAGTAAGGTTTTTATATTCTTATCATTTTGCAAGCGTCAAATATTCAATTAAAATTTTTTTGTTGTTTCACTAGTATGTCTGGATGTGACAAAACGCCACTTGGAAAACTTGGTAATGACGTCAGTGGCCTGTTTTGGCTTCAAGTTTGCGCTCAAAGCAAATTAGCAAACGGAGACAGAGGAGGGGAGGGAGGGGAAGGGAAGCGCATGGTTGGGCGGCAACAAAAGTGCCATTTAAGTTGGCATCTGTGTTAAAAGTTAAAAATTAAGCGAACGAGCAGGAAGAGGCGTCAAAGAAAACGAAAGTTGATTAATGATTAAGCAGACAGGGGCGGGGTGGGGAGGGGAGGGGAAAGATTGGGGTATGTGTTTGTTTTTGTGTGGGTGTCTGGTTGGGGCTAATTAAACTAATTAAATATGTGAAACTCGGGGAAATGTTTAGAAAGTTTAACAAATGCGGGTGGGATAAGAAAATGTGTAGCATACTTTCCGGTGTTCGCTTTTAAATTAAATCAATATTGCACTTTCACTCCCGCACCTGACAAAGTCTTCAACTGCAAAGTTCACTTAAGTTGTACAACATCTCTATTCTGTTGACACCTTCATATCCTTTGAACATTTTCCAATTGACAGACCTTTCCTTACAGGCTTAAGATTGCTTCTTGCACTCTCTCTTTTAGTCCATTAGAAATATTGCCGCGTCCTACGTTCAATTTCTTTATTAGAAAAAAACCTTTTTGTTGCACAGAATGTGCTGCCAAGTGGAAAGTGGAATGGCAATGGCAAGTGCCAGGTGAGGCTTTGATTGGAAAAACACACAGATAGACTTTATAAATAGATGAAATGTTGCCACGATACAGCGACCAATACAAATAAATATAACTGAAATGGGAATTGAATAGTCGACTATTCAATTGGCCTTCCTTCATTGCACTTTGCGAATTTGATCGAGTGAATGGCGCGTCACAAAGCAGCAAATCGAAATTGAAGTTTATTTAGAGTCTCATTTTGTGTTCTGTTGCAAAAGGAGGAGCAGATAAGAGGTTTTCTTTTTTGCTATATTGAAAGCTATTTGGCAGAGACAATTAATTATTGAGTACAAGAATAGAAAAATTCAAATTACACAAGGCAACAATATTAAACCATTTTTCAGTTCATTCAGGGGGGTCTTTTTAGAATAATCATATGTGTTCGAAATAACTTAATTTTGCAATAAATTTTGCTTAACAATTTTATTACAATTCAATACAAAGAAATAGTCTTCTGTTTTGTTTTTGCCTTGCATACCTCTGGTGAGTAGAAAACTATATCCTTTCGTTAAAATGTATTCAAAACAAAATGGTAAGAAAAAAAGAAATTGCTCTGGAAAAGCATTTATTTTTCTAAAAGTGTTATTATACGATATTTTAAAAAAAGGTTTGATCATATATGTGGGTTCTCCTCCAAAACAGATTCGTATTCAGCACACTAAAGACATCTGGAGTTACTACGACTCTTTTTATTAACTGAACCTTGTTTCCTAGTGTTATATTTAGATGTCATTTTCCCCACAAAGCTGGCTGTTTAAGAGCAAAAAAATCTCTATGCAATCTCTTTAACCTCTCTCTTGAAACGGATATTCCTCTTTTTTGGGACTTCCCTCTCAATCGTAGTAAAGTAAAATGATCTTAAGCCGATAGACTGACACCTTTTAAAATGTTTTGAAGTGTTCAATCGACGTCTTTAATTTACCAACACCTGCGCTTTCGTAAATATTCAAACAAATATTTGGCAAATTGTGAGGTACTGTCTTCAATTGGCATTTATCCAATCTTCATAATAATCTTAGGTCCTATGAAAATTTTGCAAATTTCGCAGCTTTTGTTCATTACTTACTAAGCCTTTATTCAAGTCCACGCAATCAATTTGTTTGCCAATTCTTATCCAATTCTGTCCTTTGTGCGTGATTGAGTAACAAACGGGCAAACATTCACACAAACTTTCACATTTATAATATTAGTAATACATTACTAAACAGCGCTCGCTGACCCAAAAAAAAAAAAAAAAAAATTTGTGGCTCTTACAAAAAAGCCAAAAAGTAGGCAACATATTTTCATAAACGGGCCCCAAGCCCAAATATATGACTCATGTAATATTTTTATAACTTCGCTTTTTATTAACTGATCTTTATGAAAATTTCAGAAATTGTGAAGCATGTTCTCAATTGTTAGTCCGCTTACGGTTCGTTTTTGTATTCTCAATTTTAAATTAAATTGCTCTCATTTTCCTATTAGCAAACCACTGGTCCGTTCGAGATCGACACTAGATACATAAGAGAGAATTGACAATTGCAAGTGAAACGACCGAAAATGGAACAGTCGAAGGAGAGAGATTAAAGAATTATGGAAAAATTTACTTTATGCACTTATAGGAACTGTAAGAGTGCATGATTTGCCAAATACTTTTCATTTCACAGACCAGTTTCACTTTCTAAAAGTTGCAGTGGAAGAGGAATTGAGAACATGCCTGTCTATGTTAAAAACTGTCGGAGTTATTCAACATTTATTTTACGATTTAAGTAGGAGTATAATTTGATTTCAGTGTCACGTGACGCTGACGTCATTCATATATTGTGTTGTTTTGATTTGTGGAGTTTCCCGGCAAACACAAACCCACACAAGAGGATGGGCAGAGGGGGAAAGCGAAGAGGTATGAAAGATGCTGAAGAAGCGCAACTTGGTAGGTTTGGGAAAAGAGCTGGGTGTGATCTTGGTGCGATCTGGTGGTATGTGGGAGGAAATTGGGTGGTTCTATCTGGGCGGGATCTGGGAGCGATATAGGTGGGATCTGTGTGGGATCTAGATGAGGATCTGGGTGGGAGCTGGGCGAGATCTGGCAGAGGTTGGATTTGGGTGGGAATGGGGGTGAGATCTGAGTGGGATCTGTGTGGGATCTGAATTAGGATCTGGGTGGTAACTGGAAGGGATCTTTGTGGGATCTGGAAGAAATCTGGGCGGGATCTGGGCGGGATCTGGAAGTGATCTGGGCGGAGTCTGGAAGGGATCTAGAAGGGATCTTGGTGGGATCTGGAAGGGATCTGGGCGGAATCTGGGCGGAGATCTGGAAGGGATCTGGAGGGGATCCAGAAGGGATCTGAGCGGGATCTGGGCGGTATCTGGGCGGAATTTGGAAGGGATCTTGGCGGGACCTGTGTGAGATCTGGAAGAGGATATGGGTGGGATCTGGAAGGGATCTTGGCGGGATCTGGGCGTGATCTGGATTGGACCTGGTTGGGATCTGAAAGGGATCTGGGTGGGATCTGGAAGAGATCTGGACAGGTTCTGAAAGGATGCGATCTGGAAGGGATCTGGGAGGGATGTGGAAGGGATCTGGGTGGGATCTGGAAGGTATCTGGACAGGTTCTGAAAGGATGCGATCTGGAAGGGATCTGGGTAGCATCCGGGGTGGGATCTGGGAGGGATATGAGTGGGATCACGGATCTCAGCTTGGTGGTTTCTTAGGGGGTGAAACATCATCATTTATCTATGGATCAGCCGAATAAACTTCCTGAAAAAATGAAAGAACAGTGCAGCAAGTGATCTTGTTTCTGGTATTTCTACTCCCCGTTAAACTTCCTCTTTCGAAAGAGTGCCCTCTCTGAAATATATACCATTGAGAGAGCTTGTGATTTGAAAATAAGCTTTTAAACTTAGGATCATGTTTCACATCAAAGACTTGTGAGTGCTAGCGACCCTCTTTTTTTATTATACCCTTGGAGAGGGTATATTAAAATTGTCCGGATGTTTGTAAAGCAGAGAAGGAAGCATCTCCGACCACATAAAGTATATATATTCTTGATCAGCATGACGTGCTGAGTTGATATAGCCATGTCCGTCTGTCCGTCTGTCCGTCCGTCCGTCCGTCTGTTTCTATGCTATCTCCTCCGTCAGTTTTAAAGCTATCGTGACCAAACTTTGCACGAAGTCTTTTGGTACAAATACGCTGCACATTTGTCGGAACCGGCCGGATCGGATGACTATAGCATATAGCTGCCATAGGAACGATCGGTAGAAAAACTAGTTTTTGTGAGAAAAACTTTTTTGTTTTCAATGGTATCGCTCCCTACGCTCGTATTTATAAGTTTTTAAGGATTTCACATAATTTCAATAAGCCTTGTTGAAATCGGACTACTATATAGTATAGCTGCCATTCAAAAGTTATGTCTGAAAAAAAGTCTTATTTAGAAAAACTTTTTTGTTTTCAAAGATATCGCTCCCAACGCTCGTATTTTTAAGTTTTCAATGATTTTACATAATTTCAACAAGATTTTTCGAAATCGGACCACTATATAGGATAGCTGCCATACAAACTGTCAGGCATATATCAAGCTCCAAGGGTATATAAACTTCGGTCGAGCCGAAGTTAGCTGGCCTCTATTTTTGTGGTTTCAAATGTGGTTGCTTTCGAAACCTCCTCGGATTTTTGTTTTTTCTTTAGATAATAGATTTAACACGTTCGGTCACCTTCACCAGCTATTGGCTCCAGCTGTGAAGTAATTAGCGATGAAAAAGCTGATCAAACTTTGCCCTTCGGATCGGTGTTATGCTGTCGCTCCCTTTCTCTTCTAAGCACATACTCCAAGAAGCTTGGCTTGGCCCTTTGGGGCTATATAGCCAATTTATAAAAGGGATAAATAAAAGGTACAAAAGCCACAGAATAGGTTACAGCTTCAAATCAATGCCATTCGGGGAGACTCATCATCAATCGAAATTCTTAAGTCAGTAAACTTTAATCGTAAAGATCTGCAGAATGGGCCCATTATTACTGTTTCTTAATTTTTTAACTATCGAAATTGATTTCAATAGAACCTTTTCACCACAAAGGCCAAAAAAAGTAGTTTGCGTTAAAATTATCCTTGTAATTTTATTTGTTACCTTGAGGTTTTCTTGCTATTTCATCCATCACAATCACAAAAAATGGCAATGACGATTGCACATCACATTCGTTCACCACAACAAAAGGTTCAATGATTTGGGTTAAATATCTAACTAACGAAATTCTAAAATCAACTCAATAAATAGCTAAGTATTTATTTAATCACTGAAACTTATCGCCAATGTTCATATTCTTGACCACAGTGACTACCGAAAAAGCCAGCTTGGCCACCTAAAAAGATGTGTTCATTTAAGATTTAGAATTCTTTTAAATTTTATTCCTTCACTCACCGTAATATTCGTTTGCACATTAATCAAAAATATGCCACCAGCTGTTAAAACAATGGGCTGTTGTATATAATGAAGAAAATGAAGTAAAGTGGATTTATAACGTCTATCGGCTTCGATCCAATTCGATTGAAACAAACTATGGCTCAGCTCTTCGATATCATCCATTATCATATTACACAAATAGCAGAACGGAAATGTTTCCAATAAAACACAACATATATAGACGCAGGTGATGACTACGCTCTGAATGTCCAAAAATAGTTGCATATTAATCAAAGGAATGCCCAGAACCACGCCAATGAGCACAAATTGAGCAAAAATTGTGGCAGAGATCACAGGTCGAAGAGTATTAATATATCTGAAAGTGAGTTGTGAGTCATTTAACACAACAAAGAAAAATATACTCACTCTATAATCATTTGATGATCCTCAATGCATTTAACCAACTCCCTGTAGTTGTCATCCTCCGACATATCCTTATCCGAGCGCAAACGTTGCAAACGCTTCTTGAGAAATCCCATATGGGTACGCAACATATACATATAGATAATTGAATAGACATCGCTGCATATGTCCATTATAATGGCAAAGAACATCAAACCGTATTCAGTAGCAGCAGCTAGACAATAATTAAATACACTTCCATCTTGCTTTATCAGGGGGTTGTACAGATTCCAGGCCAAATGCCCCTCCAAAATAGCCGATAGATAACTGGTCGTCATAAAGGAAGAGAACAAAATTTGGTAAACCAAATACAGACGGCCGCAAAATGACACACTACGTCGAATTTCAGCCTGTTCTTCCTCACGCACACATCTCTCATCCAAACGGTCCAGTAATTTCTTGGCTTTACCAAATCTCTGTTGACCCCAAAAGGTGGAGCAGGCTTTTAATGAATTGCCGTACGAGTTCACGCATGTTTGCAACAAAGTCAGAAACTGCCCTGCTGAAAACTGGGAAATATCCCCAAAATAGGTGCCCGTAAAACTAAAAGGCAGCCAAATAATATCCAAAACATTTATCACAATTCTCCACAATCCGTAGATCCATCTAATGCGCTTATTTTGGGGGTAAATCCAGCCCACTGCCTGCATGCCACGTTCCAAGTAGATAAAAGCATCGCGGGACTTCACTTTCTCCGACAATGGCTGGACTTGAGGTAACATTTTGACAGACTTTGAGGAAATACGAATTGAGGCGGCTCCGTTTTATAGGTGACAACTTTACAAGCATTTATTGTGGGCGGATTATGTGACTTTATTAGGTGGGTGGAATAATTTTGATTTGATTATAGCACTGGGAATATTATGCAAGTGTTCAAGTGACAGGTGAGAATTGTGGCACTTGTTTGAGAATTAGGCGGCAAATGGTGTGCACCATTGAATACTCTAAATATTGAAATTTTATTCAAGTTGTGGTGTAATTTTAAGGTGTGATTAGAATCTGGATGTTGCTGTTAAATTGATTTGAATTGAATTTTCATCTTAATTTTGATTTAATTCATTTAAATTTATTAGAAAAGTTCTACCTGGGCAATGCACTTGTGAGTTGAGTTAGACTTTATGTGGTAGTTGTAATACCCTTACCAAAATAACTATAAAATACATTTGGGAAAACTTAAATTGTACTGTGTTATGTAATAGATTGATTAAATGTGCATGAAATGCTTAAATTATACAATAACAACCAGGTTGTACAAAATTTGTGGTTAGATTGTGATTAGCAAACAATTAAGACAAAACCTGCATACACGGCATCTCATAAGCCAATCAGAAGGGATTTTGCGAAACGTCACATGCCTTGGATGGAGGAGTTGTGTATCTTGGATGGGCCAAACGGGTTTAGTTACTACTGGCACAACATTAAGGCTTCTTAGCGCACTTCGACCTCCCGAAACTTTGGTGGAGGCTCTGTGATGTTTTCGGCAGCTTTCTTTCAAACAACACAGGTCGATTGAGTTCAGAAGGTAATTTAAACTTATAGGATGAAGAATTAGTAGGGGAGACTGGGGGGTTCTGAGTCGCTGGGGGTTGTGAGCCACTCGAATATTGGGCACAAAAAAGAAAAAATTGCAATTTTTTATTATGGCAAGTGTCTCTCTTCTTATTTCCTAACTTTTGACAAGCAACCTATCAGTCAACACGTTCTCTAATTTTATGCACCGGAACTCGATTTTAAAATAAAAACGAGAGCGTAAGTTAAAGTCGGCTCTAACCGACTTCGATATACCCGTTACTCATGAAAAACATGTTTAACAGTGTTCCTGCGTTCCCTAAAGTGACCATCCGAAAAGTATGCAACATTTTTTTAGGGTGGGAGGGGGCTAGCGGGGGGCTTGGTTCACTTTTTTGCTCATAACTTGAGAACCGTTCATCCGATCTTTATCATTTCTTCGGCAAATCGATTCATTTTGCTAATTACTAACTATCTTTTAAAGTCACAAATCGTCTATCTTCAAAACTGTAGGAGATATAACGTTTTTTTCAAATTGCGGGGGCGGGAGGGGGCGTGGCCAAAATTTGAAACAAACTTGATCTGCGTGCAAATAAAAGAAGCATTTGTCCCATACATGTCAAACCTCTATCTCTTACCATCTCTGAGATCTAGGTGTTCATACAGACGGACGGACGGACGCGCGGACGGACGGACGGACAGACGGACATGTCTATATCGACTCGGCTGTTGATGCTGATCAAGAATATATATACTTTATATGGTCGGAAATGATTCCTTCTGCCTGTTACATACATTTGCACGACTTTAGCATACCCTTTTACTCTACGAGTAACTGCACAGAGAAAAAAAAAGATCCCCGTAGAATGGATATTCGAAATATCCACTTAAGATCCATTTTTTAAAATATCCTTTTCACATTTTTCAGCTCCTTTGGATGAAGAAAAAGATCAATGAAATATTTTTTCTCTGATATATCCTTTTTAAGCGAAAATAAATCGATTTCGAAAATATCCAATGGATCCCAAAAAAGGATAGTTAACTATCCAGTCCAAATGGATACCGAAAATATCCTGAGGATCATCAGAAACTATCCTTTTTTTTCTCTGTGTGGTATAAAAAGTTTAATGGGTGGCTCACAACCCCCCACAAATTTTCGAAATGTCAAAAATTATTTTTTTTTCACTGTTGAGATACTATTGAGACACTGTTAAGTCACTGTTAAGTCACTGTTAAGTCACTGTTAAGTTACTGTTAAGTTACTGTTAGGTTACTGTTAAGTCACTGTCAAGCCACTGTAAAGGCACTGTCAAACAAAGAACATTATAGTTTTCAGCACAGAATTCACAACCTGACCTTAATGCAGGCACTCGTTGCACCCCCACTCTCCGTATACCCACCATATCCCCACCCGACCAACCCCAGATCTCCACCAAAGCCCCACCAGATCCCCACCAGATCACCCAGTAGATCACCACCAGATCCCCATCAAATCCTCAACAGATCTCCACCAGATCCCCACTAGATCTCTACCAGATCACCCACCAGATCACCCACCAGATCACCACCAGATCGCCAGCAAATCCCCACCAGATCTCCACCAGATCCCCACTAGATCTCTACCAGATCCCCACCAGATCTCCACCAGATCTCTTATCCAGAGCCCCACCAGATGCCCACCAGATGTCTTCACCAGAGCCCCACCAGATGCCCACCAGTTCCCACCAGATCTCCACCAGATCCCCACTAGATTCCCACTAGATCTCCACCAGATCCATACCAGAGCTCACCAGGTCCCTACCAGATAACCACCAGATCCCCACCACATCCCTACCAGAACCCCACCAGATCAGCACCATACCCCCGCCAGATCCTCACCAAATCTTTACCTGATCCCCACCAGGTTTCTGCCAAATACCTTTCACCTCCCACCACTTGCACCTCACTCTATCCCACTCCACACACAACCCTGCTACTAAGCGGTAATGGTACAAGCAGCTGTTTTGGCAAATACAAAATCAAAGACATCAACCAAAAGAATCTGTCGCAAAGACAAAATTTTTCAAGTCTGACGACCGTAAAAGAGCTTCGTTATAAAATGTTTAAAAATTTGCTTAAACCTTAAACATTTTAAGTGGTGAGGCTAAGCGATTTTGAATATTTTCAACTTTATTAACTTTTTTTGTTAATAATTTTGGGGATTTATTTTAATGTTTTTTATAGCAATTACTTTTAAATCCGCTGATTCTGCAGCACATCTTTTGAAAACGACAATTTCGGTTGTTTTGCAGAATTCGGAACAGCAATCAACTCGATTTGCGACAATTCCACACGTTTTCGGAATTCGGAACAGGCCCAAATATTAATTGATAAGACTTCGACTTAATTGCGAACTAAGTATAAGCCACTCTTCAATTATAATTCAATTTAAATTGGCTTTTCCCCCTCCCTCCACAGCCCTCGCCTACCCTCCCTCTTCATGCGCTCACCACTCTTTCATGTGTGTTGTCCGTCTGCTTCTCACTCTTGTTAAATGTTTTATCTTTCTAACACGTGTCTCTAATAGCAGCTATTATTTGTTTTAGAGAGCCAAGACACTTACTTACCGAGCGGCGCAAATTGTCATTACAAAATGGATTACTCCTACGTTACTTTGCCATCAGTATGAAGGAAATAATCACATACAATCTGCTTTACTTTGCAAACGGGGTGCCCACAGCCTGCTTAACTAGTAATAAATGATGTAAGCCAGAGCCGAACTGCCAATGGACTCAAATTTCGAATGCGTACCTCATTTTTAAAACTGTAAAGCAGAATGTTCGCAGTCTGTTTAGAATTCAACACACAATTTAGGAATCGTATGCTCTGCCGTAAAGCACTTGTTATACGATTCAAAATACTGAAGATGGAATAGTATACGGGTAGGTAAAGCACTTGTTTAACGATGCAATGTACTACTGATTGAGAAGTATATGGGTTGGTAATGCACGTGCTTTACAGCCTATATGAGTGGGTAATGATGTAGCAATGGTTTTTATTTTAGTTTATTTTGAACGATTTTATTAGTTTCACTTGATATATAAATATCATGCATGCATTTCCAAAGCTTTAAATTGTCCAGACTTCAATTGGGAAATACGGGGTCATCAGGGGCAATGTCGTCTTTCGTCAGCTTTTTAGGGATGGCCAATATTTCAATTTAGTTTCTTAAATTTTTTGTTGGTTTGGCATAGTCGTGTTTTGAGTCTCCACTACCTTTGCCAATAGAATTTTCAACTTTGCGAGAGAATCATAAGTGTGAACACTAATCCAAATTCAAGTAACTCCTCGCCTCGTATGTGTCAAGCAACTGCTCCACTTACACATTTGTTCTACATACAAATATAATTGAAGCAAATAGAAGGAATGTCAAAAATGTCTTGCCCGTGGGTTAATAATATGCCAGTCAGTTAGTATGTCAGTCGGTCGGGCCTACTGGTTTATTTGTAAATATAGCTAATCACCGCAACCACATAACAGGTGGAAAAAATTAGCAGAGGGTAGTGCATCGGCACTCAGCCAGTTCACTTTGGCGGGCGTTTTTCTTCCCAAGCCCGTCACACTCGCTCAATGAATTCATTAAAATCATTTAACAGTTTTCTGAATGTTAACAAGTTGATATATTCCCATTCATATTAAAATAGATTAAAACCCGGATTCGACTCGTTTCACACATCAGACAATCAGCTATTTAATTGACTTAATATCTCTCTCTAGTTTCAATTGCAATTGAACTTTTAGTATGTCTCGACTACAGTTTGGTGTTGCGCTCTTGCTTGTATGCTATGTCAAAGTCGGTCAATTAAAGACGTTTGGCATCGATGAGCTTCCCACTTATCCATACTGCGGATTTTGGTTCCTAGGAGGCTCCACCAGATGTACAAGAGCCGCTGGTGAAGACAACCTTGCCGGAGATAAAGACACTTATTTATATGGATATGGTGCAGGTGGCTCCGGTGGTGAAGACTCCGGAGCTGCGGAATTCACCTTTACTAGTCTACTGGAGTACACAAACTTAGATGGCGAAAAGATTTATGCCTGTGGATCGTCTTACATTGCCCAGCGTTGGCTACTGACGGCCGCACATTGCGCCCATGAGCATTTCCTTGGAAAGGGGAACAAACTGACGGGAGCTCGTCTGCGTGAATGGAATGTGACAAGTGAAGACGATTGTAAAATAGACCCAGGAACTAAGTGGGGATGTGTATATCCCGCCATACCAGTGACCATCGATCGCATTCTGATTCATCCGCAATTTGATACTTCAAATTTCACAAACGACATTGCCCTGTTGCGTCTGGCGAATCCAGTGGATTGGCGACAAAACACCTACCTAGCGCCTGTGTGTTTGCCTCTGACTCCGGACGACAAGCCTAATGTGGATGAGCATGTGGGACGAAAGGCCACTGTCACCGGTTGGGGAAGGACCGAAGTAATTATTGATTTGTCGCCCATCAAACAAAAGGTGGAATTGCGCGTAATCCCGTTGGAAGAATGTCGAAAAGCCTATGAAAAGCAAAACTTTTTGGTCGGCGAAACGCAACTGTGTACCACGAGCAGCAATGAAACTCGCCATTCGGATGCATGTGAAGGTGATTCGGGTGGACCACTCACTGTGGAGAAACAGGTTTGCACTCACTCGGTTCACTATCAGGTGGGAGTTGTGTCGTATGGAAAAACAATTTGCGGTGTATATAATTTTCCTGCTATATTCACAAGGGTCAGTAGCCATATGGATTGGATAAAGCAGACAATAAGTAAAAATAAGGATTGAAATGGAATAAGAAATATTTAATATATAAATATAAAGCGTCAACGAGGTCATCTTAGAAGATGACTATTCACGAAATACAAAGGGCAACCCTCGTTTTTTAATTGATTTTGTTCTAATGGTTTATTTTTTTTCAATCAGCCGCAAAGGCCGTTAAATTTCCAGTACCTAAATAAACTTTTTATAAACTTTAAACATCATCTAATTTTGACTTCAAAATTTCTTGGATTAAGTACGACATACACTTATAATACGAAGTCAATAAAACACGCAATGAAAAATCTTCAAATCAATTAATTTTTACCGTTAAGCTATTATAATTATAAGAACTTATCAATTCTGATTCTAGTAAAGAATTTTTTCTAAAATTTACAAAGATCGAAATCTTAAAACTGATTTAAAACCTTTTTAAATATCACAAAACGTTTAAGGATCAAGTATTTCAGGAGGACAACTTTCACTTAAATATTAGTCGTTTTGGCTCTCTTAGTAATATTTGGACTCTGTCCCTTTCCCTCTAACTGGCGTGTTTTCCTATGTCGACAATAATTTTAAGTAAAGTAACTTTATGTCACAATGCACTTATCATTCAGAAAAGAGAGGCGGTTCAAATTGTGGTTCTATGTCAAATTTTCTTTGCATTAATATTCTTTTTTTTGGAAGTGTATTTCTAAATCATATTCAGGGTTGATTTAAAACTTAAAGTAAAGTAAATTTATTATCATGAGCTATTATAATTCATGTTTTCATTTCCTTGTAAGGAAAGGCGGCACCCAACTCAACTTCAAAGCGCTACTTTGATATTGATTTGGCGATTTCTTCTTTTTTTTATTGTATTTAACGAACGTACAAAACAAACAATACCAAAAACTTGTCAAGTTTGGAACGTTGAATATAAAACTAGACAAAGTTCCGTATTCTTCATTAATTTAAACTTCAATAAGAATTTTGGAAATTTCGGGATTTATTGGACCGTAATTTGCAAATTTCGCAATATACTTTGGACTCTTCAATCTTTTTTACCAACGTCAACGCTTTCGTAAATACTCAAATGAAAATTTGGCAAATTTCGTTGTTTTTGGTCTACACATCTATATATGCGTCATCAATTATCATTTATCCAATCTTCATAATTAACGGCTGACGGAAATCCTCTAACTGAACCCTCCCCGAGGGTGTCGGCTGGGCAATGGACACTGTATGTACCTCGGCTTAAAGCGAGCTATATACCTAGTGTCACTTGCGCGTCTTACACCCAGGAAATGCAGTGTCTAGCTAAGGTGACGGCCAGTTCTGTCCAGCTTTAGTTGGGCAGAGTTGAGCAAGAGCCATGGTTACGAGGTGCCTGGCAGTAGGCATAAAATGCTATGGGGTGGTACCCAAGAACAAAATGCAACCACCATGGTCATTTCCAAAAATGCACAACATAAAGGACCAAACTCGGGCTGGGATATCAGCCCAAACGTCGGTGGAAGGCGTGACTGCTACCACCGGCGGGCACGGTGGGGAGAAATCCCCTCTTCGTGTCGCCAGCGGTCACACCTCTGTCGCGGTTGGAGCAGGCCAAGACAGTTGTACAGCTACTGCCACAACGTCAAAAGCCAAAGTGTGGCGTGGTACCGCAGTCGATACAGACTCGGACTGCGAGTCGCACGGCGGCTCTATAAACACGGAGGCCGAGGAAAAGCTGCTGCTTTCCCCAGTCCTGTCGGGTTCTAGCACCTCTTGTAAGGTAAGGCCCAAAAGGACGAAGGAAGGCATGCGAGCGAAGGCCCAATATAAGGCGGCCCTCAAGATTAAAGCGAGGCTCGATGGCAGCGGTAAGCTCACCCTAGAGGAGAGCAACAAGCTGGCGTGGGCCGAGCAAAAGATCAAGGAGGGTCGCAAACACTTTGCGGAGAGACAGGCGATGCAAGCCACCTCCGCATTATACGCCAACAAAGTGGAGGAGAGCTTGGCTGTCAAGCGGCAGCGCTCAACCGAGCCAGCGAAGGCGGAGGCCCCAGCGAGCAAAAGGCCACGCCCAAGACCGCAGAGCAAGGCTCCACCAAGCTCTACTCCAAAGGGAAAAACGCCGGGAAAGGAGTCAGCCAGTGACGTGGCGAAACGGCATCTGACCGTAGCCCTCGTCGACAAAAGCGACCCTTTCGGCAAAATGACCCTGGAACAGTGGAAGCTAGTGGAGGGGAAGCTGTTCGAGGAGATTTTTAAAAGGATGGACGACCCAGCAGCGCAACCTGTCACGTTCGACGGAGCAGGCTGGCTGTTTGGAGTCAAAATTCTTAAATGTAAGGACGACCTCACCCTCAAGTGGGTCACCAGCGTCGTTGCAGGCATGGGAAGCCCATGGGAGGGTGCCCAGCTGGAAGTAGTTGACAGAACTTGTATTCCGTCAGTGCCGAAAGCGAAAGTACTCTTCCCAAGGGTTGTACCAAAGGAGCAGGCGCTGAAACTATTAAGGTGGCAAAACCCAGACGTGCCAACAGCTGACTGGAAGGTACTGCATGTTGCTAAGCCCGACAAGAACGGGCAGCACATGGTCCTCCAGATCAACAAGGAGGCCGATGATTTGCTCTACCCTAAATTCGGGAAGATGGCGTGGGGAGTAGGAAGCGTGCACCTACGACTCAAAAGCGCCATCCCGAAGACAAGAACGAGCACACGCTAGAGGCTGGAGAGGTCGAGAAAGACCTAGGCATCGACGAGATGGTCGATAAAGCCAGCAGCCTCGATATAACGGAGGTAGAGACCGAAAGGGATGAGGAATCAGCCACAGCAGCTGACCCACCCAGTATGGAGGACGATGAGGATGTGGACGCAACCATGGTAGTTGACCCATCCAGGCCTGGGGACGCCGACAACGACCATGCAGTTGAAGGTCCTCCAGGTCAACTTGCATAAAAGCAAGCTTGCGTCGGCGGAGCTCCTATTAACCCTTGAGACAGGGCCCGCCGAAGTGGCCTTAGTTCAGGAACCTTGGATTGCGGCAGGGAACAAGGTCTCAGGGCTAAGGTCACAAAACTACAACGTTTTCTATCCCACCGCAGTAAGTAAGGCAAGGACGGCCATTCTGGTAAGAAAAGGCATCTATGCTTACCTTATGTCTAATTACAGCACGGATGACCTCACAGTTGTGGCCCTGGAAGGTCGCGATGATGAGCCAATACTATTGGCATCCTGCTACATGGCACACGAACGAGAGTCGCCACCGCCCGAGCTCGAACACTTAACGGCTGAGGCGAGCAGGAGAAAACAACCACTCGTCGTCGGAACGGACGCCAACGCACATCACACCGTGTGGGGTAGTCCAGACATCAATGACAGAGGTGAGTCACTCTTAAGCTTTATCCTACAAACTAACCTTAAAATAGAAAACGTTGGAGATGTGCCCACATATGTGGGACCAACATCGGCCAATGTCCTAGACCTAACTCTGACCTTAGGGAATAGTACACAGGCATCAGAATGGAGAGTCCTTGATAGAAACTCCTTCTCAGACCACAAGTACATCCAATTTAAGATCGAGTTCAACCACAACCAAACCAGAAACGCCTATAGGAACCCCCGGAACACAGACTGGGTGAAGTACCTTAGAACGGTAGAATCAAAACTACCAAAGCCAACGAGTATCTGCTCGGTAGGCGACATTGAGAGGTCCGTGGAGACGCTCACAGCCAACCTAACCGCAGCATACAAAACCTCCTGCAAACTCACAGTTAGCAAAAGGAGAACCAGACCCCCTGGTGGACCCCAGCGCTGAAAGAGCAGAGGAATGACGTGCAAGAATGCTTCAAACTCGCCAAACAAGCGGATGAGCAAATAATCTGGGAGGAATACAAGATTAGACTTCGCGTCTTCAAAAAAGAAGTACGGAAGGCAAAACAGAACTCTTGGAGAAACTTTTGCTCCAGCATAGAGAAGGTCTCCGAAACAGCTAGACTCAGGAAACTGCTTTCAAAGCAGCCACCCATGCAGAGTCAGCTAAAAACGAACGACGGACACTGGACAGAAAGCAGCAGGGAAGCGACATGTGCTCTACTTGATGCGCACTTTCCAGGCTGCACTCCAGTCACTGAGGCAGATACGCCTCAAGACCTACACACGCAACAAGTCAGCATCCCAGACGATATCATCACTCCAGAAAAGATCCGATGGGCGATCGACTCGTTCGCGAGTTATAAATCCCCAGGGCTAGATGGAATATTCCCAGCCATGCTAAAAACGATCAAATGCGCAATCGTCCCATGGCTACGATCCATTTTTATAGCATGCTTGAGGTGGAGCTATGTACCTGTGGCCTGGAGGACAGCACGCGTTGTATTCCTGCCCAAAGCAGGGAAATGCAGTCACGTGCAACCAAAAGACTACAGGCCCATCAGCCTCACATCATTCCTGCTCAAAACAATGGAGAAGCTACTGGACCTTCACATAAGAGAAGGCATGAACCTGACCTTGGAGGGAAACCAGCACGCCTACACGAAAGGGAAATCGGTGGAAACAGCGCTACACTCCCTAGTAGCCACCATCGAGAAGGCACTGTACCATCAAGAATTTGCCCTGGGAGCATTCCTTGACATTTCGGGTGCATTCAACAACGTCACTACAGAAGCAATAATGCGAAGCCTAAGAGCCCTAGCAATACACACGGCATTGGACTCCTGGATATATAACCTGCTGAGCTGCAGAAGAGTACAAGCCGAGTGGGGTACCACAACCATTACAAGAGAGGCACACGGCGGAACGCCCCAGGGCGGAGTCCTGTCACCTCTTCTATGGAACCTTGTGGTCAACGAATTACTTAAAAAATTTCGCAGGAAAGCACCCAAGATAACCGCATATGCCGACGACATAAGCATAATTATTATGGGAAAATGTCCATCGACTGTCAGCTCAATCATGGACTCTACTCTCAGAGAGATACTAAAGTGGGCCACAGAAGCCGGACTTAGCATCAATGCGGAGAAGACGGACCTCATTCTCTTCACCAAGAGATACAAGGTACCGCAATGGACTCCACCCACGATAAATGTAACACCGCTAACGCCAAAAAACAACGTAAAATACCTTGGAGTAGTAATCGATAGTAAACTATCCTGGAGACTCAATGTGGAGGAAAGGGTGAAAAAGGCAACCAATGCGCTATATGCATCCCAGAAGATGCTAAGCAGCACTTGGGGCCTATCACCAAGACTAACACACTGGCTCTTCATATCAGTTATACGACCGATACTACTACACGGTATATTGGTATGGTGGCAAGCCACAGAGAAGTCCACATATCTAAAGCTGATGGAAAAGGCCCAGCGGCAGGCACTGGTCTGCATAACGGGGGCGCTGCGGTCTACTCCAACAAAAGCACTGGAACACATCCTAGGTGTCAACCCCCTGGACATCCAAGCACGCCTCACTGCACACAGGACGGCCCAACGTCTTTGCGCGGCTGGCACCATGGCTCTACAAAGCTATGGACACAGCACAGTGGGCAGAGAGATCAACAGTAGCACGGACTACATGATCCCAAAAACCAACTTTACAGGCGCATCAGCATTACTGGGACCAGAAGACTGGCGTTCAGGGCTGGCTCAGGAAGCAATGCACCTTTTCACGGACGGCTCAAAGATGGCCTCAGGAGTCGGAGCCGCCGTGTACTGCAAGGAACCGGAATTGAAACTCTCCTACAAACTGCCAAACCACTGCACTATATTCCAGGCGGAAGTTTTCGCCATAAGGAAAGCAGCCGAACTGGCAGAATTACACGCACCAAACGATCAAATCAACATATACGTAGACAGTCAAGCGGCAATCAAAGCAATGCAGAGTCACGCCATCAACTCCAAAAAATGTTCTGGCAAGCAGAGAAGCAATAGATTCCCTCAGCACCTCCAGCAAGGTGCAAATCTACTGGATTCCCAGCCACCAGGGCATCGATGGAAACGAAATGGCGGACACTCTTGCAAAAGCCGGGGTCGCACTAAGCCGAGAAGCAACACTAAATATACCTATCTCCCTACAGACGCTATACAGCAAGATGGAGGAGATAGCGGAGAAAGAAGCAGAGGAAAAGTGGAAGAACACGACCGGCTGCAGAATCTCTAAAATTATGTGCAATAAGAGAGACAAAAAACTCACGCACTATACGCTGCAGCTCCAAAGAAGAGACTGCAGACTGCTTATAGGCATATTAACTGGTCACTGCTCAGCAGCCGCTCACGCGATAAAGCTAGGCATCACGACAGCAGACACCTGCAGGAAATGCAAGGAACCTGGAGTAGCAGAAACTCTAGAACACCTCATCTGCAGCTGCCCAGCAATCGCCACGACAAGATTAAAACATCTGCACTCCCCAAGCTTCACCACTCTGGAAGAGGCAGCCAAGAGCTCCCCCAAACAACTATTGGCATTTGCCAAAACGTCAAGAATCCTACAGGATTTCTAAAGGAAATGGTACCATAAAGCACCCGGCCTCACTAAGGACCGTAAGGTCTATGTGTGCCCCCCCTACATGGGGCCAGCCGGTAATACCTACCTACCTACCTCATAATTAACCTTAGGTACTACGAACATTTTAAAAATTTCTCAATGTCTTTACCATTGTATCGTCAGAAAATTTCGCGGTTGTTTTGGACCATTTAAATATAAGTTATTTAGCCTATGTTCAACTTGGGGTAATCAATTATCTGTGTACCAAGTCCATGCTCCACAGATTCATTGCAAAAACTTGGCAAATTTCGCGGGTTTTTTGACCAGTTCCCGTACATTTTTATACCCTTGGAGAGGGGCTGCAGGCAATAAGTCCCCAATGAAATAAGTCCCCAAACGATAAAATGAAATAAGTCCCCAAATTTGGGAAGTTATTTCATAATGAAATAATACCCCAATTTAAATTATGAAATAAGGCCCCACTGAAATGAAATAAGGCCCCAAAATAAAATGAAATAAGGCCCCAAATTTGGGGTGTTATTTCATAATGAAATAATACCCCATTTTGAAAAATGAAATAACACCCCAATTTTTCAATTCTATTTTTTTTGTTCATTTTTTCAATAAAATAAAAACTATTGGAAATACCTAATATAAAATTTTAAAATATATTCTTATTTGGATTTTTAGTGACACAAACTACCTATAACATTAAATAATAATGGAAATTTTTACACAAAAATCGCGCGATTTTTTTGTAAAATTTTCGCCTGCGGCGCTTAAATTGACACAATTTTTTTGATATAATATAAAAAGTTTTCATATAAAAAAAATCTCGTCTGCGGCGCTTAGATTTTTTAAAATAGACAATATAATTACCTCGTCAAAATACAGCATTTTTTGTTCTTTGACGTAGAACAAATTTCCAGTTCGCCGTAATGCAACAATTTTTTCGCACTTCATTATTTTATCTCGCACTTGAACGTCTGCTTTACACAATGCAAATCACTAAACTGATCAACAAACTCAAAAGGTTATCACTGAACTAACAAAAATGCATCAAATACTAAGTCAGAAAACGCAGGCAGATAAGAAAATTAACCGTTATTGGAATTTTTTTCCATATATCAGCAAAAATATAAAATTGGGGTCTTATTTCCGCGAAATGAAATAAGACCGCAAACCTAATTTTTGGGGCCTTATTTCATTTCTTCTTTTGGGGACTTATTTCATTTTGAAATATTATTTATGAAATAAAGCCCCAAAAAATGAAATAACACCCCAAATTTGAGAAAAAATCGTTGTTTTTGTTTTCCATATACATTTTTGGGGCCTTATTTCATTTTTTTTTTTGGGCCTTATTTCGCAGCGCCCATTTTTATACCCTTGGAGAGGGTATATTAAAATTGTCCGGATGTTTGTAACGCATAGAAGAAAGCATCTCCGACCACATAAAGTATATATATTCTTGATCAGCATGACGAGCTGAGTTGATAAAGCCATGTCCGTCTGTCCGTCCGTCTGTCCGTCTGTTTCTATGCTATCTCCTCCGTCAGTTTTAAAGCTATCTTAACCAAACTTTGCACGAAGTCTTTTGGTATAAATACGCTGCACATTTGTCGGAACCGGCCGGATCGGATGACTATAGCATATAGCTGCCATAGCAACGATCGGTTGAAAAACTAGTTTTAGTGAGAAAAACTTTTTTGTTTTCAATGTTATCGCTACCAACGCTCGTATTAAGTTTTCAATGATTTCACATAATTTCACCAAAACTTTTCGAAATCGGACTACTATATAGTATAGCTGTCATACAAAAGTTAGGTGTGAAAAAAAGTCTTAGTGAGAAAATTTTTTTGTTTTCAATGCTATCGCTCCCAACGCTCGTATTCATAAGTTTTCAATGATTTCACATAATTTCAACAATATTTTTTAAATTAACCCTAATATAGAATAACTGCCATACAAACTGTCAGGCATATATCAAGCTCCAAGGGTATATAAACTTCGGTCGAGCCGAAGTTAGCTTGGCTCTATTTTTTAACTTGGAAACCATCCAGGGCAGTCGTTCAACGAATTCCCAAAGTTTCATTACAATCGGATGAACGGTTTAGGTAGTTTTTAATTTATTATTAATTATTATTAATTTAATTTACACTAAGAAAACTGTTCTCCATTTTTTACTTTGACGGAATGAATCTTTGCTTCAATTGAAGAAATGAGAAATGATCCAATAAGAGTTGTTTGGTTTCGATGTATGTGAATTGGAGTCTCTGAGTCACAGGGGGTTGTGAGCCACGCGGATATTGGCCAAAAAAATAAATACAACTTTTTGTTTATGTCAAGTGTCTCTCTTCTTATTACAACATATCATAATTTCTATCATATCTATCATAATTCCTTCATATCATAATTTCTATAATATTTTTTTTTCATTTTTGATTTATGAATATTTATTAAAGTTTTATTTGTAATGCTAAAAATAAGTGTGAAATATCTGTGGTCAAGTGCCTTTTTGATGAAATATGAATTTTAAAAAAATTATCTTTTGGCTATGTTACGTCCTCACAAAAAAGGGGGATATGGGGGGTTGTGCGCCACTTTTCCAAAAAGTCGGATTGGACTTCCAAAGAGAATATTGTAATGATGCGCAATAAAACAAAAGAAAAGCGCTCCAAAGAAGTCAATAAAGCATAAAAAAAATTATAACATAAGTACAGCCAACAGCTAAAAGTGCTCGTATATAGAAGAAATCAAGCCCGCTGGCGTCAATCTATTTTCACTTTTCAGTAATATTTATTAGAGATATGAAATTCGAGTTTAGCGTGAAAAACTTGTCTAAAAGCAATTATTCGTATAGCATTTTAGGCTATGTGCTGAGAATAAATTAATTTTGAATTCTTGTCAAAATACTTATGTCCTCTTCCATTTTCACATTTTGATTTATATATTCTAACCTAAGCAACCGATAGTGTACTACTTTTGATTTTTTGAAAGCTTACTTTTATACCAGTATTCGATACAAATTTCAAAATTTTGGAATTTTTTGTTTAAAAGATTTAACGGATTATTTACGAAATTTTTTTAGTCAAAATACTTTTGTCCACTATTGTATGTTGTATTCTATGTTAACATGATTTAGTGGGAGCTTGTGCAGGGCTCTACTTTAAAAGTGACAAGAATATGCCTGGCTCATATTGAACTGTGGACTAATGTGTAGTAATGTTGAAGTTTCATAAAAATATCTTGAAAGAGCAAGCTGAGGTAAAGATTGTATGAAAATTTGACTTTACTGCTTATGATCGGAAACCCGTACTCATTAAGTTTGCCTGACTTTGAGCAGGCGGTTTTAAATCGCTCAACTTTCGTCATCTAATCTACTAGCCGCTGAAATTTCATATTTATTTCACACATTTTTAAATTTTTTTTATTTTTTAGTTTAGTTTTTTATAGTAAGCATTTGTCATTATTACTTATTATATTTTGTTAATAACCAATCTATAATCCTTTCACTTCATAACTCACTAAAACTGTTTAAATTAATTTAGTTATGGATTTGCATCTACCACAAAACCAATTCGCATGTGCTTAAAACATTTCACATTTTGCAGTTCAAAATTACAATAAATCCAAAAAAAAAATGGCAACAAATCAACCGTAAACAATTGCGAAGGTTTGCCAGAACCACACGTCAAACATCTGTTACAACAAACTAGTATTTACAACACAACGCGTTATGTCCGAGGTCCTAATCAACATCAATTGCCGTTTTTGCCAAACGTCTGCGGCTGCCTCGTGATATTTTGTAATTAGACACAAAAACAAAAACAGGAATTTTCGCAGCTAAAATTGCGTTTGATGAGGCGTATGCCAGTCAGCGGGTCGAAAGGCAAACAGCACACACGAATATGGTAAAACTCATTAGGGCCAAAAAGGCAGCAGCAGTGTACAGAGGCTGCAGCGTCAGCTGCAGGATTGCTGCATCTTTACAAGAAACGTGCATATAAATTTGAAATGCATTTGGCTTACAATTTTCCGAATTTCAAAATAAACCCCCCCAAATGATTATTGGACCACAGGGAGAATGGTTGGAATTATTGCATTTAGAATTTTTGAATATAGAAGCTAGAAAATTTATTAGCAATTTGCATGCAACACTGAATCAGACACATTTGGAAGTGTATGAATGATTGGGCTGGAAAGTAAATGAAGGTGAAGGAACGGCTTTGTTGAAAGGTGTTTGGCTTTGAATTGAATTAATATTAAAATGTTTAGTAGAAAGAGAAAAGAAGATCTACATGCGGGCTCATTTTGCTCTAAAAGTGATTTTAATTTCCCAAAACATTAGTTTAATGTACATTTTTGTCATATCCCTCAAGGCAATTGTTCACCTGTTCTTATCTTAAAACTGAAATATCCTCTCACTTATCAGGCAAACACACACATTTTCTCTGCCATTAGCCAAAAATAAAAACGGACAAAACTGAACAAAAGACTTTTGGGCCGCCCATTCATTTGTAGCAATAAGCAAAACAATAAAACATTAACCAGCTGATAAAGCTTTCTCCGCCCCTCTCCTTCTCCCTCTCACTCACCATCTGTCAGTGTGCTGCTTAACGCCCTAATGCGATTATTAAGTGCCAAGTGCGTTGGCAATTGCGTTGGTTTCGGTGTTGGTGTAAAATTCATTATATTAGCCACGCTCGGCACAGCGAGCTGTCGAGTTCATTGTCCCGGTTCCGCATTCACTCGTTCATGCATTACGCGTACTCAATATCCTGGACCAGGGACCAGGCGCTGGCAGTCCGCCGGTGGCTGTGGCACAATAAATTAAGAACGCAAATAAATCATCCATTTTAATGTGACAGTTCCGACAAACGTAGCCCCCCAAAACCGCCGCTCGCCGGGCTTATTTGCGCCGCCACTTGACTGGCGGAAGTTCTAGTACAGGGATGCCATCTCCTGGAGATGGGAAAGTGATACGTGATACGAAAACTAGTCCAAATGAAGAGACTCATGAAAGTTCAAGGAACGAGAACGTGTTTAGAGGAAAAATAATTTATAAAGCCATAAAGTCTACTTTTTCTTAAGAAACTTAAAGGTCAACTATTTTAATACGCACTAGCACGAAATAAAAACCCACACAAGTTGGTATCTTCTCCGCCTTATGCTGCCTGGCTTAAAACCGAATTTTCAAGTCATTTCTTGGAAATGTAAACTCTAAATAATAAATAAAGTAGATCGAACTCAGAAACTCGAAATTCACAACAATTGGCCGTTTTCGAAGGAACTATCTGGCAACACTATAACTTTTGACAGCGAAGTAAATTGTGAAAACCCAAAGAGCATTTAAAAACATTAAGAAAGTGAGAAAGGCTTTGACAATATTGCAATAATACGGGCCAGTGCACACTGGGTCGAAATTTTGGATAAAAGTCTCAATTTTTTGTTCAGAAAACTGGATAAAAAGACTTAATGATTTTCAATAAACTTAGGTATTTTTTGGCCGAGCTTGCAACCTTTTTAGAAAAGCAGTTTTTGAATGGCAGACATTCAATGGCAGACATTCAAAGTTGATTTTTCTTAAAATTGCTGCATAATATACAAAAATTATAGTCCAAATTAGGAAGGCAATAAAAAATCTAAAGATGTTTTTATTCGTAATGCGGGTGATTTTTACAACTGGTAACTAACGCAAAGTTAGTTGATTACCCAAAAGATTACCTAAAAATACCTCTCCTAGTTTTCTTGCAATGTTGCCTATTATTTGCTTTGAATTTTATAAAATCGATTTTAAAATTACATTCCCATTTGGTATCGAGCAAGTACTTTTAAACAGTTAGCCGAAAACTATGCCTTTATTTCCAAACTTTGGAACTCAGAGGTGTAGTAAAGGGGGACTTTTAGCTACTATCTTTTTGGCAACACTGGTTTAAGCACCTCACATCTTCAGTTTGGTCTATAATTTAACCATGAATCGTCTTACAAACGAAAAAGGTTTTCAAATTATAGAATTTTATTATTAAAATGCGTGCTCTGTAAATAAAGATCATCGCGCGCTTCTTTCATTTCATGGTCAGTTTAGTCGACCCACTGAAGCGGCTATTCGGGCTATTGTGACTAAATTTCGCACCAAAATTACATTGTTGGACATTAAACCACCAACACGCTTACGTAGAGTGCGAACTGAAGAAAATATCGCAGCTGTATCGGCCAGTGTTAATGATGACCATCAATTATCGATTCGTCGCCGTTCGCAGCAATTGGGCCTCTGTTACTCAACAACGTGGAAAATTTTGCGGAAGGATTTAGGTGTGAAGCTTTTCAAAATACACTGGTCAATGAAGCCAAACGACCTATCGCAACATAAATTTTTGGTGAATGGGCTCTTGAAAGTTGGTCGAAGATCCACTTTCTTACCGAAAAATTGTGTTCAGCAACGAAGCTCATTTTTGGCTATGGGCGTAAATAAGCAAATTGTCGATTTTGAGTGAATTTAGCCGAACTAGCAACAATGATCCAAAAAATAATAGTTTGGTGCGGTTTATGGGCTGGTGTCAGTATTTTGTACTTCTTCAAAGATGATGCGAATCGTATCGTAACTTAGGTAGCGCTACCGTGAGATGATATCCATCTTTTTTGCCCATAATGAGACTACCACTGCCCGGCACGCGCAACAATGGACTTTCCTCCGGCCTTTAACTATTTTGTGGGGCTTGTTAAAGCTCATGTCTATACGACAAGCCCGCTTCAATTGACGTATTGGAAGACAACATTGAAGCATTTATTAATAAGATGCCAGCCGAAATGTTGGAAAGAGTATGCCAAAATTGGACTAAGCGGATGGACCATTTGAGGCGCAGTCACGGTCAACATTTTCATGAAAAAATCTTCAAACATTAAATTATATGGACCGTACTATCGATTCCAAAAAAGATTTCATGCATTTTTCTGAATTTTATGTGTTTGTTTTTTTGAAAAACTTTCCTCTAGCTCTTAAAAAATCACCCTTTATTTGCATACGAATGCGTTGAAATGAGTAGCATTCTTTTAGAAGCCTTGAATGTTAATTGTATTATATTAAAATGTTTGGATTTTATTTAACTCAATTTTCATTTTCATTTTGTTATAAGTATTGAATCTGAAGAGCAGGTAAAATGGATGGAAAATCGGTATTTGGATTGATATAAATTTGTAGAAAACCTTTATATGTGTGTGTAAGGGGCTATCTCCGCAACGCGTGCACCAAATTGCATGCGTTTTTTAAATGATAGCCAGAGAATGAGGCATGATTTTTATAAAAATTTTTTTTCTTTTACAACAAGGTTCCTCAAAAATTAAAAATGAGTCAAAAAATCTACAATTTGGGCCAAAAAATTCAGTTTGAACGCCTATTTCATTAAATTCTGGGTCGTTTTGTAGAACTGTTCATTTTATGATAGATTTTGTATTAATACCTTTTTGAGTGAAAAATAGTTTTTTTCAAAAAATTCTTAGTATTTGTTACTTTTGTGAGCGTTTTAAATTAACCTGTGTGGGTTTTAAAGTTAAATGTCAAGACTATCAAGACGAGTCACAAGTTGTGGCTTCAGGGGGCCATGAAAGTAGCCAATACTCGCAATAAAAGCAATCGTCTACGCACTGCAAGTTTCCGCTCTGAACAACGGACCAATGATGCCACAACAACTGCAAATGATCGTCATGAAATTCTAAATCTACAAGGTGATGCGATCACCTGCAATAGAGTCAATGATTGCGCTTCTAATAGGCATATTATATTTGGTCCAAAAAACGAACGTTGTCGCAATTTTCAGGCATATAAATTTTAAGGTGAAGCAGATGGAATGTGCTGTGCGAGTGTCAAAATGAAATTGCCTTTATTGGGGAGCCCACCACAACCATTGAGCTTATAACTTAAGTCGTATCATTTCTTAAACAATATAGGAAAGAACACTGAGATAAAAAAGGATAGTTTCTGATGATCCTTAGGATATTTCGGTATCTATTTGGACAGCTGTAGTTAACTATCCTTTTTTGGGATCCATCGGATATTCTCGAAGTCGATTTATTTTTGCTTAAAAAGAATACCCCAGGAAATAAATATTTCATTGAACTTTATTCTTTATCCAAAGGAGCTGAAAAATGTGAAAAAGATATTTACAAAAATTAATCTTAAAGTGATACTTCGATATCCATTCTACGGGGATCTTTTTTTTCTCCGTTTGTTAAATTCATTTAATAAGCAGCGAAGCTCGCGGGTCTACTAGTACATAATTATTCAAATTCTTTATTACTCAGAGCGCACAGGCTTACGTTTTTGTCATATGTATGGCACGGCGTTCTGGAGTTGTTTCTGTTCTACAACATTTATTAGGCTTTGGAGAAAAGGGGCAATCGAAAAGTCAGCAAACTCAGGCACAGAAATGAAAGCTGATTGAATGACTTTGCTAAATCATAGTCTTAATTTCAGCTGACTTCTGTATTACTGCTGCTTCCAATAACTAAAATTTATTCAAGTACATGTGATTGGCTATTGTTGGACACTTTCTTTAGCGATTGGTGATTTAGTGCTAATGATTTTTTGTGCATTCCATAGACGATAATGAAATATAAAAAAATTACTTCTCATAATATTTTTGAAACCAAAATAGAACAGTCTGTTTTGCTTTGGTTTTTGTCACAAAAATATATATATTTATTTCTGTTGCGGTTTTGGATTGATTTTTTTATATCGGTTAATACCAACAGTTGCTATCGGCTGGATGCCCTGTGCTGTAAGTAATGTTAGAAACTTTGCAGTTTCCCTCTTCCATATTTTTCGTATTTTAACTTTTCTGCCCGGCATCTTGATTTATTTAAAAATTTTATCATTGTTGGTTTTAAAAATTTTACAAATTCTTAGTTTCGCTGTTTTGATTTCAAGTTTACTTTAATGGCTTTGTAGAAGTTTAATTTTGACATTTTGCATGTTGTTCCTTAAAAAAAATCTTTTTCATTTTGCTGTTCCTTCTTAAATTTTGAAAATGTTTTAAAGTTGTCACCCGACCACAATTTACTAGTCAAGGTGGTTTACTTGTTTTGAGAACCTTCCCTCGCCTACATTTTCGACCGAGCAAGTGCCTGTAGTACGCTGTTTTGAATTTATAGCTTGTAAACAGCAAATTAGCCTCTAAACAAACAAATACTTTGTATCACGCGTTCATCTCTTGGTATCTTTTAGTTGTCCATGCTTATTGTCTCATTTGTTGGCAATATTTTGCGGGTTCATTCCATTGCGTACTTTCGGTTATTGAGAGAGAGATATGGGAGGGGCCGGCTTGGGGGTTTCCTTCTCATTGTTTGCACATTGTTTGCCTGGAATTTCCGTTTTCCTGCAGCTATCGGCTTCATGTCGTTTTGTTTGCGCTAAGTGCGGTACTTGTTGTAATATTTTTTGTTTTGCTGAAAGAATGATATGCGTGTGCTCTCACACTGTGAGAAAATGTCTGCTAATTAATTGACAAGTATACATTTGCCTGTGCAAAAATTAAGCAGAAATTATTACAGCATTCTATTGTTATCTTGACGTAAATTTGTGTTAAGAATTCTGTCGCAATGTAAATCAAACGCCCACACAATAGCTATAGTATATATCCATCTCAGTTGCAGGAATCCGCAGACAAAAAAAAGAGACAAAAATCCAACTCAGACAAACAGACAGACATTCGGCAGTTGCATGAAACTGTGTAATGAACATTTATGAGGCAATTTCCTTGGCAACATACACGCACAGTCCTACTGAGCTGCAGACATGGACGGGGACAGATGACAAACCGTTGTACCCGGGAGGGAGATGCTGCTGCTGCTGCTGCTTTCATTTTCCCGAGCTTTCGTGCTCGTTGTCTTGGTGCACAACTTTTTCTGCTCCACTTATGCCCAAACTAATTAAGTGCAGGAAAAAGTTACCATTTCCTTCCCGTTTACAACTGCCGAGCTCCGGAGTTGGTCTTTGTTCTTTAGCCAATGCACTGAACGAAAATTATGTGAATTTACGATTACTGAAGCCCTACGTAGCTAAAAGATAAAATAAATTGCAATCAAACAATTAAAATCTGAAAAAGCGATTTTCTAATAAAGCACTACTAAAACAAAATCACAGAAAACTTACATTTCTTCACACTTTTCTGTTTGAACTAAAACCTAAATTTTTTTTGAAAATTTCTCTTAGTGTAGCTTAAATGCAATTCCTAGAGCTCTGCTGTATGACAAGTTGTAACATTTTTTGACACTACGCATGGGAAGCAAGGAACTGGCTTCTGCTTAGCCAGTAGAAGTTGACGGGACCCGCATTAGGGGCATTCCTCATTCTTCTTCTTCGTTTTGGCCTGCTTTTACGATTTCAGCTTCCGTCCTTTTCTCCAAATATTTAACAGTCCCTCCACTTTGCGCTGATAGCCCATTCGAGCGTCATAATAACGAAGATAAATGTTGCAAAAGTTTGCACACAACACAGTCCGGGCGCAGTACCAATTTTACTTGCAGCTGCGATTTCCAGTTGCATTGTGTAACCGAAATTTTGAAAATTTAAAGTATTTTTGGTTCAGAATATTTTCCGTATTTTCCTAATACTTGATATTCCTTACAATAATTTTTTTTTACATCTTCCCAAAAAACCCAAACGCCTCAATCCTTTCCTACTTCCCCTGCAAATCTTTCAAACTAATTTATAGTTCTCCGCAAAATGTTGACATGACCAGACAAAATCGAAACAGAGCACAAAAGTAATGCCCTTGGCAGCCTTTTGGCAACTTTTTTTTTTCAAATTTAATGAAAACTCAACGCGACAAAAAGTAAGGCAAGAGCAACTAGAACAACGGCGCGTTGACAACGACAACGACAGCTTACACTGTGATGCTCGTTAGTTTTGGGGCCGAAAAGTTTGACTGCTTCTTACTTCCCCCAACTGCCCCAAAATATGTTCAGCCAATGCATTTCGCAAATTTCTGGTCCATGTGGGGGAGTTGCTTAACAAAATGGCCATCAAAACTGCAGCTGCAACTGCCATGTCCACGTCCATGTCCATGTCGAGTCGTCGTCTGTTAGCTCTGAGACTCATTCTCGTTTTGCCTGATTTATGCGTCTATGCGTCTGGCGCAGAAAGTTGGACAAGCCCGATGCCAAGGAAAATTTGACGCAGTTTTACTCTTTAATTAAAAAACTAAAATAGATGACTCTCTCCCCTCGGTCGGTACCCTGCTCTTTGTCTCGCTGGGTGTGTAATTTTTCTAGATTGAAGCTCTCGTTACATTGTGATTGCTAACAAGCCATAAATTATGGCATAAAGTATAAAGGGAGGATCAAATGAGTGGGAAAACCCAAACAGAAATGTGAAATACTCTATAGTAAGTGTAGTTAATATAAGCTAAGGAGAATTTATTTTGATAAAGCAGATCTATTAAAGAAGATAAATTTTTAAAAATGTTAATATATTTATTTTAATTTTTACAGCACCTTTTTCAAGAAAATTTTTAAGCGTCCCTTAAGCATATTTAATTTGGCTTAATACTTTTTTAAATGTCTTTTTAAAGAAGTCTTTGGGTCTGAGTTCGAAAACTCAAACACATATTTAAATCTAAATGAAAAAGGTATGTAACTTTAAAGGATATTAGTAACAAATTATACAAACTGAACCTCTGTAACTTTACCCAGTTTTGTTATGTTTATTATTGGACGAATCCACAACAGTAAACGCTGCCAATTACTTTGGTAAATACGTCTCAGACTTTTACGATGCTTTTGTTTATTCACATCTGGATTTTAAGGACCTAACTACCTTAGGACCTTAACTACTTTAGTGCTTCTCGTGCTGCAAGGGTTTCGTTGCTAAAACTGCAGATACTAAAATCCGTGAGGAAGGTGAATTTTAAAATTAATTGACAAATGAAATAGAACAGGTATTAAGGAGTCCCCTGACAGCAATAATTTTTAGTTATTTGTGGAGCTACACGCATATTTTTGAAGGGGAATTTACAGTGCTATTAAAACTTTAAATCGCGTTTTCCTCACCACCGTCATGGTGGACTGGAATGAAATTTACACATTTTTTTCGAGCTTTTGTTTTTTACTTTTTTAAGGCAGCAAGTTTGCTTTCTTTTAATAAAAAATGAAAAGCTTTTATCAAGAAGTAGTTTAACTATTCAAATACAATTAGTAAGGTATAGTTAAATGGAATCGACAGAACTGTTGAAAAGTTCTGATGTTCAACGTAAGTGTATACCTGTCCAATAAATATATACAGAGGGGAAAACCGTGAACTTCCTTGCAGTTTAACGTCTCAGTACTGAATTTGTCAGTGCTGAATCAGATTTGAGAAGTAGGAATTGCTCCATCTCATGACTGATTTCAGTACTGTTTTCAGGACTACCCATAATTTTTCAGTACTGAAATCATGCCTGATTCAGTAATGAGCCTTACTGAAGGGTTTGGACTCAAGATGAGCCCAAATGTTACCCAAAACAGTGGAAGTATATTTTTTTCTTATTTCGAGTACACTGAGATCGCAAAAACCCAAGTCGATTTAATATAGTAGCGTTTTTATACCCTTGCAAAGGGTATTATAATTTTGCCCAGAAGTTTGCAACGCATAGAAATATTCATTTCCGACACTATAAACTATATATATTCTTGATCAGGGCGACGAGCTGAGTCGATTGAGCTTTGTCCGTCCGTCTGTCTGTCCGTCTGTCTGTCCGTCTGTCTGTTTCTACGCAAACTAGTCTCTCAATTTTAAAGCTATCGAGCTGAAACTTTGCACAGAGTCTTCTTTTTACTGCACACTGCTAATATGTCGGAACCGACCGGATCGGATGACTATATCTTATAGCTGCCATAGGAACTATCGGTCGAAAAGTGGGTTTTTGTAAGAAAACTTTTTTGTTTTTAATGTAAACGCCTTCCGCTTCGACTATTATTAGTTTTATACGCTTTTACACAGATTTGGAAGCTTTGGTCAAAATCGGTTGACTATATCTTATAGCTGCCATAGAAACTATCGGCCGAAAAGTGGATTTTATCAGAAAAATGGTTTGTTTTAATGCTGACGTGCGTAAACTCTGTTGTATTAAAACATTTGCAAGGGTATTAAAACTTCGGCAAAGACGAACTTAGCTTGACCTTCTCGTTCAAAACATGATTTAAGGTAATGTTGTGTCGTTTTCAAGAACATTTTATGCTCGACTGCGTAAACAATTTGATTAATTTAGGATCAGGTGTGAGCGGACTCCTCTCATTTGGAAGGGAATAGGGGAAACGGGAACATACCTTTTTGGATAAGAACGCTTTGGATGCTGCTTCTCTAAACATTTAATCCTTAGGACCAGATAATATCGCTGTATAAACAAACCTCAACGACCCACTTCCTCCACCTGATTCTTTTTTTCAGTTTTCCAGAAAATCGCAGAAAATATAGTTTAGTCATGACTGGGAATCGTACATGCAGTACATTTAGCCGTTGCACTCTTTCGCAGATTCACATATGGAGGGCTGCTTATGCTTGGTTGAGCTGACAAGAAATTGAGTTGCTAAAAAAAAGAGAGAAAAAATCGCTCTCTCACTCTGCTGAAGTTCGGTTTTGATGGTGTATAAATAAAATATTATCCGATTGAGAGCAACTTTACTCATTCGGAAACATTTGGAACATTTGTTGTCAAGAATTTTGACCACATCTTGTAATCAGCTTAACTTGAAGGCAAATTATTCTCTGAACACGTTTTCTCCCTCTGTGTATTGATGACTTTTTCTATTAACATTAAGGAATAATTTATTTATTTATTTGAGAGATTTCTTCTTAGTGCTAAAAGTACAGGACTTATTTGAAAGCACTAATCACTATGACATTTTCTAAAAACAATAGTCGATGGAGTTATTAAGGTGATATTAATATTTAACATCGATTATGAAATAAAAGTATAAAGTATAAATTATGCAGATGAATACAAAATAATGAAAGAAAAACTAAAACTAAAAACTAAAATTATTGCTGTAGGTAATTTTTAATCAAATTTTTAAAGACGGGCGCTCTTGTAATTGTTTTGAATTCGTTAGGTAGCTGGTTCCATAGGCGAATAGCATTAGGAAAGAAGTGCAAGTCAGATGTGGCTAGTATATTTCTTGTCGGGACTAAATTTTTTGTCCTATGAGAAGAAGCAAAGTTAAGCATTCGAAACAGGTAGGAAGGTTCACCGGAGTTAATTATTTTGTGCAGGAAAATTAACACTCGTAAGCTAATCCATAAATTTAGAGGTAAATTAAATATTCTCTCTGCAAATTGTGATATGTGGTCGGATCGTTTTTTGTCATATATATATCTGGCAATGTTATTAAATGCTACATAAAGCTTATGTTTGCTATTTGCATTACTACATCCGAAAACTTCCACCCCATATAGCAGCGATGGTATTATATGAACTTTAACAATAAGGTCTCTTATACGTGTGGGGAGGTATTGTTTCGTCAGACTTAACCGCTTAATTAGAGCATATGTTTTCCCAGTCGCCTTACTTATATGGTCATCCCATGATAACGTTGCATTAAGTGTAAAACCTAGACTTAAAGCACTTTCAGTATACTTAATAGTGGATCCGTCAATCTTCAACTGCTGTAGACTGCTCGTCTCATATTTCTTTTTATAAATAACTAAGCATTTTGATTTTCTTGGGTTTATTTTAAGACCGTTGCACTTAGCCCATTTGCTAACTAGCTCCAGCTCATTATTACAATGATGGACACATTCACTGATATTTGTTAACGGAGCACTAACATACATTTGGACGTCATCTGCATACATTTGAATTTCACATTTAGACAAGACATTAGGCAGGTCATTAAGATATATGGAAAACAGCAAGAGTCCGAGGACGGAACCTTGTGGGACACCACAGTTTAATGTCAGAAAGGAAGAGAGTTCGGATTTTGTGACTACCGCTTGTTGTCTATCACTTAGGCACGATATCATGAGTTTTATTGCTGTGTCGGAAAAATTGTAAAGTTTGTTTAGCTTTGCGCACAGTGTTTTGTGACGTACCATATCAAATGCTTTACTATAGTCCAATAATGTTAAGAGTGTCACGTGGCCTTTGTCCAGGCTACGACAATATCTTTTGAGGTTTTTATTATAATAGTTGTTGTTTCCCCTTTTTTTCTGAACCCCGACTGCTTCTCATTTAATAGTATTATATTATTAATAATTTCTTTTCAAATTTGAACAAGTTTCAAGTTTAAACATATGTTATGGAGATCAAGTATTGTTACTTTTATAAAATAAATACACCTTCTGATAAAAAAGTAATCAAAATACTCTAGCCAATCTTGGATCTGACTCCTGGAACTAGATCTTTGGAACCGAATTCGGTACTCAGGGAAGCATTACTGAGTTATCGATCAACAATGACTGGCGAGTTCGATTGGTTCAGCATTCTATATATCGCACTCTCTAGGCAAGCGCACACGTGCTCTTACCCAATTGTCGAATTAATAAGCTGGAAAATAAATGAATTTTTAACTGAGTTGACGCTACAGACTTATTTCTTCCTTTGGAAAACTTAGTTGCGGACTGCTCTACATGTGTTTTCGCCCTCAGCCAAATAAAATCATGTGATCTCGGTGTGAAGTGAACACCAAAATTCGCTACAATACTTGTTGATTCGTGCCTCTGACTACCCCTAATCCCAAAACGGAGTTAATCTGATAAAGGAAAAGACTCAGTCATTATAATTAATTGTGTTTAGTTAAATTGCCTTTAAACTTGAGATCTACTGGACCAAATTGGATACCTCCATCTAAGGGTTTGTTGGTAAATGCAGAACGAAGGTTTAAGAGAAAAGAAAAATCAAAAAAATTGTCAACAGCTTACCCAACAGTCACACATTTCTATTTTCAGTTCAATTCAATTACAGTTTAGCACGTGGCGCTGTAGGCGGTCATTCCAATTGACAGCTCAGCACAGGTTCTTTCTGATTTGTCATGTTTTTGAAGTTGCTTTCACTTTTCTAGCGTGTATTTATCAAAAGAGCTGCTCTTAAGATATGAACTCAAGAAAAATTATTGAAGCCCTTTTAAAATGTAATTTCAGGAGGATGCAGGAAATCTGTTGAGATTGTGGTATAAACTATGGCAAAACAATCTTAACTTCGCGGACTATATTTGTAAGGTGACAAGAAAGAATTCGTTAACAAGATTATATAAAAGCAAGAACGTACGAATGAAATTTACTTAGCTCACATTATTAAACAATTATCATCTGATTTGGTAACCGAAAAAATATTTTGGCATTGCTCATCAATTATACGAAATCCTCTAGATATTTCTGGACCCCTTGATTTGCTATTTTTGGCCGTTATTAATTGTTGATTTCGTCATTGTGAAAATGTATACTTTGTTCTATAGGTTTTGATGCAAATGAATTTACATTTCTTCTAAGTTCTAAAAACTTACACAATTGTTTCAGCCTTTCTTAAAATCGAAGTTTAGTTTATTGAATCTGGTACTCGAATTAATTTTGCTGTTGGTTAAGTGGTTTATTCAACGTTTTCTACAGATTTGTTTCTACTTTCTACTAATAAATTCAAAGTGCTGTTAATGTTAAATAAAATAAGTTTCGATCGAAAGTTGACAGGTTTAATAGGTTGTCACATTCATTCCATTACTGAAATTTGTCTCCTATATCCATATTCTCAACCAAAGTGACCACTGAAAAAGCCAATTTAGCCACCTAAAAATAAATGCACAAATAATGTTAACCTCTTTTTCAAATATAAATTATCTCCCCCACTCACCGTAATATTTGTTTGCACATTAATCGGAAATATACCGCCAGCTGTAAGAATATTGGGTTGTTGAATATTATGCAAAAAATAAACTAAAGTGGACTTGTAACGTGGCTCAGCATCGGTCCAACTCGATTGGAATAGACATTGACTAAGTTCTTCACTATCATCCATAATCATATTGCACATATAGCAAAAGGGAAAGGTTTCCAATAAAACACAACAGATATAGACGCAGGTGACCACAACATTCCAAATATCCAAGAACAGCTGCATATTGATCAAGGGAATACCCAAGACCACGCCTATGAGTATAAACTGCACAAAAATAGTGGCTGATATTACCGGTCGCAGCACATTGATATAACTGAAACAGAAAAGGGAATATGCAATGTAGACTTAATATCCAATTACTTACTTTGTAATCAAACCATGATCCTCAATGCACTTAACCAACTCACGGTAGTTGTCATCTTCCGACATTTTCATATCCGTACGTAAACGTTGCAAACGCTTTTTGAGAAATCCCATATGAGTACGTAATACATGCATATAAATAATTGGATAGACATCGCTGCATATATCCATTATAATGGCAAAGAACATCAATCCATATTCAGTTGCAGCAGCTAGACAATACATAAGTACACTTCCATCTTGCTTGATCAGCGGATTGTACAGATTCCAAGCCAAATGGCCATCACAGATGGAAGAAAGAAAAGTGGTAGTCATAAAGGATAAGAATAGAATCTGATAAGCCAGATACAAACGTCCACAGTAGGCCACAATACGACGAATTTCAGTTTGCTCTTCCTCCCTGAGGCATCTCTCATCCATTCGATCGAGTAGTTCCTTGGCATTAGCCAGTCTCCGCTGACCCCAAAAGGTGTAGCCAGCCTTCAGGGAATTGCCATAAGAATTAACGCAGGTTTGCAACAAAGTCAAAAACTGTCCAGCCGAGAAGCCTGATATATCCTTAAAGTAGGTACCCGTAAAACCCAAAGGCAGCAACAGAATATCCAAAACATTAATCACAATCCTCCACAAACCAGAGATCCGTCCATGGTACTTCGGCAATTGCCAGCCCACAAGTTGCATGCCACGATCCATGTAGATGAATGCATCACGGGACTTCACTTGCTCCGACAACGGTTTCACTTTGAGGCGAGGAAACAACTTGTACAACATTTTGCTAGACTTTAAAATCCTCAGAAGGTGAGGTGACCTTTTATAGGCGTTTGTCGCGGCCCAAGTTCAGTGAGTTTAGCGAGTTGGAGGAATAATTAAGTTATTAACGAAAGTTTTTGGCCTGTTTTTGTTTATTTATGTACAAGTTTAAGCCAACAGTGAGAATGAGTGCAGTTGTTAAAGATGGCGCTGCGGAATAAGGCCCCAATGAAATAAGGCCCCAAAAAAAAAGAAATAAGGCCCCAAAAATTTATATGGAAAACAAAAACAACGATTTTTTCTCAAATTTGGGGTGTTATTTCATTTTTTTGGGGCTTTATTTCCTAAATAAAATTTCAAATGAAATAAGTCCCCAAAGAAGAAATGAAATAAGGCCCCAAAAATTAGGTTTGCGGTCTTATTTCATTTCAGGAAATAAGACCCCAATTTTTAATATGAATTTTTTGGGGTCTTATTTCATTTCTATTATTTTTGCTGATATATGGAAAAAAATTCCAATAACGGTTAATTTTCTTATCTGCCTGCGTTTTCTGACTTAGTATTTGATGCATTTTTGTACAGATGTGCAAAAGTACCGTTTTACAATTAGTTCAGTGATAAGCTTTTGAGTTTGTTGATCAGTTTAGTGATTTGCATTGTGTAAAGCAGACGTTCAAGGGAGATAAAATTATGAAGTGTGAAAAAAATTGTTGCATTACGGCGAACTGAAATTTGTTCTACGTCAAAGAACAGAAAATGCTGTATTTTGACGAGGTAATTATATTGTCTATTTTAAAAAATCTTAGCGACGCAGACGAAATTTTTTTTATATGAAAACTTTTTATATTATATCAAAAAAAATTGTGTCAATGTAAGTAGGAAAATTTTTTACAAAAAATCGCGCGATTTTTGTGTAAAAAATTTTCATTGTCTTTAATGTTTTAGGTAGTTTGTTTCACTAAAAATCCAAATAAGAAAATATTTTAAAATTTTATATTAGGTATTTCCAATAGTTTTTATTTTATTGAATAAATTGAATAAAGCAATAAAATGAACAAAAAAAATAGAATTGAAAAATTGGGGTGTTATTTCATTTTTCAAAATGGGGTATTATTTCATTATGAAATAACACCCCAAATTTGGGGCCTTATTTCATTTTTGTTGGGGCCTTATTTCATTTCAGTGGGGCATTATTTCATAATTTAAATTGGGGTATTATTTCATTATGAAATAACTCCCCAAATTTGGGGCCTTATTTCATTTTATCGTTTGGGGACTTATTTCATTGGGGACTTATTGCCTGCAGCCGTTAAAGATATTTACAAACGACAAATACCCTAACCAAAGTCATCAAACAAGCAGCATATACTTAGCCTTAAATAAGTTAGGCCATCTAAGTAAACCTTTTCTCATCAAAGTGAGAGCACATTTTGCGCCACAATCACACACACTCACACTTGCTCACGCACATACTCAGCGAAAGTGGCTCCATAAAAATATATCACAGATGAAAGGGGAAGCGGGCACATTCACAAGACATCAAGTCAAAAGGTTAGCTAGGCAGCCGCAGATCTTTTTGAATCGGCGGTCTTAAGAAAATAGTTCATACGCAGCGTGCGCCGCGTGTCTCAAATGCCACAAATACCCCGAGATAGGAATGAGAGGAGTTGGCGGTGAAGGCGGAGCAGGAGTAGGAGGTGTGAAGACTTACAGAAATAAGCCAAAGCCAAGGCTGTTGTCCTTTGGCAGCTGGCATGACACTGCAACTGCCAGCGTCTGCAGTTTTTCATCTAGAGATTTATTGAATGGTTTTATTAACAATCAATGATGCTTATGAAATTGATGGAAATCTAATCGAAAATATATTTATTTAGTTGAAGTTGAAAAATTAAGGGATTTTAGGGGAAGATAAAATAGGAGACGAATTTCGGTGATTGGGCAAAATGTTAAATGTTTTAAGGAATTTATTCATTTTTGTTAAGTCAGAGAAGATTCAGGTCATCTTGTCTGGCATTTAGAGGTCAATTTTAGTTACTTTAAATTCGGTTTAAAAAAGAAAACAAGACTGTTGGATCCTTTTAATACAAGTAAAGCCAGAGGTATCCAAAAGAATAGAACTCCGCCAATTAATTCAGTTAACAATTCAGACAATACTTTAATTTCCAGAGATAGCAATTAGACAAATACATAAGACAGGCAGGTCAAGGTTATTAATCAAACGTCATCGCAGTATCGAAAAATCCGTGGCTCAGTCCTCAGTATCGAATCCAGTTCCACGGCTCAGGTTCCCAGAGTCAGAGCCCCGGTTCACTACAACAGGATGCAACTTTTTTTCAGTTCGAGTATTGGTAAATAAAGAGATTTTTCTCTGAGTTGGAAAAATTGTTTTTATATGTTCCAAAATTATGTTTAAAACATAATAGAACGAATTAATAAAAATAAACTAGCCACAATTTGAACTAGGGTATTTATCCATCCACATTGTTAACTGTTTCTTATTTTGCCACAAGTGCGAAAGTTCACATTGGCTTCTTAAAAGTTTAACGATTTACTTTTACTCTAAAAACCTTGAAAAAGATTTTTATTTGCTAAAGGCCTATTTCCAGATGACATAAAAATTTATTTCGGCACAATACTTCATTCAAATAAGACTGCTTTGCAATAGCATTCAGATTTCAAATCAGTTCGAAAGTGTTTCTATTCATGTGAACTTCAACATAATAATTGATTTTTATGTCATCTGGAATCAGGCCTTAAAGGTACAAAACCTAAGCCCTGCGAAAACCATTATAGTACCGTTCACTAGAGCACTATTCACATGCAGGAGCATATCCGGAAAATCGTGGGCACCGCACATTCTCCAATGGTGTAATGATAGTTCAGACAGGATGTTGTTTTGCTTTATTTAGGTCACGTATGAGCGCAGGCTTGGTTCAACACTGGGAGTTTTTCGGCTAGGGATCGTCGGTCGGGGAGGATCTTTTGCTCATGGATGTAACTGGCTATCAGACAAGAGAATGTGTTGACCTTGCCTTCAATAGATGTTATACCCACGGTTGCCACTTGAGTATAAAATAATGCACCAAAAAAATTTAAAAAAAGAACCATTTTCATAAAAAAAGAGCCAAAAAGTTTTTCATCCTTATTTATGTTACAATTTCAATATATCTCTTTGTCAATGACTTAAAATCGCACATCCATTTCATTTCTGAAGTGTTCCTAAACATACAAATAAAAATTAAAAATTGTTCTTGTACCTTTTAATTAACTTGTTAACATTTAAAATAACCAAGACAGTCAATATTGATTATTATATCCAAAACAAATTTCTTCACTTATTCGTGTTATATATTCATTTCATTGAATATAAAATATCTCTTTTAATTCCATTTCTTGAGAATTCTTAAAAGTACAAGTAAAAACAATCAATTTTTTTATACCCTGAACTCATTAAAAATCAGTAAAAGAGGATCATAAATTTTGTACAAATGTATGTAACTGCCAGAAAGAAGCACCTCTGACACCATAAAGTATATATATTCTTGATCAGCATCAACAGCCGAGACGATTTAGCCTGTTTGTATGATAGCGTCGATTTCAGAGAATGTAATATATAGAGCCACAATTTTTGGCATGTAAGTAGATGTCCGCGCAAAAACACCGAAGATATGCAAGTGCGCCACCGCAATTAAATTTTAAAATAAATGGAATTCAAACCTAAAGGAACCACAGTACTTGTACAGGGTATTTTGCTGTCGGGGCACTCGACCGAAACACTCTTACTTGTTTGTATTTATCATGATTTTCAATATTTGAAAGTAATTTTTTTTTTTAAGTTTTAGACCACACATAATCTGAATATGTATTCTTACAGAGCTTCATACTGAATAAAATTCAAGTCTGTTTTGATGCTGTGTGGAATGGAAAATATATTTCTTATATTTCCAACTAATTCCTTAAAGATTTCAATATTAATCCCATTTTTACTTTTGCCACTTCTTCCCAAAATATAGAAATCTCCTTTTCTTTTTGTAACTTAGCTTCTGTCAACTTTAACACGTCCCATTGGAAATAATTTCAACATAATCCGATTAACATAAATTCTTCAAGTTTTCACTTAGTGGCATTATTTCAGTTTCTTTGCCCAAATTACGTTGGCTTGTGCAATCATAATGAGAGATTTAATACCGTCTCGTCTAAAATCAAGACGCTGCATTTCTTTCACAAGCGAAACCTAGTTAAACTCGCGTACCGTTTCCTTTACTTTTAAAGTTGTGCAATTCGCTATACACTGGCTATCCATATATGTATGTAACAATACAAAAATGTTGTCAACGCGCCAAAAATAAGAATTTAAGTCGCTAACATTAAATCTACTAAGTTCCTTTCATACTATAAAAATATATTTAAGATATTTAAAACTATCAATTAGTGTTGGCAGCGAAAAATATCCAGGATCTAATTTAGGTGTCGAATAATGTTTCACCTTTTTCGCTTAAGCCAATTATAAGAAAAAAGAGCCAAAACGAGCCAATTCCAATAAAAAAGTGCCAGTGCACCAATAGGATAAAAAAACACCAGTTTTGGTGCAAAAACACCAAGTGTGGCAACCGTGGTTATACCAAACTAGGAGATATTATTGGGTTTGATGTTATCCCAATTACCCACCCTTCCATGTTAGCAATGGTTCCTTCGTTTCATGTTAACCCTATTCAATATAGATGCCGACTGATTTCGACACCCCCATTCCTTTGCTCTAGTTAGACTTGTTTATAAATCATAATATATTTAATACTTCGATAATTCACAAACTCGGCTTTAATGGTTGCATATAGTAAGATAATAACAATATGAATTTGGATAATAACAAAATTAACTTTCAATTCGAATCATGTTAAGTGAAGGTTCAATAGGTAGAGCCACAGATTTTCATTTACAATACTTAATCCACATGCAGCAAAGTTGAAGCTTAGGTGGGTCTTGATCACTTGTAGGGAGGTTAGGGCAAAGAGCATCTGCAAGGTGAAACTATGTGTATGTTTAGCAAAAACCAAATCCAGGAGTGATGTTCCTAGGCCATACGGATATGCCCAGGGTTTTGCGCCTTCCACTGTAGTTGGCTACCTGCGGCACATCAAAGATTATGGAAGCACCTGGTCTATGTAGCTTTGTTTTACAATGGAACTCATGTAACGCTGTTTCTAATATTCACCTGGTCAATATTCAAAGAGTCAGTTGTCACTTAAGGCTTAATCTCATACAGAGACTCGAATATAAATATGTGACAGGGAGTCTGAATTGGAGCGTCACTCAATACACACGTACACACATATGTATGCAGAATTTATGCGTGTGCGCTTGTGTCAATTGATTAGCCACAGATAAGATTCCTCGCAATAGTTAAGTTGGACTTTATGATGTCGCAATAGGGTTGGTAATACGTCTTTAGAGACTTTTAACCTTCTTGGTCTGATAGCAAACGGAAATGGTCAGAATCACGACGAGAAGTTAGCTTCGATCGTGTAATGTGTAATCGTTAGCAACAGTTATTGATCAACAAGAGACATGGGGTATTCATGCTACTGTTCCGTATATTTCCATTTCGTTTCGTTCAGCCTTTACAATGGCTATACCTCATGGTTGTGAGACCGTTGCTCACTTATGGAGCTGTTGTGTGGGAAGATGACCGAAGCCATGCGTATCTGTCCTACAGCTGCAATCGAGTTTTTTATGGAGCTACCAAATCATTTGCCTGAAGAAATAAACAACACTGCTTAGACTAACTGCAAAAGGAGTGTGTAGAAACCACATAGTAAGCCTCAGAGATTCTGAAAAGCTGGAGAAGGAAAACCCTTGGAACAGCCTCCTGGGTAAACACCAATGAGACGAGACAAGCTAAAGCAATATGAGGAAACCACAACCTCACAAGGTTCCAAAAGTTAATTCGACTAGGGAAGAATACCCTCAGGATTTTCACAGGGCTCTACATGGGTCACAGCAGACTTAGGGGCCACATGTACACGTTGGGAATAACATACGCCCAACTTTGCAGATGAGAAGAGAAGGGGGAGTCTTCTGACCATTTAATATTACACAACCATGATTTGGAAAACACATTCTACACTCAAGCACTCAAGCAATGTCAGTAACTAAGAACCCACAAAATTCCTGGCATTTTTACAGGAAGTAGGACTGCTAGGAAAGTGCTAGTCTCAGGAAAGGGACCCCGACAGCAAAATACCCCTTTACCAAGAAATGTGGTTCCTATGGCTTTGACTTCCTAAGCTTATATTAAGTTAACTTCTTTTCGACTAAATATTTTTTCGTGCTTCTCATAATTATGAATTTTCATTTTTTAATAGGCCTGCTTTTTACTTAAAAATTTATTTGAGCGCATTTTTTGCACATCTTTGGTGTTTTTGCTCGGATCTTACTACGTTATACAGAATAGATAAATATTGGGCCTTATTTAAAATATGTTCATAATATTTCTTTCTTTTAAATAAATATTGGTATTCCTGAAAGTGACTTAGACTGTGCTGTCATTTCAACATTCTACACTCCAAGATCTAGTAATAAAAGAATTATTTATTGAATGCATTTTGAAAAAAGATTACGAGTCTGCTTAAAGGGATAAAAGATCAGTGGAAAAAGTACAATGGACGGAGTCAAAAATGCAGCAGTTTTAGGATTGACTTATCAAAGTTTGTGTTTGACTTAATCAAAGATGTTCGGAAATCCATATTATCCACTATTTCATTCCGCTTCTTCCTATCAAGCCCTTGCAAGATGTTGATTATGTTATCGAGAACGTACGCAGGGGCGCGCAGATTTTATAGTATGCTTTGAAAATTTCTGATAGAACAAAAGTTGTGCCAAATATGCTGAATAGCAATACTTCGGTCGGCCACTGCATCCTGTGACACTTTTCTCCAGGCAAAGAATTAGGGTCTAAATAAATTCGTTTGCGAGTGACTGACTGATCCTTATTAAAGTTTCGGTGTCATTTTTCCTTTTTTTTAGTTAACCCCTACGCAACCCATCACATACCCTCCGTTAGTCGGGACTTCTCATTACAAGCAGATGTGCCTCTTTTTTAAGGGCTATATGGCTATATAATAATAAGGGCTTTATTATTACTGCATTAAATTTATGTAGTTTGTGTAATTTTTGTGACTGGTGCAATAATTCATAAGTATTCACTAGACGCTCCATGAATTTTTGTCAAAAACGAGAGCGTAAGTTAAAGTCGGCTCTAACCGACTTCGATATACCCGTTACCATGAGAAAACATGCTTAACAGTGTTCCTGCGTTCCCTAGGGTGACCATCCAAAAAGTAAGCAACATTTTTTAGGTGGGAGGGGGGTGGGGGTGCTTGGTTCACTTTTTTGCTCATAACTTGAGAACCGTTCATCCGACTTTATGATTTCTTCGGCAAAATCATTTTGCTAATTACTAACTATCTGTAGAAGGTACGAACCGTCTATCTTCAAAACTGTAGGAGATATAACGATTTTTCCAAATTGCGGGGGCGGAGTGGGCGTGGCCAAAATTTGAAATAAACTTGATCTGCGTGCAGATAAAAGAAGCATTTGTCCCATACATGTCAAACCTCTATCTCTTACCATCTCTGAGATCTAGGTGTTCATACAGACAGACGGACAGACGGACAGACGGACGGACGGACAACGGACATGTCTATATCGACTCGGCTGTTGAGCTGATCAAGATATATATACTTTATATGGTCGGAAATGATTCCTTCTGTCTGTTACATACATTTGCACGACTTTAGTATACCCTTTTTACTCTACGAGTAACGGGTATAAAAACTAAGTCTTGTAGGCCCCAGGATAACTTTTTGTATTAATTCGGAACTAGCCAACATTATTGAACTAACTCAAACTAGTTTGAAACCATGCACACATTAAAGTAATAGGCATGGAACTGCTTCTGAAAAGGACTCATACCAGTTCGGAACCAACCCTAACCAAATGCCGCTAATATTGCTTTTGCAAGAAACTAAATAAATCAATTTGTTCAGGAGAGGAGGAAAGCGGCTGCAGGCTAAACAACATAAAGAGTTATGCTTGGCAAATATGTAGTGTTCTGTAAATAGGATTAAATGCAAACAGACAATTAATAAAAACAGCAACAGGTTAAGCTACATTTTGCTGTCTTTGATGTTGGCAGTGCTGAGTGAAAATGTGTGTTTTTGCTATTGTAGCAATTTTTTGTGTCCACTTGACTCCGAGATTACTTGATGTTTGCTGACCGAGCGAAACCTTCTTTTTAGTTGAGGGCAAAAACACACGTAGGGCAGTCCGAATGCGCAGGCGACTTTTCAGAACAGGGGGAAATATGCAACTAAGTTTATCCAAAGGCAGAAATAAGTCTGTCGCGTCAACTCAGTTAACGTTTTATTTATTTTTCAGGTTGTTCTAATAGACAATTTGGTTATAAAAGTGTCGGCTAGCCGGTCAGAAAAACTAGATAGAGCGATATAAAATGCTGGACCAATCGAACTCGCCTGTCATCGTTGATAGATAACTCAGTAACACTGCCCTGAGTACTGAATCCGATTTCAAGGATCTAGTTCCCGGAGTCAGATCCTAGAATCGCTACGTTCGGGGGTGCCACAGAAATCTCTAGAGATTTAATTTTCTCTAGTCTAGTCAGATGTTCCAATTGAAGTTCAAGCCTAGTACGGAGGGCGTTCGAATTTTCCTTCAGCTGTCAAACTCCATATAAAAAAAATAGCTTAAGGAATTTTTCCTTGCCTCATTCTGATGTTTGGTACGCAGAAAGTTAAGAAATACACTCAAGGAATTTTGAGAGTTCCCATATCGATGAAGCGTGTGGACTGTACCGAACAGCTGATATTCCTTCAAGAGATATTGTGCAGTCATTTTTTCCTTGTGTCAATTATCAAAAGACGAGGCAAAAGTACAAAAATTTTAGTTATGACGACAAAAATGCATTAATTGATGCAGTAAAACACAATGCATGATTGTGGGACATCACGAATGACAAGCATCTGGACACCGCACTTACAACAAGTGTTTGGGAAGCAGTTGCGCCATATTGGAATCTTGTCATGTTGGAGGGCACGTCCCAATGCACAAATTGACCCATCTTTCGTTGCAGCGATATGTGCACCTGAGTGAGGTCCCTCGCCCGGAATGAAGTTCCAAATGGAAGTAAAGCAATTATAATTGGACTTATCCGGCCTCGTGCAGACCATTAGATTTTTGGCAACAGGCGGATCCAATTCCGAAGTCCTACTCACATTCTTCAGCATAACAGCTGCCACTGCAATTGCAACTTCATCCATGTTGTACATAGTGCCTCATTTTATTTAAATCTTATAGTTATGTCAAAACACAAATCAGCTGGCCAATTTATTTATTTTCCGTTTTCAGTATGTTTTTTAATGTTATCTGGTCACACTGCCTTTTACATTCCACAAAAAGGAATATCAGGCAAACTTCTGAAAAGAAAATTCGAACGCCATCCGTACTAGGCTTCATCTCTTAAAAACGGGGCTGAATCTCTCGCCAAAAATGTCCCTTATTTTAGTTATGGGTTAATTTAATGTTTAACTGAAATATTTTGATTCTGCTATATGTTTAATGTTAAATTTTTAAATTATAACTCAAATTTAAGTGATGTTTTTCATAAATATAATGAAAAATTTATAAATTTGCTGGCGCCAATTCGCTAGCTGTCATGTAGAGGGCGCCACCATCGACAGAGGGAGCTAGTGGGAAGAGGTTTGCGAGTTCTTCTAACAAAACACGGTAGGTTTGAAACCAACCAAAAGAAATTTCTGTGCAATCAAAGAATTGGAATTCGGTTGGGATTTGGTTGGAAGAGGTTTCTGTGGCATCCCCATTATGTTATAAGTCAGTGGCCGGCAAAACATACATGCTCATTTTGGCAATGCAAATGGGTTTTTAGTAGCGCGAGAGCGCTCTCATTTATCACTTGTTTGTTTGCAAAAAAGAGGAGCGCTCTCAGTCATCTAAAGAGAGCTTTCTGTTATAAATGCATACCCAAATAAATTATTCCAATCTCAATACTCTCAATCGAAATAATCAAAATCGCTTAAAGTTTCGCTTAAACTGTGTATCCAACCTCAATGCCTCCAGTGGTCGCAGTTCAAGGCAGAGTTCCCCCTCTTACTTAATAAAGTGCAAACAGGCAAGTGATTATTTCACAGCTATTGTTCAACGCCCCCGACGCTCACGCTGACCAGCGACAGGACATGGATGTTGGGATGCAACAAAAGGATTTGCGTAATAAAAAAAAAAAAAACAAAAAAAAGCAAGAAAGATGTGAAATGGTCTCGCGGAAAAACTGCGAAAAAAAAAGAAGATTGTTAGTAAGAAATATACAATGAAAACAAAAGCCGAGCAAGGGATACAGAGGCTGGATGGGTCAACTGCCCTGCGTGCCAAGTGTGCTGAAATTTACGAGCTGGTTTATGGCCGCACACGGATATGGAAATGGACACGACACGCACTCACCCACACACGGACACAAACTCAGAGGCCACTTAGCTGGCATTCATACGAGTCGTTTCTCTTTGCAAGGAACTCTTGTGAATTTTTAAGCGGTTTTTTATTCACTGTTATTGAAATTTATTAATTGTGGAAAAATGTGTATTATGATTTATATCCTAGTAGCATTCCCATTCAATGATACCATCAAACAGTACCAAAAAACCTTCACCACATTTCCCCAAAATAAAATATGGCCCAAACTGCTGTTGTCATGGCTCACAAAATGATGACATTTCCTAAACCAGATAACCACAGGGGCATGAAATAAAACACTAAATTATATACATAAAATTCATGCGTTTGTTTTGTTATAATAATAACTTATGACAGACATTTTGTCTGCTTGCATTTGTTTTACAAATTTAATGAGCTAATTTTGGGCAATAACATTTGCATTTCTATGTGCGACACTCTGACACTTTTCCCAATTGAAATATGTATTTGCTTAATTGAATAATGAAATTGTTGGTCAATTCTGATTAAAACAACAACAAAAAATGCTCTGTGCACTCTTCACAAATGGGAAAGCATCATCAATCAAATGGCTGAAATGCTGACGCTAATTGCAATTTGTGGTCAGACCCTGTCGATACCCAAACAGTGCATCCTTTTTGCCTATTCGATCGAACAGGTCAGGTTTGGCAATTCCATTGAAAGCGGCTTCACCTTACCGGGAAACTCATTCAATATGTGCGCTCAGGTAGCTAAGTACATTTTTTTTAATATTCAAATGAAGTTTGGCCTGCCCAAATGCGTTTCTTATATCGTTAAACAAATATGCCTTTGATCTGTGGCCTAGTCAGGCAAAAATATTCCTTTCAATGTTATTCAAATGTAGATTACTGCCAATGTTTCATTTCATTTTTGCTTTGAGCAACATTTTTTGGTCAAGCAGCCTTACTTTTACGAGCGAAATGTAACAGCTGGACATAACCACTATATATTTTTGATGGTTATGCCAGAAGTTTCATTTTATGGCCCACTAAACCAAAAAGGAAGCTTATAAAGTGAAGAATGTGTGTCGGTGTAATAGGTTTAAAAGCGATGACTACTAAGTAGTTGAGTTCCTAAGTCCTTATTACACTGAGAGAAATCTTTTAAAGCCTCCTCTGACTGTCTGCTGACATCCCAATGTGTTAATCACAGCAACCGCGTTGGCATGCACCGAAAAATGATTGCCAAACACATTATCTGTATTATTAATGAGCTGCATGCCGCACATGCCACACGATTGGACATGCCGTGCGGTTGGCAGTCGCCTTTGGTGTGACCATTGTTGTTGGTCGGTTGGTTGTCACTTTTGGGTGTTTAATTAATTGAAAGCATTTTTACCGACGCTTTGCGGCTGTTGCTCGTCGCTTGCATCTTTTGTTTCCCCACTCCCCCACTCTCTCTCTCTCTCTCTCCCCGTGCAATAATATTGACTTTCCGGCAAGGACAATAAGGACTATTTCGCATGCAAATTAAACGCAGTCGTATATATCGCTGGCTTTCTCTTTCTTCCTGTTAATTAAACGAAATACTCGCATTTATGCAAAATGTTTATTCTCTTTTTCAGCATATTTATGGTTTAATATATTAAATTTGCAAAAATAAACAATAAAGAATGAAATGTGAAAGAGTATATTGCATTTAATCAAAACCATGGAAAATGACAATTAAAAGTTATTGAACAAATAAATTTAATCGTATGAATGGAGCTCACCAGATTAAATGAGCCGACGATATACTTAGACGACATTGTGTTAAACTTAAAACATTATAACTATAAAGGAAATATTTGTTAAACCCTTACAGTTAGAACTCAGCGGAACGAGCTTAGCTCATCTAGCCATGTCCGTCTGTCCGTCAAATCAGCTAAACATTCATCGCTATCAACCGCAATCAGATGTCTATGGCATATGGCTGTCATATTTGTGCCCTTTCGGATTTCTTCTTCTCGAACACGTGAGCCCTGATAGTTCACGAGAGGCTTATCTAACCTAAAAAATATTAAATCTCGGCTCAACAAAAAATTTCAGAAGTCTGGATCCCGCGTGGATTGTGCCAAATATTCGGTGGCACGATCCAAATTTATGGTTCTCAACTCAGAATGCTATAAGGACTACTTGGTCAGGTGTAAGTTGAGCTTTCAGGATGACCCAAAGAAGTTCTTCTACTTTGTCAAAGCTAAAAAGAAATCCTCTCAATTCGCGCCCTCCCTTTCTTGAGATGATGTATCGGGTGACAACGACGCTGATTTTGCCAATCTATATGCAACATTTTTCCAACGATGCTATTCTGCATCTGCTAATAATCTTGTCTCTAAATATCCTTATTCTGTTGCAAATTCCAACTGCATTGTATTGTGTCTGCTCGTCTTCCCACCGATCCTCCTCAACTGGATAAAATCTTAGTTAAGTGAGAGATCTCAACGAGTTCATTTCAAATCAGTACTATCCAGATCCATTAATGTAACTACAACTATTTAACCTTTTCATTTAACCCATTCGCAGGCACTGGTGTATGCCGATGAACTTCTGGGCAAAATTATAATACACTTTTCAAGTGTATAAAAATATACTATAAATTATTTTTGACTTTAAACAAGGAGGATTGAGATGAAAAATATGGTAATGCAAGTTATAGTTTAGACAAAGGCTTCGGAAGGGTTCGTGATGAGCGTATTTTGTTAGGCAAGGCTGTGTATATTAGATAACAAAGCGATAGAGACGATATCTCCTGACAGGAGTTTCTTTCGGTTCTTAACAGAAGGCAGGTTGATTAGGCGTAATGTGTCCTCGTAAGGAGGAAGATGTATGGTGGAATCCCAGTTTAAGCCTCAAAGATTAACAACTGTTTTTGAACCGATTCCAGTTGATCTTGATATTTTTGGTAATAAGGAGACCATTGGTCTGACTAATGAGACATTGAGTTGCTTAGTGATGTAAAAGTTATTAAATTCCTTCGACCACCGTTAAACAAGTCCGAGAACACCCATTGCCTTGTTTGCGATGACTGATATATGACTACTAAAACATAACTTGCGAACAAATTGTATACCCAAATCATCAACTTTATGGATATGTTCCAAAGGGATGGAATCAATCATATAACCAAACTCATATGGTTGATAACGACTAAAAGACATACATTTACACTTGCTGAGATTAAGAGGAAGGGAGTTTAAATCAAATTGCAGGAGAAGAGGAGACTTGGGGTCCTTATACGACAAACAAAGTTTGAGGTCATCGGCATACACCAGTGCCTGCGAATGGAATAAATGAAAAGGTTAAATAGTAGGGGGCATAGAAGGAATCATCTCTGACCACATAAAGTATATATATTCTTGATCAGCGTGACGAGCTGAGTCGATTAAGCTTTGTCCGTCTGTCTGTCCGTCTGTCTGTTTCTACGCGAACTAGTCCCTCAGTTTTGAAGCTATCGAGCTGAAACTTTGCACAGAGTTTTCTTTTCTCTGCACGCTGCTAATATGTCGGAACCGACCGGATCGGATAACTACTTCTTGTAGCTGCCATACAAATGATCGGTCGAAAAATGGATTTTAATGAGAAAAACTGTTTTTTTCTCAATATTACCGCTTTCAATCACGGTCATGGGTAATATTAAATGTTTTTAAGCTGATCTGCGAAGTTTGGTCGAAGTCGCTAACCGTTGAGACAAGCGATTTTATAAAAACTTCGGCACGGACGAAGTTAGCCTTGCCTTTCTCGTTTTAAAATTTTTTAATTTAAAACGTTAATGGATTACGTCCAATCCATTTTGGATAAAGATCATTTATACTCAGCTTTAAGATTAAACAATCTCTTTTTTTAAATATATTCACCATTTTGTATTTTTAGGTAAGGGTGGTGGGGGGATGTATGTATTTGTCTGCCTGATTCCACCCACACGTATATGTACACTAGACAGTACCTGCCTTATATGAAAAGTAATATTTTTTCTAGCTCTCTGCACAGCATGGCACAAAAAATTATATTTATAAAACATATAAAATATTTTATAAAGAATTTATTAAAAATCCAGAAGCAGAAATTTGAACGTTTAAAGGCCTCGACAAGGCTTTAGAAATTCCAATTTCCCATTACTTTGGCAGATACTTTTTAAAAAGATTTGGACCAAAAAATTTAATTTTTCAGATTCCGATTCTAGATTTTAGATTGATTTTTTTTCTCAGTGTATATGGTATAGATGCCATATAAAAGATAAAAAAGCTTTAGTAGGAAAATTATCTATATATAAAAATCTTGTGTCACGTTTTTGTTAGCAAACTTTTCCGTAACGATTTACCGATTTGAAATTTTCCATTTCCCACTGCAGAGCATTCTTTTGAATTGACGTTGCAGCAAACTGCTTATCTATCACACTGTGTTGTATTATTGTGAAAATGGCTATCGTTATCGGAATATCGTTTTTCATCAATCTTATCAATTCGGCCGTTCCGGACTGCTGTGTTATAGTAAACAATACCAGCAACATGTAGGGGTGGATGTTTGGGCCGTCGAACGGTTGCAGGAACACACACAAGTGCGCCGGACAAATGTTAACACACGTAGAAGAGTTGACCGACAACGCCAACAAGTACATCGAGCATTTACCTCTACGTCGTTCCCTCGTCTCGCATTCGAGTATGAGCCAGATATTAAATATTCCGCTCATCCGAAAATCCTGCTATGGACAAAGAATGTACCAACTATAATGCGCTCAAATTTAAAAATAAGTCCGCCGAGATGAGACGCCACCAGAACCGTTGAACGGCTTGCACATCGGCACGGATCCAGATTTAAACCTATTTCTTAAGTCCATTCGTGGATTTAATTCATGCTTTAAAATGACTTCGTTCGGAGCCACAGAAATAATGCAGAATACAGCCGCAAATGGTAAAATATTTAATACAACCTCCAGATGGATATTGCTTAAATATTAAACAACGTGATCCCGCCACAGGCAATTCATTCATTACGAACATCGTTACTCATATGTTTTATGTTGAACTAAATCACTTAAAATAAATGTTAATGAGTTAAAGGGTGACACGCGAGACAGCAATAATGGGGAGTTGATGAAAGTTGTCGGATTCTAAACGAAAAATTATGCTTCATCTGCGCAATTAAAGTATTTACGACACCCAACTGGGCCGTTCCGGACTAAAACCGAGAAACTATCTGAGGGGTATAGTTCCGAGGAATAGTTTGGTAAAACATAGGTATATTGTTATAAAGTACTGAATTGAGCTATTTCAATTTATGAATAAATAAATAAATAACTTGGATTAAACGAACAGTTTAAAGCACTTGGGACTAGCTCCAAACAAATGGAACTACGTTAAACAGTGGGCCAGCTTCTCTGTCTTTTCCCACATCTCCACTTTATCTCTCTCTTTAGAAACATAAATTATATGAGAAAAATGACCACAGATCTCTTTGGACCTTATAAATATTATTCCTTAAATTTGGTTTCTAGTGCAGCATAATAAAGCTTATTAAGAGTTTCCCGTTGCAGGGTACAGGTATATTCCAAAAATACCCAGGAAATGCAAAAAGGGTCAGTCTGAAGGAAAACTGAAAGCCTTTTCTGTAAATTACACACTTGAGTTTTTCCGTGGAAGCAACTAATTAAAACTATACCACACTCACTACACACTTAACTTGCGCCTGTCCCTTTGAATCCACACATTCCACTTTAAAACCAAACATTGGACAACGTATTCAGCTCTGAAAACACTTCATTATCCTTTGAGTGAATGCAATTTATTTTAATTGCAATGCGGCAAAAGCGGAAACTCAAAGAACACAACATTTTAAATGGCCGTAAAATGACGAAAAACGTTAGTAGCTGCTAGCCAAAAGAACTAAAAAAAAAGTCAAAGGGGGAATTTGTTTGGCATTTTTCTAGGTCACGAGCTCATTAAATTTTGATCATCGCGACAACTCTAGTTTAGTGTTTTTGCCAAATACGTGAACTGCCTGCAAAACTAATGGAAATTTCTGACCAACGAAAAGTAAAAGGCGGGGAAATTCCAGACAAATCGCGTGCTCAAGAGACAAATGTCATTTGCAGCTGCTTGGCAGGTAGTCAAGAAAGCGCCAGCTGCTAAGGATTTTCCCAGAACAAGAGGCAAAGATTGTGCGAGCAGGTAGCAAGTGCCTGTGGTATAAATTGAAGAGAATCTCAATCTGAGGCAGCATTGCTTCCTGGACTCTAGAGACAAACACAAGTTCCTTTAAATCAATGGCAGAACTACTCTTCCCTCAACTGGAGCGACCATTGCCCACACTGCCTTCCCTGCACTACACACTCTTCGCCTACCGTGAGGAACTGCGTCGCCGGGATGCTCCCTTCATGAAGATGTCCACCATCAAGTTGCATCTGACGGATAATTTGATCCTGCAAACCATCAAGAATATACGCCAGTACGATACGATTGAGATTATGAATCTCAATCAGGAGATTACATTCAAGCGTCGCCTGACCAAACAGATGCGAAAGGTACGCAAACTGGAGAAACTGGGACTGCACATCGATCCACGTAAACTCAATGAAGTTAAATGGCAGTGAGCAAAAAGCAGCTACTAATCTGAGATGAGAAAAAAAACACACATACTCTAAGCATGTCAAAAAAATAATAATAATACAAAATTCAACCAGTTTCTAAAACTCAATAAAATGAAAAATTAATATCTATAATTTTATAAAAAGACAATAAAAATTTTAAAATGAAATGGAAATGTTTTTTTGAACAAGTTGTCATGGTGTTTATCCTTAAGATTTACAGCGAAAAAAGGTATAACAAGGTTTACTTGTTATTATACGAAAGAAGCAGAAACTATCCTCCCTTCTAAGAGACTAATGGACGCCCACCTAAGGCTGACTAGAAAATTTGCTTACCTAGCAAGTACACAACACGCGTATGCCATTGGCAAATTCCGTGGAAACTACTCTAAAGCTAAAATATACTCTCTGACAGCAGCACAAGGTGCTTATGCACTTTGATAAGTGTGGGTGTACATAAGCCACTAATTAAGTTTGTTTGTGGGAAGTTGAATTTCCAATGAAATCTAGAAGCCAAAGCTGAAATGGAATAAAAAAAGTTTTCTCAATCGGGGGGTGCCACATAAACCTCTTCCAACCCAATTCCAATTCTATGGAGCCACACGCACTTATTTTGGTGGATTCAAACCTCTTGTGTTTTGGAAAATTAGCCAAATTTAACTCTTCAAACTATATTGATAACAAAATTAATTTTGAAAATAAAAGCAACATGATTTTTCTGTACAACGAATTTTAATTAATTTGTTTTAATATTAAATTTAGTTTTTTGGAAAACCAACCGTGACTGCCATATAAGTCAATACCAATTTATCACTCAATCTCAGCTAATAATGCAAGAGCAATACAAGAGAATATGTTCTTAATTCCAATTATTATTTAATAGAGCTTTGGACGAGTGGAGTTCTAAGCCAGTTTGATTCAATGGCTTCAGTTCTATGCCAACAGCAGAAAAGTTAATTTATACCCGTTTCTCGTAGAGTAACAAGTAAGACCGTTGTAGGAGGAAATTTTGCAAATCTGAAACAAACTTGATCTGCGTACGGCCTATACCTATGTACATGCAAAAATTTGTATCTCTATCTTTTAAAGTCTCTGAGATCTACGCGTTCATACTGACAGACGGACAGACGGACATGGCTATATCGACTCGGCTGTTGATGCTGATCAAGAATATATATACTTTATGGGGTCTGAAATGCTTCCTTCTCCCTGTTACATACATTATAATCGAATAAAGATCGATAAAGATGATAAAGATTGAATAAACGGTTCTCAAGTTATGAGCAAAAAGGAAGGAAAGCAGAAACACTGTTAAACATGTTTTTTCATGAGTAGCGGGTATATCGAAGTCGGTTAGAGCCGACTTTAACTTACGCTCTCGATTTTAAGTGTTATTGGTTTCAGCTAAATCGACATTTTATATTCACAAATTAAGCTCGTTAAAATATTGCTTCTCCTTCTTTATTGGCCCGATGCTTGCATCACAACCGTTTGACGGTCTCGGCCGCAGCAACTAATGTCCGCCAGTCGCTTCTGCTCCGTGCGAGCTGGCACCAGTTTTTCACGCCAAGCTTAGAAATGTCTTTCCGCACCTGGTCGTCCCACCTTAGAGGTGGTCGTCCCACCTTGCCTTGTCCCAGTTCTTTCGCATTCATCTTGTAGACCATTTTTGCTGGAGCTTGATCTTCCATACGGGTAACATGTCCCAGCCATCGCAGCCGCTGTTGCTTTATGCGCTTGACCAGACTAGTATCCCCATAGAGCTTATACAGTTCGTCATTCCTTCGGATGCGAAAGTCCTCGCCAACTTTCAAAGGTCCATAAATCCTGCGAAGAATCTTTCGCTCGAAAACGCCAATGGCCGCCTCATCCGCTGATGATATTGCCCATGCTTCTGCGCCGTATTGCAGGACTGGGATGATAAGCGACTTATATAGCGCTATTTTTGTTCTTCGCTTGAGGTTTCTGCTCTTGAGCTCCCTACTTTGCCCGTAATAGCATCGGTTTGCGAGCGTTATTCTTCGAATTTCCAGGCTGATGTTGTTGTCGCCGGTTATCATCGTTCCAAGGTAGACAAAGTCCTCTACAACTTTAAAGTTGTACTCTCCCATTGCAACAGATTGCCCAAGTTGTGTGTACTTCTGTTTCGAGGACACTAGGTACTTCGTCTTGTCATCGTTTACCGCTAAACCCATTAGCTCAGACTGCTTCTCAATCTCTGAAAACGCCTTGCTTACTGCCTGTTCGGTTTTGCCGATAATGTCAATATCATCGGCATATGCGAGTAGCATTACATCTTTATTAAAGATGGTGCCCGGATCTGTTGGCATTTGGGCACTGGCGCAGTATATACTCCATCAGCAGATTAAAGAAGTCACACGATAAGGTGTCACCCTGCCTAAAACCCTTTTTGGTATCAAAAGGTTTGGAGAGGTTCGTTCCTATTTTGACGGAGCTTTGAGTGCTTCTCAACGTCATCATGCAAAGTCGAACGTACTTTGCTGGAATACCTAAAGTAGACAGGGCTTCGAAAAACCTTGACCTTATCGGCGTGTCGAAAGCGGCTTTGTAATCGATAAAAAGATGGTGATTTTCGATGTTTCTCTCATAGGTCTTCTCCAGGATTTGGCGCAATGTGAATATCTGGTCTGTGGTGGATTTACCAGGTCTAAAGCCACACCGATAAGGTCCAATCAGGGTCATCAATAAGCGGCTTTAGAAGTTCACAAATAATGCGGGACAGAACCTTATATGCGAGGGGGGGGAGCCAAACCCCCCTTTTGTGGGCCCCCGGGGCGGGGCCCCCTCTTTTATATTTGGGACGAAAACCCTAAGCTTCAATTAGGCATTTCTTTTTTTCTTTACCCCACCCATTTTCGGTGTGGGGGGTTTCCCCTTTTCCCCCTTTTTCCTCTCCCAGCCTAACAGAACCCCCCCCGGCCCCCCATCAGCGCCTGGCGACTTGTTGTTCTTTAGCCTTCTTATGGCTAAACAGACTTTTAAACAGACTGTTTAAAATATTGCTTAGATATGTTTATAAATATAAATTTTAAAACTTCCTTAACTTTGCTCAATTTTTCGCAAAACGAAAACTGGAATAATTTCCGATTGTCAGTCAAGTTTGTCATAGTTTTATTTATATGGCTTACAGGTGCTTGAAAGGAAACATTTTTAAAGAAATTTTGACTATGGCGCTCTATAAAATCATAGTTCCGATTAATCAATTTTCATGAACTCTTCAGTATATCAAGCCCTGTACAATTCTCAAACAAGCAAAAGATAAATAATTTAGGTAAGGTATTTGTTTATCTCTATCTGTTCACAGTGGGCTTAAGCCCACACTGATAAGGGCCTATCGGTATGCTCATAAGCAGCTTAAGTGGGCAAATCCTTAACTCGCGGGAGTTCTGATAATCTTTAGCGGCCGCTATCGAAATAACAAATCCCTGCTTTTTTTTGGAATTTAGTTTAAGAGTGCATTTTTCAATTTCCCTGTTGAATGTTATATCAGAGTGGACACAGGTGCGAGATGCCAAGAAGTTCTAAACACATGATTGAAGCGTTATTTTAGGTTGCATAAAAATAACAAACTGTGTGAGTAATGAGCTCATACAATTGAACCCCTTTATTGACTACCCATGCTCTAACAATTCCAAAACAAAATTTGATTAAATTTTCATTTTTGCTCTCCACAGAATTTCATTAGAAACTTATTTGACTAAATTAAATTAATTTCCAACCCATTAATGAAAATATGCACTCATTTCAACTTTTTCATCAAAACTACAATATTTTTCGGAATGGAGATGGGAAACTTTAAAAGTGCCACATGCCCGGTAATAAGAGTGCAATGGTTCAAATTATGCCACCGCACACAAGCACAAGTTGCCACAACTTTTCATTAGAAAAGCCAGCAGAGTCTGCTTCCATTACAGCCACCATACAGAGCCAAGAGCTGTGAAATGACGCTTTGATGCATTTGGCCACAAACAATACAACATCAACAAAACAGCAGAGAACTAATGAACTCTGGTTCTGGTTTGGACCATGCTGCTCCACTTGGACAACCGTCGGGCAGAGACAAAATGGCAAAAAGTTGCCCTTGTCATAAAAATGTCATGTAAATAGCAAAATATAAAATTAAATAAAATATTTATGAACATTGTTCATGTCTTTCTTGAAAACTAAGTGAAAGTTTTGTACTTTCAGTTAAACATATAAAAGTAAAGAATGGTTAGCTTACAGGTAAAACAACTCCCTTTAACCATTATAAAATTAATTTTGTTTGCTTAATTCTCTTTTCCTTCTTCTGATATTATCCAATCTCCACATGTAATGGCCGCCAGCCAAGACTGGGTCCTTGTACTTGGAAATACGCTCCTAAAAAGTTTATTTCATCATGTTTTATATTTTTTCATAATTTTATGTGGCTGCATTTGTTTTGTCTATTTTGATGAAATTTGTTGTCGTTTAGAGTATTTTTTTTCTTTATATATTTTTGCTGCTTCTTCTAAGCAAGCATTCAGCAAGCGCTCTTCAGATTTGCTTCCTTAGTTAAGAGTGCACTTGAGGGCAGCATGCTTTTGCTTCTGCCATTCACCGCGTTTTTATCCCCCATCCCCCCCTCCAACGTTGCCATTCAAACAAAAAACGTTCACGTTCATTCATGCTCATTATCCTGTAGATTATTCGGTACTTTAAAGCGCTCAGTGCGATAATAACGATGTTGTGCTGCCAAGGACATTTAGAGTACACGGGGAGAATTTGAAGAACATAAATGTAAGTGGGAAGGTAATTTGGCCATTTTTAGGAAATATTTGACCTCAGCTTAAGGGCTTTAGAATAAGCCGGTCCAAGGTGCGGTTTTACAGATCGGCTTATAAGCACTTTTGGCACACAAACAAAATGAAGTCAACCATTGGAATAAGATAGAATAGGATGCCATAGAACAAGGCCGCGCCAGGACCTTAGTCTTGGTAAGTTAAGAAATCGGTATGTAAACCTTATATTTTACGGAGCAGACCTTCTTCAGACTATGCGGAGGCTTTCAGCAGAGTTTTTAACAGATTCAGATTGGAACCCTGCAGAAGTGGTTTGATTCGGTTCTTTTTTGGTACATCGAATCCCCCGAGCCTTTATTCAGTAATAGTATTTAAGGTCTTTCTTTTAAGATTTAATGTAAATTTCTAGATCTTTAAGCGGGTTATAGCAGAGAAAGCACTTGCTGACTTGCAGACATTGGGAAAAGACTACTTGTGATAGAACCTCCATTCTATGTGACGTGTTAAATGACCTCGAGCCAACTAATACTTGACAATTTGCTAACTTGCTTGGGTAAAATTTTTTTTTAAAAATAATTTTTTTTTTTATCTACTTAGAAGTCAGGGAGCTCCAATAGAGTGAGCATTGTTTTTAAATGGTTTGACCTACGACAAATACCAAAAATGAAAAATCGATTTTGCTCGAAATTCATTTTGGTCGCCTGGAAAAAATATAAAAATCCAAAAATTATTTTTATTTTTCTACATAAGAACGGCACTTCTACGAAGAAAACAGATATCGATGATCAAAATCTGTGAACAAACACAAAGAGCTGTAAGCAATTTATGCAAAAAGTGATATTTTCCTGATATTTTAAAATAAATTTTCGTTGCTTCGACTTTGTTCCGTTTAATTTTATTGTTCGGCCGTTCACTTCATAATTTGACCAAAAACGAAGAAAAGTACAATGTTATTTTTGAAAACACACATATACTCAAATTTGACTGTTAGTTCCTCTACTCAATTGATCCATCTATGGTACGTGTTACACGATTTTCCCTCACCAATACCTTATTTTCTTCGTAAAAGCGTCTCAGTAGAAAAAAAATAATTTTTGTATTTTTTATATTTTTCTAGTCGTTTAAAAATGAAATTTCTTGGATTTTCGAGCAAAAATCGATTTTTGAATATTCTTGGTGGAATTCAAACTACTGAACCGTTCAAAACAATACTCCACGCAATATGGCAGCGCCATTTTCTTTTTTTTATAATATTCTGATTTAATGTCTACCTTATTGACTCAATAGTCAAATGATTGAAAATAATATTTCAGTTTTTAAAAAACATATTTGGAGATTAATTAGGAATGCCGGATATAATATCGCTATATAGAAATATTGATTGTTATGCTAAAAAGACGATATACCATGGTGAAATCAAACCATCAATATTAAGCTGGCTCGAGGTCTCGTTATGCTTGTACATAACTCCAAAAGGCAGGAGCACAACAAAACACAAGAGAAGCTAGTTGGTCGTACAGCTGTTTCATCGACCTTCGCTTACTTGTACTGGAGGTAAGAAGTCCCACTATATTACTGAAGCGATTTATCGCATATCGAATATTTTTGGGGGATAAAATGTGATTCATTAAGAGGTTTTTGTTTTTTCAATTTTCTATATTCAGATATCACGATATCGCTGTTTTGCGCAGACTACTGCAGGATCAGTCTCCTTCCCATTCGATATAAGATTCTGACGCGCATTACTTGTTAACGTCCAAAGCCGCTTATTGACACACTGATTGGTCCTTATCAGTGTAGCTTTAGACCTAGTCAATTCACCACAGACCAAATATTCATTCCAACAAATCCTACAGAAGACCTTCGTGAGAGGCATCAAAAATCACCATCATTCCATCGATTACAAAGCCGCCTTCGACACACCAATAAGGTGTGTCTGCCTTTGGTATACCAGCAAAGTACTTTCGACTTTGCATGATGACGTTGAGAAATATGCAAAATAGGAACGAAACTCTGAGAAATATTTGATACCAAAAAAGGTTTTAGGCAGGGTGATACCCTGTTGTGTGACTTCTTTAATCTACTGATGTATATACTGCGCCAGAGCCCACATGCCAATAGAACGGGCGTATTTCTTCGTAAAGAGCAAATGCTGCTCTCATATACCGAACAGCAAAATCGAACTTGCGGTAGGCAGGGAGTTTTCAGAGATTGAGAGGCAGTCTGGACAAAACGATGTACCTAGTATCCGCGGAATGGAAATCTACTCGTCTTGGACAGTCTGTTACTATGAGAGACTTTAAAGTTGTAGCGGATTTTGTCTACCTCAGAACAACGACAATAACATCAGCCTGGAAATCCAACTAAGAATCACTTTTGCAAACCGGTGCTACTACGGGTTCAGTAGGAAGTTCAAGATCAGAGATCTCATGCCAAGAAGGAAAATAGCGCTATACAAGTCCCTTATCATCTCTGTCCTGCCATTCGGCGCAGAAGCATGGACAATGGCAGCAGCAGATAAAGCGGCGATTGGTTTGTTCGGAGGATTTGTGGACCTTTGTAAGTTGGCGCGGGTTTTCGCATTCGAAAGAAGGACAACCAAACTTCTGACTCTGGAGGAAAAGGCAAGAGGGGACAACCAGGTGCAGAAAGACAATGCCAAGAATGGTGCGACCAACTGGTGCCAGCTCTGGAGGGCATTAATTGCAGAGGCCTAGGCCATCGAACGGTTGTGATAGCCAAAGAAGGAGAAGAAGACGTGTGATTGGTGTCATTCTGTCATTTAATTTTTATACAGGATTGGACGTATCTAATGAGCTCAGCAACAGCGCAATGAAGATCCGCTGTTTTCGTGCCAATTAAACTACCGCCTAATCCACATAAATTAACTGTTTGGTGTGGTATTTCTTTAAAAATGAGGCAGGACAGAGCATAACAGAGTTTGTATTTTATATACCTTTATTATAAACCTACAAAAAACTTGTCCAATTTATTAATATATTAGGCTTGCCCAAGCCCATACAAACATGTATTTTAATTGCTGAAGTTTATTTAACACCTTTCCATATTTGTGACTGATATCGAAGGCTTCTTTTTTGTTTCCCAATATATATCGAGCCCACATCGGGGTCCGTCTTCAAAGGGCTAATAAACAACATTGAACAGATATAATTGACAAGATTTTAGCTATCGAAAAGAAAGCTACATTCGAACCTATACATACATTGATACGGGAAAAGAAACAAGTGCTCGCCACGGAGTTTGATGTAAAACTAATTAAACCTAATGTTTGTTTTAGTCAAGTAAGTGCCTATATATGTATGCGCAGTTCTCTGTATCCGATTTAAAATTCAGCCTAATATTTGTTGGTGTATTAATGATGTACAACATCTCCAGAGTAAATCGCTTATTGCAGTTCGGCTCTTGCTGTAGAATACTTGTGGCATCAAAATCAGGAGAATTTCCGCTCTCTGCACAGTGGGCCGCAATTGCTGTTTTTTGTGTGTTGATCTCGTTTCGTCTTTTGATATCTGACCTGTGTCCAGACAGTCTCGTCTTAAGTTTTGATTTTGTCGTTCCAACATATATTTTTTCACATATGTTGGTCCCGTCTTCAGCGCATGGTATTTGGCATATAAAATTAATTTTGTTTAACGCTTAAAAGACGTCGTATAACAGAGGCCGGCAAAACACCCAAGCTCATTTTAACATTGCGTGTGTGTGTTTAGCTACGCGAGAGCGCTCTCACTTAGCTCTTGTTATTTGTTGCAAAAGAGAGGAATTTAAGCTCGTGTACTGTCAGTGTACCGACGTCGCTGCTGCAGTGGGCTTTTGTATACACAAAAGATAGAAATTTGCTAGACTTTTAATTATCTCTAAGCATATGGTTTTGCACAATTTTCTCTCAGTGTAGATGTTTTGTTTGAGGCTGGCCCAGCCAACTGATTTTTTGATTCTGGACAGCAACTGTGAGGGCAACTTAATGCAGTTTGGCCTCGTCTCGTCCTTGTACTGTCTCCGCTTGTTGATGATGCACTTGATATTTGTCGTATGAATGCGATAGCCTCCCCCTCAACCCCCTCTCAGCACCAACTCATGCCACCAACCTCACAGAAATCTTCTTTGCCATTTAAAGCACATTAAGGGCTTGGTCCCTTAGTCCCTCTTTTATATTTCCAGCTTGGACTCGGGAGTCCATTCAAGAGTCCTGGCTTTTGTTGTCCGACTAGCTCCTGCGACTTTTACTGCACATTGTGTGTGGCTGTCGTTTCAGCTTTTGTGGATTAGTTCGCATTTATTTGTGTGTGTGTGGGAAGCGGCTGCCATCTTTAGTTAATTTTTTGGCCATTTAAATGTTAAATATTTTGAGAGGATTTATTTAGTCCGCTCGGCACCTTTCGGCTCGTAAATCCCTGGCTCAAGGCCCCCGTGTGAGTGTTTGTGCGTGGCGCCCGCTGCGCCGATGTCAAGCTGTTGTCATCATCGTCGCTAATCCCTCGTTTGAGTGGCAAATGCCCAGCCAGAGCGTTTGGGTTAGCGCCTGGATGTCGCTCAGGCTGATGATGTCCGGCTTAGGTAATGGCAATTTAATAAGCTTCTAAAATGTTCTGGTGTGGCCGCCAGCGCACTTAGGCAGCGACATGAGGCAATTAGTTGGGAGTAGGCTTAACTGGGGTGGGGGGAGAAGGTTAAAGGGAATTTTGATTTGAGATCAATGTCCCCTCATCCCCTTTCACACACCTCTCCATTAAAGGCTTACAATAAATACAAACACCCACAGCATGTACTCTGCATAACAACAATAATACATACCAGGACGAAAAAGGACAACTCACAAAAGTCGACAAGCGTAAAATTGACAAACGTTTTTGGCCAAACCTACAACTCGAATAAAAGCAACTACACCGACCAGACGGAGAGGAAGAAGGGGAGAGAACAAAGCAACAACAACAACAACAACTTCAAGAGCAATTGTTACCCTCAGCGCCTTACGCTGCTTGAGCCTGTTGACGATTGTTAGTGAGACATTGACTGAGTGTCCTGTGACAGTACACAACTGCAGCTGGGAGCTGGAAGCTGAAAGCTGGCGAGTCCTGGACAGACGATTTAATGACATTCAAAGCGTTGAAGTGGCCCGACTGGCCAACAGGAAAAGCCTTCTAAGCGGTGTCAGAGTGCATTCTTGTTGACTTACTGACACTTTGTCACTCCCACACCAGTGGGTCAACATTGTATGGGATGGCAACAGGAAATTAGTGCCACAAAAAGGGTTGCTACAGATGGAGGGGGGGAGAGAGTGGCACGAATGCTCATTATTCAGCTCATTTGCATGCGCTTCATCTCTTGACTTCTTCAAGCCGGTTACATATTTGTGCAGACATGCTACGTTATGGTAAGTGAACGTAATGGAAAAGCTTGTGGTTTCTGTTGGTAATTGGGGAATGTGGTTTTTTTTGTTGCCATCCAAAACTAGGAGCTCCACCTTTTGGCACTCAAATCTGTGTCTCCAAAAACGTTTACCAAAATTATCATATCAGATCGGAGCAAGTACATGGCCAATTTCCAACAATGCCATTGCATACTTTACGGCGCCCGCATGAAAATCAAAACCTGATAACATTCGTTTCCGCCAGCGATACGCACACATCCTGAGTTTTTTTTCATGTACATGCATGTTTCTTAATAATTTTTACTCCTCTTGCCACCGAGATGATGTCATAGATATGCTAAGTACTCGCTACTTTTGGGTATTCCCATCGCCCCCAATCTCTGCCCAATCAACGTTTGACTGGCATACGCATTTAGTGTTACAACAAAACACTCGCAGCATGTACGAATCAATAACTAATGCGATTTTGACAACCTGCTACCCAGCATGGCTTTTAATATACTCGTACCCTGCCAAATACCAGCAGCAACAGGAAGCCAGAGCCGGCTGATTTAACTTATGCCCAGCCCCCCTTCCATTGGTAACTACAGTGAAACTGTTCACAGCTCAGTGCACATTCGCATCTCTTGCTGAGTTGTTTCAGTTTGTTTTCAATTGCAAAAGTTTCCATTTGCCGAGTTGTGGTTTTTGTTTTCCCCCTTTTTATTTTCTTGCCTGCTGCTCACAAACGTCTTTGGGTTTGGGGTTTGGCGCTCAGGGAGATAGCGCTGGCTTTTTGGTGCGGTTCATGAAATGAAGTTGTCGTAAAGTAAGTGTAGACACGAGGTGCGTCTGGAAAATGTGGGGGAAGAAAAAGTGGTGAAAGATTAGGAAATGCTCAATGGCAATTAAATTTAAGTTCTTAATTTTTCTCATCATGATTACAAGTGTTTCAATAAATCTTTCTTTATATTTCCGACTGTATTTTATAGATATATCACAACGTAGCAACGGAAAACAATACAGTATGTTGGTCATTTGAAAATTGCAGACTTTTGGGGAATAAATACTTTTTTTCATCTCAACTTATTCACGAGAGCATAAATTTGTCGGTCCTAACCGACTTCGATACACCCGTGTTCCTAAAGGGGAGAAGCCGAAAAGTAAGCAACATCTTTTAATTCGGCATTTTACTATCCGATCTTCATGAAAATTTGTGGGATTATAGATTGGGAATGGTAATATAAATTTTAAATTTAGGATCGAAATCTTTAAAATTGAGGAACTTATTCAAAAAATTGTTTTATTTTGAGGGCAGGTGTGGGCGTGGCAAAAATTGTAAACAAGCTTGATTCGCGTGCAGACAATAAAAGTCTACAATTTAAAAAGCTTTTCAATACTGTGTTACAAAAACTCGAAACCGTAACGAAATTATAACGAACATTTATTTAAAGTTTGAAATAATTTGCTTCGCTTTTCGTACATTAATTTCAAGTTCAGAAGTTGAGGAGATACCTCGCTTTTTTTGTGGACGTTGAAGTGTAATCAAGGGTAAGTTGCAGTTGCTCCTGCTTTACTAAGATGGACATCATAAGAGGCTTCGATGTCATCAATAAACAACCGGCTTAAGGATACTAAATACTAGACTGGTCCAAATTTCAAAAATTCTGGAAATTCAAAAATGTCCCAACGGATTCTGAAAGTTTGGCACAAAAAAAAAATTTCCATATTTTTTTTGGAATTTTAGTTGTAGATAAACCCATGGCAAGAGGCCTCGGAAGTTCAAAAATTTGACTTAATTGTGGTGGCCACGACTTAAACGGTAAAAAGCTGAAAATTTGCACACGTGTTTTTTAACATAAATTTTTATTTTCCGCATTTCTTTCTGCATTTTATCAAGAAGCTGCCCTAGAATGTGTTGCTATTGAAATTGAATCTAGTGAGAAAACTTCTTTGCTATTAAAGGTACCTTGATAAAAATTCATATTTATCGATTTTTGTGCTCCCCCCACCATATATACAAAGGTTGGGATCATCGAACCTGTTAATAGTTTTTTTTTAGCTTGCTAAGCTTAGCAATATATCTTAGCTCTTTGAACGAATTGTAGCCAAACAGATGTATTTTCTGCTAAAGTTGTACATTAACCCAAACCAACATGGTTTTTTACCACCCCGCCCCACTACTTCTAATCTAGCTGTCTTCTGCAATTATTGCATCAGCTCTTTGACAAACGCTGTCAAGTTGACGTCATTTATACAGACTTTTCCAAGGCATTTGATAAAGTTTGTCATAATGCTCTAATCGCCAAGCTCTTTAGCCAGGTTTTCATTCCTCCTTTTTGTCCTGGATTCAATCTTACTTGGACCGCCGGATCTACAGAGTTAGAATAAAAAACTCGCTTTCTATTCCATATGTGGCTGCTTCGGGACTTCCACAGGGAAGTGCCTTCGGTCCTTTACTTTTCATCATTTGTATACCCTTGGAGAGGGTATATTAAAATTGTCCGGATGTTTGTAACGCATAGAAGGAAGCATCTCCGACCACATAAAGTATATATATTCTTGATCAGCATGACGAGCTGAGTTGATATAGCCATGTCCGTCTGTCCGTCCGTCCGTCCGTCTGTCCGTCCGTCTGGTTCTATGCTATCTCCTCCGTCAGTTTTAAAGCTGTCATAACCAAACTTTGCACGAAGTCTTTTGGTATAAATACGCTGCACATTTGTCGGAACCGGCCGGATCGGATGACTATAGCATATAGCTGCCATAGGAACGATCGGTTGAAAAACTGGTTTTAGTGAGAAAAACTTTTTTGTTTTCAATGTTATCGCTCCCAACGCTCGTATTTATAAGTTTTTAATGATTTCACATAATTTCACCAAGCCTTGTCAAAATCGGACAACTATATAGTATAGCTGCCATACAAAAGTTAGGTCTGAAAAAAAGTCTTAGTAAGAAAAACTTTTTTGTTTCCAATGTTATAGCTCCCAACGCCCGTATTTATAAGTTTTTAATGATTTTACATCATTTCACCAAAATTTTTCGAAATAGGACCACTATATAGTATAGCTGTCATACAAACTGTCAGGCACATATCAAGCTCCAAGGGTATATAAACTTCGGTCGAGCCGAAGTTAGCTTGCCTCTATTTTTATACCCGTTACTCGTAGAGTAAAAAGGGTATACTAAAGTCGTGCAAATGTATGTAACAGGCAGAAGGAATCATCTCCGACCATATAAAGTATATATATTCTTGATCAGCATCAACAGCCGAGTCGATATAGCCATGTCCGTCTGTCCGTCTGCCCGTCCGTCCGTCCGTCCGTCCGTCCGTCCGTCCGTCTGTATGAACACCTAGATCTCAGAGATGGTAAGAGATAGAGGTTTGACATGTATGGGACAAATGCTTCATTTATCTGCACGCAGATCAAGTTTATTTCAAATTTTGGCCACGCCCCCTCCCGCCCCCGCAATTTGGAAAAAACGTTATATCTCCTACAGTTTTGAAGATAGACAATTTGTACCTTCTAAAGATAGTTAGTAATTAGAAAAATGAATCGATTTGCCGAAGAAAGGATTAAGATCGGATGAACGGTTCTCGAGTTATGAGCAAAAAAGTGATACAAGCCCCCCGCTACGCCCCCTCCCACCATAAAAAAAATGTTGCATACTTTTCGGATGGTCCCCCTAAGGAACGCGGGAACACTGTTGAACATGTTTTTTCATGAGTAACGGGTATATCGAAGTCGGTTAGAGCCGACTTTAACTTGCGCTCTCGTTATTAATGACATTTGCGTGCATTTTCTTAATTCAGAGTTTCTGCTTTATGCTGATGATCTTAAAATTTTTCAATCTATTAAATCCATTAGTGATAGTCGACTGCTGCAATCTGATTTAGATAGGGTCAGTTCATGGTGTGCTCTCAATTTACTCCCTTTAAATCTCAACAAATGCTTTATTGTTAGATATAGCAAATGCTTCTACAATATTACGGCCACTTACCCTATATCTAACCAAACTTTATTGAGTCGGGTTGAGGCCATTGATTTGGGAGTGAAATTTGACAAAAAATTTCTGTTCAATGAGCATATAAATTATATTTTGCCAAGGGCCTATTCTATGTTTGGATTTGTCAAGCGCCATGCAACTTGGTAGTAGGGGATTATTTTTTTGTCACTAGTTGACAATTTCACTGCAGGGTACGGCTGCAAATCTCAACAAATTTGGTCGAACCTTAAGTTAAGGTTTGAATTTGGGTTTTAAGCTTTTCAGACAGTTGACAGATTCTTGACTTTACTTTCGATCAAAACTTAGAAAATTTCTTTTTTCAGTTTTTTTCGTCAGTAAATAGTTGAATGGACCACATTTTGGTGATGCTACTCAGATCCCTGTACACAAATTTTCGGAATGAAAACGAACGTGTCACGCTCTTTTGCGTTACAGAAACCATATGAAAATCTTTGGCTTGCTGATACTAATTTGGGTACTGAAATGTATTGCCCTTTCAAAACTCTATTAAATTTACGTATGTAATAATTGCTTTGGGATTATTAATCTCGACTTTGCAATAAATTTAAGGAACTCGTTCAAGAGGGAGCAAGCATATGTGTCATGCAACTACACTGTATTTATGGCCGAAGCAGATTTGGAAGCCTGCGAGCTATTTGTGCTTTGTGTGGGTAAGCAATTCATCTCATAAAGAAAAAAATTGAAGGTAAAATATCATATTCCGATGTAAATGTAAAACAGCAATGAATTACTATTTAAATATACTTATGATTTGCTGTAAACTGTTAACCATAAGTAGCTTGAGTTTGGATTAAGTCAGCACAAGGCTTATGGGATTTCAATGCAGAACTCTTCCTATATTTGGATTCAAAAAATTACTGCACACCACTCTTCTTTGTTATGGATTACGGATTGTAAATATAAGCTGAAAACTCTCATATATTTGCAATTTTTGCGTTTTGCGCTTTTTACGGTTTTGTTTATGCAAAGGATCTATATTTATATTATAACTCAGAGAAATGTCCATAAACTATATTATTTCGTGTTTAAGAAGTAGTAAGAAAATGCAAACTAAAAATTTACTTTGTGTACACATCCTATAAAGAGTACAGCTTTGTCATTATCAGCCACTTGCACTAAAATCTATGGCTTTAAAGCAGAGTTGGCCCACAAGAGCGAGGCCAAAGGTAAAATTGTGTAATGGTCTTAATGCTAGCCAGCAACTAAAAGGCAATTTGCTCTCTTCTCGTCAGCTTCGGCATGCTTTCGGATCTTGTATGTGTAAATAGCGAAGTGATTTCGTCCCCTGGGGGAAGTCTCTTGTGACCATCGCTGCATGAAGCAGGCCGGGACAAATGGAGAGGACAGAAAAGAGTGCTATCTCTAGATTGCAGCCGTTTTACATGCAATTCAGTGTTCTCCGACTCGCGTTTATATAAAAGCACGACTGACCTCGGCTTCTGGTAGCTATGGCTGGCCAATTCTGCTTTAAGGAGATCATCTGTAGCGTCGCCGAGTACCATTTCAAGTTTTATTCTATTGATGCTTGCATTTCATATCGTTGTGAGATGAATAAAACTGCTGCTAACAGGGTCCAAATTATTTCCCCCACAACTCTTCAATCCACCCACATATATTGATATCTCTCATACCGTTTCATGGCTTTCCTTTTGCCTTGGCATTAACTTATCTAGAAAAATCATAAATATAAACCTGCCGCATTGCATCATTGAGCAAATTGTTGTCTGTTTTTGAGTAGAGAAGCCACACACAGCAGGCTGCCTAAGCCCAGTATTATACCATGCTCCCGCAACCGCAACAAGGAACATGTGTCCAAGTAGCGAATATTTTCCCATTTCCTTCTCCCCCTGCCGCACCTAAGCCGAAGACAGTTGAAAACATCAATTTACTTTTATTTCCCAGTGTACGTTTTAGTACCAAAAAAAAAGGGTTTCCCCTTCCGCCACCCCCACTGTGCAGACTATCGGCACAACCTTGCTTAGTCATTCAATTCAATTGATTCAATTGGGATTGTATCGTTTGCCTTTTTATGTGCATTTTTGCCCAACACATATTATGTGTCGCCTGTTCCCGAGTGTCTCATTTATCTGCGGTTAGTGTGTGGGTGGGCCCCATCCCCACTTTATAGAAAAGGGAAAATACATTTTAGATGAAATTTAATAATATACAATTTGCCACATACTTTTTTTTTTATAATCCGATAATGTTATTAGGCTGGGCGGTATTTTATGTGGTGACCACTTTTGCCCCTCAACTGCCATGACTTGTGCGAATTTGCATCCCAAAAATAAAAAAAGAACAAATTGTGTCACGACTAGTTTCGCTACACTTCATTCCGGTACTTTGTGCATATTTTACGTGTTGTCTTTGGCCGGGGAGGGGGGATAAAATGGTTCTCTTTTACAGGCTCGCCAGGAATTTGTTCACTTTGAGCTTGTCCTTTCTTGTTGCTTCTTTGCATGCTTTTGTGTGAGTTCCAGAGACAAGAAGACAACAAAAATACTTTTGCGTTTTCTGGACTGAAGGGCGGGGTGTGTGTGTGTGTGCCACAGTGGTGGGGCAGTGGAATGGGTCAGTAATTTAAAACATTTTTCCACAAATTTACTCACCCAGAACTTTAATAGCTCTGATTAGTTTAGCTAAATTTACATTTTACAACTCGAGTTTGTTTTCTTGGACTCCACTGTGCATGCACAGGCAATTCACATGCGAATCTTTGCAACAATCACCATTTGTATGCATGCAATCCATCTCCCTCTCTCTGTCCCTCTCTCTCTGTGTATCTCTGTCCCTTCCCTCAGATAAATTCCCTGTCATTGAGCCAGTATTTTGTATTTTTGAACCCAAAAAGTTCGGACAATGCTAAAGGAAAAGTTTTGTGGCACTCAACTTCTTGCTATGTTTGTCTGTATTAATATTTTCATTTTCTTTTTCACTCTCCGGTTTCTTCTATTATATTTTCTATTATACGCATTCCAGCGAGTTTTCAGAAGTGCCTGGCTGGGAGCCACGGGTACTTGAAATGCAATTTCAAAGAAATATTCCACTCAAGAGTATCAAAAGACGCGTCGACGTCCAGTTTTGTTGTTGTTTTTGGCTAAAGTTGTTCATGTCAGTCAGTCTGTCAGTTTGTCACTCAGCGGAAAGTCCATTGCACGTCAGTTTTGCTTTGCTTGGCAAGGCAAGACAGTAAGGACTGGTGGTATTTGGCCAAAATATTGCTAATTTAGAATTGTAAATATCATACAATAGATACTGCATATAATATAAAATTTACTTTAATACTCCAAGTATCAAGTTGATATTTTCAAAAGTATTAGAATGATATGACAAGGATATTAAATTGATACTAGCTTGCGTCTGATTGAAACTCTTTATTATCAAGTTGATATTTGCTTTTAACAATTTAATATTTTTTCTAATCAAGTTGGTACTACCAATTCAAATCTTAGTGAACAATCTCAATTTTAAATCCTATTGAACTCTTTCCAAATCTGTTTTATTTCCACAAATGAAGTGAAATCGACAGTTAAAGACAACTCACCAAATGCTCAGTGTCCAAGCGAATGATTTACCCACTCGTTGCGAACGACGCCTCTTCAGCAGCTGTCTTCGTTTTGAACATCCCGCTTTAGGCGTCATCTTGCAAAGCGATAAAACAGTCACTGCGGTATTGTGGCATGGTATATGGCCTGTCTAAAGAGTTATATTAGTTATTTACATATGATTTCAAAAACTACAACAACATCATATTTATGTTTGATTAGCGACCGTAGAGGTCCGAGCTCCATATAGAAATCCATGTCATCCATACTTTTAACATAATCATTTACCGCACACAGGCTTCTGAGCTGAGCGTAGCATATTAGCTTTGGAAAATCAAAAGCACAGGGCAAATAGCGTGCCCGTACATCAACAGCTTAGCTGAGCGGAGCATTCTGTATGTAATATTCGTAAGCTTCGCTAGCTCTGCTCTGCACCGCTGTCTGTGTGCCAGGGGCCTAAGGCCTAAGTAGTGTATTCTTGCGGTAAAAAGCGGTACGCATAACTGTTAAACAACAGGAAGAACTAGTAAATTTAATCCATTTCAAGAAAGAGAGTATTTCTCTTAACCCCTTTTTCCCTACTTGTCTCCCCTTAGTCCACACTGTTAACCCACTGTTAACCCACTGTTACCCCAATGTTAACCCACTGTTAACCCACTGTTAACCTACTGTTAACCCACTGTTAACCCACTGTTAACCCACTGTTAACCCACTCTTAACCCACTGTTAACCCACTGTTAACCCATTGTTAAGTCACTAATGTTAAGTGCATGTTTAAGCAGGCCATCCACACACAAATTTGTTCGACAAACTTGTTCGCGAACATCATTTGCTTTAAACTCTCACCGAATAAACATAAAAATATGGCAGCGGAAACTAACAGAATCATGGCCTAAATGGCGATACAAATTAAATTCCAGCATCAAACCATTGCTCATTGGGGCACGTGTTCACTCTACAAATATTTTTGACAAATGATGTTCGTCAAAATGTTCCCATCCATTGACGAACATGTTCGCATGAACACTCGCAAGATGGAAACATTTCTATTCTCTGTGAACAAAACGTCGAACACAAAATTATGTCACGAACACCTCCATTAACGTCGAACATTTCGTCGAACTGAAAAAATTCGTGGAACAAATTCGTGTGTGGATGGCCCGCTTAAGTCAACTTTTTAATCAATGTTTAGTCACTTTTAAATCACTGTTAGGTCACTATTTAGTCACTGTTAAGTCACTGTTAGTCACTTTTTAAAAGCTGTTAACAATTGTTTGTAAGTGTCTCTATATTTTTGTAGCCGACTTACACTACGGACTAATCCCAGAGACACCTCCAGCGTGAAGCTCAATTCGAATTTGAATCCTGAACAGAATAAAATGAGATCAAATATAAAGTGTTCCTTATAATCAAATATTCAATATAATTTCAATAATATCAATATTTTCATATCAAAGTGAAACTATTTAATATCAATCTGAAATGTGATATGATCAAAGTGATATGGATATAATATCAAATAAAATTTTCAAAGCAGAAACCGACACATGAAGTTTTTAAAATCAAAAGAGAGACTAGTATAGTCCCTCTGGAAAGAGGCAAAAGCAATGCTTGTTGCTCTGCCACCACAAGCGCGAAAACGAACGCCGGTCGAATATATCATCTATAAATGAAGTTCAATTTAATACTACAAAATATCTCTGTGATACTAAATATCGTGATATTTTCTTGCTGTGTACTCAAATCTTCCGAAACAACATTGCTTTATTCCACTCCCGAGAAAGATAGATCAGAAAAATATTTTCATCCGTCCTTATTATAAGTCGACTGGCGAATTTTTTTTGCACATTTTTTTGGACATGAAAATAGTAACTACACTCATAAAAACTATAACGATAATTTGGTACGAACGCTCTTGAAAAAAATCTAGTCGCACTTGAATTTTCAAGAATTTCGCTCTTGAATCGAGAATAATTCATTCTTGTGGTTTTATAGGCAAGGGGAGAGGAAACGCAAACTTTGAGAGATAACGTTGGCCGCGCTCTTTCAGAGAGACAGCGCTAGTTTGCTTGTCATTTATCATATTATGTCCATTGAACATTAAGATTGGGCAAAAGTCGATTAAACGTCTGTATATATAATAAAAATGTTTAAAACACCACATTAAATAAAATGAAATAAAATAAAAAAAAAAAGGAAAAAAAAAATGCCGGACTGTCACGGTCGGCTGTTGCGCGCCAAATACCAACCCTGGCTTATAAAGATGCTTTCCGTGCTTGATGCTTATCGAGAATAGTCAGTCGGTTAAGCTGCTCGTCCAATTGTGTATGTTTCAGTCTTCGAGGTACCGAGTTCAAGTCCCAGTAAAGTAAGTACAATAAAAAATTTTTATCTGTTATGTGATAACTCAAAATCAATCACATTTAGGAAAATTATCTAAGGGTGAGTGCGCAGCGCGGGACAACAACACCCGTCGGTCGATTGGTGTCCCGGTCTCGTCATATGTCTCTACACCCACCCCCACCCCCTTCTTATTATTTTCATCTTTTATTTTGAGAATTATTCGTACTTGGATCAAGTACTGAAACCTTGAGTCAGAATGTCGGGATCAAAAATTCACTTGATCAAGAATAGCCCTGGTCAATTTTCACTTACCTACTTTTAGAACAAATTCTCTTGGGTCAAGAGTGAAATTTTTTTTTTGAGTAGACAGTTTGATCAGTCTTAATCGGATGTTATTATTGTCTTAAGATTTATGTTCCTTGTCGTTCATCTCGCGAATTGTTAGTGGTGAAAATGTCAAATAAATAGGATTATATTCGGTATGTGTAGAAAATTCATTAAGATATGTTTTGGCCCTTATTCAAAATCGTTCTACAAAGTAGATCTTCACTGTAGCAATAAAACTTTCCGCATACCTCTTTCATTCGCTCACTGATACTTTTAAAGAAAATGAAAAAAAAAAGCCGTCTTCTCCCATTACTGCTTCAGCGTGAAGAGGGGTTTCAAATAAGAAGAGCTTCTTGCCGCGTTGCCATTTAAATGCGTTTTGCCCGCCAACATCACGTTGTTTTGCATGCCAAGTATAAAAAGAAACCACATTTAAAATGCCGCACTAAATTACTAAAACACACACGCATGCACATGCATATATGAACCGTTCCCACATCCTGCCAAAAAAATAGGGAAATGCAACTTGCAGCCGAGAATACAATTTACGCTTTTTCCTGACATTTTTCATCTTTGTTGTTCTTGTTGTTGGCAAACTTTTTACGGCCGCAACAAACAACAGTGAATTGTTGTTGTTGTTGTTGTTGCTGCTGTTGGCCTCAGCCACCCGCATGTGTGGTAACGCCTGCTTGTAATGTGCATCTGGTTGAAAAACTTTGTCAAATCATTAAGAGGCGCACTCAAATGCAAAAACCCAACCTGCAGCTAAGGAGCTGTTAAAAACTAAATGGCCAGAAAAAAGCACATTGAAATGCTGACAAAGTTGAATCCAAGATGTATGTATTATTTTAGGTTTCTTGTTTTAACTTTCAAATTACTTTAAAACAAAGTTTGTTTTATACTTCGTTTGCACGTGCCAAAGAGGGTTCATATCGTGCTTTGGTCGTCCTAACATTAGAGACTCTTTATTACCATTTAAATGTTATATATAGGTGCAAAATTACTATCGTTAGTAAAGGAAGTAAGTGAATGGAGAGAGAAAGTAGAGTAGGAGCATAAAGAGTTCCGGATCAAATATAACTTGGGCAAAAGGAATTATCATGTCATATGACATCGAAAATTCTTGATCCGTTCAGCAGTCTTATTTACTTATTGTTGTTTAAAATTTAAAAAAGTTCAGACAAACTCTTTTGTGGACAATTAAGAATTTGACAATAGACTCTTCCTTGCATCTTACAATGGGAAGTTTACAGACAACAGATGGTAGTACTCTTTGTACGTTGGGTACTATTTATATTTCGGTAACTGGTCACACTAATGACATAAAAAACGAAGGAGGACTCCTCTGAACACATACTAGCACACTGTGATGCTCAAGCGAGGCGGCGACTCGGCAAATTCGGGAAACACAATTTATACCCAAACAATATTAGTAATCTTAGATCCCATAAAAATACTGACATTCGTACAAAAAAGTATGGCTGCTAGGAGAGTTTTAAATCATTAGCCAGGATTGGTCGGAATACCCTATTTCCATAATGTTCAAAGCTAAACATGAGACGAAACTTTATCTTCATCAAGGCTCTAACCACAGGATCTATTTTCGCCCCGCTTTCCAAATATTTTGTACGACTCTTCCCTCAACCAAACCTCTTACCAAATTCATACCAACCTTTGTGAGGGTACAACATTTGCTTTAAATCTGAACAAACAAACAGATTTACCAGCCTTGATCTCACCCTACTGGAAACTCATAATTGAAGAGGCGACAGGACAGCATCTGTTCAGCTCTTTTTAGTATTTAGCTCTTTGTGTCGTTTGCCCTGTAATCGCATTTTGTCGGCTGTCTTACCAAAGTCGAGACGAATGCAATTTGGCCGCAAAAACTTGTCCAACAAATTCTGTTTTTAAATGGATTTTATGTCCGCTCACCTCCCCCCTCCGTCCACCCAAAAAGGCAGCAAACAAACAATGCAAATGTAGAAATGACAATCAAGTGCCTGTTGCTGGCTTGGATTTGGATTTTTGAATGCTTGACCCCCAGGAGCAGTCGGTGGTTTCAGAGCTTGTATGCTTGTAATTAAATTGTCAACCTGGCAAATGGATTTAGCAATTGGAAGTCATGCATTGTTGATTTTAGATTGAATTAATTTGGACAAAAGGCAGCACTTTTTGCATATTTATCAGTTTGGGCAAGTAAATTTGTCGGAGCTTTAAATGAAACCCCAGCAAGCCAAAGTTTCCCAATAGTTGGCAGTGAATCCCTTTTGGGTTGGCTACAATTTATGGCAGGCTCTTCAACTTGCACTGGCTCGATAATTATTATGTAAATTGCTTAAAAATGCACCGCAGGTAAACCCTAAGGATTCTCAACCCCCTCCCCCCAAAGACTCCGCCTTCGTCTCGTCGGGCAGCCGTTGCGCTGCATTAAGCTTGATTGCATTAAGTTTGCTTTCGTCTGGGGTGGCAAGGGGGCGGGTTGGAGCTCACAGGAACTGGTCTGTAGTTGCCGGCAAGGCGTTCACATTGCCATCGTGCTTTAATCTATGCACTTTGAATTTCTTAGCGTGCATTCCGTATTAGCCAAATTTTCGCATGCTTCGTTGCATGCCTGTCGGTTTTTGATGGCACAAGGCCCGAGAGGAGTGCGCAGGAGTAAAGCAGCTTGATTGAACTGTGTAAGTGTATTGGGGCACAGTGGCTAAAGAATTTTTCAATAGAACTTTCATTGATTAGATGATGCCGATATCATATATAAATTAAATATAATTTGATATCGTTTGTTGATTTGTGTTCCAAAAATTAGTTTTTCTTGGGTGTACTTAAATTATATTAAACAATTTATTGATAAACTTTACTAAGAGATTTTTCAGTATATGGAAGTGTTATTTTTGTGTGCTTAACACGAATCTTAATAAATTGAACTTTTTTTCAAATGAAAACAGAAAAGTAAACTTTCACGCAAATTGTGTTTTGCTGCCACAAAAGTGGTCATTCAGAGCACACAAAAACGGTTCCACGTCTATTGAACACAATACAATTTCAACACGTCAATTCAACACACGTCAACTCAATACACGTCAATTCAACACACGTCAATTCAACACACGTCAATTCAACACAGCACAATTATAACACATATACAATTTCAACATAATCAATTTCAACACAAAGCAATTGAACATCGCCAAGTTTCAATACTGGAAAATAGAACACAACAACACAACTACAAGTGGCAATGTTAGTCGAGCCTGACTTTAATATTTGTGTCACCCTTCTTTCCCAGGATGAATTTGCTTGTGTTTAATTTGTAATGTGTTGAAATGACGCAATGTGTAATGTGTTTAATTGACTTTTTGAAATTTATGTTTTGATTATACCGGGAATTGGTTTTTTGGATCGGCGGGGGATAGAGGCTGGAAATGTGGGAAAATTGCGCCGCAGGGAAAAATTTTTTTTGGGAAATATCGCGCGATTTTTTCCAAAATTTTACCTGGAGCTGGTGTCTTTCTTCTATCTCTGATGGAACTACTACACACTTGCATTTTAATTACCATCACTAATAAAAGTCATCGTTACTCAACTTTAAATTCCACGTCATTTCAACACGTCAATTCAACACACAAAAAAAAGTCAACACACGTCTATAAGTCATTTCACCCAACACAACAATTTAACACTTCGTCAATTCAATTCAAACCAAATTTAAATTTAATAATAAATTATTTATTTTGTTTTGTGTTGAATTGACGTGTTGAAATTGTTTTGTCTTGAATTAACGTGCGTTGAATTGTTGTGTGAAATGACTTAGTTTTGTTTGTGGTAAAATTGTTTTCGAAGACTTTGTTTTGTGTTATATAGACGGTTGTTGCACCCTGTTGTTGGGTGAAATAAAAGTGTGTTTGATAGACTTGTCACCAAAAACTCAGAAAAAGAAAGCCTAATAATGAGGCTTCGAAATTAAGTTGGTTGCAACATTGTTCGAAGTGATTTAATACAAGCGAAAACACCTCTACAAGTAATTTATTTTTAGCTTACGAATAATTCGTATTGAAAGTAAAATGCCAAAACCAACTTCAGTATAGGTGTTGCCCAAAACCAACTTCAGTAGGTGTTGCCTTGGTAGGGAGGGTAGAGGTCGGGGTTAAGTTCCAGCTAATTCCTTGATGCCAATCGATCTTATCTATCCGCCTGTGGCCCAGCGGTTAGTGTGCTGGACTGCTGGGCGGGAGGTCGTGGGTTCGATCCCGCCTCTGAACATCTAATAATAAAAGTTTTTTTTCTTTCTTTGGAAATTAGCTATTACACATACGGTCACCTTCACCAGCTATTGGCGCCAGCTGTGAAGTAACTAGCCATGAAAAAGCAAATTCTAAGACTTTGCCGTTCGGATCCGGCGTGAAACTGTAGGTCCCTTTCTCTTGTGCGAAAAACCTATGGCACACACGCCAAGAGATTGAGAGAAGCTTGGCTGGCCCCGTTGGAGGAGCTGTATAGGTAACATTTACATTTACATAATCACCAACTCTATACCTTACCACCTTGGCTTTGTCTCTGTCAAATCTATGTTTTTCATAGACAGCTGCATGTTGTATGTTTCTACAGCCTGTTCTCTTACTTTAGATATGTCAATTTCATTTTCGGACTCATTTATCAAACCCAATGGTCTAGCAACTTTGCCTATTAAAAGATCTAAAGGACTCGACTTGGTTACACGATTTATTGTACAATTTAGAGCTAATTGCACTTCACCCATTGCATCCTGCCACGATCTATTACTGGTCCCAACCGCGGTCAACAAATTTTTTAAGGTGCTCATAAATCATTCGACCTGGCCGTTAGCACGACTAGCACCTGTTGCGATTAAATGGAGTTTTATTTTTTGTGAAGAACAAAATTCTGCAAACCTCGTACCGGTGAAACTTCTACCTTGGTCGGCCACCAGACGAGTTGGCACTCCAAATAATGAGATCGATGATTTTAACGATCTAAACAATAATGTATTCTTTTCTATCACTCTTGCCTCTCAATTTTCCAGATATGTCTATGTGAACAGTGTGACAAGGAATGTTTACTTTTAAAATAGGATGAAGCGCTCAATCTGGGTTTTCCCTGACAAAGATTTTGACACTCTACAAGTGATACAGTTGTCCACAAATTTGCGATCGTACACTTTGTCAAGCGTCTTTTCCCAACCTAAATGCATAATGGACTCAAGAACTTGATTTATAACGGACCATCTGAACGCTCAAGGAATGACCGGCAGACATCGAGTCTTATTATTCCGTTGAATTTTTCAGTATAGAACGCCTGCTCTTAGCTCGTAGGTGTTTGCTAAATCACCAGGAATGTCATAATTGTTTAATTTTGTAACTATGTCTACAATATCCGCATCCCGCCTCTGTTCTGCGAGAATCCAGTTTTCTGCGATTTCTGTTAATTCAATTCGCTATTCGATTACTTTATTTCTTATCGAATCTACTTTTGGTGGAAGAGGATTTCTAGAGAGAAAATCTACATGTGCCATACGTTTTCCTTCTCTGTATTCAATATCGAAATCGAACGATTGTAAAAATGCCCACCAACGATGTACTCTAGGTAGTAGCCCTATCTTATTTCTTTCGCTACAGACCTCATTTTGACGAAGCGAGCCCATTTCCAACTAAGAGATGCGTTTTATACACGCTCCTATATGGGACAGATACCCTGATAGCCTCTTAGCCGCTTAAACTTGCTTTCAATGGTCATGATACCTTTTTGTCAAATCTTAAGACTTCTACTCCAACTATTTAAAAATACAAGTCAGCGCGCCCTCTTAATTTTTATACCTTACCTTTGTCAAATCTTAAGACATTCTTATCAGCATCAACTACTTAAAGATGATAAGAGACAAAGTTTGACGTGGAAGGGACAACAGTTACGTATTTCGAATTTGGAAAAAGTATACCACATTTGAGATATTTGACCTTCTAGAAATAGTTTGTAATTAGAATGAATCATCCGAAGAAATGATAAAGATCGCATGAAGCCCTAAAAAAACAAATATTCTTAAACATTTTGTTGTTATGCCTTTTTTACACGAAAACGCATCGTTTAATGCTTTTTTTATACATCAAATATCCGCCCTAATGATCATACTAGTAATTTATTAAATTTTTTTATAAAAACCAAAAAAACCTTATATCCAAGTAGCCACTTTTTGCCTTTGTCAACTTTCAATTTGTCTGTTGTGCTTTACAGTAAGAAAATTATTCAGTAGCTTCCGAGCATTTCAATCGTACACAACAAAATTTCAAATACAAAAAAATTACAAATAATTTTAGTATAAGCAAAAAGTGAAAATTTTTCTAGTTTTTCTACTTTTCTAAAAAAAAAAAAATAAAACAACCGACTGCCCCCAACATAATATACTAATAATATAAATATATACACCGAAGGCATCTCTCCCTCAAACAAAATTTAAGTCACCTTCAAGTCTTGTTGGATTGCAAGTAAGTATAGTTAGTTTCTTTCATGTCTGGAAAACCTATTAAACCTGCATCCTTAGCGCTTAACACATTCAGTGGGAAACCCCCTCGAGTCGAAACGAAATGGGAATACAATTTGGATATATTTTGTTACTACGAATATAAATAGAATTCAGCATATATTTTGATACTATAAAAAAAAACTAAAACTAGCTTTGAAAATGGGGGGAGAACAAATCACCTAAAGAATTGAAGCTTTTAAGCAGGTTCGGCCAGCCCTTAGCCCTTAGTCCTTAGCCAGTGATTAAAGTAAGTAGTACAGATGCGATAGGACATTCAATTTCCTTTCAAGTTAATCGGTGAGTAGAGAAAGCAAGTAAATCGATCAAATATATTACGCTGGTAAATACAAGCTTATTTTTGGCCGGCCCTGATCTTCAGTCAAATACTTAGCCAAAGTTAGCCTTGTTTGACACATTAGAATAGTTAATCGAATACTTTGAATCTCTTCACCTCTAACTTTTCTGTACATGATTTGTGCGATGTCGCTGTTAACATACTCTGTACCTGGAGATGCAACAAAATTATTCAAAAGTTTCCAATTACCCATTTTTGTGTTTCCATAGATTTTCTACCACGGTATACAGTTAAAGTACTTACTTTGAAAATTTGCCTTGTTTCGCCTGACAGGATATTGATGACTTGCCCCCCTCCCTGCAGCCCCAATCACCCCTTTAGGTTGCCATCAACGGCAACATTTCCTTGAACCTGGACCTCTACTTAATCTTCAGAGATTTTAGCACATTCCACTTATACTTATACTTAGGTTCAGCTTCCGTTTGGCCTGCTTCATGGCAAATAATTAATTTGTGAAAATATCCGAAAACTTTGACTTCGCATGCAACATGCATTATGCACAAATTGCAATTGAATTGGAGTGAATTCTTTATGTGGCGCTGCTACAGCTGTCGAAAGTTTCTTGTCTCTTGTGATTTGGGTCCTACTCATCAGGCCAAGACATTTGGACAGGAGCAACTGCATGAATTCGCCCTCCACCCCATCCCATCCAAATACCACACAGTTTATGGAAATGAGCCAACGTCATTCCTGCGGTTCACTGACTGTCTGTCCTTCTGTCTGTCTATTGTCTGTGTGCATTGTCCTTGTCGTCAGCCTCTTCGCTCTCCCGCTCCTCCAACTGATGCTACTGCTGTTCTAGTCGTATCGTTTTCATGCCCAATGGGCAACTAATTATTTGTTAACATAACACGAGTGGCAATTTAAATGCAATTAAGCCCAGCCTAGACCCCTCCCCATCTGGCTGTGTCTTTGGACTTGGTCCATGGCTCATTAGAGTCGCTCTCGTTGTCCTTCAAAACGTTTAGTGCAATTGGAGTGTTCGCATCGAAATGAAATTTCTATGGCCAAGAAGGCCATTTAAATCGATTCAATTGCTCTAAGCAACATTCGGTATAATTTCAATGAGAATTTATGCATGTGGGGGGGATTGGCTTTTAGAAAATTTATTAACGGGCAAGTCGTTTTGATTTTACTATGTATAAGAAACCATTTTAACTATCCAATCTGAATTCTAGTTTGTCATATGCAAAATTGGAATTGATTTAAATTTAATTCACACTTTTTAGCTAAGCTAATACTAAATTTAAGTTTCTTTTGTACTTGTTCATGTTAGCTTCCACCCAAATTTTTATTTATTGAAAATATTGATATTTCTTCATAAAATTTTTAAAACTAGAGGATTGCGTGCCATTGGTAGTAGAAGTATTTTATATGAACATGGAAGTTGGCAATTGAAGACGGGAAATAAGAAAATATTGAAAAATCGGTATAAAAAAAAATTTCGAAAATTGCAAAATTCTTATATGATCAGACTTGATGTCTAAACAGTTACCGTGCATTACAGCCCTGAGATTTATCTGGACACTCAACAATACTAAACCACCAGAGCGCGGTTCCCGCCATTACAGACTACTGTATACCCACAACGTCATTCCACAAACTCTATGACGTCAATATTCCAAGTAGACTCGACTGGGACAACTTGCCCCACAGCAGAGCAAATTCCATCAATATTTACACAGATGGGTCAAAACTCGATAGCAAAGTACGAGGGGGAGTTTGCTCCACAGACCTAAATATGGAAATCTCTTTCCGGCTCCCTGATCATTGCAGTGTGTACCAAGCAGAATTGGTTGCCATCCAGGAGACCGCCAAATACCTTAGCACACTCATGATCAATGAAGGGAACATATACATTTACTCAGTCATTTACTTACCAATAACGCTAAAACACTCACGGAATGCCGTAGATCCTTAAATGCGATCGCTCAGCATCTCCGTATCCATCTGGGTGCCTAGACAACGCAACATTTAGGGAAACGAGTCAGCCGAGAAACTGGCAAGACTGGGCACTGGCACTCAGCTCCTCCCAGATAAGGGCTTGATAGGGAAGCCCTTAGCCTCATTTAAACTACTTACAAAAAATGAAACGTGACGCCTGCATACAGAACGATGGAACAACCTTCCGGTTTCCGCCGTAGCTAAACTCAAGTGGCCAACGTTTAACCTAAAACAAACCAGCTCTTAGTACCTCTCGGTAGTATCCGCTATTGAGATTCGATGAGTATCGCAATGGGCCTATCTTGGACTAAGTGTAGGGACAGTCTTACTGTCCCTAGCCATCTCTACCAAACCTAACCTATATGATTAGATTGTCAAGAAGTCGGTAAAATAGGAAATGGAGATCAAAATTTAACCCTCTTCTATTTATCCTGAACACTGATAAATATATAGATGGTAAATATCGAAAGGTCCACCAATTAACGAAACTCGCCAACTTGTTAGAGCGAAGCTCTTTTTCGGACGTTCGACTTGGAGACTATTTTTGCCGAAAATTACGAACATCATTATCGCATTTTTATTGGAGGCGATGTATGGGAAATCGAATGTTTTTTGATAAATTTTTTTGGTGATATTTTTGTCTTAGCCTTCGGTCACACTGTTGCCAAAGCTTTTTGGCCTGCAAAAAGTTGAAAATAATTTTATAAAGTCTAGAAATAGGACTGCACACTGTACAATGCGTTGTTAAGATCATGGCAAACTCAGCAAAAATGAAATCTTGGCTGATTTACTGCTCATTTTTATGGCTATGTTTGTAGCGTCTATTTTTTGACACATTGAGTTATTTTATTTAAACACAAGGAAGCGCTACCTCTGAACACGAATTTTTTAAGCATCGGTTTCCTATGCTCGACAAACTATTTTGAGTAAAATTAAAACTTGTTTACTGGTTCGCCTTTATACGTAAAGAAAGAATGTTCTTTCCCCTTTGTGATTATTGGAGTCGAGTTTTAACATTCGCACTGAATAAAACCATTGAGAGGCGTTCTTTAAAGTGTGCTTCTATGTTAGATTTTCTTTGGTTCTGTTCTTGCTCTTTTGTTATTTTGCTCAACGGGTTGTTCTGTCTTGCTCTGTTAACTGTTCAGTCTCTCCCTTGCTCTGAGAGTTGTTCTGTCTGTCTCGCTCTGTGAGCTGTTTAGTTTTGTATTGTTCAGTGTGTTGCTCTGTGTGCAATACCCTTACATCTGTTCAGTATCTAGTTCAGTGAACTGTTCAGGGTGACCTGACTGTTGAATTAGTTCACTGTTTGTTGTCAATTTAAGGCGTGTTAAGTAACCTTTAAGTGTGGCAATCACGTCCGCTTCTTTTTAGTCAGAATGTCTTTAATCAGAAAGCAAAGCGACTGAATTGGATATTAAAACGGCGAAATGTAAATATTGCAGCGTTACCTTAAGTTGAAAAGATCAAACCGCATAGTGGATCCAGTTGTCCGGCAGAACAACAACAACGACCATTCTGCCTTATTTTTTTATAAAATTGATAAGACTTTTTTGATATTTATAAAATGATAACTTATTTTCTTTTTATTATAAAATTGAAAAAGTTGATATCTTTTAAACTAAAGCTTCAAAAGGAATATCAGCTATGCAAACCTCCAAGAACCCACGTCCTTGAAGGAAGTAGGATAGATACCAATGACAGCCGCTGCAACTTCGCTCACCTTTCAAGTCTGCCAACTCAACACGTGAGTCCGGTCAGCCCGCAAGGAAAGGCACCAGCTAGCCCAGAAAGCACGACACGTCCAGGCAGCAGCAGCACCGACCCGGCCGCCGACGCGCGACATCGGCAAAGTTTGGTGGTAGTTTAAAACGCGGAGGAGGGCACAACCAGCCAGCTTCCCCCACAGACAAAACCCCCAGGCCCAACCGAACACACCAAACCGCACGTTTGTTTTTACACCCCCGAGAGTAAAAGGTAACTAAAGTCGGCAAGAACAGGCGAAGGCTCCGACCAGGAACGACGCCAACAGCCGAGCGAAGCCAGCCGTCGACGCGCCGTCCGCCGTCTGTCTGTAGAACACCAGACTCGAGATGGTAAGAGAGAGGTTTGACAGAGGGACAGCATCCGCACGCAGACGTTGTTTAAAGGCCACCCCCCCTCCTGCCCCCGCAATGGAAAACGATCTCCCATAGGAAGCGTTGCCCTCTGAAAGTTAGATCGTTGCCGAGAAAGATGAGACGGAGAACGGTTCTCAGTTAGAGCAGAAGGACCAGACCCCCGCACCCACCCTAAAAAATGTTGCAACTTTTTGAGGCCTAAGGAAGCAGGAGCACTGTTAAACATGTTTTTTCATGAGTAACGGGTATATCGAGCGGTTAGAGCCGACTTTAACGTATACCTTGTTTTTAGAGATCCAAGACGAGCAGCAACACGTTTCACTTGAACGGCTACCGGCGGACGGTTGCTCAAGACCAGCCTACACATCAAGTTTTCAGTTCAAACCATAAGTCATTTCTAAGAATGACTCTTAACCAAGGCTGAAACCTCTGAAATTCTGTAAAAGGTTCGGCTTTTAAACTTAAATTCTATAGAAACAGCCCCTTTCAATAATATCAAGCCGGACTCTCTTCTTATTTACTAGCAAAAATTGTGAAACTGATACGTTTCTTATGCTCATCTATGTTCTTCATTGTTGGTCATCCATGGTCGGGGTTCAGTATTGTCAAAACCATGGCATTTAGTTATTTTCTTAGATCTTGACAATGTTCTTACCGGTCTTCCGGTATTAATCGCGGTTCGGTATTATCATAAACAGGGCAATGAAGTATGTGATAGTTTGTGGTCTTGAAAACGTTTCTTAAGCATTTCGCGGTTTTGTTACCATTGAGATCCCTTACCTGCGAATGCGCCTAGCATTGATGCTGACATGATTTTCACTTGGTTGACAATTTCGTCTTTCGTAATTACTATTTTTATACCATTGGTTTTCGCGACTTAATAAGTCTTCAGTCAGTGTAAATGTTTTAAATGCCTAAACTATCACAAAGTCTGTAATTCGTTTTACACTCCGTGTACTCAACTAAAACCGTTTTGTACTTAACTAAAATTGTTAAGTACGCACGAGTGCTACGAACACAAAAAGTTCGGTACTGCTTTTTCGGTCGCGCTTTACAAATTATTTACCGTTCTTGTGATTTCGTACAGTAAATGTAAAATTGGCTATAGCTCCTCCAACGCCATTCTCACCTCACATGGACAGTATAACATATAAATATCAGTTTGAAAATTTTACACAAATCAGTGTACACACACAGCAATATTTCTGCATCATTAAGTCAAAATTAGTCATTTTTGAGTTATGACAGACTTGAAGTAATTGAGCGAAAGTATAAGCAGCGGCATTGAATCAATAAAAAAATTGGTATCCTTAATCCCTTATCCTTGATCTTTCAAGGACATGTGAGGTATCATTGGAAGGTATTGATCATAGTCTAGTATATGTCCACTTTTGTAATGCGCCTTTTAGTTTAAAAAGATATTCAAAATCATTTTTATTTTCATTTTTAAAATAAAAATGAATAGTCTTATTCATTTTATAAATCTGTCTTATTTTTTTTATAGGAAAATGTCGAGCAATTCGGTCCTCTAAGCCAACAGAGGATTGCAAGCTGTGTGTATAAGCCAGCCCTACATGTTGCCAAAAATATGCGACGAGTAGATGGCTAATATGACGAGCAGACTGAGCTTGGCATCTGCATGATGATCTGGGGCCAAACAGCAATACACGCACATACACTTGTAATCATCTGTGTTCTCTCGCTCGCTGGGAACACAAGAGCAATAGACCAAGGGCAAGTGAACAAGAACAATTGAACAAGAAAACAAGTGAGCGAATTGAGTGAGTTGGCTCACTTAGAAAAAAAGAACAAGTGAATATGTTCAGCAAAAAGAACAACCTTTACCCAACACTAGTTAGAAGAGGGTTAGTGACTAAACGGTGACTAAACTGTGTCTTGACAGTTACTTAACAGGGACTTCTTAGGTAACAAAAAATATAAATGTTTTGAAAGTGTTTGTGCGAACATGTTCGTCAATAATTGGGAGCATTTGCAACAACATCATTTGTCAAACATATTTGTAGAGTGAAAACATGCCAGAATACTGAAATTTTTTATAAGGCCCCTTATGCCATCTAGGCCATGATTGCATTAGTGTCCGCTGTCAAATTTGTACGTGGTCTTTTTAACATTTTTAAGAAAATTATGCTCGTAAGAAATTTTGGCCTACCAACTTTTGGGTGATAAAAAATTTTGACAATTCAAAAACATGTTTTTAAAATGGGCGAATGAGATCGTCAAATTATTAAGCATTGTTGTTTTGAAGCTTTGAAATGAAACTAAACGATAGTTTAATCAAAATCTCGATCTTTTTATGGGTTTCCTATAAAACGCATCTAAAAAGGACACACAAAGGAATTTTACCGAAAATCTTAATATTATGATATATTTGTTCGTTTTATTTGTTTTGGTATATGGACTTTTTTTGTAAATACGAAAGGACATTTTGTTTCAAAATGTTCGTTTAGACTCAATATTCGAATATGAAGAAAAATTTGTTTGTGATTTAAATTGTTGTGTTGTTCTTTTGTGTTGAATTAAGGTGTGTTGAATTGTTGTGTTGGGTAAAATGACTGTGTGTTTAAAACAGTTTAAGCCGGTGTTCTGAGAATCAAACAATGATAAGTTCGCCTAAAGACTTTATACCACTAAGAAATCACATGTGAAATTTTCAGTGCAATAGTTGAAAAATTAAAGATTTAAATCAAATTTTACAATTGTCGCGCCTTTTCCCTTCCATTCGAATTACCATATTCGATGCGTGGCCTCAACATAATGTCAAACGAAATTCACTTATCAGTGGCAACACAAAAGTCATTGTAACCACTAATCATGACCTGCGGTGAGTACTGTTGTCCATGTTCAAAAACCCCATTCACCGCCAGTCGTACGCCTGTGCACAAATTTGTATGTGTGTGCGTGTTGTTGGCACAAAACCAAAGCGACCAAAAGCCAACAAAACCAAATTTCATAGCCCACAATTCCTGTCAAATTATGAAATTTCTGACATTCCCTCCTTCTTATCCCCCCACTCCACCCCGCTCGCCTAATTGTTCAATCAAAAAACGTATGCAATTCCCTGTTGATGCTACAAAATGTGCGTATTTCACAAGAAGGAAACTAAAGGAAGCGTTTGGCGGTTTAAAAATAAAGTGGGAGAAAGGAGATGGAAATGAAGGAAAGTGATTGCCACAAGCAACAGCCAAAGACAACAATGCCAAAAGTTTGGTAGCCAAGTGTGCAAGAGGGGGGGCTAACGGAACGGAAACGGAAGCGCATTGAGCAAAGTTGCATTTCTTGGCTTTTGTTTCGCCATCCTCTCCACCAGCAAAGCAATTTAAGTTAAACAGGCGCTCAGTGTTCCTGCAGCTCAACCGTCCCTTCCGCAAACACAATGTAAATGTCAAATATTTTTCCAAAAATCCTTCACTACAAGTTGTTGTATTTGTTTTTTGGAACAAGGATTAGTTATAGGGCTCTTTACAGAAATTGTTTTTCTGATTGACTTAAAGTTTTGACAGCGTGTTGCGACTTAGCTTAAGATGTTTTGGGAGGAGTGAATATTCAATGAGGTTGACCAAAAGCTGAAAGTAAGTTGAGCAATTAATTAAATGAAGAGGTAAGCGATTTTTTAAACAAGAAACCTTTAGAACTCATTGCATACTTTTAGGATGCAAATTTATACCATTGGAGTCCCAAAGTGTTTATGAAGTAAAGCAACATGTCTGCTCATGAGAGAGGACTCGAAACAGTGCTGTACGGGCTTTCCATTAATTTTCCAAAATATTATAATTAATCTCTTTTGATCCGTGTTGTGTTGACCTGGAGCCGGCTAAGAAAAACTATAACTAAAGATTTCACTTAAAGCGTGTCACCAGTTTCACACGTAATAACTTAATGTCTGTAAAGGATTTCGCCAACCAAACTGACATTAAAAGCCAAAGCGCTTAATTACAAGTGCCAATCGCCGTTTGCAGCCTCTTCACCACCTTGACTGCCTGTCTGCCCCACCTTAACTCTTCACACCACTTGAGCTTATCACAAACGTTGCCTTTCCCAGCAGCAATGCCAAGTGCTAACCGCAAAAAAGAAAACGTGCAGGAAAAACAAACAAAATGCAGCTCGCCCAATGAAAATGAAACCGCAGAAAAAAAAATGGAGGAAAAATAAACAACGTGCGCCATTTACTGTTAATTCGCTTGAGTGTGTTGATAGGGGTGTGAGCTACGGGGTAAGTACGTGTGAGTTTGTGGCTAATAACAACAGTGCACACATTTGCACATCAAATTAGATTTAATTTCTAAATAGCAAAAGTGTCTTTTTTTTTTAACACGCAGACAAAAAGCCGTAAAGATGACAAAAAAATACGCCCATAAATGGAGTCACGTGCGCTTTCCTTGGAATTATTCCGGTGGGAAATTGCAGCCAGGACACAAAGACTAAGCGAAAATATACAAAAAGCTAATAAAATACACATATTAGGCGGACGAACTAGAAAAAATTGAGGAAAAGTGAGTAAAATAGTAAGATGAAATGGGAAAAGTAAATGAAATTCAAACTTTTGGCGCTTAACTTAGGGGTTGACTTTTAAAGCGCCCTCTATCAGCCTGAAACTGAACTAAGTCATTTATATCGATACCTATCGATACAAAATAGCGGAGACTATCGACTACACAATAAAAGCTCAACGATTTGAAATTTGTAACTGAAAATAAATATTCGTCAGATTCAATAAGTGATTTAGCAAATTGTTACCCAACTAAACTTTTATATCTAACAAATTCTTTATATAAAAGATACAATTTGAAAAAAAAAATTTTTCTTGTACGCCAAATATTTAAGGCAAAACGTTGACATTTGGTAATGTCCACTTTGTGGTAAGCAGACTCAAGGACGAGCCAGTGGATTGAATGGAAAAATCAGCACATGAGCATAATACAACTCATAAAGGCATGTCCGACAGCCAAACCATGATACAACTAAGTCAGGATTTACACGGTGAAGCAAACTTCATAAAGTTTTTGAAAAAGAACTCGTTTGTGGGAAAGAGGAGTTCCCGACTAAGTCGGGAATTACACTTTGAAGTTTTTTTCTTTCATTTGTAGAAAAAAATTATTGAGCATAGTTCCCCAAGAAGAGAGCTCTAAAACATGACTGTGTCTCTTTCTAACACACAATGAATTATGACATCGGCAAGCATTCGGCAATAAGTTCGTGCTGCCGGGGCTATCGCTGGTAACTCTGGTCTAGAGGGGCAAGTGATACCACCACACCTCTCTCCCAGAAGGCAAAGCTTTTACACTTACACTCTTAAGTATAATTTTGACCCCTGGTCTTGCTTATCCCTGATAGTAATGTGGGCTAAGTCTCCGTTGTCCGTGTGTTCAGTCTGCGAGGCTCCGAGTTAAAGTAAACAAAAATTTTTTAACGGTATCGTAAAACCAATCACTGTTTAGGAAAAAGTAGGAGGTGATGGTGGTGTGGTGTTTGTCGGTCCCCGGTGGCGATGGGAAACCTCTCATATCAGGATATGCTACTTAAGTCCAAAAAGATCCGTGTTCGAAATCGATACTTTTAATGCTAACAACCAAGAAGTGAAGGGGGCACTTAAGCTTCATGGTCTTGATAGTTTTCCTTTGCCTTATTCAATGGATATACTGCAGGTTTGAGTTTTAGGTCGATCGATTTTTGAATTATTTCACAGCAGCTTAATAAATTTAAAATAGGCTGCGAACTTGTAAAAATTTGTTCAAAGTTCGGTTCGGGGGACTCAACCTTAGTAAATTGTAAGGTTCGGTTCTCGTACCTATTGAAACCTTTTGGTTTTGGTTCGAATCTTGGTTATTATATTGTTACTTATTCTAATTTTTCGATCAGAAGAAGAAGAAAACATCCATTCCTTATTGTTATCATTCATGGACTCACTCAGAAGTGCCAGATCTTAAAATTTTGGAAGATAGCCTCACTTTTTACGTTCACAGAGGAACAATTCAGGAACAAACGTAGTTACAAAAAAAAATTTTAAACAATTGTCTTCAAAATATGTGAGAATATTTTGTTCCTGTTTTGACTCAGCGTTTAAAAATGTCTTACATTTTCTTTCTCCTTTTCCAACCCCACTTATGTTTTATTTTTCATGTCGAACTCACAATATGGATTGGTTTTCTAAAACCTATATTTAATTATCGTTTCAACCGTTTCTTAGGCTGCCTTCACACTGTTCGATAGTCTAGTAGCCCTGCTTCTTGTTATGTTGTAAGTTTAAATAATTTGAATAGAATTTCCTGGGGAAATTCAGGCGTACTAGATATCATGGGTCATGTGTCAAACAGTGTAAAGGCAGCCTTAGAATAAAATTAGGTTTTTCATAACATAAAATTAGGAAAGTTATTAAAGTTCTTAAGAAATTGACATATATGATGGTTTTGAACGAACCTTTTTAAAGATACATTGGGTCCGCTTCGGGTTTAGGTTGGGGAGGTCAAATATTTGAAAGGTTCGATTCAAGGGACTCAAGAAAACCGAACCCAAATGGTTCTTTCGGGTTCGGTTCAGGACCGGCTTGCAGCCTTGTCTTATAGATAGTTCTTTTCATCAGTACAGCTGTTTCTCCATTTTGACTCATTTAAGTATTGTTCTATCAATAGCTTGCCAAAAAGGGTTGCAGTGCCACAGTATGTGGAACCAACAAAATAAAAACTATATAAAGCACCCGAAATCGAGGAAAGTTTTATGAAGCATACTTCACCGTGTAAACTAGGACAAAAGAGAACTTAGAGCTTTTTCTGCAAGCTCTTAAATACAACATTTAGCATCAAGCACATTATAAGGGTTCCCCAAGAAGAGAGCGCAAAAATGAGACTGTCTCTCTTAAGCGACCGTCGTACCTCTTATAGTTGTATCACGAGTGTAGCATTTCAAGCTGAGAGCTTTTGCAGAAAGCTCGTGCTCATTTTATTTCGCATCGCCCTGAAGACTTGCAAGCTGAGCAGAGAGCAAATTAAGCACTGACCATAAGTTTTTAGTCGTATTATGCTGCTGAGCGCTGAAGACCATTGCCGATTTAGTCTTCACATCTCAGTGATTTTCCTGCGAAACGAATTTTTTGCATATTTTCCAAAGGCAAGGCTAGGTGGGCCCTTGGTACTTCGACAAGCTTTACGCAGGCTTAAGACATAATAATCTAGTAAGCCTTTATGTAATCGTGTTCGAGCCTAAAATTGACAAGCTATTCACATTTAAAACTTGATTTAAAATAAACATGTTTCATGATTCGAGCAAAGTTAACCCTGTCTTAAAGCTCAATGTTGTATGGCTGTGTTTGTTTATAAAGAAAAGCACAACTGATAAGGAAAACTTAGTTCAATTTCGTTGACTCTTTGAAAAAATATTTTATAGATTCTCTTATTTTAGCCGGCTTAATGTCAAGTGTATAATAAGCATAATCAATTATTAAGATATTTCTTAAGTTTTAATAAAATTTCGGTCGTATCATCATTTCCACATGTACCAAATAAGGTTGATCGCACCATTCGATGCCGACTTCGTGGTAGCGCGTTATATAATTGTAGTATCCATAGGGTGAATTTAAATTGCTGAAAATAGTTTGTAAATTATTTAAAATAGTCATTATTCATGATTTTAACCTACCATAAGGCACACGAATCAAACCACCAACCACTCTGACGTCTTTCGGCGCAGTGAGCAAATAGTTTGTTATCATTATCCTCGTCTTTTGTGGAGAACTTCACACCCACAGATGGTCTCAAAATGTCACCTGTATTGCCGTCATACTTTCCTAGCCCACTCAAGGCGTATTTCTTGTCCTCGCCATCAATCCAGAAGTGACTATAGTGTCCAGTACGTTCCAGACCCCGTTTATCTTTCATGTAAATGTATAACTCATGCGCTTGCAGAGCAGTAATCCTGTACAGCTTCTCGAGGCCAATAAAAAATTCGCCCGAAATCCGGCCGAAACCATCTTTATACTCCTTCCAGTCTGCATTAAAGCCCACACTGCCATCAAATCTGCGCAGGACCACCAAGCAACCGGGTCCAGCTAAAGTCTTATCGCAGAGCACAGGAAATGTAAACCCAGACCGGGTACTTTGATTAGGCTAGTATTGGCATTCTTGTCGGTGGGTAAACAAAGTGAAGGATTCAAAGTGTCCAAAAGCTCTCTAGAGGCCTTAAGACTTTGCTTGGCCACTTCAAGTTCGGATTTTGTATTATTGATTCTTCTAGAGAGCGAATTTTTCATTATTGTCATATTGAATTGATGAGATGCTAAAAGCACATCTCTTTCTTTGATGGCAAGAGCCAAATCTTTTAGCTTTTGCTCAGCGGTTGAGTTACAAGGCGGAAACGAAGTTTTTTCGGTACCAGAAATTTGAACAAGCACCAAAATTATGAAATATTTTATCATTTTTCTTGCGGTCAAAAAAATGAGAACAATGTGAACGTTATGATTATCAAGAGCAGACTATTTTAGGGTTTGACTTTGGCACACAAATTTGTACATCAACATTTAATAAAAGCATGCGAGGTGAGTTTGAAAAGTAATGTCACGAGTCGCTTACTTATCTAACCCAAAATATGAATAAAAGGGAGAAAGTCGTATGACTTTAAAATAATAAAAACATGTGTGAAGTAGGTTGGTCGTTATTATATCAAAATCAAAATCGTCAATTTGATATATCGGGTTCAAATAACATCTATATATCGTTATTTCCTAAAGCACGGTACGGAGTACTCAAAAAAGTGCTCGCAAACGAAAAACTCCTATCGTTTTATGGTATGTACGCGGAAAAACGAAAATTTTGGGAGTAAAATCCGCTCGAACAACGAACTCGAACGTCGATCTCTGAATTTGTGAACGGTATGGACAGATGTTCGATCATTGCTTGGGCGCCCAAGGTGATTAAATTTATTTATTTTGACGGTAAGAAGCGCAGTCTAGAAAGATCTGCAACAAGCATGCCCGGGCCAATAGCGATATAGAGCAATAGTAATACTGAAATTTAATTTTGATATTTAAATCGCAGGTAGTTTAGAGCTCAGCGAGTCTGTATCAAATGGGTCCTCTGACCCAAAGATCAGCAGAGATTTTAGATAGAACTAGCACCTTACCATGTGGAAACTGGCAGGCTTAACATGTGTACCTGAGTCTCCTGGGGACGTTAGTTGGAAGACACAAACCAGTCTCATTGTATCGTATGCACTTTTCAGTGTGGACAGGGTATCTTGTTTCTCCTTTTAAGAATAATTTTATTAATTTTCTCTTTTTTGTCTGCTTAAAATTTAAATTCAATACAATTATTAAATTACTGAAACTTTTCAGCGATATTCATTTGCTTGATCACAGTGACCACCGAAAAAGCCAATTTAGCCACCTAAAAAAAAACATTATCAATAGTTTTTCAACTCTAAAATAGCTTAAAAATTCCTCAACTTACCGTAATATTCGATTGCACACTGATCAGAAATACTCCACCGGCAGTTATTGTTATAGGCTGTTGGATATTATGCAGAAAATACAACAAAGTGGACTTATATTTTCGATCCGCATCAATCCAATTTGATTGAAACAGACAATGGGTTAGCTCTTCACAATCCTCCATTATCAAATTACACATATAGCAAAGGGAAAAGTTTCCAATAAAACGCAAAATAGAAACATAAACGAAGCCAGGCCAGTCCACATATTTGAAAAGAACATGATATTAATCATTGAGATTCCCAGAACAACGCCTATGATAAGAAATTGTGCAAAAATTGTGGCCGATATCACTGGACGTAGCACATTTACAAAACTAAAATTAATTCGTTTGTAAGTAGTTCAGCATAAACAAAGTGTAACATATTTCTTACTCTATAAGCAAACGATGATCCTCAATGCATTTCACCAGCTCCTGATGGTTCTGCTCTTCCGACATTTTCGCATCTGAACGTAAATGTAGCAAGCGCTGCTTGAGCAGCCTCATGTGAGTGCGCAGCATATGCATATAGGACAGAGGATAGACATCGGTGCACAGCTCCATTATAACACCCAAAGAGATGAAAATGTATTCGGTCAAAGAAGCTTGCCAAAATTTACCCACACTTTCGGTGGCATCTATAAAAGGATTGTACAGATTCCAGGCCAAACGTCCCGTAAAAGCAGCTGGCAGATAGGTTGAAGTCGAGTACACATAGTACAATATCTGATAAGTCAGATATAAACGGCTACAATCCGCCACGCTACGGCGAACTTCAATCTTTTCTGCATCACTCACACATCTCTCATCCATTTGGTCGAGAATATTCTTGGCCTTCTTAAATCTACTCACACCCCAGAATGTGTAGCTGGCCTTGATGGTATTGCCCAGGGCATTAATGTTCAATTGCAGTGAGGTCAAAAACTCTCCAGCTGAGAAGCGTGAAATTTCCTGAAAGTAGGTGCCAGTAAATAAAATAGGCAGCACTATAATAGCCCCCACATTAATGGCTATGGTCCAAATGGCATAAATTCGTCTCAAGTTTTTATTCTTTGGGGGAATCCAGCCAACAACTTGCATGGCGCGTTCCAAATAGATAAACGCATCACGGGACTGCACTTCCTGTGACAGCGATTGGACTTTTAGACGAGGAAACACTTTGAACAGCATTTTGTTAGACTTTGAAGTTGTAAGGACTTGGACAGGCCTTTATATGGGCAAGTGATTGTAGGAAAAAGTTAGCAGAGAACAATCTTAAGCAACATTTTGTTTATTTATGCATAAGCCTCTAGTGAGAATTACCGCAGTTGTACTTAACAAAATACCTCAATGCCAACATTTGATACTCTTTTAACAGTTTGTAATTTTAACAATTATAATTTCTTATAAACTATTTTTAAGGTATATTGAAACATTAATACATAAATATGAACACTCCATTAAAATGTAATTTATACCTCCCAAATTTGGTGTAAGTCGAAAGGAAATGAGACCTCAGTGAAAAAAACTTTTCTGGTTTTAATAATTCTTACAAAATCTTATTTACAAAATAAAATTCTTACATTAACTTGTATTCTTTATCAGTTGAAGTAAACTTATGCAAGTGTATTAAAACTTCGGCACAACCAAAGTAGGTTTAGCCCTCTTAGTTTTGAATAGTTTGTGAATTTCAAACTTTAATTGCATTTCTTATTAATGAACCAAAGTTTATTGGGTAAGAAAAAGTCAACGGGAAGTAAGTTATAAGTCAGTAAACCATTTAATTGAGCTTGAAAAACCTGCACGAGTGAACATCAAACAACTAAAACAGTTGTAAAGATTGGGGTAACTTGATACTACATCGGTGAATTGATAGAAGTAACAGCCTTAATTCGACGAAGCTTTTAATGCAGACGTCGACCTGAAAGATCCCCCGCCAAACATGCTTGAACAAAAGGGCATTTTACACAGAATTGAGGATTATTGCAATAGCTCACTGAAAAAAAATTGTTGAAACTTTTACTCTAGCCTTCGTTAACATAACAGGTTATCAGTACCGAAGCAGAAATATGGGCTAATTTCGGTTATAATTCCTTACCGAATTTCGGTTTTTATTTGTTCACAAAAATTTGCTGGTTTTTTATTTAAAGCCGCATTTTTGTAAATGGGCACAAAGTAGAGAGCGAACGAGAATGACACAAAACAGCTAACCAAAATCTTTACTCTTCTTACCTTTCCTTATATCTGGTTTTGCAATGCCAATTTGTTTGGATGAAAACGAAAATATTTACACATATTGTTGTGGTTTGCGCGATCACAATTTTTAAAATACTCTCTCCCTCTGAGAGACAAAAAGAAAACCTTAAACGTCCTTACGTATGTATGAAAACTTTTTTTTTGTTTGTTAAAACAAAATTTTCAGTTATTACATCATAATTCTTGTGGTTTAGCCCGATAGTGGGCCGATTTGTTCTGCCATTTCATAGGAGCAGATAAGCTCACAATTCTACTATACTATTTGTAAGTTTATGTGACATATATCTCTATGTATGAGATGAGAAATCGACCCTAAATTTATAATTTTTTTTGATTACCTGTAAACTAAAGAACCATTTTTTCTAGCTTAAATCTATTGAGAACTTGAAACGTGTTTTTTTCTCATAATGGATTATTTTGAGTTATGCCAGTATTGAAGTAAGTGAGCGTTATGTGTAAGAGAAAAAGTTTCTGGCATGCCGTCATCTTGACAGGAAGTCAGCTTCGCGCCGCTATCTTGAGAATTTGTGTGGATAGAAGATGGGAATGAACAATTTTTATTCGCGTTTCGAGTTAGCTTGTGGACATTTCAGGTACCCCAATATTTTTTAAGTGCGCAATGCCTCGATCAAAAACAATCAAATCTGTTTGACAGAATTTAAAATTAATAATGAACGAGTTTGACAACGCTAACATTGAAAACCAAAAAGTTTTTCTCAGTTAGACCCATTTCCCTCCAATGGTTCCGATAGGAATCCGATTTTGATCATATTTAGCAATTCTGTTTAAAACAGAGGTTCGGAATAACTCTTAACACATATTTTCAAAGTGTTTCTCACTGAGGTAAACACAAAAATCATAAGCAATTTCGGTTTCTCACTGATTATTATCATTTATTTTTGTGTTATTTGTGTTTTCTGTTAACCGAAAAATGTTCAGAGAAAAAAAACATCTGTCTTTTAATAACACTTATAAATAACATTTATGTTCGAAGTGTCTTTTCATAACAGTTATAGTTTAACAGAAAAACATAAGTAAATAAAGATAAGTGGAATTTCTCTATTAGTTATGTAATAATAATTTACTTTGTAGATGTGATTGGGAATAATGTTTTATACCACTGCTGCAGCGGTGGGCACGAAATTTAAGTTTGAGAGCAGCCCAACTATATAAACAGTAAAAACCAACATTATCAGATAAAATCGAGTTGGTTTTCGCAGACATCTGCTTCAGTGCAGAGCGGGTCTCGATAGAGCACACTGCACCTGCTGCACCCAGCTGGCGCCGTGCGTCGATACGCATCATTTTCCACTTGGTTGAGAGTAGACTTTGTCTGGCATAATTACAATTTTTAGTCCTTTTTGGTATATTTCAGCAATAAAATAAATTGTTATACGCAAAAAGTGGTTTGAAGCATTCTTTATGACTTTGACCTTATTCTTTACCATTGGTCATCCATGGTATTTATCGCGGTTGAGTATTCTCATAATCATGGCTATGTAGTTATGTGATATATAAAGGAGTGATATATAAGGCTCGCATTTCTGTGTGAATTCGCATTTCTTCGGGGTGTGAGCGACATTTTACAATGACTGTTATTTGCTTTCGCATTGTTGTTGTGGTTTTGAAAAGCAGTTTCTTAGGCACTTAGCGGTCTTATCACCATGGAGGTCCCGTAGCTGTGAACTGCGCTTACGCATTGATTCTTATGTAATTTTCCAGAGCTTTCTACCCACAAGGTCAAAGTTCCTTTACAAACTGCTTGTAACGACTTCTGACGAGTACTGTGGTATAACCGCGGTAAGAAACTACTTTACAGAAATTAAGTTCTCTGTGTTTCATTTTAGGCCCTTATCGCTGTGAATGAAATTTAGTGTTAAAAATGCCCGTTCCATAGACTTTGAATGAAAAAACACTTATATTTTTCTCACAATAATTAGTGTTATTGAAAAACACATAACAGAAAAAACATGAAAATATGTGTTTCTCACTGAGATAAACACTTACACTCGAAAAATAAGTCACTTTCAATAAATCACTGTATTTATTTGAGAGCTTTTTCAAAGTGTTTTAAAATAACAGGGTTATTTTACAACACTTTCATTTTGAGTGAGATATTCCGGACCTCTGGCTTAAAATCATTCAAAATTAAATTTGATCGATTTGGGGAAAGATGGCATTGACAACAAAATAGTTTTTCTCACTGATGCCCATTTTTGGACCGATAGCAACTTTAAGATATAGCAATCCGATCTGATCGGTGCCGACATATTAGCCGCGTTCAGTACACAAAAGAGTCTAAGCTTAGTTTCAGCGCTATGGCTTTTAAACTGAGAAACAAGTTTGCGTAGAAACAGACAGACTGGCGAACAAAGCTAAGTCGTTCCATGCGTTGTATAAAATCAATAATATATATAATTGACGGAAGTTTTGGATTTTAATATTAATATATCTAATTTTTTTTTAGAAACTAATTAAAAAAATTTTTTTATTTACACAATCTTATGCAGTGAAATGTTACTTAGAAAAGTCGTTTACATGTAAGTTTTGAGTATTTTTAACTGTCACTTCGGGTTGAAATCTACTGTGCTACCGTAATCATTACGTTATGTGTTATGTCACTTTTACTGTAGCCACGATTATTGGTTGGAGCATTTTAATCACAGAATTGTTTGAGTTTACCGATACCCTTTAAGCTTAAAGATAAAATACGCAGGTATTATTTCTGTAGTGTAGCTAATTTTTTCCTAATTTAAAGTTAAGCGAATTTAATTAGCAACCCTCGATAAAATCTCAAATTCACTCTTAAATATTTAGTTTACCAAAGCTTTGTTTTACTCCAAAGCCTTCTTATCATACATAAGCAAATTTGTTGCTAGAATTTTCAGCAATTTAAATCTTGACACAGTTTGCTCCATTTACTTGCCACGACCGCAAGCTAAAATGCTGAAATACCTCCTATTAATTTTGGCCCTGTTAACCATATCGTTGGCTGAAAAATTACTAAGAGATGTGACTGAATCATCAGTTGAACTGGAGGATCCGTATGACACAAACAATTGCAATTTTCATTCACCTGACCAACTAGAGAAATTGGAAGTTCTTCTTAAACTCAAGGATGAGCAAATAGCGCAGAACGCCATCAACTTCACTCAAACGGAAAAAGATCTTAGTGATCAAATAGATAATCTAAATTTGGAATTACAATTCATCAAACACAAAGATAAGGAAGCCAAAGTTTTTTTCAAGGGTTTGAATCCCACATTTTGTGTGCCCAGCAACAAGTCCACCAACACAAGTTTCATTCAATTTCCCGGTCAGCGGCCATTTCAAGTGTTATGCAATGAGGGACGCGCTCCAGGTCCAGGGTGGACTGTAATTCTTCGCCGAAACACGGGCAGTTTGAACTTTAATCGCGGATGGAGAGATTATAAGGAAGGATTTGGCTCCCTGGACGGTGAATTCTTTATGGGCTTGGAACGGCTATTTAGAATCACTGCACTGCAACCCCATGAGCTTTATATATACTTCAATCACAATTCATGGCCGCATAAATATGAACACTATCATGATTTTCTCATAGGCAGCGAAGCGATGAAATATAAACTTGTAAAGCTCGGATCAAATTCAGGCAATGCGGGTGACATCATACGTTATGGCGAGGGCAGGAAATTCTCAACATACGATAATGATAATGACGAGAAAATATTTTATAATTGTGCTGAACACTCGCAGAGTGGTTGGTGGTTCAACGATTGTGGACATGGGTCAGTATTAGATACTCAAACAACGGACGGAGCATAATTATTTACTTTATTTTCAGCAATTTAAATGGAGCATGGAAGAGGTTTGAGGGGATATACAATCTCTGGGTAGTTAGAGAAATTCAGATGCTAATACGACCCAGATTTAATTGAAACCATTTCTGATTCATTAAATAAATTTAAATTTTGTGGCCCGGTACATCGAAGCTCTGAAACTTAAGTGGTTTTAACTGAGACGATTTAATTACTTGTTAAAACAAGAGACCAGACATCCTTCCCTTTGATTTTTTTTACGCAAAAGACTTTGCTTCATAAATAACAAATGCAAATAAAGTTTGACAAAGTTCAAACTATTATAAAACATTTAGAAGAGTATATTACACATTTGGTCAGTTTTGAGAAAAAAAAACTCAAGCAGTTATGCATTTAAAGTAAAAAAGAGTATCTAAGTGTAAGCATTATTTATATTTTCCAATAGTACAACTGCAGCAATTCTCACTGTGGGCTTATGCATAAATAAACAAAATGTCTGCCAAAGATTTTATTTCGGGAAACTTAATTGTTCGACTCGCTATAAAAAGGACTGTCTTAGTCCTGAGAACCTCAAAGTCTAACAAAATGCTGTACAAATTTTTTCCTCGTCTAAAAGTCCAATCGCTGTCACAGCAAGTGCAGTCCCGCGATGCTTTTATCTATTTGGAACGCGGCATGCAAGTTGTGGGCTGGATTCCACCAAAGGATAAGAACTTGAGACGCATCTACAGGATTTGGACAATAGTCATTAATGTATCGGCCATTATTTTGTTACCCATTTGCTTTACGACCACCTACATTCAGGAAATTTCACGCTTCTCAGCTGGAGAGTTTTTGACCTCGTTGCAAGTGGGCATAAATGCCTTAGGCAATACCATAAAGGCCAGCTACACTTTTTGGGGTGTCACCAGATTTATGAAAGCCAAGAAAATTCTCGACAAAATGGATGAGAGATGCGTGAGCGATGCAGAAAAGATTGAAGTGCGTCGAAGCGTGGCGAATTGTTGCCGCTTGTATCTGACCTATCAGGTTTTGTATTATGTTTACTCGACTTCAACCTATCTGCCGGCTGCTGTTAAAGGACGTCTGGCCTGGAATCTGTACAATCCTTTTATAGATGCCACCGAAAGTGTGGGCAAATTTTGGCTAGCTTCTTTGACCGAATATACTTTCATCTCTTTGGCAGTTATAATGGAGCTCTGCACCGATGTCTATCCTCTGGCTTATATGCATATGCTACGCACCCACCTAAAACTGCTCAAGCAGCGTTTGCTACGTTTACGTTCGGATCCGCAAATATCTGAAGCTGACAACTGTGCAGAGTTGGTTAAATGCATTAAGGATCATGGTTTGATTTTGGAGTAAGAATTATTTACAGCTTTTTGACTCAAGTACAAACTGTTTTATTTTAGTTATGTCAATGTCCTTCGACCTGTGATATCATCCACTATTTTCGTACAATTCCTCATCATAGGCGTAGTTCTGGGTATCTCGATGATTAATATCATGTTCTTTTCAAATTTGTGGACTGCCCTGGCTTCGTTTATGTTTCAATTTTGCGTATTATTGGAAACTTTTCCCTTTTGCTATATGTGTAATTTGATAATGGAAGATTGTGAAGAGCTAACCTATTGTCTGTTTCAATCAAATTGGATTGATGCGGATCGAAGATATAAGTCCACTTTGTTGTATTTTCTGCATAATATCCAACAGCCTATAACCATAACTGCCGGTGGAGTATTTCTGATCAGTGTGCAAACGAATATTACGGTAAGTTGAGGAATGTAAAGTGATAACTATTGACATATATTTTCAGGTGGCAAAATTGGCTTTTTCGGTGGTCACAGTGATTAAGCAAATGAATATTGCTGAGAAGTTTCAATAATGGAACTTATGAATTATTTATTAATCATAGTAAAGCTGTTAAATGCACCGACACCACTTGAACTTTATTATCGTTTTCGAGCTGATTTCTGAATTATTAAGACCACATTTACGCTTAACTTGTAACGCTTATGAAAAAAAAAACGAAATTAATTTCGACTACAGCAAAGATTTATTGAATTTTTCCTCTAGAGCTATATTAAAGAAAGCCTTAAAGTTTCAGTTCAAAATTTGTGCCAGTCCGCTACCATTGATAAATGTTTTTAATTGTATATTGAAATGTCTTACCTACCTAATGCTATCGTTATTTGCTTTAGTCTCTGCCTGGTATAAATATCTTGTTCTAATAAAGAACGAAATTGTTTTGAATGGATTATTCCCTTCGATATATTATGTAGGTTTAGATATATTATATAATTATTACACCTTGGTATGAAAACTTTTTTAATGAAACAGAACTGTTAATCATGTTAAGCTTAGCTTGTGGTTCACCCTAACTGGATAAAGCTTTAAACGCTTAGATCTAAAAGCTTAAGGCTTAGTACGAAAGCTCTGAGCTTTAATAAACTTTATTATGCACGATTTTTAAAAAGCTATAAAAAAGCTTTAAAGCTACAACTTAAAAAGCTTCAAGTTTAAACAGGATTCCGTTAGAACTCATTAATGCAGTTTCATTGATCAGAATCTTTAACAAAATAGAAAAATTACTCTAGGCTAAGAACTTTTGTTTAGTGACTGCTACTTTGTGTCTCTTGTTTAGTGAATCTTGTTTTGTGAGTTTTGATTTGTGTAGTGGCTTTCGATGAGGCCCTTTGGTTTAGCGACTTCTTCCACAATGACTCCTTGTCCAGCGACTTTTGTTCAGTGACATTTGTTTAGTGACTCTTGTTCAGTAAATCTTATTCAGTGTGTTTAGATTAGATACTCTTCTTTAGTGACTTTTGTTAAGTGTCTCTTGTTCAGCAACTCTTTATCAAATGACCCTTTTTCAGTGACTGTTGTTTGGTGACTCATGAAATGACTGTTTCTCTCTTTGATTAACTTTTGTAGGTACTCTACAGTGACTCTTTTTTAGCGTCCCCTTTTCAGTGAGCCCTGAATAATGTCCTTAGATCAGTGACTCTTCTTTGGTGACTCTACCAAAGCAACTACTTGTTTAGTAACTGTTGTTCGGAGATTCCTGTTTAGTGACTCTTGCTCATTAAGTATTGATAAGTGGTTCTTGGTTAGTGACATTTGTTAAGTTTTCTTTAGTCACTCCTTGTTTAGTGATTTCTGGTTAGTGTCTATTTTTCTGTTCAGTGACTCTTGTAATGTGACTCTTACATAGACTTACTCGGGTTTTACACGGTGAAGCAAACTTCATGAAGTTTTTGAAAAAGCTGTCTTTTGTTGGAATGGAGTGTTGAGGGGTAAGTGCTACCACTACATTGTCATTTATCAGTCACTTTCGTTTAAAACAGTGGTGCCCAAACACACACTATCAAGCTTTGCGATTGTGTGTGTAGCAGCGAAACACGAAGTAAACGTTATTATGAAAGACATGGACGACAAGCAAACAAACAAATGTGTGTGCGTGCTATTTATAGAGTACACGTATTCTCTCTCTATGTGTGTGTCGGCTGCGAAGCCGGCAGAATTATGACTTCCTATCACATGTTATAAGAAAATTACACTTTGGCCACCACTGGTTTAAAGACAATGGTTAAGTAGCTCTTGTTCAGTGAGTTTGGATTAGACAGCGACTCCTTGTTCAGTGCCTCTGGCTTAGTGTCTCATTTTTATTAACACTTGTACAGGACTCTTGTCCACGAACTCTATTTCAGTGACTCTTGTAAAGTGGATCTTGTTTAAGGACTCTATGCTTAGTGACTTTTACACATCAACTGTGTGTTAAGCAACTTGTTGCAGTGGAAGTACAAAATCGCAACGAACTTAATAATCATATCGCTGAGGTGACTAAGAAAAAGTTAATAAACCGCACTGGTATCCGCCGTTTGAGAGATGATTAAAAATTCAATAGATTAGATCAGTGGTGCCCAAAAACACACTATCAAGCTTTGCGATTGTGTGTGTAGCAGCGTCACACGAAGTAAACGTCATTATGTCAATAATAGCCTTCTAGTGCGGCTGGAGTCAGTCGGTCTATATACGTCAACCCAGCGTTGCTCTATGTACGGTGATGAGTCGTGACGCCTGTCAAAATTGTTAGAGAGAGAGAGAGAGGCGTACGCTCTAATTTTCTTCCGTGAGAGAACATGTGCAAAGAATAGAAAAGGATTTGAAAAAAAGATATTTCAATCCTCAAACACCCTATCATTAACATATTTCACAACATGCAAGTGGAGTCCATTGCAATGCGCACAAATTATTAAAATTTATGATGAAGAGTACGTAATGTGACATATTATATTTATATTATACATCTATATTATATCTTATCTCTTGGGTTGAAGGAGCCTTGCTTATGTCGCTCCATGCATGACATTGGGTCGAACGAGCGTCGCTTATGCTGCTTCTCTGCATGGCATTGGGGCGAACGAGCGTCGTTTACGTAGTTTCTCTGCATGGCATTGCGAAGAGTCTGGAGAGTCGTTAACGTATTGAGCGGACATCCCCTTGCAAAATACGTCAGTCGAGCTCATTGTAAGGGAAATAAGCGTGCGTTGACGACAGTCACAATATCGTCGACGGAACGTTGATATAGCGTCGGTCGGCCGTACTAGAGGGAGGCTACAAACAAACACACATATATATGTGTGCGTGCTATTAATAGAGCACACGTATTCTTTCTCTCTATGCGAGTGTCGGCTGCGACGCTGGCAGAATTATGACTTCCTATCACACGGGATAGGGAAAATTAAATGTGGGCACCACTGGACTAAATTTATCGCTAAAGACTAATGTGCTTTGAGGACAATTGACGAGCAAGCGAACCACGGAAATTTGGAATCTCATTTAATCAATAAATTCATTCAAATTTTGCAATCCAGAAATATGAAAGCACTAATGCTAAGTTAATTTGGGGGAAAAGTTCAGATGCTCGATATAATTTATATAAGGTTGAGTTATATCCTTGTCCCACTGGCACATTCTAGAGGCCATGGATAAATAACCCCATTCTTTCTGTGTACTTCCAATAAGAGATAAATGTCCATTTTGGAGATCATCCGTAATGGAGAGTCAAATTACTGTCACGGATGATTAAGACCAGTGGCTTTGCTCATTTTGACGTTGCTTGTGTGTGCAAAAAAGCAAACCGAAACTTTAAGCAGCGCTTACGAAAACTGCAGTTCACTTGAGACCAAAGGAACCCAAAAGTAGCTCACAGCATTCCCAAAGCTTATACTTGTTGTATAATTAATAATTGTGAAAATCAAACAATTTTGTTTTAGTTATAAATGGGCGCGACAGGGTTTCGAAGTTTTAAAAAATATTAATCAAACGTCACGTTCACCAAATACAACATTTTTACAAACGAAATTATAAGTATATTTTAATCTCTGCTTTCATTGCTTAAAATTCAAAAAGGCAACTACATTTGTGGAAATATGGCAATAGAATGTAGAATTTTTTGATCGGCCTATTGAGTTCAATATTTGATAGCAACTGCACCTTGCCAACTAAGTTCACACACACAATCTCCGATGCTAAGATCATAGGCAGCACTTCACACCGCACACGTGGCGCCACATTTAAAAAATTTTAAATCAATTAAAAAACTTGGCTGGTATTTTAAATGCAAATTAGATCTAACTTACTTTTAACTTTTATCTTCATCCTCATTTTGAACTCTTAATAAATGTCCGTAAATGTTTTTAATATAAAAACAACCTAACCAACCACTTATGCGCACAATTACCTAATATGAAAAATATCCTATTTGCATGGTTTATTGATTGCCAGTCCAAAGGAGCCATCATCATTAAAATCGAATATTGAACAATCTTCTCCCTCCAAGGCCGTCATTTTGAAAGTCATTTATAATGAATTGTAGATGTTGAATTGGCCCAGTCAAAATAAGTTGTACGTCATTTATAAAAGCAAAAATTAGTTCCAGAATACAAACACCCAATGAGGAGGTGAGGCCATGAGAGCCAACCAAAGGGACAAACTTGTAAAATATTTACGAGCTTCAGTGACCAGAGAGATGTTCGGAATAAAAAAAGCGAAAAACAACAATAGGCGAAAAGAAACCATAAAAAGTAACTACTTTGTGGCTTAGGTAGGAAGTGTTGCTGGCATATCAGAGAAGGTAAGGCTACCAAAAATGTTTGGTTTAGAGATGAGAGCGTGATTTAAATGGAATCGTCTAACCTTTTGAAATATAAAACAGAGGCCAAAAACTTTAATTTGTCTTGATATCAGACAAATTTTTCTTAGAAATGGTAAGAGTCCGACATCTTCCATAGCCAAAAACTTCGTTTCGGCATCAATTCGTCAATTACTTCATATTATCACGCTCCCACTTCTATCTACAAGCTCCTCTGCCGAGGCAAAAACAAAAGGCATTGCATACTCTTAGGCTTAGGTGTCTGTATACGTATGCATGTGTTGGCCTGTGCGCCTGTGGCTGCCTATGTATGTACGTGTCTCTCTATGTTGTGATTGTATAATAAAAAATATCCAGCTGACATTTTGTGTCAAGCACCTTTTTCATTTTGGCACTCCAAGTCCAAGACCAAACGGCTCCCTTTGGCTGAAGTTGGGGCTGGCTGCTCGCAGGGAGCTCCCTGCTTGAGTGATGACAAATTACATTTGTCAGATTTATGACCAATTATGAGCGTGTTATATATCACAGCAAAGGCAAACGCTGGCGTCAACGTCAGCGTCAGCGCCAGCGCCGTGAGCCACCTTAATGGCAAGCGCAATGAATAAGTCGCCATCGTTTGTTTGCGGCCACATACATAAGTATGTTGGGTTGGGGGGGGGGGAGGGGAGGGGAGGTCTTCAACGTTTGGTCTGGGGTAATGCCGGCACGTTTATAATGCCTTCTTGTACAATATCGCATTTCGCACATTTTCTCGCGCCTTCATCTGGGATTTCGCCCTTCAGTTCATTTTGAGGAATGCCTTTTTTCGGCACACGCACACACACACACACACGCATGGCCTGAGCAATGGCCGAAATCATATCGCGTGTCTTTATTTTCGCACTTTCTCGGTCGTGTATTATTTATGCTGTTAATGCGTTGAAAATAGCTGAAATTGCTTTTATTACACGCGCAGTTAAACTTCAATTATGGCCTCTAATAATAATGCATGTCCCACAGTATGCAACGACGAGGGCGGCACAAAAGGAAAACCAAATCAGAATTGTTTTTGATAATTTAATTTAAAGAGGAAACTTATTTTTCCGATTGGCTATTATATATAAAGAAAAGAATTGACAAATTACTCAAAAATAATGAAATTTAAAGTGTTCAATCTGTTCTGCTGAATGCGACCATTGGGGCTTGGTCACTGATCACTTTACTACCTTCATATATTCAGAAGTGATAAAGCTTACCTTGTGAAAATAGTCTCCAAAATTTATATTTAAGCTTAACAAATATATAAGTGCGTCGGAGTCAAGCTGTACAGAACATTAAGTACATAAATGAATTACATTCTGAGCAAACAATGGCCGTGTTCAGCAGAACAAATTGTTCGCTGATCAAGTATAAATTTGCAAAAATCTTGCTACTTGACTCGAATCGAGCGGCATCATAATAGCCAATTTAAAAGATCATGATACAGGAGTTTGTATCAAAGAAATAGTACGCTTCTTTACAGTGATACTGTTCCCTCCAACAACAGAAATTCTTCGATGCATAATTTTTTTCTGATACTTGCCCAGAATGTTACAATTTTTCTGTTATGTTACTTACAAGCTGAATTTTTAACAAATTCTTTCACTTTCGTTACAGATTTTGTTAGATTAAACTATTTTAAAGATGGTAAATAATTTTGCCTTAGACTTTAAAAGACACACTACAGCGTTCTTATGAAATTGAAAAACTGAAAACCGCAAACGAAAACTATACGGTTCTGCGTTAGTTATGATATGGGCCATTTCGTTTGTTCTATGTTCTTTCACTGAGGTTATTCATATGTTCTCCAACGCGTTTCGGCGAGCCTTTGCTGCCTTCTTCAGGGACTCTGTTTTCATTTTGGGAGAAATGTTCTCTGTTCTCGGATCACATAAAAAGGAAGCTTAGAGAAGCAAAAATTGCAATAAACACTACATGGAGGACATTGCTGAGAAAAAACAACGTGAAGCCAAATTGCAAATATAAGATGTTCCAGGCAACTGTAAGAAGCATCATATGTTATGCTGCTGATATTTGGGGATTTCTCAGATTCGACGATGTTAAACGTTTGTTGATTTTTTTCATTAAAAAAGCATTTAGACTACCGCAGAATACGCCAAATTACGCGATTTATATTGAAACTGGCCATCCAACTCTGTATACTCTTTTCAACTATGTATCCAAGGTCATGAACATGCCGGAGAAAAGAATGCCTAAGCAAATAAAGAGTCAACTGTTTCTTGAGAAAAGTCAGTTTTTTGATGACTGGACCCTCATTTCAAACAACTGCGGGCTTAACTTTGACTGGGACAATATACAAGGATGGCGTCATACACAAGCTGAAATCATAAAAAGGCTTTGTGAAGATGAGCGATAACTAATTATAAGCCGAGCTACACAGTGCAACGAAAGGTCCTCATATAAAAAGCCGACTCACAGCCTGGGTTAATCAAACTATTTTCAAGATAGCCTAGGAACAAACTCTATTAGCAAGCGAGATGCGAAATGATTGCATTACACTTTAGGCCATACAGAAGGGACTTGGATGAAACCTGCAGCTTGTGTAATATGCGCGAGAAGAAAAATGTGGAACATTTTATCGGTACTTGTCCTATCCTTAGAGAGGTGCGATTTTAGCACTTTCATCGCATCACTTTAATCGAGTTTGAACTACAAAGAATTTTAAATGGATAAAATTGTTGCACCTTAGCATCATTTTTAGCAGAAGCCACAAAATATCGGAGACAAATTGTAAACGAAGATTTTTAAGTTTTTATTTTATTATTTTTTATTTTTCTAAAATAGTCTGTAAAGCCGCCCTCGTTGACGGAAGATCCACTATCTTGTGACGAACGGGGAAGGTGGGTGGATTAGTCAAGTGAAAGGCGACTCTTAGACAAACAAATATTATATTTATAATTGTTTATATAGAAAATACATTTAGTATCAACTGACGGTTTTAAATAATCCATTGTTGTATAACACTTACCGTTTTATACCCTTTGGAGAGTATATTAAAATTGTCGCGGATGTTTGTAAACGCATATCCGAAGGAAGCATCTCCGACCACATAAAATATATATTTTATTTATCATCACGACCTGCTGTTATATATATATCCCTCTCTCTCTCCCCCCCCCTCTCTCTCTCCCCTCCCCCCCCAGTATGAAAGCTAATCGTAACCAAACTTTGCACGAAGTCTTTTGGTATAAATACGCTGTACATTTGTCGGAACCGGCCGGATCGGATGACTATAGCATATAGCTGCCATAGGAACGATCGGTCGAAAAACTAGTTTTAGTAAGAAAAACTTTTTTGTTTTCAATGCTATCGCTCTCAACGCTCATATTTATAAGTTTTCAATGATTTCACATAATTTCACTAAGGCTTGTCGAAATCGGACAACTATATAGTATAGCTGCCTTACAAAAGTTAGGTCTGAAAAAAAGTCTTAGTGAGAAAAACTTTTTTGTTTTCAATGTTATCGCTCCCAACGCTCGTATTTATAAGTTTTCAATGATTTCACATAATTTCACCAAAATTTTATGAAATCGGACCCCTATATAGTATAGCTGCCATACAAACTGTCAGACACATATTTGCATGGTTTTTTAATTTTTAGTTCATTCATTAAGATTCGAATTTTCGTTGAACGTTTTTTGGGAAATAAAGCGAAATAATATTCGAAAATTGCAGAGTTTCATCCCAAAAAGTGGAACCGGCACAACAATATATCAAGAGTGATCTCAAACAAACTGGAACGAACCAAAACATTCCCGAGCGGTTTGAATCGACTTCAAATGATTACATATCTGACTTAGATTGAAGGCTTCAAATGTTATTCAATGTTCGTTCCAGTGTTTCAAGCCCATCGTGATGTATAAGACTCTGTTAAGGACCGACTTTTAATGCGGCAAGCCTAAGTATTTCGTTCGAACTTTGGTTAATATTAGGGCTTTAAGTATCAATTACCATTAAACTTTTGTAGGTAATTGGAAATATAATTACCATAACAATTACAATTAATTCGTAATTAAATGGGATGGGGTTCTGAGCCGCTGTCTACATCGATATTGGAAAAAAATAAATTTAATTTTTTTATGTTAAGTGTCTCCCTTCTTTACCTAACTTTCGCACCGCATCAACACGTCTTTAAGTTGAACCACTCGCTTTTTTCAAAATAGTTTTTTTTATAAAAATCGACAATACAATAATAGATTTCAATCAGATAATATTATGATAAAAAATTGTATTTTCATCAAAAAGTGCTCAGAATAATTATGATGGTAATTAAAAGTAAATTGAGTAATAAAGCATTTCCGATATTTAAAAAAAATTAATTCCGCAATATTTTTTATTGCATGAAATGAGTTGCACGTTTTATCCAAGTTTGCTCCCGGCGATGGTTTAGAAAAAAATACTGGAATTTTTTTTCAATACAATTATAGGCAACTGGGCGCAGGATTCTCGAAGCAGCGAAAACCTACAGCATGCGTTCATACGAAAACAGATGGCAGCTCCTTCTACCTAGTATGGTTGCAAACTATCGCGAAAAGCACTCGGAAAAGATTATCTTATACGAGTAACCACCTCGTGTTTCCTTTGAAAACAAAATCTCGCAGCTTCGACTTTGTCAGATTTTTTGAAGCTGCGGCCCGTGTGAGTAGAATATAATAGTATAGTTGACTTCAGAGAGCCTGTCAAGTTTGATTTACATTCTGCAACCATAGTCAGCTGTTTTTTTATATTTTTAAATAAATTTCACTTTTCAAACAAAATAAATTCTCATTCTACTTAACATCACATCATTTCATACACATCCCATGGAATTATGGAACGTGCCATAGGTCAGTGCAACAAAATCGAAAAATCACTAGAGGGCTGTCTGCAAATTTTGCAAAAGATACGCGTGCCTCGACATCGCTCGGCTAGCTATGATGTTTTCTGTGCAGGTGGACGTATCCACAACCCAAATGAGGCTCACAAGAATGACAGATCCTACTGCACCCAGCAAATCACAGACAGAAAATAGTGATATTCAAGCTGCTAAATTTAAATTAAAGAGAATTTTGGAACGTCAACGTCACATTATAGATACAGTGGATAGTGTAACCGACAAATGGATGAGCTCTCCCGGATTTAATCATGGACCCTTGAGCAGAGAAGCTGCAAAAAAGTGACAGAATGAGTTGTATGAAAAATATGTAGAAGTAATTTTAACATTCAGCGACCTTTATTTGGTCTTTATTATTTTCAATAAGTATTTCTGCTGATAAGTTGAATAAAATTGAGAGAGAGAATCTGAATATAAAGTGCCACCCTTTAAAGGCTGAAAGGGCAGAATGTTAACTCTCAGAACTCACCTAGCCACCCTCGAACGACCCTAAATCATTTACACCTTTTCATTGACACAACGCCAAAGACGTCGGGGAACAAAACAATTTATGTATCTACAAATATGGGGGAAAAAATCTAATAAAACATGAGCAGCCAAGTGCCCAAAATTAAAATCGAAAAGCATAAATTATCGGTAGGAGCAGCAGCAGCGGTAGCGCAGCTGCTGCATAAACATAAACCAAAAAACAAAAACAGATTCATTTTATGCTTCACTTTACAATTCAATCAGTTTCAATTTCCACCTGTCGAAATACATTTCCGTTTTACAGTTTATTTGCGCGGCGGCGGCGGCTGCTGCTCGTAATTTTTTAATTTCGACTTGAATTTCAAAATTCAATTAGTTTCTTTTTTGGGGTCGTGGCAGGGGGAGTCCGCGTGCCTGTCTCTGTCTGGCATTGTGGGTTTCACTTTTTAGATTTATGTTTTTAGATTTTAATGAAAAGCCACATTTATGTAGATGCCTGCCGAGCTGAAACTTGTGCAGAAACCAGCGAGAGTGGGAGAGACATGCAAATTTTTGGTGGCGCAACCAATTTAAAAGTCATATTTCAAAAACCAAAACGAAAAACGAAGAAATTTGCCAAAATTTGAAAAACTGGGCAAGCTTATCGTAAGTGGTGTTCGCTGAGGTGATTTGTGTGCCTGAGGTTACACCAATTGCAAACGAGATTCAAAAGTCTGTGCTCATTAGGTAATACATAAAGAAATAATACTTGAAAAATAATTGACCGCTGACTTGCTGCCAATTAGTGAAAAAATTGAACAAAAACCGGAAAAAAATCAACGCTTCATCCTTGCCATCAGCTATCGCTATCTGACTGCCAGTTGCCTGTCCATCTATCTATCAATTTTTCAGGCATACGCCCCTACACATGCAACTGTTGCTGATGGCAACGAGACCAACGCATAAGCATCTCGCAGCTTTTTCACACACTCACACACACACACATACACACGAACGGAGTTGAAGTGTAGCATACAACTCAGCATGGTGGCAGCATCTGCTGCTGTTACAGCAGTTGTTGTTCTCACTGCGGCATGGCAACTGCACATTACCGTTTTGTAGTTTTTCATGCATTCATTTCGATAGTTAGCCAGGCGGCAGCTCACTGAAAATATTACCCAGCACAGAGAGAAGTGAACAGAATTGAACTGGACTGAACTGGCTGGGCTTGAACTGGGCCTGGCGTCAAGCTGTGGGGCATGTAGACAGGGCACACTGGTTTATGACTGCTTGTAAAAGTATTTACTAACTTAAAATCATTTTCTTTTATAGTGGACTTAAGTTTTATATTAGGCTTTGCTCTAATGAAAAGACGAAGGAGATTCGTACTGCAGACCTTGAATATGTTTGGCAATATTTTTTTCATTTTCTGTGATGTTTAATGAAGAGAGGTGTGAGAGAGTGACCCAACCAGTAGAAATATCTAGATATTCCCTTTTTGTTAGAAAGCTTGAATATTCGCCTCTTGCCATGAAGATCAAATGGATCTAATTTTCTTTAAGAAAATGGTAAAGTATCCTTTCTGCACTTCTATGAGAATTAATTAAATTTTCCCTAAAGGTCTGGGAACGGTTGATCCCATAAAATTGTTTAACTAGAGGCATCAGATTAAATGATTTGATTCTGGTACCAAGAAATTATTATCAAAGACTTTTTCACTGAACAAAAGTTTAAGTTTATTTATTTAATATTTTTTTATAAACAAAATACAAAATATTAAAAATATCGCTACAATACGTTTTTGGCGTCACATGTGACATCTATAATATCTAAATTTTTGCACTCAGTCGTATAGCTAATATAGAAAACGTATAGCTTATTTGCAATAACGGTATCCTTCTAAAGGAGGCGAGAACCAAAAATTGGGATCCAATGTCAGCTTCCAAAATCAGTAGTTTTTTGTTTCACATGCGTCATCTATAATATCTATAAATCTTTGGTTATAGGTTAATTACCAGGGCTGCAAATCGGCTCTGAGTTAAACCGCTCCGGAGTCAGAGTCACTGGCATTTTTGAAAAGCCCGAACCGAATCTGAACCGGGGCAAAACAAATTATTCTATCCGAACCTGAACCCGATCTGGAGTGAAAACAAATCACAAAGGGTTCGTATTTATAAAATTCCAATATACGTTAATGAACTCTTGCAGGTTTTTGTAAGTTTAAAAATTCGTAAATATTTAAATAGTGCTTAAAAAACCGTTCTCACCATTTTAAATTTAATCCCAACTGAATCTTGAACTCCAAGAAATCAAATATTTTTGACTTAAAGCAAAAATAGATTGCAAATAAACGAAGCATTGTATCACTCAAAACGTCAAAACTAATTAATAAAAGCATTCATCTTCTTCATTTTCTTGGAATTTAAAGATTGATTCAAATTTCTTATGCTTTGGAAAAACTATCATTGTAAAGAACAGAAACTATCTTATTTCTTGTATCAACTCTCCCTGAATTAAGAAAAGTTTACTGAAATATTATATAGAAAATATCAAGACTCAACTTTAATTATGCAGACAGTTCGTCATTGAGGCACATTAGACTGGCCCTTAAAAATAGATTTCAAAATACCGGGCGGAAAAAGATTCGTTTTGGTCCCAATAGATATAATGTATTTATTTATGTATTTATTTATTTAGTCGACAAAAAAAGGCTGTCAAGGCTGTATAAAAAAGCCTTATTGTCTAAGAAAGCCTAACAAAGAAAAACTAAAAAAATTACAAAATAACTAATAACGACTCCGACTCGATGGGGGAGCTTTATTTGCCCGTCCGGCCAGCTATGCCCCGATTCACAGCCAACTGTAGTCAGAGACGTTTTTAGAGCTACCAAAAGCTTTAATAAAAAAAAAATAAAAAAAAAATAAAAAAAAATACTAACTAAAAGTGAAATTTAAGACTAATTAAAAATACCTAATTTATAAACTATACTTAAAATAAAATAACTAGAAATCTCTGACCCGGTGGGGGAAGATTTTTTAGCCAGTCCGGCCAGCTATGCCCCTACTCACAGCCAGGAGTGGTCAGAGATTTCCCCTAAGATAATTATAGAGATATGTTTTTAGAGAGAAGAGAGAGAGATCTGTTGAGAGCAGGTGATAGAGATCATTATAATTTTGACATAAGACTCGAAATCGATTGTGCTTTGCATAATCAGTTGTGCATCTAGGCAGTATTAATGGAAAATAGTTTCTGGTTGGACTAAAAGGAACGGAAAGTTAAGGCGACCTAAAAGTTCAGAAGGATCTACATCGCCGATGATTAGTTTATAAAGAAAAGATACACCTAATACTGTTCTACGGATCGCTAACGAAGGAAGGTCATTAAGCAAGAGTCTGTTAGAGTACGATGGCAGACGAAGGTTAGGGTCCCAAATTAAGCCACGTAGGGCAAAAAGCAAGAATTGCTTCTGAACTGATTCAATACGATCTGTATGCTTTTTATACTGCGGAGACCAGACGGACGAGCAGTATTCAAGTACAGGACGGACTAGAGCAGTGTAGAGCAGTAATAAAAAGTTTGGCTGCGATCGGACTATACATATTTAGTGTACGCGCTCTCGCTCAAATACCAAAAATTTTAAATATACTGACACAACATATGGGATGAGATTCGAATTAAATCTCTAAAAATAAAAAAAAAATTTTTAAGTGGTTTTTCCCTTTAAATCCTTTAAGGAGAATACCATAGCAACATTTTACATATTTTTGTTGGATATTTCGAGCGTAATCTTGGCCAAAATCATATCAAATCGGCCAAATTTGCGTCACATTTCAATGTCATACCATCACCGTGTAACGTACATTCAGGGGAATATCAAATTATGCGACACATGAGTAAATGCTCAAGTAATTTGAAAACTTTTCAGTCTGCCTTTTTTCACCGAAACTGAAATAAAGTAGCCATTTCATGACCGATGTCTGATGTTAAGGGCTTATTTTAAAGTAAATGGAATAGTTAGTGTGCCGGACTGCTGGGCGGGAGGTCGTGGGTTCGATCCCGCCTCTGAACATCTAATAATAAAAGTTTTTTTCTTTCTTTAGAAATTAGCTATAACACATACGGTCACCTTCACCAGCTATTGGTGCCAGCTGTGAAGTAACTAGCCATGAAAAAGCAAATTCTCAAACTTTGCCATTCGGATCCGGCGTTAAACTGTAGGTCCCTTTCTCTTGTGCGAAAAATTTAAAGCACACACGCCAAGAGATCGTGAGAAGCTTGGCTTGGCCCCGTTGTAGGAGCTGTATAGCCAACATTTACATTTACAATAAAAACATAAAAATTTTGTATAGGTCTGAATCTGCAGGCATTTTAGTGTCGATAAATTTGAAAATTTCGCCAAAAAAAAAAATTTATAGCATAAAAAGCACACACCCCAGCACATTTTTGTCCGACTACGGCTCAGTTTTCTCTTTTTAAGTTTGATTAAAACTTTTAAATCGTTTGAAAAACAAAAAGTTATGGGAGTTTAGGAGGAGGCATTTCTTGGAAAATTTAAAAAAAAATTATTATCGATATCTCGATAACGCGTCGATAGATTATCGATATATATTATATGGCGATTTTCGTGATCAGCGGGCCAATTTACTTTAACAAAAGTTAGTTGGTTCAATGGGGGAAAATAGACTCTCATTTTTTCGAGCAGTGTTAAAATTTTGAAGTAATTTCCAATTTGAAGTTGTTTAAATTAGAAAAAGAAATTCAACTTGGTTAAGCAACCTCCTGAACCCGCTCCGTGAACCCGAACCCAAACATGTTATGAGGTTCGAGCTCCGGAGTGTACCACTTCCGAGTAATAGGAGGTTTGCAGCCCTGCTAATTACACTACGTACACAGAAAAAAAAACGTCGAGATATTTTCAATCTTTTAAATCTTGGAGTAAGCCCGGCACGAGCTTGAAAATTCAATCTCGATTTCCAGGATATTCTACACAATTCAATCTCTTAAGGATTGGTTCATTCCTTTCGAGCTTGTATCATTCCAAATGTGCTTACTACAATCCCCTTCGAGATCACATTCCCATAAATTAGAGAGCGAGAGCGAAGAAATATAAGTAGCCTTTTAGACATGCAGCAACAACCAATGGGTATGGTGGTGTGCGATGAGATGCCGTTACATTACTGTTCAGTGCGAATTGTCGTGTGTTCGAATCCTAGTGGAGCTAAAAATTTTTACATTTATTTCTTTGTTTTTCAGAAGTCTTAAATTAACCAAAACTGGTGTGGGGTGGTCTTTGAAGTGTATAAGGATGTCCTATGGCAAATGGCATGGCGGCGGAAAGGAAGAATAGTTATCTTTCCTGAGATCAAATCAATATTGCATATCGAGCTTAAGTTAACCTAGAATAGGCATAAAATGATCCAGCTTTGGGATTAAATTGTGCTCGAATTTTTTGCACAATTCAATCTTTTATAGGATTACCCCGGGATATATGTAATCCTTCTTAGGATTAAAAAAGTCGGATCAACTCAATCTTTTTTCAGATCGGGTCAATCATATCCGGGATTACGTTGTTTTCATTACCGCTTAGGATTGATTTGATCCCATATGGATTGATTTTTTTTTTCAGTGTACATCTCACATATTCTCCAAAATTTGTGCAAAATTTTTTTTTGGATTTTTTTTTTTTTGCATATTTTTTTAGCTTCAATATTTAAGAATATCGCCCTAAAATGATTTTTGAAATTTAAAATACTTTAGAAGAAATAGCCTCTTTTCATAGCCTATGTCAAGCAATTTTCAAATTACTTTAAACTTTAAACGGATTTATCACGAAACCCAGTATATCGAATTAGTGGCCATGATATCTCCAGATCCATTGAATTGATTTTGATGATTTAAACTGAAATCGATGCTGAGTTGTACATTAGGCCGGTCCCCAAACCGGCAAAATGGAAAAAAGGAGGTCTCAGCAATCCCAAAGCTAATATTTGTTGTATAATTAATAACTGCGAAAATCAAAAAATTTTATTTTAATTTTAAATCTGAAAGTTTTAAAAAATATTAATTATACTATACGTTCACCAAATTCAAATTTTTACAAACAAAGTTATTAGTTCATTTCAATTGCTGTTACTGTTCGAAATTTAAAAAGGGGTCTACATTTGCGGAAATAAATTAATTTTCTAATTTGAATAGTTTATAAATAAAATCATCGCCGACTATTTATAAATGAAAAAAATATATGATAATAGGCAACACTACGTATGAGTTACATACAAAAACTTTAGACGCCAGTCGCGCCGATTAAAACTCGACTTTTTTTTAAATACGCTAATTATACATGAAAAAGTTTAGATCTCAACCCCCTGAGAGCATGACCTTAAAAATTTCATATACATGGGGACTGCTCTATTGTACATATTCTGGTCTGACTCTCAATCATAATTTTACAAATATTTTTACTAATTTTTTTACCCTAAACTAAAATTAATTTTAATATTTCAATAGGCGCCATTTTGTCAAAAAACAACCACAAAACTTTTTTCGATGGTCAGACCAGAATGACATCTATCCTGACTATAACCCCGTTTTTAGTTTTTATTTTACAAAACCTGAAGACTTGGAATCGTGGCCGCCAGCACTATACCTTCTATTAAAACCCCCCACTTTGACGGCTGAGAACTTTTTAAACAGCCCTCGTATCGAATTTGGTTAGATATTAGATGTGCTTAGTGCAATTAGCCTATTAGATTAAGACTACTTTTTGAAGTTTTGGAAACAAGCGCGAAATATGTTTAGAAAGGTTTAATTTAAATTTAGAATTAATTTATTTCTTATTTAATTTAAAATATTTACAATGATTTATGAATTAAAGCATGAGAGAGAAGCCATAAACAAGTGCTCCAAGGTCTTTAAGAAGAAAAAAGAACATTAGTGGTGGCCCAGATTTCTTTCGCTAATGTGTAATCATTTTAATTGTAAAACATTGTTCGGACAATTAAAAATGAATTGTAAATTGTGCAATCTATTCAACCGACATGTTTAAGTAAAGCCTTAGCCCCAAGAAATTAAATAAAATTGCTTCTTCTTTGTTTTGCAGTTTTTAATAAAACAAAAGTTTTTTTACACAATTGTAGCCAGTGTGCAACTTGATCGGGGGATTGGTTTAACTGATAAATAAGCGCAGGAAGCATCAGCCCAGTTACTGCCACTGCCACTGCCACTGCCTCCGTCTGTTTGTGTTGTGTCTCCTGTTACGGCCACTGCAGGCTCAACATGCGTACGTAACTTGACCTCGGGTCAAATGCAACAAGATGCGCAGCACCGCGTCGCTTTTGCAAATGAAAATTTTTCTTCAATTAGTTTATTTTCACGCGAATGAGTCTGATTTCAGGTCCAGTGAAGAGCAGTCGTATCCGGGCGGCTTGTTAACGAGTGTGTGCGGCAATTAAGGCTACGGCGTAATTGTTGCCACATGCCACATGCGGGAACAACAATCCCGTTGCGACTTTGGGTTTTTATTTTACCATTAAAGAGACAGTTTTTTTCTCCTTTTTTTTTTTGATTGGGATGCAAAAGTGGGATCATTGAAGCTAAATCAGAGCCAGGCAGGTAGCTGTCATAACATTACCGTTAGTTTGCCTCGCCATATTACGTATACGCCATGTATATGAATTGGATTTGTCATCGTGGAGCGGGAGTAGAAATTTCAAAGAAATAAGCATGCGATACACGTGCTTAGGCAATTTGTCACATGAGCCTCTAAAATATGCCCAAGGGTGTTTGGGGCGACAGAAAAACTTGGCCGAGGGAACCAAAGTGAAAAAGCATTAGCTGCACACACACACACACACACTCACACACACAGACGCAGTCTAGTAACCGAGAGCAGAAACCTCATATAGAGGGCGTGTTTTGAAAATTGTTTTCTTTACATTTTGGCAACTATTTTCAGACTTTCCTTTTCTATTTTACATGGGGGATTTCCTTCGAAGGAGATTTCGTTTGCCAGAACATCCTACAACACACATTCGTTTGGCAGGCATAGCTTAGCGTTAAGAAAAATATGAAGTCTGGCTAAGATTAGATGATTTTTCAAGATAAGCGCAGCAAGTTGTGAGTCGCTGTGCTTTTCGGTTCTAGAGTTTATGTGGGCGTGTGGAATGAAGCCATCAATAAAATTTTTCTCCACTTTTAAATTTTTGTTTCGACTGTTGCCAAGGAATCGTTGTGTTTGTGCGTATTTGTTTCTTAGTTCAACAGCTGTTTTTTGCACGCCCTTGCACACACACACACACACATAATTTAATTTCACATGGAGGTAAACTTTTGCTTCCCTCATTCGCATTTTAAGTTATGTAGATTATAATTAGAAAAGTTTTTGTAGCAACGCAGGCGAGGCACAAAACAAAAACTTTGTTTACCATCCAACACCAGCGATACCAATTCGGATGCCGATGCCACGTCTTTCATAAAGTCATAAAATTATAGGTAATCGCTTACGTGTATTTGCTATATACGGCTTACCACCTCCCTCGGAGGAGAAGGAGGAGGAAGAGGAGGAGGTGACTCCCACCATTTGCATAGCTTACTAATTAATTACCACAGAATGTCTCGCCCCCTTAAGAAATCAGCATAAAGTATTCGAAATGGTGCGCAATATGAATCTAATCATATTTAATTGATGCACAAAGCAAATTATGATAATTATGCAAAAAGGCAACGAAACCTTTTTTGTTTGGTAGACTCCAAAAAAAGGGTCTATACTTATAACAAATATTTTTTCTTAACGCAAGGGCAAAGTTTTTTAAAGTTATGTCTGCTATTAAAATTTTAAATTGTACTTGCTGGCAGAAGTTAAGGGTAATGGAACAATTTGTAAGCGACAAAATGATAAAACTGATTTGGGTTAGAAGGAGGAAGGAGGAGTTACAAATCCTCGAGGAAAAATTCTAGTTGCCTAGTTAAATCAGAGGGGTAATAAAAAGGGTTCTATTTTTAATAAACTTTAGAAGAGGCCAAAGGACCGGCTTAGGCTTTTGCTTATGTCTTCATGGATTAGTTTCGTCCAAGCAATTTAAGTGGAAATACTGATACTGAAACAATGAAAATGATCTTCATACCTAATGAGTTGATTCAACTATAGATTGGTTTTTTTTTTACATAAAGCTTGGCAAACGGCGGCTGGTCCTCCCAACTCAGTCTCGGTTGTGCCCACGTTCCAAAATCAATTCAGTAAATATCGGTTTTATGAAAAACAGTTTGTATGCAAATACCGTCTATATGAAACTTCTTCACCAAAATTTAAATTTCTGCATACAATCTAAATTGTTGGATAGCAAATATTCCAACATTATTCCTGAGAGCTCATCAGATCACTTTGTATCGACAACAGCAATAATGTCGTGACATATTCTAACAGCTGAACAAACAATAATCAAAAGATGCTGGCTGCAAAGGATAAGGTAAACGTCCGAAGCTTTAATTAATCCTTGTAAGAAAAAAAAGGAATTGAAGACACGTAAAGGAGATTTTTTGCGCACCAAAGCTAACCACACATCGACGGCTTAGTTGTTTAATTTCGTACAGCTTTTATTTTTTGTATAGCAGCATATTCAGTGGACTCCCAAAGTCAAGAGCCAGAGGCAAGTACTCACCATAAACTTTAAAGTAGCGCTCAGCTAAAGTTATACACTACACACACAGATTCAGGTTTAAGTATGTTAACATAAATAAATACTCCATGCTTTTGCATCACGGCAGAACCAATATAATGCCGTTGAAACTTGATTGTTCTGTAAGACTTCGACCAAACGGATGCTACAAAGGCAAAAATATCCAAAAGGATTTAAGACCCAGAAGCAATGGGCTTTCATTGGGCTTTACGTGCAAAGCAAATGAGCATATTGTATTGTAAAGCCCAATATTGAAAGGTCCAATAGAGATCCGAATACATTTTACGCGACAATGATTGATTTAGCCTGTTTTGGAATTATTTCGGAAAAAAACAAATTATTTTTGGGAAAAAAAAAATTCTAGTTGAAGATTAATATTTTGGTCAAACTGATTTCAATATAAAACATCCTGTATTCAAAAAGGCTCTGCTAAATTTAGATTTACTGCGAGACTGCTTTTCTGATAATGATATAGCAGCTTCAAAAGGGGTTTAAAGACATTGAGTCCTGCTCAAATAAATTTAACCTAGTAAAATCCAGGAACGGAGGAAGATCTCCGACCACATAAAGTATACATCAGACGGGTTGATAAGCAGTCCGTCTGTCCCCCCGTCCTCTGTCCTCTCCGTCGTTCTCTGCTATCTCCTCCGGTTTTAAATACAACTAAGTCTTGAAAACGTCATTGCGCGGGACGACGTTGAAAAATTTTTATAAGAAAAACTTTTTGTTTTCAACACGCTCACGTCCGTTATAGTTTCATGATTTCACAAATTCACCAGCCTTGTCGAACGGACACTATATAACCTCCCATACAGTTAGTCTGAAAAGTCTTAGGACTTTTTCCAATGACGCCCACCGCCGAAAGCATTTACAATATTTTTTAAAATAATTTTGTCAAAAAAACTCGTATAAAACTAAATTTCCAAGGATCAATTTCTAGTCTTTCAGATAGCTGCTATGTTTCAGATAAACTCAATTTACTCTGTAATTTTTTAGTTTATGTGACAGATACCATTATGTTGAAGATGTGTAATCCCTTGTCCCTTATTCTTCAATATTTATTGGATAAAAAACTTATGAGACATTAAAAAATATGTTATTTTCGTTTAAATAGATTTACTATGTCATTAAAATAAAATCAACATAATTCACTGAAGTATTATATGCAATTATTGTTTATAACCGATAAATTGCTTTTGAAATCGAGAAATTCTACTATAATTTCCAATCTTACGCTTAGTACTCAGATCAGCTATGTGGATTCCGATATGACCTACAATCAAAAAAAGAAGGCGTTTCCGACTAGTCTCTAAGCTGGGTCAGTTCTCAGACAAAGTGCAATTCCCTCTAATACCTATCGGAATGCTCATGGTGCCGTTAACTTGACCGGCAGAAACTGCTGAACAGAAAGAAATTGTTTGCTATTACGCCTATCCGCCTGAATATCGGCAGCAAAAATACGACAAAAATTATTTTTCGATTGCCGTATTTTAAGGGTAATGTATACCTTCAGGTGTCATTTTTTAATGGCTTACGAAAAATTAAATTACTCAAAAACTATAAGTGGTATTAAGAAGCGGTTTGTTTCCTTCGATAGGTAATCGGTTGAACTAAATTTAGAAATTTTTGTTTTTGTTGTTGTACCTGCAGTTTCTGTTCAAAGTTAAGCAAAAATTCAAAACATAGGCCCATGGTTGCAGAAATTTTTTGAGAACGGATGATCTGAATTTAAAATTGAAGAAGCGGTTTTGTTAAGAATTAATGTAATTCTGGTGTAAACTAGGATATTTTGTATCGGTCAATAATCGGCGGAGGTATGGGGATTCAAAAATCAAAATTTCGAAAATAGACTCTATTTTTCCCACTGTATTAATCCTAACTCCATTGTTTTTTGAACGATCAAAAATATCCTAGTTCACACCAGAATGGTGGGTATTACGAACAATTTGCAAAAAAGAATTTGAAAATCGGTCAACAGGTACTCTTTAAATCTTTGCAACCATTTTGGAAAAATTAGTTTCAACATAATCGCATTTAAAGTTTCGACATCTGTTTTCGATGAAATAAAAATTATTTTTAATAAATGTAAAAATTGGATTTGGTGCATTTGGGTGTTAGCTTTCACCGAAAAATTATCAAAATCGGTTAAGCAGTTCTCCAGAAATTTGAGTCAAAGTGCGTCAAGACATGGTAAAAAAAAAATCTACAAAAATTAAAATTTTTTTTTTTCAAAAAAATTTTTTTTTTGAGATATCGAACATTTTATTAATATTAGATTGTCAAAAAAGTCTTGCGGTATTTTTTATTGAATTTTCAATAGTTCATAAAATTGGTTATAATAATGCGATTTAAGTCAAATATGCGCCGTTTTGTTCGATGACGAGTTTCCAACGAATACCAACTACAAGCCCTCTTATAGAAGCTTGCTTTCCTATTGGCAAAAACCGGGAGCCAATTTTCACAGGACCTTTGTGGCCAACTCACTACCAAGCTCGTTCGCCATGGACAGAAATAGGTGGTAATCACTTGGTGCGAGATCCGGACTATACGGTGGATGCAAAAGAACCTCCCACCGAGCTCCCGGAGCTTCTGGCGCGTCACCAAAGATGTGTGGCCTGGCGTTGTCCTGATGGAAGACAATTCGGTTCCTGTTGATCCAAGATGGCCTCTTCTGCATGAGTGCTGCATTCAAGCGGTCCAGTTGTTGGCAGTACAGGTCCGAATTGAGCGTTTAGCCATAGGGGAGCAGCTCATAGTGAATGATTCCCTGCCAATCCCACCAAACACACGGAAGAACCTTCCTGGCCGTCAATCCAGGCTTGGCCACCGTCTGGGCAGCTTCACCGCTTTTCGACCACGACCGTTTTCAACGCCGTCACCATCCGCTTCAAAAACGGGTCGATTTTGTTGCGATCGAACGTTCGTGCTCCTCGGGCAAAATGTTTTTGCGTCAAGTCGATGGCACCCATACATCGATCTTCTTTTGAATCCAAGCTTCTTCAATGGTTTATAACGGTTTATGACTCTGCCCAGCTCTTGGCGGCTGGTGTACTTGCGGTCTCTATCGATCAATTCAGCGATTTTATCGCAATTTTCGACGACAGGCCTTCCGGACCGTGGCGCATCTTCGATCACCTCTGCACCAGAACGAAAACGTTGAAACCATCGTTGTGCGGTGGAAATGGAAACTGTATCGGGTCCATAAACTGCACAAATTTTATTGGCAGCATGAGGTGCATTTTTGGCTTTATCGTAGTAGTATATATTTTTTGCTCCATGTTTGCGACGCTATAACTCACGAACGACTAAAAACAACAACAATAAATCAAACACGTTGCGCGTGAAAAGAGCTTTCCAAAAAGCTCTAGCGTGAACCGATGCGACGAATACAACTAGAACTACGCGCCTGCAATGACAAGCTTGCGGAAATACCGGAAGACTTTTTTGTATTTATAGTTTTTGAACAAAAAAGTAAAAAAACTAAGAATTTCTAAAAATACGAGGATCGATGACAACAATTTTTATATTAAAGGATCTGCTTGAAAGTCTTTCAGGATGTTTGTAAGATCCTAATAGAACGTTTAAGCAAATAAAAAAAAAATTAAAATACATTTTTTCTGAAGGTATACAGTACCCTTAAGAAGATTTTTAAACTACACACGCAGGTAATAATAAAAATCTGACTGATATCATTTAAGTAACTATCCAAACCTAAGGCGAACAGTGGCCGGATTGGCGAATTTAGCGTTGCAAAAATCAGACTGCTTTAATTTAATTTAATAAAGGGAACCCCAGATAGCCCGAAGATAGTTTTTTAAATTTCCTCAATTTTTTGGATTTTACAGTGGTTCAAAGTTGAACAATTTTTCAAACTGATCAATTTTTGTATTTTTTTGGTTTCAAATATTACGTTTCGGAACGTATAACAACCAAACGGAAGTTCCGATTGCAATAAGGTTTTTTGCTTATTAAATTTGCATTAATTCTGTAGAATAATGAATAAGAAAATTTCATTTTTTTTTAATTTTTGAGTTATTGTCGTTTTACTGAAGTACTACCTTTGTACCTCACTGCGAAATTTTTTTAAATACATATTTCTAAATAAAAATATTTTTATGTGGTCTTGCGCAAAGCTGCGCCTTGCGCGCATGAGCGACTGAACGTATTAAAATGCATAAATAATCTACTTATTTAGGTGAAATCAAGAGGAGTGCCGGTTTTGCGTACTAATAATCGTAACTTTTGAATGGAAAAGAAAAATTCCAAAGGAAATGTGGTAGAGAAGTAGTATTTTAATAAGCTTAAGTTTATTATTGTAGGGCAATTGGTGACCCAGGATTGGCCGCCAAACGCAAATTGGATAAACTGAAAAGGTTGCAAGAAATGAAAACTTTTACTTTTTAAAGCGATTTATTAAAATTATATTGTTAAACTACTTAAAATTAACCAAATTTATAAATAGCTAACTTTTAATTAGTAAATATATTTTTTAAAAAAAATTTATACTTTTTTTTACTAAAATATTTTTTTTTTTATTACTAAAAAAGTTTTTCTAAAAATAAATATTTTTATTAATTAAAAATTAGTTTCTTATTAAATTTAGTTACTTTTAATTAGTTTAACAACATCATTTTTAATAAATCGTTTAAAAAAAATAAAAATGTTTTTTTTTTGTCGCATGCGACATTTTCAACATTTTAAACTTTTCACTTTGACAGTCGATTCTGAGTCACCCGGTAGACCTAGAATGAAATCTTTACGCTCATATTAAACCTTCAGAAATTCTTTATAATGCAAATTAAAATATAAAAATCTCTTACCGTTCAAAAGTTACGATTTTTGCAACGCTAAATTCGCCAATCCGGCCACTATGCGGCGATTCTTTATGTCAGATTTATACATCATATTGGAACATTTAAATGACAACTGCAGAACAGAAAAGATATGCAACAGCGCTCCTGCTGCTCTGCATCAGTAAAAATTCTTTTGGTCATAACTTAAATATAATTTATCCTATCTTTATTATTTCTTTAGCAAAACGATGAAATGTCTGTACATGGTACAAACCACTTATCTTCAGAACTGTCTATACTTGTTAAACCTTTATCTCCTACCATCTTTAAGATCTGTGTGTTCATACGGACGGACAGACAGACGAACAAAGTGAACTCGGTTCAGCTTGTTATGCTGATCAAGAATATATATTGTGGCGAATTTTAGTGTTCACTTGATACCGAGATAACTTGACATTGGTTGACCGAGCGAAACCTTCTTTGTTAGGTGAGGGCGAAAACACAAGTGGGGCAGTCCGGTTGCGCAGGCGATTTGGCAGAACATCAGGAAATGCGCAAAGTCAACTCACTCGAGTCAACTCAGTTTACAATTCCAATTCCAGGATTATCACTATAAAACTATAACTCAGAAATAAATAGAAATTACTATTAATAAATCGAAACCGAGGCTGGAATCGAAGCCTTGGATGAAGACGTTCCAAGAGCCGGTCCATGAACCTTAAGAATTAAGACTTTACAACTGGTTCGAAAACCCGGACCGAACCTTCTGCAAAATTTTAGAGGTTTGCAGCCTGGATTGCTTATTTAGAAAAGCCATAACGAAAAATTAATTAAATTTTTTATGTTATTCTTCCCCTAACAAATTCTACTAGATTCTTAAAGTGCTCTCCCCTCCATAACTAGCCTCGTATTGATTTCCCACATAAAAATGGACAAATATTAAATTAAATATATTTACCCAACTATGTGTGTACATTTATTGCCAATCTCTGCTCTGGCCAATCGTAATTTTTTCACACTACAAAAAACCGCAAAACAGGCAAACACTAAAAAAAAAGGAAAGAAAAATTCATTACGTATACGATGTGTGTGCACCTTTTGTGTATGGCCCCTGTTGTTGTTGTTGTAGTTGTTTGTGCGCTGATTTACGGTGTTTATTTTTTTGTTCTGTTCTCACTTATTTTTTGTTGTTGTACTTTTTGCACCTCGCGTGTTTTTTTGTGTCTGTGTGTTTTTGTTATTTTACGACTCACGTGCAGCTATAAAATGGCAAACATTCGGCTGGGTGTGTTAATTATGCTTTTAAGCAAATTAGCAGCTGCATTGATAAAACTGAATAATGTGAAATCGATTTTGCTGAGCCAGGCAATCATAACAACAAATGGCACAAGTGGAGCGCAGTTGTTTCTTGCTGAAATACATGGAAATAAATTTCTTTAATTTTATGTTTAACATTTTTGAACGCTGCCAATTTGATAATTACAAACGAAATCCTATTAGCATCGCTTATTTATGCTAATATCGTTATTTTCGTTTTTTTTAAAGGCAACATGAGTGCCTGTTGTCTGTGTTATCTTTGGACCCGCTGCGGCACAGCAGCTGCCGTTAATTTCATTTCGCGACGTACACGAGAGGAGGTGACACGCGCACCATTCAAATTAAGCAATGCGTACATTATAATCTTCTATTGGAGGGAAGGCGGCAGGTAGGCACACAGAAGAGGACCGAAAAGTTAAACGCACACGGTCGCCATGTCGCTTTCAATTATGTCACATGCTCAGGCGGCGTCTTCATCAGAGAGTGTGCGAGTCGAGCATAACAATCACAAGACACACGACAAGATTGCCATCTATGAGGGGACCCGCCTTCACACCATAATTCCCTTGAATTTTTACCTTTTTCACTTTGCGAGACAACTTTGTGACATGCATACAGAAAAAAAGAGCAGCCAAAAAAATATGTTTTCTTCATGTTTCACTCAGACTCTAATTGACAAATTTGATTAATAATTAATTATGCCGATTTTTCTCCTCAGTCCCTCAAATTATAAATAAAGTGTCGTTATGACCTGAAGCCATCTTATTTACATAAACCTATCAATCTCGGTGTGAGAATTTTGTTTTTAAATCAAAAACCACTCATTACCCCTTTTTGATGGCATTTTGCCATTATGCAATTTTTACAATCTCGATTATTTTCGCCTTCTTTCGCTCCTTTATGGTTTTTAAGCCATTTCGAGTCAATTTGCCCTCGACTGGCACTCTCTTTGGGAAATTATCATGAGAGGCGGAATATTGAAGCCGCATATTTTGCCAACAAGAACAAAAACAAGGACCAAAGGACTCGATGGTGCTTGTTTGACATTGGTGAACGAGGCTAAAGAACGACATAAAAAGTAAATTCCATTTTTATTAATTGTGAGCTTGCAGTGTTTTTTTTCTGTTTTTATTTTTATTTGCCAGGCAGGCAGGCAGGCAGGCAGATCCCTCACTTGATAATTGCGATTGCAATATGGCACTTGACTGATGAAGCCGACAATGGGCTCTCCTCCCCCCGCCGAGTGGCCAGAGCCATTGAAACACTATCGAGTGGCGGTTCTGGTTGGTTTCCAAGTGCGGCCAATTGCCCGACGCTGCTTCACGGAGTCCGCACAGCTTACTGCTGTCCGCAGGAAAATAATTTAAAATCAGCTGCATGTTTACACAAAGTCTTATTTGATTTTAATTGATTTTTTTGCCAAGCGATATTTGCTTTTCATTTGCCAACACATAATCGTCGATTCCCGCTTCCGGTTGCCATGACGTCTCAGCTCGCGTCTGTATGTATTCGCCCATAATTCAACTGTTTGATCTGTCGAAAAAATATGCGCGTATTTTAATTTTATTTGCTTTTTAAATGAAGCGTCATTGGCCCCCAGCGAACGCGAAGCTGATTGCGTCGCCGCCCCCAAGCATTCACAATCAGCTGAGGGGGGGGGGGGGGAGTAGTTGCATGAATTCATCCCGCCCATCACCAAATAAAAATCCCAATCACAACCCCAACAAAAATTAACCTCAATGCAAGTTATGCGTGCGCCAGCAGCGTATATATAAATAAGGACACAAGCCAACAGGAAATCTGACAAGTTAGCATACAGACTTTTTGCTACACTAAAAACTAAAACTAATAGAGTGAAAAAGGCTTGATTTGTAATAATTTTACCTAAGATTTGGTAACTACTTCCTGTATGTTCTTTGCTTTGAGCGTGCAATTTTCGAAATAAACAAACTGCTAAAGCTTTAAGAAAGACTGGATCAGTAATTAAAACACTGGAATATGGAATATGCTGAGCAAGATTAAACTGGATTAATTTAACAAGATTAAACATTTTTCCCCCTTATTGGCATTTCCGGTCAGTACGTCTTCCATGTATTTTATAAAAATGTGTCTTTAACACCTTCCAGAATATTTTTTCCTGTGCGATATTCTGAACAGAATACCATAATAAGCATTACCAAAAACTAAACAAGTGAGAAAGTCGGTCAAGCCTGACTATAACATACTCTGTACCTGGAGTAGAAGCTGATTGCAATGCTGGTGCTGCGCTCATCTCTAAGTCTCTCTCTCTTTCTCTCTCTCTCTCACTCTCACTCTCTCTCTCTCTCTCTCTCTCTCTCTCTCTAAGATTGTGCCTTGTTACTTGTAGGATGGGGTGGGGGAGGGTGATTTACATTTTTGCTCATAACTAAGGAACCGCTCATCTGATCTTTATCATTTTTTCGGCAAAACGATACATTTTGCTAATTACTAACTATCACTAGAAGTTAGGAATCGTCTATCTATAAAACTGTACGAAATATAACGTTTTTTCTAAATTGCGGGGGCGGAAGGTACCTCTGTACGTTCGGAACAGAGTATAAAAAAAATATTTGTGTTCATTTTATGAAACGATACCCCGGACTAAGGATATAAGTATGAAACGAGCCTCAAATCGATAACAATAGTAAATCTTCTCCAAACCGAATTGATTTATGTTTCATCGGGTCGATAGAGAAGTGAGAGGCTAAAATTATACATTAGGTTGTCGGGATTGGGGAAAATTCGATTTGCGCGACTTTTTAACGTCTTTCAAAAAATAAAAAAAATAAAAATGTCTCAAAATTTCTTTACATTATAAGCTTTTAGAAAATGCCGGTGCAAACAAATTTCCATCCTACATAGATGTATAGAGACAGGCGTTAGTTGAATGGACTTTTACAAATATAATGGAACTTGATCTCGAGCTAGCTATCCATAACAATACGGAAATAGTGAATATAATTTGACTTAGTGACATCACTAGTTGTGGTTTTTTAAGAATGGGTTCACTTATTCTTTTGTTTGAAGTAAGTAAACACACTTCCATATTGCGCAATTTTTCACTTGTCTAATTTTTAGGTTGTTCAGTTGCTCGCTTGCTTGTTAACTAAACTCAAGGCAAGCTGATGAGTAGCAATATCAAATAGTATTCGTTAGCCACCGTTCTGCAACTGGCTCTAAATATGGCAGATAATTTTGATAAAATGCGTTGAAAGTCACTGAATAGATATAAACTGAGCTGAGTGATCAGTTACTGAAGAAGTAAGTGGACAAGAGACTGAGCAAATGTGTCTAAGCAAATCACTGAGCAAGAGATACTGAACAACTGTTACTGTACAACTCTTACAGAAAAAATCTAACTGAACAAGATTACTGGTTCTGTTTAGCAAACAACTCATAAAACTAGACAAATATTGTCTTTTAGTGCGATTCTTTTCACTACGTTGTGTATTTGAATTTTGAATTTGGTTTGTGTGTGAGGGTGAAAAAAGAGGGTAAGGATGAGGGACAAGGTGGAGAAAGGAGTGTGGGGAAATAATGATAGACGAATTTGAGTTGAATATTAATTGAAAAGTGGCTGCCAGGAGGTCAACTTGTCAATTGACCCATTTGAGACATATTTAATTCATTCATTTCCATTAGCCGTTCCTGATTTAATTATTAAACCTGCTTGCATCCCTAAACGAGGAACTAAAAAGCAAAACCGGCTTTTCATGCCCATATTTGATTATATTATCCTACCAGAAATTCAAATTGCGATTTCACTTCCTGAACTTAATCTTAGACAAAGAACCACAATTCCGCCCAGTCTGTAACAAAAGATGGTCCAACAACTAATGTCGATTTTCACGATATATTTATTCGTACAGTCACAGAACCAATACACAATAAATTATACTTTATGCCATTTCAAGGTTGAGTTAAAAAAAATATCTTTTCAATTTACAATCAGATTTATTGTCATAAAGAGCAATAGATGTGATGACCACTTACAAATAGTAAAAGTGATTCTAGAGCAATGGTGCCCAAACACACACTATCAAGCTTTACGATTGTGTGTGTAGCAGCGAAACACGAAGAAAACGTCATTATGTCAAATATGGGCTACAAGCATAGCTGTTAAGAAGTGATTACTAATCGTGATGCATGTTGTGGACCAGCCTCATTCACCTCTGCGCCGCTGGGTACATATTTTGCTTGCTAATGCAATTGTTTTAAAATTCTAGATTACAAAAAAAAAAAAATTACATGTCCCAAACTGGGACTTGAACCTAGCACTCACTACCTTTCATTTATTGGCATTAACCTCTACGCCATTGCCGACAAGTTGTAGTATGCAGCTAAAAGTTCTATATGAAATCATTAAGGGCCACAAATCTGGCTATGCCTTTCTTTTTGAAAATAATCAAAAATAATCTTGTTAAGTAGTCGAAAAATTTTTTTATTATTTTTTGGTAATCCTCAATAATCCCGATTATATTTGGTTATTTCTGAAAGTAATCAAATATTTTTAACCAAGAGGATTATATAATCATTAAAATTTTTTCCAAAAATAATGTAATTGATTACTAATCGTAATCGTAATTTAACAGCTATGGCTACAAGCAAACACTCAAATGTGTGTGCGTGCTATTTTGACACGTTTCTCTGGCTAAACGATTCTTATATAATTTGGCACACAGATAGGTGAAAAAGCCTGTAGTTATCTGTTGTATGGTAAAAAAAACCGCGAAATTTTTAAAATTATTATAAGAGTATTTATAAATTCGCTTTATGTTTAGATGACAATGCATTCATTGAGCAAATTTATTGAGTAGCTATATAGTTTGCATTTTTGCATATTTTTCATAAAACCAGAGACTATTATGAGCACTTAATAGACGACAATAGAAGAAGGGTAAAAATAGGAAGTATAGACCAAACAAAAATTATAATTCGAGCTTAGATTTTACGCGAAATTTCCAAATAAATTTTTTTTTTTGGAAATCATTAAAATTTGAAAGATAGAGATTGATAAGTCGTGAAGTTTTTAAAATGTTTGTATGAGTTAGTATGTAATGAAGAGGGGTAAATTGACGGAGTCAAAATCAAGCGGCCATATACCAAATCTTATGATAAGATTAAATTATCATGAAGATGTAATACTTGGCACTTAAAGACGGGTAAGTAGGAGGTGTTTATCAATCGGCTTAAAGAAATTCAAACATTTTCAAATTTCTTACATATATATGATCAGATTGACTTGAAGACGTGTAAATCGACAGGTAAATAGAAGGGTGGAATTGACAAAAAATTGTATGAGTTAAGACTTTAGTTTAACTTCACTTCTTCGTTAAAAAGCGGGCGCAGCAACGCACCCTCGAATAATTATAATTGGAAGATTCAAAAATTGCTAAAATTTGGTTTTATTCCATAAAAATAAATGAATATTTTTGAAATATCAAACTTGCTGGCATAGTCCCCATACCTCTTAAAGATAAAAAAGAACATATTCAAAAAAAAATAATAAAAGGAAATTTTATTTACGTTGTTTCTTTGCTGGCCCGCAGCTACTTAAGTTCTTGGCTTGCTGTCGTTGTTCTGAGTGAGTGTGAGTGCGTGTGTGTGTATTTGTGTGTTGTGTATCGTAAAATATTTGCGTTATTATACTAGTAATTTTTGCAACGTTGTTATTGTTGTAGTATTTGTTGTTAGTTGTTGACGGTTGGGTTGGATCTCAACACAGTGCGGTGGCTCATTTTTATTTCATTGCCCCGGGCTGGGATGGGAATGACAAAAATCAGAGCTTGCATATGGGAGCGCCTTCAAAGCAATTCCTGTTCCTGCTGCTGCTGCTGTTGCTCCCTTTTTTCTACTCATAAAAATGTGATGCTTTTTGCCATAAAACTAAATCAACTGAAGCACAACTTGCTCAATTTCTGCCAACATTTTTCCGACTTGTTGTTGCGAAATTCATCATCGACTTGGAAGCCAATTAGCAGAGCTTGCAAAAATTTGTTTAAGCTCACAAATCGGCTGCAAAAAGAGAGGTAAAACTTTATAAACAAGCACAACAGCAAAGCACATTTTAATGGCCAACAACAATGGGGCGTTAACGGAAATTGGCTTAAAAAACCATAAAAATGCCCAAAGCAGAACTGGGGAGAGAATGTTATTGGTAAATAAAGTTCCGGCCAAGGTATAAAAGTTAATAATAAAATTGAAACAATGAAGTAGGGAATTTGTTGATCTTTACTTTAGCTCAATTTGATGACGAGCAATAAAATCTACTATGAGCTACTATTAGCTTACATAAAAGTGGATTTAATTAAATTTAAACACATTTAAGGCCCACTGTACAACGAGTTTATGTCCCCTTTGTTTAAAAAAGAGAACTTGCCTGAATCCTTTCTTTATCCTGTTAATTGCACCACAAATCCGCAATACTTGGAAATTAACTTCTCTCACCCAACAACAACCCATTTGCTTATCTCAAACTTACCAAACAGAAAGAAACCCCACGTTTATTTATTCTTCCTACAACAGAAAAAACCGACTCCCGCTTAAGTGGCCAAACAGAAAAACCAAAAAACTTTTCCTTGGCCTCGGCGAACTACAAAATTAAAATTAAAAATTATTGCACGCCATTCAAGCCAAACTCTTGCCACTTTCCCCATTTTTTTTTGGCTTCTCAAAATTACGGTGACAAGGTATGCGGAAGGGTCCTGAAACAAAGGCCAAAGGCAACCCTTGAGCAAATAATACTTAAACCCTCATTTAAAAAAGAGAATAAAAAAAAAAACGTCACCCTTGCTCAGTTAATATAAACAAAGAACAACAAACTCAAATGCAAACCTGCTAGAAAGTCAAGCAAATTTGGCCAATTTGTTTCCTCTCTCCGCCTCCGTCTACAAAGTAATTAAGTTTTGTTTGAGAATTTTCTTATGCTTTTGTGCCGGACACTACTTGCCGGAGAGTTTTTCTTTTTGTACATTTTACATTTCCGTCATTTCCTGTAAAAATTATTTGAACTGAAATGCAAACAAAGGGCAAAAGCGGACTGAGTCGTAAATAGTGGTTTTGCCCCTTAATGAGCTGAACTCTTTAACGCATTAGCCACCACGAAATGTGGAGAAGGGAATGCGCTTAAATTTAATGCCATTTCTCGTTTACCCTCACTGCTGCAGCACGAGCAATAATGTGACACGATGGGGCGTGAAAATACCCCCAATAAAGAGGTAAAGTCACCGCTTTTCCTCCTTGTGTTTGTTGTTATCCCTGTCGCATTGTATGCGAATGCATGTCGTTAATAATTCGCATATTTTCTGGTATTTATTAAAAATTACGAAACAAAGTTGAGAGAAACTTAAATGCCCTACAAAATTAAGTTTATGTTGTCAAAAAGCTGTTTTATGGTGTCTCAATATTTTATTTCTTTTTCACAACAATTTTCTTTCCAAACAATAAAGTACTTTTCTTCTGATTTTGCTAGGCTGAGAGACTTATAATGAGACTCGGTTCTATTTTTGGTGAACCCACTTGGAACTTACCACTTCGGAGTCTGTTTATGTATTACAACCTTAATGCTATGAAATTCACGATTTCTTTAATTTGCAAAATATAATTTGTTTCACTTTTTGCCGCTTTCGAAAATTCTGAATATGACAACCTATTGATCAGATTTAATAACACCTGCGCAACGTTAAAATGGCTGCGCAACAATATTTGGTCAAAGTCAACTTTCGTGTGTAAGACTAATTCTTTCGCACAAAACGTACAGCAAAAACAAAATCTACAAAAAAAATCTAGGAAACTTTTATCAAGCGAGGCATCACAACAGCAGATATCTGCAGGAAATGCAAGGAACCTGGAACCTGGTTTTACCACTCTGAAGGAGGCGGCCACGAGTTCCCTATTGGCTTTTGCCAAAACCTCAAAGATCCTCCAGGATTTCCAACAGAAATGTTACCCATAAAAGCAACCGGCCTTAAGGTCTGGGTGCTCTTTCTTAAGGGAGGACATGCCAGCTCCTATGGTGATGACACACGACTTTCTGGCAATCGGCCTCGAAGGGCAGCCACAATACAATCCGTTTAAGGACGGGACCTGCTACACCACTTCGAACACACCTTGGCTCATCCACATCCACCTGGGCATAGCACGGAATGGGAGACTTTCTTGGTGTGAGCAAAGAGCACTGGCTAATAGATAGGACGCCTGACAGTTGCACTGGCTTCTTACGCGCATAGATACTGAAACTTAAGACACTAACCTGGGGCAGCCAGCCTATGCCCCGATAAATGGTTATCTAAATTTCTTCCTCCCATGGTTGTATTTATAAAAATGTTTTTTTGTTTTTTAATTTGTTTGTCAAGTGTGTAGTGAGGTGTAAGAGTTGGTATCAATATATAATTGTATTGTAAATTGTATACTCCATAGATTCTGTTATTTCACCCGCCAAGGGTGGGCACCAAATTTGTTTGAAAGCTAAGGAGGCATTTTAAAGAGGTTAACAGTACATTTAAGAGAAGTCTGAATACTTACTTATGGATTTGGACTTCATTTGGTATATGGTATATGTTGAGTGAGTTTTTGTTCACATGTGGAGTTTTTGTTCACGTGTTGGAATGGATTGGTCTCAACTATTCAATGAAAATTGGTTCACTGGTTCTATGTTCCCATGTGTAAACTGCACTTTTGTTTAAGAAGTTGTGTTCAGTATTTGCTCTAAGTTGTTTGATGGATTTCTCTTCGGCTCTGCATGCTGGATTGGTTTCTGGGAATTTTGGTTGCACGTGTGAAATGGTTGCTGTTCCTTGTTCACAAGGATTTAATGTTTAAAGTATATTTGGTTGCAAGCCAATGGTTTTTTTTTATAAAAAATTATAAAATTTTCCACTTTTTACTTAAAAACTAAAATATTGTTAGCCAAAAATCAAGTCCGAAATATTATTTCTTTTTAGTTTGAAATTTTGTTGTAGATGTGTTCTGCTCAACTGCTTGGAAGCTACTGAAAATTTTACGTATTGAATAGCACACCAGAAAAATGAACAGTTGACAATGGCAAAAAAAGGCTACTTGGATTTAATGTTTTTTCTTTATAAAAATTTAAATAAATTGCTAAGGATCTCTTCCAAAAAAGACAAGTGCCAAGTATTTATCAAAATCAAATAAAATGCAATTTTTTGGATAAAACCAGTTCAGTCACTTCACTGAACAGAAGTTTTCCCTTTGTTATGAGCCACAAAGATAAGTGATATACTACGTCTGGCCGGTTCGAGTCGACTTAGCCATGTCCGTCTGTGCCTCAGTCTGTATGAACGCGTCGATCTCAGAGACTATAAGAGATAGAGATACAAATTTTTGCATGTACAAAGGTGTATGCCGTACGCAGATCAAGTTTGTTTCAGATTTGCAAAATTTCCAATTTCGACAACAATCATGTTCGATTGCTGGAAGGCGTACAACTGCTCAAGCGAGGAGAGTTTGTGCGTGAACCACTCTAAGAATTTCTTGGATCCACAAACTAACACCCACACACAAAATATAAAAAAATATTAAATACATTATGTTGAGAAAAATAGCACTATTTTGGGTTTCCAAAACAAACAGACCGCATTCATAAAATTTTTAAGGCAACGGCGCGTCTGTACTATCCCACAAAGACGAATGTTATGAATGTGGTTAATTTTTCCGAGGCAAGTCATGAAAAAATGTCTCCGCAGGCATTAATGGTAATTCTGAAGAATTATCGCTCAGCTGAATCTAAATCGTGGGTGAGTGGATTAAAAAAAGGCCATTAAACTCTACCTCGAGATGGTGTGGCAAAAAGTTTAAGAGTAACTGTCCACAATCCGCTCGCTTGTATGTTATGAACCTGGAAAGCAAATTATATTCTAGGGGTAAGTCGCTGACAAATTGTACAATTTTATTATTATTTTGCCAAGAAGCTGCATATTTCAAAATTCATTTAAAAAAAAAAGCCGCTACTTGCTCGACGAAGTTTATATACCCTTGGAGCTTGATATATGCCTGACAGTTTGTATGGCAGCTATACTATATAGTGGTCCGATTTCGACAAGGCTTAATAAAATTATGTAAAATTATTAAAAACTTATAAATACGAGCGTTGGGAGCGATAGCATTGAAAACAAAAAAGTTTTTCTCACTAAAACTAGTTTTTCAACCGATCGTTCCTATGGGAGCTATATGCTATAGTCATCCGATCCGCCCGGTTCCGACAAATGTGCAGCGTATTTGTACCAAAAGACTTCGTGCAAAGTTTGGTTAAAATAGCTTTAAAACTGACGGAGGAGATAGCATAGAAACAGACGGACGGACAGACGGACTCTCTCAACTCAGCTCGTCATGCTGATCAGAATATATATACTTTATGTGGTCGGAGATGCTTCCTTCTATGTTCCATTTACTCTCCAAGGGTATAAAAAAACAGGAAGCCCGCCGCTACTTTTTTGCATGATAGTTCTTTATAATTCGCGGTCTTTAAAAAAATATATATTTTTTTTTTTTAATTTTTTGAGCATCAGCTTGGTATACTAGACAATTACCACAAATGGATTCCATATAACATTGAGCAATCAGTCCTCTTACGGATCTAATAGCCTTAGATATGAGTGTCAACTTCCACACAGAGAAAACTAAATTGGCTGCACGGCGCGTGAAGAAACGTTAATCCTAAACGAAACGTATTTTGCCCTGGTAAATTGCACACGCTACGTGTACAATAAACGGGGCGTGCAGAAAGCTACACGCGACGTGTAAAAATTTAAAATCAAATCAGTAAAGAAAATGCTGCGTGGGCAAAGCCAAAGACTACACGACATTTGAAAATCAGCTTGTTTCCCTAAATAATTCTACATTTTTCATGCAGCAATCTGATTACCACACGGACGTTTAGGTTTTCTACATAAACGTTTGGTTATTGAAATGCTACACGCGCGTGTGGAAATTCTAAGTGAAAAATGTAGCTCTACATCAGTACTGATTTCTTATATCTTTCGTTTAGCTCACAGGTTTTCACACGTGGCGTGTGGGATTTCTATATGTACGTTTAGATTTACAAAATCTAAGCGCTGCGTGTTGGAAATCTACACGAGTCGTGCGCAAATTCTTTTGCCGGTATATAAATAGCTATTGCGTTGAATTAGAACTTAAGAACTTCCATACAAGTAATGTCTTAGAGGCCTTGCCTTACACGCGCGACGTAACGGAGACATCTAAACCCTCATTCCAATCGTGTTTCAGTCCAAGGGGCCGGGAGTTTAAATCTACCAGAGTAAGTAAAAATTTTAGATTTGTTAAAAAATAAAAAAAAATTGGAAAGCTACACGGAAATGTAGAATTTCGACCGGGATTTTTAACTCATTACTTTTGTGTAGATTTTTTGCACGCCACATGTTGAAATGAAAAAACTGAACGCGGCGTGCAGAAAAGCTGCACGTGGCGTTTAGAATTCAGAAAGCCACACGCGGCGTGTAGAATAGCTACACAAAAAATTAGTGGGTTGAAAAACCCGGTCGAAAGGTGTAGAAATTCTACATATCCGTGTAGCTTTTGAATTTTTTTTTCTCTGTGCATGTAGCATTGTTCAACTGGAATTCCCCCTGCAAACGCTTACTCGAAAATAGAATCGGAATTCGGAACAGGGCCGAATATTAATTACTTAAATTGATTTTCAACAGTATCAGAATAATACCACAAATGTAAAATGGAAATAAATATACTTAAAGAATTTTTTACATACAGATTATATTTTTGAAATTTTGCTGTAGTTAATTATATAGTTATGAGTAATTTTTAGTTCAAGCTTTGTGGCTTTGTCGCTTTTTTAAAACTAAAGGGCTGTAATTTTTTCGTTTAAAATTATACTATCTGTGATACAAAAGGAATACCTTATGGGGCAAGCCCGTTCTGAATTTCTATTTATACCTAAAAAAGCAATCTAATGGCCATTTAGGAGTTAAATCAATATATATAACAACATTTTCTTTAGTTTCAGCAACATTTAGTTTAATTGTCACTTTTTAATAGCGGGACTGTTTTGTTCCACTTTTTGCGAGCTTTGAGTGTGACCCTTCATTACCAAAATGCCTCCCAAATTTCAAACGGTCACACTTATTCATATGCTGTGTTCAAATAAAGTTGAAAAAGTTTGTTAAATAAATATATGTATAGAAGCAGAAGTCATTGGCAATGCTAAATCATATTGATGGTCAAAGGCAGAGGCGGCCAAATGGAGAGGACAGAAAAGTGCGCTTGTGTTGGCGAAGGTGGCCGGCTCATATGAACTGAAGGTGGCCGGGTCTGGTCTAAGGCCTGGTTTTTACTGCTAACGCGCTCTCAAAACTTTAAATTAGTCGTTAGAAGGCCTTAGTATTTATTTCCTGTTAAATCCCCAAAATAAATAAGTTTTGGGTGTTTTCCAATTACTCACTTTATGGCAAAGTAAAATCACACCTGGTCACACTAAAAGTTGCCTAAGTTGAAAACTCGCTCATCAAACTATCGATTAACCGTAGGGCATTCAAATTGCCATTTTCGCTTAACAATTTGTATATGGTTTGCACATTTTCACGTTTGTCATCATGTATTTAATTACTCAGACAGTTTTCATTAAATGTTCTGGTCCACTTCACTCCACACACACTCTGCTCCCCTCCGCTTCTTCCTTCCTTCCGCTAACCATAAAGCATGATAAAATATCTTGCAATTATATTTGCATGTGAGCTCAAAGTATTTGCGCCTCGTGGAGAGTAAAAAAAAAAAACGGAGTAAAGTAAAAGGAGAAACGCAGACAAGGCAAATAAAAATGCCACGCGGCATTGCCCAGAACCGCTGCTCTTGCTCTGCACCTGCCATTGTAAATTTGAGTTGAAAAATGCATTTTTCATGCGTTAATTTTTCATTTTTAATTATTCGATTATAAAGACCTTACATAATTGAAAGGCTGCCAGCAGGCCGAAACGTGCTGTGGGCCAATAAAAAATTACATACACACAAACATGGAAGGGCTTTAAGTAGTCTGTGCTTGAAAAATAAACAAATGAAACAAACAGCGTTTCAAAAGAAAGCAGAGCCTGGCATTTTATTTGGCACTCGACTAACTAACCGAGGTACATACATAACGACCTTAACTATTTGCTCACTAAATAAGTTTGTTGAAAAATCACCAAACCTGGGACCTGGGCCAACTATTTGTTAACATTTATATAAACTAAACTTTATATTTAACTTAAGCGCAAAGCAAAGCAAAAATGTAGTTGTAAACATTATTTTTATAAAAATGTTGCTGAAAATGCAGCAGCGAAAGGCAAACAATTCGTGCCACATATTTTTGTTGGCCTTCTGATGAAGAACTAAACTATGTTGCAGCCGACGGCACTTCCACACAAACACACACACACACACACACACTGACATACACGTGTACACCAAGATACAGACGCCAGGGGAAATCTTGTGCCAATAACTTGCAACTGCTTATGAGACATCGTCGCGAATTTCAGCAAAAAATAAAAAAAAAAAACAAATTCTAGCCACTTTATCGCATATGTGGTAGTGTCTTCCTGGGACCGTCTAAAAAAATTTTGTGAAAAATGTGCAAGTTTTTATGCGCATTTTTATGGTTCTCTACTTTTAGATGCATAACACCCCATTGGGGTCTGTGAGCTCAGCTGAAGCTTAAGCAGTGGATGCCAGTTGTCACATGTATGACTCAACTGACCTGGACCTGGCTGAATGTACGTGAGTTTGATGACGGCGTAATGTACACGTGAAATGCAACAAATAATACACGATTGGAAAGTGGCTTAAAAGTGTAAACCATTTCGTACATCAATCAATCAGTCGTTAAAGAACTTTGATCTAAATTTTTCGATAGTAAGAAAGTAATTTCAAACACAGGTGTGGAGGGGAATTCTTCAAAAGTAAATGTTAAGCCTCGACGGTCATCGATAGCCGTTGTCCCTCTTGGAATTATTTCCTTACCGTTTGCACATTTCGTTCACTTTTGTCACAGCTTTCAGCCACATACCATTTCACATGTTTATATAGCCAATTACTGTACATCATACATTAACTCATTTTTGTATATAATTTCACTTTGCTTATCCTTGAAAGTTGCAACGACGTTTTGTCATAATTGCCTTGAGCTGTTTGTGTCGTCTGACAATGTTTAAAATTCCATGTATTTTCCTTAGTAATGAGCAAACAAAAAATAAAACAACAAAATCAAAAGAAAATCTCAGAGTTTCATTATCATTTCATTCCCTTTGATTGATTGTTTTGTGTACTTAATTTAATGAATTATTTAAGCAAAAACAAAACAGGAATGCTAAATGCTTATAACTTTTGTTTCACATCTTTATTTTTTTTTTTTTGTCTTATATTTTTTAAGTATTTTTGTAGAAAAGTTTTCCTTGTTTCCTTGTCTAGCAGAAAGAATACAAAATAGAACCATTAATAAAATGTTTCATTCATTTATTTTGCGCTCTCTCTTCACAGTTTGCGTGTCTGCGTTTTTTCTGCTTGATTAACATAATCCACCATTTATTACAAGTTTGGGTATGTGTGTGATTGTGTGTGTGTTTGTGTGCTGTGATTTAATTATGTAATAGTTTGATTGAAGTGGACTTAAGGCAGGACTTTGGCCTAAGACCATGTGCGTGTGTGGTCTTTTAATTGATTTGTTTTGCTTCTCAGTGCCATGTTGGTTCTTGGCCTTGTCATTGCCAAGTTCAGAGTTTTGGAAAGGAAATGCTGACAGCTTTAGCCGCAGACGAATGGTCAAATGAATGAGCCACGGCTGCGGTTCCTGCTGCTTTTGTATGTGAAAATATGACATCTGTCAAAGTGTTGAGACATTTTGGGCGGAAACTTTGTGCTTTGAGATAACATTAAAGTAATTGGAATATTTTATCAAAATCTATTTAAATAAAATTAATTTAAAGAAGATTTTTTTTAACGTTTTTGAAATACATTTTGCTTGCCCCAAAAAGTAGGCAATGAATTTTTGGAAACTGAAATCATGTTCAGTCCCAGCAAACATTTAACCCACGTCTGGAGAGAGTATGGCGATAATTTTAGGGAAGAGTGATAAAGTGAAAGTGTATTGATATCACTGACAGCATAAAAGTCTAGAAAGCGACTGAAAGGTCGCTATACATACACTTCGGCTGTGATGTACTCAGTTTCAAATTTTTATACCCGTTACTCGTAGAGTAAAGTCGTGCAAATGTATTAGGAATCATCTCCGACCATATAAAGTATATATTCTTGATCAGCACAACAGCCGAGTTGATGATGTCCGTTGTCTCGTCCGTCCGTCGTCCGTCCGTCCACGTCTGTCCGTTGTCTGTATGAATACCTAGATCTCAGAGATGGTAAGAGATAGAGGTTTGACATGTATGGGACAAATGTCTTTTTTGCACGCAGATCAAGTTTGTTTTAAATTTTGGCCACGCCCCCTCCCGCCCCCGCAATTTCGAAAAAAAGTTATATCTCCTACATTTTTAAAGATAGACGATTTGTACATGATAGAGATAGTTAGTAATTAGCAAAATGAATCGATTTGCCGAAGAAATGATAAATTCGGTGAACGGTTCTCAAGTTATGAGAGGAACGCCCCACCCTAAAAAATGTTGCATACTTTTCTGATGGTTACACTAAGGAACGCAGGAACACTGTTAAACATGTTTTTTTCATGAGTAACGGGTATATCGAAGTCGGTTAGAGCCGACTTTAACTTATGCTCTCGTTTCTTCTGAAGTGTTCAAAACATGAATGAAATATTTTACAAATTGAAAAGTAAGCCACCTGAACTGAGGGCAGTTTGAGCAAGAAGGACGTACAACTGACCCAATTAATTTGCAATGCTAACTTCCGCACTTGATTTTATACAAGTACATCGCGGTCTTTCCGACTTCAGTAACCCAAATCACACTGATAGCCACTTATGGTGATAAAACAGCCTTCCTTTTTATCCAGCCCCATCGTTAATCAAGCTGCATTCACAGTACCATCCCTTATGGGACGGCCCCACGGACTGATACAATCCGGAAAAAAGTCAGCGTTGGACATGCATGGTCATAACATACTTATAAGAAATTTACTTGTTTACTTATTCACACAGTTCGACAAATGGGACATTATAATCAAGAAGGCCTGCATTTCATCTATGAAGTTCTCTGCATTTGACCAGCTATTTATGTATTCTACTCAAGTATCTGCCTCTGGGGCAGCCTGTTTGTGACACCTTCGTAAAAACGTTTTGTTTTTAGTTTAATTGTAAAATTTACTTTTTCCTTTCCTCTGTTATCAAGTACGCTTTTATACTTCAGCTATTATTTTGAACAAAATAGTGTGTGAAACTATATTTTGGAACAGTGTAGCTATCACAGGAGCAAGGCGTTCAACAGGGCTCTACCCTGCAAACATTTTGTCGGGTTTCTTCTCTCCCTCGTCAAAATGTGAGTTTGGCGATAGTTTGAGTTCAGAGTCTGCTGATAGTTTGGCGATTTACAAAAACAAAACACATAAGGTATCGCATTTTTAACAAAAAGGGAGACATTGGCGATATGTGGTTTCAATATTAACTGCGCTATTTAAATCGATTGAATGTGGAATAAAGACTTGAGAATTACAAGCAACCATTTATGGGTGAATGTTTTCAGACAGAATTATTTCAAATAACACTTTTGTTGCCCGGGCTGCGATGCAGAGCGTAGCACAGTCGTCAAAAACGTCAGTCCCCCATTGTGTTTTCAGTCCAAAAGAATGCAAAGTAAGAAAAAGTTTTTCATGTAATAAAATATATCTTTGATTAATTCGGCAACCAGCAGCAAGCTAGCAGGGCAGCAGCAGCAGCAGCAAGGTAGTAGGGGAGCAGCAGCAGCTGCAAGCACAAATTTGAAATTTTTTGTGTGAAACGCTTTTTCATCCCTGAGAAGAGACTTTTTCGTAACTCGTAGAAGAAACGCTTTCTTTCCTCCAAGAAGTGTCGCAGAGTGGCACATTTCTTCCCGAAGGAAGATGAGAATGCGATAAATATGCGATATCGCCAGAGTGAAGCGATACCTACTGGAAGAATAGCATTCTTATCTTCAGCGATAAAAAATGTTTGCTGGGTACAGCAGTGTCCGGCATAACACACATGCTTATTTTGCCTTTGCATGTGTGTGTTTTCTCACGCGAGAGCCCTCTCAGTTAGCACTATTTTGTTGTTGCATTGAGAGCAGAATTAGCTCGTACACTGTCTGTGTCTTAACGTCGCTGCCGCTGAGCAGTATTGAATACACAAAAGATACGGGCGTGCCGGACACTGCTCTACAGCCACAGGTCACTGGCTATTCGAAACTTACAATGAGTTCTGCAAAAGGTTAGAGAAGGATTAAATCTTCCATTTCTACAATTTCTGGCCTGCCTTGAGCTGTCAATTACTAACGGACTTTAGGCGGATACTATGCTTAGACATCTATCAGGTTTCATCCAAGCCTCTAAGTTGGTTTCTCTTGTGCGTAAGCGGCATGCACAGGGCCAAATATCCATTAGTCATTGTTCGATTGTCTTGTTGGCCAAATGAATTTTGCATTCGTATCTTGAAATTGATTTTAATTCGAAATACACAAAGATATGATTTTTGAAAAATGTTTTATTCGAGTTGCGATAAATAAGTGACTAAAATATTGTTATAGAGAAAAAAAGAATGGATAATTAAAAAGAAATATAGATGTTGCTTTTCCAAAGTATTTACAAAATTGTAAGTGAAATTTAATTAGGGCTAGCTGACAGCTGGTTTCGGTAATACTAAATAGTTTTCTTTTCGACTTATAAAATAGCTGCACCTGTTAGGAAAATAGTTGGCCACAAGCCGTTTGATGCGCCCGGCTCTCAGTTCCAAGTAAGCGAGAGCTATAAAAAGATTGGATATTTAACTAAATATTGCATATTCACGGCAGTATTTTGAGAATTCTTTAACAAGATACACCTCACAAATCAAGCGCATTAAATCATGGTTCAAGCCAACATTTTATTCTTATAGGCACGCTCGGTCTAAAATGTTCCGGCATTTTCCAGCTGGTAAACTCTGGTCGAAAAACTTACAATTCAATTGTCTAGGTGACTCTTTTCGTTCAGCTCGTTCACCAGCACTTTTTTTTAAAGATTTTTGTTAGATGATTCGTAAATACAACATGTAAATGTAGTCTTAGTAAATATCTTATGTCTGAAAATTCAAATTAGAATTTTGTTTGTAATGTCATCTAAATGAAAGAACGATTTTTAAATTGTATGTAAGATTGTAAAAAAAAAAGAAAAGACCGATTCTTTCGACTGACAGCAAAAAAGCCATGCCTGCAATATAAGAAAATATACTTCCACTAGCAGCCGATTACGCCAAAAAGCTAGGCATCACAACAGCAGACATCTGCGAAAAATATAAGGGGCCTGGAACCGGGTTCTACCTCTCTGGAAGTGGCGGCAAATTGGCTTTTGCCAAAATGTCAAAGATCCTCTTGTATTCTTAACAGAAATGGGACCCATAAAAGCAACCGGTCTTAAAGTCTGGGTGCTCCTCAGGGGAGGACATGCCAGCTCCTATGGTGATGACACCCACGACTTCCTATCATCCGGCCTCGAAGGGCAGCCACAATACAATCCGTTTAAGGACGGCTTTAAGTGCTTGGGATTCACGTCGAACCACTTCGAACACACCCTGGCTCATCCACATCCACCTGGGCATAGCACGGTATGGGAGACTTTCTTGGTGTGACCATAAGAGCACTGGCTAATAGATAGAACTGACGCCTGACAGCAGCACTGACATCTTACGCGCATAGATACTAATAATTAAGCCACTAACCTGGGGCAGCCAGCCTATGCCCCGATAAATGGTTATCTAAATTTCTTCCTGCCATGATTGCATTTATAAAATATTGTTTTTTGGGTTTTTTAATTTTTTTTATCAAAATATAAAAGTTGGTATCAAAATATAATTCTTATTCTATATCTTATACTCCATAAACTATGTCATTTCTCCGCCATGGGTGGGCACCAAATGTGTTTGGAAGCTAGGGAGGCATTCTTAAGAGGTTTACTGTACATTTACAAGAAGTCTGAATACTTACCTATTGGACTTGGACTTCATTTGAACAACTGAAGACCCTTTGGTTTATATTGTTGTATATGAAGAAGAAGACTGTTTGCCAGAGTTTTTGTTGACATGTAGAGTTTTTGTTTAAGTGTAAAATGTTTTTTGGGTCACGACTATTCAATGGAATTTTGTTCACTGGTTCTATGTTTCCATGTGTAAACGGCTCTTTTGTTTAAAGAAGTTGTGTTCAGTATTTGCTCTAGGTTTTTTGATGGATTTTTCTTCTGGATTAGTTTCTTGGAATTTTGGTTGCACGTGTAAACTGGATTCAGGTTTAAAGGATTTTTGCTTGCAAGCCAATTAATTTTTTTTACAAAAATATGAATTTTTCCACTTTTTACTTAAAAACTAAAATATTGTTAGCCAAGAATCAAGTCCGAAATATTTTTTTTTATTTTGAAATTTTGTTGATGTGTTCTGCTCAACTGCTTGGAAGATACTGAAAATTTTACGTTCTGTATAGCACACCAGAAAAATGAACAGTTGACAAAGGCAGGCTACTTGGATTTGATGTTTTTTTTTCCTTATAAAAATTTAAATAAATTGCTAAAAACATCGTTTCTGAAAAAGGGAACCGCAACCTCCCTCAAGTGCCAAGTGTTTAATAAAAACAAATCAAATGTAATTATTTGGATAAAACCAGTCCAGTCAGGAACACTTTCACTGAACAGAAGTGATAAAATAATTAGGAATTTTCCTTTTTGTTAGGAGCCACAAAGATAAGTGATATACTTACTATGTCTGGCCGGTTCCAAAATATACTTAACAAGTTAGCTGCATTCGCTCTCTCACAACTCACAACTGTATTTGTATCAAAGAGAGCGAGAGAGTAATGAATTTCTGTACGCAGAACAGAAAGAAATCGTCCGCTGTGATTCATCGTTAACAATAGAGTTTGAAATTTAAAAAGTTGTCTAAAGAGCGAGTGCGGCTACCTTGTTAGGTATATGTTGTCTGGGTACCCAAGACAGTTACCGCAATTCCAAGCGAAACGATTAAAATTGGAGCAGCCGGATATAAGAAAAGCAGACTTTTTGATTTCACTTTTCGCTCATGTTTGCACAGTCAAAATTTCGACACATTCAATAATCAAATTCTTTGTAAATCAATTAATTTCCAGAATGCAAATAAAATTTCACTCATTAGACTGAACGTCCCTTATATGAAAAATATTTTTTTTGGAAATCTTTTGTTCCTCAATGCGCAAAAGAATTCTTAATAATTTCTAGTTACCATAAAGAAAATCAGAACAAAAAAAAAAAAAATTCCCATATGATTATGTTCAGTCTAATGTACATCTAGCAAACTGAGATAGTGCGTAATTTAGCCTAGAAGTGGAATTGAGAACATACCTAGAAATGGGACAATTTTTTGTCGACTTATGTCAACCTTGGAGAGGCTTTTCCTAATTTAAGATAATTGCAAGCATTATTATTTCCTTTATTACAAATTTTAATTGTTTTTGTTCTTAAATAGTGAAAATCGTGAGTCGAATAAATTAATTTTCTTTTTAATTTGTTTTAAATTAATATCATTTAGATTTATTTATTCTGTAACCTTTGTGAATTCTGTTCTTTTGTTCGAGGAAATAACCTGCCAGTCTATTTTTATTTATTCAGTTATTTTAAGATTCTTTTCCTGATATTTGTAAACTTTCAATATATTAATTTAACTCTCGAGACTAACGCGATTATTTATAACTCTTCGCTGACTTGAAGCGTTAGGATGTTAAATAAATAAACTGAACTAAACAAGAATCAAAGTTTCTAAGCCAAATTTTAGTTTGGTAGCCCTGATAGAAACCAAAATATAATATTACAGAAAACTTTCCTCTAAGAATATCTTATTTTTATGTTTTTGTTGTTAGAAGAAAGAATTGGTAAAAAACTGTCGGGAGGTACAGAGGATTCTGAAGACAGCTAGTTGAGAGGCTGATTACTTATATCAAGGAACTTGACTTACACTTTAATTACATTCGAAAAACAACTCACCCTTAAAAGCCCCAATTTCACCCTGAATTAGCATTGCATCCCTAGCATAGCAATCCGTCCTAAGGCCTTATTGTAAGAAAAATATTTTCTGAAAAATTAGTTTTTAGTTGCCCTAAATTTTTAGAACAAATTTTTCTAAATTGTAGGATCATTTTTTAAATACAGAAAAATAATTTTCTGAGTGTGAGATTTAAACAACATAACCGAGACTGATTTTTTGTAGCTAATTATCTAATCTAATCTAATTAAAAAAAAAATTTTTGTATTTGCAATAAAAAGTTCCTAGTTAAATATTCAAGGATATCTCAATGAACTAATGAAATGAATTATCAGTGAAACACGATTATAATGAAATGATCCACTTGATTTCGTTGAAAAAGTTGTCCAAAATAGTTACAAAAACAAGGCACAAGCGAAAGCTACAACACACACAAGTTTTTCTCAAATCTGATGGCACATTCAAAAATTAAATTAAAACTTTTTTTTCTGATACAAACAAAAAAGCTTATTGGCCTTAAGAGGAGAAAGAGGCAATGCCTCAGTCCGGATGTAAATAAATGTATTAAATCAATACAAGTTTTTGGGCTTGGGTCGAAAATTGAAGTCCAACTCGAAGTTGGAATGCTCCAAATCAAAAGTGATAAATCTAAACCGGACGTGTGCGTATGTGTGTGTGTGTTTGTGTGCGCTGCCACTCAACACTTACAGAAATTGAAAAGCCAAGAGAAAGGGACAACAGAGCAAGGCACAAGCGTTCCCTGCCGAAACTATAAATTTTATTTTCGTTGAGGGGATGCCAATTTCAATGACACTTTAATTTAAATTCGCTCAAACGCAATTGCTGGGCACACGCATTTGCCATTTGCCGTCGCGCGATGACAATCAATGTAGGAGAGAGCCCAGTTCCCAGTTCCTGTGCCCCATCCTTATACAATTTGGGATACCATTGAGCAAGTTGTCAAATTGTTTGAATTTATTTATTGACTTTGCCCGGGAGTGGCATTTGCATTCCAACTGAAAAGACTTTGACTTGCCGCCTACCCACAGCTCCTCCGAGTTGCCTTGCAGCGGCAGCTGAACCGGATGTGTAAACGCTGTTGCCTTTGGCCTGCATAATGAAAAGGCAAGTGCTACAAAGCTCTAGTACAGTGGGGTATTAAATAAGGAATTAAAATTTTAGATGATGTAAAAGATTAAAAGTATTATATTTACTCGATTTTGTTCGTATTGATAAAGATTTATAATAGGAATGACAATAGAATAATATCTTTTTGATCCAAAATTTAAAAAATATCCATCTGAAATTTGTATTATATCAATTTGATATTTTTTCATATCGCCTTAAAATTGATATGAAAGAAAAATTTTAATTTTTAACTTCAGATACAAAATTTAAATATTTTTGCACTGATTTATGTATTTTCTTTTATTTTTATATTTTTTGTGCCAACAATTTTAAATTGTTTTCCACTGTCTGTCTGTGTAATTGAATGGCAAGCGGAAAACTGAACGCAGCTCGCAGTCACTCCAACGCGGCCCAAGGATGGGTCAGGAGTGGTGTCATAGTAGCATTGATGTAACAGTAACTGAATTCCCTATCCGTACAGATTACTCTATATGTGTGTGTGTGTGCCAAAGGGAGACGTGCGTGACACACACACACAAACAGCTGCCCTTTTGTTGGTGTGAGTTTCAGTTGACTATTTAATAAATCCCAGTTTTGTGGTCAGCATACCAAATTAATGCGATTTACTCAACGCCGCACACACAAGGCTCAAAATTCATTTCATTTATTCTAAAGATAAGCAATTCGTTTCACTGAAAGAAAGAATTGTTGCAGGTGAAGAATTTAAATTGTTGCCAATGTGTGTGTGTGTGTGCGTGTGTGTGGGGTTCCACCTGTTCAAAAGAAAAGGCAAAAACTTATACCAACTTCTTGCTCTCTCTCTTCCTCTGCACGCGGCACGTGTTTGACTTATGCAAGACAGAAGGGCACAGCGCAAAAAGTTTAAACTTTTGCCCAACACCAGAAAACAAAACAAACACTAAAATAAAAGGAATCGACTGGGTCATTTCCTGTAAAAGAATGGTCTCCTTTAGCCATTTCAAGTCATACTAGATCACACAAAATGCACTCAAGTTGAAGAGCTTTTCAGTCTACGTAAAGCTTTTACCTTTTTAAAGCTTTTAAAATGAAATCAAATCAAAGGGAAATCTTTAATGCTCATCCTTACCCCTATGCTTCAATTTAAAGTATCTCAAGGACATCAAAATTCTTCTAAAATATTGTAAGGCCTTCAAAACGTCTGCTCTGTACCAAAATGTTATAAGAATCTTTGTTAAATTTGATCACTTTTCTAAACTAATCTGCCCCTTCACCTTAATGGTCACGAGGTATTCCCACAAAACAAAAAATTTTAACATATTTAGAATCAAAACGCACAATGGCAAAATAAAAAGTTTTCAGCACAATGCCAACACCGGACATTAATGCCCCAGCCAGTACTTAAGATCAGGTCAGAAACTTCTGGTCTCGAGGCTAAATGCTCCCACAAAACAAAAATATGCAAATTTTTAATTTTTTTTTTATATTTCGAATTGTTTTGCATATTTATATTATTTATTGTTTTCCTGCCGTTGCTTTTTTGGTTCAAGTTTGGAAAGAAGTATACAAAAGTATTTAGAGTCTTGACAGTTGTTTCGGGTTGTCATTGTTTGAGGGGGGGTCAGGTGGTGAGGGCAAACGCTTTTGCAATTGTCTTGTGACTTTCATTTATACTTTGCACGTTTGTTGAAGTTTCAAGGAAAACATTTTCTTTTTAAAACAAAGATTTCTTTAAAATAAATAAAAGTTACTTGGCAATTTCTCCTAATTTTGTTCAATCAAACAAATCACTTGCACTAAAACCCAATGAAGCGATGCTTATTATGTCGCTTAGCCATTTTTGGTCAGCTCAAGATGTCATTCAACTCGAAGTACTCTAATATATTTGTGAAATGCACTTAATACCAAAGCATTGTCACAAACTCTCCTCATTGGAAAGGCATATTGAAATTTGTATGAATCTTGGAAAACACGAAGTATGAAAGGCTTATATAACTACATCTTAGGGCAAGCAAGCTGTCGGGTAATAGCCGAGTGCCAATGTTGCATTATATTGCTGGCTCCCTAAAGAAGGCGCAAAATGCGACCGAAACGCGATTAAATAAAATTAAGTTTTATTTTAGATGACAACCCACATTACCACAGACATTCATCTATATTAGCCCAACGAAAAACACTAAACCTGATTTTGTCCAGCTCCTGCAACTAATATATTTTTGTTGCACTTTCAAACATTTGTAAAAATATTTCTAAACGGTTGTTCTCGGGGTTTTAAAAGTCAAGAACCTATATATTGTCCACTCGCCTTTTTCAAGTAGCTTACAATATCTACTGCATTCTCGCATATAATTTCTATTTGGAAATTCACCTACGGCAGATACAACCGGAACAACATTTTTAGTAGATAGTCAAAAAAGTTCCATCTTCACACACAAAATTCCAAAAAGTGTCGTAAGTCATCATGTTATCCCCTTATTTTGTTGAGTTTTTCAACTTTGTTGTAAAAACTGTTATGAATTTGACTAAACAAGTCAGAGAAGAAACTTGAAAAAAATAATGTAGTTTACAAAATACGCGAGAAAGTATACCTTGGTATGACTAAAACAAAACTAATATTTACAATATCGGGTCATAAGCCTGACATAAAAAGAAGGAATGTACTGTACTGAGAGCAGGCACTCTCCGGACCTGGCAACTGTAAGCATCTTACAACAAATACTATATTACATTTAAGAGTTTACTTTGGAAATGCTCCACATTAAAGGTACACCAACACATATAAGGCTGAACTATAAGGCAGACACCGAAAACTGCTCGCATTTATACAGCTAGTGCCTGACCCCCCGCCGCGTCCAAGATTTTAAGAAATTGGATTGTTTTATCTTGTAGACAGTTTCAAGTTCCCCGTCATCCCGTCCCAAAGGACCAAACCAAATTTTCTAGGCGCTCCAAAATACCAGAATTATCGGCCTTGTTCCGAATTTCGACTCGATTTTCGTGTAAACTTTAGTATTTTGCAGTCAAATTTGAAAACTTTGTATAGAAGGCGACAAATATACCTACGGCTACTAGATCAGGTATAACAAAAGTCGGAATTGTGGGAGCAGCTGAAACCGATTGCTTAATCCCAAATGAATTTAAATCGAGAGAAAATTGGAATGGGATCTAGTAGCCACAAAATAATTAACTTGGTTGAAATTGAAAGGTTTACACAAAAATCGATTCAGAATTCGGAACATTGCCCTACATGTTAGACCGTGCAATTCAGCATCATTGCAGCATTAGCACTCTTCTATTATTATTCAATTCAAATTGTCTTTCCGTTTTATTCCCACCTACACTTCATTCGCTCACCACTCTTTCCCCACCCTCCTTTTCATCTTCCACCGCTCTTTACTTTTTCTCCTCTCCCCTCATTTTTATACATGTAGCAGCATCAGTCTCAGAGAGCCAAGAGATGAATGGCTTTCTGCCACCTAATTTTTCTGAGTGTGATCCCTTTTATGCTCAATCTCTCTCGCGCTCTTAAAAAAACAGTTTGGTCTAAAATATTATCTGAGCGCCACAGTTCTGTTCTACATTCATATTTTGGCTGCTAGCTTTCTGAAATTCGAACTTCTTCTTTATGTTGAAATACGGTCAACACCCTCTAGTACGGCCGCTATATCACCGTTCCTTCGACGATATTGTGACTGTCGTCGACGCACGCTTATTTCCCTCACAATGAGCTCGACTGACGTACTTTGGAAGGAGATGTCCGCCCAGGCACGCTAGATCGACGCAATGCCATGCAGAGAAGCTACGTAAACGACGCTCGTTCGCCACAATGACATGGATGGTGCGACTTTATCGACACTCGTTCGATCCAATGCCATAAAGAGAAGCAACATTAGGCACGCTCTTTCGACCCAATGTCATGCATGGAGCCATGATACAATTATACAAGGTGGTCCACTCGGATTGCTGAAGTCGTTCGGTTTATGGTCCCCTAGTTTCAGTGCGTGCCTGCTTGTCAAATTGACCTTTAACCTTTTAGTGGCCATGCAAAAAAATGTCTTTTGCAGTTGTTGTCGCAAGCACGTGCTAGGCGTTTAAGATGCGTATATACTTAAAAATTAAGAGCTTTAACAAGAAAATGGCTGCCAAACAACAGAAAAAAAAATTATGTCTAATTCAAAACTAATAAAAATAAAATTATAAACACTACAAGGAAACTTTTAGCCCCATGCACCCTGCGCGGGTTAATCGACGCACTATGTAGCCGTTTCACGACATAAGCGAGGCTCCTTCAACCCAAGAGAGATGCTTCTCTTTTGACGGCAATGTATTATATAAACATTTCACATTACGTACTCTTCATCATAAATTTTAATAATTAGTGCTCATTGCAATGGATTCCACTTGCATGTTGTGAAATATGTTAATGATAGGGTGTTTGAGGATTGAAATACCTTTTTTTCAAATCCTTTCCTATTCTTTGCACACGCTCTCTCACGGAAGAAAATTAGAGCGTACGCCTCTCTCTTTCTCTCTAACAATTTTGACAGGCGTCACGACTCATCACCGTACAAAGAGCAACGCTGTTTTGACGTATATAGACCGACTGACCCTAGCCGTACTAGAGGGCATATTTATAAATCCATGGAAGTGTTTAGTACGTGCCATAAGTTTTAATTTAATTTGATGAGTCTTTTCGTTATTTCTTTTTTTTTTTGTACTTAAAGACACATACACGCACGCAGCTCATACTTTCAATCACTCTCTCTCGCGCTCTTCTTAAAACAGTTTATCATGTTATGTGCTTTTTAATTCACTTTGCGGACAAATTTTTCAAATTTTCTTTCTTAGTGCGCGCCTGCGTAACTAAACGAAGGTCTATGCCAAATCTTAGATCTGTAAATTTGGAAATTTTGATTGTGAATTTGCAAAAATTTAATAATGAGCTTTGATTGTTATAAAAAGGGATAAACGGAAGGCGTAGGTCCAACGTTCCAAAAAAATATTTCGAAATTTATATAACAGTTTAGATTGCCATTAAGACGGTTAAATGGATGGGTAAATATACTGTAGACGGATAAATATGAGGTGCAGATCAAAATTTTATTATGAAGACGGATAAATAGACGGATGGTTAACATAGAAAGTTCTTCAAGATGAAGAAAATTACTAAATTTGTAGCTTAGAGCATAGATTTTTTTGTACAATAGAAGGTAAAAAGATAAATAAGGCCCAAAAAAAAAAATGAAATAAGGCCCCAAATTATTGGAAAACAAAAACAAAGATTTTTTCTCAAATTTGGGGTGTTATTTCATTTTTTGGGGCTTTATTTCCTAAATAAATTTCAAAAGAAATAAGTCCCCAAAGAAAATGAAACAAGGCCCCAAAATTAGGTTTGCGGTCTTATTTCATTTCCGAATAAGACCCTTTTAATATGAATTTTGGGTCTCATTTCATGTCTTATTTTGCGATATATGGAAAAAATCCAATAACGGTTAATTTTCTTATCTGCCTGCGTTTTCTGATTAGATTTGATGATTTTGCAGATGTGCAAAGTACCGTTTTCAATTAGTTCAGTGTAGCTTTTGAGTTTGTTGATCGTTTAGTGATTTGATTGTGTAAAGCACGTCTGCGATAACTTGAAGTGCGAAAAATTGTTGTACGGCGAACCGGAAATTTGTTCTACTCAAAGAACAGAAAAGCTGTATTTTGACGAGGTAATTATATTGTCTATTTTAAAAATCTTAACGCCGCCGATTTTTTATATGAAAACTTTTTATATTATATCAAAAAATTGTGTCATCTGCGCGCGGCAAATTTTTACAAAATCGCGGTTTTGTGTAAACAATTTTCTTATTATTCATGTTATAGGTAGTTTATTTCACTAAAAATCCAAATTAAAAAATTTTTAAAATTTTATTTTAGGTATTTCCAATAGTTTTTATTTTATTGAATAAATTGATTAAACAATAAAATGAACAAAAAAAGAATGGAAAAATTGGGGTGTTATTCTTTTTCAAAATGGGGTATTTTTCTGAAATAACACCCCATTTGGCCTTATTTCTTTTTTTTGGGGCCTTATTTCATTTCATGGCCTTATTCTATTTAAATTGGGGTATTATTCATTATGAAATAACCCCCAAATTTGGGGCCTTATTTGGGCGGTAAAAATCGCTTATTTTTTTCGACTATCATAAAATTTTAATATTTCATTTTGATTTTGATTCTTCTCACTTCTCTCCCACTTAACTATATTTGTTTGCAATTGCTCTTTGCCAAAGAGCATTTAAACTTCGTAAGTGTTCACAACACTTTTCTATTCTTATTTGAGTTGACCATCAGTGAAAAGAAATATCCACAAAAGCCAACAGCTCGGAAAATAAGCGCAGACAATGCATACCTGCACACACCCAGACACACACACGCAGTTCGTTGAGTATTTTGGTCTAATCCAAAATGATGTGTCTGACTTCTCGTTCACTGGTTAGGGGGGAGTGGACAACTAAAACTGCAATGCAATGACCGACTAAACTTTCATTTCACCTTCAAAAAACACTGAAAAAACTCTCTCTTAGTACGTTTTGCATTTAGTCTACAAAAAAGTTTGATTGTTTTTTTTTCTTTTTGGTTTAGCGGAAGTCGTATTTTTCATTTATGAACAAGAATAGCGGAAATGAAAATATAAAAGCATAGAACAGGCACAGCAACAGCAGCAGCAGCACACATATCCCTATTGTGCCGCATATTCCTCTTACCTTTGGCTGTCTATAGTTCGCTTGAATGGCTTTCAATAAGTTGCTGTTGTCCTGTCTTCTTCAGCAAACAGTGCAATTTTCTTATAAAATTATAATGTCCAGGCAAACGAAGCTACGAAGCTACGAAAATTGAATGAGTTTTTCTGTTGTGTCCATAATGTGAAATGTTAACATGATTTTCCAGCTCTTTACTTTGCATACATGTATGCACTTTGTTTGTGTGGGTTTGCCCACTCTTGCCTATTGCGGCCCCAAGACATGTTCACAAAATTAGAAAAATATTTCTTATTTTCCTCTCTATCCTTGTGCTTGCCAATCAATGGCCATTTGCCTAGGTATTCGAGGGGAGAGAGCAAGTGGTTTGTGTGGTCAGTCTATTAATTAGTTTTGCTTATTAAATTATAAAAAAAAATGTTCTCCCTCGCAAACAAGACTTTGTCGTAGGTATTTTGTAATTTTATACCAGTAATCTAATTAAACTCGTTTGGAATTTGCTGCCGGGCAAAATCAGAAAACTGATAAACGAAAGTTAAATTCAATTTCACAATTTTCTAGACGAGATTTTTTATATTTTCTTGCAAGCATTATTTAATATTTTGGCTTACAAACTAGATGAATAACTATGCACTTTAAACCAAAAACCGATTTAATCAAAGGACTCGCATGAGTTCGGTAGATGGTGGATACAGCTCATAGTAAACCACGCCCAATTTGTATCGCCGCACACAAAGCCTGAACTGAAGTTCTATTTGGTAACAATATGGAGCTGGAGAGCTGACTTATCTCACACATATAACGAATAGCTGGTGAAGGTGACGGTTTTTATCTCTCATTCAACACAAGCCAGTCGCGCAGCACTTTCCAAAACGGCTCAAAAATTAAAAAATCCAATTGAAAAATTTGTAATTATTCCGCATTGGTTTCCCTTTTCGTTGTGTTCAACAAGAGTTTATATTTAAGCAGCTTTTAAACACACAAAAAAAAGGGGGAATCAAATGTTTTACAGCCGCAGAGAGTACGTGGCTTTCCACACGACGATAACGGGGGACGACGCGACACACTAATGCCATTAACTAGTTGGTAGCGACAACTTTTCGCATTGTGGCCGCTGGGCGCACACCTCGGCAACAACATAACGAGCGAACCAACATGAATACAATAAACACCACACCGAGAGCGAGACCTGGGCATCATCAGTAGCAGCGGGAGCTGGAGCATCCTTACGCTATTATCAACATCATCAGCTATTGTCAAAGTTTGGCGCATTTATTTGGTTGCTCAATCAGCGCCCAAAGCGCTGTCGGTTTTTGCCACCGTGCTGCCACCTGGGCCCCAAACCGAATGCTGGAGTCGCCCATTTACAATAATTACCATCAAATGAACAAACAAAGTTTTGTGCCTAGCAAAAGTAACGTTGACCCCAGAAAAACTCCACCCAACATATAATTTACACATTTCCCTTAAGAGTAATAACACTGGACAACGAAATATAATTGAAAAAAAAAATTTACAAAATTAACTAAAAAGTATTTTTGTTTGTTGTTTTAATAATTTTTATACTAATCTAAGCATCATGTCGCTCACTTAAAACAAATGGTTCTTTTAGTTTCAACTTAATGAAATAAAATATTATAAATTTAGAATACTTATTAATATAACTTGAAAATATAATATTCTAACTGAAAGACGAAGTACGTTTGTTCAATATCAACAGCAGGACAACCGAGATATGACGATCTTGCATCAACATGAAAATAAACCTGAAAATTGATATTGCGACAAATCCTCATATCACAAGGAAAGTAGAAGAGATATCACATCTTTCTCATTTGCACAAAAGTCAAAAATCGTATTTTCAGAGTTATGCCTGTCTTGAAGTAAGTGAGCGATGTGTTGTTAACTTCTTTCCCGTAAAAAAGGAAAATTAATTGTATTACTTGAGTATCTTTTCCTTGGAATCAAGATATTACATATCTTAAAGTTAAGATAACTAAGAAATACACATGGGTGTGTCAGAGGCGAACTGGGCTGAAATAGTAAGATTTTACGAACTAAAGCAGTTCCTTGTACTTGATTCTTTATTCAGTACACTCAGAAAATTATAAAATTGTATAAAATAAAGAGCACAAAATAAAAGAAAAGCTATGCTCTTATCAGGACTTGATCCCAGGCCTCGAAGTTGTCCAAGCGAATGTCTTATCCACTCGACCATGGTTTATTAAGTAATAAAATGCTAGCTGCTTGCATGTTGTTCAGTTTTTGAGGTCCCTAGTTCAAGTCTCAGTAAAGTAAGTAACTTTGCCCTCTTTTAAGGTGATTTTCTTAAAACTACGGAGAAATTTCAATTGTTAGAATCATATGATCGTCGCGTGAACGAATCATTAAGGGTAAAATCCACTAAATACAAGTTTTTACTGTTGGAGTAGGTAATGGGAGAAGGACATGGTAATACACACTAATACCATGAGATATTTACCTATTGATCCCTCCTCGGTAATCCTCCTCGGTAGTCCACCGAATTCAAGCCCATTTGTTGACAAAAGTAGAGTTATCCCGCTTATGCTTGAATCGCGAACAGCAGATGTCATATTATAAATATTTTGTGCACATTTTATTATGTCCTATTACATTTTAAAAAAATATTTGTGCTCGCAATATAAACGCAGAAAAAAAAGTTATTACTATATTTTCTTTTGTGGGAAACAGGTATGCAAACCGGTTATGAACAGAACCGAACCGTTTTTTTCGCTCGTGAAGCGAACCAAAGATGATTTCGTCACTTGACATGAAAGCAGGTAGGATTTCAAAACCAAATGATAACATTCATACGGAAATTGCCATTGAAATTTTGTACAAACCCGATTAAGCGAAACCCTAAGTTTTTGTTAAGGAATAATCCGAATACTTGTATAAAAAACATGTTTCTTTAGTTAATTAAATAAACAAAGAGTGAACCGAACCGAACCGTAACCGCGCTTCAGTAAGCCGCAAAAACCATGCAATGAACCGAACCGGCGGTTCAAAAACTGTGTGAACCACTGAAAAAAAACCAGTCCTTATTTCCAAATGGTTTGCATCCCTGGTTGTAAGAGTAAATTTACTTTATTAACATTTAACATGTTTCTTTTTCTGTTAGTACACTTTTTGATTTCGTTTTTTTTTTTAATTTTTTTAATTCAATTTTCTTCAATTTTCTGCAAGAATCGGTATCTCAACCAACATGACTATCGACCTAAGTGGTTGCTGAGAGCTTTTCTTAAACTTTTCTGAAGCTTTTCTGAAGCTTTGAATTGTATTTAGGGCAGAGATGGGCATGCACACATACCGTCACACTTTTCACACGCATACAAGCACAAGCAAATATAAGTAGCTGTCAATGCTTATAGCGTACGTGTGATTTTTGCAGTCGGCCGCGGCAGAGGCCTAATGCACACGCTGCTTGGTGTGTGCATTAGAACGTCGCGACGCGCCCATCTCTGATTTAGGGCGATATATAGAAGATTTTTTATGATGTTTTTGCTCATTTTGTTCTTAATTATTGATAATTATTGTTGAACAGAAAAAAAGGATACCCGTAGAACTGATATTCGAAATATCCATCTTAAGATAAATTTTTTTTTAATATTCTTTTTACATTTTTCAGCTCTTTGGTATGAAGAATAACGATCAATGAAATATTTTTTTCTGAAATATCCTTTTTAAGCGAAAACCAATCGACTTCGAGAATATCCAATGGATCCCAAAAAAAGGATAGCCAACCATCCCGTCAAAATGGATACCGAAAAAAATATCCTAAGGATCACCAAAAACTATCCTTTTATTCTCATAGTATGGGTGATTTTGGCTTTTCTGGGCCAGTTTAGAAAGAATGTTTCAGAAAGAAAGATTTTTAGTGGGGCTTTTCATTGAACGTTGGGATTGTTTTGTGAACGATAATTCACGAACGAAATCGTTCAAATAGAAGTCCGCTTGAGCTGGGTTTTAAACAGTCGGTTTTTTCTTAGTTATTGAACTTGATATTTCCTATTACACGAACAGAAGACTGAGATACTTAAAACTCAGCACTTGGAAGTTGAAACTGAGTACTCGATACTTAAAACTCGATATTAAGTACTCGATATTAAGTATTTGATATTTAGTACTCAATACTTAGTTCGCGATACAACACAGAACACGACAATCGGTACTCGATACTTGAAACTCAGTACTTGGAATTTGAAACTCAGTACGCGATACTTAGTACTCAATACTTAGTACTTGATACTAAGTTCTCGATACTTTGTACTTGAAGCTTAGTACTCGAAGCTTAGAATTTGACGTCTTGCGCTTAGTACTCCATTCGCAGTGCTCAATACTTGAAATACAATTAGAAATGGATACTCATTACTCGCTACTCAGTATTCTTTGGTAAGTACACTCAATTCACCTGCTCCCACACCAAATGGCAATGCAGCTGACTTTGCAAAAACAAATGCTTACCCAAAAGAATCGGTCGCTAAAAAAAATATTTATATTTTTGATCCCTCCGTCTTATTTTGATTTTGTTTATTGTCTTATTACTTGCTGGCCAGTGTAGCCCACGTCAAAGGAGCAGCACCCTCCGGTTGAAGCGGCAAACTCTGTGTTTCTGGGCATGCTTATCGCGCGGCGAGCATCACTCAAAAGTTTTTTCTCTCCCTGCCTCTATTTTTTTTTTTTTGCCCTCTCTTTCGCAAGGCTGTCGGCTCAATTTTCCAACATTTGAACATTAGGCCTCCCAGGATTAACAATAAGTGGACGCGGTTAAAACGAGGGAGGCTTATGCTCCGGGCTAAGTGAAGTTAATGAGAGGTTTGGGTGTCTGCAGAGGCAAGTAAATGTTGCAGTTTGACATCTCTTGCTAAGCCACTTTAAGATTAAGCAAAAATTTCACACATAATTGATGGGTAAACAACTGTGAAATATTTTTGCACGCTGCAGATTAATTAATAAATTCAATTGCCGCATTGCAATTAAAAACCCGCCACTAAAGTCACAACAAGGCCTCATTTTCTAATTACACCGCGAAATAGACAGTCGAATTTGAAGAGATTCTCCAGCAATTAAACGAACCCAAATTCGTAGTTCTTAATGCCGCTGCCACCAAGGTAACAAGCTGTTTAATTAACGCGATTAAATCTGACGAGAAGAAGTCGGGGCAAAATGGAAATCTCACAACCGTAACGCCGGGTATGGATGTCAACACAAGTTTGTATTTGTGTTTGGGCAACGCCTTGGCACTCGCACACCAATTTATGAGCCCAAGAAATGTTTGCCTTTCCCCCATGTGATGCACTAACACTTGCCGCTCCGTAGACATGTGCTTGTGCCTTGTAAATATTTATGCAAGCGAGGTAATGACGAGGCTGCACCAACTGCCAAGTGGCTGCTTGAAGGTCGCAAAACGCGAACTGCTGTTTGCCATAGTAAATGCGAGTGTTTATTTGAGAGTCTTTGGGGTGTTTACAGTGTGTACTGACCGTACTTTGGGGTGGTGTGAAGGGGCAGGGGGAGTAAGTACATGTGAAGTACTAGCCAAATGTTTAAGGTAAAATATTAGATGTAATCTTTTAAGGTGAAGAAGCGCCAAGAAACTACTGAACGATTTTAACAAACGTTCTAAGAAGAACCAGATCGGTGCGAGACTTCTTGTTTCATCGCACAGTGTAAGATTTTGCCAATCTAGGGGGACTTAATTGGAAAAAAAAAATATTTTTAAGGTCAATGAGATTTTAAAAGTCAATTTCGAAATGTTGAAATTTAATGAAAACAAAATAAAACAAACAATTTTTTGTCAGAAGATAACGGTTCGTAAACCGGTGCATAAATCGAAAAACAAGCAAAAGTTGAAATAGTTTAGTCTTTTCATTTGGATCGTGTGGTCACTGTGAACCGTCAAATTAATTTTTAGCGCTTTAAAAGGATTTTATAAGTGGCATACAACATTTATATAATAAATATATACTTGGAAATAAGTGCCAAAAAGTAAGTAAATTTTTAACAATATTTAATTTTTGGTGGGAAAATACTTACAACATTCAATCACATTCAAATCAAACAAAACATACATTGTTTGCAGAAAACCTTTCTGAATCAGGATCGGAAATAAAATATTGCCCACATTTTGCCCAAAGAACTTCAATCAGAAATGAGTGAAATAACACGCGCAGAGTTTTTCGAGGTTTTGAACCGTTAAGCTCAACTCACTCCTAAAGCACGCTGCGATAAATTTGGGCAATGATATTGTTCAAAAGAAGTAAAAATTGCGCTTCAAACAAATTGTGCCATGAATTTGAGTCGAGGTGAACTAAATCTAGAAGAGATAAATCCAGAATTATGACCGACTGACTTTAACTATGACTTTACCTTTTCGTCTAGAAAATTCTTTGGGGGACATGTGAACATTTAGCCCAAAATTCAAGTCGATAGCTTTAAAAGTATGACTGCTATTGAATTAAGTCCCCCGAGATTGGTTAAATCTTACACTGTGCATCGTACTGGCTCCAGAACAGAACCTATTGATGTTTTGCAGAAAAAAAACAATACTCATATGTGCTTTCTTTTCAACAAAAATATGTCTAATCCTATCCATAACCAAACCAAAACCTTAGGTTCGTGCCCGGTCGAACCTTTTGAGAATTTCAGAGGTTTGCAGCCTTGGTTATAAGCAAGTAAAAGTTCCGAACATCAGCGCTGTCAGCAGCCTTCTTTCCAACTAAGCTACAACTTAAAACAAGTTCTCGATGTCTCGGAAATCTTTTTCCAGTGGTTTTGATATGCAAACGTAAGGTTTATATCATAAAGTTTTTTAACTCCATGTTTACATAAAACTGTAGAATGGGTGATAAGTTGCGAGATGACAAATCTTGATTTGAAGATTTCTAACCTCATTTCAAGGTTTCTCAATTTTGATTTTATCAGATTGCAAGATTCTCGAAAAAAAGTTTTTCGAGAAGATTTTTCAACACCCACTGCACAATAGACGGACACGCCGTTTTTTTGGCAAAAACTTTCATTTTGAAGCTAAATACTTGAAACTTTAAGAATTTGCGACTCTTATTATTTGTGAATTTTGATTTTATACCCGTTACTCGTGGAGTAAAAAGGGTATACTAAAGTCGTGCAAATGTATGTAACAGGCAGAAGGAATCATTTTCGACCATATAAAGTATATATATTCTTGATCAGCATCAACAGCCGAGTCGATATAGCCATGTCCGTCTGTCCGTCCGTCCGTCAGTCCGTCTGTATGAACACCTAGATCTCAGAGATGGTAAGAGATAGAGGTTTTACATGTACGGGACAAATGCTTCTTTTATCTGCACGCAGATCAAGTTTGTTTCAAATTTTGGCCACGCCTCCTCCCGCCCCCGCAATTTAAAAAAAAACGTTATATCTCCTACAGTTTTCAAGATAGACGATTCGTTCCCTCTAGAGATAGTTAGTAATTAGCAAAATGAATCAAAAAAAAAAAAATAATAGCCGAGTTAAAAAAGTGTTGCATACTTTTCGGATGTTCACCCTAAGGAACGCAGGAACACTATTGTACTGTTTCATGAGTAACGGGTATATCGAAGCCGGTTAGAGCCGACTTTAACATGCGCTCTCGTTTTTGTTTAGCGCTGCGAGATGTCTTCCCCGCCGCCCACATAATAGAACTGCATTAAGTATAACAAGTAAGACCGTTGCAGTCGACTCGACTTCAAAATACCCTGTACAATCAAAAAACACACACAGTCAAACAAACATACACGCACACTTACAGACAAAAGCAAATAATCACGCGCCCTCACACACACACTCACGCGCAAGCACAAACAGCGCACAATAAGTAAAGCGTTGGGAGGGGTGGCAAATTTTTTTTCGTGAATAACTTCGGCGTTTTTGCTCAGATCTCGTAAAGGCCTAGGGCGGGGGGGGTGGGGGTATGGAGGGGGGAAAAATTTTGCAAATCTGAAACAAACCTGGTCTGCGTACAGTATCCACCTATGTACATGCAAAAATTTGTATCTCCATCTCTTATAGTCTCTGAGATCGACGCGTTCATACATAGCTAAATCGACTCAGCAGTTGGTGCTGATCAAGAATACATATACTTTATACTTTCCCACCTGTATTGCCACAACTATCCTTTTTGGAATAAAATGTTATATCTGATGCAAGCCAGCTTTTGTTCCTTAACCCGTCGAACATTTCTTTGGGCTTTATTCAGATGTCTCTTAAAATCTTCATTTCCTTCCTTCATTTTCATGTCCATCAAAGCATTTTCGTCAGTCAAAAGTAGCGTTGATGCTGCGACGTTTTTCCAACTTAACTTCCAGCAAATCGACCGACGAATAGCAACCTGGCTCACAACTATTGAAATATATCGAATAACCGCAAAAATCAGTTTATGTTTTAAGCTCCACTAAATATTTACATAATAATGCATTCTACCACATATGCACTTTTTTGTTCTATATTGAGGTTAGATTCGACAAAATTATGATTTATTAATTTGAAATTAATATAAAACTCTTTTCTAATTACCTTGATGTTTATTTTCTATTTCAAACTGTTTAAAAATGGGAAACTGTTAAATATTTACAAATTTTGTAATCAGACTGCTTGCAGATACAGCGCGGCAATAACAGCTGACTTTGAAGGGCTGGTGTAAAACGAGGGTTGTGTAATAAAATTTAAATTAAATATTTTCGATGAGGAGGGACTGAAGAAAAAGCAATTCCGCCCAATGTGCACTGTGATGAAGCTGAAACAGCTTATTTAATTTCTCCGACCAGAATGTTTTAATGTTTATACAGCTTTGATCTTGGTTATGACATTGCTCTGATAGCACCTGATGTCGATCCAGTGTCTGCATCTCAAACTTTTGAACTGGTTAAATTTTGTACGCTTAACAATCACAAATCTTTCATATTTCAGAAAATAATAACAACTTATCTCAACGAATTGTTATGCTTTGCCGGCTCCAGAATAGAGATGCTCAAAAGAAACTTATGACCGCGCGGACAACAAAACAAATGAAGAAAATTTTTCCAGAACCACAAGAAATAGAAACAGAAACCCGATTTTTTTTTGTGTGTGAGTGTTCGTGGTTGTTTGATATACACGAAATCATTTACAGATAACAACAAAGCCTTTGCTCGGAGTGAAAGAGAAGAGAGAGCATATTCAAAGTTTTTGTTGCTCTACGCTTTGTCAGCTTTAAGCCAATAACAAATCTTTTAAGACGCTGTTGCCATAAGCTAAGCGTGACGTGAGGGTCTCCATTTGTCTAAAATTTTTGCATTAAAAAGCAACCCATAAGTTCAAATTTTTTTACAGCACTAATTCGATTTTTAGCTCTAAAACAAGAATTAAAACTCTATGCTAGATCATCTAAACGTTGGTTGAGTTCAGTTTAATCATCATTATCAAAATTTTTAGAAAATTACAAGAAAAAACAAATTATTTTATTTTAATTTTATTATTGCAGCTGTTCTCTGTGCTCACAATTTAAGCCTTGGTTTTCCTTTATCCCCTTGAGTACCTGAACATATTTTTTGTGCTTGCTACAAGTGGCAAATTAAGCTCGTTCTCTTGCCCCAAGCAAGACATAAAATTAGATGCAAACACACACACACACAAATATATATAGTACATATAAAATGGCACTACAGAAGGTAATTGAAACTCATAATCGCAAAAAGAAAGACCGTGAGGGGAGTGAAAAAAACGAAAACTTCACCAGGCCAAAACATAAATTCAGCCATAAAAGAGCATTTAAGATAAGCTAGCATTTATGGTCGTTAAAATTCAAAATGCCATTTAAAAAACCAGCACGACGTCGTCGTCATAGTCCCTGGTGGGTGCAGGCCAAAAAAGCAGAAAAAAAGCAGAAAACCCGTGTGTTGCAGCGGATGCGCCAAGTAAAAATGCGCGCCATTTAGCTAATACGCTAAATATTCAAAATCACATTGGAGTACACTGAAGTCGGGGGTTGGGTGCCATTTTATGTTGTCTGGGACATCCATCCCACCTGGTGATGCACTTTATGAGCTCTCTCAGCGATAGCAGTTTCGAGTTACTGATGTTAATTTCTAACGCCAGCCAAAAAGTAAACCGACACAAACAAACACCATTATGATCGTCATCACAACGTCAGTCAGTGTCGGCGGCAACCTCAATTTTTGCTGACTTTTCGTTCATCGTTACGCTCGATTGAGTGCACAATTTCATTAACCGTATGTGGAGTGCCTTGAAGGGAACTCCCCTTGCCCCCACTAACCACCAGAGGGAGCTGCAAATGCAGTTGGGTTGCTTCGCCACTGTTGACAGATGTCACATGTTGTCTGGCAACCATTTGAGGCATTTCATCTGTGGTTTGCTTTAGGAAATACCGAAGAGTTTTGATTGTAAAGCAAGTGTCAGATGGGAGTCGTATTTAATCATATTAAAAGGAATATGTTAAGCAAGCGATTAGTTCAACATCGAATTGTTGTCTTCAGTCCATTTAGTTCCGATTTTATTCACTTAAAATTTCGCTTTATTTACTTTTTTATGGCTAAAAACCAATTGCCAGATCGTAAAACCCAATGCTTGACATATTTTTGCACGTTGCGGCTTTTGTGGTCGTGTTTGCGGAATTGACTTTTAATTAGTTTGAAGCGGAGTTCAATGACCCACCGCATCCAAATGTATGTTTAAAACTGTCCCCCTCACTCTCAACCCAGCCACTGCCCAGACATATAAAAACGGGTGACGCCTGTTTTTTGTTTTTTTTTTCCGAGTGGCGCACAAAAGTATGCCACACAGTGCGCCATGAAATGCCTTTGAAGTGCCTGGGTGAGTGAGTGAGTGAGTGCGTGTGTGTGTGTGAGCCTTATTCATGACTGCAATGCTTTTGCTTTTTGTGGCTTTTGGCATGCCACAAAAGTTATGCACTAACCGATGCTACCACTTTACAAATTTATGTCCGACTGTCTGGCCTCCTCGTCCTTCTTTTTTTTTGGCAAAGCAATTGAAAACTTGTTTCGACCCCAAGAGAGCAGCGCCTTGGCCAATAACTTTTTAAACGCTTTTTGGCAACAATTTAGTGCCGAGTCAAAAGTTCGAAAAACATACATACTTGTGTCCAAAATAAATAATCGCCGACTGGGCCGCATCAACACCATTTGCCGTTTGTCAACTGACAACTGAATGGCAATGACTTGTGCCAAATTGATTCTCGACAGTGAAATCAACTATCGAGTGGCAAGCACAAGTGTAAGAAGCTGCTGCAGATATCTGGCTATGGCTTTTGTGTGTGTGTGTGCGCGGGTCGCATCTGTGTGTGAATGGGGAGCGCTTAGCCTTGAGTTCTGCACAAAATAAATGGCATATTAAGTATACGCTCAGTGGCACCTGCGAATGCCAAACTAGGAAGAGGAAGAGAAAACGAAAGCACTGCATGAACGAATCGAGGTCATAGAGATAATATATAATGTTTATTATATGGCATAATCATATTGAGCTAGAAATTGATGGCTTGCTTAACTGGAAATATAATTCACATTTTCGCGTAACACTTTGATTTTGTAAGGTTTTTTGACAATATTTTAAAATAATTTATAACTCATTGAGAGATGATTAAAGTTGATGTTATTTACTTTCTATACTCTGGTTTTAGCTAAAGGCAAAGCAAATGGAATTATTTGTGTATTTCGCAGGTGCTTTAAAAAATTTACAGAAGTTCAAATGAAAGGAAAGAGCTTAGGCCATAAAAGGTTGTAACTTTGCAGAAGATATACTGGCTATTTGTTGCTGCTTCCGAATTTGATTAATCGGAATTGATACACAGAAAAAAAGGAACATTTGTTGATGATCCATTGGCGTGAGGCGACGGACCTTTGGAACCTCACGAAACGATACAACATTCCGATGGTTCCTGGGCTAAGGCACTACAAGACCGAGTGCCAGCTTTTGCCCTGAACTAAGAAGAGCTGTCTACTAGTCCCAAATGCCCTCGATTGCCCCCTCAAAATGGCCCTTCCATCTGCTCTGAGGTGAAAGGGCAAATCAAGTATCTGGTGATATGTAAAACCCCAGGCATAGACAACGTTGTCAACAGAACAATGAAGCTCCTGCCTGACAAAGCCATATTGTTCTGGCGCTGGGACTAAGCCATTTTCCATCACCCTGAAAGAAATGCAGAATAGTTCTCTTCCACAAGAGTGGAAAACCAACCTCCTGTCTTGATTCCTACCGGCCGAACCCTTGGAAAGATCTTCGACCGCTGTATCCTTCAAAGAATGCTCGATGTACGATGTGTTCTAAAAGCCATACCAGATTTCCAGTTTGGCTTCCGATTCCCGAACGGTTACATGGAGTGGTCAACTACATCCTCGAAGCGTATGACGGAAAAGAGAATGTAAAGGCAGCTTTCCTTGACATCCAGCAGGGCTTTGATAGAGTGCGGCACGAAGGTCTGCTCTCGAAGATCAAGAAACTCCTAACGCCGACACAGGTATACTTGCCCGCCACAAATGCCCTTCAAGAGCACCTGAATAGGTTAAGCAAATGGGCCGCTAGATGAAACATTTCCATAAACACGAACAAGTGTGCTTCGGTGACTTCCACCCGTCGTGACACCTGCCCGGGAGTATGGGGTGATACTGGACAGAAGAAGAAAGTCGCGGAATCCAAGGAGTACTTCAAAGGAGAAGGTTAAAGAGAATCGAATCCAAAGACCTCAACTCTCGGCGACTCTAGCAGCACATTATGTACCCCAAATTCGAACATTTGCATCTAAATGGAAACTTTTTAACGCCTTATCTAAAGCTGTTCAGACCTTCAGAGCCCAGGTATGGGGATATAACCATTTGGATAGTCTGCAGACATATTTCATGAAGAAAGTTCTTAGGCTGCCACCGAATACCTCTTAGACTTACACCTTAGATACGTAGACAAAATTTCTCTCATCCGAAATAGAGCTGAATAAGGCATGCTCTCCTCTTACTCTTAACTGGAAAGACGGTCTTAGCTGCGTGCAAGAGTGGAATTGAATGATATTCAGGATAATGAAAGCTCTTAGACAGAAGAAAAGATCCAGCCAGACAAGAATCTACAGATTCCTCGACCATACAGCTGCCCTTAAAGTTTAAGGCTTAAACTACAGCACCTGGCCACCAGTAATACCACATGGGTGATGATGAAATGACATTAAATACGTACAATACGCGTATAGAATATATAGATTTTTTTGTTAAAAAAAAATTGATAATAAAATCTTCCTGGAACTCGAACCCCAACCTTTTCGTTCCCACTTAGTTCACTCGACAATTGGCAGTAAATTTTTTGGCGCAACCAATTGCAGTATAAGAGATCAGCTGGCAGAAATCTCAGCTCAGCTGGCAGAAACATCGTCGTGCTGAGTTTTTATACTGTGACTGGTGGCTGCTTAAAAGGGACGGCTAACAGTCGAGTTGGCTGAGTGGCGATGCAGTGTGTGGTACCCGTGGTACACAGTTCAAGTCCCAGTACCGGCGGATAATTAAATAACATTTATATATGGGCATTTCCACAGAAAGGTTCACCAAGATCGACAAAACAGTTTTTTAAAAAATTATTTTTCTTAACATGACATGAAAAACAAAAATTAAAATAAAAAACATAATTCATTTAAACTCTTTCTGATTCCATTTAAAAAAAAAAAAACGGCCTGATTAGTCAATTTCATTGTCAGCTTTTTTTAATATGTCGCGTGATAAATGTCGCGTTCTTCATAATATTAAAGCTTATAAAAACAAAGCTAATGTAAATAACTGAATATAATTGCACGGAATAAAAAGCTGCATTATTCACCTTTATTTAGGAGTTAACTGCTTTAAAATTGTTGTTTACTATTCCCAGATTTATGAATTTTATTAAATGCAGCCGAAAACGACTTCCATTTTTGTCGCGTGATAAATCACATAACTTTTTCAATTTATATTTTAATCGTCAAATCAACTGAACCTATCTTTTGCACTAAATATACTGCTACCAAAACTCTACCAAAAATAAAAACAAACAAAAATATTTTTTGTTTTCTATATTTTTTTGCACTTTAAAGTCGTACGAATTTCGCGTTCGCGACTGTGGAAATACCCATATGTATTTTAGAAAGAACAAAACACAACAAACAAAAAAATAAACAAGTAAGAGTGTTGCGGTCGAGTGCCCCGACAGCAAAATACCCTGTCCCAAGTAATGTGGTTCCTATAGCTTTGAATTCAATTTATTTTAAAATTTATTTCAATAAATGGGCAGGCGCACTTGCATATCTGCGGTGTTTTTGCTCGGATCTCATTGTGGTACACAGAAAAAATAGATGTTGGGCCTAACTGAATAATATCGCGGTTAGAAGAAGATGGAGGAGGAATTTGCCAAACCTGGAGTAAACTTGATCTGGGTACGGTGAATGTAGGTACATGCAAAAATTTGTGGCTCTACTTCTTATAGTCTGAGATCAATGCGTTTATACATGGAGAGTGACAGTTTTTCGCTGCTAAATGATGGAGGATGTGGAGTTTTCCAAATCTCAAACAGAATCGATGTGGGTACAGTATTCACCTACATACATGCCAAAACTTGTGGCTCCATCAATTACAGTCTCTGAGATTGACGCGTTTCGTACGGTACGAAATCAAATGTACGGTAAATAAATTGTAACGGACCGACCGATAAAAATAAGTACCGAACTTTTCGTGTTCAGCACTCTTGCGTACTAAACAATTTAAGTTAACACTCAAAAAAAAATATTTTCTACATTTTAGAAATTCGCCATAAAATAATTTTTTTTCTTAATTGTAGAAAAATTTCTTGATTATAGACATTTTTTTCTTAAATTAAGAAAGCATAATCCTTAGATGAGATTTTCTAGAAAATAATTTCCTAAATTTAGAAACTAATTTTATTTTTCTTAAATTTAGGGTAATTTTTCTAGATATTTTCCTAAAATCTTTCTTAAATTTAGGGCAGATTTGCCCTTGAATTAAGAAAAGAAATGCATAGCAAAATAGAGCGACCGCCATTAAAGTTAGTAAATCGCCCTTATTTTGAGAAAATCAAGTTTCTTAAATTTAGAAAAATTTGTTCAGAAACTCACCCTAAAATTTAGAAAGATTAATCTAGAAATTCGCCCTAAAATTTAAAAAATGTAAAAAAGAGAGACGTGAGAACGCCACACGCGTGCTCCCAGCTGTGTACATTATTAACTATGGTTAAGTCGCTACGTTTTATTTATGGCAAATAGTCGAGTGGGCTAAGGCGTCGTCCGAGTGTTCAGTATTTGAGAGAGGTCCCGTGTTCAAGTCCCAGTAAAGTAAGTAAAAAAAAATGTTAATGCGCTTATTTCTAAATTAATTATATATCTATCTATTGCTTAGAGAAAAGTGGTTTGGTTTGAGGAGGTGGTGCTGGCGATGGGTGGGGAGGAGGATGGGACAAACCCTAAAAACCAAACGGTTGGGGCGGCGGGGTGGATCCAAAAACACAACCACACACGGGTTGGTCCGTGGTCGGTTCTACCCAACCTCCCCCCTAAAATTTATTTTTAAGTGTTTACTGTCAACTGCTTCCTCCTTATGCCAGCTCTGCCATAACCGCTTGGGAATTTTAAATCGACCTAACACCTAAAATTGTCTAAGTGTTTTTTAGAAAAATTGCCCTGAAATCTAGAAAAGCATTTTCTTAAAAATGAGGCGAATCGCCTTTGACCCCTTTTTTAGGGCGAATTTCTAAATTTTAGGGCGATTTGGCCTGTTTTTTTTTTGAGTGAAGTAGGAGCATTTCCCAGGTAAAGGATCTCCATGGTAACAAACCCGCGAAATGCTTAAGAAACAGTTTTTCAAGCCTACAAACTATCTCACATAAGTGACTACAGTACTTCTTGAGTACCAAACATAAGTACGGTACTTTTAGAACCCTGGCTAAAATTATCTCGTCTTCCATCTTGATTCAAGATTATAGTCTTGATTTTAAATTGATTTCTTTCTATTTTATTTTCCATTTTTGCCACGCCCCCTCCAGCCGCTGCAATTTGTAAAAAAGTCATATTTAGAAAGATGGGAGAGGGAGAAACTTTGAGATGAAAAAACAACAAAAATATAGCATGATACGCGCGTGACTCCTTGAATAAAACTGTCACAAAGTATTACCCACTAATTCGTCTATCGAGCTCAATTTAATATCGGTTATTCTTGCGCCAAGCCGACTTCAAGTTAAAATCGTACTTGGAGCTTAGGTCAGTATCAGACCTTTTTGGAGATCGAGATCGAATAACAAGATAGAATCCATCCAGTGTGATTTAAAATCTGGATCAAGTCAAGAACTCCGTGATTGAAAAATCCGTACTCAAATCAATTATTTTTTGCTTGACCGACTTCTGATATTGGGTAAGTCGGATTTTTTATCTGTCCATGGGAAACATTGTTCTCTCACTCTGTATGCTTCGTGTCCACAAGAATGTTGTTTAAGCTAAACTCACAGTAATAATGTGCTTTAAGTTGAAACACATACATTCAGATCCTTACACATTCGTAGAGACCTTAAGTAAATAAACGCCCCTTTTGCGGCTGTCTTTGTGTCGAACCTCTCACATTGAGCGCCATCTTGCAAAGCGCAAAAACAGCCACATCGGTATTGTGGCGTGGTATACTATCTGAGCAGTTAGCTTTTGTTATTTACATATGTTTCCACGCCCATTACAACATACACTTGTATGCTTACCTGCTAAAACTTACGTTGTTAATATAGAAGGCGGTGCTTCTTATAGTAAAATTGTCTATACAGCACTAAAGAGGCCAATCCAAGCTTCATATTGAAATCCAGTAAATTGTTCATTTATTTCTGCACGTCGTTTGGAAAAGTGTCCTCTGTAGCATTCGCTTTTAACTAAGAACTGATGTGTTTGCACTGAAATCTAACCATTAAATGTGACCCGTCAAGCATCGCAAACAGCGACATTTGACATGCTTCGTTTCACACGACAAACACATAACATTCGTTAACATTGAAAATGGTTTAGATTTAAATTAATACTTTTGCATATCAAACTAATACCAAAATATTATTTTGATCCTCTGTAGGCTTATATTAATACAAGAAAAGTATAAAAATGATAGTTTTAGATTCAATATTATACCACGCATATCAAATTGATACTGAAACAAATATTTGTGGGTGAACTTGTTTTCAAATGTTCTAGAGTTCTGTAGGACAGTTCTATGGCAAAGTTAGATAGCTCATCCGATGAGAGCATGATTTATTTCCTGCTTATTTCATGGAGATCTCAGTGCATTTCCACTAAACCTTAATTCAGTCATTCATTCAATTCGTATTTTACAAATCTTGCAATTGCTCAAAGCCCACTCGATTAAGGTAAAAAAAGTAAATTATTTGGAAATCGATTTGTTTTGCTTGTTTACCTTTCAGAAAATTTACATTTTCACACTTTTGCCCTGCCTATCCATTTATGTATTTCACTCACTCTCTCTCTTTTTTTTTATCTCCATCTCCTGTGTCTATCGTAGAACGAAAAATGGCATTGGAAGTGTCTATTATTAACACAAATATATTTGGCCCAGAACCCATTTATCGCGCATGTTAAATGCCTCTGAAATGGCACTCGAGGGAACTATCTGCGGCACACAAAAATGCTCAAGGACTCGGTATGATCTAAAATTATGTAACTGTCAACGGTTTGGCTGTTTGGCTGGTTAGTTTATTAATTGTGTCACCAGCCAAATAGAATTTATGTACACATATTAGGCAATCCCCGGGGTCTCTTTAAAAAGTTGGTGGACATCAAAAACCAATATAAATGGTTAATCGGTTTCTATTTTATTTATGCTTACTTTATTCGCTCGATTTGGCCGTACATTTCCCTTACACGCATTTTTCAATTAAATTCATTACACCTTCTTCCGTTGGTGTCCGTCTACGTAATTTTCAACAAACACTAAGTCATTTCCGGCCAAATGGCCTGGCCATTTCCTAGATTATCATTTCAAGTTTGAGAAAAGGCATGGAAATTTTTGTATTTTTTTTTTTGTTGCTCTCTCAAGTTTTTCCCAATTGGCCAGGCACAAGGACACACGTGCCTTGGCTACGGGATGTAAATAAATATAAATATTTTAAATTAGGGTTCGACTTGTGGATGATCAGTTATTCATAAAATTAAATGTTAATAAAATAGACAAATGGCTTGTTAGAAATTTCGGAAGAAGTTCTGTTTATGTATTGAAAACTGCTGAAACAGATAACCTGCTGCTTGCTGTGTGTCGAATATACCCTTCTTTATTCTCTTTTTTCTCCAAGATTGACTGGCATTATACAAAAAAGAATGAAAAAGTTGACAAAACAGCGCGACATCGTACCCAAAAAGGTGAAACGTTCTCACAGGAAGCAAGGCGTACTGTAGCAGGTGGACAAGGTGGAGGAGGTGGAGGAGCAGCTGCTGTTTCGTTGTGCCCAGTGAATTATTTTTTAGGTAAATTGGGTGTGTTTTTCTATTATTGCCCCAGACTTCCGGCATGACACAGCAGCGCCTGTCAGCGTGGCAACAACAGCAATGTCAGGCGCTTGTTTCAAGTCGTTTAAGTTATTTTAAATTTGAAACGTGGGTCAGGCTATGAAATATGCGAAGCCACCAACTTTTGGCTACTTAATTTTTTTTTTTTTTTGTCAATTCATTTTCATCTGCCAAAAAGATATGATAGCTTCACCAAATTAGAGGAAGAGGAAGTGCCTTCAAGTGTAGGGAAATGTTGAGGAAATTAAACACATTTGGGGGTTAAGTTGACCAAATTGAATTCACCGAAATCGTCATAATTAAGTGTTCATTATCGAGGCACGTGTCAACTTTTATGCTTGCGCCTAATTAATATTAAAAAAACACAGCCAACTGTTTCCAGCTGTCACAACTTGTGCAATTTATATTAAATTACGATTCAAGTAGAAAATCAATTAGTAAACATTCCATGGAAGCGGCTTGCCGCATTTTGCGATTTGGCCCCGAAGAGTTCGTCGTGGCGGTAAATAACTTTGTATTGTGTTTCTCCCCGGCAAGGTGCAAGGAAGTGTTTTTATTTGAAAAAAAAAATGTATATATTTTTATAATTTACACTTGGCAGGCTGCAACAGCAACAACAGCAACAATGAGTAGCGAAAAATATTTCAAAGACGTTAGCGTCGACAGCGCTGCCAACAAAATAAATAGTTGTGCAGGTGGTGTTAATTGAAAAACTTTTCCAACACTAATTAAAAGTTTCTAAACAAAATGGCAATGGCTATAGCGAGCTGCTCTTTGTGGGCTATATGAGATGAGGTAAGTGCCACCCCAAGGAGATCATTTACCCAGCGATATTGTGTTGTTGTTGTTGAGCAAACACAAATATGATCCAACATGCACGAACAATTGATGGCAAAAGTTTTCGACTAATTAAATGAGAAATCGAATGCATGATTGATGAGGCCTTAGCCACGAATGAAAGGTAAAAGGCAATGAAAAGCATTTTTAATTTTTGAAATAAATTAATAAATCAATTAAATAAAAATTAACAATACATTCCGCAACAACTGCGTATTCTGAACTCAAAGTGGATTTGCATTTATGATCTAGTGGATCTAGCAATTGGACTGACTGACATAATTTCAACCCACAGCCGAAACTGCTTATCCTACAGATGTTAGATTTGGCAAGCGCGCACTAAAAAGTAAATTTTGAAAATTTGACCGCGAAGTCAGTCAAAAAGCAAAAGAAAAATTTAGCTCATGACATGAAAAGCTGTTTTAATAGAAGAGTGAACGACTTTCTGAGTGTATGTAGTGTAGCGAAAAGCCTCATCCAATTAAATTAAATCCTATGGCACATACTAAACACATCGACATTAAAAATATGTTGACCGTATATCAAAATAGAGAAGTTGCAATTTTACAAATCTAGCGAAACTGTGCCGCTCTGATAATATTTTGGACTAAATTGTTTAAACGAGAGAGAGTGAGCATGAGAGGGATCACACTCACTCAAATTAGGTATGTGTGTGTATTAGACTGGCCCTTAAAAACAGATTTCAAAAATAGCAGGCGGAAAAAGTTTCGTTTTGGGCCAAACAGATATAGAAAAGTCTGGCAGCGATCGGACATTGTTGGGAAATTTTGAGAAACTAAATAGAAATAATAACATTTTGGTTTAGTGTTTTATAATTTTATTTGTTAACCGACGCCACATGCAGAGAATGCAAATATTCAAAGTGTGACCAAACTATTTGTAGTAAGGAAATACACAATGAAGTGTTGGTAAATAACACTTTTTGATTTTGAATATGGATGTTTAACAGACTTCATTCGGACTTGGTCAAACTTTACGTTAAAGCAGCCAATTTTCCACATATTTATACCCTGTTCCCATTAAAAATGGGAAAAAGGGGATCATGAAGTTGTGCAAATGTATGTACCAGGGAGAAGGAAGCACCTCCGACCCCATAAAGTATATATATTCTTGATCAGCATCAACAGCCGAGTCGATTTAGCCATGTCCGTCTGTCTGTCTGTATGAACGCGTCGATCTCAGAGACTGTAATAGATAGAGCCACAAATTTTGCCATTTATATAGGTGTATACTGTACCCACATCGAGTTTGTTTCAGATTTCGAAAAATCCTCCTCCTCCATCTTTAAACAGCGAAAATCTGTCTTTTTATCTGTATAAACGCGTAAATCTCACAGACTATAAGAGGTAGAGCCACAAATTCTTGCATGTATGTAGGTGTACACCGTACCCAGATAAAGTTTGCTCCAGGTTTGGCAAATTCTTCCTCCATCTTCTTCTAACCGCGAAAAACTGTCAGAGCTACAATTTTTAAGTTTGAACCTAGTGACTTTATATATATTCAGTGAGGCCCAACATCTATCTGTTCTGTGTACCACAATGAGATCCGAGCAAAAACACCGAAGATATGTACATAAGTGCGCCTACCCATTTATTGAAATAAATTTTAAAATAAATGGAATTCAAAGCTATAGGAACCACATTACTTGGGACAGGTTATTTTGCTGTCGGGGCACTCGACCGCAACACTCTTACTTGTTTTTCTTTGGTTTTTATTTTTTTAGATTTAATCTCTGTAATTTAAACCTTTGGTTAAGTCTAATGAGATATAAGAAAATGTTTGGCTGCGACCGAGCTACATTTAAAGGACGCGCTCTCTTCCTATGAACTAAAAATTAGAAATATAATATATTGCCAATATATAGGTAGGGTGTTCAACAGCCCGCGTAAAAGTGTAAAGCAAAAAGCGTAAACTCCAAAAGTTTACGCCACAACAACAAAACACATGAGAAAAAGTTTACGCTCTTTTTGCTGCCCTGGGGTATGTTTACAAAATCCGCGTAAAAGTGTAAAGAGAGTAAAGTGTTGAAGTGTTGTAAAATCATTCAAAGTAACGACAAAAAGTACTCGGGTACTCTTCAAAAAATGCGGTCACCCCTAGAATAATTAAATTTTTTTTGTCAGTTTAACTGCATCTGGCCAGCAAATCAATTGAGACATCTTCCCCAAAATAGCTGTCTGTAGCTACACCTCAAGAGCCGTCATCACCTACTGTAAACATTGTTGTAGTTTCACTTATTGATGCAGCTTCCCCAAACTACCCCAAACAGAAAAGTGCTCCCTGTAACTCAAGTTCCACTTGGGGTCGAAATGCATTCGACAAAAAGCATGGGGCCGCACAGACCCATTGGTCATTGAAAAATGGTAGCTCATTGGTTCGCCAGTTGACTCATTTGGGCACACAGAACTTGGATCCTCGCCGCCAGCATGCAACTGCTGTAAGAACCTCCATAACGTCGTCTACCACTTCATCGACAGTATCATGGTTGTATCTCAAGATTTTTGTATATTCATATTTCTTTATTTAGCTTGATTTATACACCAACAATCAATGCTTTAAAAATACGAATTTAACTTTGACACACACAAGCAACAGAAAAACTCACAGCTTGTCAAAAACAGCTGATTTACGCCAAAAATTACGAGGGCAAACCCTTTAGGGGCGCTCAATAGCTGCGTCGCGTAAATTTACACATTTACTTTTTTACGCGGGCTGTTGAACACCCTAAGGATGAAATTCGTATTTAACCTCGAAAAATTAAAAAACAAATTTTAGGTGTTATTTCTCTATAATACCTTTAAGGGAAATACCTTAGCAACATTTTAATATTAATGTTGGATATTTTAAGCGTATACTGTGAAGTACCATTCATAGTACGCCACAAACTAAAAACTCAGAGAATTGAATTCCCTAGGGGCGTAAATTATCAATTAACGGAGAACTGAATCTCACCACCGCCATAAATTAAGTTAAGTAATTTAGAATAAAATTAATGTAAGAAAAACAAACACCGAGTCTTATCACGAGCCTCGGAACTAGTTCGCGCAGGGTGCCATCACTAAAAACCCAACTCTGGGCACACCGAAAAGAATTTGAGGAAGCTTGGCGGCCATCGCGTTGGCGGGAGATCGAGCTCACGTGGCCTGATCATAGCAGGTCCTAGATTTATGCCTGTCGAAGTGTACCTATCCGAATAAAAGAGAAAACTTGTTAAGTGAGAGTGACCCGTGCCCAACCAGAGTGAACACCAACCAACGCCCGCCGCGTCGTCAAACCCAATCAGAGGCATGCCCCAGCAGCATGAGAGATTTCCACCCCAAAGAGCAGGAGTCTGGTAAGCTGGCCAATAGGGCATCTTTTGGTAGTGACACTCCAGTATTTTTTTTCCCAAACTCTCGGTGCGGCAGTGCTGGAAATATTTCTAAGAGAGTGTAAAACAATGCGAAATAAAAGTGTATAAACATGACAAAAGTCCAAAAGAAGTTTTCGCAGGTCCGTCGCTTGCCACGTGCTCGAGGCCGGCACCGTACAGGGTAACTCAGCCTCCGTTCTTCGACTGTCAATTTTGTCAGGTGGGAACCCAGTTTCCATCGTTTAGGTCATCTTTCGGGAGCTTTCACCTTCCATGTGCCTCTGCTCTTCGCCTTATAGGGTATTCGGGCATGCATTTTTCTTTATTCACCCCCTTTGCCAGGCTTTCACCTGAAATGTATGATGCCCAGTTTTCATCTTTGTGGCCATCTTTCGAGAGCACATGGTCTGGGTCTCCATACGAGGTATTCAAGCGTGGCTGACCGTATGAGATACCCGAGGTGCTCTCGGATTCACCCCACCCTTTCTCTCTCTCTTTCTCTCAGACATCCCTAGGGCGCTCTCCTCTTAACTTGACAACAACATTAAGGATTTGACCCAACATCCCATCTGATTCTTCATCTCTCCGGCCTCTGAGTCTCAGCACTTAAATAAATAAATTTTTTAAGTGGCCCGGCTGTACTGAGCCGACCCCTACCTTAGAGACTTTCTTACAATAATTGGTAAGAATCATATCAAAACAGTAAATTTTTTTAATTTATTTTGGTTCTATAAGCTGTATAAGCTGTATAAGCTCTATGGGGATACTAGTCTGGTCAAGCGCATAAAGCAACAGCGGCTGCGCTGGCTGGGACATGTTACCCGTATGGATGATCAAGCTCCAGCAAAAATGGTCTACAAGAGGAATGCGAAAGAACTGGGACAAGGCAAGGTGGGACGACCCACGGTTGCCACACTTGGTGTTTTTGCACCAAAACTGGTGTTTTTTTTTCCTGTTGGTGCACTGGCACTTTTTTTTTGGATTTGGCTCTTTTTGGCTCTTTTTGCTTATAATTGGCTCAGGCGAAAAAGTTCGAACATTATTCAGCTCCTTATGTAGACCTGGATATTTTTTCCTGTCAACACTGAAAACTATCGAAAGCACGGCATGCAACTCTGTAAATAATCGAAACCTATGCGGCATTGGCTATGCCCATCGCTAATACAAACTGTATTCCACGCATGGTTTTGAGCCGGTGGCGTCTGCGAAAATTTTAATAGTGAGCTTAAGCGTTAAGCTAGTTTGTGAAAAAATGGACAAGTAAGTAAAAAAGAGTTTAAGCACCAGCACAACATATGCCTTATAAGTTGACTATATATTTAGGTTTCGCTGGCTACGAATTAATGATGGACGTGCATTTTGCGCCGCATGTGACAAGTGCTTACTTAACCATCTAACCGGCCTCCAAAGACACGACAGACTAGGTGTGCATATCAGGAATATGAAGGCGAAGGAAAACCAAGTAAAAATAGATGGTTTTACAAGTGAAAAAACTTCACACAACAAGCAGGTTCACAATGCGGAATATGCGCTCATAATGTTCCATATGATGCACAATCTTCCATTTGTATTGATGGACTTTTTGCCAAATTTGTTACGGGTGTGCTGTCCTGACTCGAAAATTGCTAAGGACATCAAATGTGGGCGAACCAAGGCAACGCAAATATCCAAGGAACTTGGCAATAAATCCATAAAACGCATTGTAACTGAATTAAAAATCTCGAAGTTTTCCCTAATTGTCGACGAAACAACTGATGTGGCAAACCGAAAGGCCCTTGTGTTAGTGGCACGTTATTTTCACGCTCTAACAGGTATGATAAAAGACTCATTTTTAACACTAATTGAGTTAGAAAAATGTGATGCAGAGTCGATTTATAGGGCAGTAAAATCATTTCTTTCAACAAATGGAATACCCCTAAAAAATTTAATTGGGCTTGCCACTGACGGCGCAAACACTATGGCTGGAAGTTTTAATAGCCTTAAAACCAAGCTAAGCGGGGATACAAACTTGTTTTACTTGAAATGCACTTGCCATTCCCTACACCTTTGCTCGGGCTACGCATGCAAAAAATTGCCATCAAGCATTGAATTGCTTTGCCGAAATATATATTCATATTTTGCGTGGAGCCCGAAAAGGACTCAGGAATTAAAAGAGTTCCAAGAATACTGCGAAGTAAATCCACACAAAATTTTGGGAATTGCAATGACAAGATGGCTGTCCTTAGAAAAAGTTATTGGGCGAATGCTTGAACAGTGGGATGCTCTTCAATTATTTTTCTAAGCTCAGACTCTAGAAGTCAACAATATTAAGCCAAAAGAAATAGCCAATTTAATGATTAAACCAGAAATTAAAAGTTATTTCTACTTTTTAAAATATATTCTTAAAATTATTAATGATTTAAATACGGAGTTTCAATCAGAAAGTATTCGCTTACCTTTCCTTTATATAAAACTAGAATCTGCTATAAAAGTTATTCTCAATAATTTTGTTACACCCTCATTTTTAAAGAATATGGACCTTAGTCGCTTTAATGTTACCGACTTAAATTCTTATTTGCTGCCCGTTGACAACATTTTTGTTGGTCTTAAAGCCCAACAATATATGGATAGCCGGTGTATGGAGAAATCCGCAATTATAAAAGTAAAGGAAACGGTACGCGAGTTTTACTTGGAGCTGGTTCTGCAAATAATGCAGCGCTTTGATTTTGGCCGAGAGAATATTAAATCTCTCATTATGATCACACCAGCTAACGTTCTTTCTAGCGAAGAAACTGATATAATGCCACTAATTAAAAACTTTGAGTATTTATGTGAATCAGATCCAGATGAAATTATTTCTCAATGGGCCATGTTAAAGTTAACTGAAGCTAAGTTTAAGAAAGAAGAGGAAATATCCTTATTTTGGGAAGAAGTAGCAAAGGTAAAAAACGGGGTAAATATTGAAGTGTTTAAAGAATTAGTAGGATTTGCTTCGGCAGAGCGTAAATTTTTTGCCATTTTTTGTTTGATAAAAACCAAATTGAGAAATAAACTCGAATTTGATTCAGTATCAAATATAATGCTATGCAAGGAACTCTGCACTTGTACAGAGCCAAATTATGTGTGGTCTGCAAAAGACTTGTAAATATAGAAAAGCAATTGATCTCAGAGTGTGATTTATATAATATCAGTATTAAAAACTTATGTTTTGTTTTCATAATGTTAAGAAATTAATGAATACATAAATTTTTTTGTTTTTACATGTAGCTTAAGAATTCTCAAGAAATGGAATGGATGATTAATTTAATGTTATTGTGAAAGAGGTATTTTTAATATAATTAAATAAAAATGTTAAACGAATAATGTAATAATAACTAAGAACAAGGACTGTTATGTTTTTTTTATGTTAAAAAATTAATTAATAGATGAAATATTTTTTGTTTTTATTTGTAAGTTTATGAACACTTAAAAAATGAAATGGTTGTGCGATTTTACGTTATTGTCGAAGAAAATATAACATGAATAAGTAAGAAAAAAAAATTTGGCTCTTATTTTATGAAAATGGTGCTTTTTTTTCATTTTTTTGGTGCATTATTTTATACTCAAGTGGCAACCGTGGGACGACCACCTCTAAGGTGGGACGACCAGGTGCGGAAAGACATTTCTAAGCTTGGCGTGAAAAACTGGTGCCAGCTCGCACGGAGCAGAAGCGACTGGCGGACATTAGTTGCAGCGGCCGTCAAACGGTTGTGATGCAAGCATCGGGCCAATAAAGAAGAAAGAAGAATTAGTTGGACCATTTATATCTTTAAAAAATGGGTTAAAAAGTGCTACATTTTCTTTTTAAATGGAAAAAGTTTTGTTAGATGGAAATTGCTGAATTTATCAACTTTTTTTCGGTCACAACTAAAATCAATTTTATTTTCGAAAATTTTTCCTGGAAGTCGAATTGGGAACAAGGCTGTATATAAAAGGTGAACATTTAGCAACTGTCGGATTTGATTAAAAAAAATACATAAAAATTCAGAAAAATTCATGAAATTGTTATTTGTTGATAATAATAGGGGAGAGTGGGGGGTTGTGATCATAGTTTTGTTTTTCGAACATAACTTAGCCAAAAATCAATATATTTTCATTCTGTAAATTTTGCATTTTAGGTAAAAGATGCACGAAACTTTCCTTATCACTAGTTTAAAAAAATAAATTTTTTGGGTTTTTTTATTTGATATTGAAAAAAAAGCGACTTTTTGAAATTTCAAAAATTTGTGGGGGGTTGTGAGCCACCCATCTAAAAGTTCAAAATTCGTGTTTTTAAGCAAATATTCTTTATTAAATGAAAAAAATAAAATTTGTTCTCATATTCTGAATTAAGAAATATCAATGAAGAGTGAAAATTGATTGACGGCATCAGGCTTGTTTTCTTTTATATAGGAACACTTTTTGCTGGTGGCTGTTCTTTTGTTTGCCTTTTTTAATGGGTTTTTAACTTCTTTGGAGAGTTTTCCTCTGTTTTATTGCGTATCATTGCAATATCCTCTTTGGAAGTCAAAAACAACATTTTTCCAAAGTGGCTCACAACCCCCCATATCTCACTTTTTTTTGGTGACGTCACATAACAAAAAAAAAAAATTATTTAAAAAAAAAACATAATTCTATTAAAAAGGCAAATGACCAAAGATATTTCCCTCATACTTACTTTTGGCATTACGAAAGAAATTTTGTATAATATTCACAAGTCAAAAATGAAAAAAAAAACTTTTTTTTTTGAAAAAAAAGTCGAGTTCTGGTTCTCAAACTTAAAGAACGTGTTGACTGATCGGTTGCTAGCCAAAAGTTAGATAATAAGAAGGGAAACACTTGACATAAACAAAAAGTTTAAGTTTATTTTTTTTGTGGCCAATATTCGGCGGCTCAGAAACCCACATTCTCCCCTATAAATATCATTTTATGTTCAAAGACAATTTTATGTAAATGTGAACCACGGCTGCTCCTCAAATGGTTCATACGCTTGGTAGAATTTTGGCATGCTCTCTCCAACATATCGCCGGTAATATACAAATATTTTTGGGGTTAAACTAGTTTTGGGCCCTCAAACCTTGATATTTGTTATATTAATCAATATAATATTATGTGAATTTAGTAAACCCTTGTGAAAAAAAACATTATAAAGAAACCCGGAAATCACATTTTTTAAAGTTTTATGGCATCTATTTTGATTGTTTGGTTAGCTATTTGAAAGGTAAATTTATGATTAGTGGAAACTCTATGTGCAATTTGTATTAAGTAATGCACATTTACATAGTCATATATGTTATGATATTATGGTCGGCGTCTTCAGAATGCAAGGCGAATCCGAAATGTCGCAGCATGTCGAAAAGTAAAGAAACATGCCATTATAAAAAGGTCCGAAGACGGTCAGAAGAGAAAAAAGAGGATTATAATAAGCAAGAACAAGTGAAAAGAAGATAAGTTAATTAAGATTACAACAAGCGGCTTTTGAACGACAAGATCGGTAACAATAGACTCTTTCGATTCTTTCTGAAAGATTCGTAGTTCGAGCCCAATTAAATTGCCCAAGGTACTTCTATTACCAGAGGATTGTCGAACGCTGCCTTACGTTGAATATTCTACTTCAACCCATTTCTTGCCACACATTAAGATGTACGACGATTGAATGAAATAACATTTCACCAACATTAAAAATTAATGCTAATACAGCTAATTACTACTGCCTGTGTGAGTGCATAGGCACGCTGCAATCGCTATGGGCAAAACAACAACAAATGCGCGGTGTGCGCATAGGCCGTGGGCACTTTCCCTGGTTTTAATGTTCAATGTAATGTAAAATATTGCTTATAAAATGATAGTCGGGCGACGCCGTAGTTGTGCATTGGTAAGATCTGTTGAATAGTAATACGATTTACACCCAAATCAAGCAATCTTTTTTGGCCAAACTCAATCCTGGTTTCTCAACTATCATCATGGCATCATCCTTTGTCTTTGTTTGCTTTGGTATATTGAATCTAAATTCCCTAAACTAAACTATTTTTGTTCACTCATTTATTGAAGCGATTGGAACAAAAGTTGTCCAACAATCGCCACGAATTGAATTCGGTCTTGGCCCTCTCACAATTCCACTTGCTTAGCAATTTTTATTGTGTACTTAATGAAATTTCTGCTTATGCGTATTCGCTTGTTGTTGACACATAAACAACATGAAGACATCAATAATAAAAAGAAAATCCCATTTAGGTTCGCCCCGAGATGAAGTCATTGAACCGGCCAATGTGTTGACTTCCTAGAAACAAGCCCCAAAAATATGAAAGCAAGAAAAAAAAAGGGACAATGTGGGCCTCCGGATTAATAATAATAATAAATATTAAATGCCATTACAGCTGCTTTGAATTTATCTTAAGGAAATTATCTAAACGACGTAATCTCGAATTCAATTGCGTGTCCCCGCTGAAAGGGGCGGAGGGGGGAGGGGGAGCTGCTTGTAGACCCGGACACGTAAAGCGTAAAACTGCTTGGCAAAGCTTTATTTATGTTTAGACATAAATTTAAGACTAACCAGCAGACGCGCATCCGCCAAAAGGTGCAGGTGAAATTTATTTGGCTGATTTTGTGCATTTTTCTTTTAGCGTGTGTTTTTCCCCGCTGCACTTGACGAAATGCTACTGCAGGGCGATGCCACATTGGCCAGGGGTATAAAATTAAATTTCAACTTTTAACGAATATTTACGCGTTGCCAGATAAAAATGGTATAAAAAACTTTGGAGCAAAGTGCAAAATAGTTGGCCGCCCCCATCCTCTCCAAGAGGCAACAACAAGATGTGCCTCAAGTCTGGAAACTTAAAAATAAAGCGGAGAGAGAGAAAAACTGCAACAAAATGTGTGTGTTAAGTATAATTTATTGTATGGCATGCGCTAGGTGCTTAAGAACAATACGTTTCAACTCAACCCGGAACCAAACCCATCCAATTACAGGCAGAAACAGGAAAAAGAAGATCCATTTAAAATACTAAAATTACAAATTGGGACTCATCCTGCCTCATAACTATGAACAAAACGGGTTAGCCAGCGGCTTAATCGTTTTGAGCAGGGCAAAAGCAGCGAAAAAAATCATTATGTTATGTTTTCTTATAATTAAGACCCATCTTTTAAACTCAACACCAGAAGAAAAAGTGATCTACTTTGCCCTTTACATGCACTCATCAGCTTGCTTTATCAAATAAAATTATTTCCAAAGAGTTGTTCAAATTATCTTAATAATTCGTGTTCAATGGCTTCAAAATTGTCGCACAGCATGAATTTAGTTTTATTTTTTTTTGGTTTTTGCACACATTCAGCTGCATTTGCATTTGCATTAAAAGGTAAGGAACACGTAATTGTATTTGTGTGGAAACTGTGACTATAACTGTGACTGCTGCAGGCCAACCAAAAAGCCTTGCCAGCCATGCAGAATTTTTCAATTTTCTTGGCAGCCGGCACAAATGTAATTTATTCTTGCACACACACACAGATGCAGTGACATATATATGTATACACACACACTGACGTACTCAAATGCAGATGCCTGGGGCTTCAGTGCAATGCAATTAACCTTCATGTCTTTTTGGCAGTTGTGGCACACTTGTGAACATCTTCAAATTATATTTCAGCTCAAGTGTCTGTTGTAAATGTCTGTATGCTTGTTGTTTTTTTATTGTTAAAGTTTAAACCTGGCAATTAGCTACAATTCTGATATTTCACTTGAGCATTTATACTTTTACATTCTCAGCAGCTAAAAGGGCTGCTAATTGCATACTTCAAGCTGTATTTTGAGTTCATAAATTAGCTCAAGTTTTATAAATGTTTTTTTTTCCATGTTTCATTTCACAAGAGGTGCTTGAGGCATGAATGCACGAACGCAAAGTGAATGAGTGAAGAAAACTGCATACGAGTTTTGATGAATTTCAAGTATTTAAGCATTTTATTTAAGTTTTAATGGACGAGGTGGAAACCTTCACCTATCAATGGCATATTTTATGACTCCATCTTGAATGGCTCTTGAATTTCATGGCAAACTGCAATCCCTACTTTACTGGCTCCGCACATTTACTATGCAATCCGTGCCAAAAACAAAAGTTAACAAAGAAATAAAAAAACAGAAGCACATTGAAGCGAACATTTTTCCCATTTGGCAGGCACACTGTAGTCAGACAAATCCCTGCCTGACAACGCAAAGCATTTTAAGTATTAATAAGAAGTAAGCTTTGGAGCTGGACTTTAGCGAATTTAAAATACTCTTATAAAGTTTCAAATAATATTTAAAATTTTTAAGGAGTTTAAAAAAGTTTGAATGATTGATATACTTAGAGAAATATGCTTACTTCTTTTTAATAAATCCGTGTGCGCTTATAAGAGGAGACCAGTTGGAACTATTAGATCTTTTACTTGTTGAAAGACATAAACTAACAAGTAAGATCGTTGCAGTCGAGAAGACCGACTTCATAATACCCTGTACAATTGACAATGACACACAAACACATATAAGCAAACTAACACGCGCACGCACACACGTATGTACGCGCGCGCTGCACAGAGTGTGTGTGCGTTTCAGAGTAAATAGATTTAAGGCCTAAGATAATATACATTATGCGACGAGGTTGTAACTTTAAAATTGTGGCTCTGACAGTTTTTTGCGGTTTAAGGGGGAAGGGGGGAAATTTTGCAAATCTGAAACAAACTTGATCTTCGTACGGTATACATTATTGTACATGCAAAAATTTGTATCTCTGTCTTTTATAGTCTCTGAGATCGACGCGTTCAAACAGACAGACGGACGGACGGACGGAAAGACGGACATGGCTTAATCGACTCGGCTGTTGATGCTGATCAAGAATAAATTTACTTTATATGGTCGGAAAAGCTTCCTTCTCCCTGTTACATACATTTGCACAACTTCATGATCCCCTTTCACCCATTTTCAATGGGTACAGGGTATAAAAATGTCTGTCACGCTTGTAGCACATCTAGAGTAGAGCTTTAGAAACAACAATGGTAAAATCAATACTTCGATGTTTTTATCAAAGCTGAAGTCATCATAACTTTTTTCACAGTCGAAAATCATATAAGTTGCCTTATATGAAAAGTAAATTTTTTTCTTCTTCTTGGCACAACAAAGCTCAAAAAATTCTGTATATTTTGTAGAGAACTTATCAAAAATCTAAGACTCTAAATCTAAAGACTCTATCTGCGAAACGATTGTATATGTCGAGGAAATTGACCATTCTTATTATATGGAGCAGTGGCGTTGGGGGTTAACCCCCCCCTGATATTTACAAATGCATTGATGAGAATTCACTTTTCACTTTTTTGACGGGTTTTGGTCTAAAACCCCCCCCCTGAAAAAATCCTGCGTCCGCTACTGATATGGAGGGATGAGATAGAATGCAAGGTAGTGCAAAAACTCGCTCCATTTCTCAAGGTAATAACTTTGTGAATTTTTGTGAATAATAGCATAACAAAATTTTGCTCGAATGAATATATTGTATAGCTGCCGTATAGGAAACTGGCAGGCATGTTTCATGTCCCAAGGGTATATAAACATAAACTTCGGTCGAGCCCACGGTTGTTTCCCCCTAATTTGTTTTACTATTTCTTAAGCTAAGATCCCACAGGCAAATAATTTTCCCAAATTTTCATAAATAATTCGTAAAATAGCCATGATTACAGATTTTTCATAACCTAACTATGGTTCTATACTTAAGCAATTTAATCAAAAATAGCCAAAAAGTTCCCTAAGTTCGTCTATTTAATAAAATTTTCATAAAAATTTGGGCAAATTATTTGCCTGTGGGACCTTAGCTTTACAAACAAAATTTACAAAAATTTGCAATTTTAAACTGTGCGCTGTATTTACAAATTTCATTTTTTTTTCCATGATTCTGCTTCGGGACATTAAGGCATTCATTTATACTAAAAAAATTTGAGTTTTCCGTTTGTCCTTGACATAATGGAGACTCCCGAAAAGCTGCGAACCATCAATACACCGTTTTTAAGCGAACATTTTCAACATCCCACGCATTCACACATGTCATTCTCCCGAGGTTGTTTGATATTAAGCAAATATGAACTTGGGGAAAATTGTTTGAATCTAGTACTGATTGAATGTTATTGTTCATTTGCTTGACAATTAATGTAAGGTCTATGTTAGATCACGTAGTCTTTTAATACTTCCAATACACATTTTGTGTATCAATCTAGTTATCCTGCCATAAATTTTAATTAATTTTTGCGGGATTAACCGCCTGTAATTTTGTCCATCGAGAAGACTAAAATTCAGCAAAATGTGACTCGGCAGTCCGAAAAAGTTGCTGTGAAAGTAACCAAAATTTACAAATATTATATACTTTCCTATATTAGTCGGCGATGCCAGCTGCATACAGCGGACCTTCCTCATTTTCATAAAAACTGTTTTCAGCAGCAGCTCTCTTTACTCTGCGTACCATTCTGCCTTCTTTATTTAGTCGGTAGATTTAGTCGGTAGTAGCATTGCGTAGGATAGCCTTCGATAATTATCGATTAAAATCCGATAAATTATCGATATCGATCTGGACGACAATATCTTACCATTCAAATTCAAAAATAGAGGCAAGCTAACTTCGGCTCGACCGAAGTTTATATACCCTTGGAGCTTGATATGTGCCTGACAGTTTGTATGGCAGCTATACTATATAGTGGTCCGATTTCGAAAAATTTTGGTGAAATGATGGAAAATCATTGAAAACTTATTAATACGGGCGTTGGGAGCGATAACATTGAAAACAAAAAAGTTTTTCTCACTAAGACTTTTTTTCAGACCTTACTTTTGTATGGCAGCTATACTATATAGTAGTCCGATTTCGAAAAATGTTGGTGAAATTATGTGACATCATCGAAAACTTATAAATACGAGCGTTGGGAGCGATTACATTGAAAACAAAAAAGTTTTTCTCACTAAAACTAGTTTTTCAACTGATCGTTCCTATGGCAGCTATATGCTATAGTCATCCGATCCGGCCGGTTCCGACAAATGTGCAGCGTATTTATACTAAAAGACTTCGTGCAAAGTTTGGTTACGATAGCTTTAAAACTGACGGAGAAGATAGCATAGAAACAGACGGACGGACAGACGGACGGACAGACGGACGGACAGACGGACGGACAGACGGACAGACGGACATGGCTTTATCAACTCAGCTCGGCATGCTGATCAAGAATATATATACTTTATGTGGTCGGAGATGCTTCCTTCTATGCGTTACAAACATCCGGACAATTTTAATATACCCTCTCCAAGGGTATAAAAACCAGCCGTTATATCACAGTTTTATTGTCTGGAAATTTATTTATGTACTCAAAAATTTCTCGTTTTAGCGAAAACATTGCTCCACTATCTTCTTAAGTATTTCGAATTTCATAAAGTCCTTTTGGGGCGATCTTCTTAAATATTCAAGCTAAAAAAAATGCAAAAAAATCGAAAAAACATTTTTGCACATGAGGAATACCTACTTAAGTGGTTTTTTTAATAAAATTGCATGATTAAAGCATTGATGGTATGGAGAGGCAGTTAGCAATCATGCCTTCTTTAGCGAAAAGCCTACTGAAGATTCATTCACGAGGATGATGAAACGGTACCGTATTGGCGACCAGCTTTTTTTTTTGGCTAATAATGCATAAGTTGCTTACAGTTCTGAACAAACGCAACTTTTTCGGACCTAGAGCAGTGGTCGGCAAAACACACATGCTCATTTTGCCTTTGCATATGTGTGCTTTCTCACGCGAGAGCGCTCTCAGTTAGCACTATTTTGTTATTGCATTGAGAGCAGAATTAGATCGTACACTGTATATGTCTTAACATCGCTGCCGCTGAGCAGTATTGAACACACAAAAGATACGGGCGTGCCGGACACTGACCTAAAGCCAGCTACACTCGTCGAAATTCGCAATCCAAAACTTGTGTCAAATTGACACAAAGTTCGCATCAATGCAACTCCCAAATAAATTACAATCCCACTGAAAACTGTACTTTTGACCATTTTATTTAAGTTTCAACTGTATCTAATTTCTTGTTCCTTTGCAGTTTGAATGTTTACATATTTAGTTAAAATTGATATTCCATTCCCTTGATCCATTTTTACATGTATTTATATAGAGTGCATGGAAAGTTTTTGGTAATAGAAATCTATTCGTCTGCAAATCGAAACAAAAGCTGCGAAAACAAATGGGCAAAAAACGAGAAGCTTTTGGGCCATGGCTCTATGCCAACAGTGTGTGTCTGTGTGGGAGCCTAAAAATTCCCCTGGATATTTGTGTGGAAGGCGTAAAATATTTTTACACACAAAAAAGTTGTACAACAATAGCGTTAACAAATATTTGAAGTGCATTGAACGCTTGAATGCGCCGCCACAAATTGTGAAAAAAAAAAACAATTGCAAACTATTCGAATATGAATATTTACAAACTTTTTCGATTAGTTGTACTTTGACAAGGTCAACTATTGCACAGTTTTAAGCTGTCCTTTCATTACTGAATGCCAAACATAATTACAAGAAGAAGTTTTAAAGGAATTGGGCACGTGCGACACGCGTTTTGCGGAAATTAACATTCCAGTTGCGTCAAAATGGCAGACTGACATCTAATAAACTTTTGTCTTGGCTCAGAAATGAAAGGAAAAGAGACAAAAAAGTATGCTCAACTTTACAGTTCCTCGAGTCTAGACACAAATCAAAGAGCTGCGCCAAAAGGTATGCTACACTTTGTGCATGCCGAAAAGCATTGCCCATGGCAATCAAAGAGTCTCTGTGTGTGTGTGTGTGTGTTAAGCGGCAGTTCAACGAGAGCATAGCTGGGGGATTTTAATTAACACTGGCCAGAGATTGGTTTCACCAGATATGTACGCTGAGGTTGGTCAATTGCTTAATTTAAGTCTTCAACTCTTAAATAGTTCCGTCTTTATACACTTTTGATAAGAAAACATATCCTCTGTCAATTAAGTACCTGTATATTCGGTCATCACTTGAACATATTTGTGATGTGCGTGTCGGCACATTCTTAAGAACTTCCCCCTGGCTGGGCCATCCATTTAAGTCTGCCAAATGTTTATCAACATTTCACACTTACGTCGCGATATGCAAGCCAAAACAATTTCCCAAAGCCACGTTTTTCTCTCTATCTGTCTGGGAAAAGTAAACCGAGCGCAGAAAAGAGCACGACAACAAGAAACAGAGAGCTTTTCTCATTGTGGCGTGAGTGCGTGCGTGCGTGTATGGAGCTGAGGCTGAGGCAACCTTTGGCCGATTAAACATAAATCCCTATAAAGCAACAAAGTAAAAAATTGCCAACGAGCCAAGTAAAAACTTTGGCAAAGTGCTCAACCGTCTTCGCCTTGGTCTCGGTCGGGGCTGCCGGAGCCGCCGGTGCCGCCTCATCTCCCGCCATTGTTGGTTGGATGACGGGCACGATGTGCGGAAGTGAGGCCTTTGAAGTTGCACTTCAGTAATTTATATGCCAAGCACAAGATCAACGCTGTTAGGGCATTAAAAACTTAAATAGTTTTAATGCGACACAAAAAAGCGCAAAGAAGTAGAATTTGTACTGACAAGTAGCACAAGGTGCGTATACTTAATCTAAGAATAATTGGGTAGGAAAATAAAGACAAAATGAGTAAAAATGTTGTGTGGAGAACGTGGAATAGGGAATGAACCTACGATTTGTGCTGGATTTAATTCAATTGTATGTAAGAGAAACAAACGATTTCTTTATTTTTATGGTAAAAGAATATATTCTTTTTGTTTTATTGAAGAAATGAATAGTAAATTAAGCATGATAAATAAATGCATCGGTTAAAGATTCAATGAAAATAACTGTTTAACTTTGGAATTAGGATAATCATGGGGAATTGAACACGCTCGCATTTATTGTGTTAATCAGAGAGTTCTGATAAATGCTAACTTTTTTATCCTACTCCAACCAAAAAACCTTAGGTTGTAATAATGAATATTTTTGAATATGACGCATTTATGAAGCGAATGACTAGCTTCTCTTCTAGAAGCTTAACAATTAATTAAGACACTGGTTTTTCTCGCTGTCTACATTTTTGGTTCTACGCCAATAGTATCACATTGGCTTACCGCTTTGTAGATTTCATTATTATATGTACATTTGTGTATGTAATTTTTATGGAAATGCCCTCACCCGCATTTCTAATACTTTTTGATGTAAAATAAGCACAAATAGACTGTAAAGTTTTTGTATATAACTCATAGGCAGTGTTGCCTATTATTATGGATTTTTTTCATTTGCTTGCGTTGATTTTAGTTAAAAACTACTCAAATGAAAAAATATTATTGGTATTCCTGAAAGTGATTTGCTTTCGATTTGATTTCGTGAAACAGCTGATGACAGCTTCTCCATACAAAATGAATAGAATAGAATAGAAGATCGAAGTTACCAATTCTTCCACAATTTTAATCTGCTTTTCCTCTTTGGATCTGTCAAAATGTATATGTGTGTAAATTGAATGAAATCAAATCAAAATTAAATCAGGGTCGTTCCACCAACTGCTTTGCTTTTGCTTTCACGAAAGCAAATCAATTTTCAGGAATACCACTATTAAAAAACTAGTACTATGTGTTATTTCAAAAGATGACAGCATATGCAATGAACAAATAATTTCGATCAAAAATTTTTTATTCTAACTTTAAAGCTCTGTCGCGCCTATTTAAAACTAAAATATAATAATTTAATTTTTACAAATATTAATAATAAACCAAATATTAGCTTTGGGAATGCCAAAACCTGTTTTTTTTTTAATAAAAATGATCAAAAATTTTTAATTTAAAAATTATCAAAATTTGTTTTTGTACATTAAGAACATTATTATTAAGAATTTGAATTATCAAAAAATTTTTATTTTTAAAATAAAAATTTAACTCAAATAACTTTTTACCTAAGCGCACAATTGCAAGCATTTTTAAATACATATGTTAAAGGTTAAAAAGTTATTTGAGTTTAATTTGTATTTTTAATTTTTCAAATAAAAAAAATAGTTTTATCAAATAAAAATTTCCTAAATAAATTTCCTAAGAATTTTTAAAATAAAAATAGAAAATAAATAAAATTGAGCCAGCATTTTAAAACCGAAATTAATTTATAATATCAATTTTAATCAAACAAATTATTTAATTTTATTTTTTAATAAAAATTTTTTAATAAATTTTTTGTAAAAAAAAATATTTTAAATTTTTAAACTATGAATATGGATTGCTAGAAAAGAAAATGATCACATATTTTTAATTTAAAGTTTAAATATTTGAATTATCAAAAAATTTTTTTTTTAACTAAAAATAAAAATTAAATTCAAATACCATTTTATCCAAGCGCCCAATTACGAGAATTTTTAAGTACATACCTATGTAATAACTTAAAAAGTTATTTGAGTTTAATTTTTATTTTTTTTAATAAAAATCTTTTAAAATTTTATAAATATAAATAGAAAATAAATACAATTTTTATTTAACATGATAATCAAAAATAATTTTTTTCAACAAAATTTTTGTTGAACAATAAAAAAATATAATCAATTAGTTATTAAAATAATGGTAAAACCTAACCCCCCACTTAAACAATACTTCCTTGGTGGAGTGAATATGACGTCTTCTAACTACATTTTTGATTCAAGATATACATAAATATTGCTACATTTAAAAACTCAAATAACTTTTGTGGTGTAAGAAAATGATTGTTGTTTTGTTCTTGTTAAAGCAAATTCAATTTTATTAAATATTGCTTAATTTATCTTAACAAATAATTGAGTTCGAATGCATGTGCGGAGGACAATCAAAATTCTAGTTTTAGTGTTTAAAAAAAGTTATTTTGTTAAGACTAAAGGTCAAGTTCGATTTTAAGTTTTTCTCACTAGAACTACTTTTTCGGTCTTTCGTTCCTATTTCAGCTATATACTATAGACATCCGATTTGGATCAAACTTGTCATAATATTTGAATATTTAATACCGAAAAGAACCGATTGAAACTCAGAACCGGAACCCGAACCGGAACCGATACTTTTAATTTTTTGTATACCGGTATCCGAGAACCGATATTCTTGGAACCGAAAAGAACCTAAACGTTGTACCGGTACGGTTTCGGTTCTGAGTGCAACCACTAGACTGCGAAACGAGCACGAGTCACGAGACCAGTCCCTTTGAAAATAATGCATTCCTATGTGGTATTTTTTTAGACCCTCGTTATTATGTCAGGCTAACCTCTGAACAGTAAAGTACATGTGTAACTGCTTCGACTAATATGTATATTTTCAAAAATTTTATCCACTTCTATTCAATTGAAACTAATTAAGGAAAGTAGCTCTGATCCAACTAATTTTTCTAAAAGTGAAGAATAAGTCGATTTATATATGAATTTGGTATGAAAATGGTTTAGTATTTTCACAAGACAGTTTAACGTATGATGCCTGATCAAGGTTTTCGTGAGCTGAAAAAGTTTAAAAAAAAGATAATGTTCTTAAAGGGTGGTCAAAAAAATGACAAAGTTTGAATTTATGACTATCAAGTTATTCGTGGTGAAACATTTATTTTCCGGCGTGAAGTTTATTATGACTCCGCTAAGAAATCAGATGGACGGAAAAACATTGACCGCTATCATGCTTCTAAGAAATAATAACTAATTTACCTTCTTTGTAACTAATTTTAAAGTAGTTTAAAGTAAATTGATAATTTATGTACACATACATGTGAACTGCTGATTACCCACTTTGATTGGACTTAAGTTTTAAAATTTCTGTTAGTTTTACCGGTCCATACCGGTACGTAGCGGTACGATACCGAAATAAAAGGGTACCGGAACCGGAACCGAATACCGAAACAGTAGTAGAACCAAAACAGAACCTTATACCGAAACGTTAGTTTCGGTACGTACCGGAACCGGAACCGAAATTCGTTTCGGTTTGATTCCCTGATTTGAAGTGATATTAATTTATTCATAAATTGTAGAACCAACTTCGATCTTCTCTCACGAAGGCACTGTTCTTCCCTTTGACACATTCCGCTCTGAAATTATGCAATGCTTCGTTTATTCAGTCACAATCTTGACTTTGTCAAAATGAAGAGAAAAAAAATAGAAAAATTTAAATAAAGATACAAAATACAAGACGTTTTTTGCCTACAGAATTGATTTGAATGGCCCCGAGGGGTGAAGCTAGACGGAATGAGAACGGCCAAAGAATAACAATAAACATTGCTATCTGCTTCATTGGTTATTTACTTATTTCGAGCTGCCCGAAAGAATCGAAACTGAAGGCAGCAAACAAGAAAAACAGCGTTTTTTAAATAAAAATAAAAATAAGAAACAGCAAAGCGGGAAAAGAAATTCACTTGATGGCTGCTGCTAAACTAAAGCAGCCAAATAACCAACCGCAGGGTGGAGGCTGGGACAGAAGACAGACGCTGCTTATAAAGCCATATACAATTCGCTCTGGGCGACTCCCAGCAACAACAAAAACAATAGCATCGACTACAATTGAACTGAATCGATATTTTTCGCTGGTTTCCCGTTTAGCTTTTTGTCTTGACTTTTTCTATGTTGACCAAATGGGTTTTGGTTGCTTTGGCTGCCCGAGGGTCTGCTCACACAGTTGATGACTTTAGACATTTGGCGGGGTGGCCAAGTTCAAGACAAGGCTCGTCCCGTTGTTCCTGTTTCTGCACTTTCCGGACGCCTGAGCCTTTGGTTCTAAACAAAATACAAAAAAAAAAAATGATGCTCATCATCCGCTTGAGTTTGTGGTAAAGTTTTCCCCCGATTTAGGAGCCAGTTGTTGTGTTGAGGTTGGGTTTGAGTTTAATCCAGCGCCGACTCACTGGGAGAGGCGTGCAAACATAGAGAGAGAGAGAGAGAGAATAAGAGTAGTACAGTTCTCAGTTTTTCTATATTAATGGGAAATTCTCCTTGCAGACTGGGAACAGTCTAAAAGCTCTTATACTTGAAAACGTGGATTGGGGAATGAAATTAAAGTGAAAGTAATATTTAGTAAACAAGGGCTTAAAAATCAACGAAAGTAATAAATTATTGACAGTATAATACCTATGAGACCAACAAAATTTAATATGGACTTTGGTAGTAAAAAATGTTTTCTGGTAATGGACTCTTGAAGTTTTCAGATTTTTAAAAAAATTGTTTTGTTCTTCTAGTAAAATATTCTTTTGTTTTACAGCAATTTTGTTGCTCTTATCCAAGATTAATCATAAAAAAATATTAATTGAATGATATTTACATGTGATTTTGCCCTCTGACAAATCGCTAGAAAATCTCATCTTAAATTATACGCCTAGAAAGTTGTATTTTTCTGAACAAACAAAAACGTTCCCACCTCCTAATAGCATGTTCCATTTAGCCAAAAACCATGTTAGCTACAATATTTTGTTTCGGTACATTGAAGCTTTTTTTTCATTTGAAACAAAAAGTTTTTCTCAAACTTGTTGTTAAATTGATTGATCAATATTGTTCTAATTGCCGAGAGTTTGGTGAAAACAGAATTGAGACAAACGGACAGACAGACATAAAGATGGACGGACAACTCGAATTTAATCTGAATCGGAACTATCTTCAAAAGTTTGATGGCTCAATAATAATGCAACCACCTCTGTTGATAAAACCTCCCGCTTTGTTTTTGGGGTTCTACGTAAACTTCCTATAAATGGGTAAGAGGAAATGAGTAGCCTGTGCAATAAATCCGTATTCATGTCAACTCGTGATGATTTTCTCGTAAAGAATAAATCTTTGCATTTTATATTGAGATTTACCCCATTTCAATATAAATTCGTGGGTTAGCTTTTTTATTCGAGTATATTACTTTTCATAGCAGCGTCTCATTAACATGTGAATTTGTTTTCAGGTTTAACTACAATAAATGGCGACAACATGCAGACGGTTTTTTTTTGGAAGCATGTTCTGGGAATCCACCCGCTTGTTCTCCATGTGGTGGCATCGCCGAACTCGATGGAACTTAGAAGTTGTAGTCCATAAAAGCAACTTGCCTAGTTTTTAGGTGTATATAAAAAAAATTATATAAAATGTTCCAATAAAGGTAGTAAGACTTGGTTTTGAAATTGATGTAGTTAAACTATTCGAGAATAAACAAGAGCGCAAGTTAAAGTCGGCTCTAACCGACTTCGATATACCAGTCCCTCATGAAAAAACATGTTTAACAGTGTTCCTGCGTTCCTTAGGGTGAACATCTAAGAAGTATGCAACACTTTTTTAACTCAGCTATTTTTCATATTTTTGCTCATAGCTTGAGAACCGCTCATCCGATCTTTATCATTTCTTCGGCAAATCGATACATTTGGCTAATTACTAACCATCTCTAGAAGGTACAAAACGTCTATCTTCAAAACCGTAGGAGATATAAAGTTTTTCCGAATTGCGGGGGCGGGAGGGGGCGTGGCAAAAATTAAAAATAAACTTGATCTGCCTGCAATTATAAAGCTAAGTTCACACAGTCAAATTAATTTGTCAAATATGGCGAAAATTTGACAAAATAAGTTTGAATTGTGTGTGAACGCCATATTTATTTGCAGTCAAACTCATTTGACGACTGATTTGACGAGTTTCACCAAGCATGCTTTCGATAAGATTGTGCGCTGTCTGAACGCAATGTGAACACTGTTTGTCAAACTGTTGTCGCATTTGCCGAGTTTGATCTTGCAAGTCAAATGTAAGAACAAACTTTGCAAACTTGTGATGATAGTCCGAGTATTTTAATTGCTAGGACTTTTGTAAATCAGTTTGGATAACTAATTTGGATAAGAACTAGCATAATGGAACTAGATAAAGTAGAATAATATATTTTTTTTATTAAATTATCACAAAAATTGCAAAAGAATTATCGCAATGTTGTCCATATATGTTGGACTTATCATCTCTAATAAAACAGTCCCGCAGAAATTGTCTTTGAGGTGACGATTGCGTTTTAATTGTAAGTACATAAATAATAAACAAGAATTTGACTTTAATTTAATACATGTCTTTGATCGGATGGCCGAATCATTTTTAATAGTACTTTAAGACGAGCCTCCGGCAAAGCAAGCACGCAGTCGCCCACGAGTGTCCAGACCCTTAAACGAAGAGGACACCTTGAAATTGATATCTCTGGTGGAAAAGCACCCAGCCATATGGAATGCCTTTGTTTTTGAAAGCCGATAATTTGACTGCGGCTATCGGACATTCCACAATAGTTTTTGTGAAACACAAATTTGACACACACCAAATTTTAAAGTGTGAACACTAAGCCAAATTCTATCGAAACTTCCGAAGTTTTGACAAATTTCGATTAAAATGCATTTGACTTGTGTGTAAACACCCAGACAAATTCGAACTAGAATCAGTCAAACTCCGCCATGACAGTTTGTGTAAATTAATTTGACTGTGTGAACTTAGCTTAAGAAGCATTTGTCCCATACATGTCAAACCTCTATCTCTTACCATCTCCGAGATCTGTTTGTTCGTACGGACGGACGGACGGACGTACAGACGGACACACGGACAGACGGACATGGCTATATCGACTCGCCTGTTGATGCTGACCAAGAATATATATACTTTATATAGTCGGAAATGATTCCTTCTCCCTGTTACATACTTTTGCACAAACTTAATATACTCTATGTATCTTCGGTACAGAGTATAAAAACATAAAAGATGTATAAATCTTAAGAGATTGACAATTATTTACACACACATAAAAATTAGTTAATAAGTATATAATTAGTAAAGGAACATACAAAAAAAAAACCATTTGAGAAATGAAATGTCCAGAGAGAGAATCCCACTCCATAAAAATCCACATACAATACTATAACTGAGTTCTGGAGATTATTATTATATACATACATATATAGCTTGCATGCGATACTCAAGAACGTTAAATTGACTTAAGCATAATTCAAATAGATGGTTATACAACCTTACTTAATATACCTAATAAATGTAGCTATATCTTTATAAGCAAATGTCTTTGATGAAAAAAAAACCTGACAGTTGACTCACAGTACTACTTGAAATTTTCTCTAAAACATAAATAAATAAATGTAAATTTAAATGGTTTATTATGGTTAACGACTCGGGACTCAGTTTACTTCTCCTGTTTTATACTCTATACTCTCTATTTCAAATAATTTTGAAAGCACTTTTATTAATTTTTCTTAACTTGATGGCAAAATAATGCAAACTCTCCTAATAAACAAAATTAAACGCCATCCATAGTTTGTCTTGCATTGTCATTTTGTGGTATCAAATAACAAAGTAAAACTCTTACAAGAACTTATGAGTGAGATTTAGTAACATCTTGAGATGAGCAGCAGGGTTAGCAGTTATTTAAGGCATAAACGTCAATCGACTGTCCTTTTTTGGAGAGTTTTAAAATAGCATCATTTTTTGGTCATTTTGGGAAATTATTTTGCAAATTAAACAAAGCTTAAAATAAGTCAAAGAGCTGATCAGTGTCTCCATTAGTAAACTTAATTATGCAAATTTAAAACAAAATTTTATAATGCTAAAACAAAAATTAATCATACTCAAAAATTAGTTCTCCGAGTAATTACCACAATTTGCAGCCTTCAACCAAATTTAGTTCCTGTTTATTTGCATCAACCTTGATATGACAACAAATGACGATTTCCCTTTTATTTTGCATATTTTTGGTTATTGATATTAATTTAATTTTTAATTTGATAACCCACATTTATGATGCATTTTTCAGACACTCAAATAAATCAAACTAAAAATAAATAAAAAACAAGGAGGCGGAGGCCGTCACCTCAGAGAGAGAGAGAGAGCAGTCCGCCTTGCTCTCTCTCGCATTTTCCCGGTGAAAGTTGGCTGCTCTCGCGTGTATAACAGTTTCGAAATCCCGAAGACAAATCGTGCCAGCAGACTAAAGGAAACGAAGTACGGTTTTAGCGTCTGCTGCTGGCTGAAAGTCGGCCGAGCATAGCGGGCCTGCCAGTCTCAAAGCGTACGCCGAAAACGACAGACATAACGATAACGGTATACCGAATACACCACCCGCGCATTTCGAAGGAGTCGGCAAAAGCGGAGGAGTGTGCGTTGGCGTCGTGCGCGATAAAAAATACAAAAAAAGTGAACCAAATTCAATGGAAAGAGGAAAAAAAATGTTAAGGCAGTGCACAAAATATAAAACAAAAAGTCCAACAACAGCTCAAATGCCAGGCCAGTAGGTCAACCTTTTTCAAAAGAAAAAAGTCATTCACCGGTTAACCGTAAAACGTGCGAAAATAGTGGCGTACTGAGAAAACAACAACAACACGAACTTGACGCGTTATGGAACATGTGTAAATTGTGTAGAATGCTAACGAGCGTGTAAAAGTGAAGTGCTCCTCACTCAACATAAAAAGTAACAAAACACATGTCAGCAAGTGTAAGAAGCAATTTCTTGTGTTGATTGATTTTGATTGACAGGCCACTCAGCGAGAGGGACCACCCAAACATTTATGCCGGGGTAAAAACATGTCTAAACTGAAACAGCGAAATGTAAAAAGAATTTCATAGAAAGAAGCTCCGTAAAACTTTAAAAATAACCGGGAAAAAAATAACCTTTTAAAGAGAAAAAAGTAATGTCCGTAAATACATAAAATATTACCCGCTCCCCCAGCAAATGCCATAAAAACCGCACCAAAAAAAATTGCAATAATAAAAAGTGAACAGCCTCAACTTGAGCTAATCAACTACATACAACAAAATAAAACCACACAAAATCCCAGAAAAAAAATCGCCTGAATAAGCAACTTTTTTTCTGTGCTTTCACTCAGTTTTTCATTGCCGGCCATCATTCTTCATGTTTAAGTGTATTAGTGTGTATATGTATAAGTGTGCTTCAAATAAAAACGTATAAATATATTCCCGCATTGATTTTTCCATCTCCCTTTACGTGTGACAACAACAACAACAAATCCACTAACAAAAGTTCAACGCATCGAGAAAAACTTTTGCCGTTTTTCCCCTTACTTCCACAGTATTTGATGACATTTTCGGTATGTTTACTTCTAATTTCTGCACTATTTTAGTTGTACATAAAACTTAACAATATTGCTGTCAAAGTTCTGACAGCATAAACTTTTTATGTTCAAAATAATGTACAAGTTTTGATGGTTCGATGTTTTGTGACGCGGAAGTTTTGCTAAAGGAAGCGAGAGAAGCAGCTGAATGGTTTTTTTTAAATTTTAAGGAATATGAGAAGAAAGCCAACAAGTTATGTTACAGTTTTTAATGGTCTAAGGAACCGGGAACTGTTCTATCATCAGTAGACTTTGGTTTCGACTGCAGGCATACAGCCGTAAACATAAATCTTATATTTCAAATCTATTCAGAAGTGTTTCTATTCTTAAGATACTTAAATTAGTCTAAGAATATGGCTTTAATTATCTGCCGACTAAAAAGCACATTGATAACAAAATTTAACAAAGATTACAAAACACATGTGGTAGGAGATTATTCCTTCTATTTGTTGCAAACTTCTGGGCAAGTTTATTATACACTTTCAATGGGTATACAAATGTTCTAAGATTATTTTTATGAAGATTAGGTAGAGCCTCCAACATTTTCATAATATAAGAACCAAGGTCGTAAAATTATTTTCATTAAGTAATCGTCAAGATCTTGTACTTCTTTTAGTTGTAAGTTGGTAAACTATCTGTGCGTTTGTCTTGTGCTAACACTACAAGCTCAAAACAGTAATTTTTATAAGTTTTAATATTAACACATTAATTCGATTTGGGTTGATCGTAAGATAAGCTAAGTTGGTTCTGAATGTGGCTGGATGCATCTTTTCAGGCGCTGCTGTTTTCTTCTAAAGAACTAAACTAACTAACTGAAAACAAAAGAATTAAAAATTATACGATGGGCTAAATCATACCTATATAAACATCTTCAAACATCAACAAATGGCTATAAAATAAAATCGTTAAAAAAAATCGATCGTCAATATGTTAATCGTGTTCAATGCAGAATCGTGTTTTCGTAGTCTACGAATAGCTTACGGCATTCCTATGGAGGTTCGATGTGAAGGCCGCTAGTGTTTTGCCTGTTATAAGTAGCAGAATTGGCTTGTTCATGGCTAGTTTCTTCTCAGCTGGCGCCAATAGCTGGTGAAAGTGACCAGATGTATAAAAGCTATTTTCTAAAGAAAGAAAAAAACTTTTTTTATTAGATGTTCCCACCACCTCCCGCCCAGCAGTCCAACACAGCAAATTTTTAACTTAACTTGCTGAGAACAATTTATTGAGTTGATATTGTTCCATTTTTGAGAACATTTTAAACTCACCTGGAAAAAAAATTTGATTGCATTTGGACTAGGTGTGGGCGGATACCTCGTATTTTGGTGGAGAAATAGGGAACGGGGACATACCTCTTTTGATTGGAAGTGAAGGGAGGCAAGACTCCTGGATATGCGCGCCTGCTGCTTCTCCCTCCACCCATATATTCCATAGGAATCAGAACCATCGCTTTAACGACCCAATAAAAAAAAACTTAACACAAAATTACACAGAAAAAAGGTGTGAGTATCATTAAAACTCACGAGGCTTTAATGATGCTTAGTTCAAAAGCTATTTTCAAAATCTCTCAATGGAAAGAATAAAACTAACACCGAGTAGTAATACCAGCAACAAGCTCACTTGCTTCAGTTTTGATGATGATGTTTTACCCAGCCAAATACCACTAAGATGAGAGCCCAGATCGCACCCAGATGCTATCCAGTTCCCACTTAGACCTCACACAGATTCCATCCAGATCCCAACTAGACTCCACAACGAAATCCCACCCAGATACCACAAAGATCCCATCCAGATTTCACTTAGATCCCACCTTTCCCACCTCTTTCCTTCCCCCCTCTGCCCATCCTCTAAGGTGTGTGTCTTTGCCGGGAAACTCCACAAAAGACCAACTCAAAATATGAATGACGTGAGAGTCACGTGACAATGAAATCAAATTTAAGTCCTACTAAAATCGTCCACACCGAAATTAAAAATGTTTCACATCAAAAATTGGTTCGGACTTGACGGGGATTTGAGCCCAGCATCTTATGCACTCAACGCATGGAATGACGCGCTACACAATTCAGCCGTTGAATAGTTTTGTAGATGCACGTATGCTTTGTTGAGCTGACAAGAGAGAGAGATCAAAAAGAAAGCCAACTCGCTCTCACTCACTCCATTCCCTGTATATCTCTCTGCTGAAAACTGGTTTTGTTTATGTTTAAAGCAAAAATTATTCGATTGAGAACAACTTTACTCATTCCAAGAACATTTTGAGAACGTTCTGTTCGCATTTTAAGCTGAAGGCAACTTGTTTTCTGAACACATTTTTTTCCTCTGTGTGGTTTTAAAAACTTCCGTGTATTGTTATAAGATTTATCAAAGCTCTTTTCTCAGTAGCTCCCTCTATCAACGGTGGCGCCATTTACTTGAACTCTAGCGGACTTTTTTTGCTAATAACTTGAGAACCGCTCATCCTATCTTTATCATTTCTTCGGCAAATCGATACATAATACTAATTACTAAATTTATCAATCATCATCTGATGGTAAAATAAAAACACAGTCGGGCTTTGTCTAAATAGGTGCCGTTTTCTTAGTCCACTTTGAAGTACGAAAATTTCTTTGTAGCATAGCTAAAAAATTACATCTTCAAACTCAAAATTACAAAAATGGCAAAAAAAAAGTCTTGACCACTCTCTTATTGATTTTTAACTTTATTTTAGAACCCTATAGAAATTTTGAACAAAGTTAAAGCTTAGACCAATACAATCAAAGCCAAGTTCATTTAATTTTCTTTCATATATTTATGCTTACCAGCATAATCAGTGGAAATTAGGGGAAAATATGAAGGACTCTACGAATATTTTGTAAATTTTGAGTATGAAGAGGTACTTCGTCTAAAACGTACGGTTAAATTTTAAATAGCTTACGAGATATGGAGTTGCAAATCCCAGTCAGAAGCTGAAAACTTGAAAGTGCAATTAAGTTAAAACAGCAGCTAATTGACCAAACCCAGCGAATGTTTCTATACTACCAACATAACCCTTCATAATTTTTGGGTCTGAGCTCTATTATCACTTTAGCATTGCACAGTGTAATAAGAATTCCTTGAGTAGCTTCTTTCTAGTTTTTTCTAACTTAACTTCTCTACTTTCACATTAGCATAGCCGCTTTGTGGACTGTTAGCATTCGAAACCTCATTACTTTGTAAGCGGCAAGTGGGCGATAGCCGAACGCTTTTCGGAGATCCTTTACTACTGCAAATAACAATTTAAGAAATGTAATGAACGGTGTGGATGGGCCGCCTACTAAACGATTCACATAGTATATGCTGTGGTAATGCAGATAATGTACTTTGAACTGGTAATACAATTGAAGTACAGTTCCTTGTGCGGCATGTTATGTTATTTATTAAAGGTATTCTTAAACAATTTATTAGCCTTTCCCATGTACAAAATATGACACAAATCGACTAAAGGATATTTAACTAATTTTTTTTCACTGATGCCGAGACGTACGCACACGCCACACGTCAAGCATATACGAACGCATTTCGAATATTCGCCAAACGAAGCATCAAAGACTTGACAAATATTGCATGACAACTCCGTATACAAAGTGTAGCGAGAGTATTTTATAGTTGTGAGCTGTGTATGATAACTTCATGAAGTTTGCTTTATAGTGCAAATCCCGACTTAGTTGATAATCTATGTTGGTCGAAAGTAATATATTAATCATTTGTCTGAAGACTTAGTAAATCGGTCTGTCTCCACCTTTATACTTCTATCATGTTTGATCAAAAGTTAAGAAGTTCTTAGCAGTTTTTTGACTGTAATATTTGGGTAAGACTTGGGCTGAACCGAGGTTCGAAACAAAGCCTTCTTCTATTGACCATGGGTAAACTGCGGATTCCAATTTATGCTTTAACGCGGTTTGTTCTTGCTCTTGAAAGTTAGTTTTTAAAGTATTTACAAGCAGCTGGTCTTCCTAATTATTTCTAAGTCGAAACTTTCTTTTTTGCTTTTGGTTAGAATAAAGAATAGTTTCAAACTTTCAAATTCATAGATGTTAAAAAATAGTTGTAGATTTATATTTTGTTCAGATTTTTCAAAATTAATAAATTTTGTTAACTACAATTTCAAATGTAGCTAAAATGATTCAAGAGCAAACACAAGAGATAACTTTTTCTGTGTTGTTGTAGCTGCTGCTGATATATTTCCTGTTTGTGTTTTGCCTGCCTTCCCTTTTTGCTTAGTGGGCGTAGAATTATGAACAGGTTTCTGTTTTTAAGGGTTTGTGTTGCAAGGTGGAAGTAAAAGTTCCAGCTTATGTGGCTGATAGTGGTTGTCCACCCACCCACACACACACACACACACACACACTCTCAAACAGTCTCTGACTTGTGTTTACCTTTACAGGTGACGCTGACTGACATTTAATGCGGTTAGCATATGTGAGTGTGTGTGTGTGTGAGTCTGTTTCTCTGTGTTGATAATGTGCATAATAAGCCTTAATTAATGTTAAATAATGAATTTTCTCATTTACACGCCGTCAGCGCTGAAAAGGCAATATACCTGAAGCTTGTGGCATATTCTCTGTCGCCTTTTCTGGTTTTAATTTGCTTTGCCACTGCCAGCCGAAAGCAAACATACAATTTCCTGTGGGTTGCCAAATATTTACAGGTGAACTAACCTGACAGACGTCACAAGTGGATCCAAAAGGGTAACTTTCTTTGTTGTGGTTGTGTGATTTTTTTGTGGGGCATGAGGCGGCGGAAGTTGTCCAACTTGACAAGTTTTTGGTGTTGTTTGTTTTGCCAACATTCGTTAAATACAAAAAAAAAAAATAGAATGAATCGCAGCCTAATCAATATCAGAGTAGCGCTTTGAAGTTGAATTGGGTGCCGCATTTACTTACAAGGAAATGAAAACATGAATTCTATTAAATTTACTTTATTTTAAGTATTAAATCAACTCTAAATATGTTCTAGAATCACACTATGAAAATCTGGAATATTAGGAAAAAGAAGATTTGACTTAGAACCACAATTTGAACAGCCTCTCTTCCCTGAATGATACTTCAGTGTGCCAATAAGATACTTTACTCAAAATTATTGTCGACATTGGAGAACACGGCGGCTAGAGGGAGACGGACATAGTCCAAATATTACTGAGAGAGTCAAAATGACTAAATCTAAGTGAAAAGTTGTCCATCTGAAATACTAGATCTTGGACCCTTTTTGGCTTCTTTAAAGAAGTTTCATATCAATTTTAAGATTTCGATTTCTGTAAAATTTAGAAAAAATCCTTCATACATATCATGAATCAGAATTGATAAGGTCCTATAAAGTAAGCTTAACGTTAAACATAAAGATCTTGATTTGAAGATTTTCCCTTGCGTGCTTTATTCAATTCGTATTTTAAGTGTATGTCGTACTCAATCCAAGAAATTTTGTACTCAACTTTGACGATGTCTAAAGTATATAAGGAATTTATTAAATTTGGGGCTGATTGAAAAAAAAACCATTAGAACAAAATCAATTAAAAAACGAGGGCTGCCTTTAGTATTTCGAGATTAGTCAATTATCATAGTTGAAGCTTTATATTTCTTATTCCATTTCAATCCTTGTTTTCACTTATAGTCTCCTTTATCCAATCCATATAGCTACTGAGCCTTGTGAATATTGCGGGAAAATTATATACACCGCAAGTTCTTTTGCCATACGACACAACTCCCACCTGATACTGAACCATGTTAAGGCAAACCCGTTTCTCCACAGTCAGTGGTCCACCCGAATCACCTTCACATGCATCCGAATGGCGAGTTTCATTGCTGCTCGTGGTACAGAGTTGAGTTTCGCCGACCGAAATGTCGTGCTTTCCATAGGCCTTTCGGCATTCTTCCAACGGGATTACACGCAATTCCACCTTTTGTTTGATAGGCGACAAATCAGCAATTACTTCGGTCCTTCCCCAACCGGTGACAGTGGCCTTTCGTCCCACATGCTCATCCACATTAGGCTCGTCGTCCGGGGTCTGAGGCAGACACACAGGCGCTAGGTAGGGGTATTGTTGCCAATCCACTGGATTCTCCAGACGCAGCAGGGCAATGTCATTTTTTAAATTTGAAGTGTCGAATAGCGGATGAATCAGAATGCGATCGATGGTCACTGGTATGGCGGGAGGTATACATTCTTTCTTAGTTCCTGGATCTTTACAATCGGCATCACTTGTCACATTCCATTCACGCAGACGAGCTCCTGTCAGTTTGTTCCCCTTTCCGAGGAAATGCTCATGGGCGCAATGTGCGGCCGTCAGTAGCCAACGTTGGGCAATGTAAGACGATCCACAGGCATGGATCTTTGTGCCGTTTGAGTCTGTGTACTCCAGTAGACTGGTAAAGGTGAATTCCGTAGCACCGGTGTCTTCACCACCGCCTCCAAAAAAGAATATACATCCGATGTATTCTTCATCAAACCGAATTCCGCAGTATGGAAAAGTGGGAAGCTCATCGATGTCAAACGTCTTTAACTGACCGACTTTGACATAGCATAGAAGCCAGAGCGCAACACCAAACTGAAGTCGAGACATACTAAATGTTCAATTGCATTTGAAACTGGAGAGCGTTATATAAGTATTTAAATAGCTGATTGTCTGTTGTGTGAATCCGAGTAGCACTATTGAAATATGAATTTAACTCTTCAAATCAAAGCTAGTTAACTTTATGAAAACTGCAGAATGTTTTTAATGAATTCATTAAACGGGTTTGACGGGCTTGTGATGCAAACACCAGCCAAAGTGAACTAGTTGAGTGCCAATGCACCCCCTCTGCTGATTTATTCCCCTTTGCTATATGGTTGCGTTTATTAGTTGCTTCATATATGTTCTTTGCACTCAGTTCACTGGGAAATCGTTTATATTTTTAAATAGTTTACTTGAGCTACCTTTATGCTTGTGTTATATCTCTAAAGAGACTGTCTGGCGATAGTGCAATAGCAAATCAAATAACTCAAAGTTTTTAGAAAACTTTTTAGAAATATATGTCAAGTATAAATGTTAATATAGATAGATAGATAGATAGATAGATGATGTTTATTTTTTCATATTCATATACATTGTTCGTAGCTGCAGATTATTTTACGTATTTAAGAAATAAACATTAATAAAGCTTGGATTTAACCGTCAGCTTTCCCGTGTTTAAACAACGTATACAAGTATTATAAAATCTATTTTTCTTACATTTGTATTAGAAATCTTCATTAAAAATATTTTTTCTAATAATAGTAAGTAAATCTAGCCAGATTCTTCCACCATTTCCCATTTAACGCCATGACTACCCTTCTGTTTGAGTGGCCTTCTCAAACCAACGAGACGGAATTCCTTGAACCGGACATCGCCCCCAAGGTGTCCAACTCTGGTTCATAGTGAGATATGACTGTTACGTCCTTCTTGGACAGCCATTCAACCATAGCAGATCCCTCTCGCCCCATTATACAGGTTATGACCGTTGGTCGGAACAGCTCGTTGCAGTTTGACGGTCCTACTTCATGGCTTAAATCTTTTATATTCCAAGCGTCCTAGGCTTTGAGTAAATGTTGGTTTCCTCTTCTTTAGCGAGTGAGAAGCTGTAGTTGCTTTCGATCCACCCGGCGTGCGAGGCGTTGCCTCCATAGTACTCCATTTTGTCGACACAAGTTTTGAAGTTTAGAGAACCATCCCAAGTTATTGCGCATCATTTTCTTAGCCAGGACATGCGGAAGTCGAGATTCTTCATATTCAAATAGTGCTCGTGCCAAGTATTTAAGATGAAGCGTTAAGCTGTAAAATGTGCCCATCTTCTAGTCCAGCTTCTATTGCTAAAATATAATTCGGCGTACAGTCTGGCAGCTTAAGTATCCTTTTGATAAAGTAGTTGCAATTGATCGTCGCTTATTCTCCTCCCCATATTTGAGCTCCGTAACACTGCACCGTCCTGATGGCGTTAAATTTTCCTTTGAGTTAGATTAGGGTTCCGTTGAGCCCACACTAGTATACCGCTCGCTCTCTCGTCGTGTACAGTTTTTTGAAATTCATAGTTGGCGTCAAAACTAAACACATACTCAATAAAAATCTTTTTCCAGCTAGTGAAGCGGTAAAGGTCTCTCTTCTCTGATTAAATGCGATTTTATGATACAACCACGTGGCTCATTACATATAACTCACTGTGACAAAAAAAATCAAAACAAAACTTCTGGAAGGTATAGTTAAATAGAATTTTGTGGCATACTAGAATTTTTTGGATCACATCGAAATTTTAAATAACGGTAAAAAAAACTTTTTTTTCGCAAATACGGTCACTTTTACGCCCATAGCTTCGTCAAATATCCACTGATATTAATTTTTTACGAGTTTTGGAAAGAAGAAACTTAGGTCTATAAACGTGCCATACATGACTTAACAGGTTTAATTTCCGTTATTGGAGTATTTGCTAGGTAAACCAATTTTTTGTTTGTTTTTTTTTTTTTACAATTTTTTGACTTTGGTGATGTTTTTGAACACTATTTTGGTAAAAAAACCTCTAATACTTGTTTTATTATTTAAAAAGAATTCATTTTCACGAGTAAAATGTGAGTGAGTTTTCTAAAATCAGTCAATAATTGGCAAAGTTATGGGATATTTCCGGATTACGAAATTTGTGCAAAATGTTGATGAATCGCGCCATTCACAAAGAGAGCATGAATACTTCGTGTTTCCACCTTGCATGCCGAAGAGAATTGTCATCACCTTGAGATCTGCAACAAATTTCCATTTGTATGTTGCGTAGTTCACAAATCGGAGTATTTTTTCCATGACTTCAAAAGTTTCCTTAACGCCAGTAACGTACGCAATTGAGACTGAGGAAAATTGGTTTTGATTGTGCAATAAAACAGCTTGTATAGGCTTAACAAATTAAGATTATTAGTTTAATATTAATTAGTAAATACTAAATACTAATAAATTTTAATATTTGTACATACTTTTGCATGATCCATCAATGAAAAGTCTCCATTCATCGACATTGTGTTTGTGATCTAATGCATTAAATAATTTCGCAACATCTGCGGCATCGGACATAAAATTCTCTCCCAGTAACATCCTTGCGCTGCTCCTTCTATTCACTTTCTACCAGAGTCCACTGTGTAAGTCGTGAACCAAGCATTTCTCGTTGTCGGCACGACAAGTTCAAGTCCGAACAAGATCATCGAAATCCTTTTTTGATATGGTGTGTCGTTCTGCTGATTTGGATCCTGATAGAAGGAACTGTTCGGGGTCCTTATATTCATATTCATCAGCATCACTATCACACGACCACATAACATAGGGGCTATCAGTTGCGGCGATTGGTTTTATAACAGCTGAAACATCAGCGTACTTTATAGCCTTGCGTGGCCAGATAAGTTGGTTTGGCAGAAATAGCAATCATGTTGTTTAAGATAAGGTCGATGATGCCAAGTCATGGGCACAGATAATGGCAAAGTCAATGATGATTTGTCTTTCACTTTGTTGTTGCAAATATATTCTGGTTTGTACCAGCTACCAGTTTTGTAAGAACGATCGAAAATTACGCCTTCGACTAATGTCCGTAAATAAACCACAAACATAGCAAAACTTATTTCGCTTATTACACATTTTAAATTTAAATTTCACACGATCTTAATCATCAAATAATGAACGCTTCAATGGCAATCTCTTATGATTATTTCTTTAGGTTGTTCTGCCTTTACTTTCGATAACGGTAATACCGTTACCGTTACAAAAAGCTCAATTCAATAACTGTATCATACGAAAGGCTCAATTCTCTAATTCCACACGTGTTCGGCCGAATTGAACTTACGCCGAGGTTAATACACATCATGAATCTATAATATCGGCAAATGGCTTTTTTATTAAAAAATGAATAACTCGATCAAAAACTACTTTATTTTAATAAACTTAATTGCAAAATACACGAAATTAAATGTTGTTAAATGTTGAAACTGCATACCAAAAGTAAACAGTTTTATACAAGATTGACTTATTAATTTTCGTTCAAAGTAAGGCAAAGTCTCAAAAAACTAAAAAAAATCATATTTTAACATGTAGCCTCCTTTATTTTTATCCGAGATCGCAATGTAATACACGACAATTTTGTGATATTCTACAATGTTACATTTAACTATATCTACAACCTACACTATGTCGCATCCCATAAGTTTTTTGACTGTCACATTGTGTAATCTAAGAACTTAAATCTATCCATTCTAAAACAAGTGAGAAAGTCGGCAGCCGATAAAAACTACCAGTAGAGCAAGCAGTGGTTCTGTTGTTTTCTCTCTTCTTCTCTTTTCTCTCTCTCCCTCTAATTTCGTGCGAAAGGGTGGTGGGGGGGCGGGGGTGGTGGTTTCTTTTTTTATAACTTAACCGTTCCCATCTTACATTTTTTCGAAAACGTACATTTTATTTACTACTTTCTGAACAAACCACTTCTACAAAACTTGAGATATGACGTTTTTTCGAAATTGCGGGGGCGGGCGAGATGAAAAAAACTTGACTGCCGAATAGAAAACCCACGCAAACCCCACCCCGAGACGTGTCATACAACGAACGACAGATTTCGACCGGCTGTTGACTGACAAGAATATATAATTTTTAGGCGGAAGATTCCCCTCTAACACAAACTTAATGTGACAGATAAAAGAAATAGATCCAAGCAAAAACCCCAAAGTTGTGCACGAAACAATTTTGCTTGTGAGAGGCGGGGGGCGAAGCGCTGTGCATATTTCAGTTGGTCATTAAAATTGCTGTACAACGATGACTCAATCTATCTATCGTTTATAAATGTAAGTTGCGTGGAATGAAACACTAATGCACCAAATATATTTTAAACAAGAACAACTACAATTACCAACATAATTTTTGCTAGTAAAGAAAGAGGGGAAAGCTAGCATATGAAGGCTTGTGGCTCGCCTAAGTCGTATACGCGCCCGCTATTCTTATGTGGTGGCTTGCGGAATGGACATGGGCGCCCCTGGTTAACATAGTCAAAGTTAGAAAAATCCCAGGCCTTTCACATAGTAAGCGCACACTCTACCCGCTGAACCACAACTGGCCATACATTCATTGTAATCTATTTAGCTTAATAAAAACAATATTTTGACTGTTTTTAGAATTTTGCAAATTTCCATTTTAAAATCCCATAAAATACTCATTTTCTTTTGGCTACTGCATATACATACATACAAATGTTTTTACATACATACAAAAGGTGTAAATTATTCAGTAAATTGTTAAGTAAATAACATGAAAAGCTCACGTTAAAAAGCAACCAAAAAGCAACAACAATAACAACAAGAATCGCATCAACACCAAAAATGGCTGTTCTCCGGTCTCACAGTCTCGTGTAAATTTAGCCTCTCATGAGTATGTGTCTGTGTGTGTGTGTGTGCACGAGTATGATGGTGATGATGGTGATTGGGATGCTGATGATGACACGCCACACTCCATTCACGGCTCAGCGGTGCTCCCGGCAAATGTACAATAAAATAAACACCAAATGTGAGAAGCGGGAACCTGGGCTAGCCCCGAGGTGTTCAAATGGGGAGAAGGGTGTGTGGTGGTAGCCTCATCCTGCAGCCAAGTGGTCGCCTGTGCGGAAACTGTGTGTATGTGCGTGAAAAAGGGGCGAATGAAAACCATGCCGGAAACGGAAGAAGCTATGAGAGTTCAGGCGGCTGGAACGACGTACCATGAACCAAGTAAACAATAGCAAAATTTGTTACTACAAAAGGCAGTTGTGTAAGGTACACCATAAATGCTGAAGGGGAAACGAAATATATGTAAATACAGAGTTAAGCAAAGCTTATTGTTTCTATTCAACCAAAAAAAAAAAAACCCACCAGATATATAGTTTTTTTACATAAAGATTATTGTACCTACGTGAAAAGCTGGTAAAATATTGGAAGCATTTTATAAACATGTTTAGTAATTGCAATTTTCATGCATAAATTTAGAAAATGTATAAGATTTTATGATGTCGATCCAAAAATGTTTAAATAGTTTATCCGGCTCGAAGGACCAAATGTAGAGAATGTTGGTTTGGTCTGCTTGTGAGCTGACGGCTTTGTACATACACTAATGGCAATCATGAATGTGAAATTTGATATACGCAATCGACTATTAAAGCCTTCAACAGGTAAAATCTGCAAAAATCAGCATAGCTTGCCGGACTGGCTAGAAAATCTTTTCCCACCGGGTCAGAGATTTTCCTGTTATCTTAAAGTACGAAATTATCTGCTTAATGAGACCAACTTCTTTCAAACATAATCAAACAATTTTCATTTCCCTTTTTTTTTATTTTTAATACAGCTTTTATCAAGTTTCTTTCATTAACTTTAAAAAATATATTTTTTCTAAGCCTATTCTAAGTTTGATAACAGGATCCGATATAATAATAGATTTCATAACGATCAAAAAAAATTTTAAATTGGTTCATCCGGCTCGAAGGACCAAATGTAGAGAATGTGTTTTAGTCTGCTTGAGAGCTAAGAAAGGCGACGGTTTTGTAAATGTTTATTCTTCTGTTAAAAAAGGAGATAAAGGATCATTTCCTTTATCATTGGTGAATGAATCTCTAATCTTTTGATCTCGGGACTCTTTATTATGGCACCTACCTGAACTTACTGTTCTCCACCTTACGTTGTACCCAACAAAGTAATGAATGAATTTTTGTTTTCATACATGTGTAAACGCCTTTCACAGTCAATTTTCCTCAACATATTATCAACATTAAGCTAATCCTTCCCACATTTACTTTACTGTTCTACTCCACTGTAAAACAACGTCTGTCTCTATAGAAAAACCATAAATATTGTGAAAATAATATCTTCCGTACAAGAATTTAACTCACAAAAAAAAATACAAAAAATTTCAAAGATTTATGTCCCTTCGTCCAAAAAAAAAAACACCTCCCAAAGTCCTTCACTCGTTCACTAACATTCCAGTAGCCTGGTGCCAAGTCAAGTTCTCAGCTCGAATGACATGCAAAATAAGCAACAGCAACCGGGCCACTTACTTTGGCCAGCTTCGGCAACCTCCATTTGGCCGATACGGTTTATTAGGACACAAAACCGAAGGCAGTGCAAAAGTGTTGAACGCCATAATTTATGCGGGTTTTCTGAGTAAAAATGTTTGCATAAACTTTTTATGCAAAAATATGCCAGGGACCAGGAGCCAACGCATGCAGAGAGCAGTGTGTGGGGGTGGCTCCAGACATTAACAAAAATTGATTCTCCAGCTTCGCATAATATTTGAAAAATAAAGCAATTTGTTTAGAGTATTTTTTCGAGTTGTTGTATCCTACAAAAAGTTTGATTAGTTTGCTATTTGGGTATGGTAGGGGGGGGACTAATGTTATTAATGTTTAAATATTCGAGTAGCTCTGCTGCAACATATTTGGGAAAAGTTTTGAAAAACTTTTCTGATTTTCAGCTGGGCCAGAAATGCGTGTGTTTTATGCTACCCCAAAAATTCGTTAAGCCTTAAATATGCCACTTTTTTGCATAGAGAACATGTTTCAGATGGCTTCTGGCCTTTTTGTATTAGCCCAAAAATTTTGTTGGCAGGCTGCACTTTGACAGTGCGCGGTTTTCATATGTGTAACAGCCGTAAGGGGCAATGGTTAAGCTGCTTAATGACTGGAATGGCCTAGCCTTGGCAGTTAGTTTGCTGTGTGTCTGTGTGTGTGTGTGTGTGTGTGGCAGGGGGAAGTTAACAGTTTGGCCAAATCCTTTGTGCACATTAGTTTAATTTTTGACATTGGGTGGGGGGGATCTGCACTTTGGGTAACCTTTTTTACAAGTTTCTCAAATATGTTTTAGATGCTTACACTTAGATGTTTAACTGTATCGGAGTTGTATCATCAGAAATATCTGAGCAAAGGAAAAAATTTGTATTGTTTTTTCAAGGCAGCTTTTGACAGGGACAGCCTACTGCATAAGTTAAGCAACTTTCGTGTATCCACCAAAATTTTAAAATTCCTAGAAAGCCTATACAGTAATAACATCACAAGGGTTTGGGATGGTCAAAGTCTGTCGGAGGGTTTCTCCTTAAACCAAGGCATCGAACAGGGGTGCCCTCTATTATTTGCCCTCTATATCGACGGTAATGCTGACAAACTGGCTGGAGGGGTAAATCTAAGTAAATTTCGAACTATTATTAAATCTAGGTCAAACAATTAATTTGTGATGGTCTTAAGTAATATAAAACTGGCTAAACAGCTTCAAAGGGGCCAAGCCAAGCTTCTCTGAATAGTCTTAATCACAGCCAAAATGTTCACCATTGAAGTCCAATAAATTCTAAAGACAACCCCAAACCAACCAACCAAAAAATTGTTACAATATGTTCTTGGTTTAAGCCCATAAAATTCTAAGCTCTCCCAATTTGTTCTTGAAACTAGGTCTCAAAGGAAATGAATTAACAAAAGACCAAGATGTTTATTTTGTAGATCAGAGATCAAACCTCACTCCATAACCAAAGTGTTAGAACCAGGAGGGAATTTCAAGAACAGATTTAACTTACAAATAATTCGCTTTTTTCGTAGCACACTTTTTGGAGCTGGCATTGAAAGTCCATTATGTACTTAATCCAAGAAATTTTGTACTTGAACTAAGTACTATCTTTTCTTAATTTTTTAGGCTAACTGTAGGTACAAAATGTGATTGATTCAGGTTTATAACAGAAAGAAGGAATCATTTCCGAGCCTATAAAGTACGTATATAATCTCTTGATCAGTACAGAACGGTATAAATTCTAGCCCGGTTGATCTAGAATTCTGCTGGACGCTTTTTTTCTGAGCGAAGACATCTGACGAGCCATATGAGCTTTCCAAAGGCATGTAGAGCTTAAGGGTTAGGATACACGAGTGACTATAAGTAGTACGAGGAATGGACTGCTGAATCGAGAACAAGTGAACATGAGCACGAAATAAAGGATTGACCAGGCGACAGCGAAGGCAATCCCTCACATGTATGGAGTAAATATGTTCTGAAAACCTTGAACAGGCCGGACCGACGATAGTCGATTGGTTCAGAATGGCAAATGTGAAGGAATGCATCAAATTGTTGAACGTGAGCAACTTTACAAGTCTAGCAGCATATTTCAGCCATGCTCAAAAGTACCTGAAACAAACAATGGGATAGTTTTTAAGGAGATAAAGTCGCAATCAATGTAATTGTAGTCTAGTAAATGTCTTGTTAATATTTACGAAAATTCAAATTAGAATTTTTATGTTTTCCAGTTGAACCCGCCGCCACTTTGACCGCGTCCAAGATTTTTAGAAGCTTCGAGTTCTCCGTCATCCCGTCGTAAAGGATCAACTCAAATTTTCCAGGCGCTCGAAAATTTCGTATTTTATATGACATGGCCACATAGTGAATAGTGCATTTCAGAGCAGCATCAGCACTCTTCAATTCTAATTGGCTTTCCCCCTCCCTCCACAACTCACGACTCTTACCCCTTTCGATGTTTGTAAATGTGAATGTTGGCTATACAGCTCGTACAACGGGGCCAAGCCAAGCTTCTCTCAATCTCTTGGCGTGTGTGCTTTAGAAAGGTGCTTTCCACAAAGAAAGGCACCAGTTTAACGCCGGATCCGAACTGCAAAGTTTGAGAATTTGCTTTTTCATGGCTAGTTACTTCACAGCTGGCGCCAATAGCTGGTGAAGGTGACCGTATGTGTAAAAGCTTTTTTTCTAAAGAAAGAAAATAACTTTTATTATTAGATGTTCAGAGGCGGGATCGAACCCACGACCTCCCGCCCAGCAGTCCAGCGCACTAACCACTGGGCCACACACGACCTTTCGATGTTTACTCAGTGCTTAACACGCGACTTTATATCAAAATTTCGCAAATTTGAAAACTGCAGTTGAAGCTTGAATAAATGCATTTAGCTAAATCTATTGTAAACGAGAAAGGCAAGGCTAACTTCGTCCGTGCCGAAGTTTTTATACACTTGAAATCGCTTGTCTCAACGGTTAGCGACTTCGACCAAACTTCGCAGATCGGCTTAAAAACATTTAACATTACCCATGACCGTGATTGAGAGCGGTAATGTTAAGAAAAAAACAGTTTTTCTCATTAAAACACATTTTTCGACCGATCATTTGTATGGCAGCTACAAGAAGTAGTCATCCGATCCGGTCGGTTCCGACATATTAGCAGCGTGCAAACAAAAGAAGACTCTGTGCAAAATTTCAGCTCGCTAGCTTCAAAACTGAGGGACTAGTTCGCGTAGAAACAGACAGACGGACGGACAAAGCTTAATCGACTCAGCTCGTCACGCTGATCAAGAATATACAACTTTATGTGGTCGGAGATGATTCCTTCTATGCGTTGCAAACTTCTGGGCAAAATTATAATACACTTTTCAAGTGTATAAAAATGCTACTAATTGACAAAAATAATTTTAAATAGCTAAGCAATGTCAAACAATTGGACAGAGTTGTGTGCGTAGCAACCTAACGGTAGTGTCTTAACAAAGCCACGCAAAGCAGACTGCTCACGACAAGAGTGCCATCACTTTTCCAATAAGATCGTTTAGATCACGTACCACCTCTAACAAAAGACGGACCACAGAAGAAAGCAATGAGACATTCTGTGGCTGCTAGTTTTTTTAAATTTTAACTTCTTTATTTTGAAATACGGTCAACATATTGTCGATGCTATCTATGTGTTTTGTATGTGCCATAAGATTAAATTCAATTGAAACAGGCTATTCGCAATTTGATTTTAGATTGTTTTGTGCAAAAAAGACACACACACACACATACACGCACACAGCACGCTCTCACTGTTTCGCGCTGTTAGCGAAACAACTTATTCCACAACATTGCCAGAGCGCAATAACCGTTATGTCCCCATACAAACTTTTCTTTGTCGCGTTCTCTTGTTTCGCGGTAAAATTTTCCAAATTTTTCTTAGTGCGCGCCTGCATAAGTAAACGATAAGCCGTTTTGGCTGTGAATTGATATGTCATTCGGTCTTACAGATTTATAAGTAACTAGCAAAATCCGCCGCGTCTTCGTCCGCGTGTCAGTTGTATAAATTTGGGTTGAAATTGTGAAGCGTAATGTGTGTACATTACAAATCATTGTTTGTTATAGACAACCATGAAAGAATACCTTTGATTCATTAGCAACATCAGAAAATGAAAACACAAATGAATTCTTATTTTGACCTTACAAACCGACGTTCAAGTCACTCGGTTGAAAAATAGTATTTCCGGGAATTTTACGCATGGGGGCGGATTTTCCGACATTGAAAAATCTATTTTAAATTATTTCGTATTCTGTCCTTACAAACCGAATTTCAAGCCAATCGGATGAAAAGTAGTTATTTTCATGCTGAATTTTACGGAAATTTTCCGACCGTCAGGTCAAATTTTCCAACTTCGAAATATCACATTTCAAACTTTTTCGTATTCAATCCTTTCAAACTGAGTTTCAAGCCAATCGGATGAAAAATAGTATTTTACATGCAGAATTTTCCTGCGGGGCGGATTTTTCTCGTGGGCGGATTTGCCTACATTGAAAAATCACATTTCAAATTATTCTGTAGTCTGTCCTCACAAACCGATTTTCAAGATAATCGGATGAATAATAGTGTTTTTCATGCAGAATTTTCCGACCGTTGGGTCAAATTTTCCAACATCGGAAATTGCATTTTAAACTATTTCGCATTTCATTCTTCCAAAACAAGTTTCAAGCCAATCGAATGAAAAATAATTCTTTACATGCAGAATTTTCCGGCAATTTTCCTCGTAGGCGGATATTCCGACATTCAAAAATCACATTTCAATTTATTTCGTATTTTGTCCTTACAAACCGATAATAATAATAATTTTTTTATGCAGAATTTTCCCGCCATTTTCCTCGTGTGCGGATTTTCCAAAATCGGGAAAACACGTGTCGAATTATTTCGCGTACTATGCTTACAAACAAAGTTTCAAGCCAATCGGATGAAAATTAAAATTTTTCCCATACAAACTTTTCCGACGCATTTCCGGGTGTAATTTTCAAAATTTTCTTTCTTAGTGCGCGCCTGCATAACTAAACGAATGTCTGTGCCTGCGATATAACAAAATGAACATCTACTTCTGCTACTAACTGGTCACTGCCTAGCAGCCGGTTATGCCAAAAAGCTAGGCTTCAAGACAGCAGACATTTGCAGGAAATGTGAAGAACCTGGAACCGGGATTTACCTCTCTGGAAGAGGCGGACAAGAGCTCCCTCCTTTGCCAAAACGTAAAAGATCCTGAAAATCCTACCCATAAAAGCACCTACATGGGGCCAGCTGGAGCTACCGACATGACACGCCTTCTTGGCATCCGGCAGCCACAATACAATCCGTTTAATGACGGCTTGGTATTCACGTCGGAAAACTCACGCAGCACCACCACATCGGACACACCTTGGCTCATTCACATCCACCTGGGCATAACACGGTATGGGAGACTTTCTTGGTGTGACCAAAAGAGCACCGGCTAATAGATGGGACTGAGGCCTGACAGTTGCACTGACATTTTACGCGCATTGAGACTGATAATTAAGCCACTTACCTGGGACAGCCTGCCCATGCCCAGATAAATGGCCATCTAAATTTCTTTCTTTCCCATGGTTGCAATTATAAAATATTGTTTTTTTGTTTAATTTTTTTTTATCAAAATATAAGAGTTGGTATCAATCCATTATTTCTCTACAGATTGTGGAGCCGCCATTGGATCTGCTCAGTCAGCAGCATCGTGCCAATACCAAATGTGTCTTCTTCTTTGGTTCGCGCAACTTGATCTTTCTCCCTCATCATCTAAATAACAATTATCTATTTCAAATCAACTTAGTGCCTGGATTGAGGAGAACAACATTAAACCATTCGAGGGTCCCTGGAAAGAGGAGTTAGCCAAAGTAAGCAAACCGGCCGCCTTTAGGCACGCCATGGGCGATATTGATAAATACATCAACGATCCAGCCGAAGTTGATGAGCAAATTAACGAGAGCTGTGGCGTGGCAAATCATGCCACCGAGGCGGATTTTGATAAAATACGCGATGGCCTTGACAGCGATGAGAATGCCATCGAAGGGGCGACAACGGCTGATGGCAATAATGGTGTCCCCCATGTTGTTGGAAGTCCCAATGAGTCCGATGTTTTAGAAAATAATGCCGATTCTTTGGTTTCACCCATTGCTGCTGTCACGACGCCTGCCACAACAAAGGCTCAATCAAAACGCACACCCAAGGCTAAAGCTAGTGCTGCCGTCAACGTGACCAAGTCAACCAAGGCGGCTGCCACAAAATCAGCACAGAAACGGCGTATATCTGCGCAGCAGACTCCTAGTGGAGCGGCAGCTGCTGGAGGTAGTGGAGCAGCTAGCGCTAAACGGCCTCGACGTGCTGCATCGGGAGATGCGAATGTTGGGTTGGACATTGATGGCGCCAGCACGTCTTCGCCCACAGCAAGGCGACGTATTGAGGCAGATGCTTTGTCGGCTTCGCTATCAAAACGAACACCAAATGCGATTGCTTTGCTTGACCGACCAGTGGTCACGCGACCCGAGACCCAGACTATCGATATGAATTCACGTCATTTATGTCATTTCTCCGCCATGGGTGGGCACCAAATGTGTTTGGAAGCTATGGAGGCATTCTTAAGAGGTTTTCTATACATTTACAAGAAGTCTGAATACTTACTTATGGACTTGGACTTCATTCGAATAACTGACTGAACCTTTGGTATATGTTGTTGTATATGAAGAGACCACTGTTTGCCAGAGTTTTTGTTCACGTGTAAAATGTTTTTTGGGTCACGACTATTCAATGGAATTTTGTTCACTGGTTCTATGTTTCCTTGTGTAAACGGCTCTTTTGTTTAAAGAAGTTGTGTTCAGTATTTGCTCTGGGTTTTGTGATGGATTTTTCTTCTGGATTAGTTTCTTGGAATTTTGGTTGCACGTGTAAACTGGTTTAAGGTTTAAAGGATTTTTGCTTTTTTTTTACAAAAATATAAATTTTTCCACTTTTTACTAAAAAAACTAAAATATTGTTAGCCAAAAATCAAGTCCGAAATTTTATTTTTTGTTTATTTTGAAATTTTGTTGTTGATGTGTTCTGGTCAACTGCTTGGAAGCTACTGAAAATTTTACGTACTGTATAGCACACCAGAAAAATGAACAGTTGACAATGACAAAAAAAGGCTACTTGGTTTAGAAAAAGAAATTACAAAAAATAAAATTAATTCCTAGAGAAATCTCTCGAATTTAATGCCTATTATCAACCGCATCCGCCCTCAAGTTTGACCTTGTTTGTTTGTTGTTTCTCAAAAACAAATCAAGTGCAATTATATGAATAAAATCCAGGCCAGACAAGCAACCGAAGTGCTTAAATAATTTCAATTTTTCTTTCTGTTATGAGCCACGAGCTCAATCAGAAAGTTAAGTAAACAAATGGCCAAATGAGAAATCTTTTTTTTTCCACGCCTTTGGTGCTTGGTTGTAAAGTACCTAAGAATAACAACAACAACAACAACTGCTTACTCCAGTTTTATTTTCTGTGCCAGCGAAAGCAATTTCCGTTCGTTAAACCTACATTTCGAAATTAAATTTCTTACACTTGAAAAGTTCGCCAGCTTCAAATATTGCCGCGCGTTTTTCATTTGCCTGCGAAAGCAAAGCGCAATTATGCTTGCTTTGGGTGTATTGTGTGTGTGTGTGTGTGTGTGTGTGTGTGGCAACCGCGCAACCCCAAGTTACTCTCCTTCCTTTATTCAGCAGGAAAGTGAGTTGTAATATGCCAAGATTGAACCAAAACGGGGGAGTTTCGCGCCTTGTAAAAAGTTTCTCTTTTTGTTAGGGGGGTTGACCCAACGACAGCATTCGACTAAATGTTGCCCATTAATAAAAAGTTTACATAATTTTTGTTACATTCCAAGCTTATATTTTGGATTCTTTCGAATTATTTAAAAAATTGACAGACACTGTAAACAGAAAACCGTGTATAAAAAAAAATAAAAAAATTTGAATTGAATCACATATATTTTACAAAAATATTCCAAATGCCAATAATACTCCTCTCCACCATTTCCAAAGGGTATAAAAAATCATTAAAAAAAAAATATGTAAAATCTGCAAAAAAAAAAAAATACATGAACATATTATGTAAACAAATGTTGAGCCTGACCTGCTCCCATCCATTCACTCATTACGACCTTCGGCTCTGGCAAAAAAAAAGAAAGAAGGAAAACTTCGTACACTGTTTGCCAGAGCTGCGGTTGTAGCCTCGCGGTTTGCAGGGCAAACAAAAAAATTGCTGAGTATTAAATATCTATTGAGCAGAATTTTGTGGCTGCCTCTTGTCGAAAATATTGTTGTTCATTTTCTCATCTGCTGTCTTGGCAGAAATACATTTTCGTGGTCAGCTTAATTGAGGCATCGATTTTTGAATTTTAAAAGACGTTACTTAAAGTTGCCATCTGATTGCCACCCAAAAGATAATATCTAATTTAAACGAAACACCAAATTGCTTTAGCCTAAAACAAAGGCAAACAAAGGGGAAACCAGATAAGCTTACCCACAAAATGAAGGAAAGGCGAGGCCAAAATTAGAATGAAAAAAAAAGGGATGTCAATAAAATCTTTTTTTATTTGTATGCTGTGGGCGAGGACAAGGACGTCGTTTGGGAAATTTGTTTCTAGAGGCATAAAACTGACAATAAAATTGATAAAATGTGAATGCAATTTACTTTGTGATTGTTTTGATAGCAAAAAGGGGGGCTTACCGGGGTACATTTCGGTGTCTAAGCCGGGAATGCAACAGCCCACGCAAAAGTAACTTCAAGTAACTGGGACGCGTCTGGCATAAAACGACGCCATTAAATGGAATATTTAATTTTATTGTTAGACCCCGCTTCAAAAATACGTCACATAAAGGGTCGCCTGTGACCGGACCCCAAAATGAAGCGACGCGCATTTCTCGAGGCTTAGCAACAAATTTAAATTCCAAACAGGCCAAAATGCCTGTCCAGGCTAGCAAAAGCATCTCTAGCACATACTATTTACATATTGTTCGCTGTCCTTTTTCTCTCACAATTTTAAGTCCAAAGCCATTTTTTATTAAAAAAAACAACAACAAGACGAAAAAAATAAAAGAAAACTTTTTATACATTTCTAATATGAAAACCCTTTAACGTTTTGCATTTTCTTTTCGCCTTTTTTTTTGCAGGACATCTGAGCTGTGGCTGATTAAAACGATAAAGGTATGTTGAAACCCTGGAAAAAATTAACATTTATGGGAGAAGCTGATTTAACGGGGGAAAAGGTACAGACTGGGTAACGATATCTTACATTTTTGGTGATCCGGTGAACTTTAAGTCGTTCCTTTTGGGAGCAGCTCGGCTTAAAGAAGATGTAAGCCCAGGGCCAGGAAAAAATAGAACGAAAAATTTGAGTACAAGCGCTCTTGACAAAAAAATTTATTCGTTCTTGAATTTTCAAGCATTTTGCTCTTGAAACTGAACTAAATTCTTTCTCAATTAGGTTTTTTAGGCAAAGGGAGTAAGGGGAAGCAAACTTTTGAGAGAAGAGGATTGAATAGAAAAAGGCAGGATAAAAATTGCATTCTTGGATCAAGAATATCGCCCTTGCATCAAAAATTGGCGGTCTTACACTACGCACTCACTTTCTAGAATGAAATTCTTTGTTTTTTCTCTAAGTGTATTGATTTTATTCTTGATTTGAATATATTTAAAGAGGTCATAGCCCATTTAAGCAGCAATCACAAAATCAAATAACTTTTAGAATATCTCATGAGCTGTGAAGAACGCGAGCAGGTTAGTCTAAGTACGGCTGTGCTCAGAGCCTGGGCGTTGATTATCGCTTCTGGAGCAACGCAAGCCTCACATTACTGAAGAGTTGCCAGAGCTAAAAGTAATGACTGAAGTGTAATATTGAGAAGGACAAGATCTTGTGTCTTTCTTTCTTTACCCAACTCACCTGTAAAAGCCGGTATTTGGAAGATTTTACCCTTTTTGACGGTTGATGCGGCGATCAGATCATTTGTACCCAAAGGAAAAACAATTTGTTTATATTCCAATTACTTAATGTAATATTCAAAAGGTACAGCCGAGTCGATTGAGCCGTCCGTCAGTATGAACGCAGAGTTCTCAGATATGATAAGAGATACAGGTCTGACGTGTATGAAGCATAAGCTTCTCGTTTTTATAGGCAGATCAAGTTTATTTTCAATTTTCGTTACGCCAACTGCAGCCCCTGCAATTTGGACAAAAAGGTCATATCTCCCACAGTGTTGCACATATAGATAGTTATATTATTAGATAATTTATCGATTTGCCGAAGAAATGATAGAGATGGAAAGAACTGTACTCATTTTAAGACCGAAAGAAAATTACTTCTCCCCGTCCTGGTAGTGGTGGTGTCATCTATTGGTTAGTTTTGAAAATTCCTTCATTGTTCAATGAAAGTAGTGGCGCCATCTATTGTTCAGCAGCGCTGCTTATAGCTGCTATTCCAAGTTCAGAGTACAGTAGGGCTAGTCCAACTTCTACTAAATCTAAAAATATGGATTAAATTTCCAAACTCTTTTAATTATTGAAGCTAAACTCTTTTACGAACGCGTCCGAACTTAAACAAGCACAATTTTGCTAAAGTGTTTTTGGGGTACGATGGGGCAGCAGCTGGTTGTCGAGTATTAAGTATCGAGTACTGTGTATTGTATTTTGAGAATCAAGCAATGAGTATAGATGACTGTGAATCAAGTATCGAGGACGATTACTGTGAACTGAGTAAAAAGAATCGGATATTGTATTACTGGTATTGAGTAGTGAGAATCGAGTACTTAGTGTCGAGTTCTAGGAATAGTGTACGGAGTATCGTGTACCAATCATCGAGTACTGCCTGTCGATGGCCAAGTTTGAAGTAAGGAGTAGCACAAAGTATCGAGTACTATTTTTAAAATCACATTTCTCTTAAAAAACCTTCGCTCGTACAGTACGTTCCAAGGCACACACATTCTTATTTTAAACCTTTTTCAGACTCAAAGGGTTTCGTATGAGTCAAATTATTCTTTATATTAAAAACCTAGAATTGAAAGTTCTTTTAGTTTAATTTTTTTTTTATTCAAAAACGAATACCGGTTTTGATTTTTCAGTCTAAGTCAAAACATAAGTTCGATTGCAAATGAACAACTCTTACAAAAGATCTTGAAAATTTCCAAAACATTCCGTTTTCTTTTCTTCACCTGCCTGATTAAGGTTTCATGGTTATGCAAATAGCATTTAAAATGCAAATCAAAGGTTTTTCTTTTTGTTCGCTATATAAATGGTTTGGGCTTAGTACCATTTTATTTATTTAAAAGTACATACATTTCCTGGCACATAATCGTCAAAAATGGTTTGCAATATATCATGGAGGTTTAAAATAATATTTATGTATATGTGTTGTCGTTTTTTGGTTTATTAACTCAACGACATAAAAATTGTCGGCAATGGGCCATCATGTAAAAGTTGGCACTGCAGACACAAACGGCATACGCAATAAAAATGAAATTGATTTATGGGTAGGACTGGCAAATGCCTGCCATGATTGTGGACACTCTCGTCCCGCATTCGCAAGATGGAGTAAGAGAGGTAGAGAGAGAGCAAATGAAGCACAGTTTTTGTCAACGTTTTTGACAAGTGTCGAGTGTAGACCAGGTGCGTGTGGTCATCCCATCAACCGACAATAAAAGCCGCAACTTGAAGTGATTTCAGCACAAATTTATATCACTTTAATTCATTTGGAGTCTTTAACAAGCTGTAGCTAGATAACGGAGAGAGACCGCCTAATGGCGAGTGAATTAGTTTGTTTTTTTTTTCATATTTTTTTAAAACTTTAAAAAAAACCCTTTTTCTGATTTTTAAGAGTCCCACTAAACTATACTAAGCCAAATAGTTCGGAAGTTGTAAGCTGAACTGCGAACCGATCGATGCTGATGCCAACCATAAACCAAAATAATAGCGGTCAAATTCACAATTCTGATAAACTTTACCTAAAGGAAAAGATATTATACATTTTTTGAGCGTAGTGATAACGCATGTCCCAACCTCTGAGCCTGTTCCACACTTTCTAGTTGGATATTAAACGTTCTTTTCGTTCAAAAGATACCGTTTTACTAGGCACTGCAACATTTCGTTTCTGCTCATACCCTTATGGTTAGGACTCCAATTCATTCACATTGTATTCGAGGTTCTTAATTAATGGAAATGTTTTGTGGGAGTTCAATGCAAAAATTTAAAAAATTTTATCCGATAAAATATTGAAATTAAAGAAACGTAAGCGAATTGGATTATTTAAGTTTGCAATTCTTTGAAATACCTTTATTTTAAGTTGAGAAATAGTACTTCACGATATTATCAAAGAAAGCCAATAAAACGCGTCAAAATATGCACTATTTGCCATTTTGTTATCAAATTACTAAAAATCTCCAACTCTCCAATATACGGGACCTTGTTGTCTAGTGTAATCTGACATTATATTCCGAATTGCTGATATCGTGTGCTTTGTTGTTGTCTATGTACTATTCTACCTAAAATCTTACAAATGTAATCGTGTTCTGTGTAGTGCAACTTTTTTGCTACAGACTACTAAAAACAACAAATTGTTCCAATTTTTTCTCGCTTTCAAACCAATATCAAGCTAATAGAGCAGAGACTTTGATTTTTTGGGTTCTATGAGTAAAAGAATAATAGCCTATTTCCACTATAGCAAATATGTACATATTTTCACATATTATCACATATCACAAAATATGTAACATATTTCCCATAGAAAAAATATGTACATATTTAAAATATGTGTCCATTCACCCGGAATGTTTTCAGTGTTGTAAAAATCAATACTAGCTATTTTATTATCGATAACACAAAACATCAACCCTGATGCGATCGCAGGTAGGCGCTATTTTTAAATGTGTATGGTTTTCTTTTAAAACAGAGCCTTTGTTTCAAGAAGTTCCTCAAAAGCAAATCTGTGACTTGGCAGGACTAAAATGAATTGTGGAGGAGAACTTGGTCGCGGTAAGGTACGCCCAGCAAAACACTCATAAATTTCGACCTTAAACGAGAATTCTGGACAAGGCATGGCATAGAAGATATTATTTGAGAAGGCTCTGGTGATGTTGTCCGCCACAAGAGGAAGCGAACGGATAAATTAGATCTTCAATCGCGCATTGAGAAAGCCAAGAATTTAATAAACTTGTCCTTATCTTTATTTTGCTAACACAAATAAAAGTAAAACAAAAAATGCGAGAAACAATGTCAAGATTGAAATTGTGTTTTGTCAATTTGAGAAATACTCGTAGTAAGTAATATGTAAGTTGATTTAATTGATCCAAGCTCTGTAGAACTTTGTTCAAAGACGTAATATACAATTAATTTAAATTCAAATTATCAACTTGCCATTCACATGTTCACGACACCGCAAAATATGTACATATCATATGGAAACGCTCAAAAAAAATATATGTACCTTTCGAAATATGTGATTATAGTGGAAATAGGCTATAACTTTAGGACTTTTTTCAAAAAGCTATCTATATAGCTTTCGAACCGGTTGACAGACTTGAGATATAGCCTATGACTTTTTCAGAAGCGCAAAATTAAAAATTTCGTGAAGATATATGTATGTATGTTTTCCATGACGACCAAGATGCAACTAAGAGACCATAAGCAAAGCTCATTGATCTGATGAAAGAACTTCCTAAGGTTCAGCAGCTCTCGGGTAACAGCACTGTGGCAGTTACCCTATGTGCTGAGGCCAAACACAAACATGGTTGCCCACACTTTAGATTCATAACAAGACAATAGAATTCTAAGAGGAAGAATTCTGCATAGAAGACACTCGAGCGACACTGTCCTAACTCCGCTTGGGAAAAAGTTGTCTACTTTAAAGAACTTCTTAGCCCGCATTAACCCCGAAGTCGTCGACGTATGCAACAAATTTAAGTGTCCTCTAAATTCCACTGACCTTTTGACTCTAGACTTGTGGTCCCACCCAGTAGAGTTAGCTTGCTTCCTCGACCTGGGCAGGGGATAGTTTCTTTACATCACAATAACTTATTTACCCTTTCCTTTCTCTGCCTTTTCTTTCTACCAAAAGTACAAACCTTCTCATTCGTTAAAACGAAAACAGCAACATAGCACTAATAAGTGTCTTGATTTCAATTTCAACCTATTTTAATTTATTATGCCGACGGAGTTGTGGGTTCAGCAGTGGGTTCAATTCCTAAGCTTTATTTTATTCTTTAACATTTTTTTGGTAAAAAAAAAATTCGTCTGTCGTGAGAGGTGGTGGGAAAGTGGGAGGAATGTGGGGCTGCTTAAGAGTGACTAAACAGTGATTTATCAGTGACTTGACAGTGACTAACCTGTGACTCTACAATGACTAAAAAGTGACAGTACAGTGTATAGACGGTGACTCAACAGTGACTTGGCAGTATCTAAGCACTGACTGGACGTTACTTAACAGTGACTTGACAGTGACTAAACAATGACTAAACAGTTACTAAGAAGTGACTAAACAGTGACTTGACAGTGACTAAACAATGACTAAACTGTGTACTGACAGTGATTTGACAGTGACTAAACAGTGACAAAAGAATTACAGAAAAGGAGGAACACACAGCAGCCAGTGACACTCGAGTCTTATTCGAGTCCTCAGTCTGATCAAAAAAATCATAAATGCGATCGTTTTCTCATCATAAATAATACTTTTGCTTGGAGAAAATGGTACCCTAGCCGTGACTTCTCATCAAGAGTCGTTTTTAGTCCGTTTTTCAAGACAGTTTCGACTCATTTGGGAGAATTTTTGATTCGATTTTTAATCAATCACATTTTGAGCATATGCATGAGCCATTTCCGAGTCTTCCTTAAATTGCACATGGAACTTATTATTTTTTTGAAATCATCAAAAGATCTCGAATATGACTCGCTAAGGTGATTCTTGTATAAATGATCTTCCAAATGTTAGGTGGGTTGTTGGTATTTCTACTCCTTGTTTTATTTTTTTTCAAAGATTGTCATTAATTAGTATTGAGAGAGGTTTTGCTTTTGAAATTAAGCCCTTAAAATTGGCATCATGTTTCACATCAAAGCCTCGAGAGTGTTAACGAATCTCACATATTTTAACAGTGGTGGCTAAACTCACTCAATAAAACTTTGCGATTGTGTGCGTAGCAGCGAATCACGAAGTAAATCGAACAAGAAATCAAACAAATGCCTCATGAGATAAGAATAAGCCGAAAACACGGGTCGTGAGGGAGCAAGCCGCCGAGCGAGCCATTAATAGAAGAGTTCTCCAGCCTCGGGAGCACGAACTTACTTTCCGAGTCCTTCCCGAAGTCACACTTCATTGTATGTTAGAAAGAGACACAGTCACACGTTTTGGCGCTCTCTGATTGGGAAACCCTGATTTATAGAACACATGAATTCTCTCTTTTTCTCTCTCCCTCTCTTTGCGTGTTTCTGTTGGATGCCGGCAGAATTACGAGTTTCTATCCCATGGGATATGCTTTTGGCAATTTGGGCACCTAGGAGGGGAAGTGTTCCACCACTTCCCTATACATTCTAATAAAAATTACCAAATAAAAGATTACTGCTTAAAGTTTTCAGTTTTGCCTTCTCTTTTTATGGAAAATTTCTGGTAGAAATCGTTTTTCAACTAAAACTACTTCAATGATTTATGAACAAAAGTATTTCCAAATTCTTGTTTTACTCACTGCAAAAGAGATATATTGACAACAATTATTGTATATTCCCCGCATATTTTCAATATCCAAATCGGAACTGTCGCTCAATCATAAGCGCTTAAAACAATTGATATTTATTGCCCGCAGTTGGCAACGACTGCATCCGCAGTGGGTGAGTAAATAAATGAACAAAAAAATGTTGATAAATAAATGAAATCCCATTCGTGTTGACTTGCAGGCCAAGTGAAGCCACAAAAAACCAAAAAAATAAACGGACACACACATCAATCAAAAAGTAAGACACTGGCCACAACAAGAAAAAGTGAACAAAAGGCTTAACATGGATTTATATGTTTAATTAAAAAAGTTCAACAAATGTGATTGGGTTGTCTGGGGGGATATGGTTAGCAAATTGTCTTCAAACGGTTTTAAACGAAAAGCCATAAATGCCAAAGGGGCATGGGGTTGGGGGCGTGGCAAACGGCAGGAAATTTGCATATTTTAAATAACTTGTGGGGCTCACTAGGCGACGCCTGTGGGGGTGGTTGACGATGGCGGCGCCAAGACAACTCCAATTTATTTGTAATTTGTTAGAAATTTATATCAAAAGGAAGTGGAACTCGCACCAAGTTAAAACCAATTCCCAACCGCACTCACACACACACACACACACATAATTGCACTCATAAAATGCCAAGAGCTTAGCTTAGTTTCTTGGATCAAGATGAGACAAGTAAGCCTATACATAGTTTTCCTCTTCGGGTTTTCAAACAGACGATCCAAACATATTATTTGCTCATTTGAATAAACATTCTAATGCGAATCACGTTGACAAAAATTCATTGAAGCGTGCAGGAAATACTCGACCCACACACATATGACCAGAGCAAGTTTCCACCTTGACTTTCGAACTGCTGCTCTGTGCTATCCAATCAGCCATAGAAGCAAATTGTTGTCTGCACCTTGGACGCTGACAAGGACATATTTATAAAGCGCTCATTTCCACACACACACACACAGAGAGAGCAGCAGGGAGCATCCCCCGATACCCAGTTAATCTATCAGGACATGAAGCAATGTGTAGAAAATTAAATGTGCGAGAATGAAACCATGTGTGCTGATGTCTGTGTAATGTAAATGCAAACTAAATATACGCAGAGCAATGCCAGAGTCACGCATTAAGTCGATTGCTTCAAGGACTCCCCGTGCTTTGTCACCTACCCACACACCCAAGCGCACAGGAGGCAGCGCATTGTCTACTCCTCAGTCACTTAATTCACGCTTTTGCTGCCTCTTGAAGTGTAAATGAGTGGCCCTCCTCCATCCAACCCGCGCCCGTCGTGTGCTGGGGATGCTTTTTAATAAGCAATTTATTTTTAGCTTAACAAGGCTCGAGTGTCGTGCTCATATAATGAAAAACGCCAGGCCTAAGGAGCGGCTTACAATTTTACTTGCCATGATTTGCCACTCGCTCTCCGGCTGTTTGTCTACGATAATTAATTTTTTTTTGGCTGGAGTAAAAAGTTAAGACTTTGAGTGGCTGCTGCATTAAAAAGAAATTAAAATGCTGCCAGGGTTGTACCTGCTGGTAACCTCATAGAGTTGGCAGAGTTAATGAGCTTAACGAGTGGCAGGCATATATGGCAGATAGATTGGAAATTAATTAATAAACCATAAAGAATGTACCTACTCTTACTTGGCTCTGGCAATTTGGTAGACGCCCTTTTGTTACATCTCACTTTGTTTGGTGTAAAACTTTCACTATTTGTATTTGTATTTGTATTTGAGGGAAAAGTTTTTGCTCTTTTACTTTGAATTTATTTGTTTGTTTTGTGCCTTGAGAAAATTATTTAAGCCCATTGAACCTGTTTGTTGTTGCTGTTGTTGTCGGTAATTGCGTAACCAAAATAATTGCTGGCTTTCTGATTTGCCCCAAAAGCTTTATTAAATTTACAATGGTGTACAACTTGTCGTATGCGCAATTTGCTAAACATTATTAAACTTTTGCCAAAAGGCCCGAGCATGAGATTCAAGTTTCTTTGTTTCTTTCCTTTCTGCGCCCCTCTGATAGACATTTCCGACGATTGAGATTGAGGCAAAAGCAGAAAAAGCAAACTGGCGCCATTTTGTATGCCAAGCACACACACACACACACATACAAGATGCTGTGTGTGTGTACTAAAGTGACGATAAAACATTTGCCTCGATTGCTTAAGTAAGCCAGGGGTTTGGGTTGAATGGGAAGTGAGCCGTTCTCAACTTATTTCTTCACCCCAGCTAGTTGGCTATTGGGATGTCAATATGTAGCAGAGTTACGCGAAAGTGCATTCAGAGATATGGTCTAAGCTAAAAGCTTTTACTAAAATACTTTAATTTGTCTTTTTTTCTTTTAAAACAATTTGTTTTCAACAATTCTCAAACCCTGAAATAAGTTTTTAGTAAAAATTTGATCCTTTCCTCTCAGTACCTCTAAGTGAATAAGAACTGAATGAGTTCTTTTGTCCAATTCTACACTGATCACAGCAGGTTGAAAGGGTTCCACGTCTATTCAACACAAAACAATTTCAACACGTCAATTTAACACACGTCAATTTAACACACGCCAATTTAAAGAACGTCAATTCAACACACGTAAATTCAACACCCGTCAATTCAACACAGCACAACTATAACACATATACAATTTTAACTTAATCAATTTCAACACAAAGCAATTGAACATCGGCAAAATTTCCATATAGTACGATTTCAACACAGTACAATTTCAACACTGGAAAAAAAACAATTGCAATGTGGCAATGTCAGTCGAACCTGACTTTAATATCCTCCGAAAGTGTATGAACATTTAAAGCACCTGAGATAACATTTTTTTGTTCGAAACTTGAATAACTTTCATCCGAATGCAGGCGTTGTAAATATTGTTCGTGTTTAATTGGTTTTGTGTTGAATTGACGTGTGTTGAATTGTTGTGTTGGGTGAAATGACTTAGTGTTGTATTGACGTGTGTTGAAATTGTTTTGTGAAGACTTTGTTTTGTGTTGAATTTGTTTGTGTTGAATTGACGGATGGTTGAATTGTGTTGTTGGGTAAAATGACTGTGTGTTTTATAGACGTGTCACCGGTTGAAAGGGCACAGTAGACCCTCGAACTTAGTGATATAAATAACGACCATACAAATATATAAGAGGAAAAGTTCAGGAGAATATGTAATGTGAGCCTCCGATTTTACTTATCTTTACTGTGTGTGCAATGGACTGAACATAAACATATGGAAATTTTTTTATTAGAAATGTTCCATTCCTCATGGCAGGAAATAATAATTTTTACTTACCGTAATAAAAAGCCAATAATAAATTTAATAGATTAGATTTACGAGATGTTTAACTTGGCCTTGATGTCCTGTCAAATAATTTTACTCTACTTTATTTCATCGGGAAAACCATAAAAAAGGAAAAAGAACAGTCCGGTTCACCTAATTATACCTTTTAAATTTTTATTCCACTCATGCCTCTATAATACTTTCATATTTACGATGCGTATTATGTTACATAACCAATTAGCATATATATAATCAATTATTAACTACATCATACACATATTATTTGCTTATATTGTTACTGTGGCCAGTAAATATGTACAATTTTTTTCCATCCCTTCTTTAGGACGAATCCAACCAACTTATGAAAATATGAAATTGAATATTAATCCCTTACTTCAAATGGATGTGAATTTCTTGTTCAGCGTATTATATATAAAGATTGTGGATTGCCCATAATTGCGAACGCTTTTGGCTTTTCCCCTTTTGCTTTACTCTCCTTCACAGCTCTTGAATGTTTCCCCTCCCTCTTCCAGTGCTCTCCACTCCTTAGGTTCTGTCCCATTATCCTCCCTCTTCCCAAGCTCATCGCTCTTGCCTGTTTCCCCTCTCACCCTCCGCCAGTCATTTTGTTCGGTGTGTACTTCCCCTCTTCTTCTCTCTTGTTATTTGCTATTTCTTTTACATGTTTCTCAAAGTAGCGATCATTTGTCTCAAGACACCACGATCAAATTAGTACGAGATGGTCCCCTCGTGCGAGTTGCTCTCTCGTTTAGAACTTTATTACACGGTGCCCCAATAAAGTCTCTAACACACAATAAGGTATGACTTCGGCAAGTAAGTTCGTGCCCCCGGGGCTATCGCTGGGGAACTCTCCTTTATTGTCAGTGCTTAGTTGGCTGTCAACAGAGAAGAGACCTTGAAAAATGAGTATAAGAGAGAAACTTTGCTCAGTCGATACTGCTTCTGTCAGAAATTAGTCAGCTGTTCGCTCTTACTTACACTCTCAAGTTACTCTTGGGTTAGCTGTTCGCTGTCACTTACGCTCTTTGAATACATTTGGGAATATGTTCGTCTCGCTCTAACCACAATTATTTCCTACTGGCATTATAAAGTATCTATTTGGGCACTATAAGTATCTTTTTGTGCACTATAAATTGAGAGAGAAATACGAATTGCTACATGAAGAAACACGTTGACATTTTACTTACACTAACGATTTTAACAAAAACTTTCACTTCTAACTCGCACTTATTTGCCAGCATACAATAAAACAGCATTTTCGGACAGAATCACCCCATACTTATTGCATTATACACTCAAGAAATACCTAATATGTGTGAGTGTGAGTCGTTCCCTCTCACTCTCTCTCTCTCTTGAGCTCTTAGCGAAACAGGTTAGCACAATGTTGCCTAAACGCATTAGCTTATTTTTTTGACTTAAACAAACTTTTTTTTGGCAGTTTTACCCATTGCGCGGACAAATTTTTCAAATTTTCTTTCTTAGTGCGCGCCTACATAACTAAACGAATGTCTTTGCCAAATCTTAGATCTCTAGGATAAGCAGTTTCGGCTGTGGTAAATGTTTCTAGTTAACCAATAATGCATCGCTAGGGTTTTATGACAACTACGCTTACGGATGCAACCTTCTCTCTTTTCTTTATTTTCTGTTCCTAATGAATAGTGTATTCTAACTATCCCATTTCGTCTTTACGTAACAAGCAAAGTCAATCACCACCCTGGCATTGAAATTATAGCACGCGAGACAATAAAATGTTTACATTATCTAGAGCTCGTAGAGCGCAGTGGTGTTCTCCTGTCGGAAACTAATGTTTAAGTGGGTCAGCATTCCGGAGACGAACTTATAAAACTGTAACCTTCTGAGGCAGAACCCTAATCGGAATTGAATTCTTTGGAAAACGGTTTTGTTATAGTAATTAGACTTATACATAGAATAGTTAGACTGACATACTGACTGATAGACATGTCTAATATCTAATCTGAGCTAAAATTCATGGGTAGTTTCAAGCCAACACCTTAGGATCTATAAGACAATAATCCGAACCGCAGAAAGTAAGAAGTTTGCACCCTTGATGGTAAAAAACATTTTTAAAATCCACGCAGAAACCACTTGACTCAGAAATTAAAAAACTGTTCGCAAGACAATGTCCGTCTCGCTCTAAGTAAAATAACAATTTTCATAATTTACATTGTCCACTTTTGTTATCGACTTTGGTTGGATCTTTGAAAAGCATTATATCAATGGCTCTCATATTTTATTATTCCAATTAGTTCTTAAGAGTATTGGCCTTTCGTGGCTTGTCTTTATTAACTGGGATTTCATTGATTTTCTGTCTCATCTTTTTCGTTTTCCGATATGCAAGCAGCTTCTGTTGCACAAATACATTCATCTGGATTCACACACACACACACACACACACAGACCGTTTGAGTTAATGACTTGCCGTTAGTGGGGTACAGAAATCGAAGCAAGCTGCTGGATGCTGTGTTAATTTAAGTAAAAAGCAGTTAAGCTGATGTGTTTATTTGCTAAACCTAGCGAACACACACACACACATACAGACATCCGCACCCTTGGCTTACTCTTACACTCCTAGGTGGGGCCTCCAAAAGCGGCTTCAATATTAGTGATAATTTAGTTGGTCTCTTGTGCTTCCAGCATACATTTATTGTTTGCTATGTGCCAATGGCTTTATATATTGGCAAATATATATATGTGAGGTTGTGTGTGTGTGTGTGTGTGAACATGTGCGCTCATTTTTGGCCTCTTGCCAGCCCGACACACTGGCGTCCCTTTATGCGAAAATGAGTTGAGGCAATGTGTTGGGTTTGCCATTTTTTCTCATCTCCGCCATTATGAAACGCTTGAATGAGTTTTTATTGTGTGTGTGTGTTGGTATTAGTATATAGTAGGGCTAATATATGCCGATTGGTTTACAGCTGCGATAAAATAAATATTTAATAGTTGTTGTCAGAAATTAAATGTTTTATTGCTGAAATAAAAATGCTCGAAAAGAGGAAATTTTTAAAACCCTGCTCAATTAGTTTATGGCTTTGAAATGCTTTTGAAGAAGTTAGGTTATTGTTTAAAAAAAAAAAAACAATTTATGAATTTAAAATGCCATTAAATCAAAGTTCAGTGTGACCGTTTCACAATTTGTGGTTTATGCCTAAGAAATTCTGAAAATTTCCTAAAGTGGGCTTTGATTTCGTTTGCATTTTAGCTGTAGCTTTTACATGTCGGAATCATCCAAGAACATTTTCTTCAACTTTTTCGATCATTTCAAGGGGATGGTCGACTAGACATTGTTTCGAAAATTGGCTAACTAATTTCAAACTTATTATTTGATATTTTTCCATCCATTTCCTAGTCCTAGTTTTTTTCGCTTTTCTTGGTTTTTCGCTCACTTCTCTAAAGGCTGTTAAAGTAGCTCTGTGATCCCAGCTTCAGCCTAAATATATGCAAAATTAAAAGCCAAAATACCTAATCTGCAGGATATATTTCCCTCATACATACATGAGAACAATTATGCAAATGCATGAGGCTGACATGAAAATATACAAATTTTAGTAAATAAAACATTTTCTCGTTGGCGCACACATTAATGTAAGCAAAAAAATTATACAAAATTATGCCACACCATGTGCCCGGACAAAAAAACAATCAACAACAAAGCAGCACCAACTGACCTACAAATTTTCATTTTCATAGCATACTTTTTCGCGCACTCCCCCATTAATTAGCTGCAGTCTGTGGTGGCTGAGTGTGTGCAGTTTAAAGTCGCTGACACTTAAAGAAATTTGTCCGCCTGGCTTAAACTGTCACAACAATTGCCGCAAAGGCTCACAACAACTAAAGAGCTCTTAACACAGCAACAAACAAGTAAATATATATTATAATTGACCAAGTGCTTGCATTCATATTTCATAAAGAATGTCATTGTGTGGCTGTGGTTGTCTCGTCTCGGCTTTTGTGTATGGAAAATTCGAATTCAATTGTTAACTGTGGCCATTGTTGAGCCGCCAGCCAAAATGATAAATGAGTATGTCCGGCACTGTTTGGGTAAGCGAAGTATTTTTCAATTACGAGATAATTGGACACGTTGTTTTCATTTTACGCAATTGAAGATATTGTTTGGCCCAAAATCCTTCCCCTAATTAAGCTCGGCGAAGTTTTAAGTTATTTGTCATGCTCAGCAGTCACAAATATTAAATTGCCAGCTGAGCTCAGGCGCAAAAACACCGCAAAACCCAAAAGCCCAAAGTCTGTGCCCGCCCCCGTTCCCGCCCCTTTCCTAACCAAGCTCATAACCTGACATTTAATCAAGGCTGAGCGTAAAGGTAAACAAACGGAAATAAGCGAAACTTCCTGTTGCTGTCACCGCCTGTTTTTGCTGTTGTTTTTGTGTGTTTGTTTGTTGCCTTTTGCCGCATACGAAACGGAAATACAATCAAAATTGTGTAATGTTTGCAGTTGATGGAAGAACAGGGGAGGAAGGGACGGTACAGTAGCTTGCACGTGGCACAATGTGGTGAGGATTTTAGTTTTGGCTTTTTTCCCGGTGTGTGTGTGTGCGGAGTTGGAAGGAGGTTCCCGTGGTTCTGAGGTTTCTTGTGTTGACAGATTGCGTTGAGAACATGCTGCTAATGAATTTTGCATCCAATAAATGATTAGCATTATGCTCATTGAATATTTAACGCGTATTTATACCCGTAAATTCAATATAAAATAATGATTGGCGTTGCAGCGGTTGAGGTGGGCGGGAGGAAGTTCTTTGACAAGAAAGTTACATTTAGGCTTATTGACTGACTGACTGTTAAAATGGAAATGGCTTTTTCCGTGGGGGTGTCACTTATAATTGATGTTTTGACAAGTCAATTGTCAGCTAATTGAGAGAGAAAGAGACAGATCTAAGGGGCGAAAAAATGTGAAAAAATATCAAATGGAAATGAGTTGTAAATGACAGTTGACTTTGATTTAAATTGCAGATTAGTTAACGACAGGTACACTTGGAACAGAGGAAAGGAAATCAGTTTGAAAAATAATATTTTATTAATAAATACAGAAGGAACCTGATTATGTACTTAAAATAAGAACCACACTGCCAAAAAGCAAGCCTCAAGCTATGTGAAATTTAGAAGATTTTAAACACTACATTGGTGACATGATGTAAAGAACAGGGACATACAGAGTGCACGAAGCTGCGCACAATATTCTCAGCTCGCCCTAGTTGGATGTCTCATAGGTGTAATCGGATCACCTGCGGCTTCCTAAAGAAGCGCGCATGGTTGAATTTGGCTGCTTTGATAAAATTAAAATTTTGAAAGGATTCTCCAATATGCCGATAAGGGAATAGTTTAAGAATAAACTCTTAACCTAGAGACTTAACGCCCTTTTTAAAGGACGAATTTAAAAAAGAAATTTGTAAAAAAAAAAAATTTTTTTTTCAACTACAAATTTTTTTTATATATATATTTTAAAAGTAAAGAGCGGACCTATAAAAAGAAGTATAAATCAAAAATATAAGAAGCATGACAAGCCGCTGGAAAATATTATCAGTCGAAAAAGTAAGTTCATGATCACCTTAGGAATGCAAAGAAATAGTACCTCAGTACTTGGTACTGGGAATTTTGCAGTCGGGGCACTCGACTGCAACACTCTTACTTGTTTATTGCTTAATTTTTCTTTCTAATCTATAAATATTGATTAAGAAATCAAAAGTTTGAGCTTATTAACTAGAGAATCAAAATCATGTAAATAACTTTTGTCAGATTGCTCAAAAGCTATAATGGACCGTGGAACCAGGAAGACGGCGGACGACGAAATGTACTTTGTATTTGAAGAAGAAGATAACCATCTGGTGTAATCAACTTGTCGTCGTCACTTTTCGCAACCATAACAGGCGAGCTCTTTTAACAACAATTGGCACGATTAAGCCATGTTATTAATCGAAAATAGCCCACAGTATTAGAAATATGGCCGGTTTGGCCGGTTAATCGTGTTGCAAAAACTAAATTTTTTATAGACGATTTTTAGGACTATAATGCATTTATTTTATAAGGGGAACCTCAGATAGATCGAATAACTTTCAGTTTAACAGGGGCTTAAACTTTAACAATTTTTCAGACTGCTATCTTACTCTCTAAAAAAGAAAAGAAAGCAAAAGTTTCTATAGAGTACCAGTGAGAGAAATTTATTAGGATGTATTTTAAAGCAGAAATGGAAGTTTAGATAAGCCGTAACAATAATGGATTATCGGTTCCGAATTATGCGGATCCGAGTCAGATATTTATTCGGTACAAGGAATCGTCTTATATTTGCTTTTCGGAAACATTTCCCCCATTTCAAATATACTCATAATAAAATCCTATTAAATAACTAACTGCATGAAGAACCTATCCAAACGCAATAGTTTCCTTACTTTAAACTTATGAAGTAAGTAAAAAACTTATTATGTGCCTTAATGCAGGGAATCCCATATGTCCGGAATCGAAAATGTCTCGATATCTAGGCGTTGACTTCTTGTTTCTGGAATAAATAGACAGCTCTCCGTTTTTTTTATTTACCAAAACTACAGTTTTCAGACTACTTTAAAACTTAAATTAACCTAAGTATTGGTTTCGTAATTGTTAACCGATAATTATATTAATTATAAAGGGGTTACGGTTATATACAGAAATGTATTTCCGTTGAGCTTACTGGTTTTATAATAAATTGAAAACTGTTAATTACGGTTATGGTAACGGATACTGTCTTAATCTGTGCTTATATTGCACAAATATAAAAGCATATAAATATAAAATATATAAATACTATTGAGCTCTTTCGATTTGCATACAAAAGCGGCAGAAGGCCAAGAATTGGCAGAAAGTGAACATGCGAAAACAGAACTTAAGTGAAAGAGCGCCAACTTTATTCATACTTACGTTGCAACTTTTGTTTCAGTTTTCCTGATATGATGTCTATTAGCTGGCGCTGTTGGCATCTCTGAATATAGAGATGACACTTTTTTCGACCTACATCATTGGAGCAGACCGTAGTTCTAAATATTGCAATGTCAAAATTTGCGGCTGCTACAGTAATTTAAGAACAAAATATAGCTTAGAACTGAAATTGTTCCTGTAAAATGTTTAGGATTCTTGTATCGTTTCTCGAATACCAGAACTTACAAAATTTGGAATAACGGTTCTTTTTCCAGGTCCGGTCTGATTTTTAATGGGTTCTTTTCAGAATTCTCTTTCGGTTCTGTTAGATGCCATGATTATAAACAATAAAATTTCAAACAAAAATTGAAGAACTTATCAAAAACTTTGGAGTCTCTTTGTGCTCATTTAAAAATAAGTTTTTCAACTTATTTTTGTTGTGTTTACTAACGTAACGTAACGTAACGTAACATATACACGTATATACGTACCATAAGCTTTCAAATCAAGAGGAGACCTTAAAATAAAAAAATCCTCGTCCTTCATTCATTTCTGCCAGCCAATAATGTTTCGAATGTTGACAGTATAAACGAGGAAGTATATAAATTGAGGCCTATTCCAGTCAAAACTACAGAGGGGAAAGTCGTTCGGATTGAATTTCTTTCGAATACTTCTTGACTAAGATTGATGAAAATGCCTTAAACGACATCAGAAATACCAAATCAACTCTGACGTGTGCCATCTGTAAAAGGTAGCAAAAAGACCTTTAAGAACTTCGACTTTGATACGGAATTTCTTCATTGTATGCCCTAAACAGATGTAAGGAGTTCATGCTTTTATTAACATGCAAAAAAAAAAACGGCTCTGATGACAGTGAAAGAACAAAAGCAAATAATTTCAACTTTTTCAGCCTGCCCCAAAATCTGTAAAATTAGCCGTTTGAGTTTCAAGTTCACATGTTTCGCACTTTGAAAAATGTCATTAAAAATTTCCTTTTGCAATTTTCATTAGAGCCAAATGTCAACTCAATGGAAACTCAATTGCGCATGCAATGGACAAGAAAAAGGCTTAAAAGCAAAAAAAACTTTCAATTTGCGTTAATGGCATTAAAATAAAGTCACCCACACACACACATGCACACGGGCCTAAAAGGGAAAACTTTCATTGGCCAGCCACTTAAAAAAGGTTGCCCTGTCAGACTTAAGCCGCTCAAATGGCAACTATACACCGATATGTGTATACACATTGCAGGGGTCTACAAAAATGTACACAATCTGTTCGTGTAATGTTTCGTTTTTTTTTATTCTTTCTTTTTAAATCGCATTAAAAATCATTGGCGCCTGAGCCGAGCACGAACATGCAGGAGAAACAGCAACAAAAAACAAGAGCTCCATTTTCAGTTTTTAAAGCAGGTACAAAACTAAGTGCGTGGCAGGGGCAAACAGGAAAAAAATAACATTGTACTTTAGATAAAGTTTGTGTTGTTGCGTTTCGTTCTCTTAGCAAAACATTCGACATGCCATGCACGTAGAGCCACAAAAACACACTCACCCACACCCACCCACCTGACAAGCAACTTTTATTTCAAGTTTGTGTTGTTTTTGGACATTTTTTGCCCCGATTCCCCGGCGCTGAAGTGTGCCGCATCAAACATGATTTGTATTTTACCTACACGAAATCTTGCTCCATTGTTCCATCCACACATTCAAATCAAATAAAACACCAAAAACTTTTGGGGCACTTACAAACAAACAACAATGCCAAGTCTCACTGCAGTAATAATAATAAAGGGAATTGTTATTGTTTTCTATTAATTTGCTGCTGTTTTGGTTGTTGTTGTTGTTGAGTCTGCTTTCATTTTACTTCCCTCCTTATTCTATTTTTTTTTCTTTTTTGCTGCTGCTGTTGTCTGTGAGTTGATTTGATTTGTTTTGTGTCTTGATTTCTATCTATTGAAAAATTATCCAACCTTGAATGTTGATGTTGCACTGAAGTAAGTAAATTGCTATAAATTGTTATAAATAAGAAAAGGAAAAAAGTAAGCAAAATGCTTGCTGAATAAAGCAATTAATCTGTTTGCATAGCCTTTTGAGTTGGGGATCAAAATTTGTAATTTATTTGCTTAACCATGGGCTAAATGGAGCATTTAAGGATTGATTTTGAAAGATTTGGTTATTGGCAGCTGAGTATTTAATGGCCTAAGAACGAACCGCTATTTTTTGAAGTGAAAAGTAAAAAATCGTATTTTTTAAGCAAGCAATTTTGGAAGTTTTTAGTTTGCGCGAAGCTTTTTGGTCTAAGCAAAGCTTTTCAGTCTACGCAAAGCTTTTAAGTGTACGCCGAGGGTCGCCACAAATTACAATTTGTGGTGAATCAAAGCAGCGAAAAGCTTATGCATTACTGTAGGTGTGTCGACGTAGCAGCCGCTGAATAGTTTATCGTCGTGTACTGGTCAAAGCAAAGCCTTATCCATTCTACGAACTTTCTTTCATTTTATCTCCCTCACATACACGCTCTTAATTACTTTCATCATAGTTTCACTTCACACCTCTTTTCACCCATTTGTCTCTTTCCCTTCAAATCCAATTCAATTTCTTTGCTAGCCCCAAATCCTTAACCTTCTCTCAAGTGCCACTTAAATCCCCATCTTAAACCTCACCTACTAATAGTTCTTTTTCCCCTCATCAAAATAAGCTGCACATTAAATGCAAACCTCATAATGCAGTAGACCAAAAATAGAAACGATGTACAAAACTAGCACAACTTATTCACATTTTTTTTTTGTATAGCTGACAACTCGTGCATTTGTCTTGGCCGCCAAGGACACCACGGATGTTCTCGCTCCGCGGCTTTATTACCCCCAAACACTTTGTCGCGTTCGTGAGAAGGTGTGGGTGAAAGCCATTACAACTACTTAGGGTATGTAAATAACGCAATGTACGCGGGCGCTCAAAATAAGCCAAGGCAAATCATGAGCAGGTAGAGATGTCTCAGCCCTCATCCGCATGCTGTAGAGCATTAACATAATCGTTATGGTTATGCGAGACGTGTGCATAATGGTTAAGAGAGCGTTGAGACACTGAAAACGGAACAGGAACAAAGACAGGGACATGCTCAGAAGAAGGATAAACTATGTTAAGTACGCTGACATTGTGAAATATAGTTTTTATACCCTTGCAAAGGGTATTATAATTTTGCCCAGAAGTTTGCAACGCATAGAAATATTCATTTCCGACCCTATAAACTATATATATTCTTGATCAGGGCGACGAGCTGAGTCGATTGAGCTTTGTCCGTCCGTCTGTCTGTCCGTCTGTCTGTCCGTCTGTCTGTTTCTACGCAAACTAGTCTCTCAGTTTTAAAGCTATCGAGCTGAAACTTTGCACAGAGTCTTCTTTTTACTGCACACTGCTAATATGTCGGAACCGACCGGATCGGATGACTATATCTTATAGCTGCCATAGGAACTATAGGTCGAAAAGTGGGTTTTTGTGAGAAAACTTTTTTGTTTTTAATGTAAACGCCTTCCGCTTCGACAATTATTAGTTTTATACGCTTTTACACAGATTTGGAAGTTTTTGTCAAAATCGGATGACTATATCTTATAGCTGCCATAGGAACTATCGGTCGAAAAGTGGGTTTTTGTAAGAAAACTTTTTTGTTTTTAATGTAAACGCCTTCCGCTTCGACAATTATTAGTTTTATACGCTTTTACACAGATTTGAAAGTTTTGGTCAAGATCGGATGACTATATCTTATAGCTGCCATAGAAACTATCGGCCGAAAAGTGGCTTTTATCAGAAAAATGGTTTGTTTTAATGCTGACGTTCGTAAACTCTGTTGTATTAAAACATTTGCAAGGGTATTAAAACTTCGGCAAAGACGAAGTTAGCTTGGCCTTCTCGTTTGTCTTACACTGCCTTCAAAAGGGTGCTTTGAGTTGTGAAAGAGGAAGGGCTGTTACCTAAGTCTAATTAGAAATTGTGGGTTGAAGGGAAATGGAGTTGAGCAACCAGCTTGCAATGTGAGGAAGGATGTACAATTTTTATCAATAAACGAAGTAATTTTTATAAAAATTCTTTTAAAATTTTACCGCAGGATTTTCATATTCCGAAATAACATTCTTAATTTTACAACGTTTTGGGAATGTTGAAGACGGAACTACAGCTTTTAAGCTGCTTTTACCTAATTTCAAGCAAAAGCAAAAGTTTGAATGTTTGTTTTTCAATCACGCAATTCAATTCCTTTGAGTTGAGCTTGGGCTTTATAACATTTATTTAAATGGTTCAAAACTACTCGAAATTTGCAAAATTTTAAAAGATAATAATTAATGACGGGTAAATAGGATGTGTGAATAAATTTACATTGACGTGAAGACGGGTAAATTTGAGGTGCTGATCAAATGGACCAAAAAATCGACTATTATGAAGAAATGATATATCGCTCACTTACTTCAATACGCGCCTTCTTCGGGCCCAAGAACATAAATCATATATTTTAGTTCAAAAATACATTACAAATTTTGTCAAAGAGTTAGTTTAGTTGTGTGCAATTATTATTGTTGAGTAGACCTATTGCACTTTGTGTAGTGTGTTCGAATTGTTCATTTAGCCGTCTTTGCCGAGTAGATGTAGTTTATATAGGAAAGATCTTCTTTGTGGTTCAGTGCTCCCTTTCTCTCCTGTCGGTTGAATGCGTAAAATGTGTAACGTCAGTCTGGTTCTCTATCTCCCCTCTATGTCTAGTATTGCCAAAAGTATTTGCCAAAGTCAGCTGTATGACCAGCTGATGGCAAATGTTGCCATAATGCCGTTGTCTCTATTTCGTTTTTTGCGTCATTTGTGTGCTCTGAGATTTTAAAGCGATCGCTTTTTTGCCACCGCAAGAATCTCCCCTTTTTTGTTGTTCCTTGCCTAATCGGTCTTTAGTGTTTGTAAAAAGTTTCCTTGTGTTTGTGTGAGATTTGTAATAGTACGTTGTGTTTGAAAGTTGGCTTGGAACTATTTTATTTATTGCTTGTTTAATATTTTGTCCACTAACTGTATATTGTATATTTTGTTTATTTATCTTAGTAAGATATCGAATAGAGTTAATGACAGCTTTTAAATTTTTTAAAAAAATAGGAAAGTTTTGGATTTTTTTAATGTATGTAACAATTTTTTTATTACATAAATGATTTTATTTTCTAAAAGTACAGTTTGTTGACAATGTTTGTGCGAAAAATTGCGAAAAAATTTTACATAGTTTTAAAAGGGTGGCTGTTTTCCTTAAACGTCTTTTTTTGGAAGAGCCTTGCGGTGATAATTCCCCAGGTCGAACGGGTCAACTAAAACCATTACAATAAAACAATTTTATTAGCTTAGAGTAATAACGTGTATCTGAACGATCGGTTTTATGAAAAAAAATTTTTTGTGCCCTAAAAATTTTACTAATAAATTTATTTCGGGGAAATAAAAATTTGTGCAGGAAAAATCACACAAAATTCATTACGAACATTTAAAAAAAAATTTGAAGAAAATCGGTTCAGTATTTTTCCGCCAATCAATATCACCGCAGTCATTTTGCAAAAAAACACCATTTCGAGATATTCTCGTTTAAAGTTTCAACGCGGGTTTTGGGCCGGGACGAGGTGCGCAGCTAGGAGCGCTGTAACTTTCTTTCTACTGCTCCAATCTCTATGAAAAATTGGTAAAATTTTCTCAAGGAGTTATTCTTCAAGATAAAGCAATTAAAAAATTTTTGGATTTTTTGAAAATGAAAAAGGTGTATAACCCCTCAAGCATGAACCGAAACAGAGATCAAACCCAAACCTTCTTCCTAAGAACACGAACTTGAAATTTTTTAACATTATCCCAAGTATTAAAATAAACGATGATTTTGAAATAATTTATTAATGCTTAATTGTCTTGTACTGAGGGGATGCTCTATAGCTTAGAATGCTCAGGTTTCAAACGGAATTAAAAAATAGCTAAACGTAACTAAAAAATTATTAGATTTGAAGCTAATAGCATTTCCACTGTCACAATTTATAGATATTGCGACTTAATAGCCGAAATGTCGAGGATCCAGTTTAGTTGCTAAAGCTAAGGTGTTAAGAAAATGGCTTAAAAGACATTATTGAAGACTTTAAACTGAAACTATAGTTCCATAAATAAAATGGTCGAAAATTTTCTAAATTTGGCTTATTTAGCCAAACTTTCATTGCAATTTGTGCAAATAATTTGACTTAAAAATCGGCCGATTATGGCTATTACGATTCCCTTAATAATTTTTACATACAATCTACTCTAAGATGTTGGCTTTTAAAAGTGCATTGAAAATTCGTTGTACATTGCTTGAATCATTTTCTTGTCTTTCTAGTTAAACTTTAAGTGCGTGTCAAGCTTAAAAGTTCTTAGTCCTTTCTTGTGTTTGCTCAGGTGTGCATATTAAGTAGCCGCCGCGTATGTTGATAGTGATGGTTGTGGCATAAGTAGAAAAAGTGTAGCTCGCTTTTTGGGGCATGCCATTAGCAGCAAACAAACCAGCTCACCCAAACACACACGTACCAATATAATAAATTACCCACATTCACAACACAGCAACAACAACAACATCTCCAGCTCTTTGAAATCAACCCAAAACCCAGGCTGCCTAGAAAATTTGTTGGGCCAAGATCCTTGCTCTCTCTCTCTCTGTCTCTGTCTCTTTCTAAAAAATGTTTAAAATTCCGCACGCATAACTTATAAAATAAAAATTAAAATTCCAATTGCAAACCTCAATAATAAAACACTCCTAAGTGCCAGTGCTGCTGCTGCTGCCACACACATTCAGTAGCTAAGTATAAGGTGTATAATCCGCACAGTGGTTGAAAATGTATTTTAAATTAATTGCGTACATGCATAAAAAGAAGAGCAAGTTGAACATAATTAAGAGGCTCTAGTATGGAACATACCTAGAAGAACTAAGTGACTTGGAAGAGGCAAATATCTAAGATTAGAAAAAGGTAAAAGCTTAGGCGATATCCACTGTATTATAAAAAGAAGGTTTATAAGGAATTAAGGAAGATGAAAAGAAAGGTTTTTATATTTAAAGATGATAAGAATCTTCGTTCATTAATCTGAAAACAACTACAATAGTCACTTAATCAATGCTTATAACCCCTAAAAGTTTCTCAGCTTCTACCACTGTGCCATCGATTTCAATGGCAAAAGTAGATGTTAGCTCTGCATGCACTTGGATTCGTCTTCTAAGCACATTCACACACCCTGTAAGATTATTAAAAATTTCGCCAAGAGGCATCTATCAGTTATGGAGGTTCACCCGCGTCGACGGTGCGCGACTCATTTCAATGAGCTTCGGTTTGGGTAGCTGTGCGTCGCATTTTTATGCCAAAATGCTGTCTGTGACTCTCTCGCCCTCCCTTTCATTCCAAATCCCTCAGTGGCCGCCACATCATGTAATTGGCATTCTGCACACTGACCGAAATGAAAATGCTACGTGCTTTCATTTCAGGTTACGTCTGCGGGATAAGTCAGCCGAACGCTTCATTGACCACCGCGAATGTAGCCGGAACCAAGGCACGGAAAAGACCAAAAACGTTGCTTATTTGAGAGGCAGGGCCTTTTAATTTTTTACGTTTCGGGCTCACACACCCAACTTAAAGTCAATCACCTCACTCTCAAAGTACAACAAAAGGCCCTCAGATCCTTTCAAGATGCTGGCAAATATTTGTGCCCAAAAAGGGTGCGGCCTGAATTTTTTGGCATCTCGCGAAAATCGATAGCTACGCATATGGAACTTTTCCATTCATTTTGCATATTCAACAAAATATTTTTTGTTTAATTTCCTCCACATTTTTTTTGTGGCATGCCTTGGCATGCCTGACATTGACAGCCAGCAAATTTCGTTGTCAGTTTCATGCGTCTTTCGATTGTTCGTCAAGGACGTGGTTTTTCCATAGGTGAAAATGCGTAATTGGACGAAGTGTGGGAATTAAAATGGGAAATAGGTTGACAAAAGCTTACTTTTAATTGGAATAAAGGGGAGCAATTATGATAACATCTTGAAGTAGAATAAAAAGTAAAACAAAATAAAAATATATTTATGCGAGGGTTTCGAAAATGCGGTTTAAATACAGTTTTGATTCGATATTCGTTAAGAAACATTTTGTTTGCGTGTGGAACTGTAGCTGTAACAATTCATACAACTTACTTTTTGTATCCTCTGATGACACAAATCTAACGAAATTTTATTCAAATGCTCTCATTATATCTAAGCTTAGCTCACTTTCAATCAGTTTCACCTTTCAACAGTCTGCATAACATTTCTTCTTCTGTTAGCAACCACCCATCATACTTGGGTTTTTTATTTTATTTATTTTTGCTTTTTAAAAATATTGTAGCATAAATATGTTGCTTCTCAGTTGGCCATCAAATTTATGAGCACTAACTCATAAAAACCAGCGTCTATAAAGCAGAAATTTTAAAATGTTTGTATAACAGGATGGAACACAAGACAACACTTTGCCAGTGAAAGGGCCATATGCGGGTACTCGTGCCACCGCCAATGAGATTTATGTACTTGGGCTTTGGACCAGACAAAGGTCTAAGTCTGTGGCTGGCTTTGTGGTAAATAGCGAGTTGCCACCAAAACCAACGACCACGCACTTAAGTGCCGCCTGCCTAAACCAGCATCTGCATACGGGATAAGCAAAGTCGAGCAGAAAAAGAGAGAGAGAGAGACGAAGGAGTATCAGCAAGAGGCGTAGCTATTTATTTAGCTAAAAACGCAATAATATATCATCTACAGTTTATCATTGCTATGACGCCAGACTGAAATTTTATCCTGAGAATTTATTACCCTACAATAAACACACGCAAAAAGTGCATGAGTGTGAGTATGTGTGTGTGCTTGTGTGACAATACTTGGCAACTTACCAAATATCAAACAAAGTTAGACAGAACATTTAGAATGGAAATTATTTGGTCTAGCGTCCTTAAGAAACCGGAGAATTAACGAAACAAAAATAAGAATTCAAATATTTGTTGCCTTGCTCAATACATTTAAAATTATGTATGCTTGATTGCAAATTTAAAGAAAAATTTTTGTCTACCCTGTTCAGGCACACAAAAAATATTTTGATAAATTTTCATTAAAGTATGCTTGGTTTTTAAATAAGAATGATAACGGAAAATTTGTCTTTTCTATTAGGTTATGCCCGCGGCATCGATAGCATTTGTGTAAGTGACTTGAACTATTAAATGGCTTACACTTCATGACGCACAGATAAGGTTTTACTACTTCATACCTAATAAAATCTGTGCAGATCCTTTGTTCTAGTAATTTTGTTGATTTTCAAGATTACAGAGGAAAAACACACAAAATTATTTTTAATCGCGCGGGTAGGTTAGTTTACAGCTGAGGTGCCCAAAATGCGAATATCCTATCCCATGTGATAGTAAGTCATAGTTCTGCAGGCATCGCAAGCCGACTCACTCATAGAGAGAGAGAGAATATATGTGCTCTATAAATAGCATGCACACTCATTTGCTTGTTTACTTGTTGCCCATGTTTGACATAATGACGTTTATTAGTGTTTCGCTGCTACGCAATCGCAAAGATTGATAGTGTGTGTTTGGGCACCACTAGTTTACGACCTTGAAAATGCGTTAATAATGAGAAAACTACCAAAATTAAGACAAAAAATAGAGGCCAGCTAACTTCGGCTCGACCGAAGTTTATATACCCTTGGAGCTTGATATATGCCTGACAGTTTGTATGACAGCTATACTATATAGTGGTCCGATTTCGACAAGCCTTGGTGAAATTATGTGAAATCATTGAAAACTTATAAATACGAGCGTTGGGAGCTATAGCACTAAAAACAAAAAAGTTTTTCTATGGCAGCTATATGCTATAGTCAACCGATCCGGCCGGTTCCGACAGATGTGCAGCGTATTTAAGCCAAAAGACTTCGTGCAAAGTTTGGTTAAGATAGCTTTAAAACTGACGGAGGAGATAGCATAGAAACAGACGGACGGACAGACGGACATAGCAATATCAACTCAGCTCGTCATGCTGATCAAGAATATATATATTTTATGTGGTCGGAGATGCTTCCTTCCCTGCGTCACAAACATCCGGACAATTTTAATATACTCTCTCCAAGCGTATAAAAATCGTACACTCTTGTTGCGTCTTCTTATACTTTTCTAGTAGTTTTTCTGATTTTAGATTGATAAGTAGTAAATTTGAAATTTTGTGATAAAATTACGTGTGAAGGAATTATGGATCCACGATGAAAATTCTTGAAAATAGCTTACAATTTTAAATTACATCAATAAATTCCCGTCTTAAAGGTCGTTGTGTGTTGAATTGACCTTTCGTCAATTCCATTTACTTGGGATAAAATTGTTTGAGGTAAACTTGTATTGTGTTACAATTGCAATGTGTTCACATTTCAAGTGTTAAATTCGTGTTATGTTGAACTGACGCGTGTTAAATTTTCTGTTGTTGACATGACTTGTGTTTAACTGACGTGTTTGAATTGTTTTGTGTTAAATAGACATGGAACCGTTTTCTATTTTCTAAATCTTCTTTAAAAAATTAGTATAAAATGAGGGCTAATGTATAATGCTTAATAAATATAATGGTATATGTACTAACTAATAAATAATACAAATCATTTGTTGTTGATGATATTTCAATGATTTAATAACTTCATTTCTTGGTATTATTCACAGAGGTTAACATTTGACCTTGAATTACAGTGAGTATGGGTGACCACTGCGCTCTATCTACCGGTTAACCGCCCAATCTTAATGTTCAACTTTAACATAATTATCAGCGCGGCACGGTCAAATGACAATGACAAACTGCGCATGCGCTGTCTCTCTTTGAAAGAGCGCGGCCAACGTTATTCTCACATTGAGAATGAATTTGTCTCGATTCCAAGAGCGAAATTCTTGAAAATTCAAGTGCGACTAGATTTTTTTTCAAGAGCGTTCGTACTCAAATTATTCGTTCTAGATTTTTATGAGTGAAGCTGCCAAAAAACTTTCTGCGGTGCAGACATATGTTTATGATAATGTTGTCGATCAAAATAAATATGAAATCAACGAATGCGTCAAAATAGCTGAGCATATTAAAAATTTCACCAAAAATGGAAAGAGAACAGTCTAATGCGAAAGGATTTTGAAGCCGAAAAACAAGGACTGGTTAGATAGTGAGCTTATATTGGTGAACCAAACTCAAATGCTGGATGGCCTGAAGTTGATTTTACGGATTGTAAAGAATTACATACAAAAAAGTTTCAGACATCGTTCAGATTACACATCATCAGATACAAATTTGAGCTACAATTGCGGATATTAAAAAAATATTTTAAAAAAGTTTTTAAGGTATAGTTTTTATTAGTGTAATATTAATCTATAAAATATATTTACTTTTCCAAGAAAAGAATCTGTTATTAAAAAACATAAAAAGTTTTGCGTAGGCAAAATTAATTTCTTCTCCTGTCTAGTCATTTTAAAATGATATAGTGTTCCGATTCCTATTAAATCTTGTAAAAAAACATTAAAAAAAAAGATTGTTACAATAAATTGGTAAAGAAATGCCTTAGAGTCGGGCAAAACCGGTCAGATATCGAGCAGACCATTAAAAAATATTAAAATTTTTTTAAATATTTGGACTAAATCAATAAATTATTTCTATACTAATTTCGATTTGTGATATATTTATCTATAAAACAAAAGTATCCGTTCAAAAATATCATAATTTTTGCAGAAGTTATTAATAAATCGCCGCTAAATCAGCCGTTTCTCCCACTGTGCGGTTGGGCGTATCAAAAATTTGTTGAGACGAAATTAGTCCCAAATTTAAAACTTTACAGTTTTAATAATAAATGTTTACATCATTGGAGCTATAGAAACGCATACACGACATTATCGGCCATGTTCTCAATTCCACTTCCACAAAAATTCTGTGATTTAAAACCGGTTTTAGTACTAAATTTGCACTCCAAATCACAAAACTTTTGTGGAAGTGGAATTGAAAACATGGCCGTATATGAGACTTTTGTAACAACGTTTAGAATGCAAAATTGATGTCGTATAGGAGTCTCCAGTTTATTCCAGCTAAAAGTAATAAGAAAAATGGATTATTTAAAATAATCCTAGCTTACTTTTAAGGGCATTTGTCATGTTTTATATTTTTTGTGTATAAACAAAAATGGTTATAAAATTTTTGCCAAAAGCTTCAATCACTCGACTCCGCCTGTCCAATGCATAGAAAATTCCCTTTTCTTCGTTCACAGTAATTTTTAACAGGCTTTTCAAAAAGTCTCATACATTTGAAACACAATTCCAATCCACTTTCGTGCCATTTCCATGCCAGCATTTTATATTCTCTTTATTTTACTCCCGTGTATCTACTGCCATATGAACTTATATATTCATATCAATCTCGAAAGCTGTCACAGACTGTAGCATGCCCTGAAAAAAAATTTGAAGTGCTCGCATATTTTTGACTATTAGCCAGGAGTAAAAATTTGTCAGAAATACAAACTGAGGGCAAAATCAAATTGCTCGTCCTGTCAACTTTTTGTTTTGTTTTTGTTGTTTTTTGCGTAGCAATTTCTTTTTATTTCATTTTAGCATAGCGAGATAAATAACACAAGTTGGCTAAATTGTCAGCTGCTGGCCTCGTTTCTCGTTTCTCCATAATGCCTTCTACCCCTTTTTTATTTTTTTGCTGCCTACACATTTATGTATGTACGACGTACAAGTATGACAAGCCTTCAGTCTTCACATCATCATGTTCACATAGTTTCGCAGCGAGCGAAGGGACAGAGAGAGAGAAGTGTTTTGGCAAAATTGCCACACATTTTGTGCATAAATGACAAATGCCTTTCATGGCATAAAATATGACTTTGAAAATTGTTTTGTAGCAAATAAAAAGGCGTTGGCATGGATGCCCATTTGGGTTTATGGCTAGAAATATTTATATGAAAGAGTTATGCGTTGGATGGCGTGCGAAATGGTTGTGATTTGCTAAAAACGAACTAATGGCAAATCGTTAAACAAAATTTAAGCTTCAACTTTGCCAATGACAACTGAAACTAGAGTCAAAACCGAACTTATTGCCCGAAGGCAAAACTTTTGGAATTAATTAATTGTTATGCTAAAAGTTGAAAGTTTGCTAAAAGTTAACATTTTTGCAACCCAACAAATGTTGCCTAGACAGGAGTTTTGTAGACGCCATATTGGACAACGAACTGAAACTTATTGCTGGAGGGCATTGACCTCTTTGATTTTAAAACACAATAAATTTAGTTTCTGCTGCCTAGTCCACATCAATGAATACGCAATAAAATATCAAAACGCACTTCTTACCAAACCCAATACTTAAACAGCAACATCAGCTCTGATCTCCTACTGAGCACAGCTTCTCCTGCCTCTGCTGTGTAATTGATGCAGGGATTGTAATTCGATAATAGAATGCAATAGTTTTGTTTGTGTATTGTGTTTATTGCAATTGATTTTGCAACAATTTCATTCAACATTTGACAAGGCTTTATGCCTATTAGTAATAAAGGTCCTTAATTGTTAAAAATTGTTTAACCATTTTAAGATTGTTCATTGCTCTATTTTTTGGCACTGTACAAAATTCTATTCAGCATTATCATCATCTTTATCCTTTCAGCCCAACTTTAACTAGGCACAAACAACATTCTTATAAATTCCCTGGCAAATGGCATCTTAAGACAGCAAAAAAAAACTCAGCTGTGCTCCATTTCCATGGCAGAAGTAAAATCATTTCATTGCCAGATTGCAGCAGATGAACACAAAAAATACTTAGCATAAACTCGTTTTTGGCCTGGCCTATTGCAATAATAATAAAAGCAAAATACTTGACACAGAGAGAGAGCGAAGCAATTGCAAAAATATTTCTCATAAAATGCCCGCGCTTACATAAATATTTAAACTAAAGGCAAAGGCATTAAAAGTATTTCTTCGTTTTCTGTTTCTTCGATTGAAGTGGAATATAAAAGCCTTGTGCCAGCTGGCGGCATACGACGAGGCATCGTCTAGGATTTGCCATCTGTCTCTCTCTCTCTCCCTCCTTCTCACTCTACCAAATAGTGTGAGTGATGGACTGAGTATGAGCATTTACTCGCATGTGTGTGTTTGTGTACAGATGTGGGCCAGGTCAGCTCAGCCTGTCCTTGCTCTGGAAAAAACGACTTTCAATAGAAGAACTCAAACTGGCAAAACATGTTGGCACTAGCCCAGTTACTGATTACTACGCAGGGCGAAGCGTAGTGCAAATGCATTTGGCAATTTGGATCATTGCGTGAAAGATATAAAATGAGCACATGACAAAAAGCTACTGCATTATGGTAAAAAATAGTTAGAGATGCTAGGAGACTAAGGCAACAAAAATTTTTAAAAATAAAATTGAAATTTCCAAAGCACTCAAAATAGTAAAGCATCTACAAAATTAAATCAAAAATAACTGCAGAGCTAATTTTAAGCGAAAGCATTTTTGCTATAAACTGTATTTAAAATCTTTTAAATTATTTTAAGAGTTTATTTGCGAAAATGCTTTATATAAAACTCTATTGAATCTTCAAAATTATATTAAATGTTTTAATTTAGAAAAAAATTAAAGCAATTTAAATAGGTTTAATTTTTTTCTGAAATCACCTTAATACATTATTTAGCTGTCTATCCAAGTATTGGTCAATAAAGTCTGTCGTTAAACGGCGGCAAGATCGATCAAAATTGTTCAGTTGAAAAAATAAAAAGGATACTAAATAAGAATAATAAGAAATCAATAAATAAAGGATTTAACCTCCAGGCTGTTATGAGCTAAAAAATGCCTAACCGGATGGCTCTAATCATGAATTCGATCCATTCCTCAGTAACGGCTTTTCAAAGTTCTTCAGTCGAGTTGAACTTTCAAGGTTACCACACATGTTTTTAACTGGATTTATGTCCGGAGATTTAGCTTGATTTTCTGCTTACTGAACCACTTAGAACTGGTCCTTGACACGTGTATGACAGCATTATCTTCCTAAAAGATTGTATCCGAGTCCGACTCTTGGTCCAAAAAGTCTACTAAGAGTTCATCCAATAAGTTTAGGTAACCTTCTGAATTCATGCGACCTGTAATCTTGGAGAAAATAAGGACTAAGCCTCCACTGACGATGTCTGATAAACTAGCCAGAGAGGATAATACGAAACGACAAATGTTTTGGAGGGAGGAGTGGAAAAAAGTGGTACACTAAGATGAGAAAAAGGTTAACTTGGATGGGCCAGATGGGTTTAGTTACTAAGGGCACGACATTAAAGCGTCTAAGCGCATTTCGACCTCCCAAAACTGTAGTAGCGGCTCTGTGATGTTTTCGGACGCTTTTAGCTATCAAATTCGGACCCCGATATGCAAGATTTGAGGTCACAGGATTACAGAGGGCTATTTAAGCATATGGAATAAAATGTTAATTAACTTTTTGGAGCAAGAGCCGGACCCGGACACCAACTTTCAGCAAAATAATGCTTCGATTTTAATTTTAAGGGCCAGTGGTGGTTGGTAAATTGAGAAGAATATCCAGCTTTCAGTATGGCCTGCGCCTTTTCCGGACATGAATCCAATAAACCCCACAATGAATCATGTGGGGTAACTTTGCACGTCGTGTTTATGCTAGTGGACGAAAGCTTAACTCGAAAAGCTGTTACTGAGAAATGGGCCAAAATACTGGACTCAGAGTTCGAAATCATGATAAGCGCCATCCGGTTAGGTACTTTTTAGCTCATAAAAAAGCCTAGAGGTTTAATCCATATTTAATAGAAGTCTTATTATCCGTATTCTGCATGTATGTATGTATGTTTATTAATTTTCCCAATACAACAAGAGCTTGTTTTGATAATTAAAGTATTGGACACAATATGTTATTAGGAGAGGTTGGTAAAAAATATAATTTATCCTAGCTTAAAAACTAATAGGGTTGATATGAATTAAAATTAAGTTTACAATGCGATAATACGATACGATGGACTTAATGATATTCGATAATTTAGACATTAATTTAGACATTAAGACATTATATATTTTTCAAGACTGGCTTTGTCTAAATATCGCAGTAAAACTTTGTTTTTAAAAATGCAGAAACCATGCTTTTACTTTATTAAACATTTTTGGTATTGTCGATTTACCTTAAATTAAGCACGTTTTAACAATTTTTGTCAACAAAAATATTAGAACAAGTTTTAAACGTTTTTTACTGAACAATATAGAGGTGGCTTTAATAAAATTTCTACGAGATAAAAATGGATCGTGGTTTGTTCAAATGTTTAAAACTTGAAATCCACTGAAATCAATTATATACTTTCCTCTGTGGATTTGAAAAAAAAAGAAATGTTGGACATTTTCTCTACAATTCAGCATGTGGCGCAGTAGGCGGTCATTTTATTTGAGGTCTCTTCATATATTCTTTTTAATTTGTTTTATTTTTCGAGCTGTTTTCCAAAAACCAATTGCATCTATTCCGTAAGTTTGTTTTTTTTTTTTCCTATATATGGCTATTTCAATGGCAAATTATAATTATTGATTTGTGAAACTTTCCGTTTGATTTGGACGAAGTGATAATTATTTTCAGTTTGATATTGGAAACATTGTTTGGCGCTATCAGAAAACTGAAATGTTCCAGCACTTCGAATGGAACCAAACCCCTTTAATCCAATCAGAAGGCACAACAAAGCTGAAAATGAGCGAGAACGATTGAGAAGCAAATTGAGCAACTGATGGCGCCACTTCTTTAAGCATTGGTTTTATGGCAGCTGTACTAGATATTCATCTGATTTTGTTCAAATTCGCCTACCATTGAAAGTACAACTATTTTTGTTGGTAGGGCTACTTGTTCGATTGATCGTTCCTTTAGCAGCTATATGCAATAGTCATCTGATTCGGATAAAACTTATCAGAATTCTGTGGAAGCATAATTCATGAGTTAATATGAAGTTTTGGTAACGATAGTATCGAAAAGAAAGTGTTTTTTACTAAGATTTTTTCTAATATATCTTTTCTATCGCAACTATATTATATAGTTGTTGGATTTTTATCAAGATTAGTGGAATAATAAATAATCTTAAAAAACTTATAATAATGAGGTTTGGGGACCTTTGCATTGAACTAATAAAGTTTTTCCCATTAAAACTAAATTTTCAACCGATCGTTCCCAAGGCAGCTCTAGTTATAGTCCTCCGATCCAGCCGGATCCTACAGATGTGCAGCGTATTTGTTCCTATGGACTTCATAAAAAGCTTGGACTTCATCAAGATAGCTTTATGTATAAATGAGGAGATAGCATAGATACAGATGGACATGGCTTTATCAACTCAGTTCGTCGTTCTGCTAAGATGCTTAAGTCTACTAATTAGGTGAATAGCTTATTCATGGCAAGCCTTCGAAAAATCACTTTTTTTTTAAATACTATAAACAAAAAACTCACTTCCCTCATCATGTCAGAAAAACTATGCTTGAAGGTTAATTGTTTGAGTTTTAGAGCGTACAAAAATCCCAAATAGTAGATTCTTCTCTTTTTCGTTGCTTTCAAATTCTTGTTCACAGTTTAGGGCCATTCATTTTAAGGGGCATTGAAAATGGGGAAACATCGTTGGCTTAGCTTTTACACAGCTGTCTATACCTTATACAGAAAAAGCATTTCCATTTCGTTTTCAGCCTTTTGCATATTCTTATGACTGGCTGTCATTTGGTATTTGTTTGTTGTGTCTTCACCCTCCCCTCACTGTTTGTTCGTTAGTTGCACGCATTTTCAACGCCTTTCGCTGCTACCAAACAAAAAAAAAGGAAAGGAAAGGAAAACACCAAGCCATAAGCCAAGTGCCTGTCTTGCATCTTGTTTCTGTCATTTCAGGCTAATGCCTTCGCTCCAGTTTCCTTTTTCGTGTTCAATGTCTATCGTCATTGCCGTTTCTTAACCAGACATTGCATAGTGAGTCCCACTAGTAGTTGTTGTTTTCTGTTTTTCTTATTCACAGCTGGCAGCTTTTTCATTCTCCTTGATACACATCATTCAAGCCTGCTTAACGTGTCCTTCTTTATTAACTTGAACAGGATTCCAGCGGATGTTTTTGTGTGAATTGGGGAATTGTATGGGAATTGTGTGTGTGTTAAGGGAAACGAGGTTGTCAACTATGGCTAACGCAGAATTCGTTTGAATCTAATGCTTAATGTGTCTGTGTGTGTGTTTTCTTTCTCTTTTCCAGGACCACCGCAAACAACTTTTTGCAACAATGCCAGGGGCTTAAAAGGTATGTAAGTTGGCATAGTTTTAAGAACACTTCATCCAAATGTTCTATGGAAAAGTTACACAAATGAAATACTTTTGTTGAAACCCAAGAAAGTTTTAGGGGTTTCTCTTACGCTTTAAGTGTCTGGGCTATGAAATATGTCATACACACTTAAAGTTCCATTCTATTCATGCCAGACAGCATTTATATTTTTATTTGAACAATTACCAAAACCCTCCCAGCCACTGATCAATAACGAAGCTGTTTTTTTTTTTATCCTCCTTCTTTTTACCCAGCGAATCGGCTATTAAAAAGTTTAATTGTTTATTAATGCGCACTTCCCAGCACTCGCGGCGTGAAAAAATAAATTAATTAGTTGCTATTTTAAATTTGGCGCAGACAATTTAACATCATCCTCGAGGGGCGGCGTACACATAAAACTTGTATAAGAAATGTCCATTGTGGATGGGGGAGGGGGGAGCAGTGTGTGAGATTTTCTGCCTAATGACTGCAACGTCTGTTGGAATTTATTTTTGGCTGCTCGCTCGCTTCTTTGATTTATGCGGCTTGCACTTGTTGTGTCCCTTCCCCCAAACCAAAGCCCTTAGACTCAGCCAATTTAATTGCTCTGTGGATTTTCACACTAAGTCCATGTTTCCTGCGAACAGCATAAAAATAACGCACAAAGAACAGAAGGGAAGACTGCATGAACGGCATGTGGGGTGATGATTAATGAGACAATTTTTTATGACAAGTCACAGTGGAGCAGGGTAGACGATTTACCCGTTGAATTATTTGAGACAGATGAAGCAGACATCTTTGTATACCAAATAAAATTCTTTGAAGGGCAGCACAGATCAATTTAAGAATAAGCACCTTTTTGAGTCTTTTTCGAGCCCTTTTTATGATTAATAAGAGATTGATTTGTAGTGCGATTTACTGAGTATAACGAGTCTTCATTAAGAGTAGCGGCTTGGGTACCATTTTTTCACTAAACATAAAATATCATTTATGACTCGAAAAAGACTCGAATGTGATCAGAATTTTCATCAAATAATGGCTGAGATGTGACCAATATTTTCATATATAACAAAATTCGTCTTGTATTGAGAAATATTTTAGTACTTAAAACTTGAAAAGACATAGTGTAGTGCATTGAATCGCTTAACAAATCAAATTTTAAAATTACTATTATATAATGAAAATAAATATTAATTAAAAAACAGATTTACCATTGCAACTATCGCAATACCTTTACCTTAACCCTTTCGACCCCAACGTTGCCTGTGAGCAACTTCTGCTGCTAAGCAGCTAACTGTAAGCGTTGCTTTTGTTTTTCTCTGTTCATTCTTAGTGATAACGATGCTTTTATGTGTCTACTCAAAATGTGAGCAAAAAAATCCACATTTGAAGATCATTTATCGAAGTTATGTTGAAATGACTGCAGAAAATATTGTGAAATTCGAAGGAGCTTTTGAAGTGCGTGATTTACTTTTATAATAATTTACATATATGAAAAGTATAAATGCAATGTTTTTAGGCAAAGATTCACCTTAACGGAGCTTAACTTAAATTTTCTTAGTTTCAAATAATAACCAGGTGGGCAATTTTCAAAGTTTTAATGTTGCTTGTGGGCAACCTTGGGGCATTGTGGTAAGAAATTTATTTGTACTTAGATATGAGACCAAAACTTTCAGTTCATTGTCAGATGAAGATATTGAGAGGATTGTTAACTTTGATTGGGATGCATCTACTGATGAAGAAAGTGGTAATGAGATGGAAGATATTTCTGCAGTGCTGGATATGAATTTAAAAGGGATCGTGGAAAGAGAAGAAACTATAGAGATTGACCTTCTTGAGAATATGCAGAAGAGTGTGAGCAGGAATAATGTGTTGTTGCTGATAATTGCTTTGAAAAAGTTGACCCCAAGACACTAAAGTGGAGAACGCGGCCATTTGAACCTCCAGAGAGTAGTTGGGAAGAAAATGCTATAAAAGTGGACTACTTGATGACGCCAGTGGAGTATTTCTGCACCTTTTTTGATTGTCAAGTTATTGATTTGCTGCGATTGTTGCTTCTTACAACAAGGGTATGGGAGGTCAACCACCGTTCAAAGAAGTGGTACATCAGAATCTTTTATTGGAAACATCTGGGAACATCCATTACAAATGCGTGGCTGTTGTATAGAAAACATTTAAGGGTACTGTATACCTTCAGAAAATTTTTTTTTGAATTTTTTTTTTATTTGCTTAAACGTTCTATTAGGATCTTATAAACATCCTGCAAAACTTTCAAGCTGATCCGAAACTCAGTTTTAAAGATATAAACAAAAACAAATATTTTTTCCGACCCTTTTATATAAAAATTGTTTTTATCAACCCTCGTATTTTTAGAAATTCGTATTTTTTCCCCTTTTTTGGTCAAAAACTTTATAAATATTTATAAAATGTTCAATATTATGGAAAAAAAAATTTCGAAAAAAAAATTTTACTTGGAAATTTTTGGAGATTTTATTTTTTACCATGTCTTGACGCACTTTGACTCAAATTTCTGGAGAACTGCTTAGCCGATTTTGATAATCTTTTTTTTCGGTGAAAGTTAACACCCAAATGCACCAAATCCGATTTATACATTTATTAAAAATAATTTTTATTTCATCGAAAACAGATGTCGAATCTTTAAATGCGATTATCTCGGAACCACTTTTTCCAAAATGGTTGCAAAGATTTAAAGAGTACCTGTTGACCGATTTTCAAATTCTTTCCCTTAAACTGCTCCTAATACCCACCATTCTGGTGTGAACTAGGATATTTTTTGATCGGTCAACAAATAACGGAGCTTGGACCAATACAGTGGGAAAAAATAGTCGATTTTCGAAATTTTGACTTTGAAACCCCATAACTACGTCATTTATTGACCGATCCAAAATATCCTAGTTCACACCAGAATTACATTATTTCTTAACAAAACCCTGTCTTCAGTTTTAAATTCAGATCATCCGTTCTCAAAAAATTTTTGCAACCATGGGCCTATGTTTTAAATTTTTGGTTAACTTTGAACAGAAATACAACAACAACCGTAGGTACAACAACAACAACAAAAATTACTAAATTTAGTTAAACCGATTACCTATCCAATGAAAAAACCCGCTTCTTAATACCACTTATAGTTTTTGAGTAATCTAATTTTTAGTAAACCTTTAAAAAATTACACCTGAAGGTATACAGTACCCTTAAGTCTGATAGAACCAAGGCAAAAGCATATTCCTCTTATAAAATTTCAAATAGAAGCCCAAGAGCTTTTAAAGTTTACTGCCAATACTTCATTCGAAAATAAGAGAGGTCGAGCATCGAATGTTGAAAGGAATAGCTCAATAGTATCCCCAGGCTTTCCATCAAGCAGTGGGACTTCGCATCAGTCTAAAAAGTACAAATTCCAGCTGAATCCTTCAGTCTAACAACGAAATGATAAAGTGGAACATTGGGTAATATTTGGTGAAAAAGGGCGTTGCAGATTATGCAAGACAGGAACTCCAATGTCCAAATGCAAAGTTCATCTTCGCTGTAATAACAATAAAAACTGTTTTTTGTCTTATAATACGTAATTTTTAAAATAAATAAAAATAATTGTAAGTTGGCTTCAAAGAAAAATTTTGTTGTTTTGTATATTACCATGGCCCAACGTTGCTCACAAGCAACTTCCGGTAGCCCTCAAACTCAAAATTTTGAGCAAATACTACTTAAATATTTACAAAAAGATTAGAAGTAAAGAATAATTTTCAGTCTACACATAAAAAGTTGGGGTCTAAAGAGTTAAAATTTAATTATTGGTTATCAATAGTAACTATAATAATTTTTGATGCAATTTACATTAGATACCCAAAACATTGTAATGGCATTTGAGTGATAATTTCGATCTAAGAACCTGTCCAAAGTAAACATTGCCCATTTCCATACAAGACTGAAAAAGAGTTCAAAACAAATCCCCGCAGAGATGGATTCCCAGCGGGTTTCCTAGTACCAACCTAATTCATACGACTACTTCATAGCATTTGGACTTCAAGCTAGTCGAATTTACAACAAAACTCGTAGATCTTGCAATTTTTGGTAGTTATTGGTTTAAAACTTAATTTTTTATTGGTTTAATAATATAAAAACCATTAATTTTTACTTATAAATCTGTAGGCCCGACTGACTGACATACTGATAGGCAAAGACCTTCGTTAAGTTATGCAAACGTTTGAAATTTTTCCGCGAAGTGGGTGAAAACGCTAAAGAAAAGTTTGTATGGGGCAAATATATGAGCTATTGCTTTCAGGCAACATTGTGCTAAATTGTTTTGCTTAGAGCATGACAGAGAGTGAAAGAGGGAACAACTCACACTGCAGTCCGCAAAAGCTGTATATATTGAACGCTGGCCAATAAGTGCGATAACAAGTGAAAGCATTTAAAAAGATTTTGTTGAAATGTTGAAATCGTTCGTGTGAGTGAAATACCAACATGTTCCTTCTCTGTTGACAGCCAGCTTAAGGTGAATTTACTATAAAGCTGCTCTGTTATCTGTTGCTATACACTGCACTACATTACTATTCATAATTTGACTTTAAAAACGTCAAATGTCATTCGGAAAGCGACTTATATTTAGTAAAAACTTTGACATTTACCAAATGGGTCGCTAATCGATTGAAGAAAGTTGGGAAATATTGAAAACATATTTCCAAAGTGCTGAGTCTTTGACTTAAACTGCATGAAATTTGAAAAAACATTTAACAAAAAAAACTCTATTTGTGTATCAATTCGTGAAGCGAGTTTGTGAAACTGGCTATCAGATGAGCTGTCATCTGTCTCGGAGAGAAAAGAGAGCGGAACACTAACAATGAAATACTAAAAGGGAGAGGGAGAGTAATAAGGGGGGCTGGAAAGAGTGGAGAGCGTAGGAAGAGGGAGGGGAAATAGCGGAGAGCGTTGGATGAGGGAGGGGAACGAGAGGAAGAAGTCGAGAGATCAATTTATTTTAATATTTAGTTTGAATTATTGGTTCAACGAATCGGTACTTATGTCTAAGTTTTATCTAAAACTATTGTCTCTTTAATATTTGGAAAAGACTTCGGAATCTATACGCTCTCAATTATGGGCAAGCAATTTTGGTTGGGTCCTTGAGAAAGGGCGTCTGCATTTACGACGCAAAGTTGTGATACATTTTTACCAGCTGTAAGATCGAAACTGTCTTCAGTATAAAACAACACAATTTCTACCATTTTCTAAAACCTTGGACGCGGGCAAGTCGAGGCGGGCTTAGCAGTAAACTTGTATTATTTCAAATCTTACTTCTAAAAAAAAAGTTATTCCTAAACAGTTTTTTCCAATTTGCACTTTTTTAATACAAGTCAAAATCTTTTTCTGCTTTGTTGTAACGTCAAGACAGCTCATAGTTTTTATCATATCTTTGCAACTTTATGCAAAGCATATATAAAAGATCTTTGTAAAAGTCTGTGTCTATTTCAGGCAGCTACAGAGAAGGTGTATGTGTATCTGAATTGTAGTGTAGTAAGGAGTCGGGCCACTCAACTGCAACGCTCTTACTTGTTTTAAAATAATTTTTCGTATAAATGTCACGGTACGTCAGACTGAAAATGCCCATATTTGTATGATTACCTTAATTACTTCCTGAACTCTGGATTCATCCTTTGCAATAACAATCTTAAGGAGGCTATTCTATGTCTTCATATATTTATAATTTGTTGTACGTTTCCACTTCGCTTCTGTTTCCAATTTGTTCCAAGTTTATCATAAATCGTCTGTGCTTGCAATTCACTTAAATTTTTGATGTGGCCAAGCTATTTGCACTTAGTTTCACTTCAAGAAACAAAGAAAATAAGTGCCTCTTAATCAATTGCTTATTAGCTCTTCAAGGCAGTGTTTTTATTTAAAGTGTGTCATAAAAATGGATTTCTTGAGTTGTGGAAAAAAGTCTTTAAAAGCAAATGCAATAATTCATAAATTTATTATTGACTTTTAAAGCAGAAATAATGGCTCAAGATGGTTTCAAGACTTTTAAGAGTATAACTAAATGACAGATAGTAAAAGAGTTAATTTCGTGATAATTTCTTCAATCTTTCATGAAATCTAGTTCTGATCCTTTAAGAACAATATTTATTATTAGTACAGAAACGAGCATATACAAAACCCACTGTGCCTCGCCCTACCTTCTCTTAAATATGTATGTCTTGTCGCCTGCACATGAATAACATAAATTGCCATATGAAAAATGAAGAATAGACATGAAGAGGGAGAGGGACACAGCGGATGGGGGGACTGTGAGAATGAATCTGAGTCTGAATCTTCGAAAATAAAACGTTTCTGGCTGTGGCTTTCGCTCTGTGGCAACCATCATTATAGAGCTGAGTGCGATAAGCGACGTTGCATGCGGTGACACAAGCGACGATTGCAACAAAGATGATGAATATGAAGTTTCTGTGACAGACAAGAACGCGAATTGATGTGTCACGTGGGTGCAATGTTGTTTGTCGACTTTTGAAAGATTTATATGCAGTCTGATGACAGCCAGCGAAATTAACATAAGTTCTGAAGTGGTGAAATTAAGATTAGAATTCTACGGGGTGTAGTTAAAGCTTACAAACTTTTGTTTATTTGTTAACATTTATCCACATTATTATCTATATCTGGTTCAGGTTGGACATATCGAGTTCGCTGGCAGCATTGCGTCAGTGTCTCACATCGTGGCCAGGGTGGACAGTGGATTTTTATGGGTGGATCAGCTCGTGCTGCTAAAGGCACGAGCAGTAAGATAGAGAACCACATCCATTTGAAAATCATGGCGAATGCATCTGAAAAATATAGTTTAGAAGTTTAGAATAACAAATGCTTTTAGTAGGGTTGTGGTGTGGCTAATGATGCGTAAAATTACTAAAATTGTTATTAAATACAGCCGAAAATATTAAATTCGTTTTGGTAATGTTCCACACTTGCATGCACTTTCCTAACGTCCCCTCCGCCCAAATGGGTTATCTTCTCACGTGTCAACCTTACTCCTAGGTTTCTTTCAACCCCCCTGCACCGCTTTACCATTTTCCGACTTGTTCTATTGCCGTAACAAATCCATTTTACCTGTCAGCTTTAACGCGTAAGCAAATGGCAAAACGGCAGCTGGGCAAAGAAAAAGAAAAAGCACAGCGTGGAAAATACCTAGATACATATATACCAATTCAAGAGGTGGGCGGGGGGAGGGGTAGGTGGGGCTGAGTGTGGGTGTATATTCACTGATATATTGCGAAGGCGCAATTAGAGCGCAGACCACAGATAGAATCGTTGACTGCCGTGCAAAACAAACCACAAGGGCCATGCGAATGATGTAACAAGGAAGCTGACAAAGGTTAGTTACACCGAAACTTAGGTGCCCTTCTCTAAATTAATGTCTTTTGTAAGTTGTTAAGAGAATTTCTATTTATTTACCATATTCCTAATTCACTCCAGGGGTCGGCCATGAGAGCATATAAGTTAGAGAGCAATTTAAACCGCCAGCCGCGCATTCGCTGTTGTCTTACTCAAAGGGATAGCTGGCTTGTATAGCCTTCACGCATGCCTTATGGCTAGGTGAGCCGCAACAAATTCATATATGTTTCCTCTATTTCCTCTCTCTCTTTGTTGGCGCATGGACCTACAACTACAACTTCCAATGTCTCTTGCAAATTCGAATGCAACAACAATGATGTATTTGCGTCATCTGAGTATGATAGCAATTGCAGTATGATAGCAATAGCAACACCGACACGAGCTAATTCTTCTTCAAACTTCACTAAGTTTTAATCAAGGCTTCAACGGTTCGAAACGTTTCTTTACAGAGTATTCTCGATTTAAGTTTAAAGGGTGCATTGAAACGGACTTTCATCGAACACTAAACATGGTTCGGAAGAAAAAGAAATAGTTTTCGTAATTTATCTGGCGACCTTTCTAATATTTTGTTTGTTAGTTGGCCCTAGGTCCGAAAAAGTTGCGTTTGTTTACAACTGTAAACAACTTATGCATTATACAACAAAAAAATAAACGGTTCACTATAGTGTAGGCTTTTAAGAGGTTTGCAGCAGTAAAAGTTTGCTCTATAAACCAATTTGAAGTATTATCCAAATAATTGTTAAACATATTGACTTGGATTTTCCGAACGAAGATTATTGCTAAGTTCCATATTAAAAAACTGATAAAATGAAAATAGGACGCACACCACAAAGGAGGTGGGTAGACAGTACAGCCGTTTCAAAAGCCTCCCAGTCCCATCTTCAGCAGTCTGCACACTTGGCGTTACTCGTTGTCCAAGATTTGCTGTTAAGTCGCCTTGGTATTCCTAAGCTATTGTGTTGATCTAGTGAAACTACTTCTTAAATCTATTGCATTTTTCAAATCCTACGCTACAGTTCTGAGTTGGTACCTTAATGCTCCAGCAACATAAGATGAGAGCAAAGTCCGATTTGCTGCATTAATGAGATCTATGATAGTTTTTCGTCCAAAAGCAATTCCTTTGCAGAACAATTGCCTGGTCTCTGCTTTAATGGGCCAATCAACAAGAAAGTGTAGTATGTCCTTACGCCGCCCCATAATACAAAGCTTAAAATTTTCAAATCTGATATGTGGAATGAAATGTAGTAAGATCGAGGTATAAAAATGCAACTTATAATCGGTCAACCTTATGGAAGAAGAGGTAGTTGAAAATTAGTCGAAAAGATTTCAAATTTGGGCCACAAATGTAAGTTTGAATGCCTATTTTATATCCTTTTGTATCATACTGTAGAACGAAACATTCTATAACCGATTTTGTTTTTAACTTTTTGAGCAAAAAAAAGGTTATATAAAAAATTTTTAATTTGTGTAACTATATTTGTTTGCTTTTAAAAATGTGTGCGTGAATTTGAAAGTTAAATGTCAAAATGATCAAATTTGGGCCGGCGATTGCAAATGCTTAATGCAACAACAACTGCAAATGAACGTCGTGAAATACAAGAACTACAAGAAGTTACGTTCAATGAATGAAGGTTGTCGGCATTATCAGGCATATAAATTTAAAGGTAAAGCAGATGGGATCTGCTGTGTGACTTGAAACGTGAAATTGCCTGAATTGAGGAGCCCAGCACAACCATTGAGCACATTACTTAATGGATTTACACCTAAGTCTAATCATTTTTGAGCGCGCGGGTCTGCTAGTAACATATAGGATCTTCCACCCTGTAGAAACTCCAACAGCGCCTTTTTATTTAAAAGTGTGGTTCTGTTACGTAATGCCTCTTTGACATAGTTTGCTTTCTGTTTCAGTCCATGCCATTGAACACAAGTTCCATTTCCTACATTGTGAGATCTGGTTTGTTCAATACCGGAAAATTGGATATATTGCGCGCAGAAATTTATACCATTTTCACATTCCCCAAAGTTTCAAAGCCTGCGTATCTTAGATGGGTTATGACAGTGTACGGAAAACGAGAGTGAAAGTTAAAGTCGGCTCTAACCGACTTCGATATACCCGTTACTCATGAAAAAACATGTATAACAGTGCTATTGCGATCCTTAGGGTGAACATCCGAAAAGTATGCAACATTTTTTTTTAGCTTGGTTAACTTTTACGCTTATAACTTCAGAACCGCTCATCCGATCTTTATCATTTTTTCAGCAAATCGATTTATTTTTGATTTTCGATTTGATTACCAACTATCTCTAAAGGGTACACATCGTCTATCTTTAAAACGGTACGAGATATAACGTTTTTTCCAAATTGCGGGGGCGGGAGGGGGCGTGGCCAAGAATAGAAATAAACTTGATCTGCCTGCCAGTATAAGAAGCATTTGTCCCATACATGTCAAACCTCTATCTCTTACCATTTCTGAGATCTGTTTGTTCATACGGACGGACGGACGGACGGACAGACGGACATGTCTATATCGACTCGGCTGTTGATGCTGATCAAGAATATATATACTTTATATGGTCGGAAATGATTCCTTCTGCCTGTTACATACATTTGCACGACTACTCTACGAGTAACGGGTATAAAAAGATTATGTTCATTCTCTCAATTGTGGCCTTGAAAAAAGCTGAGATTGTATGTATGCAGCTGCGTCGTATTATTATTGTAAGTCCTTCAGATTCGGGTTCTTTGATTATAGTGAAACAAGTTGGGCTTTGTTGTGCAGCTACTTCAAAGTTTTTGCGGGCTCTATGTACACATAAGATAACTTGTTCACTGTACGAAGTTCAGTAGCTTTCACCCATCCTAAGTACAATTTGGTCTGGGAGCGGAAGGTTTTTGAAAGAGCTGTACAGTCTATTTTGTTGTTTGACCACCAGTCTTAATACACCAATTTTTTTATCTAATCGTTAACGGTCCCTGATTGATTTCAATGCACAGAATAGTATCACAAACGAAGTCATGTTAGTCTGGTTAATCTGCTTTAAGGATCAGTGTTTGAGATCAATTGGCGGGTTAATGCGATTATAATTGTAAGCTTACTACCTCCTGTAAGTGAAAACCAAGTCTGTTTAAAGAAAAATCCAAAAAAATGTACTACAACAACAATTTTGGTTCTTCCGATAATGGGAGAGTATTCTTTGATGACTTTCCTATAAAAGCTCCCAGACAAACAAATAACTTAAATAAGAACAAAATTCCTTACATATTCAATATGCTCCATCAAAGATATAACTCAGAATAAATAAATTCTTGTGCAAACAAAATCAAGCTCAAACACACACACTCAAACACACACACAGTCCCATGTACAATACATCCCAATGTACATATATGTAAACTTTTAGGCTTCTTTTGCTTCTGTACAATTGCAAATTACGAGTTTCGTGTACGGAAAATGGAGGCGCATTAAATCAAATCAAATCAAATGAAATGAAACACGCTCGCTCGCTATTTGCTTGCTGCTTGTTAGCAGCCAATGCGAGTAAATCTGCTGTCTCTTTCTCTCTCCCTCTGCTTCTGTTGCTGTCGCACTTTTGACATTCAATTGACAGTTTAGCATATTGTCGGCTAATTAAACGCATGTGCAGTTGACCCGCGTTGTTGACAAGCTGATTTTTTTTTTGCCCGGCATAAGCGCTAATTAGTCCCTGGGCGCAGATCAAACGCTTGACTTTGGTACCCACATTTCTGTTTGTATTTTTTTTCCTCTGTTTAATGTTTGTCTCCAAAGGGACATAATTTTTGTTGACTTCAATTTCTGTGTTGTTTTTTTTTGTACTTAAATTAAATGAAAACACAACATTTCCAAGAGATCAAAGCAAAATGCGACATGTCTTTGGGGAAGTGACTGACTGCTTTAGGGGTAAGCGGGGGGAAATGCCAGGGACAAATCCAATAAACTTGATTAAACGGGAAATCAGCACATAAATGACAATAATGAGCCAAAAGATGGCTGATTAATTAAGAGAGACTAAATTCGGGACAAAAGGCCGGAAACAAGTAATTGCCTTGAGAATGAAATCCTTAAGCTCCAGCTCAAGCCTAAGCTTTGCTTGATAAAAATTTTGTAATTTCCCCGACCGAAATGCAATTTTCTTAAATTAATTAGTCAAACAATCCATCAAGCCCTTAGCAAAATTAAGTTAGACCCACATCAGGGCCAAAAGAAGCCAAACGAACGTGACCATCCACAATTTGTGCAGCAAACATTTTTCCACGTCCTGTTCGTTGCCTTAGCTGGCCAAATATTGACGAAATTTCCCTCCTTTTTTTGTGTCAGGGGTTACAAAGTCCTTGAAGCACTTGCTGGACACTTCAAAGGGCGTGCGCACTCAATTTGCCGCACAGAAATTTAATTTTAATCAAAAAAGGAAATCCCAATACATTGTTAATGCCAACAAAAGCTTAAGGCTGAGCGGATTTTTCTTAGAAAACATTTTAAACCTCTGGTTTAATCAACCTTTGTCACCGGGCACAATCACAATCACAGTCACAATTACAGTTACAGCTACAGTGCTCCCTCCCCACAGACAGACACAAGACAATTAATTTTTAATGCGCCTCTCACGGCAAATCGTCAGCACAGAGTGGGAGCCGGACAACAAACAAAAATGAATGGCATCGTTGAGAGAAAGTGGCACTACTAATTGCACTCATTCACACGGCCAAAAGCGGACAACAAAGGGGCTTCCCAGTGGTCCCCGAACAGCAACAGAAACAACAACAGCAGGAACAGCATCAATAGCCATAGTCAGAGAGCTAGAGGAAGAGTCGTCTCCTTGACATACGGAAACGGAAGCGTTAGTTGCAAGGATATGTTGCAATTGTGCACACTGCTGCACTGGGGACGGTGGGGAGAATAAGCATTCGAAGTGGGTAAATTGTGTAAGGCCAAGAAAAGCTAAACGAATCAATTGGATATGGCGTATTCACAATTCGCCAGCGTGACCCTTTTATGTCAAATTTCTACAATTATGAAACGGCCACACTTTTGTCAGCGAAATTGAGTTGTAAAGAATTAGGTTTGAAGCGGACAGTAACATAGAAATTTCATGAATTATTGTGAAAGTTCGTTGGAACCTACTAGATAAATATAGGACAGTCATCAGGAACAAGGTCATTAGAAATGAAAAAATATATTCGTAATTCAATTATCTTGATCAGAATTCATCTGACCAAACGATAAAACCGTCACGCTGTTCAGAAAGTCATGATTGTTGTTCAAGGGCGAGTTGATCAAAATCATTGCAAGAGATATTAGATACATTAAAGTGTCCTTGCACCAACAACAGATTATGATCTTTCAATAACGATGCCACACTTGAAAGGGTGATATAAGAACGGATGATATAGTTGAAAAGTATTGTGAGTATTGTTGAAAAGAGTAGCATTTTGTTTTTACAGCCACCACCTCCACGACGCGTTGGATGTTGCGATCGTGACAATAAAATTTAAAGCTGTCTGTGGGAATTTTACTATGTCAGATATCCAAACTCAGCCGGGGGTCACCAATTGTTTAAGCGCCAGCATCAAACGACGCACCTACCATTATGAGTCTACCATACTGGCCATGGAAATAGTTGATACTTATGGTTTTTTTGAGCCTGGCATAGCTGGCGAAGAAGGCAGATTGTTACTTAGACATACACAGACGAGAGCATAAGTTAAAGTCGGCTCTAACCGACTTCGATATACCCGTTACTCATGAAAAAACATGTTTAACAGTGTTCCTGCGTTCCTTGGGGTGACCATCAGAAAAGTATGCAACATTTTTTTAGGGTGGATAGCGGGGGGGCTTGGTTCACTTCTTTTCTCATAACTTGAGAACCGTTCATCCGATCTTCATCATTTCTTCGGCAAATCGATTCATTTTGCTAATTACTAACTATCTCTAGAAAGCACGAATTATCTATCTTCAAAACTGTAGGAGATATAATGTTTTTTCCAAATTGCGGGGGCGGGAGGGGGCGTGGCCAAAATTTGAAATAAACTTGATCTGCGTGCAGATAAAAGAAGCATTTGTCCCATACATGTCAAACCTCTATCTCTTAATATCTCTGAGATCTAGGTGTTCATACAGACAGACGGACGGACGGACAGACGGACAAGTCTATATCGACTCGGCTGTTGATGCTGATCAAGAATATATATACTTTATATGGTCGGAAATGATTCCTTCTGCCTGTTACATACATTTGCACGACTTGAGTATACCCTTTTTTACTCTACGAGTAACGGGTATAATTACATAAATAAAATATGATATGAACTGGTTTATTAACATTTATTCATACGGTATAATTTTATTTTAGACGTATATAATATAAACTTATCAAATGATAAGTTATTTTCGAAACTCTTACTAGAGGAAAGGGATGTTCAAAAGTGAGAGGCAAGTCGACAGTTCCAGCAACGTAAAGAAATTTATGAATAGACTTTCAGCAATATGCCCAAAAGCATGCCGGATAGCGCAGTGCGGTAAGATCCCATTCCAATTTGTGACTTGCAAGTGGTCCCGAGTTCCCAAATAAAGTCGGGGTCAAGAAATTATAATTTTGTTATTTTTCTATAAAAAAATAATAAATGGTTCTTAGTTTAAAAATATAAGGATAAAGTGCATAAGTCTTGACCATACGGGGTTTTATGCCCGCGGAGAATACTCAAAATTGAACATGATACTCGACTTGGCCCACACGCAGTTTTACCTCAAAAGCATTTTACCTTTCGTATAGCATAAATATTAATAGCGACCTTAACAAGGATCGCTCGCAGCAGCAAAGCCGAGACACCAGTTGAAGAGGGCATTCGATCTGAACCGCTTGACTTGCATTGTGTGGGAAATTAACCTTTAGCCCAACGCATGTTATTTACGCACACTCAAGTATCTTACAAATACTGGTTTAGTTCAAAATTAAAATTAATGGTTGAAAATTGAGCAGAAATCCATCAAAAGCAACTTAACTCGCCAGCGTGAGTCAGTACCTACTCAAACTTACAACCGTGGTCATTAAGACTGAATTATTCTATACAGTAGTTGAATTCGAGTTACTACCTGTTATAGGTAATTTATGTTTTATTCTTTGTGTAATAAATGCCAACTGATGACTTTTTCCCGCAGCTCACCTCACGTTGTCTCCTATTCTATAGGGAATCATATTCTGGACCGTTTTTCACATGTAAACGATCTTGGTATACTATTTGACAAGAAATTGTGTTTCAACAGCCATAACGCAGCTACAGTAAATAAAGCCTGCGATGTACTGGCATTTATTAAGCGTTGGTCCAAAGAGTTTGATGACCCTTACACAACCAAATCATTTTACATATCCTTAGTACGCCGTATTTTGGAATACTGCTCTAGTGTATGGGGCCCACAGTACAAAGAGCAGCAATAATCGAATCTGTCCAGAAACAATTTCTAATATTCGCTTTTCGCAATCTGTATTGGGACAGCAATAGGCATTTACCGTCTTATCGATCGGGGTTAAAATTAATCGATCTTCAATCTATGCATCTATGCATCGGATTGGTTGACTCTCAATCGCTCCTCACTTCTATCGAATTTACAGTACCCTCAAGGTTCACCCGTACATTCCGGCCACTACGTTTGACACTCTGCAGGTCCAACTATACTCTCATTAACTTTTTCGTGTCGTATGCTCTTATTTTAATTCCCTTTCATTTATTTTTTCGTTTGAAAAATCTTTTAATGGTATTTTAAGTGAAATTTATGAACACCTTGAAGTATCTAACCTCTAAACCTATAACCCTAAGCAACTTTGCATTACCATAACCAATTGTTTTAAGTTAGCAGATCATTGTTAACCAAATAAATAAATAATAATGAAATTAATAAATACCAATTTTATCTTAAAACGAGATCGTAAGTTAAAGTCGGCTCTAACCGAAATCGATATACCCGTTACTCATGAAAAAACATTTTTAACAGTGTTCCTGCGTTCCTTAGGGTGACCATCCGAAAGTATGCAACATTTTTTTATGGTGGGAGGTGGGTAGCGGGGGCTCTTAGTTCACTTTTTTGCTCATAACTTGAGAACCGCTCATCCGATCTTTATTGTTTTTGCGGCAAATCGATACATTTTCTAATTACTATCTATCTCCAGGATAGAGGAGATATGACGTTTTTTCCAAATTGCGGGGGCTGGAGGGGGCGTGGCAAAAATTGAAAATAAACTTTATCTGCCTGCAAGTATAAGAAGCATTTGTCCCATACATGTCAAACCTCTATCTTTTACCATCTCTGAGATCTGTTTGTTCATAAGGACTGACAGACGGACAGACAGACGGACAGACGGACTATATCGACTCGGCTGTCGATGCTGATCAAGAATATATATACTTTTAGGGTCGGAAATGATTCCTTCTCTCTGTTACATACTTTTGCACAAACTTAATAATATCTATGTACCTTCGGTACAAAGTATAACAAGCACAGAGGGAATACTTAAAACTTTCAGTTGTGGGTCGAGCTGAGTTAAATTGTGCTTATTGGAAAATTTAACTATATTCTTTTATCTGAACAGGTTTCCTCTTTGTAGAACATTTAACAGATGAAGATTTGTTAGCTTCACACTTAGAACCAAAGTTATGACCTCTCAGATTTAGCCATGGTAGAAGCGGCATAAGTAGAGCCCTCCAATGGTTAAGGCCCATACGGACATCTGAAGTACGTAATTTAGCTAACACTAAGAGTAGAGTAACCAGACTTAATATTCACGCCGAAAATTTAAGTTTGTGGTATTTTTAGTTTCACTGCTCAAAGCACACTAAGGCCCACAGCCTATTTACAGTGTCTCCACAAATGTGCTGTTAAGCATAACATTGCCTGTTATATTTTTCTCACCTGCGTACTTGCAAAAAGTTAATGTGGCGAAATCATAACTTCTGCTTCTTCTTCTTTTCTCAATTTTTGTATAAAACTTTTCGTTGCTTCGAATGTGCGTATGGGCTTTTAAAGATCATCATATATTTTACTTACAACTGTCGTCTTCAGAACTATTTCGAAATCGAACTTATGCACCTTTCTCACAATGAAAGAGCAATACGTTAATATTATCAGACCAATCATCTGGAAATGTTAAATATGCAGAATTTTTCATTGGAAAAATAACTTTTGAACAACAACAAAAAATTATGACTTACATAGTAAATTATTGTGATAAAAGTTTGCAGTCTTCTAAATTTTAAGGCCTGTGTTGCACAGAACGTTTAATTTTGTGGATCTATAATTGTAATACTTGTTAATAATTGTTGCTGCTAAAGCACTTTACCTCAATCCACACCCATGGTTCACCAGCAGAGTTCCATTGCAGCTAGTGAACTGCAATTATGTGCCATTGAAGTTTCATTGTCTGTGGAATGCAGCAGATTGCAAATAGCCCGAGTCTCAACCCGAGTCTCGGTCTCTCCCCTTCCGTGGTAATTGTTATGCCAATTTCTTGCGTCTGTGAGCCAAATTAAATGGAAATCAACTAAAGAGACGAGACCACACAAATGCGTTAAATGTTAACAGTCGATTTTGTTGCGCTCATAAAAATGTCAACTCGTATTTGCGTGCAGCCTCGCTCTTATCTACGTATGTCGTTCTCCGGCTTAGACTTACGGGCCGCCCGAGGGCGCAAATTGACAATTTCTGTGAAATTGCACAAATACAAGGCGTTGCTCCAAATATTTTTATGGCAAATTACCCCAGCCGCATGTGTGTGAGCGCAGGATTGCGTCTGGAAAGTGTCGTAAAAACGTTTGGGCGGGTTTTTATGATTGGTTTTTAGAAAAAAAAATAGGAAAATATAAATAAAATATAAACTGCGTCAGAGATGAAGGAGAAAGTCGTACCCACATATAATTAAACATTAGGCAAAAGCCATAAAATGGATCCTGTGGTACATTCAAATGATAAAGACATTGAGCACAATTTCGCTGGGCGGAAATAATTCAGTATATAAATTTAAAAGGATGCCAATAAGAATTTGATATTATTGCATATTTAAATTATGGGAATTAAGACACGTCCTTTTGACGCCTTTATAATCAATTCCGTTTAATATGCATAAAAAGAAATCCCAAAAAAAAGGAACATTTTAATGAAAGCTTCAACACGTGGCACGGCTTTTGCTTAATTTATTTTTTAATTCAAAATCCTCTTTTGCCTTAGGCAACTGAGCCACTTAATTTCCACCCTCTAGCCTCTGCTCTCCTACCCCGCTGTTTCGTATATCAAAAGGAAACGCGTAAATAATGACGAGTTTTTGCGGCTGCACACAGTTTTATAGACTTTCCATTTCCACAAGTACAGACCAACTAAAGTGTCTTTTGCTAATACGCTTAAACTTAATTAAAAACTTATCAACACAGCTGAGCCAAGGAATTTGGTAACAGAAACCAGTAAATAACATTATCAGGCACTCGAAGCCAGACCACAAAAGTAAGAAGCGAACACTTATACCGAAAACTCAAGTGGATACGCCTCACCGCATCTAAAGCTGAGTGGAGTGGAGACCACAATAAACTATTTTAAGTTGAGTTTTATTGCAGGCATCTTGAAGTGAATGGCTTAAGAAGGATTTTAGAAGTTGGTTTAAAGACAATGTGAATTGAAGTGTGAGAGTAATTAGATGGGGTGACCCCAACGCATCGATACTTTGATTTAGATTTTGAAGTTGAGGGCTGCAAGAATTCTAGTACAGTGTGAACAAAACTAATCTTGACCCCGACACATCAATACTTTAATCAAGTTAACAGTTTCAAGCCAAACAGTATTCTTAAATGTTTAAGAAAGTCAAAAATGTGAAAGTATTGAAAAGTGGTGACCCCGACGTATCAGAATTTTTATTTTGAAAATGCTAGCAAATAACTATGTCAATTAGTGCTAAATTTCCAAATAATCCAAGAGCTTGTAGTTTACATATTTACAGAAGCACTTACTGAAAAAAGAGCTTCTTTAATTACTCATAAATATTTTTCGCTTCACCCACATGTGCACGTAATTGTAATTTTGCCTGTACCCCAGCATCTGCACCTGCCACTCTGCATTTGTTCCGTCCAGGAAAAAACTTCCACTTGGAGACTTGAACTTCAAAGTGCTGGCTTTTTCCGTTTTTTTTTCCAAACATGTCATAACATGTGAAAATTAAAATTTACATGACAACTTAAGCGACAACCTGGCGCAGGCTTTCACTGGTTGCTGACTCCTTCCCCTTTCTTTTAATACTACATTTTCATTTTTTTTTTATTTTTTGGCAGGCAGAGCACTTAATTTGGCACGTTGCCGTGACCAAGGTACCGAGACGACAACAAGCAACAACAGCAATCCGCTCAGGTGCAGCCACAGTGGCGACAGAAACCAGGGTCCAAGGACCTAAAAGTACGACCACGACAAGTACCATTCTGTTGTAGTATGCATAAATTTTGCATTTGGGGGGGAAAAACACAAGCGCTATGACCATAAAACTTATACGTCCTACGAATTACGGCACCGCGACTAGCCAAAGAGTGTGACGGCAAATAAAATTACGCATGCAATGGCAAAATAAAATATGCATAAAAAATAAGCTGCAGCAAAATCTCAACGAGAAAAAAAAACTATAGCATACAAAACGGCGCCGTTAAAACGCAAATAAAACTGCCACCACGTCTTGTGTTCATTATGATTTTTGTTAAATTGGAGCAGAGTTTATGAGCTAAGCCGTTGAGTATGTTCGTAAAATTGAAACTAAGTATCAAGAAGTATGTGAAAGATATTTTATGATATTCAATTACAAATTAACAAAATGTCTTGAGTATGATATTGAACTGGGAAAGATTTTGGGGGGGATATATGCGTATCATTGAGCAGTGCCCCTTTAATTCTATCATTATAAAACAACAAGGGTTCCGACGAAAGTGTAAAGTCAGTAGTACACACAATTCAAAATGTCACTATTCAGTCATCAATTTGAAACTAAGTGGTAATACTTCATATATAAATTTGACGCCTCGAAGATATCCATTTTATATTAACTTTTATCAGGTTGTCACTTCTGTATTAATTTTGTAGTATAATATTGATAACACTGTGCAACTTTTTTAAGGTAATTTTCTGGTTACGCCATCGGACCCCGATATTTTTTAAGAGCATACTGAAACTAACAAAATCCCCAAAGGACTTGGCCCTATCACATCGCAAAGGTCCTTTTTTGATACCCAACATATTTTCACCCCAAACTGTTCATATATCATAAACCGTTTGAAATTTTGTTTTTATAACTTTGGCAAAGTTAAAGACATAAATTAGAGGAAAAAAAGATATGAACTGACTGACCCAAAAAATTGGCATCTTGTGCATCAAAAGTGCAAAAACTTCGAAAAAAGTGAAATTTGTTCATGTTTTTCGCCTGAAACTACTGGGAATTTGAAAAACCTTTCCTCTGCGAAATTATCCCAAACAACAATATAAACAAATCTCTGGTACACGCCAGCTTCATACGAACACTCCTTCATACCGTTTTAATACTATAAAAGTTATCTTTTGTATATAACACTTTGTATATTTTTGTATTTGTATATTCATAATGATTTCATCATGTATTCATTATATATCATTTAACCGTAACCTTTAACCGCTAGAAACACTTTAAAATTTGAATTCAAAATCGTAACCGTATCCTATAACTTTTATTAACATAACCGGTTATCAGTACCAAAATAGAAACAAATATGTAGGCCAATTACGGTTAAAGGCCTAATTCCAGATGACATAAAAATCATTTTTTATGTTGAAGTTCACATGATAGAAACAGTTTTGAACTGTTTTCAAACCTGAAGGCTATTGCAAAGCAGTCTTATTTGAATGAAGTTTTGTGCCGAAATAAAAATTTATGTCATCTGGAATCAGGCCTTAAAGGCCTAATTCCAGATGACATAAAAATCAATTTTTATGTTGGAGTTCACATGAATAGAAACACTTTCGAACTGTTTTGAATTCTGAATTCTATTGCAAAGCAGTCTTATTTGAATGAAGCATTGTGCCGAAATAAATTTTTATGTCATCTGGAAACAGGCCTTTATAGTTTAAAGTGAACATTTCGATATTCCCCATAGTTGACTGCTTATTTATTTTTCGAGCATTGTTGCTAATAGGCATAAAATAAAGAGACCATCTAAGAATGAAACAAAGAAGCTAACCTAAATCTTTACCTTCATCATCTTCGCTTATATTTGATAAGACACTGCCATTTTTTTTCTGATGAAAACGTAAGTATTCACAGATTTGGCTGTTGCTTAAGCAATTACCTTTTTGAAGAATTTCTCATTCTCTGAATGTGAATTAAAAATGAAGCCTTAAAAATACGTAGGTATGTGTATATGAGTGGAAGAAAAATTTTTCTGCCACACCCTTATCTCGACAGCTTGGCGCCGGTAACTTGACAAGTTCAGCTGTAATCTTGACAGTGGATAGAAGAAAGGAATGAACAATTTTTATTCGCGATTCGATTCTTGACAAGTTTGCTTGTGGATGCTACTGTTAGATTAACATTTTTTAAGTTCGCAATGCCTCGATCAAAAACAATCATTGTTGAAAATAGTTTTCATTTGAAATAGAAAGCGCTTAGTTTAGAGACGGACATTTTTAATTCCCTTTCACATTTGCGTATTTGTTGTGGGTTTTCAGTATCAGTCCCACTTGAACACGCCCTCGCACTATAAAAGTCTAATTTTTTACCAATAACCCTAACCGGACCCAATATACGAAACAGTTATAATTCGTTTCAGTTATAATCTCTGATTTTGATAAAAGACTTTGCCTCATGTTAAGCCCCTTAGCAGCTAAAATCATCTAATACTTGTGCTGACTACTCTTCTGGTGCAGAAGAATTAAGATTTGGTATTTCCAATCCATCGCATTTCCTGGAGTGCGGTAACTTCCGATGAATATTTCTTGAAAACATTCACCAAGGCATTATCATCGACATTTATGTTGAGGGTGCGGACATTCCAGGTGCATATCCTCAAATCGTGGTCCTTAAAACGTTTGAGTGGGTCGTCGTCAGAGGGGGTCCGTATCGGAGGCATTGTAATCGCAGTTTTCATTGGTGGAGATTTTTTACGGTAGTGGGTACCAAACCCGACGCACTAACCCTATATATTATACCTTGTTGGGAAGGGTGGCGGGACGCTGCTCACGTTAGTCAGCAGCTTTGCGAATGCATAGCTCTGCTTCCGGTTGTCACCACGAGGAGGTGTGAGTCAACTTGAGACGCAGTAGACCAGGATCACTCCAGAGTGCCAAGTTGAACCGATCAAAAGCTTTACCTGACCACATACGCCCCCATTAGGTCCAGAAGATCTATGACTAGAAGTTCTGAACCACCACCTTTGGTATTTCATATGAAGAAAATCTACACAACCGCTCACAATTTCCGCCAAGGGGTCAAGCCCCCATGTTTTGCTGGTGGTCTGCTACAATTGACACCTCTGGGACAAACTCAATAATATCATCCGACACGTATTTCTCAACATATGCAATAAGGTCAAAATTCAGTTAATAATAATTATTATGATAATTCAAAGTCAGTCTCTTGTTATGGTTGATCTTGAGTGTTTGCATGTTTCGACTTCCGTTTCGTTGACTTCTTTAATTTTTCGCAGTGAATGACAAATCTTCAGTAATAAACCAAAAAAAGATTCGATCGAAGTTAAATGGAAACATTCCCGAAAGATGATGGAATGCTGATAAAATGTTGGCACGGCAATGCTTAAGATGTGTTTTATAATGTTGGATGTGCCTAAGTGTGAATAGCCTATTATAGTTTATCTTACCAAGTATATAGTGCCAATTCGCTTTAAGTCACTGTAAGGATGTCACAGAGAACCTCTTACTGATTCATACTGAAATATGTTTACTTATCTTCAGCATGACTCATGTGCAAATCAAAACATGACTTTTCAAATTTTTCTGAACTGACATTCATTTTAGTTTAATACCTTTGCCTATCAAATTAATATTCCAAAGATCAAATTAATACCCAAAATATCAATTTGATACTTTTTTAGGTAAAATAGTAATTTTGTTTCAGCTTGATATAAATCGTATCAAATTAACATTGATATAAATATATTTGCGTGTAAGATTTATCTGAATAATCTAGGTTCCGATTATTGGAATTTCTTATCAAATCCTTGGATCGTTGACATTTTTTCAACTTGAGACTTTGCGTATCAAATTTATATTCCAAGTATCAAATTGATATTTGGGTACTGAAACTAGTAACTTTTTTATCTAGAGAGTATCAAATTAAGACCCGAATATCAAATGAATGCTCTTTAAGAAAAATAATACTAGACATTGATAAAAATATATCTGTGTGTGGGGAAATATTTCAAAATTCAGAGTTCCCATTAAAAACAGTCTACTAATTTTGAACCTCAATATAGGTGGACCTGTTGTAACAAAATATCAAGACATTCTCTCAAATCTTCGTTTGCTCTTATGGCAGCAATTGAAGCACCACAAAATGCAGTTTCCTTTCCAATTGCGGTTCCTTGTCTTGTACACAAAAAATCTACATTTATTTTCCCTATAGTTTTCTTTCCACATTCTGTTTATTCAGTGTATTTGCACTTCGTTTAGATACAAAATATTTGCCAGCCTTTCGCATATTTTATGTTAATTTCCCAGCTCCCTCGGCTGCTTTGCGAGTGCACTCAAACATAAATATGAATATGAATTTGAATGCCTGGGCAAGGCGAGGGCGAGGCACATTTCAACAAAGTGTACACAGAAATATTTATACACAAACAGAACGCTGAGCAAATTTTCACTAAAACGATTTCTTTTACAACTTTGGCAGCTGCTGCTAAAAGCTTTAAAAATAACAACTAATTTTCATTTTATGCTGTGTACGAAGCACGGAAAAAATCTAAGTACATTTTTAATTCCAGAGCACCAGACACGCACACATACACTAACAGCCTCTAAAAATTTTAATAGCTCACACATTATAAACGCAAATAAACGCCAACACCACCCGTCCGCCACCCCCTACTCTTACCACAGAGCTGTTTCTTCACGGCATTTTCTTACATTCCTTTGAGCAGTTTGGTCCCTGCTTTCGGAGTGTGTGTGCCTGGCAGCTTAAGTTGTTTGAGGCGTGTGCACTTAAATGAAAGAAGGAAAAAATACCAAGTTTGCCTTAGTCCAGGCAGGATTTGCTCTTAAAGGCACTAAAGTTGCACAGAATTAAGCATACTTTTAGGCACTCATCGTGATATTATGATTATCATTATGTTTCCTACGATGAGTATATGGTTAGCCCCTAATGTTGTTGCCGGCTTCAACAGCTGCTCCTCCAGAGAGAAAAGTTCATTTTGTGCGTCCAAAGTGGCCGCAAGGTGTTGAAGCCAAAAGTTTTACACATTTTGTTCTGTGCAGATAAAGAGGAAAAATCATGAAATCGACGAAAGTTTTTTAATTGCTTTTGCAATTTTGTTACACCCAACTCGACAACTGTCTGTTTGATGGCACCTCACAACACGAAATGAAATTGAAATTATTTTCAATGTCAGCCATTTAAAAAGGGACGTGTCAATGTTTCGACCCTTAAACCTAAGGCCATGTGTGAAATAAAATAAATGTTTATTTATCTCCTTGGACCGGTGACAATCTACGAAATGTACAAATCTCTACTCGTACAGTAGCCCCAGGTTTTCTCATTTCGTGTCGTCTTATTAAATCACAAGAAAATAGGAAAAAAAATATACGCAGACATTTTGGGGAAGTTCAAATGCCGGTTGGTCTCGTCTGTCAAATCATTTTGTGATAAGGATATAGCACAAGTGTCTAAGCACGCACACATCCTGAGACCAGAGCTGTGTGTGTGAGTGTGTGAGACTGCTTCATAACTGACAAATGAAAATGTCAAAAAATATTTGCTGACATGCCAGCCAAATGAGAATGTCTCGTGTGTGCGGAAAATGTAGTTCTACAATTTAATTAGAAAAAACATAAAATAGAAAATTTAAAAATATCTATCAAGCTGGATTTCAAATTTTCCTTTTGGGTAAAAGTAATTAAAAACCAAATAAATGTCGAACTGCTTCTGAAAGCAAATGGGAATTCATTTGCCATATATAAATTTAGAAATGAGTAAAAAACCATTTGCAATGTGTCTTGGCCAGCCAAACTGATGGAAAATGAGTGTCACAAACATTTTTGCATTTGTTTCTTGTGGTCTCTTGCTCAAATTGTTATTTTTATAATAATTCAGTTAAGCTAAAACTATAAAACTCCAAGAATTTCTGTCGCTCTGATGATGATGATGAGTGAATATCGGAAACCTCATGGGACCACAGAAAAGCTTACCTGCTCTCAGTTCCAAGTAGCTCATTCAATTTATTTTGCAATAATCAACTCGGCAAACTCATCCGTAAAGTACAATGCAATCTCACGTGTATCTCTTGATTCATTTTTAATAACCTTTTTTTTGGGGGAATTGCAGTCGAGTGGCATTTCATCGAATGCTACTCAATTATGGCATGTGCAGAGCTCATTAAACCGCTGTCCTTGCTGCAGAAATATATCTTTGTAATTTATGCATAATGAATCAGCCCGCTCCGTATCGATATCCATTCAAAAGTAAAATCAAAAATAATCACATGAATTGAATTGGCAGTAATGCAAATGAATTCGCTTTTCGCATTGTTTTCTTTAATAATAATCCGTATCATAATCATTTTACGTAGCCACATCTGTGCGGAGTTCATTAAATTACCTTTGGACAGGAGTCGCAATTTATATCTGTCAAATTAATAAAACAAATGACAGTTAAACCAAAAATTGTGTACAACTAAGCCGAAGCAAAGCAATTGAAATTGTCAGAGATAAATCATCCAGCAGCAGCATATTGCATAAGTATAAATTACTGCAAAAATTAAGCTAAATACCTGCAAGAGATGGAAACGGAAAGACAAAGGCAAAAGAACACAAAAAAAGCTGTCTCATTACAAAGGGAGAAACCCACTTGCAAATATGTAATGGATACTTATTCGGGGCTTGGCTCACAAATTGACTTGATTTGCTGCCATCACCCACCTGAACTCTGTTCTGGGGGACATTATTAATAACCAAGCATTCATCTTGGCTAATGCTTTTGTCTATGGCTCAGGCATAATGTAAGGCGCAGCTGCTGCCAAATGTTTGGGTGCTTAGCTTTTAAGGGAAACTGAGATTTGGTCCAGACGATGGAAAGTGAATTAACAGCATGAAAATCAGCAATAGCGAAGGTTAAGTTAAGGTTGTGGCCGTATTAATATATAGTTAATTGAGCTTCACTGCGCAGCTATCAGTAGAGGCAATAACAACGATATTAGAATCAGTTTGAATTCGATCGAAAGAGATAACCAAAGCACTACTAAGCCCTCTACCGAGGAACGCAAAGATCCCAACCTGAGGCACCACAAAGCCGGAGACACAAGCCCCTCAAGCGAGGGCCGCAAAAACCCTGAAAAACCATGGCATCAGAAAGCCCTTAACGTGAGACACCGCAAAGCCCTCAACAAGAGGCATCACATAGCCCTCAACCAAGACACTATGAAGGGGCTAACTATTACCAGGTACGTCCTTCCGGTCGTCCGTCCGTCCTTAGGAACAAACAGATCTCAGATATGGTAAGAGTTAGAGGATTAATATGTACTCTTCTTATGTTTGCAGGCAGATTAAGTGTATTTTCAATTTTAGCCACGCCCCCTCCCACCCCCGCAACTTTAAAAAAAACGTCATATCTCCCGCAGTTTTGAAGATAGATCATCCTTTCCTGCTAGGGATAGTTAGTCATTTGTAATATGTATCGATTTGATGAAGAAATTACCAAGATCGGATGAGCGGTTCTCAAGTTATATCCAAAATATAGAATCCCCCCTTCCTCACCCCCTCCCACACACTCACAGCCAGGAGTAGAGAGAGAGAGAAACTTAGAGATGAGCGCAGCAGAAGCGTTGCATTCAGCTCCTACTCTTGGTACAGAGTATGACATAGTCGGGCTTGACCGACTTTCTCACTTGTTTTATATGAAATTAGATTGCCGTCGGGTAAATAGGATGTGCAGATCACCTTGCTATTCCTTATTTAAGCGTCACTTCTTCGATTTGTGTTTAAAATTTGTCGTGGCAAAGCACGCCGGGTACTTGGTAGTAATTTAAATATAGGTTTCGGAAATTTAACGGTTTTTAAAATGTATTAAATAACGAATGGGTTTGGATTTCAAGCAATTGTAACTTATTAAAAAGCAACATTTTCAAAAAAAATCTCGTTAATAAAGCATATTTTTGCAATAAAGCAATAAAAAATAAATTTTGAGTGGGCTTTTCTGTCATTATATCACCAATATAGAGCATATCCAATCCAATTAACTGCCTTTTCCGTCTAATCATTAATTTTGTTTACTTTCATTTTACTTGCAGGAGAAAAAATTCTATGACACACGCTTGATAAACAAAATGGCCGCCCTCGCCAACATCATCATGAACAACAACAACAACAACAGCAACATCGGCAAATGCATAATGTTATAATTTCATTAAGGACAAAAGCCTTTCTGCCACGCCGGCGACGAGCGAGGACAATAACAAAAGCGCTGCCTACTTCTAGGCGCTGTCAGGCAGCAAAAATCAAGCTCTTGGCATTTTTATGAAATTAACACAAAAGGACAAGGAGTGGAAGTCGAAGCTGCCATGACAAGCACCGAGTAGCACAATGATGAGCAGCGGCAGGACACTGATAATAATAATGGAGGCCCCACAACGGGCAAAGAACGTGACAAGAAAGAGTCGCCAATCAGCGTAAGAACGCCAAAGAAAACACATAGAAAGAAGTTACAAATTTTGACGTGAAATTACAAATTTAGGAGACAGCTTAGAGACCTCACCATGTTGGGTTTCATTTTGCTACCCTTAGTCCTTTCGCTGGTAGGGGCCTGTCCGCCCGAGGTTTGTGTGTGCAAATGGAAGGGTGGCAAACAGACGGTCGAGTGCGGAGGCCAACAGTTGTCCACGCTGCCCGAGGGCATGGATCCGGGCACTCAGGTTCTCAACTTTAGTGGCAACTCTCTGCAGGTTTTACAATCCGAGAGGTTCCTGCGCATGGATTTGCTGAATTTACAAAAGATTTATCTGTCGCGGAATCAGTTGATACGCATACACGAGAAGGCCTTTCGTGGTCTGACCAATCTGGTGGAACTGGATCTCAGTGAGAATGCTTTGCAGCATGTGCCCAGCGAGACTTTTCAGGACTATAGTAGCCTGATGCGTCTCTCCCTCAGTGGGAATCCCATAAGGGAGCTGAAGACCTCAGCCTTTAGGCATTTATCCTTTCTCACCACTTTGGAGTTGTCCAACTGTCAGGTGGAGCGCATAGAAAACGAGGCTTTTGTGGGCATGGATAACTTGGAATGGTTGAGATTGGATGGCAATCGGATAGGTTTTATACAGGGTAATCACATACTGCCCAAGTCCCTGCATGGGATTAGTTTGCAAAGCAATCGCTGGAACTGTGACTGTCGCCTGCTGGAGGTGCACACCTGGCTGGTGAACTATAACACTCCCCTGTCGGAGGAGCCCAAGTGCATGGAGCCGGCACGGCTAAAGGGGCAGGTTATCAAGAGCTTGCAGAAGCAACAGCTGGCCTGCCTGCCGGAGGTGAGTCCGCAGTCCAGTTACACGGAGGTGAGCGAGGGTCGAAATATGTCCATTACTTGTTTGGTGAGGGCCATACCCGAACCCAAAGTCCTGTGGCTGTTCAATGGTCAGGTCATGAGCAATGACAGTTTGATGGACAACCTGCACATGTTCTACTACATAGACGAGAGCATAGGGGGCAGCGGGGCGGAGGAGAAGAGGAGTGAGATTTTCATCTACAATGTGGGGGCGGAGGACAATGGCACCTTCTCGTGCGTGGGTCAGAATATAGCGGGCACCACTTTCAGTAATTACACCCTGAGGGTCATCATCAAGGAGCCGCCGGTGGTGAACGAGGTGTCGTTTCCCCGGGACTATATGAACTATATAGTGGCCAGCAGTGCGGGGGGCGGGATTATCTTTGTGGTGTTGCTCTGCACCATAGTGGTCAAGTGCAAGCGAGGCTCAGAGCCGGCCAAGCAGGGCAAGAAGTGTGATCAGGTCACCAGCATAGCGGGTGCATCCGACTCGAATGGCACGGGTAGCTCCCAGGACACGGGACTGGGCATGATGAAGTGTGCGTCGATATTGAATGACAATTCGGATGGTTTGAATGGCAATGGAAGCATTTTGATAGGAGACACCCTCACACCCACCAAGGCTTTGAATGGGGTGGCCAGTGGGGCCAGCGGGGGTGGAGGTGGCATTATCCTGGGGGGACAAATGAAACAGAATTTATTGTTGTATGCCTCGCCGCATCCCGTGCAGCAACAGCAGCAGCAGCAATTGCAATTGAATGTGAATCTGATGGGCAATGGAGCAGGATCTCCTCCCTTGCTCTTAGGCAACAGCTCCTACTGCACCTCACCGCCCGCTTCGCTGCGCAACTATCAGGAGAAGAATCCCGATTTGATCAATGATGCTGAAAGTGTCAAGCACAAGCTGAAAGCAGCCGTCTCCCTGGATGGGGCTCCCGATAGCTATGACACCTCCAGTGAGTGTGGTCAGTACGAGGGTTGTTATCAGTTGGCCCAGCATCCCTTAATGGGACGTTTTACCCAGGCCATGACCACCTTACCCCGAGGTTTGCAACTGAAGGCTTTGGCCTCCTCGCCCCATCAGGTGGATGTCCACTTGAATCCGGTGTGTTTCTTGGGTCAGGATGGTTTCGCCTATGACTATAGCAGTGCCCATCACCTGGTGCCACAGGCAGCTCAGCAGCAGCAGCAACAGCAGCAGCAGGCAGCCAATGCCAACTTCTATCGCACTCTGCCACACAATCGTCTACACAAGCAGCCACACTTCTCGGGGAATCCCTCGCCCAACTCCAGCCTACGCTATAGCTTAGAAGCCGAGTTCATACAAAGAGCTGCTCCTGCCCAGGCGCCGGTCAGCTATGAGAAGTATCAGCTGCCCAATGTGCGCTTCACCGCCGAGGGTTATCCCCAGCAGCAACAATTCCCCTCTCCACCCGATGGCTACAAAACCAGCGACCTTCAAGCCTTGCCAGCTCCTTTCCAACAATGGCCCAGCTGTTTGCCCGGCTATCATGCCCAGCCTTTACGCTTTGCCCAATCACCCACCCAGGCGGCAGCCGTCGCCGTCGCCGCCGTCGCCTCACCCACCAATCATTTGCCCGCCCCTGCCACTGCCACAGCCGGTACCATACCCGAGCTGGACGAGTCAGAGGCCGCTTCGCCCAGCCATGAAGAAGCCTCGGCTGCTGGTGCCTCCGCCTCCTCCTCCTCAGAGGAGGACTCCTCCAAGCTTAAACAACTCAATGGTCCTTTGGCCGACAGTCCCGATGAGGGTTATGTGGGCGATGGCCAGGAAACTAGCGATATTTGACCAAACTCTGGCCAGGAACGGGTCAATGCTGCCTTAGACGATTCAGTGGCTCTGTAAATTGGCAACCAACTGATGAGACATACTCCTCTAGATTTAGTTTCTATTTAATGTATTGGGTATTGTATGTATATGTATAGGTAATCCTTTTGTTTTCAACTCCCACACAAAACAAACCAAACAGCAAAATTAACGGCTAACGAATTGGAAATACCCTTGCAGTGGGAAGCTGTGGCAGTTACCATCATCAACATTTTATTTCGGTATTTTCAAAGTTGCAGTGATTCTTTATAAAATTATATTCCTGTGCATTCAGAGACCTTAGCTCGACAAAACTCCTCTTCTGCAGCTGTCTTGGTTTTACACCTCTCACATTGTGCGCTATCATGCAAAGCGCTGAAACACGCACAGCAGCATTGTGGTTTGTTATGTGTCCTGTCTGTATAGTTACTTAGTTATTTTCATATGTTTGCAAAAAAACCAAAAAGATTTAACGTAATAGCACACTAAATGCTATACGTCAAGCATCGCCAGCTCCCACATTCGGCATGCTTCGTTTTACGATTTATACATTCTTCGAATTTTCGAACTTTAAAAAAAATTTATTAGTTTTAAATTAATAATTTTGCGCATTAAATCAATATTCTAAGTTCAAATGATACAAGTATCAGTTTCAATTTGAGACAACGAGTTTTATATTGATATTAATGCAAATTTTTTTGGATAATAACTTTCAACAGAACACTCTCTTTTGAAGCGAAGAAGTGCGGACTCTCTTTAAACATGATCGCCTTAAGTTCAAACACATCTAAGAGTAAAAACATGGACTGGGTTTGGTCTGTTTAGCTGCAGTTCTTATACAAATGCAATTTTAAGTTCTTTATTTCTGATTGGAGTTAAGATCTAACTATGTATTTCAAAAACTATTTCTTACTTTGTTTTATCGTACTCAAAATTATAGACATATCCAATGAAAATCTAGTTTCAGGCTCTTTCAACAGTCTTGCAACTTTATCTTGAAACCCCTTACTAAAATAAACCTACTTTATTCGATTGCTCCTTTATATAGAGATTGGATTATCTGATCTGCTGCTTATCTGAGCTGGCTCCAGTTGTTCACACCATGTTTGAAAATGTCTGGTCGTCGCCAATATCGTAGCCAATTTTAACCTAACCAGCGCAGCCGCTGTTGCTTTTTGAGCTTTACTAATGTTCCCACATAGCTCATACAGTTCATCATTCATTTGAATGCAAATTACGCGCTAACTTTCGAAGGTCCATAAATCCTACGAAGAATCTCACGCTCAAACTTGCCAATTGCCGCCTCATCCGCTAATGATATTGTCCATGCTTCTGCGTCGTATAACAGGACTGGAATGATAATCGACTTGTATAGCGATATTTACGATCCTCAAGAGAGAGAGCTCTGCTCTTGTACTCCCTTGCATGTGTGATTTTTAGTCGGATTTTCGCGGATTCTAGCTACTTCGTCTTGTTTTCGTTCAGCTCTAAAACCATCAGTTAAGACTGCCTCTCAATCTCAATCCCTGCTTACCGCAAGTTCGTACCAGATATTTACGAGGAAATAAGCCCGTTCTGTTGACATAAGGGCACTGGCGCAGTATATACTCCATCAGCAGATTAAATAAGCCACACGATAAGGTATCGCCCTGTCCAAAACCTCTTTTGGTATCAAATTCGAAAAAGCCTTAAGTGCTTTTCAACGTCATCATGCAAAGTTGAACCCCTTTGCTGGACTTCCAATAGAAGACTGGGCTTCAAAGAACCTTGACCTTATCGGTGTGTCGAAGGCTGACTTATAATGAACAAAAAGATGGTAAGTTTCGATGCCTCTCTCAAAGGTCTTCTCCACGACTTGTCGTAGTGTGAATATCTGGTCCTGGTCTAAAACCACACTAAAAGGGTCAGTTTGCTAATAAGCGGCTTTTGCCATTCACAAAAAATGCACGACAGAATCTTATATGCGATGAACTGTAGGGTCTTCTTTTTTAAGAAGTTGGCAAATTACACTAAGACTTTAATCTAAGGATCAGCTGGATTGATAATTCATTAGCCTTTTTTGGCTAAGCAGACTTCGTGATTGCACTGCTCGAGAAAACCAAAATTGACCTTCTCCCATTGGACCATACCAACTATTTCTGAAGAAAATTGGCCCGCTGATCACCAAAACGTCATGAAAAAATTTTATCGACTAGTTATCAAGATGTTATCGATATGAAATCAAAACTTTTGAGCAAGTTTAAAATCAGATCAAAATAAAAAAGCTATGCCAGTTTAAGCATAGACTGCTTTTGAAAAAGTCAAAAAAATATCGATAATTAGTCGATAGAATTTTTTTCATATCGATTTTCGAGATCAATAGACCACTTGGAACTTTGGGGAAAATGCTGACGAGCAGAGTTACAAGCAAGTAAAGCTCTTACCAAAACTCGTAAATATTTCAATTTTTTAACAATTTCTCAAAAACACACACGTCCTGTCGCTACTTTCGTCGTGATCTTTTATATTCCCATTTTTTCTTGGGTCTCTTCAATTAAATGTTCCTGGCATACCCAAGAAAGTAAAGCCAACTAAAGCGCTAGTAAGGCGGTGTTTTAGGAATACAGACTGTAATCTTTTTAGCAATTTGTTGCTTAATACAATCGGACTGCTATTTTGCCTGGGGTTGACGCGTAACAAGCCTTGGCAAGTGCTTGCATTTACTTGCATTCTTTCAGTAGAATCAATACAAATTATATTTCATGTTGTCCTGTTCCATTAAAATTATGTTTGATCGGGAAGAATCTGTTGTTCTCTAATCAGGGTTTAGAATCCTTCATCGAAATGATTTTCTAATGTCCTAAAAAAAAAATGTTATAAATCTTTCCAAAATTGTTTAGAATTTCTAAGCCAAATCCAACTTCTTCACAAATGCTTTGCTGCCACACTGCAAGGGTAAAAAGTAGAAACAATAGACCTGTCGATGGGTTAGCGGCGGGAGGGGAATCCTAACCTAATAAAAGCCGAAAAACAAAGACGCGTCGCTAAACAAAAGGCTCTTTACTGTTGTTTGTTTCTGTTGCGTCCTCCAACTCTGTAGCATCCTGCCTCTCCAGGCCTATGCGTGCCTCGAGTGGCAAGCTGGCAGCATTTTATTTCCGTTGATGTAATTGAAAAAGTTTTTCATTTAATATAAACTTTTCAGCGTCTTTGCCTGGGCGCAGACCATAAAAAAAGGCAAGAAAAGAATTTTGTAGAAGAAAGCCGCAGGGCGAAAAGGAAATCTTGGGCCTATTTGTACACGTGTGTGAGTGAGTGAGTGCGGGTTTTGTTTGTTTGTTTGCCGATTGAGTTGCTCTCGGCGGCGTTGTTAGTTGACAATTGACTCGACCAGACCACGCCTCCCAGCTGCTTCCAGAGACTCGAGTGGCATGTGTTTTCGCCATGACGACACCTGCTCGTTGACACAAAGGACAGCGACCCAGGACTTTTGGTTCAAGTGCTTCTCTCCCTGCTCCTTCCTCTTCCTTCCTTCACACGGGGTTTCCTCTTCTGCTCTGTTCTAGTTTATGAAATTTTGATTCAGGGCTGCATTTAAATAATTTAAGCTTGAATTTTGTGTTAAGGTCCTATCCCCCAATCAAGCAAAAAGGACATTCGATCATAGCACAAGTGTTTCCGGGTAATGATACAAGTAGATATCGCAAATATGTAAGTAGACTCTAGAATATTTAACCATAACAAATATGTAAGAAATAACGTCTTAAATTGTTAGGGTTAAATCGTTTAGACTTTCGCCAACTCTATGTAAATAACAAGCAGTTGAAATTGAACAAAACGTTTAGCAATAACCATGAAACTGCATCCAATTGACAGCAAATGCAGAAGCAATCATCCGAGCACTCTATGGAATATTTGTAAATTGCCTAAATAAATCATTAGATGTAAAGACAAAATGTTTAAGTTTTAATTTCACCAAGTGAGTTAGTTGGCAAAAACCGAATGCACCCCCCATAGACAACATTTTAGCATAGCAAATCGAAGACAACAGACACAAAACGAAACTGTTTAACTCTTACACACAAAGGAAAATAAACATAATTTTAAATAGTATTGTATTGCATAAATTAGACCAGGAAATATTTTAGCTGTATAAACTAAAGAAAAGTAAACTTTAAGTATGAATAAACCCAACCATATGAAATGCCATTAAACGGCCAACAAGACACTTAAAAAACAAATACAATGAGAGAGAATACACTTACACACACTCACACACACACACACACACATTCTAGTTGTAATTAATAAATTCTAAGTTTCATGATTAATAACAACAAACGAGCAGAAACTGTAAAAAGGCATTAAGAACAAAATTGAAACCAAATAAAAAGCATTACACTGAAGAATTTAATAAAAACTAAATTATGCATTTTTAATTTGAATTTGAATTCAAGCGATTGAATATTAAACCAAGCAGATGAAGCATAACGGAAAATCCCCCACCGTAAATCCTCCAGTGCAGAAGACGAACTTCAAATGCAGCTGCAAGGAAAAAAAATATGTTAATGGACCATGATGATGCGGAATATGCAAATGCTGCTCTGCTAAGTAGGCAAAGAAAACGAATTAAGCGAAACGCGAGCGATATTAAAATGTTTAACCAAGATTTCATCGTACAGAGAAATTCAGTGAAAATGGGGGAAAATGAACGATGGTCAAATTTTTATTGTCCGAATCCAAAATCGAAACGGCATTAAGGTAAGTTCAAATAAATCTTTTCATAGCTAAGATAATTTTTTAGGTGACAAAAAAGAGAAAAAATAATGTTTGTCAGCAGCGGTGGACATCGGAAAAGTCCGCCTTACTCTCTCAACCAGGACCGTTATTTCTCTCAACACACAACGCAATAGATTTTACAACTTCGCGCTATTTAAAAGCAAACGACCATTCCGTTAATTTTGGTGCCCACAGATGTTATGGATGATTGAAAATATCGCACAGAATGCAATCATAAAAAATTCCCCAACCTCTAATATGCAGATAGAGATGTGCTTGTGATCATATTTGTTTTTTTGTACGATAAGCAGTTCGTGAGAATGATAACATATCAAGAATTGAGCAGTTGTCAGATATGCAATTAATTTAGTTTGTTCTGTTGGTGGCAGCATTTAAAACAGCTTTAATAAGCTAGTACAGTATTGTTGCGACTGTCAATATTTTATCGATATATAGATATATTGTTGTACGATAAAAGTTATTCCGATATTATATTTTGTATGCCGATATTGGCGAATATCGATATTTTTATAAACGATATATCAAAAAAGTTACTATGGTAATGGGTTCAAATTATATGGCTAGCCTGATAAAACATTTGGTAATACAACTTAAAATCGCATTAAAGAACTAATCATACACGAATGGATGCTGCAATAAAAGGTGTCAGCGTTTGAATATACTGAAGATATCGAAATGAACCCAATAGCTCATTGGAGAGCTGCGGATGAATTGTTCATGCTGTCTGGAAGTGCATTTCGATCCATTACTTTCTTGGGCTCCGCTTCAGCAAGCGTTTAACTTGTTTATGTGTTAATAGCGAAATGTTTTCAGCCCCAGGGACCATCAGGTAACAATCGCTGATTTATAGCCAGCCGCAGCAGAGTGACTGGATAATACTTTAGGCAGCGGGTTCTCTTAAATTTTTCGCACGAAATTCTTTTTTTAAGTATAATCTGTAAGTCTTTACAGCCTACACTTAGATGAGATAACAAAAACTCGGTTGAACTGCTTTGAAATCAGAACAATTTTGAACAGAAACCTTGCTTATACGAAGTAATGTGCCTAACTTTTGTATCTTTTTTGACTACACGCTTTTAAGGTTTAAAAAATGGAAACTCTCACTATTAATGTACTTTGAAAAAATTAACGGTGTAGTTTCAGAAAACTATTGGAAACTGTTGAGAAAATAAGATATAACGGTTTTTTAGAAATCTTCACTAGCAGTTTTATGGTGAATACTTTCTTTAAAAGCTTTTCAGTTTTCTTAAGCTTTAGAAAATAACGATAATATCAATATATAGATGCTTTTTGGAGGCGATATATCAAATATCGATATTAAATATTTTGATTTTTGATATTATCTATATTGATATTTTGAGAAATTATTGACAACCCTAGTTGCGACCACCTTGTGTCATCGATTAAAAGATTTATCGATAAGGTAAGGTATTTGTACTGCGATCAACGTCCACAACAGCTGATCTGGTTCTCAAACAAAAGTTATTAAAATGACATTATTTTACAAAAATCAATTGAGTCGCAACAATTGCAGTTAATACAGATATGGAAAAATGTTGTCCATAATGGAAATTCCATTGACGAATGTTGAATTTAGTCTCACTAATGTAGAATTCTAGCCTTTTAGCGGAAAGAAGCTAAATGTTGTGACAATGATTTGGTCATCCGTAACAGTGACAGTGGACATCCGCCGCGGAAAAAAAGGTGTCGAACTGCTTTCGTAAAATTTCGACTGGTGTCTACGTTGGGTCGAACTCTGATAAACTAAAATTTTCGTTCATGCCCATTGGAGAGTTCATGGCGTCGCTAACTTAGTAGTTATAAGCCCGACTCCTACTCAACGGAATGTCAGCAGAAAAAATACGATAGAAAATCGTCGATTGGCGTTATTTAAATCCATCGGTATGATTAATCATTGTTCATGACCGTCTGTTTTTCATATATCCTCCAAATATTTCAGAATATTAAAAGTAAACAATTAACCAAATTCAAATGGAAGCAAATCGCAGTGTGATTGTTTTAATTTTGGAGGTAATTGATGTTGAAGGGCGGTGCTTTGGGGTTTAACGGTCACACTGCACCATACGCTACTCCTAATCGGAATTATCTTCAATTCTGCTAGCGGAGTTCAGTTTGTCTGAGTAGTACTAAGCTTAAAGTTGTCAATTCCTCAGTCGGAGGATTAAGTTTTTCTTAGTACTAGGCTTAAAGCTTTGTACTTAGACAAACTATTAACTCCATAAAAATTAAAGGGTGTCGGAGTGGTTTCGTTAAGTTCCGACCAGTCTCTACGCAGGCTCTGCGCTCAGAAAATGGCGCAGCTAACTGGACAAACATATATAGCTGATTAATTGAATTTGGATGTGGTAGTGTGACCGTAGTTCTATGTCAGCTATATGATATCGGTGAAGCTTTCGTTATGGGCATATTTTTTTTTGTTTATAGCTAAATTTATAAACTTTTTTCAATATAAAAGTTTTCAACTTTTGGAAAGCATTCTTAAAACCCATCATGGTAGTTAACACTGAAAAAAAATTATTTGTAAACTTTAAAATGACATTAAATCCATACGACTAAACCTGAGCAGCTGTAGTCGAAATGGTGGGCCTTTCATTACGTTATATGGCACTGCGACGAAGAACGTGACCTTCAGTTTCAATTGAATGGAGCTAACTATGTACGGATCAAGAGAGCACTGGAACTTTGGGTAATAAAATAAAATAAATAGCACCAATATATTTCAGTTCTCAGTTCTTATATTCTCAAGGCCCATTTGGACAGCTGTATACATGGGCCTAGTGTGACCGGACTTAAAATCAAATTGCTCCGAAATTTGACGTTGAAGGTATATTTGAATGGAGAACTGGAGGATGGGCACATTACTTAATCAAAAGAATTAATAAAAATAAATATGAGCAACTTCCCTGCTTGCAGCTAGCGGACTATTGAGTTCAAGCAAAGAAAATCTAAAATAAAAGCACACTCCGCTGCATCGTCAACATTTCACTCAGATATTAATCAGACAAAAATGTTGAGTCAAATTTTGAGTTGTCACAATGAATGTTCTCATTGTCAGGATCATAATACAACTATTACTGGTAAGGTGCTCTCTTTTCGGGACTCCAAAGTTCCATTGTTTCAAAGAAAATCTAACATAGAAGCACACTTTGAAACGCCTCTCTGTTTTGCGTGATGTTAACTCCATCCTGATTGAATTGGTTTAACTTCAGTTGATCGCTGATGGCCTGAAAGTACAAAAAAGGGTGACGTGACATTGAATTGCCTCAACAGTTCAAAGTAAAGCGAGACCCACAGCCTATTTACAAAGACTCCACAAATTTTAGTCCCATTCGGAGCTATTAAGTAATGAGAAGCAATGTAAAAGTTTCATACCTCAAATTTTCCTACCTAAAATTTATTGCATGAAAATTTTACATCATTTCATTGTTGCGTAACGCAACATTTTCTGTTTTTTGTTTCCCAAATTTTTATATGAAACTATGTATGAAAGCCAATAGACAGAATTGAAGTGAGCTGTTAAAAACAGAAATGCAAAATATTGTCAGAAATTTTGACTTTCCTTGCTATTAACACCGAAACGCTGGCTTATATAATACATGATCGGTCAGGGTCCATGGCTCCGTAACCCTTTTTTTAGCCATGGATATCAGTACTAAAATCACAGAATTTTTATGACACGTTTATGACAAGTGCACTGTCAGGAGAGGTAAGTCAAACAAAATAAATATTAACACCATTTCAAATACCAACCACTGAGACAACACATAATAGCGTCGATGGTGCCACAAAATTTGTTTGATAAGCAACGAGGTGCAAAACAGATGTCAATTCCATTTCACTCAACTCCATGTACGCTTAAATGCCAAAATCTTTGCCTTTTAAAATTGCATTCTGTTTTGCCAGCAATGCAACTCTTTGAAGAATTTGACAGCATTGCGGAACAAGATGAAGTCCCATCACCCACACACACACACTTTTCACATTAAGCATACGCAGTGTGTGACTGCCAAAAAAACAAAAATACAAAAGTGCACATCCAGGCAAGGCCACAAACGACAGCAAACTACTTGCAGCTAGAGCAGTAAAAGCAGTGAAAAATCACACACAACGCCCCTGACTGGCGCATTATACGTTTCACTGCGCAATAATGTCATTAAAAGGCGCAAGAAAGGAAGCACAACTGGGTCAGTTAATGCAGCCAGTTGCTACCTCGAGCTGACATTTATGAGCGGCAGAGCAGCAGAGCAACAAGAGCAAGACAAACTTAAACGTTACGCAATTAAAATCAAGGTTTAAACGAAAGCCAACACCACAGGAGTGTCAAAAATTTATGGAAGTGACGCGTCACACACACGCACTGGCACAGCCATGGCTTAAGACCCATGGAAAATATGGCCAGGCCTCGGGTGTGAGTTTAAAAAGGAAAGAAAAGCGAAACGAAACCAAAAACCAAAGCCCAGCCTGCCAGGAATTGTGGCAACGGCAACAAAATCAAAGACAAGCGCCAACTTACCAGCCAAACCAAAGTCAGAAGAAGCGCGCATAATTAATGTAGGCATAAAAACAAGTGACTTGTAAATATTGCCAAGGCAATTCGCAAGAGCGAGGGCGGAGACTAGAGAGTTGCCGCCGACGCTCATGTGTGTGTGTGTGTGTGTGTGTGCGTATGAGTTTGAGTGTGCGTAAGTGTGGCTACTCACAAAGTGGGAAGTGGCAGCTTGGTTACCAAAACGGAGGTTGTCAAGCAGAGGCACAGTGAGCTCGGACTTGACCAAAAAGTTAATAGTTTAAAAGGATATTCCAAACTGCAGTTAAATGTGGTAGACGAGTTGATAAGTTTTTTGGGATTTACTGTGAACCGAACCAAATTTAAAATAATGAGCGGAATCTTAAGCTTTTTCGAACTTATGGATATGGTTAACAAAGGGATATTTATGTAGACAATTCTAATTTGGCGGCAATTTTCAAATAATTCAAAGACTTACAAAATAAGCAATACAAATGCTACCCAAAGTAGCTTTGTTGACGCTTACAATAAGATTCAAAGAATAAAGCCAGGACTGACATCTTCAGAGCAGCTTTGGTCGCTGGTTCGCTCCCTGGGATCGATAAAATTTCGCTATTTACACATATACGAGCCGAACGCTTGCCGAAGCAGAGACCAAGAGACCGGTAGGTTCTTTTTGGTCTTTCCGCTTATAAAAAGTTCGGTTCTCGAAACCGGTATACAAGAAATTAAAAGTGTCGGTTCCAGTACAGGTTCCGGCGCTGAGTTTTAATCGGTTCTTTTTCGGTAAACGGTTCCTTATCCGGTTCCGCTTTTTCTCTGTTTCTACTAATAAAGTTTTTTGTTTTTAAAATGTCAAGAGGTGGTATTTAAGCTTGGTTTCAGTGTGCATTGTCTAAGTTTCACTTTGCCAATAAAGGCCAGGCGAGGCAAAGGCGCTGGGCCACTTAAAAGCGCACACAAAAGCCAACTCCCAGCCAGGGCACAGTATGCACACATATGTATGTACTTTGTACATACACATGCACATCTTTCGTTGTATGTGTGTGTGTGTGTGAGTTGTTTATGCATGTGGGTGCTGCCTGGTCCAGCTGATGTTGTTTGCCTGCGTTTATATGGTCTAGTGATTGTGACATTGTAGCTACAATTACAAGCGGAAGTGAGGCACATCAACGCACACACACACAGATACAGCCAAACGCACACTCAAGAGACGTCTATCTTTGCTTTATGTACGGCTAATGCGCCACTAAAGCTGCGCACAAATTGAGCTTATCGTATGGTTATTTCAATTCTATTTGATGCGCAGCTCGGCCCAAACGTCTTCAGGCGTTGCCCAAAACATTGTGTGAAAAATGTTGAGCCAAAGTTTGTTGGCATTAATGCGAATATGTGAGGCTTTGCGTCTGTGTGAGTGTGTGTGTGTGTATTCAGCGGATGTGTGCGTAAGTGTTTGATATCTTCATATGCATTAGTTTCTCTTATAAAGTTATTAACCAAAATTAATGTTTGCTATAAAATCTTGTATGTATTTAGGAAGTGACTGTGCATAAAATAAACGCCAACAACTTCAACCAGCAATTTCAAATGGGTCTCTGAAGTTGGTTTACGGCAAAAAGGGAACTCGGTCACGGGTCTCATGCATTAATAAACTCTGTGGTTGTGGTTGACTAAGGAATTTGAATCATAAGGGAAATAACGGTTGAGTTAAAGGTTGATGAATTGAAAAAAATTACATTTAAAGAAAGAAATTGGGAACTGAACAACCTGTGCTCTGACGAATATTATGAACCAAACCGAAAGCCGCAAAATAAAATGGTCCATTTCGGTTTATTGTATCGAAGTATTTGGGAATATTTCAAAGGGAAGAGTATATATATAAGTTAGCTGTACCAACTAAGGGAATGCTTTTAGAATTCTATTCAATAAAAAAGTAAAAATGATTAAAAGTGGAAACTACAACCAATAAACCAAGTGTTCATTACAGCATTTTGAATTCTTCACCCTCATTTACAATATTCAGCTCGAAGGACCGATTTTGCTTAATTCCCCGGCTTATAATAACTACATTAAAGTTGAGATTCTAAGCCAAGAGTTCAAATTCAAATAACCAATTTACCATATTTACACTGACTGCTGCATTGAACAAACTGACAAAGTGGGGAAAATTCCCAAAAAGTTGCAACATTGAAGATGATCCACAGATTTCATTAGTGAGGCCACATGCTGAGCCAAACATTACCTTCTTGTTCTAGAAAAAAGGAAAACTAAACTGAAAACTAATGGACTCAACTTATTATACAAAATCGTAACAAAGCCAAGTCGACCATGTCTGCCATTTAATTCAAACTTTTAAATCAATGGCCAAGTTGGTTCATTGCTGCCAATGCCAAACTAACCACATACATTTTTACAAATCTTCCTTATGGGCGGAGAGGACGCCAAACGTATGAATGCACGTTGGGGCTACAATAACCTCAATTCGCCTAACGCTATGTGCATCGTGGTCGAGCTGGGTTCCCTTTTGAATGAGCACAATGAATTATTGAAATTCTTTAAATCATACATGCACGAGTTGCAAAGAGAAAATCGTGATAAAACACCAGCTGGATAAGCCGAAACAAACAGGAAAATGAGTTAGATGGATTTTTATGCGTATCGTATGATGATTCTATGTGGCCAGGAAAATGCCAGTCTGCCATGTACGCGAAGTTAGAGAGTGAACGATTGCGATTCCTTTGACATGATCAGCAGAAACTGCGTGTGGAAGAATACATTCATCCGAAATTTTCACCAAAATATATATATGGCAGAACAACGTTTGCCGGGTCTGCTAGTTATATTATCAAAATTAAGTTGGCCAGAAACCCACTTTAAAATGCCTCGCAAAATCTTGATTGTTATTATAAAGATATAACAAACACCAAACTCCCATATATAAACAAGACAGATACTTGAGGATTAGAATTTTGAAAATATGTCACGTGTCTGCAACTTTGTGAGGTTTTGTCCATCGCTAGCGCCACAGTGGAAAAATACTCATGGAAAAACATGTTTAACAGTGTTCCTGCGTTCCTTAGGGGTGAACATCCGAAAAGTATGCAATATTTTTTTTAGGATGGGAGGAGGGGTGGCGGGGGGTGCTTGGTTCACTTATTTGCTCAATCAAATCGATTCATTTTGCTACTTACTAACTATCTCAAGAAGGTACAAATCGTCTATCTTCAAAACTGTAGGAGATATAACGTTTTTTCCAAATTGCGGGGGCGGGAGGGGGCGTGGCCAAAAGTTGATCGACACTTGATCGACACAGTTTTGCAGATAGATGGTTTGTACGTTCTAAAGATTTTTTGTAATTATGATTATTTATCGATTCGCTAAAGGAACTATGAAGATCGGATGAACGATAGCGGAGTTATACGGAAAACAAAAAATTTTGATTGGTAGCACCGGTTCAACGTTGATGGGCAGCACTGGGCTCACTTTTTGACACCTTTATCACTTTTTGTGGCTTCTATATAAAATTTATCAGATAAATGCAAGCTCTGGGGTATACAGAACATGTTATAGTCCGACTTCACCGACTTTCTAACTTGATTTTTGGGAAAATGTAACATAAATATTTGAAATCGATTTGCGCGGACTAGGAATTCATTTTAGAACCATGGTTTCTTGGTGAAATTTTCTTAGAATTGACCGTAGATTTCGTTTTTGCTATATACTTTATATGGTCGGAAATGATTCCTTCTGCCTGTTACATACATTTGCACGACTTTAGTATACCCTTTTTACTCTACGAGTAACGGGTATAAACATTAAAAAGGCTGAACGTTGGAGTAAAAGGTAATAGCGGCTTGACAAAAATTATCTGTTGAAGCTTAGATATTTATTGAGTTTAATTATGCTTTTCACAAATGATTGTTTTTGCTAGGAGATCATTGCAACGCCTCTTGGGCTTCGTTTAAGGACAGCGCCATCGTTCGCTGGCGGCGTCCTAAGCACGCCAAGAGTGAAAGCGGTGGTGGAGTATCCATAGCAAGTCACGGAGGCAGCGATGTGAAGTGGCAGTTAGCTCCACTCATGTCGACTTTGATCAACGTGTCGACACAAGGAATGTAAATAAATAAGTGCCGATTCTCACCTCAAGAACCTTAGCTGCACATACGAGAGGGCTGATAATCAAGATCTTGGCCCGGCACAAAGTGATTCAGTTGTGGACGACGGCGATTCCGTATGTCGAACGGATGAGCCGCAGAACTTTTTAATGGTCAGACTTTGTCGCTGCAAGTCGTGGACATCATCTTATCTATGCCGGTGCGTTATAAGTACATAACATCGAAATGCCATGGCCAAAACAGTCGATTCAGCCCTTTACCTAGACCAAAATGCAGCAATTGCAAATTATTGAAAAATTAAAAATAAAGGTCACCATAAACCTACAAGGAATTTATTTATTTGCGATTTAATTTACGTTTTACTTCTGTCTCCACATGGACCTTCACTGCAAGTAAGGATTAAAGAAACACGGTCGAACCCTAGGTGCCTTTGCTACAGCTTCTTACAAATCACATAAAGCTATGACTAAAACTATTGCATCATTAAAAGCCACCATAAATATTCGCTGTTAATTAGCTTAAATTGTCCCGCCAAGTTAAATTTAAAAATAAAACAACTAGAGATGAGCGCCTTATTTTGCACTTGCTATTTCGCACACTTTTCGCAAGTATCTCCATACCTAGCTTAACATGAAAATATTCCTACAAAATATTTCATTCTGATCTTTGTTATCAAAATATATTTGCAGTTTTATTAGTATCAAAATATAATCATTCTCGAGTTAGCTCCGTCCGCCAGGAATAAGCTTGATATTGAGATGCCATAAGCCACGACCTCGCGGTGATGTTAGTCTAAGGCAGAATACAATCATTTAATAGCAAGTTCACTTAGGAAAAACCCATCATACTCACTTGTGTCCATTGTTCTTTATAGAACGTCACGAACCGTTCATCTGACCATTTGAATTGAGTTCCGATAATGTGTTAATTGAGTTCCGATAATGTGTTAATCTAAGAAAGTTCATAGTAGAAGTTTTATATTTTATATTGTGAAAGAGGATCGTTTAACGGTTTCAATCATTTCTAGCAAAGACAGTACAAATGAATTTCGTTAGAAGGTTTTAACTAACAAAGAAATTTTTTGAAAGGTTTCTTTAATCAGGGGTGCCCAGACTGAGATTACGCGCGCGTGAATCGAAAAATATATTTTAAGCAAGAACCACAACCATCAATTTCTCACAATCATCAATCAAGAAAACCTCCCACTAGCAGAGCACCAGCACGGCTTTCGCAAAGGCAGAAGCACCAGTACCGCGCTTTGCGATATCACCACAACCATCGCAAAAGGACTGAACTCCCCCTAGTCCACACAAGCGTACTGTGCTGGTTTCCCTCGACCTATCGAAAGCCTTCAATACGGTTAGCCATGCGAAGCTGCTACAAGACGTGGAGACCACAGCGCTGCCAAACACCCTAAAGCGTTGGCTGGCTAACTACATCTCTGGCCGGCAAGCGTACGTCGAATTCCGAGGGAAGAATTCCACGTACCGAAAATTAAAACAGGGGGTCCCACAAGGTGGTGTACTATCGCCCCTCCTTTTTAATTTCTACATTTCCACGATATTGGGGGTGACGTTCGACAATCTCTTCTGCTTCGCCAAACACGCAGAAAACACGGCTCGCAAGATAAGAGAGAGGAACCGAGCACTTAAGGCAATCTCAGAAAGCTCATGGGGAAGGAGACTGCTAATCACTTATAAGGCCATAGGGAGAACCCTCGCAGACTGTGCAGCCCAGGCACAGTGGGGAATCCTGCAGAGGGCCCAAAATGATGCTCTCAGAACGATCACTGGATGTCACTCCATGACCCATGAGGACCACCTCCATGAGGAAGTCAAAATGCTAGGAGTGAAAGGTCACTGCTGCATGCTGGACAAGCAATTCCTCGCCAGCAGCCTTATGGTCGAGCACGCAAAGCACAACTCGCTCCAAATTGTCCTCCCCTCACGTACCAGCAGACAAGATGTCCGTATCTTCATGCCGGAAATCAAACAGATGATGATATAACCTGTCGATTTCTGAGGCTCTAAGTGTGAGGGATGACATCCATAAGAAGACAGTCGAAAATGCGATCAATGGGCTCAGGAACAACGTAGTGTTCCTCTCCTCTCCTAGTGAACCTCTCCAGGATCAACCCTGAGGTAGCAGATGAGTGTCCTGACTGTAAAGGAAGTCCACACGACACCATACACCTTTTCGACTGCCCCAACGCACCCACTAACCTGACTGCCGAAGACCTCTGGACGCACCCCACCGAGTGCGCAGCCTTCCTAGGGCTAGCCCTAGCTGATTCGACATCCAATCTATCCACTATATAATCCCACTCTCTATACTTCCCCCACCTTTCAACACACTATCCTATCCACCTCTAACTTACTTTCTTCTTATCCCCTTTTGTACAACCCGAAAAACGAAGCCGCTACAACAACAACAACAACAACCATCAATTTCTGTGTGAGTGCGCCACCTTAAATAGCGTAAAGCGCTCGGGCTTCTGGAAGCAAGGCGAGTGCAGACTGCGCTTAGCAATTTTTTGTTGTCTTCGAGTTTGCGAGATACATCGGGGGGAGAAAAGAGCGACGCGGCAACAACAGTAAACAGAGCCCTCATTTGTTTGGCTTATGGAGTGCGTGGCTCCTAAACGCGCGTTACACAGCAACAAATGCGTGGCTTGCGCAATGGGAATGGGTGCCCCTGCACTGCATACTCACCTTTATGTTAGACGAGGGGGAGTTGTGCAAGATTGTTTTTTTTTTCAAATTTTTGTATAAAATTATTTTTTAAAAATCAACACTTTATGCTTATTTGCTAGCCGAAAAAACGAGTCCGAAATTTGTTTATTTTGTAATTTTGAATTAATTTTGGTGTTCTATTTCAGAGCGCTAGAGTCGAACTGAAATTTTTAGCCCTTGTACAGTTTATTAGGAAATGACAAGCGGACTCAAATATCGACTGGCCTACTTGGATTTCAATATTTGTTTTCTCACCTTTTTAAAAAAAACTTTTTTTCCTTTCCTTTCAAGACAAATCAACAGAGATTAATTACAACATTTTGGATTAGCAAATGGTATTTCCGTACGACGATCGCTGTTTCGAGAATAAACATGTTCTCTCATCAGCGTACTTTGTTAAATTTGCAGCCTGAAATTCTGCTATGGTTTTTGAAAGCCATTTCACATTCCCCCCCAAATTTAATCGTCCTCAAACTTATCCAATTACTAGTTGAGCGATTAAAACCCAAGTCCCAAAAAGCCTTATGAACTTTCCCCCAATTCGTGACCCACCCAAAGTGTGTCATAGAGAACTTTGCTCATTTATACTTTAAACACGCATGCCTCGCCAGACGCTGGACATTTTGATATTACAAATTTAATATGCACATCTACACACATCACACACACACACACGCACATTAATTTGCATAACTAATCAGGCCCCGAGAAACTTTTCAAAGAATCCCAAATGCAACTCAAAAAAGAAAAATAATAATAATGTAAAACTAGCAAAACTTTTGATGACAAACAGACCAGAATGTTTCTCAAATTAATTCAAACTCATAAAATATTGACCATCAAACAGACATAAAAAAGGGAGGAAGACATTCAAACACGTGTTCTGCCAACTTCCATTTGTCTAGTTGTCAATTTTTAATGTGGCTGCTTGACAAATCAATTTGCTCTGGCGAACAAAGGAATGAAAAGTTTGCTCCACGACACACACACAAAAGAGCAACTTCAACATCTTGAGGATAATTCGATTCGTTCCCACTTGCTACGACTATTTTGCACAAATTGATGGAATTTTAAATGTGTTTTGCTAGGTCCATCGACTGGCAATTAAGTTCGGGTCCCCAGTAATTGCACGTGAAAAGCTGACAAAAGAGTTAAATTCTTTCAAGCTGGGTGAATTTTCAGCACAGAAACAATTTACTCGGAATCTTAAAACACACAAATCACCCAACAGTTTGCTGACCACACACACACACACACACGACTTCTCTATGCGTATTAAGTGTAATTAACTTGGCCAAGAAACTTTCAGGCCAAAGCTCTGGCCAGAGCCCAAGGCATATCGTTAGCTTTTTGTTTATTTATCTCCTTTGCTTTTGTTGTATAATTTAAATGGATTTTGTGGTTTATTTTTTGAAGATTCCGTTAGCATTGCAGTTTTATCTCTCTTCGTTTTTTCTTTGGTCTAATACAATTTCCGGTTGACCCAGTTCTAGAGCACAGCGCTTAGGGGATTTATGGCCTAAGCGTTTTGCTTAGATATTTGCGGCAAATTATTATAAATATCAATTTTATTTTCAGGATGCCCCAAAAACATGGAATTGCAATTTAAGATTCACACATTGACAATTCACAGCAGTTCAACACTTTTTTGTGGTTGTTGTTTTGTTTTGCCCAAAAATCAATTTATATGTTAATTTGTAAGCAAAAATCCACAAGCGCCGAGGGAAAAGTGGGTGAAAAAAATCTCAACATGTTGTAGGTGCCAAAACGAACAACCGTTGTTGAGTGAGTCTGCGTTGGGTGGCATAAGTTTTTAGCTGGCAGCTGTGTAAGCCTTCAGTTGGCCAAACAACATGACAGCAATGAAAGCCATCAACATTTACACAGACGAGTGTACGTTCAATGTACATATGCACGCACAGCTGTTTACACACACACTTTTTACTTGAGCGCTGCAAAACTTTGTGGCTCCAAGATATTTTGCTTGAAAAAATACCACAAATACATGCAAAATTTAAGCTGCAAAAGGATTTAGTATAAAAAGCCATTTTAAAACATAATTTATGGTTTATATTCATGGTTATATTCAGAGAACTGGTCCCACTTTCATGTAATCTATCAGCGTAAATAAACTCAAAGTCAAATAGCAAGCGTTTCGAGTGTTTAAAAGAATCGTCGTATTCAATCAGTGAACAAAACTCAGCATTGAATAAAATCACCTTCATACCGGCTCATGCAACGTGCGATTGAGCGAGAGTGGGCTCACAAGCACACTTTTTTGTTCTCTCCATTTCTCTCACTCACTCTGCATCTTTTTCATTGTAATGCGCTTGTTGCAGACTTTTGGTGGTAGCTGTTAGGTGTTATTTGCTTAAAGCCTCCGAAAAGTTGGCATACGTTTTGTTAGGGAATGGCCTTAACATATGTTTTCAAGTGCCTAAAAGTATGCAGCTTAAGGCTAAACTAGTTTAAGCCGTTAACAGCATAACTAAAATAAGTAATTAAAACCAGCACGGCGTTAGAAATTAGCATTTCGCAACCCCACAAATAGATTAGCAGCTGGATTGATTGGACTGGCCCTTCCTTTTCCGTTTTAGTCGTCAACCAGTGAACTTCAGTCCAGAAATCCAAAAATCAAAATTAATTATTTTTGGGAAATTTAAAGTAAAATAAAATACAAAAAGAATTCGGCTGGAAAGCCATTACCTTCAATTAAAATTAAAGGGCCAAGCAGCAATGTAAGTGAGGTTTTTTTGTTCCCCCTTGAACTTGTCAGCCGACTGTCCCTGTGTATTCCTAACCTCTTAGGTTTTGCCCTTACTGGGCGTTGTCACTCCCTTGGCTAACCCAATGTGTCCAAGCAGCTAGTGTACGCCTACCCAGCCAGAAATTTAGCAAGCAGTGTGCAAATCAAGATTAAAGTAAGATTGTTTTCGCAGGCGTTGTCGTATGGCAGCCTACGACATTTACGAAACACTGACTATGCTAAGCGATTTGCGAATGTTTCGGCGAACGAGAGATTTCGTGCTCACTCTCTCTCGCTCTCTTGGCGCTCTCTCTCTCCCTTGTGATCTTTTAGTGCTAGGCAGCTGCAGCTGGCAAGGCAGGCAAAAAATTTTACCTCAAGCAAAAGCAAAAAAAAAATGCGTGTCTCATTCTCGTTGTCTATCTTGAAGAGCGAACAAGTAAAAATTTTTCTTTAAAAAATTTAATGCAGGTTTAAATTTATTTAATGTCAGCAGCAATTATATTAGGAAAAAAATATGAAAGCAAATTATATAAGACTGTCAACATCAAGTGCAGGGAAGGAAGAAGGACAAGACACGACATTCGTCGTGAGTAAACATGCTTTCTTGCAGTTTAAAGTCAACTATTTACATTTATATTTAAATTATATTGTAGAGACTTTCACTCTGATATTAAGGAAGGAAGAGGACTTTGTATTTCCTTTTAAAGCAGTGAAAACGCTACTTTTATTTTATTTTTTCAATTATTAAAATAACCAACCAGAACATTTTGCACAAAATAAATGTTTAAAACGCTTTATTATTTCACTTCGAATATATGTTTTGTAACCGTATTTACAAAGCTTGTGGAAGCGTTTTATAAATGTCACAGCAGCGTTTTATAAGCGTTGTGCTTATATTTGAACGCTTACTAAATGTGTATTTTTATAGGAAATTGTTTGCTGGGCAAGTATACCCATCCACACGCTCACAGCTTTGCATTTCTGAGAAGTGCCAAGATCTGGCTGGAATCAGTCCTCATGCGACTTATGCAAATCGCTCAGCGGCTCTCTTCCCACCGTCTCATCGTCCAGTGGTTGCTGTGTGTGTGTATAAGAGAACTGCAAAAATCACTTTTTTCTTGATTGCGTCTTACACAAAAATTCGTACTCTTACTCTAAACTCAATTAATTCAACTCAAACTGCAATCGCATCGAGCGGTTGTGCCAGAGTTTTTTGATCCAACATTTTTGTTCAAATATTCATCGAACAAAAATTTTCACTCGAACTAACTCAACTCATACCGCAATCGCATCGAACGGTTGAGCTTGAATTTTTACATGAGACACTTGTGTGTTCGATCGAACAAAACTTAGCCAACTCAGGCCAACGCATTGAGCGGTCGAGAGTCTTTTAACATCGCGACTTGGAATTTTTTTGGCATTTGACACTATTTTGCTTGTTTTCGTTCATTTCACTCTTTCCATCGCTTTCTGATTCCATCGCTGTGAGCAGCGCCGTTTTAGCATGAGCGTCTTTGCATGAGTTTATTCATACGAGATGATTTTCGCTAGCTCAGAATAATCGTCGTTGAGTTAAGCGATCATATCACCCGAGCTGAGTGGAATGAAGCGAGCACGATTATACTTATAGAGTGCCAGCAATTGAGTTGAATTAAGGGGGGACATCTAAGTAGCTCAAAAAACAAAAAGTGGACTTTCTGAATTTTTTGTTGGCCAAATGGAAGGGCCAATCGAAAATTTGTGAATGAGGTATTATAGTGTGATACATTTACTCGAAATGGTTTTCGATTTTTTTGTATCAAAAACAAAATGGCGGTCGTGTATCATTTCTCCGTAGACCCTATTTTTCAGCTGGCCGGACACATAACTCAAGCAAATCTTAACCGATCGATCTGAAATTTTGCCAGTAAATCGGAATTACTTATGGTTATCGATCCTGATTTTTGGCAATGGAGAGTGTTTGAAAAAAAAAATGCGCTTACAAAAAAAAAAAAACTTCTTAAAAAATTGTTAAAAAAAAATAGTAAGCAAAAGTTGTGCAGTGCATGCGTGAATTTTAAATCGTCTAGTACACGTCTGCCGACTGCCCGAAAATTTTGGGTGCTAGAGCGCTAGTGAAGTGGCTGAAAACTTCGTGGGAATGGGCCAGAGAATCGCTATGAAATTCTGACTCCAGCCATATCCACCAAAGTACAATTTTTTTTTTGTTCTTGTGATGCCATAACCTAACCAGAAAAATTTTTTGTGCCATGTGCTAGAGTAAATTAAAAAGATACATTTATTTTAATATAGACTGGATAATACCCTTGAAAGAATGAAGAAGCGCTCAACCTCAAAAATAATCCATATTAATAATATATAAAAATCTTAGTTTATATTTTTTTGTGGAAAAAGATACATATTTGGCAAAAGTGAAATTATATGTGTTTTCATGTAATTATCCGTCGTTATTTCTATTTCTATCCTCGTCTATGTAATATTAAACCTCAACTTTATCTAAATAGTCCACGAGTAGGTAGCACGGTGATCAATTGTACAGAGACCTATTTGCCGACGACATTTTGAGCCGAAACCAGCGCGTGCCTTATTCGTCGCTACACCCAACATCAGCTGGTCAGACTGGACATATCAATGGTTGTATGTTACACCATCTCTGTCAGCAGCGCCGTCTTAGCCCACAAAGGTGATTTTCGTTCATTCTAATTAATCACGAAAACGTACATGATTCTCAAACCGCAGAAAAGATTTGATTGGTTTGATTCAATAAAAATCAGCAGCAAACATGTGTGTGTATGCCACTAGCAACTTTATTCGGGTGTGGATTAATGTATGAACGGTTTAAAATCGAACAAACTCGTTTGCTGATGGGCGGTTCGTGGTCCTGTTTGATGAGCTTAAAACCCCAAATTGAGCCAGTTCTTAAGGGTTTGGTTCAGGATCGGCAGCAGCCTCGGCTTAAAGTGCGATAACAGTTTACTTAAAAAGGTGAGACAATCAATTTTTAAATCAAAATAGGCCAGTTTTCATTGTATCAGATTGTCAATTTCTAGTAAACTGTACAAGGTCTAAAAATTTCAGTTCGACTCTAGAGCCTTGAAAGAGAACACCAAAATTAATTCAAAATTACAAAAAAAAAACATTTTGGACTCTTTTTTTCGGCTAGCAAATAAGTATAAAGTGTTAATTTTTTAAAAATAATTTTACAAAAAATTTGAAAAAAGTTGAAAAAAAACTTGCCTACCTGTTCTAACACAAAAGTAAGTATGTGGAGTTTCACACAACTTTAAAGAGACCTTAAAAAAATTCTTTGATAGTTAACACCTTCAAACGGAATTCAATTTGAAATGGCTCTGCTATAAATGATTGCAACCTTTGGATAATCCTACTCTATAGCTCTTCACCTTCTTCACAATATAGTGAGTTGTTATAAAAAGTGTCGCATTTGTATACAAAACTTCAACTATGAATTTTCTAAGACTAACACAATATCGGAATTAAATTCAAACGGACGGATGAACGGTTAGTGGCACTCTATGAAGGACAAAGGAGGCAAGTGAGTATGACGGGTTTTTCCAAAGTGATTTTGCCATTTTATATATTTTTTCTTAGGCTATAATTATTTGAAGTATTATTCCTCGTGGTTGTGGACTACGATTTCTTTTGAAAAACAAGCGTATTCTTGCTTACGAAACTGATTTGAGAATGATTATATTTTGTTACTAATAAAACTGCAAATATATTTTGATAACACTAATATCAAACATATTTTGGGTGGGTGCACTTACATACCTCACTTCCTAATCGTCAAAGACTCTGAATGTAATAAAAGATTTATAAGTCAGCCTCGTTTGCGATTCAGATGTTGCCTTGTCTTTGCCTTGGTCCAACGAGTCTAAAGTCATGTCATGTAAAAATAAAACTTAAAACTCGAATGACATGGTCGAGAGCGCGTTCAACTCAATCTTATGTATATGGTAATGGACACGACTTCTGCCGACATGCAAAATGCTGCCTTGATTATAAGATCCCATCTAGTTACCTAACCGTTTGCCAATATGCATTATAGTTTAGTTGCCTGAGAGTATCGAGTAGTATAGAAATAAAAGACAAAATGAAGTGACAAATCGTATCGAATAAATTATATAATTTTCTTTATTTCTTGTCATCATTTAATTTCATTCAATTTGATGGTAGCGTAGTTGAGTAGACGAACTGTTTCTGTTGATTGTAGAAACTGATGAAGGGACTTTGCTTCGATTGGCAGTCGATAAGCAAGTTAATTCGAGCAGGGTTGAGGTTGCCTCTCGTTGGGGTCTTGGTGCTGCCTCGGTTAAGGGCTTTGTGGCGCTTCTCTTTGGGGTCTGGTAGGCTGCTTACAATGGAAAATCGGTGAAACTGGTGTCAGCATTGGCTCTCCTTCTTTTACCTACCAAATTTTCTATATTGTGCAAGAACTTGTTAGAGTGCGGCTGACATTTGACTGTAACAGCAATGGTTAAAGCTACCACAAACTCAGATCAAGCGTTAAAAAAATTGTTGCCTACTTTCAGGAACTGTCATTGTCGTGTAAGTATATCTACACCCAAAAAAGGTGGACTCATAAATCTTGAAGGAAAATAAAGAACCCTCATACAATTGCTTTATTGTTTTCTAACTTTTAACTTGTGAATGGCAGCCACCATTTAAGCCAATGTCGAGTTAGCCGTAGTCTAGGGGTAAACAGCTCAAACCCAAAACAGGCAACCAGGCAGCACAATTCGCACAAAGTTAAAGATTTAGATGCGTTAAGCGTTATTTATGGCCGCAAATAAATAAAGCTTAAACCATACGCAATGCCTCATTCGGGCGTTGAAAGTATTCGCTGTTGTTGTTGCTGTTGTTGGACGTTGATTGTATTAGGGTTGGTGGAAATGTGGGGGAAGGGCGAAAAGATACGAGTGTTTGCACATGTGGAAAGATCTACAGCTTACTAATTAGAAAGCGTTTCGAGTGGGCAATTTGATTTGAGGATTATGAATTGGCGATTCTAATGAAAAGTTGGAGTGGATCTTTAAATGTAAATTCTGACATTGGGTGTCTGACTCTAGGTGAAAACGATGCTCATTGTCTTTTTTGGCATCGGCTTGCACCACGAAAAATGTCTCTCCTGACTCTCCAGGTGCTCGAAGACAACTGACCAGCTGCTCGTTCGTTAGCTAGGAACGCCCTCTAGCTCCGAAGTACAGTCGCGGCGGAACAAAATCAGTCTGTAATCTGAAAAGCGCTCAAACCAATGATTTCTATAACTTCATTGCTGCAATTGCTCTTTATTTTGAAGACATTTTATTTATGTTCAACCAACGGTCCAAGCTGTTTCTTTTACTATTAGCGGCTCCACAGTTACCATTTCTCCTGTTACGCAGCCAACTGAGATAAGAGCCATTGCCCACACGATTTTTACCAGCAACATCTTCGAGGCGGATTTTAATATTTAAGTAAAAAATGAGCTTTTAAGCGGTATTTAAACAGTTTTTCGTTCGGCTGATATAAGCAGAACCAATCAGGCATACACTTTTCAGTTTGTTTGGGTTAATTAAATTTATAGGGTAATAGGACTGATTTTGTTCCGCCGCAACTGTACTTCGGAGCGTGCGCACACCGATTGGATTCGGTAGAGGGCGTTCCTAGCTAACGAACGAGCGACAGAGACGTTTGATGTGATCAAGCAGGCTTACCCAAATGTTGCTTTAGCAAAAGTGGTGAGTTTTGGTGAGATGAGAACCGTGCTGGAAGACCTTTGACAAACACTCACAATGTGACTCGTGTATGCAAAGTTTTGAACTCAAACCATCGACTAAGTATTCGTTTAATCGTCCCGATGTTAAATTTACCAAATTCTGTGGCTCATGACATTGTAAAGGAGCATTTGAATATGCGCAAGATGGTCCTAAAAGTGCTCACTGACGACCAGAAATTGCGGTGAGTGGACGTGTGCCAAGGCCGGCATTGCAACGCTTTCGCAGCCGCCCTATAGCCCAGATGTGGCCCCCTGGACTTTTTTGTTTCCTCGCCTGAAAAGGCCAATGAAAGGCTAGCATTTTGAAACGACAGAGGGGATCCAAGCAGCATGCACCGCGGCTGTCAAAACTATTCCGGAGAATGCTTTCCGTGTCGCCTTTAATGCTTGGAAATCGCGCTAGCAGTGCTGCATTGATGCAAAAAGTTTTTAAAGAATTGTAACGATTGGCTGAATAAATTTTTTTAAATCGACTTAGCCCTATAACTTTCCGGACAAACCCTGTATGTGCTTTTGAAAAAGTTCTTTGTTCCGATTTGTTGACTTGGACTTTCCCCAGAAAAGAAAAATTTAGAAATAACTTCATTGAGTTCGACTTAGAACTACAAAGGGTTAAGCTTTTGCTGCTAAGCAATAGCAAAAGCTTAGCGTAGACTAAAAAGCTGTCAAACTAATTTCTGCAAATGCTCTTTATTTTAAAGACATTTTGTACAATTCATTAACTAACTTAACTTCTACTTCCTTTGCAGCAGGTTCCAATTTGAAAACATTGCGGAAAAGGTGCACACTTATCTCGAATTCGTTGTGGTCTTGCTTTTGCTGCGCAGCCAACTGAGATAAGTGACATTACCCATACTAGTTTCACCAGCAACATCTTCGAGGCTCAATTTAATATTAAACTAAAAAAAATTAACTTTTAAACAGTTTTTCATGCGGCTGATATAAGCAGAACCAATCAGTTTTTTGCGGTAAATTAAATTTATAAAGTCTTTTTTCTGTCTCCCACGCCCACGCCCACTTTGAGCCAACCAAGTCCAAGCCAATCCCTGGGGTGTATTTTGAAGAGGACTCAACCCCTTTGTTGTTGCCTCATCCCCTACTGAGTAAGCATTAAAAATTGATGAGTTCTTAATTTGTGTTGCGCTCTGCCGCTGCCATATTGAAAATAGATTAAGTTCTATTATTTGCAGTCATGATGTGGATTAGCACGGACACTCTGGAGGAGCCCGCTGGCCGTTTGTTGCCTTTATAAACGTCATCATTAATCATGCTGACAAGGGCTATGTTTGGATTTTCATTTTACGCTGCCATTTGCCATCACTTCCTTCCCCCCGACCCACGAGATCCATGAGATCTGGAAATTCGTATAGCCATTTGCCATGGTGGCCCCCCAACACACATTTTGTTTGCCTTTTGCGTTCAGTTTGTTTGTATAATTTATGTGTCTAACTGATGCGCAGGCCGACTGTCCATAGACCAAACACTTTTTTCAAATACCCCCTGCAGGCAGTCCAGATGTGGGTAGATTGGGATTGGACAAAAAGAAAGAAAAAAAATATGGAAAATACTGTAAAAAGTGGGGAAAGAAGGCAAAAATATGATTCTTTTGTTTGCTAAAGGAAAATTCTTACAATATGATAAAATTGTTTAGAGTGGGAAAAATATTGGCTACATTTGGCAAAATAGCATGAGCCCTCATCAAATATATATTTTAGGGTAACATGTTCAACATATAAAAAATATCGAACTAATTTTATATGAATCGTTCGAAAATTCAATTTTTTGTTCAGTGGACAGCTAAAGTAAAAGACCACAGATAACTCTAGATTTGAAGAATTATAGAAATTAAAACATCATTGGGAGATATTTACGAGGTTAAAACAAAATATTAAGTTTTCAGTTTCGTACAGAATTTTCGATGTCGACACCCCCTTTCTAGGGGGGCTCGATAGCTCGAATAATTTTATTAACTATAAAAAAAGATCTAAAGCATTTTTTGTAAGGAATTTGAGGAAGAGGACGAACCGGGAGCTCAAATCAGAATCCACAGAAATTCATGGATATTTGCCAATGCCAATAGATCTAAACGAAGACCTAAAAATTGACGTAGGTACTGCATTGAGTGAATGCTACCCAAGTTTAAGATTAGTTTTTAAATGATTATTATTTAAGCGGTTTGTGAACACTCACTTAAAAACTCTTTTGAACGCGCGATTTAAAAAAAGTCGCCTGCGGCTGATTTTCTTTTTGTCCAATTTTACCTTCAAGCCAGGGATTAAAACCCATATGATTTTTGGTTTCGGTCAAGGCATTAATATTGGCCTAATGCTTTTCTTATCTGTATATGAATCGGATCGGCAACCTATGCCCGTTTCTATTCCGCCAGAGCCTTTCCATGTTTTGTGTGTGGAAATGAGTTTGGGAAATAAGGCTGCCTTCACACTGTTCGACACATGACACATGATAGTCTAGTAGTCCTGCTTTTTGTTCTGTTTTAAATTTGAATAGCTTGTCAAATTCATAGAATTGCAAGGGGAAATGAAGGCCTACTAGATATTCATGTTTCGAACAGTGTGAAGGCAGCCTAAGATCGCATTGAAAATTCTGCGAAAATTCTTCTTTAATAATGAAATGATTTCAGACCAAATAAAACTAGTTCAAGACACTTAAATCTGAAAATTATATTGCAGTTCAATTCCTTAGGTAACTAGAGGTTATTATGAGATCTAAAAAAAAACTTAACCTTTATTTCCTTTGAAATCTACCCCATTTATTGTTTCAGCGACCAAAAATACATTAAGAATATTTTCTATCTTCTGAGCTGCAAAAGGTGTTTTTTTTTGTAAGCCAGTATAATCAAACCATCGGTTTATGAGTGCACATAACTTTTAAAAGCAAAAACACACCACACCATAAGAAATTCTAGTTGACCGTACAGCTGTTTCTTTGGTATCACTACCAATTCATCAGCGGTCTTTGCCATCAGACTGGCCACCAGTGGTCCATCCATATTATTGATAACAACTAATGCAACAGTTCAAGCGTAGATTCAAATGAGATATTTAATGGTGATACTAACTTGTGGTAATAAAAATATATCGATTTTGTCAACCTATCGATATTTGAAGTGCAGTCAGGTCTTTTCATTGTGCTTGATGCTGGTATTTAGATCTTTAGAGCTAAAATGTCAAGAAATGCTTTGAGTCTCACACCCAAAAAAGAAATCATCAAAATAATTTTGCGCTCCGAGGTTGAGCATCAGGGATTTATACAGAGTGCTACTTTTTCCCTTCCCTTTCTACTTTGCAGATTTTGGCAATGATTTTGACTTTTCTGTATACTGTGTGGTTTTGCGCCACAAAGTCTAGTTGAAAACGATGCTCATTGTCTTTTTTGACATCAAAGGCATGGGCCACCGTGAAATTGTTCCTCCTGGACAAACCGTCAAAGCCGAAAGTTTTACGTGGAAGTGCTCAAATAGACCTTGGATTTGCTCATTTCGCTGCATTTTCGGCTTGCACCACGAAAAATGTCTGTCCTGACTCTCCAGGTGCTCGAAGACAACTGACCACCTGCTAGTTCGTTAGCAGTCCTATTACCTTTAGGACAAACCCTGTAGTCTGAAAAGCTCTCAAACCAATAATTTCTATAACTTCATTGCTGCAATTGCTCTTTATTTTGAAGACATATTATTTATGTTCAACCAACGGTATAAGCTACTTCTTTTATTATTAGCGGCTCCACAGTTACCATTTCTCCTGTTACGCAGCCAACTGAGATAAGAGCCATTGCCCACACGATTTTCACCAGCAACATCTTTGAGGCTGAATTTGATATTAAACTAATAAATTAAATTTTAAGCGGTATTTAAACAGTTTTTCGTTCGGCTGATATAAGCAGAACCAATCAGGCATACACTTTTCAGTTTGTTAGGGTTAATTAAATTTACAGGGTAATAGGACTGATTTTGTTCCGCCGCGACTGTACTTCGGAGCGTGCGCACACCGATTGGATTCGGTAGAGGGCGTTCCTAGCTAACAAACGGCCTTTTTGGAGGGCCATGAAGAGGTCGCCGATGAAGAAGACCTTCGACTTCGACAAACACCAACAATGTGACTCGTGTGCGCAAAGTTTTGAACTCAAACCCGTCACCTAAGTATTCGTTTAATTGCCCCGATGTTAAATTTACCAAAATCTGTGGTTCATGACATTGTGACGGAGCATTTGAACATGCGCAAGTACTCACTGACGACCAAAAAGTTTATGCGTGCACATAATTTTTAAAAGCAGAAACACATCACACCATAAGGAATGCTAGTTGACCGTACGGCTGTTTCTTTGGTATCACTACCAATTCATCAGCGGTCTTTGCCAGCAGAGTGGCCAGGAGTTGCCCATCCATAAGCTGCCATAATCGTTTGGAAGTTCCTAAACCGGCACGGTCAACTTGCCTCCCTTTATGCGTGGTGTGTTCCTGTTTCTAAAGTTATGCGCAAGCTTAACGAGACCTCGAGCCGGTTTACCTATTTCATTACCTATCGATTTTTTAAGTGTAGTCAGGTCTTTTTCACTGTGCTAAGTGCTGAGCACTGAGCTAAAATGTTAAGAAATCCTTTGAGTCTCACACCCAAAAAAGAAATCATCAATGTAATTTTGCGCTCCGAGGTTGAGCATCAGGGATTTATACAGAGTGCTTCTTTTTGGTTTGCAGAATTTGGCAATGATTTCTGCCCTTTCTGACTTTTTCTGTATACAGTCTTTTATTAATTTTTAATGATTTTTTTTGCTTAATGTGTTCAGATTTTGGCTGTGCAAACGAAAACGAAGAGTGAAACCTAAAAGTCAGCCTCTCTCATTTCCGACTGTTCCATTTTCGATCGTTGCGCTTGGAATTCTGGTTTCTCTATTGTGTATCTAGTGCCATGATCACTTGGTCCAGTAGCTTGCAAAAAGTAAAAAAAGAGCAATTTCATGCTGAGTTGAGAACACAAAAACGAAAATGCAGCGGAATTGCGTTCGATTTACTTTTCAAAAAGGAATGGAATTATCGTCACCCATAATCGTCGTTGTAGTTCCTCAAACAAGAAGCTGAGGCTGGAGAGACTCTTTATATTTTTAGGAACAATAAAAGTTCCATTGTCCTTTGAGAGTGCCATTTCAGCCTTAATAACAAATTTGGTAATATATGTCATCGAATTCATTCTAAGGGCCGATTTCCCACATGAACTTTCATATAGCAGATTACATTGTAAGCTTATCTGACATATAGCAGATAACTGAGAGAAGAGAAATCGACGAATAAGTTAAGATTGTCATGACCTTCAGTCCCTGTATAGATGTACATTTTCTTAATGAACATTTTTTTATTTACCCTTATCCGCTCAGTATCAGAATGTTCGATCAATTGTCATTGTCTGCTCTGTTGAGGCCATACACAAACAATTTTTAAGTTATTTATGCGCAACGCAGACTCTAATTGCAATTTCCGCGCAGTCGCAAAATGTTATAAAATTTATGGATCCCAGCTCGAACTAGTTTCGCACTAAAACTCAATAATATTTTTTGCTACCAGGAACCACACACACACACTCGACAAATTGACCCATGGGCCACTTCTGCCGCCTATCGCATGTCCCCTATTCCTGCCTCCTTGCCACCTTTTGTCGTTGGGTGTAAAAAATTTATTTATGGTAATTTTGTCAAAATGCACAGCGTGGCCCTAGGTAAATTTAACAGATTGCTCTGTGGTATTTGGTATGCTGAATGGATTTGATGTGGACAGGCGAGGACAGGCAGTTGATTTGATTTTATGCGCTTCACGTGCGCTCATCCAAGCAGCGATATATTCTCTAAAATTTAATTAACAATTTTGTTTCGCTTTTATTGACTGCCAGCTAATTATTGCGCATTTTTCGTGGAATCATGTTTTATGTTTACGTTCAATAACATTTTTATAATTGGCTCGGTGCGCATTTAAATTTGGAATTTAATTAGTACAAACAACAATGCGGTTTGTTTATGTTTTCATAATGCGTTACTTTTTTTTATTATATATTTATAATTTATTTCTATTGAACAGAGAAAGGCTAATTACACTAGTTTACAAAAAAAAAAAAAATGACCCATTTCATCTGAAAAATTTTCTAAGTATAGTTTGGAATGGTGATCTAAAAAATCGATTTCAAAAATTTTTTCATGGCTCCGTTTTTTGAAATATTAATTTTTTTAATTTTTTTGGTAGGTACTCTTACATTTTAAGCCATATCTCAGTACATAATTGTCAGATAGAGTCAAGTAAGAAATAAATCGAAAGGTAATGAATCTGCCAATAATTGCGTGGAGCATTGTTTTTAAATCGGTTCAGTAGTTTGAATTCAACAACCAAGAATATTTTAAAAAAATCGATTTTTTGCTCGAAAATCCAAGAAATTTCATTTTTAAACGACTAGAAAAAATATAAAAAATACAAAAAAATTATTTTTATTTTTTTACTTAAGAATCGCACTTTTACGAGAAAATAAGGTATTGGTGAGGAAAATCGTGTAACACGTACCATAGATGGATCAAATTGAGTAGAGGAACTAACAGTCAAATTTGAGTATATTGTGTGTTTTCAAAAATTAACATTGTACTTTTCTTCGTTTTTTGGTCAAAATTTGAAGTGAACGAAAAGCCAGAACAAAAATAAAAATTAAAAAACGGAACAAAAGTCGAAGCAAACGAAAATTTATTTTAAAATATTCAGGAAAATATCACATTTTTTGCACTCAATTGCTTACAGCTCCTGTGTTTGTTCACAGATTTTGATCATCGATATCTGTTTTTCTTCGTAGAAGTGCGGTTCTTATGTAGAAAAATAAAAATAATTTTTTGGATTTTTATATTTTTCCAGGCGACCAAAAATGAATTTTCGAGCAAAAATCTATTTTTTCGAAATATTTTTTGGATATTGTAGTCAAACTAATGAACCGATTTAAAAACAATGTTCTACTCGATTACCGGCAGCGAAATAACCTTTCGATTCTTATCTTGCTTGACTCTATCTGACAATTATAAAGTGAGATATGACTTAAAATGTAAGTGCCCCTACCAAAAAATAAAAAATAATTATATTTCAAAAACGAAGCCATGAAAAAATTTTTGAAATTGATTTTTGAGATCACTATTCCAAACTACACTAAAAAAAAATTTTAGTAGAAATGGGTCTTTTTGGCTGTAACTGTGTTATGGACCAAATTTTTTTTACCGCTTGTTATTTGTTTATATAAAGTTTTTAGGATTTATTGATTTAATAGGAATTTTAATTATTTATCTGATTAAGTGACCTAAATGGAATGTGATTTTGATTGAAATGGCTGAATTGTGGCTGAATGTAAAAAAGAAAATATTAAACAAATAGGAGAAAATAATTTTGTAAAATTTATTAATTAATTCTTCCACTTACTAAGTGAGCAAAGTGAAAGTGGTTTCGCTCAAAAGAGCTTTCCATCCCTCAACTGATTCCACAACAGAGGAATCGCAGAAAGAAATCACATAAAATGACTTAATAAGACTCCAGCAACTGTTGCTAGGCGACTTCATCTTAGACTTTTTAGCTCTGACAGTTTCCACTTTCCACACACACACACACACGCCCACTAATTAGCATTACGGCAGTTGACACTTGAAGCATAAAGACACGACCTGGCGAGGCTTTTGTGCTTGACGCCAGCTAAGCGGCTTTAAACTTTCCAAAAACCTTCTGCCTACTCCGCCCCCCAAATAAACTGCCAAGAGAGAAAACGGATACTTCAGTAGTTTTCCGTGGTGAATCGTTCTGCTGTAATTGAAGCTTTTTCACAGACTCTACGAAATAAAAGCCACAACAAAAAATCAGCGACTTTGCTGATCCAACGCTGACAGCCAAACATACGCAATTCTCCTGACCAGGAACAGGAACTACCAAAGCAGTCACTGCCCACGAAAGCAAACACACACACATTCAGAAACACATGCATGGGGATTGAAGGCCCAACATGCTGCTAAACTAATTAACTAAGCGCAGCTGTGGCAACGTTTCAACGTTGTCGTTGTCGCTGCGGCGACCTCATCCCCGTGTCCGTGTTACCAAGGATCAGGATTTTTTCATTTTTTTTGCGCGCGCTACTAAAAGTGCGTGATGCTGTTTGACGAGGGCTAGTTTATCAGTTGTGTAGTATTTAGATCAAGCAATTCACACAAACCAAAGTATGATTTCCCTCTTCCCCTTGTTTCAAGTTATTGGCGATGACTGAATTTTGGTGTATCAGACAGCCAAGAGCACACACATACAGTAATCGGCTTTCTCTTTATATTTCACAAAAATATTGTCTTCATTGTTTTTGGTATCTACGCCGCCGTAAGCTGGCACTGCGCTTCTCTGATTACGATATTAACGGGGGTGTCACAGAAATCTCTAGAGATTTTGGCCTCGGTTGGTTTGCAAAACGCTCGAAATATCCGTCGGTGTCCCAAAACTTCAAGAGATTTCATTTTCTTATTTGAAAATGGAGTTGGAAGGTTTGTGTTCATGCTTCTGGTATTTCTCTCTCAAATCTATAAACAGGATTGTCCTTTCTGACAAAAAAAATTCCCATCTTCTAGTTATTAGTTATTTTATTGTTCAAATGGAATTATTTGATTGTTTTACATGTTTTACGATGCATTTCTTCAAAACTAATATGAAAAATAAAAAAAAAACATGTTGCGCCAATCATTAAATGTACCTTGTCAACCCTTTGCGCTTGTTGGTACTCAGAGAGCGCCACCATGTGAAGAGCGCGAGAGCTGAAGTTGAGTAGCAAGTTGATTTGTCAATATTCGGTTGGTTTCGCGAACAATTATTGAAACTCAAATTTTAATATTAAAACAATTAAAATATTTAATTCATTTGATGCAACCTATGCAGAAAAATAATTTTGTTTACATGTCCAATACCAATTTTACTTATCAAAATTGCCTTTTGGTGAATTTCGCCAAATCTCCCAACAAAACACGAGAGATTTGAAACCAACCGAAGGAGATTTCTGTGACACCGATAATTGGTTTTGGGTTGGAATTTGGTTGGAAGAGATTTCTGTGACACCGCTGTATATATAATTTTCAAGGCAAAATTCTGCTGACATACCTTATTTAGTTCCAAAGTTGAGTTTGATTCTCTGCTTAAGACTTTTTTTTTATTGTATTAAAGTTATTGACGATCAACGATCAATTAATATAAAGGAAGCAACAAAGGAAGAGGCCAAAATTTGTTTCGTTAATAACTTCGGTGTTTTACCTCAGATATCATTGTGCGTTTCAGAGTAGATAGATTTAAGGCCCAAGATAATATATATTAAGCGACGTGGTTATAACTTTAAAATTGTGGCTCTGACAGTTTTTTGCGGTTTAAGGGGGGAGGGGGGGAAATTTGGCAAATCTGAAAAATCTGCAACAATCTGCAATCATTATCAGACTTAGTGGTCAGAAAGCGTGACACAGTTTTTAGAATTGTATGTAAGCCTTGGATGATGACTTTTATGTCTCAACTAAGAAATAGAATGGGGGAAAAAACAATGAGATTTCAAAATAATAATCTAGATAATTTAGAACCAAAAAAAAGGAGTGAGTGTCGCTAGCACTAACGAGTCTTTGATGTGAAACAGGATGCTTAGCTTAAGAGCTTAAGTTCATAACAAAGGCTCTCTCAATTCTATATAAATGAGCAAGGGCTGAAATGAGCAATGACCAGAAACAAGATCACTTACTTGAGAGTATCAGGAAGTTTATTCTGCTAAGATACCACCAAGATCCCAATCATTTCCCTTCCAGATCCCACCCAGATCTCTCTCGGACTCTACCCAGATACCACACAAATCCCAACTAGACCCCAACAAGATCCTACTCAGATCCATCCTAAGACCCATCGAGATCACACAAAGGTTTTACCCAGATCCAACCAAGATCCCATCCAGATCCCACCCACATCCCCTCCAGACTCTACCCAAATCCTAACCAAATCTCACCCAGATCCCACTCCGATCTCACTCAGAACCCTCCCAGATCCCGCCCGGATCCCACCCAGATCCTACCCAGACTCCACCCAGATCTCACCTAGATCCCGCCAAGATCCCACCCAGATCCCAGCTAGATCCCAGTCAAATCCTACCCAGATCCCACCCAGATCTCACCCCGATACCACCCAGATCTCGCCCATAAAGACTCCACCCAAACCCCTCTCAAATACCACCAGATCCCACTAAGATCCCATCAAAATCTCACCCAGATCTTTCCCAGAACCCACCCAGTTGCCCCTTTTCAGCATCTTTCCTACTTCTTCACTTTCCCCATCTGCCCATCCTCTTATGTCTGTGTCGGGAAACTCCTCAAAACAACAACACAAAATATGAACGACGTCAGCGTCACGTGACGCTGAAATCAAATTTTACTCCTACTAAATCGTCCGTACCGAAATTAAAGATGTTTCACAACAACAAAAGCTTATGATTTAGTACTTACCCGAACCGGAACCAAAACTCAAATACTACTCGATCTGATGCTTAACGCAACGATGTGAAAGTTAAAATTTATTTGTCTAACCCAAACCCAGTCGATGCAGGCTCCCCTTGGCAGACATGTTGACTACTAATACACTTAGGGAAAAATCGCAAAGTAAAAAGTACGCCGTTTTCCAATTCAAACTCAGAGCAGGAACCCATATTTTGAATATTTTTGAAACCGAAAACAGCATGAAACTTGTACCACTCCAGTTTCCAATCTGAATGCAACAACTACATTGCAAGGCGAACAATTAATTTTGGGCAAATTTTCTTGGCGTTTTTTCGGACCGAAAAATCAAAAAAATTTAATTTAATGTTGCATTGACGTCTTAAGGTTTTTGAAATAAAAATACTCATACGACATGTTCCTCAAATATAAGTCTTAACACCGAAACTATTAGTTGATACCTATTAATGTCATCTATTGAAATAACAAAATAATAGTAGTGTTTTGTTATTTTCAAATTCAAATAGTGTTTAAATAAAATCAATGAAACCAATATATCATAATAGTCAACACTGCGTATGAGTTATTAAATATTATAAACTCAACTTTTTTTACTTTTGATTTTTTTATGTTTATTATACACCAAAAAGCATTAGATAGGGGGGTAAGACCAAGACCTTAAAAATTGTATAGTCAGGGGTTCAATCTAGTCAAAGTGTAATAACTAAAATTTCAGAGCATTTTTCACTCAGTGTAGATATTTATTTTATTTTGTGAGGTTTAACTACTGAGCAATACAAGAGTGATGAAAGTGTTCGAATTTCATATTTTGGACAAACCAAGCGAGTTGCCTTAATTGGGATGATGCTAACGTACAAGAGGTTCTTTTTGCTTTCTTCTCCTCAGCTTCGGCAAGCGTACGGCTCGTCTATGTGTAAATGTCTTCGACCCCTGGGGGGATCTGGTAACCATCGCTGATCTATATCCTTTGCTCCTTTTGGTTTCAATCAAGATCTTCAGTTTTGAAATTTTTGAACACTTCCGTGATGTGAGAATTGTGGCTTGAGCTTTCATTTCTAGCTTAGCGATTAATTCTTTAATCGGAGCATGGGCCTCCAGTGCATCCCACTTAAAAAGCTTCAAAGTTTTCAAACCGCCCTCGTTTTTGGTCTGTCTGTCAAATGTGTTTTTTGTATTTGTATTTGTGAGAGGGCATTAGGCCTCAGTTCCTGTACACCGCCGGGTGAAGTTGGGGCGGCGGCTCGGGCAATTTGCAGTTGCCAACTCTGCACTCACTTGTTTGGCAATTAATTTGCCGGCGTCTGTTATTTCTTTCCCTCTGCATGAGTGTTTGCAATCTAAACACGGTTATTCGCTAATTAGCAAAAAACAAGCACACACACACACACACTCGCACAGTCGCACTCCCGAGGCTGGAAGCGGCAAAGTAACATTTCCCTGTGGTTCGCTGTTTGTTTTCCGAGGTGCTTGGCCTCGTTGCCATTTTTATTGGCGCTCGTGTTTTTTTTCGCACTTTGCCATAAAATTAGGTCGCCTTGTAATTAGCTGCTGTTGCTTTAATTTGGGTTCGGGGGAATAAACAATTTTTGAAATTTGATTAATTGAAATATTTCTCATAAAAAGTAGAGGTTCACTTTACTTGATTGCGCACAGAATTTGGCCAACTTGTTGTATGAGTAAACACTTGAAAATGCTTCAAAACTGAACCTATTAGAATATTTTCATCAAATAGTTTTCCAGTGGCTTCGTCTTGTTGTTTATTAAAATGCCTGAAATAATTTCCATTCGAATTTCCACATACTCAGCTTGTTGTTATTGTTGCCAAGGTGTGTGGCCCGACTTGAGTTTAGTTGAGTTTCGTTCCGCACACATGGATAATAAATATTTGCTTTGGTATTTTCATATGAAGTTTTTCTGCTGTGGTGATGGCAGGGCAACCAAAAGAGTTAAGACCTGAAGATAACTACACAAAGCGCATAGTTCATAAGTTTATGCTACTCAGCTATGCCTGGGATACATATTCCTCCTCCGAATGCCTGAAGTGCTTCAACTTTTGCTCAGCTACACTTAAATTTTTCCCATATTATTTATGCATGCACAATTTATGTGGCCATTTTTGCCACATTTCAAATTGCCAATGCTTGCTATTCAATTTGGTTTTATTTATCAAAAAAAAAAGGAAAACACTCACTTTATGCCCATAAATCTCATCCGCACTCGAATCGGGAGAAATCAATTTAATTATGTGCAGGCCGAGCTTCGGGGCGAGTGTGTTATAGCCTGCTTAAGCAACTTAATGTATTTTTTATGGAACTGAAATCTATTGAACTGCATTTGGAATATGCCGATGGAAACTTTTGCCATATCATGAATAACGATGTAATAAAATACGTGATATGAAAACCAAAATATTTATGTTGCTTCCGCTCCTCCGCTACACGATGAACTATGAGAGCCCAAGATAAGGTTGTGTGTGTGTGTGTGTGTGTGTTGGTGAGCCTTCAGACATAATTCCCCACATTTCTTGTGAATTAGCAGGCAGCTCGCCAGCCATAAACAGATTCGGAGTTGGAGCAATTGCAAAAGCGTTTATTTGCATGTTCCTGTCCCTCGGGTTTTAGAGCACAGGAATGAATGGGAGAGCAAGAGCAGTGCAAAGCTGCTGCACTCACACACACACACACACACACACACACACACAAAATATGATGAGATAATGCTGAAAAATAATAGCTCCGACTACTTTTGCCGCTGCTGGGCAATGTCTAATGTCCAACCCGACCAACAAATCCACATAGGCCGACAGCAGGAGCTGATGCTATAAAACAAGTTGCAATTTGATAAAAGTGAAAGGGACGACTAGATGATACCCCTTATACTGGTGTTTATGGAAATACTTGGGGGCAAATATTTGAACTCATTGGAGCTTATCTCGACAATGACAATGAACATAGCCAGTGTGAAAGAATCCAGTTTGAGCGAAGCTCTTTACGAAGAAAACTCTAATTTGCCGTTAGCAGCAGGAGGATTATGAGTGTGTTACTCGATACTCAGTACTCTATATTGAGTTCTTGATAATCATTACTCAGTAACTCAGTACTTGATACTATAATCAATTACTTTTATTAATAATAAATATAAATAAAAATATAATAATATAATATAATTCGGTTTATAAAAGAATGACCCATACATATATTTAAATTATTACGAACAAAGAAACTATAAAGTCTTGGAGTGAAATAATCGCTCTCAAAGGCTCTGGAGGTAATCAAAGATTTTTGAGTTATCCTAACTTGCGCTGCAGATGTGGCCTTGCCTTGGTCCCAACGCTGATGTTGCGCGTATCTTAAGTCAGGTTAACATTGTAAAACTCAAACTCAAAAACCAAATGAACGTATGGAAAAATGTAAAGCCATTTTGATACCACCTTAAAAACAAAAAAATTTTTTTAGAAAAAAATAGTGTTAGGGTCTGCGACTTAAATTCAAAGTTTGTAACTCATACGAACTGTGGCCCTACCACGTCTTTGGGAAAAATGATTTCATATACAGCCAAGCCAATATCTAAATAACATTTATGAAATATGTATTTAAAAATTTCTACTATTCTGCGCTATTCACTTCTAGATGAAAGCAAGTTTTGTCAGGATATCTTTGAAGTATGGCCTTACACGAACTTAACTTAAGTGCTGCTTATCACGGTTGCGGCCGTTCGTGCGCAAGGTCTTTTTTACGGTGCTGCTTATAGACTATCGTCCATTTGATAATTCCATAACTTTGAAGATCTTACAACAATGCAGATTACTATACTACTGTGAGCAAAAAATACCAGGAATTGGTTTATAAACCAACAAATCTCTATTTATTCTTGTGAGTTCATCCCCCTCAAGATTGTCTCCGCCGAATGCATTACACTTGTGCCTATGACTTTTTTCTTTTTCAATTTTTAAAAACATACTGCAAAGTCCTCTTCCGGTAGAGTCTTCAATTCGTTCTTCTTTTCAGATTCTATCTCGCGTCCACGGAGTGGTCGCTTGAGTTTAGCGAATGGTAGCCCAAATGGTCACTCCAAATGGTTTTCTCTATTATGTGGGTAGTATATGACTAGAAAGTTCGTGCGGACATGGCCCTTGTTGGAACCTCCTTCGTGGACCATGCTGACTTCAGCGTGGATCAACCGCATCTCTTCGTTGCAAAATGACTCGTTTCGTCGAAATTAGGACTTAGTTCAACGACCAAAAGTACATTCATTTGCTGCTCCATATTTGTTTGACGCTCGATTTAATTCAAATGTGGCAACTTTTAAAATGATACTATGAATTCGTTGACAAAATTAAGATTAGAAACTTAGAAAGCTTTTTGCAGAAGTTAAAATTCAAATTAAATTTAGATTTTTAATTTATTATGTACACTAGGGTGGACGCCGATAAAAAATATACCTGATACCATCTAAAACGATTACTTTTAGGGTGTACATAATGAATTAAAAAATCAAAAAGTTTTATATCATGTTTTAACCTCTGCGAAAAGTAATCCGCATTATTTTTCGATCCTGAAGAAGCTCATTTATAAGCAGCCCAGTAAAAGTAGACTATTCGCAGAAACGGCTGCAACCGTGATGCACAGCACTTCAGTTCAGTGTTGGACCTGACTTCAAAGATATCTTGAAAGCCTCTTAATGTACGGCTAAAACTTGCTTTCATCTAGAAGTAAACAGCGCAAAATAGTAGAAATTTTGCCGTAATATAAAATTTTTACCAAATATATTAAGTACCAAATATATTTACCTACATATTGTGTCTGTTATAAAAAAAAATATTTTTTATTGGTCATGGTACCTATTTGCCAAATGTTATGACTTCAAACCAAGTCTACGCCAACTACTGAAAAATTAAAAATGTAGGCATGGGCAACAGTACGTATGAGTGATAAACTTTAAGTCCAAGTCGCAGACCCTAAACCTTATTTTTTCTCAAAAATTTTTTTTGCTATGCGTTTTATACACAAATATGCATCGTTTAAGCGGGTATCAGTATAACGTTACATTTTTCCATATATAAAATGTCCGACCTAATGTACACCCTAAATGCAATCATTTAAAACGGTATCAGTTAAGCTTCTTCTAAAAGCTAAAGTTAGCTAGTATGAAATACATACTTTTAATTATTCTTTTAAAAATACATTAAGGATCAATAAACTAACAAATGACAGAGCAAATTGCATGTTTAAAAGAAACACAGCAGCTTTCAGGAAGAGAAGAAATCGGCCCAAAACTAATATTATTCGGTGTTTTTCAACTCCGAGCTCTATATTTTGAAAGCAATCAAATTGTAGTTTTTCAAAATCGTCAACTAACATCATAACTACTTGAACAGATCAGCTAATTGTAAAGAAATAAAGATTTATAAAAATTTTTAAATTATCGAAAATAACTATAGAGTAGGTATAGATATTTTTTAATACTCAGCCACCTTAGTTGATACTCAGACCGCGACTTTTAGTGATCTGTACTTAGTACACAGAACACACAAAATTCAACTGCTGTTACGGCACATCGCAAAAGCGGCTGATATTGCAAAGATAAGCCGTAACCAAAAGAGTCAAATGTCGTAAAGACAAAAGTTTTCCATTCATAGTTTCCCAGTCGAACGTGGCGCAGCGTACACGGCTCGTATCGTTGTCGTAGCAATTTCTCATACAAAAGGTCTCAAATTTGATGTCTATTTATGAGCAAGGCGAGGCGATGCTAGCCGTGTGCGTACGAGTTTGCGAGAGACATCGAAGAGAGAGAAGAGGGGCATATATGATGTTTTTGTCGTTGCTTCATGCAGGCTTATGGCTCTCTTCGGCAGAATACTCGCCAGCTGTTCCTTTGCGTCAATCAACAACGAATGTGTGGCTTACGGAATGTTCATAGGCACCCCTGATGTACACACTATTTACTCACGGTTTGCTATTTACAAAGTCTCTTTACGGGATTGTATCTTCACACTGTCCGTCACACTGTATCTGTCTCGCTCTCGCACATTTCATTTATACAGTGTGACCATCATCATTCGATTACCAAACCTTACCTATTCTTGCCTGCCTTATATACCCTTCCACCTACAACTGCCCAACATTGTTTTTACCCATTTTGCCTCCAGTGGCAAAAGTTGAGTTGAGTCTGGTTGCAAGTTTTGTGACAGGCAGCAGTTTAGCTGAAGCCGAGATGTTTCTGGGGACCCATTTCCATGCTCATTGCAAAAGTGCCAGCTTCTGTCTTTGTGCATATGCAAAAATATTCGCCTCTTCTACGGTTATGCTTTACCCTGCCGGGGCTTTACATATATTTAAAGTATGCTGGAACATTTGAAGGGAGAAAAAAAAAAGAAATAGAATTTACAAATAGAAATGGAAATAGAAAATAATTGTTAGGTTATTTTTCCAATGTGTGCAATGGCTTCAATAGTCGCTTATACTCAACCTTTTTTTCTGTTTTCGTTTTCATGCAACGTCGCATTAGGCAAAAGAAACAATAAAAGAACACCACATTTAAGTATAAACTCAACTCTGGCTGTCAACTTAGTTGAAATCCCTTTTGCTGTTGCGCTAAAATTCGCTTAAAGTGGTCAAGTGGCTAATTTAATGTCTGCATTTGACAACTTGACATAATGGCTCACACATACATCACACACACACACACGCAATACAATAAAGTGTAAATTGTAACATTAAATAGTCATTAGTGTCTATAGTCGTTTGACCGGAAATTAATCAAGCAATAACCGCAGTTGAAACCGTTTGCTATTTGACCAACTCGCTCAACCGTTGTTTCACACATTCACACACACACAAACACACACCCACTTACACAGTGAAAACACTGAGAAGGGTTCGTGTTTGAGCAAGGTTTTGTACATATCATTAAACATACAAACTGATTTCGCCTTGTAGATATGTCAAACAAGTGACGGAAACTGTTTATTATTGCCTCATTGCCAGCTGCAAACGGAAAAGGATAAAGGATGTGTCAGGCCAGGGCGCAGGGCGTATTGAAATTTGGACACAGGAAGTCGATTGTCTGTTTAAATTGATGATAAATTTAAATGTGCGATTTTTGTGAGTTTCACAAAAAATTAACTCTGCTTTTTCGCATTGATTAATGAATACCGAAACTTGATAAAAAATTAAAATTTTATGTTAATTAACTAAGGATTAACATTAATGTTAACATTAAAAAAAATAAAGCCGAAAAGTATGCAACATTATTTGACACAAGTTGTCAAGGCACTTTCAAGCTTCCTTCTTCTCCCCTAGCTGCATAGACAGACCTTTAGAAAGCTATATGTCTCCTTCCTTTTCATTAAACTAATATATTCTCAGTTGCCAGTGGCAACTTCTCTGCTCACATTGCCCACATCTGGTCTATCTAACTGTCTAATCATTTTAACAATCACTTCAAACACTTCACCAACTAACACCCAATAAAGCATCAAATTCTCGGTTGGATAAAAATATATCTTAAACTGCAATAATTTTCCACTTTATCGTTTCCTTGCACACTCATAGCTCAACATAAAATAAAGCCCAAGAAATGAACCATGACCTTAAAAACCGGAACTTTCCACAGCACAAATAAAAAAAACCAAAACACAAAGACAAGTCAGTGCAGGGCGATGATTGCCCACACACACACACACACACACAAACATCTGCAGACAAGAGCAATTGTGCTCAAGTACCAACAAAAAAGCATCCTCACTCACACACACACAAACACACCAATACTTGTAGATATGTACTTCCACATCCGGTGGCTAACTTCCGTGTGTCAAGAAGCGCTCAAGCATTCATTTATGAATTTTTATTATTTTATTTATGTGTCCAGCTTCCATCTTTTTTTCTGCTTTTGGTAGTATTTTTTGGACAACTATTGCTTAAAGTGTGGCTAAGATATGACCTCAAGATCAAAGTGAGAAATATCTGCAACAAAATGTAAACAAAAGTTCCATAGCAGGAAATCGTCTATCCGAAATCCGATTTTAATTAAAATCGTTTCGTGTTGTCGACAACAGGAAGGAAACAGGTTGAGGGCAGTCAAGGTAAACAGACACACTCTTACACACACACACACACGGCAATCAGACAGGGCAGGATGTTACCTACCCAGACATACAACTTATTGAACTTTTGCGGCATGTCAAGTGAGGCGTTTGTAACGCACAAATGAACCTGCATTTTACCTCAGAAATTGCTACTAAGTAAATTGATGAAATTGCTGTTATATTTTTATGGCAAAAAAATAAAGAGTCACATAAAGCGTGCAAGAATGAGCAATAGTTGCTTTATAGGGAATTAAATGAAGTTTTTATTTCTTGAAATTTTCAGGTGGGAAGTTTCTTGCTATCAGGTCTAACCATATAGGTTTTTGGACTAAACTTCTTTTAATTTATGCGACTGTTTTTACGACTCTTATAATAAGAAAACTAGCAAGTTGCAGCCGTCTCCAGGTCACGTTGTGTTAACTTTACTTTATGCAGGCACAGGAACGTACAGCTGTTTCATGAACTTCCCAGTTAAATCTTCAACGGTCTTTGCAAGCAAGAAAAGAAAGTTAAGGTTCATATTGATATCCGCTGGATAAAATTATTTTTAAAAATATGTCTTCCATATCAATTAATATCATAGCTCGCAAATAAATCTCACTTAAATACAGAAACAGTCAAAGCACACAAGTTCTCTCACCGAGCCGAACACTTATCTGCCCCGCTCTTGTTTATTTTTTGTTTCGTAAATTCGGAAAAATTTCTAGTTACCGTAATACAAAACCAAACTTCTAAATTTTAAGGTTTAATACTGGCGCCGTGGGTTTAAAGTTGCTTAACGTAAAAGGGGACCTTAATGACATTTGGGATTCATTGAACTAAAACCTTAGAATTGCTTCTGGGTTAGGAATTCTTTTAAGCTTTTATGCCGTAGAATCTTGAAGTACAATCTAGTAGCATCCGCATTATATATGCAATCTGTTTGAGTTTGCGGCAAAAGATTTGAGTAAAAAGCAGCTCATTTGCAGTATTATATTTCTGGATTCTCTATCAATATTTGCAAAGTTAATAGAATTTAGTTTTGCACCAACGCTGACGACCGCTCCATTCTAAAGCATACAACCGTGTTTCCAATTCCTTTACGATTTTATTATAAACGTTCGATCTTTGAACTCTATGTTAATAAGATTTTATGGAAAGTGTAACTTATATCTACGGTTACTAGATCCGCTTTCAGTTAAAGGTGATTTGCTCAAGCAGTTGAAACCGACAGCTCAATGACAAGTGTATTCAATTCGTAGAAAAGTGAAACCTTGATCTAGTACCCACATATTTCATTTACACCTTCCATTCAAATTTGTAAGAGTAAAATGACCAATTCAAACGTTTATACGAAAACCGATGTGGAATTGAGAATAGACCTGATAGTCTTCATTTAGGTTTAAGGCGTGCTCTTTTGCCTTAGCGCGAGTAAGACTGGACTACCAACAATTCCGTGTTGATAGCGGATTTGGTTAATCTATGACAACAGTGCTATCTTTAAGATGAGTGGTTACAACACCTCGCTTGCTATGTTTTAAATGCACGAGATGTTGCGAAGCCTTGCTTTATCTTTCGTAGCAAGCATCTTTTGATAGTTGTTAGTTTTTAAGTCATTAAAAATGTGTGGTTGTGTGCTTACAACCGATTAAAATAGTGCGCAAAAATTTCAAATTTGATAAGTAATGTTTGCATATAAGCGATATTTGCTTATAAGCGACTTGCATACAAGCAATTAAATTCTTATATCAAAATTGTGCATAATGCTCTAAAATGTTCAATTTTTGCAATTAACCGGTATTTGCATATAAGCGGCTCGTCATATAACCGATATTAACTATAATTAAAAAAGTATGATTTTTAAAGCATTAAGCAATAACAAAAATAAATATTTTCTGCATGACAGAAAATCCACCCACTTGTGTGAAAATTGGTTGGGTAAATTTTCAGCTGATTAGCTTCAAACTTAATTTAAAATATAACACTGAAAAATATGGAATAAATGATTTACAAAGCCGTAAATATAAGCTAGTTTATTTAAAGAGAAGGATTGTCCAACGTTGCCACGGGTAGCGCGTCGATATTCGATTTTTCAAGTATAATTATTTATTATTTTTATTTAAGGCCTAATTTCAGTTTTAAACTTTATCTATCAAACACAACATATGCTTATCAATTAATTCCCGCAATTTAGCAGTTTCTTTTAATTTAGCTTTTAAATAAAAGTTCTCATTGTTTTACATTAAAGCTTGGTTATATATTCATATACATACATTAAAACGTAGTGAAAGTAACGCTTATTAGCAACCTGCCCTTAGTAACCTACACCTGTCTTTCGTGCAGCAAAACCAAAAATGTTCACAAATGTTCAAGTCCCACTTATTTTTTCTGTCAGCTTGAGTTCATGTTGTTTAAAAATTTCAAAGAGTCACCTATGCTACCCTTGAATGTTCAGGACTTTTTAGGCGCAATGTCAGCAACCAAACTGAAGCTGTTTTTTGTTTGGCTCAACGAACAAAGAAGATTTTGGTCTTAAGAAATTATTTTTTGATACAGTTTGAAATAAAATAACCTTAAGTAAGCTGGATCGTATCGAAATTCTTGAAAGCATGCGAGACTTTAACAATGGGCTTGTTCACACGGCAGAATTTCTTCCCAGCTATGGACCTGTTGCGATCATCGAAGATCAGTTCGGAGTTCATCCATAGATTTTCTTTACCAATACACAGAAAAAAAAATGCCGGGAGTTTTTCACGCCTAAAAAGTGTGAATTGATCCCGACAGTAGGAATGAATTTTTAAGTTCGAGTGGGCATATTTCATTCCAAAAAGGATTGTATTTGGTACGAATCATACTTAACCACCAAATGAGAGAGTGAGATATCGAAAACCCTGAGAGCAAAAGCAAATTCGCTCTCTTTGCTTCTTCTTTCGTTGTTAGATCTGCGATTTGCCTGCAGCGTCAAGCGCTTTTGGGCTTTGCATCATTCTTTATGTGATGCTTGCAAGAAGCAGATAGATTGCAAAAGAAGTGAAAACTGTGAGAAAATAGTGAAATGGCCGATGAAAAGTGAAAAAATGGTGCACCATGTAGAGCTGAATTTGGCAGGTAAGTTCTAAGATTATTGTGTAAAGTGTTGTAATCGCTGCGGCGGTGCATGTGTTTTGTTGTATGTATGTGTTGTGTGCACGTGTGCAAGAATTTTTTCTAAATGAGCGCTCTACTCAAATACTTTCGTGTTTGTGACTGTGCGTGTAATACGTTAGTTATGTTTTTGATGTGTGTTTCTGATTTTCGGCTTGTATGTGAAGCGCATGTTCATATTTACATATGTAAAACCCGGTGTCCAAGCCAAGCCAACTAAGTATAAGGTGGTCTCGTCGGCTATAGATGTCCCTTAGCGAATGCTAGGAACAAAAACAACAACCAAGCCAAGGGACAAAATATAGCTAGCGTCGGCTGCCGACTAGACCACCTAATACTTATTTCATCATGGTCCAAAAAATGCTTTGCCTGCCTTAAATTTACATATGTATGTATAAGTGTATGCATGTGCACATGTAGTTTATTCTTTTTCGTGACTGTATGTGTGCAATGCACACTGTGCATGTTTATACTGTATGTCAAGAAAGTAACTGTTCTCTAACATTATTTTTATTATTTACAGATGCGGGTAGTAAATTTGAAGACTTAAAGCTTATCACAGCTAAAGACCTAAAAGAAGTGATCCCTTGCCTACTCGCATGGATCTTAGACAGAAGCTGACCTTGTGAAATTAGACTGAAGTGAGTAGATTTTAATATGTGTATCAAAATGGCAGCCAGATCAAGAATGTTTTTTTGTGTGTTTGCCGCAAGCCAAGCCACAGTTCGAAATACGCCATACCTCCCACAATTTCATAGATTAATTGTTCGGAACTTCTAGAAATTTAAATCTATCTAAATAATTTACCCATTTTATCTTAAAATTGTTTCTACTTGCAGCTTGAATATGAAGACGATTCGATTTCTGCCCAATCAAAAGTGGAAACCCGTCTATGCGAGAACGAGTATTTTAGCGGAATTTGTATTTCTTTGTAAAATATCAAAAAATGTGTATATATAATAATAAAAAAAATATATATAAAATCAATCTCTACCGAACTAGAATGTAATCTCTTATGGAACAAAGTGGAGTTCGGATATCGTGAACAAATCATTCTGTAGCGAGCAAAAATGTTTTCTCAAATAGGACTAAACTATGTTCGAAAAGTGTGATCAGTTCAGGTTCGGCCAGGCTAAGACCGGGACCAAAGTTTAAAAATATTTCCGTACCTAAACTATTCCTGTCGGGATTGGTTTCTGCCTTTCCAGGATCAAACCATTTTTAGTACCCTTTCGGCATAAAATGATCCCGAAAATCCCGGAATGGAATGATTTTTTTTCAGTGTACCTTATTATCTTTAAAAAAGTGTGATTCTTAAGAAGAAAAACTAAAAAAAAAATTTGTTGTATTAATTTATATATTTTCTAATTGAATAAAAATGAAATTTAGTTGGTCCTCAAGCAAAAAATAATTTTTTTTTTTAATATTTTTGGTCTTTGCATTCAAACTACTTAACTGTCCTTAAGACAATGTTCAACGCGATTGTTGAAAATTCAATAAGCTTTCGATACATATCGGTGTAGCTCAAAATGTAAGTATATCTACCAAAAAAAATTTTACTAATCTTAATAATTAAAAAAAAAATGATTATTTTTTTTTATGTTTTTAATTTTTTTTTACTCCAACATTAAAAAAGTTGTGAAATCTTTTTGACATTTTGAAAAAAATTTCATTGTTTTGAAAAAAAAGAATTATTAAAAACTTTTTGTAAAATTTTGTTTTTGCTTTTATTTCTAATCTAATCTATTCTCATTTACTTTGGAAAATTCAAGTTTGGTCATTTCCCATACTGTAGGGTAGGTCCAGAACTACGAGAGCGAGGTTGCCTTCCAAATCTTGAATCGTAGCTGGAATATCGACGAAAACGTGTGAACTCACTTAACCCCACTGAAACAAGTGCACTGGTGCGATATCACATGATCTAAGAGACCAGTTGACATATCCAGAACGCGAAATAAGCTGTTTTCTCAATAAAGCCATTGTTGTTTGTCTGAATTCAAATGTCGTCGTCATTTATCATGGTGCGGTAGCGCTCGCCATTAACTGTTATGTTCCTTCTGACCTCATTGATCACGCCAATCAGTGCATTTTTGTAGAGAGTCTCTTTAGGTTGCTCGTCTGCCCAAATGCGGCAATTTTGTTTATTAACGTATCCATTTAGCCAGAAATTTGTCTCGCCACAAAGTTTTGCGAAAACATCGGAACTTCATTGAGCTGTTTCTTAACAAAAATAAGTGATATCTAATAAAAGAATATCCAACAGGATATGACTATGAAGCATTGCCTACGATCTTAAATGTAGTTTGTCCACCCTAAAGATTAAAAAAGCAGCGTAAATTGGCTTAAATTAAAAATGTGGTTTCCCCACAGCCCATTGTAAATGCCAAAATAACCCAATTAGTGGCCATAAAATGGCTAAATGACCACCACTGCTGGAGTCAAATGTTAGACGTTGATATTCATATATGAGCTGACAGTTGAGTAACGCTAAGTAAACACAAACACACACTCACACACTCCGACACCAACACCCGCGCTCGTTGATTGCTCAAAACCAAAGTCAGCCAACCATGCGACCAACAACTAGCAACAAGCCAGCTGGAGGAGCAGAAGGAGACGCTGTGGGGAACAAATGTGGCTACATTTTGTGGCAGGCGACGCATGGCCATGTCAACAGCGTACCACTACAGAGAGATAGACGCCCATAAATATGAATGCAGATGCCGGGGATGGGGATGGGGATGGACGGAAACGGAGCTGGGGTCCAGCTTGTTATTTACAGCCGGCTGTGAGATCTTGTGGCATAATTTAAGCACCTTGTTTAGCCACTGTTTATGGTTTGTGTGTGTGTTGGTGTGACTCAACGTTTTGAGGTCATGGGGTCAATGATGGCTGGCGCTTTCCATGACATACATCGGGGGACAACTGGCTGGCACTTTAAATAATTTATAAATACTTGGCCATAAAAAGGATTTTCCGTTTAACTTGGACACGCCCCGTTTCATTTCCCTCTCTCCTTCTGCGGGCCTTGCAAACAAATCGAGGCGACAAAAGTTACAATTCGGCTGCGATTTGGCTGCTGTCAGCATAAAATTTGTGTTTCTTCTATTTATTTTGTATTTTTTTGCCTTGGTTTGGCGTATGAAATTGTAAAATACCCACCAAGTTGGCATTATGCAAACAAGTCGTATCCTGGTATGCAGGCCCCCCTTAACCCGTTCTGCCATTTTACGTGCTGTGCGCGAGTTTCTCGCACTTTTTTAAAGTTGAGAATTTCGCAAACATCGGCACATCTGAGGTTACCACCTGCTGACAGGCTGACAGGTGGAAAGGGTTTGTTGTTGTTTTTGTTTTTTAGCCATTTATGACTTTTAAAGTGACATGAAAAGTTTTTGGAAATTCACAAAAATTAAAATTATTTCTAATGGATGCCTTAATTACCACTCAGTTACGTTGCTTTCAGAAGCCATTGACACAAATCGCAGAAATCTCACAAATGGCAAGCATATCATATTGCTCATACGCCGCGTAAGCCATTAAATATGCATTTGCTGATATCGCCAAAGCCGTAACGAAAACAGCTTATGCGGCATTTGTCGCCCCTCGTGCGTGTGTGAGTGTGTGCGTGTGTGTGGGCTTGGGGTTGACGGTCGTAAAGTAAGAAAAACAAAAACAATAGAATTTAAATGATTTTAATGCGTCCATTGAATTTTATGGAAGCCGACGCCGGCTCGCCTCGTCTCGCATTTTGGCGCTTTGTTATGAATACCAAAAGCAGTCACCAGACCCAACACCAGCCACAGTCACTGGCGGCTTTTCATTGGCACTGACAATAATAATAATTGTCAATTGCAGCAGCTGTCGCATGCGAAGCTTTTTTCATATTCAATTTCAAATGAAATTTTCATGTCACAGCAGCCCACCCACCCAGCGCATACGGTGTAAATTTCACGTTAGCTCCTGTAGCCAACTTAATTCCATGGAAAATCTTTTGCATACTTTCGGGCAGCTGTTAGTTTTTTTTTCCCTCACACCGAATATTATTTAACAATCTATTTTCGAGTGCCTACAATTTTTCAATGTGTGTGAGTGCGAGGAGATGAAGATATGTGCGGTTTTTGTGGCTTTCTGTTTTTTTTTTTGCCCAGCTCAGCTATTTTGGTATTAGGTTGAGCTGCTTTTGAGTTTTGCGCTGCTTTCCATGGTATTTGCATATAGTACGAGCCGGTCCTTGTTCACGTTTAGTCGCATATTTTGATTAGAAATAGCTTGAGGTTAGTTTCCTAGCTTGTTGGTTCCTCGTTGCTTGTTTATTTTATTTTTTTTTTTTTTGGGAAGGTGTGGTGTGGGGAGGGAGAGGGGCTGGGAATTGGGTCAGTTTGTGCGTGTGGCAAATGGAATTGATTTTGTATCATTTTTTATTTGAGCCATAGAAAGCAATATGTAAATAGTTTAAACTTTTCGCAAGGGTTTGAAAAGCTAAGAAATGCCTCTAAGCTCAAATATTAATAAGACGAATTTTATAATGCAAAGACTAATAGGCAGTCATCGAAATACTTTAAGGAATTAGGTAAAGGAAAGCTTAGGCTCTGCCTAAAACAGAAGTCAACCCTAACGATCTAGTTCTAAAAATTGTGCTATCATCTATACCTGAAATCACAAGTAATACATAACTTAATAGTCCATCTTGTATAAAATGTGATAGTTGCTTTAGTTTTTCGTGTGTGAGTGTGAAGTCTTAAAATTGATTGTTCATTTAAAATCAAATTTTATGCTATGTATTCAAATAATTCTACCTAAGCTACTAACGCACATAACCCATGTATTCAATGCTGTTTTGACAATCTCAGTTTTCCCAGATTGTGGAAAGTTTCAAAGTAATGCTGACTATAGACCAATATCTGCTCTGTCGTTCTTATCCAAGGTTCTTAAGCATCTTATGACGACTCAAATGAATTTGTTCATAACCAAAAATTATCTATTTAATGCAGGGATGCAAACCACTTGGAAATAAGGACTGGTTCGGTTCAGTGGTTCACACAGTTTTTGAACCGCCGGTTCGGTTCATTGCATGGTTTTTTGGGCTTACTGAACCGCGGTTACGGTTCGGTTCGGTTCGGTTTGCTCTTTTTTCATTTAAATAACTAAAGAACAAGTATTCGAATTATTCATTACCAAAGACTTAGGTTTTCAGTTAATCGGGCGACGGCAATTTCCGTATCAACGTTCTCATTTCGATTTGAAATCCTACAACTTTACATATCAAGTGAAGAAAACATCTTTGGTCAAACTCCAATGTGGAAAATGTTCATTCTACTGACACTTGTGTGGGTGAAACTGCTAACACTATTCAAGATATGCTTAAGCTGATTTTTCTGATAAATATTCCAACATTTAATAATCTGTAGGTAAACGCTAACAATCGTTACTTTTACTTTTTCATGGAATTGAATCCCTGTTATTGAGTTGTTTGACAAGCAATACCAACTCGCCTTTTCTTATCGAGTTCAAAGAAATTATCCGTCATGTTTTCAAAAACGTTTTGAATTTTGTTGTACATTAACATTAAATGAGATATAGCTACCTTTTTTCCTGATAGCAAGTTTGATTCCTGGAATCTAAGAAATCCTATTCAAAAACAGGCGGAGCTCTTTGTTGCAAAGAGTTGACAATTACTGAGCTATGTCGTCCTCCCTTTTTTTTAACATGAATTTTGTAGGCCTGCCAGCCATAGAAATACTCATTTTCTATTTCAAGCCAATCTCAATTGAAGATAAAAAGTTAACGTTTGAGTTTTAAGTAAGTTGACCTTCCACGGATAATAATGGCTTATTACAATTTTGGGTCCTTAGCAAATTTAATTAGTTTGATGTTCTTAGCTTTTTTTCAGCAACTCTGCTTTTTTTAAGTATTTTCGCAATATTTTAAAGCTAATTGCTGATTTTGCTCAATATCCGCCAGTATCTCAATACCTAGCAGAAGTGAACCGAACCGAACCATTTTATTTTTCGGTTTTTGGTTCGGTTCATCATTTTTGAAAACACACCGGTTCGGTTTAAGGTTCGGTTCACGAGCGAAAAAAACGGTTCGGTTCGGTTCAAAACCGGTTCGGTTCAGAACCGGTTTGCATCCCTGATTTAATGACAAGCAATCTGAATTTTTGTATAAAAAGAAGATGCACCACGGCTATTCTGAAGGTGACATGAGGCATTCGGAAACAAACTGACAACGGCTACAATACACTATTGACCCAACACTAATTAGAAACTAGACCAAAAAAAAATTTAGTCGTTATTTAATTTTCAAGAGTTTCGCTCTTGGAATCGTGCAAAATTCGTTCTCAATGTGGTTCTATAGGCATGAGAAGTGAGATAATAACGTTGGACGCGCTGTCTCAGAGAGGCAACTAATGCGCATGAGAGTGGACGGCTGTTAATTCATTTTATGTTCAACTTTAAGATTGTTCAAAAGTGATTGATTAAAGGACTGTAAATTATAAAGACAATTAAAAATAAAAAAAAAGAATAAAAAGAAAATATCCTCCTACGGGGACTTGATCCACGGCTTCAACGTTTTCTAAGCGAAAAAGATTTCCAAACGGCCACCTGATACAGCGCTTGGTTTGGCCGCGACTTTTAGCTTAGAGAGCTAAGCTGCCCGTTCAGCTGCGTATTTTTCAGTCGAAGTACCGAGTTCAAGTCCAAGAAAACTAAGTAAAAACATGTGAGAAAGTCGGTCAAGCCCGACTATAACATACTCTGTACCTGGAGTAGGAGCTGAACGCAGTGCTGCTGCTGTGTCTCTCTCTATCTTTATCTCAGTCTCTTTCTCTCTCTCTCTCGCTCTCTCTCTCTCTCTCTAAGATTGTGAGGTGTTGGTTGTAAAAGGGTGGGAGGGGGGTGGCGGGGAGAGCTTGGTTCACTTTTTTGCTTATAACTTGAGAACCGCTCATCCGATCTTTATTATTTCTTCAACAAATCGATACATTTTGACAATTACTAACTATCTCTAGAAGGTACAAACCATCTATCTACAAAACTGTGGAAGATTTGACGTTTTTTTCAAAATTGCGGGGGCGGGAGGGGGCGTGGCAAAAATTTAAAAAGTAACTTGATCTGCCTGCAGCTATAAGAAACATTTGTCCCATACATCTCAAAGCTCTATCTCTTACCATCTCTGCGATCTGTTTGTTCATACGGACGGACGAACAGACGGACGGACGGACTGACGGACATAGCTATATCGACTCGACTGTTGATGCTGATCAAGTATATATATACTTTATAGGGTCGGAAATGATTCCTTCTCTCTGTTACATACTTTTGCACAAACTTAATATACTTTATGTACGACGCGTCGGTCGGTCGGGTCCCGCGGTCTCGGTCGTGTCTCTCACCCCCTTCTATTATTTTTTAAGTATTTTATTCAGGGAATTATTCGTACTTGGATTAAGAACTGAAACTCTTGAATCAATGTCGGGATCAAAAACTTACTCTTGGATCAAGAATAATCACTTATACTTTACTTTTGAGAACGAACGCACTTGATTAAAGAGGGATATTCTCTATTTTTCTCAGAATGTAACCAAATGTTCTCAATGAAAATCATATAATATTTTTTGTTCACAATCTTTTAAAGAAAGATGAAACATTATTGACCTCTTCTTTTAATAAACTTCATTCATAATTATCTTCAGAATTATCTTGATAGCTTATCCGCACTCTGATTAGATTAATCAGTTTTATTATTGCTGAATTTATAATAAATGTTTCTTGAAATCGAATTTCATTCGTTCTTAATTTCGTAGTGGAATCAAAAAATTCAATCTTAAATCAAAAAACTTCTTTCTTATCGTACTTCTGATATTGAAAATTCTCGATCCAAATATTAAATGTCTACATTAAGCAGATCGGACTTCAATATCAATTTGGATGTGGTATAATTTGCTTTTCAAACTATGGTTACCCTAATCCACAACAAGATTCAATTAATCATAGCATTGGTGTAAAAATGAACCAATGTATAGTAGTAGAAGTTCTTCTTTATTAATAGAAGAATAAATATATATAGGCATGGCATTTTGCCGTGAGCCTTAAAATTTAAGTTTCACAATTCACATTTTTAATAAGCTAGAGCTACCGGAACGCCCTTCCTTCACAGCTACACCACCTACCTTCCCCGCTTGTCGCGAAATAGTAGATCTTTCACTGCTCAGGATGGAGGCCCGGGCTTCACCAATTAATAAACAAAACAAGGAAAAAATATAACAGAATTCTCTTTTAAAATGCTTCCTGCAGGATTCTTGCCCTGTATTTGTAAGCTTCTAACAGGTATTTTGCAAACAGTCTCCAAGATTGCCAGTTTAAGACTGCTACAAGCTCTTCCAATGTGTGTATTGGTCCGCCAAATTCGCTAAGCAGCAGTGTCCTAAATTTCAAGTCAAAGTTTTGGCATGATGAATTCGATCGGCCTGAACGTGTATAGAATCTTCATGCAAGGGCAATTCGATTGGGAATCTATCGATAGTTAATCGGTGTGCCCAGCTGCTCGAAGTACGAGTTAAGTTGTCTGCGTTTCCGCTTGCGCTAAGCGTTCTCTTTTCTTTTGGCCTTAGCATCGAGCAGACGTAATCTTGGTGAAAAAGTCGCATCCTTACCTATAACATCGTTGGGTGTTGAAAATAGTTATCTAGCAACGAACTAAAGAGTGCCTAGAAGAATATTTCCACGGTCACACACGGCCATTCTCAGCAAAGACAAATCTTTTGTCCGGAACCAGGTAAATACCAATAGTACAGGGTTAGGAGCATGTTAACTAATTGGCCAACTACACCCACAGGCACAACTGGCGTTCTTTTTGTTGGCCACTGGCCTTCCCTTTCAAGTTTCGGGAAGAAGATCGGACTGGGCAAGAAGCACGCAATACTTGCGGCTGCAGCCGAGCATCGGTGTTGCTGACGCCGCAAGCGTGCTGGCTCTACTGGGTACTGGTGACATTTCCATTTCGAGGATTCAAAATACGTCCACAGACGTCACCAAAAGGCAGCCTCATTGTTTGTGGACGTCACCACAACTTGCAGTATCTGTGTGCGAAGCAGCGACCATAAGATTAGTGATCATTCTGTTGACCTCACCCTACTAAAACCGCAAGGCAGTTGCGTATCGAAACTCTGCACCAGGAAGGAGTAGGATCCGTATAAAACAGAGAGCACGGGTTGACCAGAAGATATTGAAGCAGGACGCTGCAGGCGAATGATTGCGCCAAGGAAAGATTGCTGATTTGACCTAACCTCAAACAAACCAAAACTAGTGAGAACCGCAGCCCCAATGTCTGCAGCTAACTAGTGCCAATTGTGACTAGGGATATTTGTGTTTTGGTTTATTTTTGGTTTTGACCCGGCATAACTGTAATTGTTATTATTATGGCCGCACAGAAGTCAGCTGATCGATTCGTTCGCTTTTTGCTTTTGTGTATCCATTGCGTTTATACCCTGTAATATAAAAATTAAATGATAAAATCAAAAACCTAATTTGACCGAAAAAAATGAGAACCAATCGTAAAGTATTATTTTAAAGGAAAATCAATCAAACCAAACTGAAGTTAAATTAAATTGAATTGAAGTGATGACCATTATTAGTTAAGACATAGAAGTAAACCTAAATTATGATTGAAAATCTCTGAATATGGATTCTTTTTATACCGACTAGATTAGTTTATAGTTTCTACCACGATAAAAATGATGAATATTAAGTTTTCTTAAATTTTTCTCAGTTTTCTATATTAATAATATTTCCTAAAATATTCACACGGTTTGGTACCGAGTTTATCTGAATCCAAAACGATTCTGTTTATGTACGCACAAAGAATTTTGAAGTTCTATGTTTCTATTGGAAATAAAACCTTATAATTGATAATCATGAAGGGTTAAGTTTTAATATGATGGTGATGGAGTGAACGAAGTTATAGGCTTTTGGAATCAGGGATTCACTATGATCAATGGCGAAGGTGAATCAAGGTTGGGAGGGTTTAGACGCCGGCCTCGCATCTCCAACTGCGCGAGTGCCTATGATTTGATTAATGTATCCGACATCCTTTTTCTTTGTTTATTTTGATGAGAGTCATGTAAAGTTGAGTCAATAGTATTGTCAAGTAATAACAATGAGAGGAGTATAAGGCTTGTATTAGGGACTCTAAAATATTTAAACCTTGTAATGCAGTGGGATTTGTGTTTGCCAAGAACCCCCCACCCGACTGGTCGCTAGCCCCGCTAGCCGGGTCCCGTCCGGCACTCACATTTCCCCAAGGTACAGTTAGCTGAGCAACGAAGAAGCAGAGCTCGCATACAACTAAATACCGTGTTCGTTACATGTGAGATATGCCTTGCACCATGAGCGGATCCTCAGTTCGTTCAAGATTGGACAGACTGCTATGAAGTGAATCACTTCTTCGCGAGCTCTCATGTTGCAAAGGCTGCACAGCTCATTTTCAACACGTCTGAGCGGTGAATAGTTAAGCGCCAGTACCTCTGTTCTTGCTCTGCAAATATAGGAAATGGTAAAAGTGTCATAGTCTTCCTAAAGTAATTATTTTCCCCAAGCTCGTAACGTATGTAAACGCTTGTACATCTGTCGAGAAGTGCTTTCGCGGGCTCGCCTGACAATTGCCTCACGCGTTCTCTCGTTGATCGAAGCCAGTAGTGTGGATTGACTCTATTTCCAGGTGTTAGGGTCGGCTAGGTCTAGCTTCACTTCGTGTTCAGTGACCAGTTCTGTCCATTTTTGGAAGCATTGCGAAGACGACGCTATCAGTGCAGACGCTTCCATATTCGGGTACCTGTCAGCTGACAAAGACATGATTTTGTTCATGTATTTGAAATGCGCTTGTAGTGTGTGAAGGGACATCTCATGTAGGCCTGCCTCTTGGCGAATTTTTTGGAGATAGAATATTTGTTTCAGAAAGAATCTAAACATCCCCATCTTAGAATCCTCAGACTGCGGCAGCATAGCACATAATAGTTCTCGCCGTTGCCTCAAACATTTTGAACCAATGTATATTCATCTAATTAATTAAACTTAACACGAAGTGAATTTGTTTCTTATCTTTTAGCTAAAACTTCTAAAGATAAATTTTAATATATGCAAAAATAAAAGTGGAAATTCAGTATCTGAAATTTGAGCTTAGTACTTTTTCTCAAAAAAAGAGATTCCAAATGGGACCGCTTTTGGCTGCAAGATTTGTCAAACTATTATTTTATACAAATAACCGTAACCGTAACGGAAACCCAAAACAGAATTAGGTTAATAACCGTAACCAGTACCTTAACCGGAATCCCACAACCGTAACCGGAAGAACGATCGGCCAAAACAGTAACCGTAACCCAAGCCGTAATACGTTCGAGTTTTAATCTCTGTTTGTTTTTCAATGTAATTTTTGTTTAATCTAATATATTAAACTTCCTCCTGAGCTGTGCCTGCGGTTTGAATCACAAGTAGCACAATTTCTCCAACTGCTGCACTTAGACTTGTTGGACACCCAAAATGTGTGTTAATACAAATGCTAATGACCTGGTGTTTTGGGCCTCAGACCAAACAACAACAACAACAACCATATAATGGGCGCATAACAACAATATCATTAGGCAAACACAAAACAGAGGCAGCACATTAAATTGCAATTGCATGTATGTAAATGCCTCAGTCTAATTGATTTTGTTGTGGCGTGAGGAGCGCGTCAAATGCTTTCGTAATGGAATGCCATAAGTACATAAGTGAATTTGCATAAACAAGTTTCAGGCTTATTTTTTGTGTTTGTGTTGACGGCAAACTAAAAACGCATTTTTAAAGACTTTTTAAAACATTACGAGCAGGCGTCCCATTTACGTACCTGGGCAAAGTTGTTATACGTTATATGTGTTTGCTCACAAATTTCATTTTGATGATGAAGCCAATCCTTGTGTGTGTGTGCCAAGGGTTTGGCCTTAAACTAGCTGGAAGCCCCCCAGTTGAGTGGATGAGTGGCTACGGCCAGGCTCCTGCCTCGTCATTAGCATAGGATGTAGTTTGGAGTTCCAACAAGACAAGCAAACAGCAGTGCACACCATCCCACGCCCAAGCGTGTGGCCTGAGTTTGGTGGATGAAACTGAGGCATATGAGCTGTCAAAGCGGATTTTACAACACTCACTGGTTGGCTAAACAAAAACAGAAGACTAACAGAAAAGCTTGACATTTACAGTAGGGAATTTCAATACTCTTTTTGGAGGAGGAAATATTTTGAATTAAGATGGCAATGCTAACATAAAACATTTGGGCTTTATCTAACTTTATGATTGATTAATAATTTTTAATTCTTACTGACTTTTAGTTTGTTAAATTTTCAAAATATTCGTTATACAAATATTTCAATCTCTCACTATTACTATTTTTTTACTGTACATTTTTTTTTAATCGGCTCTTCTTTATTCTTCATCCAAAGGAGCCGAAAAAAGTGCAAAGGATATTTCAAAAATGGATCTTTTTTTTCTCTGGGTAGGGTTCTCTCAATTTTCTCGCATTATACTTTTAGTTTGCCGTGGCCGTATGTGGCCTAGTGGTTAGTGTGCTGGACTGCTAGGCGGGAGGTCGTGGGTTCGATCCCGCCTCTGAGCATCTAATAATAAAAGTTTTTTTCTTTCTTTAGAAAAATAGCTTTTACACATACGGTCACCTTCACCAGCTATTGGCGCCAGCTGTGAAGTAACTAGCCATAAAAAAGCAAATTCTCAAACTTTGCCGTTCGGATCCGGCGTTAAACTGTAGGTCCCTTTCTCTTGTGCGAAAAATTTAAAGCACACACGCCAAGAGATCGTGAGAAGCTTGGCTGGCCCCGTTGGAGGGGCTGTAAAGCCAACATTTACATTTACATACTTTTAGTTTTGATATTTTGGACCTTAGATATTTGGACCTTAAGAACGTTGCGGTTCTCTTGGGATTTTCAGCCACCTGGGCTTACAAGAAGGGCAATTCCGAATCCGGAAAGAAACCGTATCAAAATTGTTAAAGCCGTTTATCAGAAATCAATCTGCAACAGCATGAGGTTAGATATAATTTAAAGGCAGGAGATGGACAAAGTTAAATGATGTGGACACACTGGGACCCGACTCGTTGAGACGGCAACTCGACGGATATCTGTCCCTTAAGAGGAAGTTGGAAAAACTCTCCACCGCTAAAAGTTTATTCGCATAGCTGAATTGTCCACTGCAAATGGTCCTAAGTTTTTTAATAATTCAGATTTGTCTTGAACCGGAAAGAGGTGAGCGTTTAAATTAACCCGACCTTGCATTAAATATGTGGCAATTGACTCGATACTTCAGGGCTTCTTTGCATCTCAGTGAAATATTTGATTTCTGATTGAAGCGAAATAAATTGACTTCGAAAACATCAAATGGATCCAAAAGATGATGAAGGATAGATAACTATTCAGTCCAAATAAATACCGAAAATATCCTAAAGATTATCAAAAACTATCCTCTTTTTTTCTCAGTCTAGACCCAAACCACGGTTTAATTCGACTCCAAGACCATATTAAAGATCGAATCGTTGGCTTAAATCCATCACTAACCACTGAACAAAACTAATTATAATTCCCAATTGAATTGCATTCACTATTTTTAATTTATTAATTTAGTAGTAGTAGTAGTATTAGATTTATTTTTTTAATGTTTGCTTGGCAAAAGCCGTTTTGCACACTTTTATAATATTATTTTTTATTTATTTATTTATTTAGGGTTGACAAAGTTCTGTCAACATTACTGGGTACAATTCACAAAAAGACAGTATATTGTTTCTTACATCTAACACAGAAGAGTGAGCAGAGAAAAGATGGTAATACAAATTATAATTAATAAACAAATTTCGGAAAGGTTCATAGTGAGCAAAATTTGTTAGGCAAGGCTGTAGGTAGATCGGAGAGAAATTTTTAGTTAGGCGCGAAGGAACAGCTAGATTTATTTGGCATAACAGAGCACAAGAGTCAATATCACCTGATAAAAGTTTGCGAATAAAAAGGACACAATGGCACTTCCGAAGGTTCTTAAGAGATGGAAGATCAATTAAGAGTAATCTATGCTCGTATGGTGGAAGATGGTTGGTGGGATCCCAGTTGAGGCCGCGGAGGGCAAAAACTAAAAACTGTTTTTGAACTGATTCAAGCTGGTCTTGATATTTTTGATAATGCGGTGACCAAAGACACGACCCATATTCTAGTATTGGTCGTACCAGTGACACGAATAAATGTTTAGTCAGATACGGATCGTTAAATTCCTTGGCCCATCTTTTGATAAACCCAAGAACTCCCATAGCTTTGTTAGAGATGACAGAAATATGATTATTGAAGCTTAGTTTAGGGACAAAGCGTATGCCCAAATCGTCAACCACGTAAATGCGTTCGAGGGGTTTGTCATCAATCGTATAGTCGAAAAAATGCGGCAGTGTGCGATGAAAAGTCATACATTTACACTTTTCAGCGTTTAGAGGGAGGCAATTAACCGATGTATGCAGAGAGTTTAAGTCCAACTGAAGAAGGAGAGGAGACATCGGTTCGTTATAAGACAAGCAGAGTTTAAGGCATACATGAAGGAATGTGAGAGAAGCAAGACATTAGGGATGTCGTTAATGAAAAGATTAAAAAGTAAAGGTCCAAGATGACTTCCCTGAGGAACTCCAGAGAGTACACTGATGGACTCAGAAAGCGTCGAATTGAAACGGACACGTTGGGAACGGTCTGTCAAATAAGCCTTTATCCAGTTAAGAAGACTTGGAGGAAATCCAAGTAGATACAATTTGTGAAGAAGGAGATCATGATTGACAGAGTCGAAAGCCTTGCTAAAATCTGTATAAATTACATCCGTTTGCAGTTTATTAATATAATATATATAATATTACTAAGTACAAGGAGTATGTATAAGGAGCAAGGAGCTTAAACTATTTTATATTGTTAAAAATCCTCTGTGACAATTTTGGGCCTATATTTAAGGGCAGCAGAGAGATATGTAAGCCGCAAGCGTAATCGAATTTTCTCCGTTGAGACGATCTCTAGTTTTTTCCATTGTGAACGACCTTTCTCCAAAATATTTTAATCGTAGTTCTCCCAGAATTGAGCATTCTTAGAGGAAATGGAAGGTATCCTCCCAGGCGCTCATGTTGGAAAGCGAGCACTTCTCGTTGCTTATGTGTGGTCTACAATTTAGTGGCAGCATCTCGGATCTCGCTTGAAATATTACTTTTATAGCATCCACCGAAAAGAAATCTCTAAAGTAAATGCTTTCTCCCAGGTTGAAGTTTAGGCCTTTATGTAAAATCCGAGTTTCGCTCCGCCGAGCAGTGACCTTAAAGGCATTCCGCTGGGCTTCATCAACTCTCTCCAGTACAGTGTCGTGAGTTCTTGTCCATTCAGCTACTTTTTCTATATCGCAAATCTTACTATTAGCCTGGAATAATTTTTACCATTCTGCAATGCATAGCGACTAACTTAGGGAGCCTGTTCTGAGGAAGATTCATGATTTTTCTCATATATTTAAAATGTCTGTCCAGCGTATTGTGGTATATATATTAATATTTAATTAATCAATTTTTTTTTATTTTGTTTGGGATTTTTTAGCTGGCTCGAAATAAATGTTTTTTACGTGCTTATTAAAACACATACAAAAACGAGTTTTTGATTTTCCAATGTATTTCAAACCCCTTCGGGATTCGTCTTCAGTGCTGTAAACAATATAACACAAAAAACAACAATTTATATTACATAATTCTGCACAAAATCTTGTAAGTGTACGTACACTTCACTACGCTAATTTCATTGATTGTTGTGGTCAAGTAAATGTCTGTTATAAATGCGCGCAATTTTCTGTCTCTTGTTTGTAGTTCAGCCTTCTATGTATTGGTGTGGATATGATGTGGAGCATTTCTAAGGTACACCGTTTATTGTAATGTTGTTCTTGTTGTAAAATGCTTACAGCTGTTAGGTCAGAAGAGTGTCCGCTCTCAGTACTGTAGGCCTCAAGTGCTCTTCTTTGGATTGTTGTCTCTTTCCTTCTTTTTATGTCAGACTTGTGACTTGTGAAATAAAAAACATAGGTCGCTATCCATAAAAACATTAATCAAATTTCAGAAAATACATAAAGCGTTGACAAAAGCATATTGCATATTTTTATTCTGCAGTTTTGTTTTTGTCATATTCTGCAGGTTAGCTGGTCACACCAAAGTTAAAGTTAGATTCCAAATCAGTTGTCGGAATACACTAAATAATGTCTTTCTGATCCAAAATAATATCATATTCTTAAAATGTGATTAAGTAGTTTTAGAATGTTATTAATAATGTAAAAAATTTTTTTAATAAATACGATTTAAAAATTTTAAATTAAAATTGATATGAAATATTTAGATATATGTTAAGCGTCAAGCCGACTGAACCTAACTTTTGCACTAGATATACTGCTACCAAAATGTTACAAAAAAACCGAAAATAATTATCCTTAAGGGGTAAGATTGTCGCGGTTATGGATGATCCCGAAAACAAGCAGATCACTGATCCCAAAGACTAGCTTTTACCAACCAAAATAATCTTCCAAATCGTTGTACCCTCCTTTTTAGCACACACCTTTCATCTACACTACCCACACACAAGCCCACACACACACACGCACGCACACACACCTATTCTGAGTCGAGTGTTTGGCAAAAGGGTTTAAGTACGTGTCTCGCTGGTTGTGGTAGTTGGTGTTGTTTGTTAGTTTAACCTTGGCCAAAACTGCACTGTTGCTGCTGTTGTTGTTGTTGTTGTTGTGTTGGTGATACGTGCTGCTGCTTTGCGGCTACATTTTTGACAAGTGCGTGCTTGACGTCAGGACAAGGCCCAAAAAACCTTGTAAACATATCATATGAAGGCACACAGGCTTGTCAGTATACTCGGCTAATCTTCATTACGATAAAACGTGCAATTTTCGGCCACTTAACTTAATGCAGTCGGCTCCAAAGGCAAAATTTAATGTATGTTGATATCTTTTAGCAAAATTTCCTAGTCAATGAAATCCGGTTTTGACATAACCTCAGCTGGATTACCATCATCATCTACCAGCAAATGAACGTCTGAATATTTGATTTTGGTCAATTCTTCATAGATTTGATTATTGAGAGGTATTTCTGGATACTGAAACACAGAACCAAAAATAAATACTTAAAGGCTTAGAGAGAGAGGCAAACGAACCATTTTGGCCATTTTCCAGCAATCCAGTGCACGTTTATTTCGATTCAAGCGCAAATTAATGGTAGCCAAATAGCCCCAGACATCGGGCATGAGCACCTCCAGTTCTGTACAGCGAGCAAAATACGCAATGGCCTCTTCCAAGCGATTCAACTGCAAAATGAAAGAGTTTGATATGCAATTTATGGACATGACAGATATTTTTGCTTACATGATAGAGAGACAGTCCCTTGCCAAAATTGACCATAAAATTCTTCTTACTTTTATCCGCAGGCAAACAGATATCATAGGCCTGACTGGCCAGCTCAAAGTCACCATTTTTAAAAGCCAAACTTGCCAAACGAATGAAACTCAGTTGGAAAATTTGCTTCCAGTCGGGCTCAGAAATGTCCAAGAGAATTTTATAGTGCTCAATGGCATCATCGTAGCGTCCACGTGAGTACTCTGCATTGCCATTGACATGGGCTTGATAATAATACTGAAAAGAAGATCAATATTTACTAAAAAAAATTCTTACTCTTATTAGAAATGTGAAAGTTTGTATGCTTGTTTCTCAATCACAAGGAAATGACTAAACGATATAAATAAAAGTTTTAGACCGAACTGTCCAAAAAAGTGCGAAAGTTGCTAAGTGTTCATATATTACAAAAATAGAGGCCAGCTAACTTCGGCTCGACCGAAGTTTATATACCCTTGGAGCCTGATATATGCCTGGCAGTTTGTATGGCAGCTATACTATATAGCGGTCCGATTTCGACAAATGTTGTTGAAATTATGTAAAATCATTGAAAACTTGTAAATAAGAGCGTTGGGAGCGATAACATTGAAAACAAAAAAAAAATTCTTACTAAGACTTTATTTCAGACCTAACTTTTGTATGGCAGCTATACTATATAGTTGTCCGATTTTGACAAGGCTTGGTGAAATTATGTAAAATCATTAAAAACTTATAAATACGAGCGTTGGGAGCGATAGCACTAAAAACAAAAAAGTTTTTCTCACTAAAACTAGTTTTTCGACCGATCGTTCCTATGGCAGCTATATGCTATAGTCATCCGATCCGGCCGGTTCCGACAAATGTGCAGCGTATTTATACCAAAAGACTTCGTGCAAAGTTTGGTTGCGATAGCTTTAAAACTGACGGAGGAGATAGCATAGAAACAGACGGACGGACAGACGGACAGACGGACATGGCTATATCAACTCAGCTCGTCATGCTGATCAAGAATATATATACTTTATGTGGTCGGAGATGCTTCCTTCTATGCGTTACAAACATCCGGACAATTTTAATATACCCTCTCCAAGGGTATAAAAAATAGTATACTAAACCGTTTTAAATATTGAGAACAAGTATTATTGAGACGGGTAAATAGGAGACGTAGATCGAACAATTTAAAAAAATGGGTATATTTTTATATCTGATACACGTCATTGGTAGACAAGTAAATATAGGAGTTGTACACCGTACAATCAGTGTAAACTATCAAATGGGCGATTAAATGAACGGGTAAATAGAAGCTTTAGATCAAACGATCAATACAATCTGGAAACTTGCAAAATCGGATAATTAAATCAGGTTATGATTAGCATCAGGAAGAATTATTAATTACCCTTTCAAACACCCGAAAAGAAAGGTAATAAATACAGAAATCGAATGTGTACAACAAATGCTAAAAATAAGTGAAGAAATATATCGTAAAGAAATCATTTCAGAAATCAAGTGGCAAATTTACCAGTATACAACTTCAAAGAACTTACATCAAACATCATCTATCAAAAAAAGTGTACAGAGGCTCATGCTGTAAGCTCTAATCAAAATTTTAGTTATGAATAGTAAGCGTCAAAGTAATTCATAATAATGTTCATCCATAACAATCACAAGAATTAGCAATCAAGATTGAACATCACACTCGTTCACCACAACAATCAAACCAGATCCATCAATTTTATTGTCATCCATTTGTGCTGGTGCAGACGGCCAATGACATTCCCATGAACATTTTCCAATCTCTGATTGAGAAGAGAGGTAAACTAAGTTCTAATAAGAAACAACTACCTAAAAGTTACAGATTTCTGACATATAATTCGAAGCTTTCAGAACGATTTACTAATTTCGACTGCCTCAACAATTAAGATATTTAGCTAAACCACATACCCACAAGCACAATGAAAGACTGTTACAGTAGGATGAAGTCCACCATAACTATGTAATGTAATGGAAATGTAGAAAAGAAATTGTAACAAATTATACATTGGACCACACACATACCACCCACTTTACACCCACATCCCCCTTTCCTTCACTTCCCACATATATCACACCCACTCTCGCCCACATACCACACTTTTTTCCAACCACTTTCCACCCATATCCAAACTAAAATCAACGACAGCTCAACATAGATCGGACAAACCAACTCAGACATCAAACAACCATAGAAAAAACGATACCACCGAACTTCAAGGCAAAAACAATCCTGTAGCGAGACAACCACTACAGCAAACACTTCACTCTGGAGATGCTACATATAATAAACATACCAACAGACAAGAGACTTAGCTACAAAACGGACACTTGAAGTGGGTGGAATGTGGGTGGGAAGTGGATGGATAAGGTGGGCGGGAAGTGGTTGTGAAATGGGTTGTGGGAAGTGGTGATAAGTGGGTGTTAAGTGCGTGAGATGTGGGTGGTTTGTGGGTGGGTATTGGAAAGGAAACCTAGTTTATCGTATCGGGGATAAACATGAGATTTATATTTGTATAGACTAGAAACCAGAGGTCGCAAAATCTGCTCAACCAAAATTTTCTGCGCGGTCTGCTCACAACAAAAACCGAGAAAAATTAAACGGCATCGCTCAGTGTCTGACCAGCAACCCTCTTTTTCGTTTCTTTCGTGTTCTCGCTCTTCGGTTTCGGGTTGAGCGCAACAAACGAGTCGGTCTTTTACTGACCGCGCGAAGCGAACAGAACCGGTTGTTGTTCAGCTACTGAGAGTCAGTAAGTGAGCGAAGCAAGGAAAAAGTCAGCAAAAAAGGTTTTTATTTTTGTTGTTGCGTTTGCCTTATGTTGTTGCCTTAGAATTTCGTCACAGGCAAAGCATTAAAGAGGAAGGGAGAAGGTGATATGGCGCTCATTTGTGTGCATATGCGTATGTATAAATATCCACACGCGCAACTCACATGCATACATACATGCGCAAAAGACCATTTGCCGAGTTTTTACGACCGAAAAGGTCTAGAGTGAACACTGAGCCGAGCGAGCGACCAAAAGCGGTTGGCGGTTGAGCGAAGAGCAAGCCAAAGAAGAACGAAGTTTGTGTGTTTTTTCGCAACAGTTACGCATCGTGTCAGTGAATGAGCGGTTGTTTTCTGACAACAAGCACGAGAGAGACCGATTATTGCGACCTCTGCTAGAAACAATAAAAGACAAAACAACGGTTGTCGGTTCAGCTAGTAATGTGTGTAAAAATTTTCATTGATTTTTTTTTTGATCACATGAATGTTTAATTGTAATTGGCACTTTTTTTTTGTAGTGTCCCTGTGCATAGATGGATGCCGATGAATAACTGAAATATGTTGGATAAACAGCATACACATCTGTGTGCTTTTTTTTCGACCTCAAGCCTGCTTAAATTAAATTCAACGATTTGATATATACTAATGGTATACCTGACTTTAGACTGAAGGGCACAAAAACTTGCTAAGTCTTATAAGATTCGGATATCATGAAGATTTGATAGATAGCAACTGTAGACGCTTAAATGTTAGATCGAACTGTCCACAAAGTCGCTAAATTTTCAATATATTCCAACTAGTTGGGCTATCATGAAGAAGGGTAAATTGAAGATTAAAAATTCTGAAAATTGCAATTGTCAGTTCGTTCATTTTGTGCTTAACTTAAAGTACTAAAGGTTACATAACAACGCAGGCTATGGAAAATGGACTAAGATCAGCAAAGGTTACTGCTTTTTTTGTATACTATACACAAGATTAAGCGAAACAAATCAGCATATGCTCAGCACTTATTTAGTAGCAAAAATGTCCAACAATTGTGGTCAAAAGTTTTTTCCGTCTACAAAAAATTGCTATATAGCTGTGAGATCAAGTTTGAATCGATTGTAAGTCGCTTTATACACACTTAACCTGAAAATACTATAACTTAAGTGAACTTTTGTCTTTCCTTTTTATTCAAGCAAAAGTTTTGGGAGTTTTTTAGTCAACGCCCAGCTTTTGCAGTAGCTTCATCTATACTTATAAATCTGTAGGCCCGACTGACTGACGTATTATCAACCCACAGCCTAAACGGTTTATACTAGAGAGACCTTAGTTTAGTTATGCAGGCGCGCACTAAGAAAGAAATTTTGGAAAATTTCACCTCTTATTAGGAGAAAACGCGAAAAAATTTGGTGCTATGGACTAGGTTGTTCTGCCAAAAGCGCGCGAAAGAGAGTGAGAGCGTGTTGAGTGCGTGTATATGAGTGTGTGTTTTTTTTTTCACAAAAACAAACAATAAATCAATTTACGAATGGCCTCATATCATTTCGCAATGAAAAATGTGTTTGAAGAAGAAAAATTAACAGTGATGCCAAAACAGCTTTTTTCAACTTAGCTTTTTTCAGATACAAATCAGAGAGCAGCGGGAATTGTGACCTTTATTAAAAATGTATTTATTTTTTCCGCTTTTTAAAAAGAAAAGATAAATTTGCTTCAAGTTTTTTCTATCTTTACGAAATGAATTCTCCCTGTTTTGGTTGCCGCATAATAAAGACACATAAGTACACATGCAAAATGCGTTGATTTACATAAATTGATCAGAAAAGAATATTTTGGAGATGTAATATAAAACAAATGTTGTAAATAAAATGTCCCTTGACCCTAAATTCACTATATAGTCCTTCTGGAGAAGAATTTACCATAGTCTGTTCAGCATTTACAAGACAGGAAAGAAATAATTTTTAATTCTGGAATTTTCACTCGACTTGAAAATTTGGCTGTGTCGCTTACGACGGGACGGGATAGAATTTAATATGTTTTTTCCACGCCGTACTTAATCCTCTTTTCCCAGATTGTTTTACTTGAATCAACCGTAAGTTCGAAACTTTCTTAAAATTAAGCTTATGAAGCCAATGATATCAATTAAGAATTTGCCTTTTAACAAATAGATTACATACAAACACAGTGTTCAGAGAGCTTTACAATTTTTTCTACTTTTTTTCAAAATTTAGACGCAGACGAAGTCGCGGCGGGTTCAGCTAGTTATATAAAAGCATTCATTTGTTGTTTTGCGACTATTTTAAGTAATTTAAATCCATTTAAATTGTGTTTTCCATTTCTTACCATAAGTCTTCCAATTTCACTAGTATCGGTTGGCAAAAACCGCACCTTAAAATCATCATTTATCTGCATTTGCAGCACCTTCAATATGGTGGTAATTAAATATGTTTCGATTGGCGTAAACTCTTGAGCAATTTCCGCAAACACAATCTCTGCAAAACCATAAACTCCCAAGCGAGCAAATAATTTGAAAACCAAATAAAATTTTCTACTCATAATGCTACAATTAACATTCATCTCGAAATTGTTGGGCAAGAACCACTCATACAGGGAGCGAGGAGTGTAGGCCAGGTGTTTGCGTGGCACTTGGTAAAGATTTTCAAATTTCCAGCGTGTATATTCCATGCCCGGCATATATTTGCTATTCTTGTAGTAGCAATATAACAGCACCCAACCATCCATATCTAAATGATTTTTGCGAACAAATGCGCGCAGGTTATCCAACATTTGGGCAAAGGCATTGTTTACTCTCTCCTCATCCTTGGAATGCAGATCGAGCATGTAGTCAATGTAGACTTTTATGAGTGAACTGCAAAGATTTTAAATAATGTTGTTCATAAGTTTAGGGAGCTTAAGAACAAAACTCACGGGAAATATTCGCCACCCCAGTCACAGCCCTTGGGCTTCAGGAAATACTGTGAGGCCACACCATGGTTCAAGCATTCCACACTGTTCAGAAACATATAGAAATTAAAGAGCATTTTGTTGGTGTTATTCCTCTGGAGCTCTTCGTACAACTGATTGGCCATGGCAAACTCGCCAATGATGCACATCCAGCGCATTTCCTCCACCATGACAATTATACGCTGTTGCTCACTCTCGTGGCTGATCATAGAACTGGAGATATTTTCCCAGCTGCAGGCATTTAGCTGACGTTCAATGCGGTCTATCAGCTCTTTGTACATGTGGGTAAGCATTTCCTACAAAGGAAAACCTGTTGAGTTGGATACACTACTAATGACCCCCCCTATACCTACGCGAAATTCTATGTTGGTCTTGGTAGGCATGCGTAAGTTAAAGTCCGCACCACACAGTTTCAACAGCAGATTACTTAGATTACCCAATTGACAGCAGAAGTAATCACGTCTCTCCTCCACAGATCTCACATCACGCTTCACAATAAACGACATGATATCGGAAATGAGATTATCAAAGGATCTGTATAATTCCAAAACCACATCACGATCATCTTCGCCCACATTGAGGAATTCCATGTCGAAACAGCGACGCAATTTTGCTCTTTTAAGCATCGATTCGTTGTAATTGTCTAGAAATTCATTCCGTTGGCAAATGGGTTGAAAGAAACAAATCCGAATGGTAGCAAACATGGGACCCTTGGTCTTGGGATCGGAAATAGACGAGGTACGTGTGCCTCGGGATTTGGTAACGGGTGTCAATTCGCTGGCAAAGCGACAACAGTTTACTGTAGAAGAAAAAAAAAACAAAAGTTTATAAGAGCCTAGGTTGCCTCCAACCTATGCAGGTCCATTTCTGAATTTATGGGTTTTCGACTCTTGACTTATTGTCAAGGTCGAAAAACACTTTTTCTGCTCCGATTATCCATTAACAAATTAAGTTAAAATAACTTCAATTAAAACCAAGCTACAGAATTTCTAAAAAAAATTGCATAATTGCAAACACAAGAAAAAAGGGGTAAAACCTAATTCAAGCACCTGTTTCGTTTGTGTTCTTAATTAAGCTTTGTCGCCATGCGCTAAATTACACTTGGCAAATGCGTTCCATTTGATGGGGTGCACCCTAAAAATGAAAATGCGCAAAGGAAGCCCGAATGAATTGACGAAGTGGAAACTCTAATAACAACCCGAGCACAGTTTCCTTCTATTAAAACAGTTCCTGCATCATAAAGCCCCTGGACTTTATGCGTTTGCAAATACTTCTGAGTGAAAAAATAAAGAATTTCCACGTTTAATGCTGCCCAATGCGATTATTAAAGTAGAGGAAACATTTATGTCAGCTGGCATAACAAGTCTAAGATTATAAGTAAATTTTATGAGTAAATTTGTTTGTCATTATTTTTGCAGGAAATTCGTCTGGTTAGGGCTGCAATTCGGTTATGAACTCTGCCGGTTTGAGCCCGGAACTCCAAGACCATATTATATAAGCTGTAACCTGAACCTTGAACCAAACTAAAATTGCTGAACCTGAACCTAATTTACATTTTCAGTTAAAAAAAAAATTATAGACATTCCTTTTTTTTACTGAAGCTTCTTCGTCCATTCTGGCGACATGTCCTAGCCAGCGCAGCCGCTGTTGCTTTATGCGCGTGACCAGACAGGTGTCCCCATAGAACTTTTACGGTTCGTCATTTTTTCGAATGCGGAAATCATCGCCGACTTTTAAAGGTCCATTGATCCTCCGAATTCAAACACGCCAATCGCTGCTTCATCCGCTACTGTCACTGTCCATTCATCTGCGCCATATTGCAGGACTGGGATGATAAGCGACTTACTATATAAAGGGCTCTTTTTGCTTTTCGTGTGAGGTCTCTGCTCTTGAACTCCCTACTTAGCCTGTAGTAGCATCGGTTTGCAAGAGTGACCAGACTGATGTTGTTGTCGCCGGTAACAAAATCCTCTAAAACGTTAAAGTTATACTCTCCCATTGTAACAGATAGTCCAAGTCGCAAGGACATTCTGTCCGCGGATACTTGGTACTTCGTCTTGTCCTCATTTACCGCTAAACCCATTAGTTCAGACTCCTTTTCAATCTCTGAAAACGCCTTGCTTACTGCCCGTTTGATTTTGCCGATAATGTCAACATCATTGGCATATGCAAGTAGCATTAGATTTTTATGAATAAGTCCGCCGGTTCTGTTGGCAAGTCGGCACTTGCGCAGTATGTATTCCATCAGTAGAATAAAGAAGTAGGTCTTTTCCAGGATTTGTCGTAATGTGAAAATCTGGTCTGTGGTGGATTTACCAGGTCTAAAGCCACACTGATAAGGTCCTATCAGTGTATCAATAAGCGGCTTTAGACGTTCACAAGAACCTTATATGCAATGGAGAGGAGACTGATCCCGCGGTAATTGGCGCAAACTGCAGGGTCTCCATTTTTAAAGGTTGGACAGAAAACACTTAGATTCCAATCGTCGGGCATGCTTTCGTCCACCCATATACGGCACAGAAGTTGGTGCATGCACCTTACCAATTCTTCGCCTCCAGCCTTGAACAATTCAGCGGGCAGCTCATCAGCGCCTGGCGACTTGATATTTTTTAGCCCTCGTATGGACAGACTTCCTGTTGGGTCGGCGGGTCTATCTGTATCTTGTCGATTGGTGGCATCGTAACTCCGCTAGGGGCGGCATCATGTTCGTCATAGCCTCCCAGTAGGTTGGAGAAGTAACTTCTCAATTTGTATAGTGCCACTTGCGGATCTGTGACCAGATTCTCGTGTTCGTCTTTGCAATGTGCGACTCTGGGCTTGATACCTTCTGTTAATTGCTTAATCTTTTGGTAAAATGTTTGAGTCTCACTCATGCCGAATAACATCTCAACTTCCTCGTGCATGCACCTTTGCTGCTAAAAGGGCGCTTCTCTTCTTTCCTTTTCTTCCGGTAAAAGTCCTTAACAGCCTTCGCTTTCGTCTGCAAAAATGTCTTGTCGACATAGTTTTTCTCTGCAGTAGCGCGTCGGCACTCCTCATCGTACCAAGACCGCCTTTGAGGGGACTCGGAGTACCCGAGTGTCTCCGCGGCAGCCGCTCCCATGCAGTGAGAAGAATAAGTTATATAAGTTAATTTTGACATTACTCGAGTAATACTGTTATTCCTCTTTGCCACAGATGTATTGGAGGTTTAAGCCCAGTTGCCTAGAAAGTTAACTAGTCGGCACGAGCTTATATTAAAGTGATAAAAAGTCTAATGTATTTATTTGAATTTTATTTGAATACGGCACAATCATCTTCGAAGCAATACTGATTAGGGAATGATCAATCTAACGGTAACGTACTTTTCGTCGCTGAATTTCTTAATGATTTCTTTCAAAAGTTTTATATAAGATTTATAAAATCACAACTATTTATCTCTCTGGATTTGATCATTTCCGGTACACTGCCCCATTTGGCATGCTCGCAGCGTTCTAGTAACACTGTTGATATGTAGTGTCCGTTTTCAAAATAAAGGGAAATTTTCAATAAGGGAAACTTTTTAACCCACCCACGCTTAAGCTAAAATTGCACTGACCAATGAGGTCAAGCCACGTAGGCTTGCGATCAGACCATTGTCCAGTTACATCAAGAGGAAGAAGGCCAAAGCTTTACTCTGATCGATATATACCCACGCCTTTGGTACACGTGAAGTTATTCGAGAAATTATTTTACAATGAAGCAGACGTGTTTATGGTGGTGGAATTAAAATATTGTTAAAGGTTAACTAACCTAGTCCAGTTAAAGTATCCAACAATTAAAGCGAGTTAAAAGTCTCTATCTCGGCACCTAACCGTCTAATAAAAAAAGTGCTAGTGATTTGTTGTGTGATCGAAGGTAAAAGAAAGAATAAGTGAACTGTTTGATTCTAATGTAGCTCTTTATTATAATCCTCATTTGGGTCCTGCGGGACGAGGAGATCATTTCAAAGCTCTTGTGGTGGCTGCAACACGGCTACATTGGTCAGGTGGCGATACCGCCTTTTATGAAAACGCCCTAATATCACTCGGCTTAAGCTCTAGTGCACGTAAAATTGCTTGTGTACAAACTGGACAGACGAGCCTCCTAGAAGACATCATTCACCACGGAGGCAGTCAAGATCCACATGCTTCTAACTACCTTGGACGAATCTAACCCGCACTGTCTTCTAAGTGATCAGAATATTGTTGCGTAACTACTCTGTCGCCACGAGGCGATCATTACCTCACTCATACATGCGGCTATATTTTATTGAACTGGCGCCACTGTAAATGATCTGAGTAGCAAGCCCGCCTAACACACACACCCATTCATGGCAGTTTTCGGAGTTTTGTTTAGATTTAAAATTTTCAAGTTCAAGATCAAGATAATGAAGTTATCAGCTGTTGCAAAGCTCATTATTCAATTATTTTCTTTGTAAAGATATATTCTTGCTGCTGATGTTAATATTCAACAACCGTGGTTGAAAATCTATTAGAAGTTTTGTTAATATATAAGTCTGAGCATACGATGCTGAAATGTATGAGTTTGGTAGTCAATGAAATTTCGAGTCGGTATATATATTTATGAATTCTTAATTTGATTAACAGCCTTTACACCTGTCATCTTTATCTTGGGCCCAACGATACGACGATGAGAAAATATTATGAAGGCATTGTGAGTACATGCTAACTGTTTTAAAACCTAAGTAATTTGAGTTTATTTATACGTATATATATATTCGACTTATTACCAATTTATCATTTTATACAATGGCTATCTTACTGATCTTAAATTGAAACTCTATTTTGTATAATTATACTACTTATCTACTTAGTTAATATTATCTGTCTTAAAAAAATGAAACCTTGGATCAATATGAATTTAAACCGAATACATTAGTTGTGAAATGAATACCTAAACCTTTTGTGTCTGTCAAGTACTCATGCTGAAATCTTATAGGAAAATGTGGTAAAGAAATTTAAATCTTTGCGATGGGACGATACCAAGAATCATAGTATTGTCATGGAATGGTGGGTAAAGAAGAGGGACGACTAACATCTAAGTTCAGTGGATTTAAATAGGCAAGTCGGCGCCCAGATAATTGTTTTTAAAACACCCTTTATATTCCCTTTTTAACTTCGATTTAGGTATAGTAACCGCCCATTTATTAATGTGTTAGTGTGCAACCGTACAGTTCAGGCGAGTAAGAACCCCGACAATCCGGCGAGCTAGAACCGAGCATAGCGAGAGTGCGCTACTCCTCCTGACTGTACACCGGTTTCCTGATTCAGTATATTTCCACCAATTGAAAGGGGACCAAACTCTTTCCTTGAAAGAGCCAGAGTAATTCGACTGCACACCGGTACACTACAGATACTGTAGTTGTATCAATTTTAATGAAATAGTTTTTTAACATTTTGCTTTACATGTCCAGAGCACAAAACAAAAACAAACGAAAACAAAAATATTACCGAAAAATATTCGATTTCTGATATATCGCCTCGGAAAAACATGCAATATCGATATTTCGATATATCGAAAATATTTTTACATTCCTAATTTTGGGCTTTTTGATTTTGCTCCGGCTTCAGTTATCAAAAGCAGAAATGAAACTTATTGCTGTATTTTAATCACTCTCCTCAAAGTCCTTAAATTATAGAAAGTTCTGAATATTATTTTGAATATTTATCACAGAAATTGAGTTTCAATTAATTTTGACTAATACTTTGAAAAAATGCATTCGGTTTTGCATCCCAGCTTCTTGTTATATCTGAAATAAAAGAGCGTTCCGGCGCTAAAATAAGGATTATTTTATGGTAGCTAACACCAATTTAAGGTGCTTTATATTGTACCTGAAGGTCGAAATACGCAACAAAAAACCATCACTCTCAACATATACTCCAAGTTATAAGCAAGTCTACCATCCGACTTAGCATCGTACACCGAAGAAGTAATTTAGTTAAAATTTTAGGGTCCCTTGTCCACGGTTTGGAAACAGTTTCGGTCATATAATAATAATCTCAACACGATTTATCATCTCTCAACTAATCAAACCACTTACTGATCTCTGTATAGCTTCAGCTTAAAAATCTGATGGCGGAATTATTAAAAAAAAAAAGAGTGTGTGTCATGAGACGCACGGTACGAGCGAAGCTCTTTACGAGGAATCCGATTTAAGTAATGGAAAAAGACACATTTGGATTCTGTATAAATAAATTATCAAATATTAGGTCATTCTCAAATCACTGTAAAGTCACTGTTTAGTCACTGTTAAGTCACTGTTAATGCACTGTTAAGTCACTGTTAAGTTACTGTTAAGGCACTGTTAAGTCACTGTTAAGTCACTGTTAATTCACTGTTAAGTCGCTGTTAAGTCACTATTAAGTCACTATTAAGTCACTGTTAAGTCACTATTAAGTCACCGTTAAATCACTGTTAGCTTACTGTTAAGTCGCTGTTAGGCGACTGTTATGTCGCTGTTAAGTCACTGTTAAGTCACTGTCAAGTCACTTTTAAGTCACTGTTAAGTCCACCAGATCTTCACCATATTCCCAACAGATCCAAACCTGATCCCCACCAGATCCCACCAGATCTCCACCAGAGCCCCACCAGATCCCCCTAAATCCCTATCAGATCCCCACCAGATCTCCACCTGATACCCACCTGGTTCCCATCAGATTCCCACCAGATCCCTACCCAATCCCCACCAGATCCCTACCTGATCCACACCAGATCCAAACCAGAGCTCACTAGGTCCCTACCAAATAAACACCAGTTCCCCACCACATCACCACCAGAACCTCACCAGATCAGCACCAAATCCCCGCCAGATCCCCGCCAGATCCTCACCAAATCTTCACCTTATCCCCACCAGGTCCCTGCCAAATACCCATCACCTCGGAGGTGACACCTCCCCCTACTTGCACCTCAAACTATCCCACTCCACACACAACCCACCTGCTACTACGCGGTAATGGTAAAAGCAGCTGATTTTGCAAATACAAAATACAAAACACAAAATCAAAGACATACCCCAAAAGAATCTGTCGCAAAGACATACCCCAAAAGAATCTGTCGCAAAGACAAAATTTTTCAAGATTCACTCCCCCAGTCCGTAAAAGATCTTCGCTCTAAAAAATCAATTCTGGCACAAATAAACAAAGGTCTTGGAAGTAGACGTAAACCAAAGAACCCGCACCCTTAGGCAAGGGGCTTGCCATCTGCACCACTAGGCTTCTTGCATTCTGAATGCTCAGCATAAGCCGTTTCCTTTCGGTTCGAAAACTATAATCTTGGTCTGACATTGAGTTTCTTTCCTGCGTCGAAAACTAAGTTCATAATGACAAACCGTACCTACCGTTTGGGTAACCAAAGATACTGGGATTAATAACGCCCTCATATAATACATTCTTGGGTGATTCCTGGTACAATTGCAGCAACAACTCATAGTCATAGCTAACCACCGCGGCCTCCAGTATCTGTCGCATTTCCTCCGTCATCACAAACCGATGCAAAGAGTTATTAATCAAGGCCGTGTCCACCAGTGGATCGATTTCGTTTATCTTAAAATCCACTCCTTCGGTACCCAATAATTGCCGAAAGATTCGCGGCAATTTGATGCGCAAACTCGTTTCCATTTGATTGGAACTGAAATCCTTAAAAGGATTAAAGTCTCGCTTGATATTTTCCCACACAACGCTTGTGTTCTGTGCGCTTATGATGTGAGATCCAAAGCCATAGTAATTGCACAGTGGCAAAACATGGAACTCCCCATTCGCATTCAGAAACTTTGAGCGAAAGGCAATACTGAGACCCAGGTCAGCTGCCCGTGCATGCAGCTCTTGAGGAGCATGGTAAATGGACTCCAGCGTAATGAAGGCCAAATTGGTAAAATGAAAATTCTTCAGAACGGGCAGAATGGAGTACATGTGCCACTGGGAGCTGGTGGTGATCTTCTCACTGGTGGCTGTCTGCAGTAAATGATCGTACTGTGGATACAGATAGATTTCCACATTGCAAATGAAACGCTGATGCTGAAAGAGTTGCAGTAGATCACAATTTCCGCGAGAGAGAAACTCCAGACGCTCCTCTATGAAGCCTTCCTCCTCGCCTGCACCCTCTTCCCTCAGGCCGCTGGCAACTGGCTCCAAGGCGGTTGCTGTGAAATCTGTACCAAAGCTCGTCGCCACATCCAAGTCCTTGCCTCTCGCATCTGAATAATCTCCACCAGCTGTATCAGGGAGATGTGAACTGGACTGGGCTTCAATGCGCCAGGCCGAAGGAACGGGCGTTGTATTCAGCACAACGGTTTTCAGCTCTCCCCTGCGATGTCGTGGTATACGTTGATACAGAGTGATTACCAAGGGATTATCGCTGAACACATTCATATCTTCGATATCGTCCTGCATGACTCCCAGGGCAAACGCTGGCTTCTGCTGATCAAATTCATTTTGGTAGATGATCGTTTCCGTGGTGTATTTATCCTGCATCTTTTGCAGAGTTTTCTTGGCATGATACAAATGCAACTCCAAGGGATACGGAGTCTTTGGCAGCTTCTCAAGTTCTTTCAATTGAATATAGAGGAAAACACGTTGAGGTACAGAGGGGGCCGTAAGACGGGCAACACCTGCCGAATTCAAACTTTCCAGTGTTGATCGCTTGCTATTGCTGGGTGTGGAACGTTTTCGTTTTGACAGCCGTGAAGTACGACGCAATGTTTTAACTCCATTATTGGGAAGATCCATTTGCAGAGATAAATATATAAACTTTTGACGAACGGCAGGGAAAGTGATGAACAAGTTTTTAAGATTGATAATTGGGGCACAGGTTGCTGAAGGCGGATGCTATGCTTAGAAGATTTAACCGAAAACCGCAGCAACAATATTTTTCAAAAGCAAATTTGAAAGGTTTAACTTGAGTGCGGATTACTTGTCTTGATCCCGATCTTAGACTGAGAGAGCAACAAAAATCACCCATACCACAATAACATTTAGCTTTATTGATTTCCAAACTGTCAAGTTCTAGCCGGTTCATTAGTAGTTTTCTTACAACTGTTTAATCAGGACACAAACCACACCACAATGGAAGCTGGTTGCTGTCTTGGCTTATCGACAGCAAGTCAACAGCTGGGAGGGAATGCCAAGGAAACATTTGTGAAAAAAACACTCATCGCAGAAACCCATAAGTTGAAAGTCTGTACCCACATGGCTTCACTGTATTTGTGATACAATTTTTCTCTTAGTTTGGAACTTGTTCTCGGTTTCATATCGCTTTGACATTCAAATTCCCAACTACATCAATCTCGAGTCAGGATTATTTAATTTTCAAGTAGTAGCCGTATTTTCCAATTGACAAAAACCTTTTAAGATTGTTCAAAACTTTCTCTACTTGAAAGTTTAATCCACATTCGTTCTTCATATATATCACACTCGGTTTTTACAACACTCATGGCATATTTGTGCTTCGGCTATAAATGCCAATAACACCCGGTGTCCAGAGAGCGGGTGTTATTAGAATCACACCAAAGACGCTCTTTGAATTTCCCTCTCTCTCTCTCTCTCTTATTTGTCTTTCTCTTTTGAAATAACAACAACAACTTAACGGCCGCAAACATTTAAGTGTGTCAAGTTACATACGCTTTTAACGCGATTACTGATATAGTAAAAAAAAGGCAATCTTGCAGATCTCTGCTCAGTACCAAGGGTACGCAGCGTATATTAAGTTAGTAGGAAAGAAAGTAGGAATTATTATCGACCCTATAAAGTAAATACTTCTATTCGTGTGCAGCATCTACAAACGACTCGATATAGAGATGGTGTAAAGTAGAGGTTTGACATATATGGGACTTAAACCTCTTATATTTGCAGGCAGATCAAGGCTATATTCAATTTTAGCCACGCCACCTAAATTTGGAAAGTTATATCTCCCAACACCGCAGTGTTGCAGACATTTGATCGATTTGCAGAACTGTTCAGAAGTGCTGGTTTTAGCTGCTACTTCAGGTTCTGTATACCTATATTACTATCGGGCTTGAAAGAAAATTAATTAATGTCCGAAAATTGGATAAACTTTCTATAAAGGGACGTTGTGATAGATTTCTTTGTCTACGCTTTTGTATTTGCAAAAATATCCGCTTTTTCCATTTGCCGTAGCGGCGATGGGTTGTGTATGATTGTGGGTGTGTAGAGTAGGACGGTAAGCGGGATGGCGAAGACGGTGGAGTGGGAGGAGGTGGAAAGGGAAAAGGGTGGTAAAGCGGGACTGGATATAAAGAAGGAACTTAAGAAATTTGATTAAATAAACCTGCCTGAAACTCCAATTGTCATTTCCCCTTCTGAACTACAAAGTTGCTTAATTCCTTAAAGAAAATGATTTTCTTTGAAAAAATTAATTTACAAAATGAACCACAATGCTTCCTAGTTGAAAGGCTGAAGTATAACTCAGTCTGGCCAAGGCCAATTACAGCAAAATACTATAATTGCAGGGACTAACAGGGATTAAAGCGTCTAGAAAAGAAACTCATATTGTAGGGAAGAGAGAAGTATGACACCTGTGGCCGGGACAAATATTTGGCCAATCGTACCTGGGCGTGTAAGTGAGATCGACGTAAAAAAAAAAAACGGGTCTGAGAACACGTGTTTCTCGTGGAAAATTATATCTGAGGTTTATCACGTGGGGCAGAAATAGTAACAAGCTATATCCGTGGTTATCACCAATGGCGGAATGAGAACGCTATATCTGAGGTTTATCACCGAGAGCAGATGTAGTGTCAAGAAATATCAGAAGTTAATTTTGTGACTTATTATTACACAACCGACTCTAAGGTTGGTCCCCGATAGCAGGGAAGGCGTGCAATAATTTGTGAAAAATAATCGGAAATAATTTGTCCGGTTAGTGGGTCATTGACTTGCAAGTATTGGTAATACGTGGTTTTTAGGCAAAGACTGCTGATGATTGAATTGTGGTGTTTCATGTGATTGATTATTTTGTTAAAGAGTTAATTCTTTGTCATTTGTTTCACTCCGCTTTGAATTCATTTTCGCACTTGAGTGTACTCTCATCTCATTGTTACTCACATCACACTCATCTGTCTGCTTTTGTGCGTATCTGTTTGCATTTGCTGGGTTTATGCATATTTTGTGTTTTGTTACCGAAGCGACGCGGCGGGATTCTAAACAATAAACACTTCAACAAGTTTGCATTTGTTTTTGTGTGCTTTTCCGAGCGACTCTCGTATTCAGTTGATGTTGCTCTTGGCATGTTTTTTACGACTCCCAGACATATGGATTTTATTAGACACGGTTGGGTAATAAAGAATATTTTGGCAAAGTGTTAAAAAGGGGCAGAAGGCTTAAATATTCTATGACAAGCTTAAAGATTGAAATCACTAAATGTTTATGACAGTTGAAGAAACTTTTATCCAAATATTGAGGTAATTAGCATAAACGTAAACACAAAAGACACAAAACTAAATCAATTTATTAGTGTTAGTTTTGTTTATTTCTTTTGAAAATAACTCAGAACCAAGAAAGGAAATTAATTTGATTTCATTTTGCTCTCTCTCTCTCTGTGTCTCTCTGTCTCTCTTTCATCATCAAAGTCACAGTGCGATGCATTTTTTAAATTAAACTTGACACAAAGTTTGCACATAAATGTGCGCACACGTAAAAAAAAATTAACACTTGACCCGTAACTTTTGCACAAAAATGCACAAAGTGCTCGAGTCCGAGTCCAGGCGGGTGCAGGGACAGCTGGGAAAATATTGCAAATTTATACGCGCTGCTTGGGGCGCTGCTCTCTGTGCGTAAAAGTTCTGCCATATATTGCATTTAAAACAAGCTCGACTTTTAAAATTATTATTTTAATGTGGGTCAGAGGTCAGGCCAGAGTAAATGAAATTTGCATGCCAAACGATTCACTGCACGAATTTCTTGAGCGAAAAACAAAAAACTTGGAGTGCAACGTTGGCAACTTTAATATAACTTAATCCTGAGGCGTATATGCGAGTGTGTGTGTGTGTGTGTGTGTGTTCCTTGTAACTTACGAATTATGGCGTTAATACCACTGTGTGCTTAGGAGCCCGCTGTTGTGTGTGTGTGTGTGTGTGCGCTACTTTAGCAAGTTGACTTTAGGGATCATCATTAGAGCAATATTCCCAGCAGAAGTGGATGTGCTACAGTTTGCTTTGCTTTGCTTGCAACTTGCGGTTTGAGTTTGCGACGACGTGTGGAGCTTAAAATATGCCCATAATATGCAGCAAAAGGATTTATTTATTGAGTGAGAGTATTAATTATTTGCCAGGGACTGAAAATGAATCCGGAAGTCAAGAAAATGTTCAATGAATGTAGAACTTAACTAAACTTAATATGCAGAAATGATGTTGCTAATTCAATTTATTAACGAAATAGTCCGACGCGTAAGAACTGTGTTGGCTTTTTTTGCTCATAACTTGAGAACCTCTTCTCTGATCTTTATGGGTTGTTCGGCAAATCGATACATATGTATCGAGTAGTTATCTCAAGAAGGTACGAATCATCTATCTTTGGGTGATATGACAGGCTCTAGGACAATTAGTTATGATTTTAGTCATAACTTTTTGAAACAAGACATGCACAACACCACAAAGGCGACTGGTTGACCGTATAACGCTTTTTCATAAATTTTTACAGTTCAATCATCAGCAGTCTTGGTCTATCTTCAATGAGCTAGCACAAAGACTACTTCATGACAGAACTGCTATGACCGTTTGGGAATCCCAAAGGCAATCGCCAAATCATTTAATTTCATGTTCAAAAATTAATAAATTTTGTACAGCGTTTCCATAAGAACCGCAAAACCATTTTGAAGAACCGATACCTAAAAAAATTTTGGATTAATGTAAAACATTGATTTCGGTAAGTTAAATTTTTTACCCAAATGCTAACTGCGGTTGACTTTTTATATCAAATTGGTGGAAAAAATAATTACAAAAAATATCGACAGCTCTAAAAACCACACAGATTGCAAAGCCAGTGGGAAAATCGAAAGCCACCACAAAAACCCATGTACATACTCAGACGCACACACGCTGAACGAATTACAAAATGCTGAAAACGGAATTCGCAAAATGTCACGTATGACGTTCGTTGGCAACTAAGACGGAAATTTACCACTAAATGATGCCCAGCCTGGGCTGGTCTGTGTTATCACCCACCTGCCAGTCCCAGAGCTTGATGATGTGAAAAACGGAAAGCAGACAAGTTACGGCAAATTATGGCAAAGTTTCCTTTTTGTATGCAAAAAAAAAAGAAAAAAATCATCTCAAGTGCAAATGAGTGCATGAAAAATGGAAAGAGACTGAAAGAAAGTTGCATTCCTCAAAGGATTTGTGTGTGCAGTTTTTATGGCTAACTTGCGGTGAACCCTAAAAATGAGAATAGAAAAAAAGAGAAAAAATGTGGATATCTTAAGGGAAATACTAACATCAGATATTTTTTAAAGTCTCGGAACATGTTGCTAATTAAAAATGTCATCAGTTTGGTTCTTGCTGATAAGGCACGAGTTCCTACCGTCTTGAAAATAAAATAAAAATTAATAAGGAAGGCTTTGAACGTGCTATCAATCTTTCTCAATATTTCCTTTATTTTTTAGACAAAACTTTTGGTTGACAAACAAAAAAAATTTAGTTCCAAAAATATCATGTCTGACACAAAAAGAACCACCGGTAATGCCCAACCTGGCGCCGACCGTGTCCAAATACCGCCCAATGGTCTAATGATTTACGGCCACGGCATTGTTTTTGGGGGCAATGTATATCCAGTTATGGTTGATGGAGTTCCCATGCAACCTCCAGCCCAGGCTCAACAGGCGGCTGCCATGCAACGCATGCAGATGCAACAGCAAAGACGGACGCCCCAACCCAAAGCCCGGAAACCAGTCACCAATCCTGTCCAGCAACGTCAGCAACGGCCATCTGAAGCCTTTAGGCAGCCACAGCAACAATCTTTTGGCAATTGGTCGGGTGCTGGTATGCCCCATGGTAACATTGGCCAGGGCATGATGCAGCCACAGCTACAGCAACCAATGGGCATGGCAGGCAATTATTTCAATTACGGCTTTACGCCCTATGCTAGCGATGCTGACGTTTGGAACGGTTATGCCATGATGCCCCTGCCCACTGATGCCAGTAGTCCATTTTACTTGGGTTGAGTCCAACTGACTGAAAGTGTGGAAAAAGATCAAATATTTTATTGGGAGAACTTCTTGTGGCAGATAATCAAAATTAAAGTTAATGGAAAACAAGTGTTAAGTTTATCAATCAAAAGTGGGCGTTTATGGCGTAATAAATTGGTCAAATTTAGTTCATTTCCAATAGTTTAGTTGGTAAATCTGATATTATATTCACTTTGGACAAAATTCTGTCATCTCTTTTGGCAGAAAACTGTTCACAATTACACATTGTTACAGGAAAAATATACCTTTGATATGACCTAGCAATTGCAACAGTTTCTCATGAAAGCAAATGCACAAAGAGAGCAAAAAGTAATTCTCGTTGATTAAGAAAAGTTAGAGGTAGATGTAAAAAGCGAAATGTCTTCACCCCTTGAAGAGATCCGGTGACCATCGCTGGTCCAATAACTAAGTCAAAGCAATATATTTTAGAGATCTAATTTACGCTGCCTCTCAATTTGGAGTGGTTTAAGAGTTAAAATAAGAAATCTGTCAAATAGGAACTCCCACTGGTGAGAGCAGCACGGACTTATTCTCAAATAAGCCCAGAGAGAGTAAGTTCTGACAGAAAGGTGACTCATAAAAACACGTCAAATTCAACACAAAACAAAGTCAATTCACAAAAAACAAGTTCAGCACAAAACAACGTCTTAAACAAGTCAGTTCACCAAACACAACAATTCATCACACGTCAATTCAACACACATCAATTCAACACAAAACAAAATAATTAATTAATTATTAAATATAAATTTGGTTTGAATTGAATTGACGAAGAGTTAACTTGTTGCGTTGGGTGAAACGTGTGTTGATTTTTTTTTGTGAAGACTTTGTTTTGTGTTGAATTGACGTGTGTTGAATTGACGTGTTCAAGATGTTTTGTGTTAAATAGACGCTGAACCTAAAATTGAGTAACGATGACTTTTAGTGATAGTAAATAAAATACAAGTGTGTAGTACCATCAGAGATAGAAGGGAGACACCAGCTTCAGGTAAAAATTTTTCCACATACCATCCATCCCCCGCCGATTCAAAAAATCAATTCTAGGTAAATTCAACACATAAATTTCAAAAAGTCAATTAAACATTTATACATCATTTTAACACATTACAAATTAAACACAAAAAATTCATTCTGGGAAAGAAGGGTGACACAAGCGGCAGGCCAAAATTTTGCGATATTTACAACGCCTGCATTCGGAAGAAAGTTATTCAAGTTGTGAACAAAAGAATGTTATCTCTGGTGCTTTCAAATGTCAATACACTTTCGGAGGATATTGAAGTCAGGTTCGACTGACATTGCCACTTATAGGATTAAAAATATAATTTTTTACACAACGCACAACCATTATATTTTCCAGTGATGAAATTTTACTGTGTTGAAATCGTACTATGTAAAAATTTGGTGATGTTCAATTGCTTCATGATGAAATTGATTATGTTGAAATCGTATATGTATTGAAATATCCTTTGTTATAGTTGTTGTGTGTTAAATTGACGTGTGTTGAATTGACGTGTTGAAATAGTTTTGTGTTGAATAGACGTGGAACCGTCGGGTCCTGAAATCGAGAGAGACACAGAATTGTTCACTGGCGGCCTCCTATTTTATGGATGAGTGTCATGATTAATACACGAAGTACAGACGGTACTGCTATAGTAGCTTCGCATTCATTAATAAATATATTCCTGCAACGACAGGAATAGATGAAGGTGTTGGGAAAGTATGTTTAAACTCGGCAAAGTCAATTTCTTTCACTCTGACCAATAGATGTTGCAGTAGATTCCTCTTCGGGAACTGATTCCTTAACAGCAACTCCTCTACATTATAAATTCCTTGAAGTAATTTTCGATAAACGTCGAACTTATGTACCTCAAATTACTGGGATCAGTGGATCCATCAGGGCTCAAGCAATTAAGCTAAAAATCGTCTCAGATTTTAAACCAAGGTCGGGATTTACAAATTCAATAAGGAAATGGAAGCATCTGACACGAATAATACAATTACCACAGATACAGGTACAAACAAGTAAGACCGTTGCAGTCGAGAAGCTCGACTTCGAAATACCCTGTACAATTGACAAACACACACATACACAAAGCAACACACACATTAACGCATAAAAAACGCGCCTTAACACACGCGGGCTCAAGCTGCAACCAATGCGTAATAAGAAAAGCGTGGTGGGAGGAGGGGTGCAAAAATTGTTTAGTGAAAAACTTCTGTGTTTTTTGCTCAGATCTCATTGTGCGTTTCAGAATAGAATAGTACAGGGTATAAAAACACCGGCTTACGAGTAAAAACAAACTTTTGCTCCAGAGATGATAGCAAACTTTTGTTATTGTCCGTTTTCCTCAGCACTTCTGGCTTAAAGATATTTGAATAAAATTGTGTTGTACGAGGCTTGCTTACATTTGCAGTTGCTTTGCTTGCCAGTGCTAAATATTTACCACAATTTTTAGTTTTTCATTTGATTGTGATTTTAAAAGCATGACACAGTTTTTTGTTAAAGGTCCATACGGAGTACGACGAAAAATTCGTTTCGATACAGTATGTCGGGACTTACACGATGAAGCAGGCTTGAAAATCAAAGGAATTTTACTAAATTTATTAATCAAAATGTATAGAACCACACGTGTATGTCTCGCTTACTGAGATAACTTTATGAAGTTTGCTTCATCGTGTAAATCCCGTCTATTTCACATAAATAGAAACACTTTCTAACAGCACATGAGCATCAAAGCAAAGCCAAAGTGTTTCTAAATATATAAAAATAAATAACTAGGAATTTTTACATTGTACAGCCTGTCAGAAAAAAATGAAGATAAAAGGAAACGAAATGACATTTTAGCTTAGACAAATCTGCCGAAAGTGTCTCATGTATGTGCGTGTGCCTCAGTAAGTGGCAAGTGTGTATGCGTGCTTCTGTGCTACTTGGTTTCCCCACTTACTCTTTTTAGCTTTGCCTGCGATAAAATGTCTAACGCAACTACAACAAAAAAGACACTTTACCATGGCACTTGGCTCATTTTGCTCAGAGGCTTATGCTCAGCTGCTGAATGCTGCTTAATCATTCCAAACTATACGAACGAAATTATGAGAAAAAACAAGTTAGATTTATGTCCGTCTTTGCAGACTGCAAAGAAAAATTGATTGACCATATTGTGGGACCTCTGCTAAGACATTCTTCTTCTTTGATTTTTATTCATTTATTGAAGTTGTATATTTTTGAGTTCTAATTTCAATTATAACGTTTTATTTTCAATTTTCATTACGATTAATTTGAAAAAATAAGAGAAATTGTTTGACGAGCCTTTGCCAAATAATTACGAATTTGTTGCTGAAGTTTTTAATATCTTAAGAATTTTGCAGTCTATAATATCTGAACACTGTTTATTTTCTCTAGCGAGTTTCTCATATGCAAAACAAATTACATTTGGGCAATGTACATTAAATAAGTCGAACCTAACTTGATTCGCACTGTTAATTAAGTATAATTAATTAAACTTTAGCTCTTATGCTCTGTTGTTCATTTCAGCACACTTGAGACACTCCGAGCTCACTTGCACTTGCAACAAATCAAACAAATGGCAGAGACAATTTTCGAAAATCTAACATTAAATTAAGATAATATTACGCCTGCCAATGTTTGTGCTTTTCAAGGCAGTTCGAAACCAAGTCAATATTAAATTGACCACAATTGACCTCAACCTGAACGAATCATAAATGCAAAAGTAAATTGGAGCGAGAGAGAGAGAGAGAGCGACACATCATCATTCTGACAAACGCTTGAGGGGGTCCAGTTGTGTGTCAAAAGCTTGTCCCAAATTTATGATTTCATTTATGGGGCAATAAAGGCCTGGACTTACATACATACAGCATAAGCACACATGCCCCAAAAACCTTGGGGCGAGAATGTGTCAGAGAATTGGTTGCTTGGTCCAGCGTTAATTCAATTTTATTACGCATACGCAGTGTGGGCCCCCAACAAGGGAAAGACATGCACTAAGTAAATTTTCAGAGTGTGCGATTGAAGCTGTGCGATGTGTGTGTGTTTAAATCTGCATTGCGACAGATTTCTGTTGTGTGTGTGTGTGTGTGAGTATTGACTTAGGTCCTGTCCACTAACAGCAATTAATTAGTGCACATTTGTTTGCCCTGCTTCAAGTAAGTATTTAATGCGCATTTTCAGCTGAATTGAAGCACAATATTTTCTATATACAACAGTTCACTGAGCTCTATGTCATCATATCAGAACACTTACTTTTAAATTGAAATAAAATTTAGTTCGGGAATTTTATCCACACACCTAAAACAGAGAACATTGCCACCATTTCCCTTTAAAAGATGCAAGTAAGTCAACACGAGACAAAAACTATCAAATTGTCATTCATTCCCCACGTTTCCCACAGCTCAAATTGGCCCACATGTACGAGGACGAGCCCTTCAATCCATTTAACGTGGGTCCCCCCAATAGCGGAGCCCGCCTGGAGATCAAAATACCCACCTGCCCCACCTACCCAGCTCCGGTGTATGTAAAACTACCAGAGCCTAAGGAGCATACCAATCGATCCGTGTCACAGCACTCACAGCCGTCGGTTCAGGCCAAACAATCGAAGACCTCCAAATCGCAAATTGGTGAAGTGGCCATTTCGAAAGCCATCAATGAGGAAATGGCGGCTGCCAAACAGCAGGTGGCAGCTGTTAATCAACAGGAGCGCATTGATGCGGGTGCGGTTTCCCAAATTGTGCCCGCCGCAAAATCCTCGGAATCTATCAAAACTCTGTTATCGGTCAAATCGAGGCGTACGCGACAAGCAAAAGCCACTGACAGATCGTCTAGCCTTAGCTCAATGACTTCTAAGCTGAGTAATCTTTCGCAGGCCAGTAAGACTTCCCAGCGGAGTACCCGAACCTGCGCTAGTAAGGCCTCCAAGACAGAGAAGGCCCCTTCCCATTTGAGTGTGCGATCTGATGCCAGCCAGACCAGGGATTCCACTTGCACACTCAAGTCCAAGTCAGAGATTAGACCTTCCAGGAAATCATTCAATATACCCTTAACCCCTAAGCCCTCCGAAAAGGAAACAAAGCAGTTGGATAACATTTCACTAAAATCCATTAAAAGCGAGAAAAATAAGCAAGAAAATTTATCCCAGAAAGAAGATCAGGCACCCAAATCACTTCTCGAACAGGCAGCCGAAGTCACCAATCGCCTTAAGGCCGGCAATGGAAGCAATCACAAGCGTTTCAACGCCACCCACATTGAACCCGTCAAACTCTCCCGCGACGATCGTATGTCCTTCTGGTTCAGTGACGCTGCACTCTCTTAGGAAATGGTTGCAAAACTCTCATCCACAGTTTCAATATTCTTGCAATTAAATAAAATTTATCTGTTTAGAATTTACATTAATTTTTTGCAAACATTTTAGGTTATCAACTATTTTTTTTTTTTTTTTGGTGTAGCTTAACATGATTTGCGGTTCAACATTTTGCTGACATTTTAGGTCGTTAATTTAAATGGTAAGCAGGGAAAAGTTGTGGTTAGTGCTGCGTTCAAAATGCGTTGGTTCAGTCATAAAATATGTAAAAACTATTTTTTTATTTTGCTTAAAAAAAGAATCGTCGATGCTTATTTATTTGGACCATCGGATTTTTATGTGTGCTTTGTGCATTTAATTAAAAATAATTTTTTTTAACCAAAGTTTGTAGTTAATAAATTTTTACCAAATAGAGTTTCAAATTTCATTATTGGAAGTGGGAAATTGACACGATAGAAATAAAAGAAACAAGAACAATTTACTAACCGCCTTAAACGATAAAATGTACTAAACATATTAATCAGTTCTAGTAAGCTTTAGAAAGACCCCCTCCTAACTTTACCGCTCGTCGCGAGATAGCAAATCTTTCACTCCTGTGGGGGCCATTCTAGGTTCTTAGTAGTATTTGTAGTTCAGTAGTTTGGCCGATCGCTTATTTCTGATTAAGCTTATATTGTGGTTGTGGGATATAGTTTACGGTACCCTCTTGTTTACCCTCTTCTGTATATCACTTTTAAATTGCGAGTGTCCGTGGGATAAGTCTAGCAAAATTCGCGCAACAACAATCAGAAGCAGACTGATACGGAAAAGCCACAGCAACTGACACTGGTCTATGCAAATGTAATAGGGAATTGAAAAATGCTCTTCTCTTAATTAAAGAGACAGTTAATGTTTGCATGCTGAAGAAAACCTACAACTCACTGCCAAATCACATTTTCCATGTTCTGTATGTAGCATTTACCAACTAACACTTTTTTCTTTTTAAATCAAAAGAAAAAAATTCCCAATTCAATCTTCAGCAGTCTTGGCCTGTCTTTAATGAGTTGAAAGAAAGTACCTCATTCCTCTATTCACTGCACTGTCAAGATCACAGCGCAACTTCTTAAGTTACCGGCGTCAAGCTGTCAAACTGATGACATAAGAATGACAACAACCTTACTCTGTAAATATTTAAGTGCCCATCTGAACAAATGGGCAGTTTAATAACAAATATAATTAAAGCTGATGAAGGTAAAGATTTTGGTTAGCTGCTTTGTATCTTTCTCTTTCGTTCTCTTCACTTTCTGCCCAGCCAAATTTTTGGAATAAATACATATCCAAATTTTTACTAGTAAATTTATAACCGAAATGAACTCTCATATTTGTTTCTGTTTCGATACTGATAACCGGTTATGTTAATTATAGGTTATTGAGTTACTTAAAAAAAAGATCCTTTTTTGTTCGAACAATGACAGCAATTGAAATGAACTAATAACTTTGTTTGTAAAAATTTGTATTTGGTGAACGTGTCGTATGATTAATATTTTTTAAAACTTTAAGACCCTGTCACGCCCACTTAAAACTAAAATAAAATTTTTTGATTTTCACAATTATTAATTATAAAATATTAAAATATTAAATATAAGCTTTGGGAATGCTGAGACCTCCTTTTTTCCCTTTTGCCGGTTTGGGTACCGGCCTAATGTTCACCTGTGCACTTTTTTCGGTTACGGCTACGGTTTCGTTACAAATTTTTAATTGCATTAATCGGTTTCGGTTATGGTTTTAATCTCTGATTTAAAAGCATACACTAAGTCGCCCAGCGGACTTCAAGATTCTTTCGATTCGCCATTGTGAGCATTGCTCTTTCCTTCAGCTCCGCAGTCCTAGCTCTGAAGGTATAAGAGATGGTTAAGCGCATGTTCCAGCTCATAGCTTAGTGAGTCGAAAGTACGTGTTCTTTAATTGTATGCCTTATGTTTTTTATAGCAATAATCGCCACCAGTTTGCATAGACCTTTCAAGTAGAAGCAAAAATTTCATTGAGAGTCGCTCTTTCAATGTAGTTGCTATTACTTTTAGTTATCTCCCATCGATCTCAATGTCACTTGGAATATTGTGTACTTGCTCTTACATTATTCCTTCCCATTAGAGCTTTCTCTTATACTCGCCAATATCAACTAAAAAGTACCTACTTTAAAAAGTACTTTCTATGTTTGTGTAGACTTTGGAATAATTTGAAAAATTACGTATATTGGTAAATATTTTATCGTTAAGGTATTTTAATACAGAAACTATGGTCACAATATGTAAAGGGGCAGCTGTTCCTATTGAGAAGGCCCAATCTATTTACTACCTTAAGTCAATTTGAAATAAAGTCAAGCTTACAAAGCTTACACTCTATCTTTGTACGATACTTTTTCTATGTATATTTCAAGACTTGCTTCAACTCCAAGTTAGGGCTGGTGATCAAACTCTGAGGCTACATATTGAAAAGAGATCTAAGAATGCCACTTACTTTTCTCCAAGAATTCAAAATCAAATCATTGGGCTATGTGGACGTGTACTAAAAGGTCATATCATCAAAGAAGTAAAAGATGCCATTGCCTACAGTTTAATGGATAACGAAAGTTGCGATATTTCAGGGATAGAACAACTTTCAATTGGTATTACATTCTTTAATCCAAAGAAACAATCTGTTCTTTAAAAATTTATAGGTTTCGTACAGTTGGAAGCTATGGATGCAAAGACTATTGCTTTTGAATTAGATAAATTCACGCAAGACTTGATCCCCTTAAACTAAAGGGACAAAGCTATGATGGATGTTTGACCATGTTGGGAAAGGATAATGGTGTGCAGGCCATTTTGAGAAAAAAATACACTCACACATTTTACTTCCACTGCACAAGTCACAAGCTAAATTTAGTAGTGAATGATCTTAATAAAGCTCCGAAGTTTCGTAGTTCGATATCAAAAATCAAAGATGTTATTATCGCGATGGTCGGAAAAGTACAAAAGCGTTGGAATTTTTAAGAATCATTTCAAAATAATCGTCCACAGGCTCAAAAACTCTTAATAGAAGGAAACTCAGGTACTAAATCATCAGCTTTTTAGCTGCATTCTGTCATTTCCTCTTCAATATAGCCAAATATTCTGCATACATTGAAGCTGCGATACTTTTCTCTCTACGAAAGCGTCTTGGTTGTTGTATTGCACTATAATGTACATTAGGTGCGAAATTTAGTCATAAGATTCCAAATAGCACCTTCAGAAGGTTGTCCAAACTGACCATAAAATGAAAGAAGTGTCGAATCGAGCTTTGATTTTGATAATAAAATTCAATAATCTGCAGGCGTTGTTCGTTTTAAAGTCGATTCGTGGTTTAGTTATACACCAAACTGTATATGTGTGACAGTAATATGTGGCAAAAACAGTGTTGCCAAAAAGAAAGTTGATAAAAAATCACCCCTTATCCCTGTCAAATTATTAGAAATTTATTGTACTTCGTCTTGACACACTTTAGGCCGAATTTCTCGGGAAACAATCTTGGTTATAATACTATTTCGGTATTCGGTTTCGTGATGAACCGTTTTTGGTGGTTTTTTCGTAACACACCATTTAAACACGGTTGTCTATTTACAATGTCTATATACGGGATTATCTCTTCACGGTTTTCAATACGGATATATCTTTCCGTGTCTTTTTCCGACTGTGTGTCATTTTTGTTAACAGCTCCTGTCTTCGTCCATACTATCTTAACTTCTTCAGCTGCTAATCAAGGGACTGTCATTTCGAGGTAAGAGTATGCAAAAAAGTCACAAAACCAACTTCCGCTGCCAGCCATATTGTATTGGGGCGTTGTGGTTAATTTTATTTATTACACCGCCGAATGCTAATTGCCACACAGCCAAAACTACAACATAAAAAATTAGTTATTTTGGTAGCTGCCTAATCAGCAGCAATTACAACAAATGCTTGTGGCAAGCTTTTAATTGCATGTCAATTTGTGGGTCCTGAAAGTAAGTACAGTGTGTGTGTGTGTGTAAGTATGAGTAGTTTGAGTACTCACTCCGTAAGTAGGCCACAAATAAATGAGCCGAGTACGAGAGTAAAATATGTAAATGCAAACATTTGAACAATAAAGGAAACAACTGCAATAATAATGGCCACCGCCAACAGCAACAAACAGCTTTGCCAAAGTGCAAAATTCAGCAGCAACAACTAATACAAAGGCCACGCGAAATGATACAAAAAACGCAAAAAAAAGTAGAAGAGAGGGAAAAATATATTTAATACGAAAAGTTTTGCAATAACGGAAATGAAATGGAAATGGACGCGCGCCAATAGACATAAATGTGCGCGAGGTGCCGCCACCGCCGACAGGATACAAATAGGACACGGCAGCAGGCAGAAGCAATCTCAGTGCAGGCCGTGTAAAACAAAAGAGCCACACAATGCAAACCAACAACAACATCTCCAAAGTAAAACTAACAACAATATCCGCAAAAAGCAATTGCACAAAGCCAAAGTGGCAACGGAATATTTAACAACAAAAAGAAGGTAAAAAAAGCTATGAATAAATGTACTGAAATGGACAGACTCTACTCAATGGTTGGCAACAAATTGGATGAGCTTTCCAGGGCACAAACTAATTTGTAGCTCTTTGCCTGATGAGTAAAAAAGCGTACGAAACTTGAGTGATTGATGGTCGATTACTGCACTTAAAACTTGATCCAACCTTTATGGACATTTCCTTGTCCCATTCATATCCATCAAAGTTTACCCTCTGTCGACCCATTGACAAAATGTCAGCATTAAAATGCATTTCCATAAAATAAAACAAAAAACTTCACTTACGGTTTCTAGTTGACAGGATATAATTTTAATGTATTTCAATGTGCATTAATTTTATTAAAAAAAAAAAAAACAAAAAACTTAGCCTGAAGCACTGTCCTCATTTGTCTGGACTGAGGAAAGATGAAAGCCCTCTGTTGATTTGTGACGCCTTTTGCCTTTCGCTTTATGCATTTTTCCCATTTGTTTGCATTTGCGTTGACACTCACTTCATTTAGCAGCCCACAGCAGCGGCAACAGCAGCAACAGCAGCAGCAACTCCAGCAACACAAAAGCCAACAACTGCAATGGCAACTGCAACAGCACTGCACCGTGTGCAAGTGCAGCCACCCCCAGGCTGCAGGTTAAGGACCTTCTTCTGAACTTTAAAATGTTTGCTTTTGGACATGTGGGCAGCCGCGTCATGAGCAGCAGCCGACTTTCCCTATACCCTGGAAACAGTTGTTAATAAGTACCAATTTTGACTTCCTCATACTGAATTTTTAATCGAAAATCCCAAAAGGAGGATTGGAGCAAAAAATCGTTTCCTTTGTTATATGAAGGAACACGAAACAAACAAAGTACAGAATATGCTAAGAGCGTTTCTCAGCCTTGGCTTGATTTTCAAAAGATTTCTTGGGCACTACTGAAGATGGAACCGGGCGGTTCTTGAAACAGCCTCAAACATAAAAACCTAGAATCCCTTTTCTAAAATTAAGTAAAAATGGTGCCAATACTACGATAAATTCAGAAAGAATAAAAAATTGATTCGCTTACCTAATTCATATTTTAGGTACGATTTTTCAATCAATTCTTGATTTTAGATTGGCTCTGAATATATTAAATTCATTTCGAACTTGTTTCTTATCTTTAAGTCAAACCCGATTGACTTAATAAAATACTTACACATATACGTATAACAAAATATTTGTTGTTGAAGTCCACAAACGTTTCGGGATTTTTTTTGAAGAACTTTTAGAGCTCAAAATAAGCATGATCTTGACTTATTTATGTTAGCTAAGAGCGATTTGTACTAAAAGTAAGAGTTCGGTATTACAAAAATTTATATAATTGTTTTCTTGAATCAAGAATTTATCTTTTATTTTAGAAGTTTTAACTGTGAATTTCGAATTGAGAATAGAAACGACCCTAAATTACACTTCACCTTTTCCTCTTGAATCAAGAATTTTATTTCTATTTTTTATCATTTTGCACGGTCAATTACGAACGATTGGTACACAAACTTAGAATTACTAAAAGCGTATGGTTCTTAAAAAATTATTCACCGAAACAGATGAAATCAAGAGGGTTTTTTAAACACAAAATAGTTCAGGGTTTTTTGTATGTAACTTTAAATTCCCCATGCCTTAAAGTTATATCAAAATCAATTTGTTTGTATATTACAAAGGTCAGTAAAGGTGTTATGAATTTCTAAGGAATCAGATGATCTTTTCCTCGTTTAATGTAATTTTAGAGGAATGAACTCCTATCTCAACAATAGACAGGCTCAAACTAAAAGTAAGGGTTATTTTCAGAACAGGCCAATTCCACTTTTATTAAACCGTACGGTTTCCATTTTTGATTTCAATTAAAAAAGTTTTGAAACTAGATCTCGACAAGACCACCAATACTGTAATCTACGGATCTGCACAAACATTTATTGTTTATTTATTAATGGAAAAAATGTTTTTTAAAAATTTATCGGGCTGGTCTCTAGTTTATATTGGTCTATCTATTTAATTAGGTAATTGATTCTAAACTTTATATATAATTATACCCGTTACTCGTCGAATAAAAAGGGTATACTAAAGTCGTGCAAATGTATGTAACAGGCAGAAGGAATCATTTCCGACCATATAAAGAATATATATTCTTGATTCAGCATCAACAGCCGAGTCGATATAGCCATGTCCGTCTGTCCGTCCGTCCGTCCGTCCGTCTGTCCATCTGTCCGTCTGTCTGTATGAACACCTAGATCTCAGAGATGGTAAGAGATAGAGGTTTGACATGTACCGGCCAACTGATATATGACGTTCTTGCGTCATTAAGTCTAAAAAATAGTTTTTTGATTAGTCGAACCGATCTTCACGAAATTTTTACAGTATGTTCATGGTGATCAGAAAAGATTCCTTGGCTATATCTCAAGTCTGTAAATGGTCAAAAAAACAACGAAATTTTATTAAAGCACTTAATGTTTAGAGGACAATACAGGTTTTGGTTAGTAGATGGTGTTGATCAAATGGTCAACAAAATCGTAAAATTTTAAAATTTTCTTAAAACCTTAGATTCTTATAAATGAACGTATATATTGCAAAATGTATCAAAAATTATTTAAAGAGGCAGATACATTATACAGACCATTATACGGGCTAAAAAATTGGGCAATTTCAAAAATTTTCATTTGAGTTTAGATTATTATAAAGACTTGTGCTGGTGTGGGTAAATAAGAGGAGTGGATAAAATGAAAACCGCGAAATTTGTTAAATAATTTTAAAGGACCTTAGAATTGTGAAGATTGAATAGATGGTAAGAAGTGTAGAAGTGTAGAATATTACGAAATTTGTCAAATTTTTGAGGAAGATTCACAACTCTGCTTTAATAGCGATAGAGGACTACAAATTTAGGAGATTTGGTTTCTCATTGATGATAATCACATATATAAATTTCGAGCTGATACGAGTGCAGTTTTGGCAGTTTTTGTATGCTTAGTAGAACTGCCCTTTTCCAATCTAGCTCTTCTGGAATTTTTTGGTGGAATATTTGTCTAATTATTTTGTCATGGAGTTAATCCTTCAAAAAAAATATTGTTCACATGCAAAACATTTCGTACGAATTTTGATCAATTTTCTTTTCCTTAAGAAACTTTTTCGGCCTGTCGCGAAATAGCATTTTCTATTTAGTTCTTGGTCAGTTTAAAATTAAGCAATTCTCTGTTAACAGGATATTAAAAGGTCGACTATTTACTAAACTAAAGAAGTGTATATATAATATAAGGTAAATACCTTTCCTCTCATTCTGTTTACATCCCCCTTCAGAGTGTATGTATTTGTGTTCGTATTTGCTTTTGTGGTTTTAACATCGTATCCAGTTCATACGCCGCTTTTTAATCTTAAGCGCATTTCATTTACCACAATGGCCATTAAAATTGTCCAAGGGTTGAGGCAGCCAGCGCCTGCAACTTTGCCAACTTGGCCCACTGTCAACTAAATATTTTGTATGCTTCGCATACTTTCTACCTGGCTGGGACTTATGTGGAGATTATGGGCTTGCAAACCAATTAAAATGGCCAACGGAATAGTGAGTCCTTAAAGAAAACGGAGGCAAATGGCAACAAATTAATTTCAAAGGATTAAGGCCTAGACGGGGATTAAGGTAAGAGTTTTGGTTTTATTTGTGTTTTTTTATTTAATTCGACAGCCTCTAATTAATCAAATTCCCGCTGGCTGATCGTTCCGCTTCCGTCGCTGCTTTTCAACACTTTGCTCAGGATTGAGGCGTGCAAATTGGCGACGAAAAAGGGGAGTTGTGGCGCTCACTGCTGCCGCAGCAGCCTCCAAACGCATTTGGCGATGTTGTTTCACATTCTCCGACGGATTCAGATCTCGAAAAAGGTGTTCCTGGACATCAGGTTGCTTCTCACTGGTAGGCTTTTTGACACTTCTGCGCCAAAGTAGCATAGACAATATTAAACCAAAAATCAAGGACAAAGAATAACCAACGTGGGACCAAAGGCTCCTGCATCAGAGACAAAATGTGTGTTGTAGTCAACATTTTCAGAAATTATTTAAGTGAATTGTAAGTTGCGTACTGAACCAGACAATTTTTGATTTAGAAGCCAATTCGTCACAATAAAATCAAAGGCTGCTTAGACAAAAGTCGGTACTCTCTCACTCTGCTTGTCTGACCATTATTTAAGGCTTTTAACCCTCTGCCTTGAGGGTTGTGACTAAGTCTAAAGCCAAAGCAAAAATAAATACTCATACTCTGAAACTCTTATATGTGGCTGGAAAATAAATTAAAAATGTGTTAGATATACACACACTCACTCACAACCATTAACCATGGGCCAGCTACTCGACATTTTTGGACAAAAGTTTTACATACATTTGGAAGACAGAAAAATTCGATTCATCAAGTCCAATTTCTGTCTCGCCCACGGTGCGATGCGGGACACTCATCTAGCCACCAGACATATTAAGAAACGTGACTTGTACGTGGTCTTTTTCCCTTTTGTATTTAGCATGCCATGAAAAATGTATACACAGTCCGTGGGAGTCCCTGCTGCACGTACAACTGTCACACCCGGCCTCCCCGCCGTCAGCCATCCCGCCCCCCGTGCCACACCCCTCTTCAGTAGAAACTGCTTTTAATGACAAAAGTTATGACGACAAATGACTCCTCGGTTTGACTTTCACTATGAAATCAGAGCTGGATGCTGCTTTCTGGGGACTATGATTCATTTCTCGTTGACTTTGTTGCTGCTTCTTGATTTCATTTTTGCTCTGTCCTCGCCTCTATTTATCATTATGTAAATTGTTAATTAATTTTATACAATAAAAAAACAAAATTGACAAGAGCCATGAAGTAGATAATGAGCGTAATTTTGTTAGTCTCTCTTTTTTTTGTTTTTTTTTGGTATTTTTCAAACTGCAAATTGATTTTATTAATCAACTTTATTTGGACCTAATTGAAAATGTGCAAGGTAAAAAAGTTTGTGAAATTCAAAAATTTATATAAAAAAAAAAATGCAATTAAATGCAGTTTGTTGTGTAAATTATGCAGATGATGCATTCTCGAGGGGCTTATCATAATCAGGCAGGTATTCAGGGGTAATTTGTAATGTTTGTATGAAAAAATTCAATTCCCATATCGATAGTGAGCCACGGGGCGAGGGATTTTTTTTATAGAGGTCACTGGCGTGGAGGTCAAGGGTAAGGATCAGGCCTACCAATATAAAATTAATAAAAGACAAGATTCTCACGAAACCAGGAGTGTACCTACCTATCAGCAAACTCACAAAATATCTATGAAAAAGACTTGCCAGTTTGGCTGCCGTCTGTATTCCACCAACATTACGGTGTCCAAGCACCCATATTACCGTTTAGGGATAGATAATAATGTTTCTTTCTTTGACCGTTAGTTTTCCAAGGTAGGATTTAGCTTCGTGGAGGGCGGATCCAGTATCACTACAGTGCTCAGGAAGGCAGAACTATAAGTTCAGGTGTATGTTGGGGGAGTAGATGCTCTTCCTACTTTTTCGTTGAACTTAGCCACCCGTGTAGATATTTATGGCGTTAGCTTTGCTATGGGGAAGGGTTTTCCCGTTCGCTTCGACTAGGGATGTAGACGTCGTATGATGTGTCGAGCATATGGGGCATTCAGTAGTCTGTATTTGATGGCTAAGTTTAGTGGAGAGTCCGAAATAACCCAAGTTCCAGGAATCGGATTCTCATAGTCTGAGGGCAGTTGAGGTACCCATCAGTGTTGATACGAGTTCTAGTGGTAGGATATGAAAAGTGGGGTTAAGAGCTTCCATTAGTGTGCTTCGAAGCACTTTGGTCCTACATATCTCAGCGATTCTCTGAACATTATTTAGGTTGTTCTGGACAAATTGTTTCCCGAGTGCAGATCCATATAATAGTTAAGAGCCTTTGCTTACAAAACTGTGAGCCGTAACTCCTCCAAGATGCGAGTACTGGACGTTATTAAAGGCTCCCTCCATGTCGAGAACTGCAGCTAGAGAATAGTCTCCCACTTTTAGAGATTTTTCAAACTTTGAGACCAGGGAGTGCAGGATGGTTTCAGTTGACCTTCCCTATGGCTCTGAAGAGGACTTCTTTAGTTTCCCTCCATCTGGTGCGGATATAGTTGAACTTTAAAAAGCTTTCATATACAGTGTTAAACCAGTTCATTGTATGCCCAATACCCATAGAGAATGCGACGTATAGTGCGTTAAAGTGCACCATCTACGTGACTGTTACCAATTAGGTTTGTCAATATTTGATCGATATATCAATATATCGATATTTTTGTTGGACGATAAGGGTTATTTCGATATGATATTTTTAGCCGATATAGTCGATTATCGATATTTTTAAAAACGATATATCAAGAAAAATTACTATGGAAATTGCAGGAGCAAATTGTCACAACAAGTCTATTATGCTCTGCAAAACGTATGGAAAAAGCGAAATCTCCGAAAAACTTCTCCCAGAAATCATTGGACTAATATGAATTCCTCCATTTAACTTGTTCCAGATACGGTATTTCGGCATAGATTTACTTATCTTAAACGTAATTTTTTCGTATAAGTGCGATTTCTAAGTAGAATAAATAAAAAGAGAATTTCAATCCTGTTTGAAAAAAAAATCGTTATTAATATTTGTGGTCGATTTGTGCCAGCTAGGAATTCTTTTTAGACCCATTGGTTTTTGTCAACATTTTTTTTTAGAATTTTCCATTGATTTCGCTTTGTTGATTTCTATAATCTATAATCTAGTTTCACAAAGTTAAGTCATTTAAATTTTAAATTTATCCAATTAGAAAGATAAGATATAACAGCCACTAGTAATGGTCATAAGGTAGTGAGAACGTTCTTTAAAAGCTTTTCAGTTTACTTAAGCTTTAGAAAATACCGATAATATCGATATATCGATGTTTTCTGGAGGCGATATATCAAATATCGATATTTATAAGTTGGATTTTTGATATTATCGATACGACAACCCTAGTACCAATTCGTTCAAACCGTTGGTTCAAATTAGCAATTTCTTGTTACTGAAATGTAAACTGCTAATTTTTATACTCTGTACCGAAGGTACATAGAGTATATTAAGTTTGTGCAAAAGTATGTAACAGGGAGAAGGAATCATTTCCAAACATATAAAGTATATATATTCTTGATCAGCATCAACAGCCGAGTCGATATAGCTATGTCCGTCTGTCTGTCCGTCCGTATAAACAAACAGATCTCGGAGATGGTAAGAGATAGAGGTTTGACATGATTGGGACGAATGTTTATTATAGCTGCAGGCAGATCAAGTTTATTTTCAATTTTTGCCACGCCCCCTCCCGCCCCCGCAATTTGGAAAAAACCTTGTATCTCCTACACTTTTGAAGATAGATGATTTGTACCTGCTAAAGATAGTTAGTAATTAGCAAAATGTATCGATTTGCCGAAGGAATGATAAAGATCGGATTAGCTGTTCTCAAGTTATGAGAAAGTAATTAATTCACCACCCGCCCCACCCGCTCCCTCCTTTCACAACCAACAGCGCACAATCTTAGAGAGTGAGGGAGAGAGAAACTTAGAGATGAGAGCAGCACCAGCACTGCATTGAGCTTATACTACAGGTACATAGTATGTTATAGTCGGGCTTGACCGACATTCTTACTTATTATAGCTTGGATATTTAAGAATATAGCCCCAAGAGAACTCTTTTAAATTCGAAATACTTTAGAAGATATAACCTTTTTTTGTCGATTCTGATCAGACCTTTTTTTTTGGTCTTTGACGGCCGAGAACTTTTTGATCAGCCCTAGTATCGAAGCAGTAAAATTTGTTTGTTTACTTTAGTCTGTTTGTAACATAATAAAAAAAACAGAATAAGAAAAACTCTTTGCGTTTTCGAATACGATTTTTTTTAAAAGGTCCAAAAAACAGCCTCGGCGTGTAGAATACCCCCTTAAAAGACAAGCAACAAACCAACACATATATTTTACAATCCCGAAACCGATTCAAACTCGCAGATCCTCCGAAAGGGCTTTTCCAACATGGGAGCTGTATTTCAACTTAACTGAAAAATCAAAAGATTAAATTAATTGTTTGACGTATTTTAGCATTTGGCTGTTGCAAACTAAAAAATTTGTGGCTTATATTAAAAATTCCGTTTGCCGTGTTTTCGTGATTTCGTGATTTCGTGAAACAGCTGATCCATACAAAATTAGCAGTGTGCCCAAAAAATGCAAGGAAATTAAGGTCATACTAATTGAATTAGTAAAATCAGCTTCGAAGCTGATCTCGATTTGCTTTCGTATTACTGTGACAGCTCTCTTAGAAAACTCCTACTGTTTTTATTTTGTTTAATTTTATTATCAATACTTAATATGCTTTATTTTGTGAAATTTACAGTTTATGCTTCCTTTCTTAAACCAAACCAACTATATCCTACCTTATTTTGATAAAAATCTATTTGCTTATATTCTCTAAATAATTTACCCACAAAAAATTTAATAGAAATTTACGACAAAAATAATAGCAACTAACAAGCAATCATGCTAAACGTTGCTTTTGTCGCTTTTGCGGTTAGGTGTCTCTGTTTAGCTGTCACACAAATGGAATTTATGTTCAACTGCGGTTCAGACAATGCTTGTGGTTGTGCAACGGCAGCAGGCACAAAACCATTGGCATAACCTTCTTCAACAACATTGATTAAAACTTGCTATTTAAATATTTATGGATTATAAGGATGTGGAAGAACATTGACATTAGCTAAGTCCATCGATGGATGGAAACATATGCATGTATGTGAATCCATTTGTTTTAATCACTTTGCATTAAATGTTGGCCTGTTATTAGAAATGTATGTATATTTGAGGCATGGGCACTAATTGAGTGTCCACAAACAAACTTATCAAGATTAAAATGTGAATAAAAATTGTACATTCCTCACTTCCATCCACAGACAAGAATACAGCGCCAAGCTGACAAACTGTCAAGATGACGGTTGGCCAGAAACCTTTTTTTCTCACACACGTTTACGTACACATTGAGGAAAAGGGAGTATCTTGAAAAATGCGATCGCGCAAACCACAACCATATGTGTGTGAATTCTTACGCTTTCATTCAAAAAAACACCCTCTGTTTAATAACAATTATAAGACAATATGAGGTAGGTAAAGATTTTAGTTAGCTGCGTAGTCTCTTTTTATTTCGTTCTCTTTCCATTAGAAATTTGTATACTTAAAAATTTTATTGTACATACATGTAATCGAAATTTGTACTAGTTTATAAAAGTGAGGTTAATATAGGTTATTTAATTGTGTCTTCATTCAAAACAACTTCTCCATATTTTCTAGTTTTTTTAATTCTAGCCCAGAAATAACATCAATTCTTTAAGTCAAGCCAAGCCCAGGACTACAACTAGCTTTGCTTTCATTACAATATTTAGAATATTTAAGCTTTAAAGAGAATTTAAATTTGCAATTGTTTAGCATAATTTATACTTCACTTAACAAAACTCATAATCTATCACAACAAATTTTTCCAAAACTGTCGCATACATTGCATTAAAATCTCTGGGTTGGGATTTTGTATTTTTATGTCCAGTTTGGCCTGCCCTTGAATGCATCATAAATCTGTAGGGGAGCAAATTTAGGCCAATGGTCATCATAATTTTAATTTAATTTGTGTTCATTACAGCATAAATTATGCAGGGATATTTATGTTTAGTTGTGCGCAACAAATGTACTGAGCCATGTCGCATATCAATTAAAGTGCATTTCCAGTTTCTCTTTTTTTTTTTTGGGATGATTTTCGATATTTATCGCTTAGCCTGGATGGGGCTGAGTCAAATTTATAGGGAATTGTTGTGCTTTGTCCTTGGTATTGCAATATTTATTGCACACGGCGTATACGTAATATCGAATTTTCTAGCAGTTATTGTTAGTCCTTTTATGGGAGTCCGAGTGTGTTTCTGTGTGTGCGACATTTGTTTTCATTTACAAGTATTTCACTTAAAATTTATTTGCCATACACATTTTTATGGCTTGCCTTGACTTTCTCCCTCTGTCTCTCTCTCTTCTCGGTTCTTGGCTTTTTAAATTATGTATTTTGCGAGTACTAAAATTAAAATTTATTTCCTTGCTGGATGTTTCATTGTAGTTTACTCCATAAAAAAGAAGGTCAAGCATATGCTTTGCATATAACAAAGTACTGCATGGCTGACTGCTTTAGGCCCAAATGCCAATTTAATTGCCAATTCAACTGCATTGTGCCCGAGAACTTTACCTCTTTCTTAATGGGCCAGCAAAAGTTTTAATTTCATGGAGTTTTCTGCAGGCAACAGTTTGAGGGACAATAAAAACATCAGGCGCATGTTATGGCATATTTAAACGTAGTCTTGAGGCGCTGCCATTATGACAAAGCAAGTCGCCATGCTGCCGTATACTTATTCTGCGTTGCTGCGTTTTTTGGCCAGCGTTTTATGCTTTTAGTGCAATGGCAGCCGATGCCTCTGCTCCTGCTCGACTGAATATCCTTTTTGCCAAAGCTGTTTGCCTCGCGTCTACTGTGTGTTCTTACTGTGCAATTGTATTTGGTGCTCATGAGAAATTGTATGCGCGCAAAGACGCTTAAAAAGTTTTGTTTCACTTTATTTTTACTGATAAGAGCTTCAGCTGCACTTGAGAGCATCAAGTTTGCTTCTTGTTGGTGTCTGGCTTAAAAATTTACTTCAATTTCATTTTTCTTTGGGTATTTTATAAGGCTTTTAACGTTTTAGATTACCGTGCACTTAAAATACAAAATTAAGGGCGTTGAGCTCTACATTTTTTCACTAATGTTATTCGGATAACGGAAGGCTCTAAAAAAAGCGGCTTCTGGACTTGTTGTCGACGTAAGGATCTTTATTCAGAAGAGTTGCCGAAATTTATGCTTAAGTTGCAGTCAAAGAAGCGTATCCTTTTACCGAACTATGATAAATAAATTATTTCTTTGAATTGGATAATAGATATTCAAATACCGCAGTGTCAAATGTACTCCAAAGTCTACATTTAGTTAGATTGTAAGAGTAGAAAGGAGGAGAAATTTAAAATTAATTAGCGTAAAGTCAGATATAAAATATAATTTTTCGCAATTTTTGATAATGATTTTTATGGCATACTTTAAAATTTACTTTGTATATGAACAGGGTAATAGATGCCCTACAGGTCAAAATTAATTGAAAGAAATCGATCGATTTTGTGACAGCTTCCTTTAAAACTTTTAAAATCTCCGCAGATATCTCACGGCGTTCGCATGCTAACAGTTGATTTTTGTTTTCCAAAATCTTCAACATTCTACCCATAGCACTTAATTTGTTGTTGTAAATACATAGACTGGACTAACATTTCCTTTCTTAATTGTAAATTCCTTATAAGGTTCAATGCTGTAAGCACCAAAGTAGTATTTTAGGTAATGAGGTATCTAAGCTGTCGCTTATGTAATGTAATTTAATACTTTATTAGCTGAATTTATTGAGCACACATTTGGGCGATTGTCGCCATCTTGCAGACTCTGCAAAGATCTAAAACATGAAGATGATAAGACATCGGTTACGATAGTTATTGATAGATGGCTTCCAGGTTACCAGGGTGTTTTAGAGGATGCCCTTGAATAATTTAAAAGACAAACTAATTGAATGAAAACTGAGGAAAACATCAATTTGATACTTACACGAACTCAGTCAATTAATTGAATAAAAAAATGACTTACGACTTTTTCACATTGATGGTTAAATAAATGATTTGTTTTTGATGATACAATAAGGCAGAAGGTGGCAACGTCAGCCGAAGCTGCAAACTTCAAAAATTTTGAAAAATGTGCGGTTCATTCCAGTTGCAAGTCTAAAGTTGGTTCCGGACCGGTTTACAGCCTTGATGCCAGCACACTTCGAACAGTCAACCCTAGGCCAGCTAAATAGAACCGGATCCATTTTACCCGATCCCTTAGCTGAGCAGTCAGATTCCCAATAAGAATTTGGAGAAATAATACAAAGAAAGCCAAAATTTTGAAATAGAAATAAGGAAAACAAAACTGAGATATTAGTAATTTGGAAAAAAATTAGGAAACAAAATATTGGGAAGACAAAACTTACGAAAAAAATTAATGCGATTCAATATTTGGGATTGTTGGAATGTCTTAGAACACTCTATAAAAGAAACCAGAAAAAACATTTCAATGTGTCGGACCATTTATAAAGAAATATAAGTTATTTGGTAATTGTCTAGTATTGGGACCTCATCTCAGAAAATTCTAAAAAAAATTCCCTTCGATGGACCGCGAACTATAAAGAATTTTAATGCAAAAAATTCGCGGAGGTCTTCCATGGTTTCTTTTTTAACGAATTTCGAAGTTTTCATTTTTTCATTAAAATGGATTTTTTAATTTAATAGATTTTTATTTTGTTATATAATGTTTCTCAAAAAAATGTGAAAATGTGAATTTTTGTTGGATTGAAGCGAGAGTCCGAAAAATTCTTTATAACTCCGCTGGAAGACCCTGGAAAGGACACTCTTTTGAAAATTATCAAAGAGAATATAGCTGAAAAATCCACAATCATTTCAGATTGCTAGAAATCGTATAATTGCCTTAAAGATGAGGGGTTTCAACACGAAACTGTTAACCACTCAAAAAACTTTGTGGATCCCTCAACCCGTGCGCACACACAAAACATAGAAAGACTTTTGCAGACGTAAAGTCCCAATTGCCTCATTTTGGGCGGAAAAAAAATCATTCAGGGGTGTTCTAGAAATCTCAAGAGATTTTCGTATAAACGATTGCACTTCGAACTAAACTGGGACTACTTTATTTGCAAAGTGCGAAGAATCAGACCGCCTACTAGATTATGTAGAAGGAAAACCGTACGCAACAAATCTACTTGGCTTTGAGCAGGCGGTTTCAAATCGCTCAACTTTTGTCATCTGATCTAGTAGCTAGGCATATTCGAGCATCTCAACATATAAATTCAAAAAGCTTTCATATGAAATGCTAACGTTTATACGAAAACCTCTAGAGATTTCTGGAACACACCCGATTAACTCGGATATTTGGCAAAATTTATGTTTCAAAAACGGTTCCCGAATTATAAAGACAGGATTCATTACATCTTTGATGCAATTGGACTGTTGTATAATCCAACATCAAAAACTATAGTCAATTTTTTTCATTTTTCGGAGGTGAGCGTTAATGAAAATGCGCTGCAAGGATATCGTTCACAATCCTTTATAATTGAAACAGCTGAACACAATGCAATTCAAATTTATATAACTATGTGTAAGTGAAATTTATCCGGAGTCAGAAAAATCAATGCTACGTTTTTCTTAAATTAATGACCTAGATTTTTCCTAATTCTTTTACTCTGCATATAATTTTTCTTTTGATTTTTTAATTCGAGTTTTCTTATTTTATTCCGTTTTCCTTAAATAGTATTTGTTCTTTTTTTGTCTTTGTTTTAGCAATTCTTAATAAAAATTAGATGCCTACCAGATGCACCGGACTTTGGCCAACTTGTAAGTTCAACTTTCTCGACAGGGGCAGATTTTTCGTTGCTGAAACTTAAGCCATTTCAGGCTTCTTTTGGTGCAACCCTCGCCAGAATTTACTTGGATAATAATTTGTGTAATAATCGTGGAACTCTGTGGAGGTGCTTGGACCAGAGTTGCCTGCTTCGCTCAACTTCTCAATCACTAACTTTTCTCCTTCTTAATTTCCCTTTCGGTAAAACCTAATCAAATATCGCCTTGCTTTTTAATTAAAGACAGATACTAGATAGATACTAAACAGATCAAGATAGACAGAACAACTCACTAAGAACTTAACAACTTTCTTTTAAGAAATATGTACATTTGAAGAAGAACATTTTCACTTGTTCAGTTAAGTGAACAACTCAATTTTCTCTACTCACTTCTTAAAAACCCAAAACAGTTAGCAGTGCAGCAACTCAGGAGATAACTCAGCTGAGACATCAGGACGTCTAAATTCACTTTTTTAAATTCTTTTAAAATTCAAATAAGACCGTAAATATTTGTTTATCAAGAGCGGACTCTAAGCCTTTTATACATCGGGCAGGGCTTTTTCCAGGGTTCGAATTCGTGAAATATTACGAGTAAAAAAACGGGCTCAGGTATGTTTATGTTCAAATCACAAACTTATCTGAAAACTATTTTGGATGTACATTTGAACACAAGACAAGAATTTGTTTAGTTTCAGATTCGGGTTCCGGCAGTTTTAATAAATTTTGACCGGTCCTTATTCAGTTAGAACTTTCAAAAATTCACAGAGACTTCGATTGCAGAGCAGTGTGCAGGCCCACAATTTGTTAAACTAATTTTTATAACTTTTACTGTAACTCCATAAGCGATATCTTAATTTAAATCCATTTTAAAGAAAATTTAAACGAAAGGGTCCTTAAAATTACCAACTGGTTTAATTTATTTTTTCAAGATGGATTTTGATGAATACAAAATATCTTAAATTAACTTCTACTAACTTTCCATATTATTAAAATCGATTGTAATTGATACAAATAAATTTTTTCTGAGTGAATCGCCTGAAAGACATTCCTTTTAATCTGTAAGTTGTGTTGGTTTCCTTGAAGACAACAGAAATATTCATTTAATCCTTTATTTCGAAGAGTGTTTAAAACGTTCTTAAGATAAAATAAAACCAAATCGATCAGCCCTTTTTGAAGATTCTATTTAAATAACAGATTATTGTTATAGTTCCACATAAATGTGAATTTAGACTCGGTGCAAGTCGTCTGATTCCTAACTAGAATAAAGCCATGCCAGAAAATGTATTTCTTTAAATGCTAAAAACTGTGTGCATGGACATGTAGAGACACAGCTAACTCACTAAGTACCTCATATGTCATGCCTGGTCAATTCTTTACTGTCTTATCCCACAGCACAAATCCACAAATTGCTCGGGCACTCTGCGTCTTAACCCCACAAGGACTAAACCCAAGTAGTTTAATAATATTCGTGCGCATCTGTGCAGATAAATTTCCATCAACGAAAATAAATTAAAAATTATGCAAGAATGCGTTTGAGCCAAAAAAATGAAATAAAAGCCTTGAGCCGGAGGAGAAACCGAAGCCAAAATGAAACCGCCAGCTTTAACCAATGCCACATATTTACTTTTATCTCAGCGCAAGCAGCCAAAGCCAAGCAAGCACGCACAAACAAATGGGTGGTAGCGGTGGCATCGGTTCCTCAGTCCTTGGGGCCAGACAATAAATGGGCTCGGGGTTACTCCACAGAGTTCTGACAACGTTGAGCGACGATGCTCTCAAATTGTCGGTCGTTTAAATACATTTAAATATAAATGCAGCGTACGCGCCGCACAAAAGATAAGAAGCTGCCGGTCATGGACAGTTGTGTGGAGCATGTAGCCAGTGCAGCTGCCTGCCCGGGTAAGTGAATTCCTCACTCATTCATTTTCATTCATTTCAGCGGCAAGTGCATTCTATCAGCGTGGAAAATCGAGTGCGAGTGTGTGTGTGTGCGGTCAAAGACTTGCCGCAGCCATTTTAAACGGGCTGCGAGTTGGGCGAGCGATAAACAAATATACAGGCAACACTTGTGAAGCGCATTTTAATAAAATGAACGAAGCAGCTGGCTGTAAAAATGGGGAAAATGGACTAATTGATACCTCGGAAGGGCTCATATGAGCATAAATTTGGCATGATCTATGAAGGATTCTGTGTAAGTCTCCAATAAGTCGCAGGAATATCTTTTTTAAGAACTTTAACTTCAGCCCAAAACTCTCTATCTTCTCTCCAAATCCCTTTGATACAATTGTTCCGGCCTGGATCAGTTTCATCGTTGTCATTTCCATCTGACAGCCGAATAAGAAATTTAATTACATATTTCCTCACAATACGTATACGCTCCGTAGTCGCCACTCAACTCCGTCCCATTTGCATTCTCCACATTTCCTCACTCATCTTGCCGTCAGGTCAACGGATGGGATTCATTTCGTTGTTGCCTCATGCCGTGATTAAATTTTCATTTTAATGCACGATTGGAGGAGCATTCGGTGAAATTAATTGAAAACGCTGCAGCTGGAGAGCTAATATTTGGTTTGCTGAATTCCCACCAGTTTCCCCCCTCATGTCCCAGCTTTGGGCCAAACGAATTTCGAACGAATTAATTTCATATTTATTTTTTTTGTTTTTTCCAGGAATTCGCATCCATAGTTAATCGGATTTACTTGGCGGATAAGCAACAAGAACATTTTATTAAATGCCGTAAACAAATTGGCACAAACATTAATGGCCAGTCACAGATTGTGGCCAACGAAATGGATACCGACAACTGTTTTTGGCATATGGAGTGTCTAGACTTTTGACTTTTTGTCTGACCTTTTGTGTGGTGGAATTAGTCTGACAATGACTTTGAAAAAGTCCTACTTTTTTTTGCTACTGAATCGATAAGTGGTTAATGCTTTTGGTAACAATGCCAATTGTTGTGCCGTCTTTCCACCAGCTGTCGACACTTACTTTCATTAAAAAGTTTTGCACATTTGCAACTAATTTGCAATGTCAATATATTTGGCCCCTCAGTCAAAATGCAAAACTAATAAGTTTCAAACTAATTGCAAGATAAACACACAAAAAATAAAAGGGTAAGAGCGAAACGCTAGTCAAACATAATTAACTTTCTAGAAAGTAAATAGAATCTTGGCTGAATTGGTGAGTGAAAACTAAAGACAACAGCTGTTAGTGAGTGGAGTTTTGGAGCAAGTTTTGCTGCTGCTGCAGCTGCAGCTGGCTGAAGTCATTGTGCAAGTAAGTAATTTACGCAGCTGATGCGGCTGCCGCTGACTTTTGCCTAGTTAATATTTACCCAGCTTATGCGAAGGGGCAAAGTTTTGAGGTTGAGGTTGAAAAGCCGGTGTCTGCCAGTGATATGGGTAAGAAGTATTGATTTAACGTAACCCCAAGTGGAGAACAAAGAAATGCCACGACTAGACCTGATGACGCTGGGGCAACGAAGAAAGTAAACGACGGCCAGGACGTCGACGACGCGACGCCATGTCTGGCCACGCCAGTTACAAAAAGGCGGAAACGGAAGCTAAAACAACTAAAGAAGACAATTGCTGGAATTGTTGATGGTTTTATACCCTATACAGGAATTGGAGTAGTTAGGATATTAGATTTTCAGATTAGAATTAAATAATACATATTAATAAAAGGAAAATTTTAAAAATTTAATTTCACTAATCGTTCACTTACTTCAATACTGGCATATTTTAAAATAATTCATTTGGAGAAAAAGGTGTTCTTTTAGTTTCGAGTTAATCTCGTAAAATATTAGAAATTTAAAATGTTCCTTAATAAAACTTGAAAATGGTTTAACTGTAACCCGAAGTCTGTTTGCGCAATATTGACTGCAGGACATATGAGATATGACGATCTTGCAATCACATGAAAATTAACCTTTAAAATGATATTTCGACATATTTTGATCTCACGTGAAAAGTATAAGAGATATCAAAATGAAAATGATTACACAAAGTATTACACAATACAGGGTATATTTCTTAAGTAAAAATCGTATTATTTTAGTTATGCCAGTAGTAGTAGTAGTAGTAATTTTTTTTTTTTTTTTCGTTTTTTTTTTTAATTTTTAAATAATAAAATTGGCAGAAATTCTACAAAATTTAGGAACACTTTTTAAGTACTAAAAAAATTTTTTAACATGCCGAATACAGAGATACAAGTTGCTTTGAAATTATAACTGGTTCGGTTCATTGGTTCACAGCAGAATTAAGCAATTGCACACTCGGCCAGCTGGACGAAATTTTGTCCTAAAGTCCAAATTTTTTGTTTGACTAACTGTATAAAACAACAGTGGGAAATGATATTGAATACATATAGCTATTTTTTGTCAAAATTTGGAACTATTACACAAAGTGGTTTTTAAATGGCAGCCGCTCACTGTTGATTTTTAATTTTTGACCTCGGAGAATGCTTTAAAATAAATAAACAGATGTTTCCATTTGTAAGCATTTATTTAAAAAAAAAAAAAAATGTAAACGAAACTATCAAAAGTTTGTAGAAACAACGGAAATCTTTTTTGAATTTGCTTTAAGAGTGCACAAAAGTACCCTTCTCAATTCAATTGCAACATGGCTTATTATATTCTTTATTTATTTTACTATTGCAGTAGGATTTCGCTTTTGCGCGGTTCTGCGTTGCTTTTCAGAAAATCAAGTTGAAAATGTTGAACATTTTGTTAAAAAGCCTTAAATAATGCAGTTTTTATTTTTATTTTTTATTTTATTTATTTATTTAATAATTTAAGGCTGTCAACTCAATTACACATACGTTATAAAAAAGCCTTATTGACTAAGAAAGCCTAACAAAGAAAAACTAACAAAATTACAAAGTAACTAATAACGACTCCGACTCGATGGGGGAGTTTTATTTGCCCGTCCGGCCAGCTATGCCCCGATTCACAGCCAACTGTAGTCAGAGACGTTATTAGAGCTACCAAAAACTTTAATGATATAGAGATAGAGAAGAGGAAAAAAACAAAACCAGAATAGAGGCAAAGGAAAAAAATAATAATAAAACTAAAATAAATCAGATATAAAGAGAAAATAATTTAGGAAAAAAAAAACCATAAAAAAAATACTAACTAAAAGTGAAATTTAAAACAAATTAAAAATACAAAATTTATAAGCTATACTTAAAATAAAATAACTAGAAATCTCTGACCCGGTGGGGAATTTTTTAGCCAGTCCGGCAAGCTATGCCCCTACTCACAGCCAGGAGTGGTCAGAGATTTCCCCTGATAATTATAGAGAGATGTTTTTAGAGAGAGGAGAGAGAGATCTGTTGAGAGCAAATGATAGAGATCATTATAATTTCGACATAAAACTCGAAATCGATTGTGCTTTGCATAATCAGTTGTGCATCTAGGCAATACTAATAGAAAATAGTTTCTGGTTGGCCTAGAAGGAACGGAGAAGTTAAGGCGATATAAAAGTTCAGATGAATCTACATGACCGATAATTAGTTTATAAAGAAAAGAAACACCTAATACTGTTCTACGATTAGCTAACGAAGGAAGGTCAATAAGCAAGAGTCTGTTAGAGTACGATGGCAGACGAAGGTTAGGGTCCCAATTTAAGCCACGTAAGGCAAAAAGCAAGAATTGCTTCTGAACTGATTCAATACGATCTGTATGCTTTTTATACTGCGGAGACCAGACGGATGAGCAGTATTCAGGTACAGGAAGGTACAGGCTTTGTGGTATATGGATCATTAAACTCTTTCGACCAATGTTTAATGAATCCGAGTACACCATTTGCTCTATTAACAATAGAGGAGATATGAGGATTGAAACTCAATTTGAGGTCAAACAGAATTCCAAGATCAACGACTGTAGAAATTCGTTCCAAGGGTTCATTTCCAATCGTATAGGTAGCCAGCGAAGGCTTGCAACGATGGAAAGTCATGAACATGCACTTGGAGCAATAAAGGTGTAATTGATTAACCAAGCACCAGGACTGCAAGGAGTTTAAGTCATCTTGCAATCTGATGGAGTGCATCGGGTCGTTAAAAGATAAAATAAGTTTTACATCATCATCGTACATAAGTATCCGAGAATTCGAAATTATTGTGGGGAGGTCATTAATAAAAAGAGTAAAAAACAAAGTCAGTTTGTTTGTGTAAAAGGAAACCATCGTGTAACATTGAGGTAATCTCAAGTAAATTGGTCGCAGTTGATCGACGCTTTGTAAATCCATGCTAGAAAGGTGATAAAATCGATTTGCAATAGTGCTGTAGGGAAGAGTTTATAATCTGTTCAAATAATTTTGGAATATAATTGGATATATCAGACTTCCCACCTTTTTTATGAAGAGGAATAATATAGGATTCCTTCCAAAGATTTGGAAAAATACCAGATTCTAACGATAGATTAAAAAGTTTAAGCAATGGATTGCACAAAGAAATACAACACTCTTTGAGCACACAACTAGGAATGTTGTCAGGCCCAGGGGAGTATGTAGGTTTTAGTGATTTTAAATGAGAAAGTAAGGAGCTTTCGGAAATCGAGAGAGCAGTTATAGAGTTAGAAGAAGAAATGTTATAAGGATAAGAAGCATTAATAAAGAGGACTAAGTAGATTGAAAGAAGTTGGCGAACAGGTTAACGGCTTTGGAGTCATCGTTAGCCTTTTGGTCGCCCAAATAATACAATACAAGGAACATATGAATCATAATTGTTTCAGTTAAAAATTTTCTAAAATGACATATTGCCTGTATTCCAAAGCTAGTTTTATAAAGGTTGCGACTCCAATCTAGTTGCACGACATTCTTCTTCAGTTAGCCGTGTCTTCCCTAGAATGCCTGTCCTGATTTCCTTAAGAACCGGGCATCTGGCCACAAAATGCTCCACATCATTTTGTTCTCGCAAATTACATAGAGTGCACATTATGTCTATATTCTGATGGTGCGGTTTGAAGTTCAGGCTTAGCTTTCGACTCGGGACTTGAAGATATTTGATATCATCAATGACCCAAAGTAATCTTGGAAGTAATTGTTATCTGCCATATTGAAATTTAGTGTCGAGTGGGAGTTTCTCCAGACGCTCTGTATTGCTTCTTTCTCCCACCTATGCCGCGTTGTAATTTCTAAACTTCTAATAATTTTACAGTGTTGCTTCTCCCATTGGCTTCGATCCCCAAGTGTTAGTTCCGCGTTATACTCTTGTGCCAGGCTTTTGCAATGATCTTTGGTTATCTATGGCATGGCAAATATCTTTTTTATGTAGCTGAAGTTGAGTTGCAGCGTATAGGCGAATAGTGGCGGTAGGGCAGTTTCCAGATGAATTGCATAGTTGGGCGTGTTTTGTGGAAGATAAAATACCTCTGGCTCCGCTCAACATCATCATATGCAAAGCACCCCCATACTTGGGCCGCATAACACGTAATAGCTTTTGCTGTGGCCAGGAACATTTTGTATTCAGTGCTGGGGTCTACACATTTGCGCTTTAGAAAGGAGTTCCACGTGCTTCCAATTGCTGTTCGTGTGTCCTTTAATTTTAGAGCGGAGTGCTTCTTGAAGCTCATGTCGCCAGTTAGGGTGACTCCCAGGTACGTGTAAGAATTATTTGGATTATAAATATGTGCGTCAAATTCAATCTTTCAAGAACACATTGTTAAAAATTCCTGCTTCCTTGCTTGGCAGGTTCAGAAATGCCAGAGTCTTGGCCATCCCGTTTGAGGAGCCAAGGGTTCTGTAAAATAGAATAAACACGTATGTGTTTATATGTATGGCATACGCTTACCTTCTTTCCGCCGACAGCAAAGCTAACTCCCACTTTACATCGCTACCTCCTTGAGATGCGATTGGAACGCCACCATTGCTTCCACTCTTGGGGTCCGTTGCATTCCGTCAGTGTAAGCTGTTCTTTAACTAAGCCCAAGCTGCGAAAAATTAAACAATTGTGAATAGCCTAATTACTAAATTTAGCATCCTTTCCAAAAGCAGAACCTATTCTTTCCCAGATGATTTTTGTCAAGACACTATCATAATTCTGTTTATGGGTGGGCTTACATGGCACAGTGTGCTTATTAAATTTTGTTTTGACAAACTAAGCTTGTACATTTCTTACTCATTTCGAAACACCGCGCCACACTCTTTTGTATGTAGATTACGAAATATATGCTTTTAATATATTTCATACCTTCGAAATCATTACTCATCAATAGACTATAGTGTTGTCGTCTGGTGGCAACGCTGTATTTTTATACAATTTCGGGAACGAACTTCAGACTATTTCACAAGACAGCATTTGCGATTCGCGATTTGAATCCGACTGATCAAGCCCAGTTGAAGTCCTCTTTGTAAAGTCGCTTGCACGAAAAACCCAGATAAAACAAAATTCTAAACATCATGCCAGCTCGTTTCACAAATTCCTGTATACCCTCCACATGGTTAGCGTATATCAACCGCAAAACAGCAATCGCTGTACATAGCTCACAGTGTTTTACCCTACGTCAGTGTTGTTTTGTTACCACAGCTACTCACAGGCAAATCCTGGACATTTTTACGGTTTGGCAAGTGTCAACGTTGTTGCCCAGCCATAACATTGTTGTCGTCCGCAAAAGTCAGCACAGGAAACGGCGCTGTCGGGCCACAGCGAATCTCAATGTCTAACGTTTTATTTATTATTTCCCTTCGCCACAACCTCGCACACTGAGTCCGTCATTATATCACTCAATTTACACACAAAGATTGTAATTAAGTCTTGGGTGTGGCAAATACATAACAAGACAACAACACTTCGCCCCTAGTAATTGTGAAGTAAGTAAGAGCGAGCACAAGGTGGCATTAAGTTTCACAAATGTTTCGCCTTTCGCTTATTAAATTGGACATCTAAATGGATTCGGAAACATTGCACTCGTTGTCTTGGTCATGCTTCAACCAATTTCATTTTATTTTATAAGAATTGCAACAATTTTGGTTGGTTTGTTGCGCTTTTGTTCGCTTTTGCCATCGCTGTCGAGTGCTGACAGCACTTGATGCTGCTACTTTTATTATCATTATAATCAACCTCGTCATCAACGATGACAAACCAAATGCCACAAAAATTGTGTGAAATGCTTTTGAAAATTGCCAATAAGAGAATTTGGCAACACATTTTCCGCAATGTTTGGATGTGGTCAACAAATGCAATGGACACTCTAGCAGTATAAGACTAAGAGGAATTATGCGGTTGGAAAAATTTCTCGCATTTCCTAAATTCGCATGGACTTGAATTCATGTTTTCGAAAATTTTAACATTCATTGAGAGGAAAAACTGTGAATTAATTATGGTTTAGTGCAGATTGATGGGTAAAACGAGAATGAGGACAGGCGCATTCTAATAGATAACCTAAAAATATTTCGACTCAGTTGCACAATTTTCACTCCCGAGTTGAATACATAGAAAGCTAAATTAATTGAATTGAATGTGCATGTATGGACTTAATCACAAATTTATGGGAAAAATATGTTTGAGGCTTCGAGAAGAAACACGAACAACCGTTCCTTGAGGTCCTAAGATATGCAAAAGGTTGCTTAGATAAATCATCGGCCCAACCAACCATGATTTAATGAGCAGTGCGAGAGCGATAGAATATCCGTGTTTAGGTATCTTAAACAAATCAAAAACACAGGAGGGGAAACTACGAAACTGGAGTATTACATTGAAAAGCTTATATCAACTGAAAAGACAAAATACTACAAGCGAATTGAGCTAGAAATTAGTATCATAAGGTATAGAATCTGGGCAACAGCTAAAAATATTAAACGCCCATATATGCAGAAGTGGAAACATCAAAGTGGACGCAGAGTTGCTAGACACAATCTTTAAAAGTCCACTCGAGTATTATAGCAGGTCTTAAGTCAGCTAAGCTTTACCGTACGTGTTCAATCAAGAACTTGATGCGGTCGAAACGCAAAAAGCAGTTCGACGAAGTAAACCAATCAAAACGCTTGGTATCGAAAGACGAAGGGTCTTCTTACACAAGCTTATAACCGAACTTTTTAAGAAGGCACCAGAAAGCTTTAAATGGCGCCATATATATTTAATTTTGAATAAAAGTTGACCCAAGCAGCGCCGCACAGATAGAAACGAATATCTTTTTAAAACATCTACAAAAAAGAGTTTACGTTGATACTGCTAGAAAGGAAAACGTCATGAGGTAATCGGAATGGTATCCTGAGTGAATATCAGACGGAGTTCCGCAAGGAGAACTCCACAGTAGACAGCATATTTGTCCTAGCATTAATAGCCAACAAAGAACAGAATGGATCTATATTTTTATTGACTTTAAAGCGGCTTTCCATACAATCGATAGCAGGGTTATACTGTGAGTAAAAGCCGAATTTCTGAATCGTCAAGATTCTTCAAATTTCCATTAGCCACAGAATTCACCTTGTAGTTATTGGTATTACAGAGAATTTTCTTCAAGCAGGTTGGTTGGTGAATGTTCATATAAATAACCAAGTAAGAAGTTTTATGCGCCCGACTGTAATTTACTCTGTACCTGCAAAAGCAGTGCTGCTCTAGGCAGCGGCCGCGAACTTTCGTTTGGTTGTAACTTTGACCAATAGATGGCTCCACCATTTGATTTTTAAAACTGACCAACGGATGCTATGACCACATGGCAATTTAAGCCACGTTAACTATTTAGTTTAATACACAGATAAGGTTTAAGTTCGGTTTATTGGAGGTGGCATGCTGCTGGTAAAAATGAGAGTCACAGAACGCCGAAGATATAAGTGAGTGTGTATGTGTGAGCTGGAGATGTAAGAAATAAAAAGGCGAAAGAGTGCTGTGTGAACTGGTTAGATAAACTAAATCTGTGATTAAAACAAAATGAACTGGAACCGCGGCCAAAATAAACACAACGTTGATTTAGTATTGTTTAATAATATATTATTAAGTTAACTTGAAGAACGCTGTTCAAAGGCTTGCGGCCGCAGCCCAGCGGCGCAGAGGTGAATGAGGCTGGTCCACAATATGCATCGTAATAGGTGACCACGTAATGGGAATTTCTCTCTACGTTTCGAATACACAGTTGTGTGTAGAGAAGTTTAACTTCGGGTCGAGTTGTTGCTCGTGTATATATAACAGTTGTGTTATGTTGAAGTGTCCAGTATACATCCAAATAATAACGATTTGCAGTAAGTTGTTATTGCCGAGTAATTTTATCGGATTCGGATTATGAATTTTGTTTGGCCTAAGTTTCGCCTATAAACCTTTGACTCCGCTCCTGAGTTTGGTTGCTTTGAGTTGTCTATCTGTTTTCTGCAGTGACTCTCTCTCTCTGCATTGCTCTCGCATACGCATCATACGTTTTAACAATTCAAGCAACCAGACGTGTCAATAGTGAAGCTGTTAAATAAATCGTCAAATTACGGTGAACACAATTTAGTCACCATTTGATTTAAGCCATATCGGCAGTGAAAGACCTGTGTGAAACTACGAGAAAACTGAGGTGATTTTTGTACATAGAGTGTTTGATTTGTGCGTTGCCTAAGGCCAGTGTGTTTTCTTAGATCTCAGCCTCGACGATACCTAGGTTACCGGCGTCTGGTCATGCGCTGCGCGCTGCGCTGTACGCTTTTCAACCAATAACCTTTGGCAGCGTCGGTAACCTCATCTATAACGGTATACGTGACGTCTCACACACATATATTCGACTTGCTGGATTCAGTGATGTGCCGCGTGGCAAAGCGCATGCGTCGGCGAACATAACCTCAGTCCTCATCACCGATCGGATGGCTTGGCGTGCGTTAGCTCAACCTAACCCTACAACAATAGCGTTCGACAAATACATGTACCAATAACTCTCCTGCCGCTACCGCTTTATCCCCTACAATTCGACATATTCGTTTAGTGCAACATATTGTTGTGGGTGACAGCTCTCTTGATACTTGGACGGCGCTGAAGCACTTGTATCGATGTATGATTTTCTGCTTGCACAGAACTCTTGCATTTGGCAGATTTCCATAATTTGAGTTTCTATTAATTTTATTTTGGTTTCTTCATATTTATAACGTAACTTTTGTAGAATTTAAGTAATGTTAATCAAGCAATAATGTAGCAGACTCCCTTAATTGAAAATAACTCAAGCCAACAGTATGCAAACATATATATATAATTTAATTCCCTGAAACTTTAGCAGCAGTTTATTGGTACCAACGAGCTCGGCAATGGATTTGTACTTGTGAGAAAGACTTAATTGATTTGCATACATATATATATATATATATATATTTAAATTTTTCTGAGGTTAAACTGAATTATAAACTGTTTCTTTTTATTACATCCTGAGGGATTTTTTAAGATTTTTGTTTGATATTCATTGCCATGATAAGCATTTATTTGGAATTTATCGTAATGTACTATTTACTTGTTTTCATTCATGAAAGAATTTGATTTAATCTCTATAAATATAAAAGAGAGTGTCCTGACTGATTCACTGACTGATTCACTGACTGACTGACTGACTGACTGACTGACTGACTGACTGATTGGCAATCATCGCAGAGCCCAAACGGTAAGAGATAGAGGGCTGAAATTTTCACAGAAGTTTCTGTTGGTGGTGAAAGTGCGTACTAAGACGGGGTTTTGGAAAATTCCACCCGGAAAAGTCGGAAAAGCGTCGGAAAAGTTTGTATGGGAAAAATGTTATTTTTCATCCGATTGACTTGAAACTTGGTTTGTAAGCTTAGTACGCGAAATAATTCGACACGTGTTTTCCCGATTTTGGAAAATCCGCCCACGAGGAAAATTCCCGGAAAATTCTGCATGAAAACAACTATTTTTCATCCTATTGGCTTGAAATTCGGTTTGAAAGGAAAGTAGGTGAAATGAATTGAAATGTAATTTTCCGAAGTTGGAAAATTAGACCCAACGGTCGGAAAATTCCCGGAAAATTCTGCATGAAAAAAACTATTTTTCATCCGATTGGCTTGAAACTCGGTTTGTAAGGACAAAATACGAAATAATTTAAAATGTGATTTTTCAATGTCGGAAAATTCGCCCACGAGGAAAATGGTCGGAAAACTCTGCACGCAAAACACTATTTTTCAACCGATTGGTTTGAAATTAGGTTTGAAAGGAAAATAGGTGAAATAATTTGAAATGTGATTTTTCGAAGTTGAAAAATTTGCTCTGACGGTTGGAAAATTCCCGGAAAATTCTGCATGAAAAGATCTATTTTTCATCCGATTGGCTTGAAACTCGGTTTTTAAGGACAAAATACGAATTAATTTGAAATGTGATTTTTCAATGTCGGAAAATCCGCCCACGAGGAAAATGGTCGGAAAATTCTGCATTCAAACAACTATTTTTCATCCGATTGGCTTGAAATTCGGTTTGAAAGGACAGAATACGAAATAGTTTGAAATGTGATATTCCGAAGTTGGAAAATTTGACCCAACGTTCGGAAAATTCCCGGAAAATTCTGCATTCAAACAACTATTTTTCATCCGATTGGCTTGAAATTCGGTTTGAAAGGACAGAATACGAAATAGTTTGAAATGTGATATTCCGAAGTTGGAAAATTTGACCCAACGGTCGGAAAATTCCCGGAAAATTCTGCATGAAAATAACTATTTTTCATCCGATTGGCTTGAAACTTGGTTTTTAAGGACAAAATACGAATTAATTTGAAATGTGATTTTTCAATGTCGGAAAATCCGCCCACGAGGAAAATGGTCGGAAAATTCTGCATTCAAAAAACTATTTTTAGTCAGATTGGCTTGAAATTCGGTTTGAAGGGACAGAATACGAAATAGTTTGAAATGTGATATTCCGAAGTAGGAAAATTTGACCCAACGGTCGGAAAATTTCCGGAAAATTTAACATGAAAAAACTATTTTTCATCCGATTGGCTTGAAACTCGGTTTGTAAGGACAAAATACGAAATAATTTGAAATGTGATTTTTTAATGTCGGAAAATCCGCCCACGAGGAAAACGGTCGGAAAATTGAGCAAGCAAAAAACTATTTTTCATCCGATTGTCTTGAAACTCGGTTGGAAAGGTCAAAATCGGAATTAATTTTTGTTTTTATTTTCCGATGTTGGAAATATTGCCGGAAAGCCCACTGGGATGTGGGTGGTAAGTGGATGTAAAGTGTGTGGAATGTAGCGGGAATTGGGAGCGATGTGGGTGGGATGTGGGAGGTATGTGGGTGGGATGTGGGCGGGAAATGGGCGGTGAGCAGGTGGTATGTGGGCGGGAAGTGGGTGGGATGTGGGCGGGAAATTGGCGGGAAGTGGGGGGATAAGGGTGGGATGTGAGTGGAATGTGAGCGGGATGTGGGCGGTAAGTGGGCGGGAAGTGGGTGAGATGTGGGTGGGATGTGGGCGGGTTGTGGGCGGTAAGTGGGCGGGAAATTGGCGGGAAGTGGGTGTAATGTGGGCGGGAAGTGTACGGCGGAAAGAGGGTGGGAAGTGGGTGGTATGTGGGTGGGATGTGGGTGGTATGTGGGTAGATTGTGGGCGGGAAATGGGCGGGATGTGGGCGGGAAATGGGCGGGAAGCGGTTGGTATGTGGGCGGGAAGTGGGTGGGATGTGGGTGGTATGTGGGCGGGAAGTGGGGGGATGAGGGTGGGATGTGACTGGAATGTGAGCGGGATGTGGGCGGTAAGTGGGCGGGAAATTGGCGGGAAGTGGGTGAGTTGTGGGTGGGATGTGGGCGGGTTGATGGCGGTAAGTGGGCAGGAAATTGGCGGGAAGTGGGTGGGATGTGGGCGGGAAGCGGACGGCGGAAAGAGGGTGGGAGTGGGTGGTATGTGGGTGGGAAATGGGTGGTAAGTGAGTGTGCGTTGTTGTACTATTGAAGGCGCAGCGAAGCGCGACGGGTTATTTGCTAGTCTATATATATAAAACTGTTCAACCTGACTAATTGACTGACTGGTGACCGTCGCATAGCCTAAACCATAAAAGATAGGAAGATGAGATTTTCCCAGTAGTTTTATCTTATGCTGAACGTGAGTACTAAGAACGGATTTTGGAAAATTCTCTCGGCAAATGTGGAAAATTCGCGGAAAACTGTTGTATGAAACTTTTTTGTTTTTCATCCGATCAAGTTTAAACTCATTTTCAAAGATCTATATAAAAATTCGACAAAAACTGCATACCAATCATCCGGAAAATTCACCTTGCAGGGTGGAAAGTGGGTGGTCAAGGTTGTATGGGCGAAACTTTAGTTGCCAGAGATTAGCGCCAAACTCATTTTCAAAATTACACATAAAAAAACATAAATTTTAAGCATAGTACGCGAAATAATTTGACACGTGTTTTCCCGATTTTGGAAAATCCGCACACGAGAAAAATGGCCGGAAAATTCTGAATCCAAAAAAGTATTTATCATACGATTGGCTTGAAACTCGGTTTGTAAGGACAAAATACGAAATAGTTTAAAATGTTATATTCCGAAGTTGGAAAATTTGACCTGACGGACGAAAAATTCCCGGAAAATTCTGCATGAAAAAAATTATTTTTCATCCGATTGGCTTGAAACTCGGTTTGTAAGGACAAAATACGAAATAATTTGAAATGTGATTTTTCAATGCCCACGAGGAAAATGGCCGGAAAATTCTGCATGCAAAAACTATTTTTCATACGATTGGCTTCAAACTGGGATTGTAAGGTCAAAATGAGAATTTATTTTGTTTTTAATTTTCCGATGTTGGAAATATCGCCGGGATGCTCACTGTGAAGTGAATGGTATGTGGGTGGGATGTGGGTGGAAAGTTGTCTTGGAAGTGGGTGGTAAGTGGATGTAAAGTGGGTGAAATGTGGCAGGAAGTGGGAGGGATGTGGGTGGGATGTTAATGGGAAGTGGGCGGGAAGATGGCGGGAAGTGTGTGGTATGTGGGTGGCAAGTGGGTGGAATGTGGGTGGGATGTAGGTGCGAAGTGGGCGGAAAGTGGGTGGTATGTGGGTGGGAAATGGGTGGGATGGAAATGGGAAGTTAATGGGATGTGTGTGGAATGTGGCGGTAAGTGGGTGGGATGTAAATGGGAAGTGGGTGGGATTTGGGAGGGAAGTGTGCGGTATGTTGGTGGCAAGTGGGCGGAAAGTGGGTGGGATGTGGGCGGGAAATGTGCGGAAAGTGGGTGGGTTGTGGGCCTGAAGTGGGTGGTAAGTGGGTGTGCGTTGGTTATATACTTTTGAAGGCGCAGCGAAGCGTGACGGGCTATTTGCTAGTTTTATATAAAAATGAATTTGTAATAAACTTTGAAGTCGGCATGAGTACGCCATTATGAAAGAATATCGAGTCTAAACGATTTTGGGGCAATTTCTCCCATCGCTCAATAATTACCATGGTAGGGAGGGTACAGAGAGCATATGGACCACAACACCTTGTCCATATACCAATACGGCTGATTATTCTGCAAACCTTATCCGTGTGTCGGGAATTAGTAGAGAATTTTCTTTTATTTTTGATTTGTTTATTTTTTTTTGATATAGTATAGCTTGTCTTTCGTGCACTAAATCTTTATTGTACCCAAGGGCAAGGAAAATGACAGGAATAGGAAGAACCCCGACCCCATCCGGCGAAGTGAGCGCAGAGCGCAGTATAGTGCACAAACCTCCTATTTCCTTTCCTGGCGAGGCTGTATACGAATAAGAAGAGCACCAGTTGCTACTACAGCCATTGGACATTACAATGTTTGTGTTTATCGACTTTTGAAAAAAGGCACCTCAGTCGGCAAAGTGCCAACTGTTTACATTCTTAATTATGATTTTGTCCCCAGTTTTCTCATATGCTTAATAGTCAAGTGAGCTAACGTTCCATGTGTTTCTGTGTTATGGGTCCAAAGTTCAATTCCTTCCTATTCTCATACAACATTGTTTTTTTTTAAGTTTTTTTAATTTTGATCCCCATTACAATCCGATACACATAGTGTGTGGACGCGTGCACAGCTAGTCCACAAGTCCACACACAAGTTTGAAGTTTGAGAACTGAACGCATACTTCCTCGCCAACATTTTCTCAAATGGTATATTGAGTTGTAATCTAAAGCCGAAGTGTTTTCTGTTATACGCCCACTTTTCCGATTACATAATATTCTGCTTTGAATACGGTAGCCAACGAAAACGGCCAAGCTTATGTTAATTTATACAGAGTAGTAACCGATACTTGGAGGCTGCTAGCCTTCAAAGTGTTTAAGAGAACATCGAACTTGTAATGGGCATTTGCGCCGCTGGGAGTGTAGTATTTGATAGATAAGTGTGACCAGAGCTGTCACAGTTAAATGTGAGCAGGGCTGTCACATGGTCAAAGAAGTGGCGCCATCTATTGCTTAGTTTGGAGAATCACTGGCCTAACATTTTTCAAATCTTGAATCATTTGAAACCTCCGTTTATATAAATTACTAGCAAATAACCCGTCGCGCTTCGCTGCGCCTTCAACAGTATAGAACCAACGCACACTCACTTCAAGTCCACATCCCACACACTTCCCGTCCACTTCCCGCTCACATCCCACCCACTTCCCGCCCACATCCCACCCACTTCCCGCCCTTTCTCGCCCTCTTCCCTTCCACTTCCCGCCAATTTTCCGCCCACATCCCACCCACTTCCCGCCCACATACCACCCACTTCCCACCCTCTTCCCGCCCACTTCCCACCCACTTCCGCTCAATTTCCCGCCCACTACCCGCCCACATCCCACCCACATCTCACCCACTTCCCGCCTACATCCCACCCACTTCCCGCCCACTTCCCATCTACATCCCACCCACATCCCTCCAACTTTCCGCCACATTCCACACACTTCCAAAAAACTTACCACCCACAACCCATTCTATCCAACCACTTCCCAGTGGGCATCCCGGCGGTATTTTCAACTTTAGAAAATAAAAACAAAAATTAATTCCGATTTTGACCTTACAAACCGAGTTTCAAGTCAATCGGGTATAAAATAGTTTTTTGCATGCAGACCTTTCCGGCCATTTTCCTCGTGGGCTGATTTTCCGACATTGAAAAATCACATTTCAAATTATTTCGTATTCTATCCTCACAAAACGCGTTTCAAGCCAATAGGTTGAAAAATAGTTTTTTTCATGCAGAATTTTCCGGTAATTTTCCGACCGTTGGGTCAAATTTTCTAACTTCGGAAAATCACATTTCAAACTATTTCGTATTCTATTCTTTCAAACCGAGTTTTCAGCCAATCGGATGAAAAATAATTTTTTTTGATGCAGAATTTTCCCGCCATTTTCCTTGTGGGCGGATTTTCCAAAATCGGGAAAACACGTGTCGAATTATTTCGCGTACTAAGCTTACAAACCAAGTTTCAAGTCAATAGGATGAAAAATAACATTTTTTCCATACAAACTTTTCCGACGCTTTTCCGACTTTTCCGGGTGGAATTTTCCAAAACCCCGTATATTATGTCCGTCTCCTAGCTCTAAGCTACCTCCCTACCAATTTTCACCCAAATCTGTTCTGTCGTTCTTGAGTTATAAGTGGTGTAACTAACACGACTTTCTTTTATATATATAGATGTAAAATTGTAAAATTTTCCCCATTTTATTTGCTTAAAAAATCTGTTTCATTTTGTTCTGTGTAGAAGCTGTACAATTTTCCACCAGCCCTTAAGTGATGACTTAAGGGGCTAAAGCCAGTAAACATGGGCATCATTCCAAAAAGTGAACAACAGATAATTTGGTTCACAAAAAAATTAAATAAAATCTGCGATCTACGACATTTATAAGCCGAGTTTTTCTAACTATTTTAATACAGCTAAGAATGCTTGATAAGTTATAAAAAATTCACACCTTTAAGCAACTTGTTTCACCTGTGCATTTAAAGTGACCCATAAGACGGAGTTCAAGTTAAGTTTTAAGTTGTCTTGAATGAATGAAAGTGTTAAGGCTTACTGCTCAGTGGAGCATGTCCATTGAATTATTAAGACGCTTATACTTATATATTCATGTACCAGCTGCACGCTCAAATAACTCGCAGCCATACAAAAGCATGATTATAACGATTATGAGAACATACGAACACACAAGCACACACACACACACACAGAGAGAGACACAGGCCGAACATTATAATTCATATGCAAGGCACAGGCATTACATTGTCCCCAAAAAGCCAAGCTGACAAAGTGTTTTCCCAATGACCGACTGACTGACTAACTGACAGCCAATAAATGTCACTTTATCAACACTGATGTATATGAAATATAATGTGGGTGGGTGGGACAGCCGTCCACCCTCACGCCTGTCGGCCCTGAGAACTCTCCAAAGTGCCAGTTTATAAGGACCAAGCTGTGTCACAAATAATTGACAACGATGTGGCTGATGCTGATGAAATTGAGACAGACATTTAAAAGGTAAGCTGGCGATGAAAATCTCATGGAAATTGTCTAGTGAATGAAAAGCCAGAAAGGGAATAAATAATGTGTACGCTTTTTCGAACTGTGAGTAAATAAAAAATATAATTTTTGGTTTATTCGAATGGGTAAAACTACAAAACATAAAATAATTATAGTGAATGCAATATTTGGTTAAAAATGATTGATTTTGCATTTCTTTTCTTGTTGGTTTTGCCAAATTAATTCTTGAATATAACCCCAAGTCCGGCCTAATTTTGGTCTCAGCATATAAATAAGAAGTAAACATTTCAAAAACTCCTCTTTAATTTATAATTTAAATTATTTGTACAGGCCTCTCCAACAGCTGGTGAGCTGAATTGAAAAACAGCATCAACATCATCAAAACCCAGAGTTAACTCACGTACTTCATCGCATCGACTCGACTGTGGGTGGCCACATGCCAAAAAAAAACAAAACCAAGACTACAGAGTTAGGCAAATTTTGCATGTCGATCAATCAACTCCATGAACAGACAATGTCATTAGCTGCACTTGAAAAACATGTAGCAAGCAGCTACACGTGGAGACAAGGCAAACAGGGACCACAATTAGGATAATGTCAAGTTAAGGATGAAGATGGAGAGTCATTGAACCGACGCTGATTCATTTGCTCAACAAGTTTTCATTGCAAAACACGGCGTATGATTGATGTGTGTTTGAGCAGTGGCAAAAGTCAAGTGGCCTAATACTATACCCATACCCAATCTCTCCAATTAGTTAGATGCGATGACAAAAACATCACAAGTTGCAATTAATTAACTTGAACAAGCTTGAAGTACATTGTTAGCTTTAAAGGATTTTCTTTTAGCTTTTTTTTCTATTTTTTCCCCATTGAGTATTTATGACGTACAACTAATTATATTGTCATTATATTTTTCTCATTTTCCACGCTCAACTCTCAACTCTTTGTGGGTATTAAAAAAAAAAAAAAAAAGAAAGTAAAGTGGTGTTCATAAACACAATGGCAGCTGTTGTATGAAGCGTGTCTGTATGGCAGTTAATTAGTTGTTCAATGGAACAAAAAAATAAATAAAAATTAAAAAGAACATTAAAAACGTAACAAATATTTCATAAAAACTGAAGGGCTTCTTGAAAATTCCCAACATTTAAGCACAAGACGTAAAAAATAGTGTAGAACTATTTGCACACCTGCACTTAACTGAAGAAAGAAGCTGGAAGCAGGTAGCCGCGTGGCTCGCAGTTGGCTTCGATTTGCAACGACAAGGAAATGCAAACAAACAAGCAATAAGCTACGTGAAAATTGTCGCCTTAACTTAGTTTATTATAATGCCACTTGAATGGGTTTGCTTTGGGTACAAATCCGGAAACGGAAACGAATGCGACAGCGTCGACGTCTGGCATAGACATGACGAGGGTGGTTTGTTTAGGAAGCTATACATAGGAATATATGTATCAATCAATTGGGAATCAGGCTTGAACAAAAAACTGGTTGTGCAGTAGTCCCTTGATTCAATTAAATACTTACTTGAAAGCAGAAGTGCGTTTGAGTCGTATAACGGGTCGATCATCAAGGGCTTGAAGGGCCACTATCGACCCATAGAGAAACGCATATTAAAGAAAAGCAAAAAGCGTACATTAAAGTATGCCCTTTCCCGACATCGATATACCAGATACTCTGGTTAAGAAATATTTCATTGCCTTTCGTTTTGCTAATTAACAGAGCAGTGCATGCTCAACCGATATATTTGCGAAAAGTTGTGTTCTTTAATAAAACGTCATAAAGTATGCCGTGTTTTTGAACTCCGCTATTTGTTATCCGATTTTGATGAAAACATACGAGATTACACTGCTTTACGAATAAGGGCCGATTTCTGTAATTTGTTAGTTTATGTATCAGATAGCTCTATGTTGAAGATGTGAAATCAGCTCTTAATATGTCAAAGCCATATCTTAGTTTCCGTTTCCAAGATATACTCGAAAAACTAAATTTCCGACTTCTTCCCGTTGCAGATTTTTTGTAGGCCAAACTAAACATTAATTGCTAACTTTATAAAGTCTCTAGGATAGTCAAATTTTAATTGATTTTACCAATTTTGTCAAACTAAACCATTTGCTACAGACATTCTGTTTATTGGACATTTACACTGCTCGCCACTTGAAAAGAACACCTCTAAATTCGATTTTCTATAGTTAATTGCTGCTAAACCAAGCCATCTGGGAAAATAAATTTTTTGTTTTTATAAAGTTTATTTAAATGTAGTAATTTAACGAAAATTACAAAATTATTCAAAAGTTGTAAGTATAAAAAAAACATTGCTAACTAATAAGTAACAAATTTTGGAGTCTTCATTTTGCACCACTTGAATAGGACACTTTAACTTAAATCCACTTAAGAATATTTCAATCCTTTTAAAATATCAATATAACTTAAATTAGAAATTATTAACATGTTTTTAAACAAAAAACAATGTTTAATAGTGTGTTGAGCCACCTTTTTTCTCGAAACTTCACACATTCGGTCTGGAAGCGATGCATACAATTTTTCCAAATAATTCAGCGAAATCGAGCTCCATGCTAATTTGATAGCTGCAATTAGTTCGGGAACGCTCGAATATTGCTGACCTGATCCATATACATGACGTGTTAGCCATCCCCACACATTCTCAATGATATTCAAGTCTGGTGAATAGGGTGGCCAGTTTAATAATTCCAGAGTTTGGAAGTGTGGAAAGGCCTCTTTCAAGATACCATTATAGCACAACGCATTCATGGTGGTTGGAACAAATTTAAGCTCACAGGTGCTAGGAAATAGCACCCCACACCATAATACCTCCAGCACAGCTGTGCAACTTGTCAAGATGGTGTGGTTCTTTTCGAAGATCATGAAAATAGAAGCTGTAGCCATCGGGGCCCTCCAAATTAAACTTTTTTTCGTCCGAAAAGACAACACGATGCCTCTCCGAAGTCCAGGTCACATGTGCGCGAGCGAAAACAAGGCGTTGCAACTTCCGAGCCGGGTTAAGAGGGGGCTTCTTCTTGATTTTAAGTCCCTTCAGGTGTGGAGCATTATTAAAAACACGACGCATGGTTGTCAAACTTGCTTTAACGTTGCATTTTTCCCTGTCGCTTGTCCGCGCTAGTAAGCACACTGTGGGTGCGGCCCTTCATGTTTTTACCATAATTGGACTCATTTTTCAAAAAATTTGCTATGACGTGACGGCTCCTCTCGATTTTTTTTTGCTATTTTGGCAATAGATAGGCCAGAATCCTTGTAAGCTTAAGCAGATAATGAAGTGCCACGCCCCATTTTAATTTTTTTAATTTAATTCACACTTCAAATAAAGCGAATTGTTTAAGTAAACCAAAATTTGTGTGCACGTGCCAACGATACCGACTAAATAAAATGCATGTTCTATTCAAGTGGCGCAAAAATTCCATTGAATTTTTGCGAATGCTCACATGAAGTGCAAACAACTTTATAATGGTTCTATTCCAAAACTTGGAATATACCAGAAAGAGCGAAGAATGCTTGCACAAAGATAATATGGAAAAATACCGTAATTTTACCATTTCGTTTTCGTGTAATGAGCAGTTGTACAGAGAGCATACAGGGTGTCCTATTCAAGTGGTGAGCAGTGTATTAGCGCCATCTCATCATATAAATAAATTTTTGTGGGGTTTTTTTAGGACAGCAGACGATGTTACAGCCAGTTAAATGCGAAAAAACGATTAAAATTTATGGGATGAAAACTAGATTCCCACGCAAAATGTTTATAGGAGTTTAAGAAAGCGACCTGATAGAGCATTGGCTTAACAATATATTTATTGAAATGTAAAATAACAACACTGATGGAATGCTACGTTGATATGGTTCGTAGAAAATAGTTCTTTGAGTTTGTAATCCATTGTAAACGCCTGTTTGGGTTTTTCGGTCTTTTATTTACGCACAATTTATAAGGGTTTTTTTTTTTTTTTTTTTGTATAGGGGGAAAGCATTAAAAGCCAAAGTGTGGGACTCGGAATTCCTTACCCACTAAAACCACCCCTACTCTCCGTTTCCCTCTTGCGGAACTACCGCTAAGTATTACTTCACGAAGGCCTCCACTAGATTCCTAACTAGGGGTTGAAGTCGAATTGCGTTGTCGTTAAGCGAGACGCAAGGATTTCAGTACCTCAGCAGCCATGGTGCATATAGGTAGGTAGGTATTACCGGCTGGCCCCATGTAGGGGGGGCCACACATAGACCTTACGGTCCTTAGGGTGCTTTATGGTACCATTTCCCTCAGAAATCCTGTAGGATTCTTGACGTTTTGGCAAATGCCAATAGTTGTTTGGGGGAGCTCTTGGCTGCCTCTTCCAGAGTGGTGAAGCTTGGGACGTGCAGATGTTTTAATCTTGTCGTGGCGATTGCTGGGCAGCTGCAGATGAGGTGTACTAGAGTTTCTGCTACTCCAGGTTCCTTGCATTTCCTGCAGGTGTCTGCTGTCGTGATGCCTTGCTTTATCGCGTGAGCGGCTGCTAGGCAGTGACCAGTTAATATGCCTATAAGCAGTCTGCAGTCTCTTCTTTGGAGCTGCAGCGTATAGTGCGTGAGTTTTTTGTCTCTCTTATTGCACATAATTTTAGAGATTCTGCAGCCGGTCGTGTTCTTCCACTTTTCCTCAGCTTCTTTCTCCGCTATCTCTTCCATCTTGCTGTATAGCGTCTGTAGGAAGATAGGTATATTTAGTGTTGCTTCTCGGCTTAGTGTGACCCCGGCTTTTGCAAGAGCGTCCGCCATTTCGTTTCCATCGATGCCCTGGTGGCTGGGAATCCAGTAGATTTGCACCTTGCTGGAGGTGCTGAGGGAATCTAATGCTTCTCTGCTTGCGAGAACATTTTTGGAGTTGATGGCGTGACTCTGCATTGCTTTGATTGCCGCTTGGCTGTCTACGTATATGTTGATTTGATCGTTTGGTGCGTGTAATTCTGCCAATTCGGCTGCTTTCCTTATGGCGAAAACTTCCGCTTGGAATATAGTGCAGTGGTTTGGCAGTTTGTAGGAGAGTTTCAATTCCAGTTCCTTGCAGTACACGGCGGCTCCGACTCCTGAGGCCATCTTTGAGCCGTCCGTGAAAAGGTGCATTGCTTCCTGAGCCAGCCCTGTACGCCAGTCTTCTGGTCCCAGTAATGCTGATGCGCCTGTAAAGTTGGTTTTTGTTGATCTCTCTGCCCACTGTGCTGTTTCCATAGCTTTGTAGAGCCATGGTGCCAGCCGCGCAAAGACGTTGGGCCGTCCTGTGTGCAGTGAGGCGTGCTTAGATGTCCAGGGGGTTGACACCTACGATGTGTTCCAGTGCTTTTGATGGAGTAGACCGTAGCGCCCCCGTTATGCAGACCAGTGCCTGCCGCTGGGCCTTTACCATCAGCTTTAGATATGTGGACTTCTCTGTGGCTTGCCACCATACCAATATACCGTGTAGTAGTATCGGTCGTATAACTGATATGAAGAGCCAGTGTGTTAGTCTTGGTGATAGGCCCCAAGTGCTGCTTAGCATCTTCTGGGATGCATATAGCGCATTGGTTGCCTTTTTCACCCTTCTCCACATTGAGTCTCCAGGATAGTTTACTATCGATTACTACTCCAAGGTATTTTACGTTGTTTTTTGGCGTTAGCGGTGTTCCATTTATCGTGGGTGGAGTCCATTGCGGTACCTTGTATCTCTTGGTGAAGAGAATGAGGTCCGTCTTCTCCGCATTGATGCTAAGTCCGGCTTCTGTGGCCCACTTTAGTATCTCTCTGAGAGTAGAGTCCATGATTGAGCTGACAGTCGATGGACATTTTCCCATAATAATTATGCTTATGTCGTCGGCATATGCGGTTATCTTGGGTGCTTTCCTGCGAAATTTTTTAAGTAATTCGTTGACCACAAGGTTCCGTAGAAGAGGTGAGAGGACTCCGCCCTGGGGCGTTCCGCCATGTGCCTCTCTTGTTATGGTTGTGGTACCCCACTCGGCTTGTACGCTTCTGCAGCTCAGCAGGTTATATATCCAGGAGTCCAATGCCGTGCGTATTGCTAGGGCTCTTAGGCTTCGCATTATTGCTTCTGTAGTGACGTTGTTAAATGCACCCGAAATGTCAAGGAATGCTCCCAGGGCGAATTCTTGATGGTACAGTGTACCATGGTGCATATAGCATTCCTATAGTTTTGTGAGCTAAGTAGGATGTCCATCAAGTCAGTGACTGTGAATGGCCTCCCAATACCTAGGCTTAGCTTTTCCCGTTCGGCAGCGAATCTCGGACAGACAAAGAATATATGTTCTGCGTCCTTTATGGTCCGCGTACATTGTGTACAAAACGGATCTGTCTCATGCTTAAATCTTTATAGATAGGATTTGAAGCATCCATGTCCGGTCAGTAACTGTGATAGGTAAAAGTCAGTACCCATCCACGGCGCTAAGTCCGCAAGCAGTCTTCTTGTCCAGCTGCCGTTGGTGGTAGCACTCCACCTCGCTTGCTATTGCGTCATCGTCCTGTCTCGTCGATGCTCATCTGCTTCTCGGCTTTCCATCGCTAACAGGTCCAGCGGTACCATTCCAGCTAGAACAAGCGACGCGTCCTCTGACACAGTCCGGAAGCTGCCGGTAACTCGAAGAGCACACCTCCTGTACGCTCTTTTGCATCCTCGGCTGTATGATGGCACTGTCATTGCAGGGGCCCATATCGCTGCTGCGTACATTATAATAGATTTGACTACGTTGCAGATCAGCCATCTGCTACGCTGTCGAGGTCCACCGATATTTGCCATAATTCCCGATAAGGCATTTGTTGCTCTGATAGCCTTTTCCTCCACGTACGCTAGGTGGCTTTTCAAACTTAGCCTGTGGTCCAGCAGAATCCCCAGGTACTTTATAGCCTCCTTCGATGTTATACGCTGGTCTCCGACTGTGATGTCGGCAGTTTCCACACGTTTCCTGCTGCTGATAAGAACTGCTTCGGTTTTGTGGGGAGCCAAGCTCAGCCCGTTGTCCTCTAGCCAGTCGGTCACTCGCACTATGGCGTCGTTGGTTTTACACTGCACATCCTCCAACTTTTTGGCTACTGCGACGATCGCTATGTCATCTGCAAAATCTATCAATGCTGACGCCTATCGGAGTAGCTAGTCTAAGAACTCCATCATACAGCACGTTCCACAACATCGGTCCTATGACTGAGCCCTGTGGCACGCCGCCTGTGACTCCGTATGTTTTCCTCCCCTCCGATGTGTCGTAAAGCAGGGTACGGTTCTCGAAGTAGCTGGCTATTAGTTTTACCAGATAATTGGATATACCAAGTCGAGTGAGTGCTTGTAGGATCTTTTCCCAGCGGGCGAAGTTAAATGTGTTCAATACTCCTTACTTCCACCACGCCATCTTCTACCAGCTGTGGCCCTGCGGGCTGTGTGCACCACCATTGAGATTGCGTCTATTGTACTACGCTGCTTCCTGAAGCCAAACTGTCGGTTTGAAAGGCCGTGCCGTTCTTGCAGTTTCGCCTCTAGGCGGTTGCATAGAATGCGCTCAAATAGTTTGCCGACGACATCTAACATGCATAGTGGTCTGTACGCAGAGGGGTCCTCCATATTCTTGTCCCCTTTTGGAAGCAGAACCAATCGTTGAATCTTCCATCTTGTTGGAAAGACTCCCTCCCTGATGCACTGGTTGTAAAGGTCAGCAAAAACGTCTGGCTGTGCGCCCACGATAATTTTCACAGCTTTTGTTGGGATCCCATCTGGCCCAGGCGCTTTGTCAACATGAATGCGGGATAGCGCAGCTAATACTTCCTCTGAATAAGGGTTTCTACATATACACGGGTTTCTATTTACAACGTCGATACGGGCTATCTGTTCATCTGCCTGCCTTCGTTTGCCTCTCGGTCTCGTTCACTCTCCTATGAGTTCTTCTCTCCGTCTCGTCATCGTTCTTTTTATATACTGTGTGACTTTCGTCTCAGTTTTAAAATACCTTAACGCTAAATTTATTATCGATATATTTGTACATTTTGGCCTCTTTTTTTTAAATAATTCCAAAGCTTACACTAGTAAAATTTAATATGTTTAAAACTGGGTTAAAAATTACTCATTGTTCGTTACTCTTGAGAGCCAGTTCTTGCTCTCAGCTCATGGCACTCAGCTCTCGAGAGCTGTAAGCCATTAACCGCCTTATGGCCACAGTTCTCTCCTCTGTGCTGTGAGTCACAGTACATTTTTATGGAGCGAGTTTTTGTAAGCTCATATGATCAACTCAGTTTCCAGTTGCAGAACCATTGGTTTATCGGGATCATCTGGTTCATATGATATTTTGCTTACATATAAGAAGAAGACAAGCAAAAGCAAAATAAAAAGCGAAATGAATGAAGAATCATTAAAAGTTATATTAAGACAAATCTAAGAAAACACAAATTTTAAAGCGAAATTTTAGTTTTAAATTCGATAGCAATTGTATATCGTCGCCTAAAAAATTGTAACGCCAGCGCTCTGCAATTAGGTCACACTGTAATTCGATAAATGCCAGTCAGATGAGCGCTCTGGCCAAATAGAACCGGTTCTATTTCGTCTGATCGCTCATCTGAGTAGCTTCATGTCTACTTAGACGCCACGGTCTGACAGAAAATCAGACGAAAACTCAGAGAAAAGATCAGGACGTGCAAATAGAGCTTAAGTAAGCTATATCAAACAGTTGTTGATTTGGAACTCAATCTAGACTCTGAACGAGAGCCAAAAAAAAAAGTGAGCACGTGGATCGCTCATAACCGATTCCGAATCCTGATTCAAAATGTTCATTAAAAAGTTCGAAATTATAAAGATTTATGGAAGGAAATCTTTGCGCAATAGCGATTGCAGGACTCTTGCTGGAACATGAAATCGAACACGTAAAATAAAATAAAGACATTCTTATCTCACACGAAGAATAAAAAATATATGACTAATAATAATTTGCTCTACAAGAACACAATAAAGCTAGTATATTTGGGTTATGAAGTGGGTTTTTCTGGGTTTTGAAGTGACACATTTTTAATTTCGGTGCGGAAGATTTAAGTAGGAGTAAAATTTGATTTCAGTTGATTTCAGCGTCACGTGACCCTGACGTCATTCATATATTGTGTTGTTTTGTGGAGTGTCCCGAGAATGGGCAGTGGGGAGAAGCGAAAAGGTAGGAAAGATTCTAAAAAGGGGCAACTGAGTGGGATCTGGGTGGTTTCTGGAAAAGATCTGGGTGGGATTGGTGGGATCTGAAAAGACCCGGATGGGATCTGGATGGGTTCTGGGTGTGATTTGGGTGGGATCTGGGTGGGATATGGGTAGAATATGAGTGGGACCTGGGTAGGATCTGGGTAGAATCTAGGTAGATTTTTGCTAGGGATCTGGGTAAAGACTAGGTGGGATCCGGGTGGTATCCGGGTGGGATCTCGGTAGAAAATGGGTGGGACCTGGATAGGATCTGGGTAGGTTTTGGAAGGGAACTGGGTTTGTTGTGGGTGGGATCTGGGATCTCATCTTGGCGGTATCTGGGTGGTAGAAACATAATCATTTAGCTATGGATTAGCACAATAAACAAGACTTTCTGGAAAAATGATAGAACGCTGCAGCAAGTGATCTTGTTGCTGGTATTTCTAGTCCCCGTAGTTTTCTTCTTTTGAAAGAGTGGCCTTGCTGTATTATATACCATTGTGGCAGCTTGTGCTTTTGAAACAAGGGTAAAACTTTCCAATCCAATCCAATCTAAACAAGTAAGAGTGCTACTGTCGAGTGCCCCGACTGCCATATACTCTGTACCAATTAATACAGGGATCTTGAAATATTCTGTGAATCGTGCATTGAATTCTACCAACACTCTATTAGCAGTGAATTTTTTGAACTGTTTTTTGTCCATTAACACGATACTCTCCTTTAGTGAACCTTTCAAACAGCCCTCGTCTATATACCATATATCCCTTAACATTCTTTCATTTATGCTCCCGCACGTTGAATTCGTTTCAACCAAATGCAACGAAATAATACGCGTAGAAGCACAAGACGTATGTGTGTAGACAACAATGAATGGAAATGGCAGCCAATGGAACTGGTATTGGATTCAACTATAGAAATGGGAATGCAACTGACTACCTTACTTTCGAAAACGCACCATGAGGCAAATCGCAGGCGACACGTGAGCTGTTGTTCTCGTTTTTGTATGCAATTTGCCATTTATTCAATTTAAACATCCACCATTCACACACTATTTGTTCAATATGAAGCCCGGGCGACAATGGCTGCAGCATATTGTATGAACTGACATTATTGGCATACAAAATAACAAGCTGAGGGATAACAATGGCTGCAGACCAGGTAATGGCACATGCAAATGAAATGCCAGCAAAAGTCAATATATAATGTTGAATAATATTAGGTTTTATTTTCAATGCATCTTACATGTAATATGTAAATAATACAATGCAAATCAAATTCAATTATGTTTAATTTGAAAGCCAGGCCTTTGTGACAAAGCAAATAATAGTAAAAAAACACTATTTTAAATAGTTTGCTTAATATTTATAAGCTTAATGTCCAGTTTTTGTACAATAAGCTGGCAGATTACATAAAAATCAATTTTTGTTTAGCTGCTTCATAAAAAATTGAATTTCATAATTATTTATGGCATTTAATCCAACAAAGCATTGAAGCACAAGTCCTGACCATTCTTCTGTATAATCAGTTATGCATTGTTGTTGTTTGACTTTGCACTTTTGCACAATGAAAAACTTAATTGCGAACCGTTGCCGACTAAATCCAATATTAATTCAATAAAAATTCATTAAATGATTAATTTGTATAAATTTGCTTAATCGGTTCAATGCAGCATGCAAATGCGCTTAATGAGCTTTAACCAAAAAAAAAAAAGAAAGCGAAAAACTTTCTTCCCCTAACATAAACTTTATCAACTGCCATGAAACTTGAACTGTTTGACCAACTTTTGGGGGTAAAATATATATATTATATAGTTTCCTTGCCCAGAGCACTTATCGAAGTCTTTGGTCAAACAGCAGTTGACTACGTTGTGCTTACTTTTGTTAATTAAAAATGGAATTTCTGCATAAGAACGAGCTGCTGCTGCTGCTGGAGCAAACAATGGAAACGTGAGGAAAACTAATGAAATGGAAAATGTTATGACCAAAAACTATGGAAAACTGAAAGGAATGGCACAACACATTAAATGAAGTGTGAAGGGGGGAAGTTTAAATTGGCTGTGGATTTTGTTTAACATTTCAAACTAATTTTGGAATTTTTTTAGTTTAAAACCTTCGTTAAGTGCAGTAAAACAAACGATTCTTTGGAAACAAAAGTTTTTGGTTAATAAAGCTAATTATTCTTGGTAGTTGGGGATGCAATCGAAGAGAAATAATGCCATAATGGGGACTATATCATGGCAGAAACAATTCTTAAAAGAAACGTCATTTTAGTCTCTATACCATCGTTCAAATTTGTTTTTCCATTTACGACCTTCGGGTCACTTTTTGTTCCATGGAAGGGTGAGCCTTCTCCGATTTTCCGAAGATTTTTTAATAAATTTCTAAATAAATAATCAAAATTTCATACAAGAGGTTCAATAAAATAAAAAAAATAATTTAGGTTAATATTTACTTTGTTTTAGTTAATTAATAATTCTAACTTTTTGTGTCAAACGAAAGGGCTTAAATATCCCAATTTCAATTAACATCTTACCATAAAATCTTCAGCCAGAATTATGACACTGACTATTCCAACCGAATCGGGCAACGTGATTCCACGTAAACAATTTTCCATTTAAGCTTGTCATAAAAGTTTTATGTAAATGTTGACGCAAAAAATTTTCTGCCCGCACGAAGAAAAACTTTCTCTGCTCAAAATTTGGTTGATAGTTTTTTGAGGGGCGAGATGGCAACTCTTTTTAATGAGTTTTGTTTTTTTTTTTTAATAATAGCGCCAAGTTAATTGACTGCATTGACATGATTTGGCATCATTGTATGGGTCGAGTTTCTATTTTAATGATATGAAATATTGATGTCAGTCAGCCAGTCATTCACTCAGCTGCCAAATTATAATGTGACGCACATTAAGTGCCACGTTCTCTTCTTCTTTGGCATTTGCATGCTGGCGGCGTAATCACCAAGTACGAATGGTATAGGGCGGGGTGGGGTGGGCAGGATATCCTGTCACGTTTTCAGTTGACTTGACTGGCTTGGCGCGGGGGGAGTACTTAACCGTTCAAGTTGCCGGTCTGGTCTGGGCTGGTCTCGATGGGCTGGCTCATGCCTAGCCCTGTAGTGGTGTGAAAATTAAAGGAATTCCGTTATTATTTCGCCTTTTTTTCCTCGGCCCCTCCCGCGCTCATCTATGGCATCTTTTCTAGAGCACTTTGTTGCAAATTATGTCGGCGCAGCGAAAGCAAATGTTGCATATGCATGCGGCATGTGGCATGGGCCATGTCACCAGTACTTAGCAGACTCATGACAGTTTCTTTTTTCCGTCTGCCGAGTGCACACAACATTGAAAGCTGTGTAAGCAGAGGTTTGCCTTCAGGTTATGCCTGGAGTTGGGGCGTGAAAGTAATTTGCAAAGTACTAGACACAGAATGCAGTTGCAAAGTTGCATGTTGCAAGTCCTCGTCTGTATGCTGGTGTACCATGTCTTTTGCTGGCAGCTCATTATGTTGTGGTTTCCTTTTGTGCAGCTTTGATGTGTGATGAATATGATGTGGCTTAGAGAAAAGGAGTTGGAAAGTTTGCGTTAATAAATTATACAACAAGAAAACTTAATGGGGTGTCGGGGATCAACTGTAGTTTGTTTAGACAACAAAACTTGTATGGAAAAATTGTTTTCGTAAAAAGGTGAGTCGCAAAAGATTCTTCTAATTAAAACCAATTTTTATACTCTGTACCAAAATATACTTTTACCGCAAAAAGATAAAGATTGGATGAACCATAGTCGATGTCACACATCACACACTATATCCCTTTTTTTCCACACTGTGTGGCTTCTAACTTAAATTGTTGGGATATACACAAACTTTGGTAGTACAAAGTATGTTATAGTTGGGCTTGAGCGTCTTTATTTGTTCTCTTAGTTTGACTGCATATACCCTGAAAGTAGATATATATATAGCACTATCGCTTTCTAGCTCTATTCTGTAGTTGTGAGAATAAGAACCAACCAGATCTCGCCCAGATCCCGCCCAGATCTCTTCCAGATTCCACCCGGATCCATTCCACATCCCTTCCATATCCCTTCCTGATCCCATCCAGATCCCTTCCAGATTCCACCCAAATTCCACCCTGGTCCTATCCAGATCCTTCCCAGATTCCACCCAGATCCTTTCCAGATCCCAGCTAGATCCCAGTCAAATCCTACCCAGATCCCACCCAGATCCCACCCAGATCTCACCCCGATACCGCCCAGATCTCGCCCATTTTAGACTCCACCCAAACTCCTCTCAAATACCACCAGATCCCACTGAGATCCCACCAAGATCTCACCCAGATCTTTCCCAGAGCCCACCCAGTTGCCCCTCTTCAGCATATTTCCTACCTCTTCGCCTTTCCCTCCGACCATTCTCTTGTGTTTGTGTGTTTGTCGGGAAACTCCACAAAACAAGAACACAAAATATGAACGACGTCAGCGTCACGTGACGCTGAACTCAAATTTTACTCCTACTAAAATCGTCCGTACCTAAATTAAAGATGTTTCACACCAAAAATATAAATGCTTTTACCCCAAAATTTTCGCTCGTGACATCCGAAATAATTGTTGACAATATATTCCTGCGCTGTGTGTCAGCTGTTCTCTCTATCCACACACGCTATCGATATGCCAACTATTGATACGAAACTGTGGATTAAGTTCTTGTTGCTGGAAACACAAGCAACGAATAGGGAAACTTAAAGTCCCCCTTAAAACGTTTGACAAATTTTAGTTTCACACGCGTTCTCATAAAGTTGGCTTTTATTTTAGCTCTTTAGCTCTTTTAAGACGCGTTTTATGAATAACCTATAAATTAGTTTGGACTTACTTTGATATTTTCGTAAATTATTATTTCTTAACTTCAGAAAAAAATTTCCAAAAAAATTTTACTGTTATTTTCGCTTTACGATATACCATTTCAAATGCACATTCTCGATAATAATATAATAACAAATTTGTTGCCTAACGGCAGGCTAGTAATTTTTGTAGAATTCAAAGAAAATGTTCAACAAATAAAATGGCATACTTTGGGGCAGCAACAATATATTGCTATTTTGTGAACTCGAATACAATTACTAATGATGGTATTTCTTTATTAGAGAAAATCGTAGAATTAATTGGGAAGGTTTATTTTTATGATTAAAATCAGCACTCTCCGATAATATCAAAGAGAATCAAAACAAAACTATAGGTGACCCATAAAACGAGTCTCGAAAGAGTAAAAAAAAGGAATTTTCGGCAACTTTAAGCTCAAACTACTAAAAATCTTGACGTGATGGACCATTCGTCAATCGTTCATATTTGTGGTCAGCCCACAAATCATCACCAATCCTTCAATATACTGGAAAATGTCATACTTTGTCGCCTTGTGCAATGTTAGTTTTCTCTTTAACTTTTCAAGTAACAACTTGTTTCTTTCGAAAGTACTGAAATTATATTTTCAGAATATCAAATTAATACCAACTTGTATTAGGTTGATACTATTTTGCATAAATTTCTAAGTATCATTTTGATACTAGCTATTATCAGTTTGATATATCAGTTTATAATATTTTGTCGGCTTGAGGTCCTAAAAAAAAATTTAGATTGCTTCTATTTTTTTTTGCCCAAAGCTTTTAGCAAAAACTAAATCTACAAATAATTCTAAGAAATTTTCACCAAGGAACCGTGGGTCTAAAATATATTCCTAGCCCGAGCAAATCAACCTACAGTTTTGTATACATATTTTGAATTTTGTCGCTAATATCGATTTATAAAATTCGTTCTATTTACATTACAGTACATATGACTTACCCTGGTGTTTGTAACCTGTTCTTGACTATGGGAAACATTGATATTTCACATTGCATGCTCTGCTTGCAATTTCTAACCGCTCTAGAAAGGAGCTGCGGATCAAATTAATATTCAAAGTATCAATTTAACAATTTCTAATATTATTTTAATACCAAAAAATTTCAAATTGAGACAACGCGTATCAAATTTATACTGATACTGATTTTTTTGGGAGAGCTTCAAATTTGTCTAAAAAAAATCCTGAGGGGTTGCTTCCAAAAGCTTTATCTCTGCTCTGAACGACTAAAAGCAAGCGGCTAATCAGTATGAACTACGCGGTTGTGAAGTTTTTACTCACTTGGTGGCCTCGCTCTTCCAAAGACTAGGAAATTTGTCAGCTGTTCTAACAGAAATTTGTTTCTCTGGGTCTTTTAGGAATATGTCTATCTCGCTCTAACCACTGTGATTTCCTTTGGGCAATAGAAAGTATCTAAGGAATTTGTATAAGGGCACCATCGCTTTAACCGCCAAAATTTGATAAGCAGTGAAAATTTTCACTCATATTCACTCTAAAGCAAGGCCGGACAAACGGAGAGGACAGGGACATGTGTTGATGTGAGCCGACTTACTTGATTTCTGTGGTCACACTCCTAAGTTCTGCTCGTATCCAAGTGAAAAGCAAGAGTGACTTCGTCCACCGATGGCTATTAGCATAGCATAGAATAAATAAATCTCATGGACATTTTGCACTTAACTTTGCTTTCACATATGTTTCGTATCCCATTCTCAAAGAGTGCCCATTTTGAGCTTAAGTCCTCGTTTGTGATACGATTTGAGCCACATTACTATAAATGTGGGTGCTTCTCAGTTAACTAGAAATCCAAAAACTGATTAAGTTTGTGTGCCCTTTTCATATTGACAGCAAAAGTAAGCAAGCGTGTGTGCAAATTGTCAATTCCTGGCTTCGTCCATTTAATAACAGCTCAAAGACACTTCTCCCCCGATGCAATATACCAGTTAAGAGCTCCTGCACTTTCTGCCTATGCAAGCAGGCAATTTGCAAAACTAGTCTGATTCGACCCATCCCCAAATGGCTCGGTGTCCTCATATCGGATTTTATATTGGGCTCTCTTTGCCAGCGGTGGCAGGGGGAGGCGGCCAGGCACCAATACACCTTAATTACAGGCAATTATGAGCTCAAAGGCATAAATGATGGGGCTGGCTGCCGTTTGGCCAAACTGTTATGACTTTGAGTTTGCAGCCGACAAAATTGCTGCAGCAATTCGTTTAGGAATTTTCGAGCCTTTTGGCAAAACTTTTACAACCCCTGACTTTGCAGTTTTTCCGCCTAAGCTTTTCTTTTTTCCAACAGCAGGGGGTGGTCGGGTGGGCGTAATGACATTAAACAAGTGCAGATGCTTAAAGAAAATTCCCTACACGCTCGACTGGCCTGTAATTTGTATAAGCTGATTTACGCAGAAACAGAATTGTCAGGCAAAGGCGGATAAGTTTGGTCGTGTGCAAAAAGCAATATGCAAATAGAGCGATTGGAGCGGCTAAGCTCTGCAATCAATATTCAAATCCACTTAGCTGTCGAATTTGATGTAATAAAATTTGACATTGCCGGCAGAAGATCTGTGGGACGAGTTTAGGACTTGGACTGTACTATTTCTTTTTTAATTTGCCGCCTCAGATTCGTTCATCCACTTGAAATGAAATGCAAATCCTTTCACAGAATCCGGCCGCACCTAAGGGAGCGAGTCCTGGGATCTCAGTTCATTATTATGCTGAAGGAAGTAACCTTTGTCTCGAATTAATTAAAATGGATTTACATGAGCTCAAAATGTCCGCACAAAGGCACCTTTACACCGCAGCACGCCCGGCGTCTCCCTGGACACTATTTTGCATGCCTAACCCTCCCTTTGACTGTGGACCGATTGTGACTGTCAACGTCAAGCCCGCACCGCAGATAAATATTTATATTTCGCTTTTTAATCTTTTGTAATTTTAAATCGCGCTTGGTTCTAAAAAGCCCCACCCAAGCCCCCCTCCCGCCACTCATCATGTTGTTTTGTGTGCTCAACTTTGGGTATTTGCTGCTTTTGCTATTTGGCTATGCTTTCTGTTGACTTTTCAATTTGAAAGTTGAAAGCACTTAGGGTTATTAGAATGAGAACCATGGAGTTAACTTCAAGTGGCTTTTGCTGGGGAGGAAGTGAACGCAGACAGAGGACAAAGAAGTGTAGTTGGACTTTAACTGGTGACTTGAGCTAATTTTAGAAATACTTTTAGAGGAGTTTTTTCACATAACACGAAAGCTCGTGGTTTGGAATGGAACTGCGAGATGAATTATGGTTCAGTTCTTCAGTCTTACGAATCTCTGCAAGCACAATTGCTGTGCCTCGATAAGGTCTTCGCTTTGCCTTGATGAGGACTTTCCTTTACCTCGATGAGGATTTTGCCTTGCCTCGATGAGGACTTTGCTGTGCCTCGATAAGGTCTACGCTTTGCCTCGATAAGGTCTTCGCTTTGCCTCGATAAGGACTTTGCTGTGCCTCGATAAGGTCTTCGCTTTGCCTCGATAAGGACTTTGCTGTGCCTCGATAAAGTCTTCGCTTTGCCTCGATAAGGACTTTGCTGTGCCTCAATAAGGTCTTCGCTTTGTCTTGATGAGGACTTTGCTTTACCTCGATGAGAACTTGCCTCGCTGGGGACTTTATTGAGTAACAGTTGAAGGGCGCTAAGGCCCACTACCTACCCACCCGTAAACAATAACCAAGGTCACAACAGTCACCCTTCATAAATAAAATCCCCAAATACATGTTTTCAATTTCGCATTACGGTTTCACTTGCTAAAACTACAAATGCTGCTTGCCAATTTCTCTACGAGTGATATATATTTTGTGCTTTGTATATTTTGCAGTCATAATTTGAAAGATGGCCAAAATAGAAGGCGCCACTGCGGTGACCCAACTCAACCATTGCTTGTAACTTACAATCAGCAGCATAGGAAAACGGCAAGTGCACTTAGCTAATAAATCTTTAAAACTGCCAACAAATTTTCCCCTGCAATGGTGAGAATTTCATTTCAAGGTTGTCCTTTCAAGTGCCAAGAGGAAAGCGCGAGTGCTGTCAAAAAATAATTTTTCTTCTGTTCGCTGGTTAACCTTCATCAGTAAGCCAATTATGGTATTAAAGAAACGTAAAGTTGAAGGCATTAAAAATTGTTGGAAAGCAGCGACAGCCAACAAGGTCAGGGGTCGGAGATGCTGCTGGTCGCCGGCTGTCGCCAGTCGACGAAACGAAGACGAAGACGATGGGAGACTGCATTTAAATGTAAATTGAAATTAATTTCACTTGAGCAAAAAAGCACACAAAATGGCTACATAGAACCGCAGCCATGGCCACCTTTTCGGTTTTGAGCCTGGTTGGTTTCTGATTTGGGTTACGGTTGGCTGTTATTATTGCCAAAAGTTGCTTTGAAGTGGTACGGCTCAAAAAAAAAAAATAATAGAAATAAGAAATAGCTTGGGTCAGGAAATTGATGAATTTGACATTTAACTGGCACTTTAATATGCAGAAGATTGAGAAGGGGAAAGGTAAAATGGAAATGGAAAATTTAAAATTTAAAGGTTACTTATTATTTTTCTTTCTAAAAATTAGGAAAGCAACGGTTTGGTTTAGTTCACTTATCGACGAGATTGATAAGATATAGCGCCGATCTTAGGGTAAATGGCATTTTGGCATATTTTTTCCAGTCTTTCGGCCGGTTTCTCATCAAGGGCAGCTGTAATGTTGTTTACCAAGACTGATACTGTGCCTGGCTTGTCCTAGTTAACGAAAGTCTTCACGTGGCCCCACTAGGTCAAATCGCATAATATTGGAGCCCATGGAGTGGTCCAAAACGTAAGATTAGTTGCTCACCAAAGTTGCCTATCAATCGGTCAATGGGTTTTTCGTGCCGTGTGACATGTGGCACCGTCATGTTGAAACCACATGTCAATCAAGTCAAATTCTTCCATTCAAGAGAAAAAAAGATGTCGGTAAACATCGCACGTTGCTTTTTTAAATTATTAATAACGAGAATCAACCTATACTTCGTTTTTTTTGTTTTTATACCCTTGAAATACTTCGGCAGCAAGACAAACAATTTTTCCAAATAAAACCCACTTTTACGAAAGTTCCTTTGCCAGCTATAAGATATGGTAGCCAATTTTGATAAAAATTTCCAAATCGGTATAAAAGCGTATAATATTAATAATCGCTGAAGTGCGGAACGTTAACATTAAAAACAAACAGCTTTTCTCCGCACCAAACAGTCCATTTTTCAGAGTGCATTTGCATTTCTTGAACTGCCTCTAGCTGCTGTTCAGACCAAATACGGCAATTCTCTTTGTACCCATCAGTTTTGTTTATAGGGTGATGAATTCTCCCTATTAAGTTTCAAAATCGGGGAAAAATTCGTTCTCATAACAGAAAAAAATCTAAAAAGCTAAAAAACATCTTACTTATATTATAAATGTGAAAATTTTTGCAACATTATTAGAAGAGTATTTTAAATTTGTAAATATTTCATAAAACATAAGATTATTATGAATATATTGCAGACGGCAAAGGAACACGGGAAAAGAAAGAAGGTGTAAAACAAACTCTCGAAAAGACGCGAAATATTAAATTCTATTATTTAAGTTTAGATTATCATTAAGACGGGTAAGTATAGCAAAAGGTCAGGAAACTTAAAATTTTTTAAATTTGTAGATAATCTGAGATAGATATAAAGAAGACGCGTGTATATAAGAGGTGTAGACTTAACTTATGAATTTTTTTTGAGAGCACTGGCGTTGGTATCTAAGAGGCCTAGACTGAGGAGTCCACAATATTGCGAAAAAAAAATACTCGGTATCGTGTCATTTCAAGATTTTTGTCTTCGAAATATGCAGTCACACCTACAATAATAAAAATTTTTGTCAGCTTAACTGCATCTGGCCAGTAAATAAATTGACAGATCTTCCTCAAAATATCTCCAAACACTCTGTCTGTAACAACACCTAGATAACCGTCATCACCCACCTTAAACAAAGTTGTTGCTTTCCTTATTGATACAGCTTCTCCAAACTACTCAAAACAGAAAAGTGCTACCTGTAACTTAAGCTCCATTTGGGGTCGAAATACAGTTGACATAAAGCATGGGCCGCACGGACCCATTGGTCATTGAAAAATGGTAGCACATTCGTTCGCCAGTCGACTCATTTGGGGCGCACATAACTCGATTCCTCCAAGATCCTTCATAAGGTCTAACTTTTCATCGACAGCATCATGGTCCTCAAGATATTTTATGTATTTATACTTCTGGCCGTGTGTGGCCCAGCGGTCAATTGAGTTTAGATTATAGTACATACAAAAAAAAAACGTTGGTAGATGTAAGATTTTTCATTGGTAAATTCACCAATTTCCGTCTTTGATTTTCTCCCAAAAGTTTTTCCATTTAATAGCAAAATGTCTGCACTTTTGATTTTTGTATATAAAGCTTAGTACTTAGGCAAACTAAATAGTCCGCTAGCTAAATTGACAACTTTTTTTCGATGGGTTACCCAGCGGACGATGCAGTGAGACTGTACAACGCCAAAATACCACCCCTCATCAAAATACCACCCAATGTGAAACGGTCACACTGCGCTGATTTGCTTGCATTTGAATTTAGTTAATTGTTTTTGCTAATATTTAGATATTTTTGGATGATATATGGCATGGCATGTTACGAAAGCTTTCCGACACCCTTTTTTTATATGGAGTTGACACCCAGCTAAAGCGATTTAGTTTGTCTGAGTACTAAGCTTAAGGAAAAAATCAAATTACTGCGCACTCCTGCGCTGCCTCAATACTTTTGTTATTCCGAAAAACAACGAATTAAATTAACTTATATTTATTAATTGAAAAAACTTTTACTTACTCTGTGAGGATTGCAACTCGGTTCCATTGCACTGAAATACGATGGGACTGACGTTCTAGACGACTGGGCCACGCTGCGCGTCCGAGTGCAGGCAACTAAAAGCTTCCTTATAGTGAATGGGATTCAGATGTGTGTAGAAAATGTTTGCAAAATTGCCTGCCTGCAATTCTCAAGATCTAATTCTACATTGCGAAGAAAAAATCAAAAGTGTTAACATTTTGAAATCAAAGGGGCACATAGTTTATTTTAAATGACTTTTGTCTTGATTATTCGTTGAAATTGGTAAAATCAACAAGAAAAATCATTAAATCAACAATTTTTAGTCAAAAACGAAAAATGTTACATTTACAATTTTTTTGTTTTTTTTTTGTGTGTAGATAAGATAGATGGCAATTGTCAAGTAGGTTCCACTTTTTCATTTATGGGGTTCAATTTAATTTAATTTATTAATACCCAAATAATATCCATTCCAAGTTAGACCATTCTTGGGGGAAAGGAGAACCTTCTGTCGTTTTTGTATGCAAAAATAAATATGTCTTTATACCAGTATGCAGGGGAGCTTAAATTACTTATCTGTACATATTTGTAAGTACTTTCTTTTGTGGGACAAATTAAAAAAGACACATTGCCCGTTCTCACTTGACAGTCAAGTCGATCAGCAATCAAGCACAAGGAAAGAAAACTGCTGGTTCCAGGTGAATTAATGAATTGTTTAAGACCAGCATTCGTGTGGAAATTAACAAATAGACAATTCGAGATGCGAGTAACTTTCTGTGTTGATGGAAGGGCGTTTGTCTGATAAACAACCCCGGATTCCATCAAAGTCAACTGGGTTGTGATTTCTATTAACCCGCAATTAGTACAGAAGGTGGAACGTTTATTTTCCGGAGTGAAGACAAAAAATTGTCTCCGCTTAGAAATCAGACGGAAGGAACCGAATACCGAAATATAATAGAACCAAAACTGAATATTATACCAAAACATAAGAGTTGGAGTTAAATTCAATAAAGTGGAATTTGAAGTTCGGATTTCAAAAAAACTGTAATCAGTATGCGCTATTTTATTTGAGTGAGGGTCCTCATACCTCGTATTTCTTTATCGTGATCTTATTAAAGCCAGCTTAGTATTTTCTAGATAGACTTATACCTGCTTCCTCCGGTTCCAAGTTATATGTATTGGCCCTTTTACTTGCTTTTTTAGTGTGCTTTCATTAGACTGTCATACTCTGAATGCAACTAAAAATAAAATCCAACTGTATAGAAACCAAATTGTTTAAATTCAATTCCCAACGCAAACGCAATGAAAACATTATTGTATCATTTAGATGCATTAAATTCCTAAAAACTTTCTTAAATGGAAATTCAAATAACGAATCAATTTTCACCGTTTATACACCGATTTTTGTGAGTTTTTCATCTCATGCAGAAGCCGCATAAAAAAGTTGCCACCCAGCGGGGTTCCCATTGTAGGGATTTAGTTGGAAAATCGAATGTCAGCAGCAGCAGACCGGAGCGCACCGTACCGAACTGCAGTCCTAAACCAGCGACTGAGCCACGTTAAGTCCTGCTCTGGCTGCTGTCTAGACGGCATTTGTCATGCAGTCAAAGATACATTTGCCTGATTCCCAGCATAATTATTCAGTCAGCCAAGAGTGCGGGGTGGGAGCTAAGTTTTGAAAGTCTATTATCTCAATCACCTTTTGGCTTTTTTGGCCAACACATTATTTGCACACGCTGCCAGGGCTAATTAACCCTGGCCTGTCCCCATGGGGAGAGGCTGGGGTGAAGCTATTGGCAGTTGATTTAAAATCAAATGGCTATGGGTCCCGGTCTGGTCATTAGAGAGCCAACGGGTTGGAGTGTTAGTGCAGGTGGCAATAATTGAAAAACTTTTCGCCTGCCTACTAATTAAAACTTTTATTTTTTGGCAGTGTTAATAATTACAATCGGGAGCGGGTCAGGAGCAGCAGCAGCACTTCGCCCTAGTGGGAATTGAAGTTTATTAAGCTGCTTTGTAGTTGCTGTTCATGACTTGGCTTTTATTAAATTAAAAGTTTGCTGTCAGTCCAAGTTGTTAACACGATTATGCCAAAGCCCAAGAAGTGGGAGGCTGACTTATGGTCGCAATTTGTGCCACAGGAATTATTGATCGAATGGGAAGCTGCAACTGTTAACACTTGCGTTGTATCTCGCTTGACACTGGATAACTGCAAGCCAGGAGCCGAGAGAACAGAGCAAGTGAGTCCCTGCCCTGCTAATGAAATTGTGCACTCAATCGAGTGGAACGATGGGAAAAGTCAATAAAATTGATGTAGCCCAACCAACTCAAGGAAAGGCATTTGCAGCTGCCAAATGAACTTGATGACAAAATGAAAATTGTTGATGGGAATTTGCAAATGCAAATGCTCACTAAGCCAAATTCTTTTCCTGGCCTTTGCAGTTGAGCAATGCAATTGAAGTGAACCCCGGAAAAAAAGGAAAATTAAACGCTTTTTTAGAGTTAAGTAAATATTATGAAAAAAATCAAAGATTTATTTGAATTGTGAGGACTACAAAAGAACAGACTGCTTAGAAATAAGACGTAAACGGCTTCTTATTGGTATTTTGAAACTCAAAATTAGATTGTATTGATTCCATCAAAGCGCAGAGGACTTTTATTTATAGATCAGAACAGTGCAGTTTAGAGATCTAGACAAAAGAATCAAACATTTGAAAGATTAATTCTAAGAATAACGCGAAGTTATAAAAAAGTTATTCTTTTCAATCACAGAAGTTTTAGCAGGCTCCAGGTCAACACACAAGACACACACACTTACCACAAAGGAGGCTGGTTGACGATATAGATATTTCAAGAATCACCACAATTCAATCATCAGCAGTTTTTACCTATCCTCAACGAGTTAGCAGACTTCTTCATGGCAGCATTGCTACAGCTTTTTGGTAGTCCCATAGGCAGACTTATAGCAAAGTCCAACATCAGCAGCAATTGCCAAGTCGCTAAAGAGAAATCATAGCTTACTGAATCCAGTTAGAAGTTCTATGATTGATATTCAAAGTGCTCACTATTACAGTCACATTACAGACAAGTAGCTTCTAAATAGCAAGCTTGTGCTATGGTGTAGTGCGTTGAGAGGCTTTTCAATTCGTATTCGTTTGATTATGGAACAACTTGCAATAAGAAATGCTTTCTAAAATAATTAGCAATGTGTGTTCTTCAATTCGGGGTAAATTGCCTTAGAACGGATTTTATGGAAGAGTTTCTATTTTTCGGCCGAATTTTTGGCGATATTTTGTAAGTGTGGTTTTCGATTTGTCAGAAATTCTTTCTTCTCTTATATTGATGTCTACGCCGCCATAAGCTGACTCAGGGAGCCTCTGTTACGGGCCATAGGCTAAAGATAAAAAATGAATCGAGTCCGGTGAAGTAGCTCATTGATTCCTAAGTAACATATGGGAGAAGGAAGAATCAGCAGCGCGCATATCCAGGAGTCTTGCCTTCCTTCACTTTTAATCAAATGTGGTATGTGCCTGTTCTCTACTCTATCCAAATTGTAGGACACAGCCCACTCCTGGTCCAATTTCAATCAAACTATTCCTTCTTTTAGTAGTTCTGTTAAGTCACTGTCAAGTCTATGTCAAGTCACTTTAAAGTAGCTTTCAAGTCACTGTTTAGTCACTGTTTAATCACTGTCTAGACACTGTCAAGATACTGTCAAGTCGGTTCAACGTCTATTCAACACAAAACAATTTCAACACTTCAATTCAACACACGTCAATTCAACACAGCACAATTATAACACAAGATATTTTAACACATATACAATTTCAACATAATCAATTTCATCACAAAGCAATTGAACATCGCCAAATTTCAACATAGTACAACTTCAACACAGTACAATTTTAACACTGGAAAATAAAACAGAAATTTAAAAAAAAAATTTAATTTTAATCCTACAAGTGGCAATGTCAGTCGAACCTGACTTTAGTATCCTCCGAAAGTGTATGCACATTTGAAAGCACCAGAGATAACATTCTTTTGTTCACAACTTGAATAACTTTCGTCCGAATGCAGACGTTGTAAATATCGTAAAATTTTTGCCCGCCTTCTTTCTTTTTTCTTTCCCAGGATGAATTTGTTTGTGTTTAATTTGTAATGTGTTGAAATGACGTATGTTTAATTGACTTTTTTGAAATTTATGTGTTGATTATACTGGGAATTGGCTTTTTGAATCGGCGGGGATGGAGGCTAAGAATGTGGAAAAATTTGTACCAGCAGCTAGTGTCTCCCTTCTATCTCTGATGGTACTACACACTTACATTTTATTTACTATCACTAATAAGTGTCATCGTTACACAAAGTTTAACACGTCAATTCAACACAGGTCGATTCAACACAAAACAAAGTCTTCACAAAAAAACACGTCTATAAGTCATTAAACCCAACACAACAATTTAACACTACGTCAATTCAATTCAAAACAAATTTAAATTTAATAATAAATTAATTATTTTGTTTTGTGTTGAATTTTTGTTTTGGGTAAAATGACTTTGTGATGTATTGATGTGTGTTGAAATTGTTTTGTGAAGACTTTGTTTTGTGTTGAATTTGTTTGTGTTGAATTGACGTATTGTTGAATTCTTGTGTTGACTGTGTGTTTTATAGACGTGTCACCGTCAAGTCATTGATTGGTCATGGTTAAGTCACCGTCACTTCACTGCTGAGTCACTGTCAAGTCACTTTAAGGTCACTTGTTAAGTCACTGTCAAGTCACTGTTTAGTCACAGTCAGGACACTTATAAGTCACTGTCAATTCTCTGTCTAATCACTGCCAAGACACTGTTAAGTCACTGTTTAGTCACTGTCAAGCCACTGTTGAATCAGTCCCACTTTCCACCTCTGTCAACCACTTTCCCGAACTTTTCCTCCTCTTTCCACCCTATTTCCGCCATCTTTCGCCCCTCCTGGGACACTTTGCTGAAACAACAATACAAAATATACATGATGTCAGCGCAGCGCTGCAGCGTCACGTGACGCTGAAATCAAATTTTACTTTTACTAAAATCTTCCGTACCGAAATTAAAGATGTTTCACATCAGAAATACACCGTAATAAGATTTCAGATTTTTCAACGAAGCCTTGGTTAAGGAAGTGTGAAAAAGCTGTTTCTCTAGAGCAGACTTTATTAAAACCCAGTTTTCGAAGTGATCCAAAAACCATGATCTGAAACGAAACGGTCTAATATATCTGTTAACTATTGAATCATATAAGTAGCTACGGCTCACCTTAACATTCAGATAAATACTTAAGACTGCGTCACGCTCACTCAACATTTTTCGCGTCCATTTTAATCTTCCAGCAATTGCTGCTTATTTCATAATTATTCATTTAACAACCCTGCTTAACTCCTTCGAATGAAAACACCTTGCTTATTTGATGTGAGTTTAGAAATAATATTTGCATGAAAAATGTAAAATTCAACAGAATTGCAACTTAAAGTTGTAAAAACAAAATACATTGGCAGGAGCTCTTCTCAGGCGTGCACAAGTAAAAAAATCCGGCTTAAGGCAAAAACATGAGCAGGATAATCAAACACATGAGCTGAGCAGCTTGCTTGTTAATTAAGAGCCAGAAAACAAAGTCATAAAGGAGACAGCACCAGGAGCAGCGGTAGGAGAAACAAAATACAACAAGCAAACATAAAAGGAAACGTGCCGGGGAGGCAGCAAGGTACTGAAAAATATTATATGTATAAGAGGAGCGCTTTTTGTTTAGCCAAGATTCCTCAAACGTATTTATTCACATTTCTTTTCAAGTCGCGAGCGTAGGTAACACATGGACTACCCACATTCAGCAACTGTCACATTTTAATGAGTAAATTCGATTTCATTGTCACGCATCCGTATGGGGGTACAAAAATTACGCATACGCCGGGTGTGCGTGTCAGGGAATCCGCACACACACACACACAGACACACTTCACTTATACCAGACCTTGGTAGACTCTGGTCTGGTCTGGACTCTGGTGCTGCTGGATTTATTAATATATGCGTGACGCGTTCTCATCTGCCCATTTGGACCACACGCAACTGAATGACGATGATGGCGTAGGGGCAGGACCCTCAGGCGTAGCCTATAATTATGGGATATGTACACATGCTATGCGAATATGTATGTACTTGTGTGCTTTATGTATGTATGCATTCATAAATGTGGGTTACCAAATGAATGGGAATGGGGCGAGCCATATCTGCGAGGCATGGATAATGTAATGAGTAAATATGTAATTCAAAATACTTAATGAGGTTAGTTTTTGACCCATATTGAATGTGTTTTTGTTTACATTTGAACAGAGAAATGATTGAAATGATAAAAATTATAAGGCTTGAAATACTTCATTATATTTTGGAACAACAAACATCAACCTTAATGTATCTTCATAAACATTGAACATATCAATTATTGCCAATATTTTATTTCTACTCAAAGCCATTGGCATTATACCGCCTTTTTGCTAGAGCATAAACGTGCATTTTTTCTCATGCAAATTAATAAAAGCACATTTAATATAATTATAGTTAAGTCTCAATCAATTTGACTTATTTGCCCCTTTCAGAATTTTACATATTAAAAAAAGCCCCTCTCCACACACACACACACACAGCAAGGTAAACACTCGAATGAAACAGGCAGCTCGTAAATGCTTTAATTTATTTTCGTACTTTTACAAGTAATTACAAGCAATTTGTAAATAAGTAGCAGGCACACACATACAAGCACATGAAACATTATTTAAAAGCGTTAAAATACATGCAATTTGTAGAAATGTTGCCGATGAAATTTTATTGCACTCGGTTTTCCCCTTTTAGCACTGCTTGCAGTTTCAATTAATTATTTGCCAGAGAAGCAGTTTTTTATTTTACTTTGTGTTTTTTTGCTGAACGAAATTAATTTACCTTTGAATAACCATAAAAATTGTGCTCAACTTATGTGTGTGTTCAAAGTGTGTGTGAGAGTTTGTAATGTTGTCAACTTTAATTTGGCTTCAATTAAACTTGCAAACAAGCTTGACATATGCGTGGCAGTAGGGGGTATTCGAATTAGCAAAGCCCTTTTAGAGCGGACGTCAATACCATAATAAATCAAAAGAGAAAACGTCATAAATGATTGATTTAAGAGTTTAAATTTCAAATTAAGAAATATAAAAATTTTAATTTGAGTTTTAAGCAGTGTTTGATTTGTTCCTTTTCAAAATCAAAACTGAAACATTAGTGGTATTCCTTAAAGTGATTTGCTTTCGATTTGATTTCGTGAAACAGCTGATCACAGCTGCTCCATACAAAATGAACAGTGTGCCCAGAAAATGTAAGGAAAGTAAAGTCATACTTATTGATTTGACAAAATCACCTTCAAAGTTGATTTCGATTTGCTTTCGTTTTAGTGTGACCGTTCTCTTAGAAATAATGGCAACGCGCGTCTGGTTATACCCGTTACTCGTAAAGTAGTGATGATCTTTTACCTAAAATACACAATTTACAGATTTTGGGCGATAAAATTTATTGATTATTTTGGCGAAGTTATGTTCGAAAAACAAAACTATGATCACAACCCTCCACTCACCCCTACTATTGATCTGCTCCGTGCTGTCAACAGCATACAAAAAACAACTTTCAAAATTTTTGGAGCAATCGGAGCAAAGCAGGCACAGAGCTTCTAGCTACTCCCGTATTTCCTCCAAATCGTCTGCTAAGAATTCTTTACAGATTTTTACAGACTGGCTCAGTGTAGATTGAATAATTAGTTAGTATTCTAGTTCTATTTGTATTTGTACCTTAAAGGTTATCTCTGGACTTAAATTGACCCTCGATGGTACCGAAAAATTCGCGATCTTAATTTTGATTGATTAAAAGCAAAGGTTTGCTAAAGAAACAATATGAAGACTTGAGGTTATTATTGGGGGCTCTGCAGAGTTCACGTTCTTTAACATTAGTCAGGGCACGCATCACTAATGTAAATCTTCATTCAAAATACAATTATTCACCCCCCATAACGGGGCTTAAATCATACGATGTGCAAACGATATGCTTGATTAATCATCTTGGATCGCGGTTCTCAATCATTGAACTCACCGAACTGTAAAGGATATAAAGAATTGTGCACAAAAGGGCTTTGTTGAGCTATCTATACCTGAACTAGAGCTGGAGAAACATCAATGGAAACATCATTGCATCGATGTTTTTATCCAAGCTGCAGACATTGATGATTATTTTTCACAACCCTATATGAAAAGGTCACACCACACTGTTTTCTTATAAAAATTTACTTGCCGTCCTTAAGAGAGGTAGGATGACCAAAATGTGGTTCTGTCAAGTTGTCATATGCGACTATCCAAAAAAATGTAATTGGTCCAAACCCTATTGTGTACGAATGTGGTTGATATAAACTCGCAAATTTTCCATGATTTAAACACACTTTGGTTTCCTGCCTTAACGAACATTTTTTATAGAATTATTCGAGAAGTCGCTACTCGGTGGAATAGTTTATATTTAATGGTAAAGCGAATTTTACTTCAATCTGAACATTTATCCATAATTTTATTTCAAACTCTAATCAACTTCAAAATCACTCCAAATATAAACTTTACATGAAATATCAGAAATCCTTACCATATTTTAAGATGCCACTTTGCAATTGTGTGGGAGAAAATATGTCACTATTTCAATAATAATCCCACTAATATGCGCGATGTAGCTACAACACACAAAAAATGGGAAGTGAACTTAAGTTTGTCCAGCTTGGACAAAAAGCTTGTCTGAGTACACTAAATGAAGTGGCTAAAAAATATTTATGTATTCCGGCACCATCCACAGCTTCTGAAAGGACATTCAGTAAAGACCCTGTCGGACGCAGTTCCTTAAAGCCAAAGAATTTGGGGCGTTTAATGTTTAAAAAATATGATACATTTTTTCAAAAGACTTACGAAGAAATATTTTTTGAGTTTTTTGAATTACACTGTGCAACACTAAAAAGTTGATACGGTCGAGACCAAAAAATTCTGAAAGGGTGTGATGGTGGTATAAAAACCCTGCCTGGGTTTGGTCTGATTAGCTGCCGTTTTCCTTTTATTGACCTTTTGAACTTTTAAGCATATGATTGGGACTTGTAACTCCATATCTCGTAAACCATTTGGAATTTTGCTTTGACTTCTTAAAGGAAGTTGTTGCTTTTGACTTGGTTTACAAAACATTTCTAAGTAAAAAATCAAAATAGTTATTTCTTTAAACTCAAAATTTCAAAAATGTCTTAAATTCATCATATTTTTTATTCATTTTGGAATGTTTTTAAAGTTTTTCTTGAAAACTATAACGAATTTGACTAAGCAATGAAAGACGAAAAAGTAGCTTATATAAAAATAATCAATCGGTTGGAACATACCAACTTCATTCGATTGGTCCTTAACTATATTAAGGCCCCTAAAGAATGTATAATTTCAGCAAAAACTCAAAATATTACAGTTTTTGGTAGAAATTGGCCGACACAATCAAAAATTTTAATTGTTTTGTATTAAATTAATAAAACTGTGAAAAAACATAACTTAAAAAATGTAACTAAAGAAATTTAAGTTATTTACTGTTTTACCGATAATATTCGGTTTTTTCGAATTTTTATGACAGTTTTTAATGCTTTTGAGCTTTTAACTATACGGTTTGTTTATTTTGCTCTAAGCAACAACTTTTGCCTAAATTACTTGTCCAAATTTGTAACGGTTTTCAGGAAAAAGTTAAAAAACTGGAAAAAAGTTGTGAAAACTTGGTTTTTTTGAACATCATTCGTAATTTTAAGTATGAAGATGTAATTTTTTTGATTTGCTACACAGAAATGTTTTGTAGGCCAAGCCAAGAGCAACAACTTTGCTGAAGACACAAAAGCAAAATTCAATATAGCATACGAGATATAAAATCATTAATCCTACACTGAAGCTGAAAAGTTCAAAGGTCAATAAGAAGATAACGGCAGCTAATCAAACCAAACCCAGGCAGGGTTTTTATACCACCATCACACCCTTTCAGAATTTTTTGGTCCGGACCGTATCAACTTTTTTGAGTTCAAAAAATTTATTTATATTTTATACATTCCTTATTTATTTTCAATTTAATCTCAAGCAAGAAAGTGCTTTAGGAAGATGATCCTTACCACACTCCCAAAATTTGAAATAAACATCGATGTTTCATCGATGTTTTACTGCTAAGACTTCGATGTTTCTCCAGCTCTAATCTGAACGCGAGCTGTGTTTATTTTTCTTAATTTAAACTTTTTTTGGCTATTCGAGACCGAGGTGGACGATTTAGGCATTCGCTTTGTCAATAAACTAAGCTTTAATCTTCATATTTCTGTCATCTCTAACAAAGCGATGTGTGTTCTTGGATTAATCAAAAGATGAGCCAAGGGATTTAACGATCCGTATCTCACTCAAAATTTATACGTCTTACTGGTACGACCAATACTTTTCGACCCATAACATTGCCAAAAAAATCATGACCAACTTGAATTGAATCTTTCCGAAATTAGTGTCTTAATTATAATTTGCATTACCATCTTTTCTCTGTACTTGATATTTTTCACACTCGAGTGCCGTCAACCACTGTCGCTCTATCTTTCAACAGATGAGATAACAACAACAACTAAATGGCATTTGCCGTTGCTTTTTTAAAGAAGAGAAAAGAACGAGAGAGCAATAAAAGTTTTGCATACTTAAGTTTTTACTTATGTGTGCATTAGGCATTTCCTGGTGCACGATTACTCTATTTCGATTTGCTCCAGCCTCCCGAATTTCCAAAAATTCGTGAGCCCAAATGTGCTGGAGGGGGTCTGTGACCCCGCATCGGGGACAAAGTTTCCGAAAAATGGTCGAATAACGTCAAAACTGACCAGGGACTGACGTCCATTGTTTCCCTTCCCTAGAAGGGTCCCTATACAAAAACACTTCCCTAAAACACTTCCTAGAAGGGTAAAATATATGACCCTCCTGTCTCCATTTCTTAGGGGAGTCCCTAAGTACCGAGCTTCAAGAAATTCGTAGTTGAGCGAAAGACTATCACGAGTGGATTCACTATACTAGCGAAATAAAATGGTTATTGATGATGCTTTATCACCAAGAGTTCTTTGGTTGAGATAACCCACCTCGAAAGTTTTGAAAAATAGTCCAACGAAAACCCTCTCTTGAAATTTCCTTAGTTCAGGTACAGGAAAAACGACCTCAATGTAACTTCAAGAACTAAAGCCAATTGTTCTTAAATCTTTAACGTGGGAATTTAAACCAAACAACTTTTTTAAAGAACGCTTCTGGGGTTTAACTATTTTGCATATGAATCCCTTGGAATAAATGTCTACCTACAACTCTGCTAACGTCATGTGCTGCAGTCTCGGGTGTGTGCAGAAACCACAGCTAAAACTTGGAGCATTGTGCCTAGCCTCAATGTTAGATCCGTTTTTAATTAAACTCAACTGCAAACAAAGTCATTCAGGGCCACGCCCAGCTTGGCAGGCAGCGTCTCCTTGTAGACGCCTTATACTTCATTTACACCGACACCGCAGTGCGGTCGCCGCAAGCAGAGACAAGCAGCAAGCTCACGTTTGACTAAAGTTTCAAAATAATTTCAAAAATTCAAAATCTCAAAAATATGTGATGCTGAAATTAGAGACTCACTGTAAACACAATATTAGCGCTCAGGTTTTGCCCCAGCACACGGCAGCATCTCTTGCAGCAGAGAAGCCAAGAAACCTGTTTGCACCTAGGATGTATGCCCGACCATCCCCTTCCGCTTGCCTGCCTGACAGTCCTTGTCTGTTATACTGCCAGGGAGCTGCTGCTGCTGCGTTTGGGATTATGCCAAAATGCAATTTGCATTTGCAAAGGCGTTGTCAAGACACAGAAGACAGGGCACGAGTGACATGCGCGTATTAATTTTAAATTGACTGTGAAATTACTTAGAACATTTTATGTAACCCAGCTGAATGGAGGTGGGGCAAAGCTCTGGTTCTGCTTTTTGGCAGGATGTGTATTAATTACCGCAAAATGGGATGCAATTTATACATTTATTCTTGTTAATGGGGTGTGCTATTCTGCGAAAGATTATTGATTTACGAATTAAATCAGGCTTAAAGTTTGATTTACCGACACTAGGAGGGGAAATCAGAGGCTTGCAAACCCAAATGACATAGGAAACTCTGACATGCACTCTGTTGAACGCTTACTCTTGTGTGAAGTATCTAAAAACTGCAACTCAAAGAAAAAGATTTGAATCACTTTTGTCTTAATTTCAACCAATTTCGGTTGTTTGTTCGTTTGTCGCTGCTGATTAAGAGGAAACAGAAAGAAGGAGAGAGAGTTGGCCTGTGAAATTAAGCAGGGCCAGCCAAATGGAGAGAACAAAAAATTATCTGGTAACGAGCTCTCGCCACGGACCAGCTTACCAATGTCCAGGGTTCATTTCAGAACTTTGAATAGATTAAGAAAGACTCTTCAGCCGTTCCGCAATCGAAAAATTATCCCAAGATCTCTGTGAGTAGGACGTATAAAAGGTGAGAGTGACTAGCACTTCTTCTAAAGGCTGAATGGTTATTATTATGACTTTGGTTCCTCTTTTTATACAAGCAACGCTTTTTCAAGGTAAGGTAGTGTGCTATTTGGTTTTTCTTATTTATTAGGGTTTATAGATTGAGTCCCAAGCGTAGGTACCTGGGTTCAAAATGCAACTTTTAAAAATCTTTAAACAATCTAGATCTAAACCAGACATTAGCAGCACGAAACTGAGGAAAAGCTCTTTGAGTTGGACTACCTGGTTGGCTTTCCAGTACCTCTTTGGACCTTCCGTTGCTCAACAAAAGTGTTTTTGGATTCCACTTTCGCAAATGAAGTTCCACGACAAGAGATCTGCAAGAACACAATCACATTTTGTCATTGCGTATGCAAAATTCATGTAGCTTTGCGGCTTTGTTTGCAAGGAAGCGCAGCGAACAACTTATTCTATCGGTGTGTAGACATCGCTGCCGCTGAACACTTTTGTATGCAGAGTAGATAGCAACGCGCCGAACTTTGACCTATATAAAGCGAACCTATAAGAATCCATCATGTTGACTAAACTGCAAGTACACTTTAAACATTTTTTGTTATAAATTTAAGAAAATTCAGTCCTGAGTCGCCTTAAAATTAAGAAATAATTTCCATATTTAAGACATTTTTTTCAAAAAATTTTGTAAGGAAATTTTGTTAAAATTCAGAGCTAATATCTTAAATATAGAATTTATTTCTAAATGTTTGGGTGGTTTTAGCCCTTGACTGATTATTCTTAAATAAGTTGAGATATTTTCAATCTTATAAATCTTGGAGTGAGCCCAACACGAGTTTGAAAATTCTATCTCGACTTCCAGGATATTCTACACAATTCAATCGTTAAAAGATGGGCCCATGCCTATCGAACTTGTATCATTCCAAATGTGCTTCCTGCAATCCCTTTCTAGAGAGCGAAGAAATATAAGTAGACTTTCAGATATGCTGCAACAACCGATGGGAATGGTGATGGTGCGATGAGATGCTATACCATTCGTGTTTAGTGCGAATGTTCGTGTGTTCGAGTCGCAGTGGAGCCTAAAAAATGTACTGAAGGTACATAGAGTATATTAAGATTGTGCAAAAGTATGATACAGGGAGAATCATTTCCATCCCTATAAAGTATTTATATGCTTGATCAGCATCAACAGCTGAGTCGATATAGCCATGTCCGTCTGTCCGTATGAACAAACAGAATTAAGAGATGGTAAGAGATAGAGGTTTGACATGTATGGAACAAATGCAGATTTAAGTTTATTTTCAATTTTTGCCACGCCCTCCTCCCGCCCCCGAATTTTTGAAAAAAACGTCCTATCTCCCGTAGTTTTGTAGATAGATGATTCGCTTCTTCTAGAGATAGTTAGTCATTCTTAATAATCCCCCCTCCCTCACCACCTCCCAAGCACACACAACCAACACCGCATTTCATTCAACAACGTGTGAGTGAGAGAGAGAAAGAGAGAGCAACTTAGAGATGAGCGCAGCAGAAGCGCTGCATTCAGCTCTTACTCTTGGTACAGAGTATGACAATCTTTTATAAGATTACCCCGGAATAAATGTAATCTTTCTTAGGATTAAAAATCAACTAAATCTCCGGGGTTTTCCGGGGTTTTCATTGCCGCTTGGGATTGATTTGATTCCATATGGATTAAGATTTTTTTTAATGTTGAAAAATAGGTTGTTTACACTCAATGCTCCAAAAGTTTCTTAAAAACTGCTTAAAGCTATTTTGGAGGAGGTTTGGTTCGTGTCGAGGTTTGGGAGTCTTACAATTAAGAAGGCTCAGTTCAGGGTCCACAAACACCCAAACCGAACCGAAGTAAACTACAGTATTCATGTGTACAAGATATTTCTCAGGAAGATCAATTTGGCCGTGATGAAATTAAGTCCAGAGACGACGATGTTTATATTATGATGATTATTTATTTATGTAATGTGGATAAACTTATACTTAAACAATGATAGGTGTGTGTGTATTAACTTTACCGAGTTTAATAGTTCATAGCGTGAGCGTGTGTAACCTACGACAAGGAGGAAAAAAATATTAGAGAGGCCCTTTGCGTTGCCTTTCAATTTTGCTGGTGCTAAACGATAGTGCCCAAAAAGATACTTCAAAAAGTACCTGTGCTCTCATTTACGCTCTCTAGATACTTTTGAATCAGCGTTCCCCACTGTATGTCTCTCGCTTAAATGTTTGCTTATCGAGAGATCGAACAGCTGACCAAAAAGTATCTAGAGAGCGTAAATGAGAGCGAACAGCTGATAATTTTCTGACAGAAGCGGTGTCGACTGAGCAAAGTTCCTCTCTAATACTCTTTGCTCCAAGCCTATGAGATTTCAGCACCGACTGACTCTAAGCATACCGAAGTTCAATAGCGACGGCCACTTCGTGTCGCTTGTTTACTTGCTCTCCTAGCACTCTTGGCTCCTTGCGAATTCTTTTTTTAAACTCTTGCTAGCAAAATCTCTTACTCTTTTGTAACTAGCGAACTCATTAGACCTACTGCGTTAGAAAAGTGGCTAGTCCACTTTCGCTAGTGAAATATCTAGACGCTGTTTTAACGTACCCGTTGACCTTCTTTCTATAACATCTCCAAGCAAGCTGATTAAAATGAAACAGTCATTTTCCACTGATAGTGAAAGAAATCACTAGTTTGGTAAGATTTTTTCCAAAAATCAGAGCAGATATAGATTTGAACATGTTAAGCCTAAAAAATGTTTATGTGTTTTTTGTGTTTACACAGGTTTCTGTCTGTCATTTCCAAATGATTTTTTGTTTATTTACATGCAACACATTTTTATTTATTTAAATCATATTCAGTAAATTGTCAATTGAGCTCCATTTCGTTGGCTGAAAAAAAAATATATGCCATTACAGCTATCGCACGTGAATTGGCCAGTAAGAAAAAACAGCCTAAATGGATTTAAATGCCAAATACTCATATTTTAAACAACAAAATATACAAATAAATAAACAGGTAAATAAATGGAAATTCAAATAAAAATATATTCATGGGATTGGTGTAAAATCCGAATGTGCTTGGCTTGTAAAAATCAGTACTGATTTAGCTTTAAGCTAGTTTAAAATTTCGGATTGAGAGAAGACTTTAACTTTTCATTCAATATTTTGTGCTTGAAGCCAAACTTACCTTTTAAATGCGAAAAAATACAGAAGCTGCTCGCTCGCATTGCGCATTCATACAAAGACATTTAAAGCAATTACGCCCCAGGGTATTATTCAACTGCAACTTGCTGACAGACACACATTTGGCTCTCCGGTTGAGGCAGAAAGCAAAAGTGACTTCGACTCCTCCAGTGCTCCAGTGTTGCAGGCGGCAGTCCTCGTCACCGTCGAGAGACTGACTCAGCAAGAAAGCAGCCTGGGATATGCCGCAGAAGCACCAAAGTAGAAATAACTTGCGGCAGGGCACAGAGACAATAACATTTAAATGATTTTAATGGCAGCTGTTCGATTTTATTGACTAGAGCTCGTCGTGCTCCGCTGTGTCTGTGTGTGTGTTTTGGGGCCATTGTGTGGAAATGTTATTTGCTAACTGAGAGTAATCAGTGGCCTGGCTGCAGCTCATCTACATGGGCCAGCCGGAACTGCCTTCGAGGTGGTCTCATAATAATAATAAAAATTATTGTTACTTGCGGCAAAATCTATGTCATCGGGTGGCACAGCCCCTTCTTCCCCCTTTTGGCCAAAGGCAATTGAAATGCTCAGCCAAGCGAAAGTTGCTCAAGTGAATGCAATGAAAATATTTGAAAGCCAAGCAAAATGCTGGCGGCGCTTAAGGACAATCAAGATTTCGCTGCGGCAAAAGGTTGGCAAATGTGGCGTAGAGAATATGTACAATTTGGCAAGTTTTTTTTGTAGTAAATAAGGGACCACATGGCGGATTAGTGATATGCTTTTTTATTATTATTCTGAAAAAGAAAATGAATTATATTTCGCTTACTTCTCCCATTTACACCTGAAACCGAAAAAAAGCCACCAGAAGCTATTGCCTGCCAGCGCTCAGCTGAATGCCCGAAATTTGTGGCAAATTTGTTTTTAATTTTCCGCTCTACTTGGATTTGAAAATTGCACCAAAAAGCAACGAGTGCAAAATCGGGTTAGATAAAGAAGCTGTTTACTGTCGGAAGAGAAGGCGGAGCATCTCATCTCCCATGCACACAGGCATGCAAATATGTGCGGCTTTTCCTACAAGAAAAAATCGAATTTGCATATATGCATTTGTTGCTACATATTTGCTGTTGGTTTCTTTGTAGCTGCAGACAACTAACAGGACCTGGCGGATGTTGCCATGTATTGAAACTGGAAATTTTCCTCCTTGCTCTTTTGACAGTCCTTTAGGTGTTTTTTTTTTTGTTTCACTGATTTTTTGCGGCACTTGCGTTTTGGCTTATGAAATTGTTTGAAAACTAGTTTAGGTTTTTTGTCTTTTCGTTTTCTAAGAATGTTAGAAAAGCCATAAGGCACTGATGAGTTTTCTTTTATGGGCAATTAAATGCATAAACAAGCAAGTTGCTTTGGTGTTATCAACTGATTTTGTAAATTGCAAATAGTTTGGTTTAATTTTAGATCTGAAATCAGAAAAACCTTTATCAGAAAAGAAAGATTAAGATTAAAAGTAGATGGGGTTATAGGCATAACAAATTGAACTCGTCCTTAAAGTAGAATGCTTAAAAAAATGTTAAAAGTTTAAAATTAAGCATAAAAGTATTTCTATACAATGATTTCATGAAAGGTTCGATCATAATTTTTCCAACCCAAACTGATCATTAAACAACTGCAGCTTCAATGCCGTTCACTCATCTCGCCTTGTCAAGACGGTTTTATGCAGAGCCGATCTACTACGATGTAACCTCCTGAGTTCACCAACTTAATTAGTCGCGGCTTTCTTCATCAATTACAGACTGATGTCATCTTCACTGACTTTAGTAACGATTTAGATTCGGTCAATTACAGACTTCTTATTCATATGTTGTATCGCTTGGGGTTTCTTCCGAATCTATACATGTGGTTTCTTTAAAACAGAAAAAAATTTTTTGATATTGATTATTAATATATTATATTTTATTATTTGATCACAAGCTTTTCTTTAATTACCACATCTGTGTCATATTCCACAAAGGAAAGAGTTTGCTGGGTTTCATTAAGCGTTGGTCTAAGGAGTTTGAAGATCCATATATAACCAGGCTTCTTTAAGTGTCTCTCGTCCGACCATCGCTAGTGTATTGCTCAAGCATCTGGTCTCATCAGTATAGCTTCTATCAAGATATACTAGAGTTGGTTTAAAAACAGTTTCTTCACTTCGCGTTTGGGGGCTTAAACTTGGATGTTAGTCGTCGTTTGCCTACCTATTTAGGTAGACAACTACTTCTGAACTTGCCCACTAGTCAAGGGGTAATTTTTCTGCATAAGCTGATTGTTGGTGATGTAAATTCGTGTCTTTTCTTAAGTCTTCTGAACTGGAGCGTACCCTGTAGAGCAACTTGTCGTCTTTGTCCGTTGTGTTTGCAAGAGTGCAAATTAAATTACGACCGTCATGAGTCCTGTGTGATCACTATAACGACCTTTACCACATATTGTCATTTCAATGCTCCCACTACATCAATTCTGTCTGCAAACAAGCAGACAATTGCTTGTTTTCAATATATGTGGGTACCCCACAAAGCGCTTCTTAAAATGGTCAAAGTAACATTTAAGGCAACTTCCAGATAAAATGATAAATAATCTTGATCCCATTTCATAAAAATGGTTTCGACTTCAGCATACGAAAATCATCTAGAATCGCCACCACCCCTACCATTAGCAGTACTTTCTTGCCTTGTGTTATTACTTCAATCTCGCCTCGGACCATCTAATAAAAAATTATTTCTCCTCCTCCGGTTACCTTCACCACCTAAAGTGCTAAAGTGCTTCTCAAACTTTGCCATTCGGATCCGGCCTTAAGATTTATGTCCCTTTCTCTTGTATACAGACTAGTAATATAGGTTAAGAAGAACCTCGATCTTGTAATATTAAAAGAATTTAAGCCGCTGGCAAGAGACTTAGAGAAGCTAAGCTTGGACTTTTGGGGCTGTATAACTAATAAAAAAAAGGAAGCCCTTATCGGAAAGTTTAAGAATGGAAAACTGAAGACTAAACTTTAGCCTGTCCTAACATTTATTAACCAACTCTTAAATATAAAGGATGTGTCATAGAAATGTCTTCCAACCCAACTTTATTCTCGGCGTCCCCGAAATTTCTTTCGGTTGGTGTCAAATCTCTCGTGTTTTGTTAGTAGGCTCAGCATAAATATAATTCATTCAAAAGTATAGACCAACCAAAGTTGTCATACGATTAAAAGCACCTTTAGCGTTGCCAATCCTTTGACAAACTTTCTAAAAAATGAAAACGATTGACGTCCTCACCGCCCATAAAGTAGATTAGCCTGCTTTATTACCGAGTTAACGCATACGAATTTGTCAGTGCTGAATTAGACTCTGAGAGCATGAGTTGCTCCAACTCATGACTGATTTCAGTATTGTTTTCTGTACTACCCATGATTTTTCAGTACTAAAATCATGCTGAAGATGAGAGGTCATGACTAGAAGCCCAGCTGTGTTAAATTAATTTGAAATTCAGTAAAGGCAGCCATGGATTTCAGGTACATGCCCTTCCAAATCAGGGCTATTCAGTCTGATTCAGCTGAGCCGTACAGGTTTTTCGTTACTTTTTCCTGTTGCTTCGAACACCATTTGAAGCAAATGGACTCAGAAACAGATTTGAACTTGATCCGTGCGCGATGAACACCTAAATTGCTGAGCGTCTCATTTCCGGTAGTTGCACGTATTTCTAAGCTCACTCCCAGCTCTATGAATTTGTGGGTATACTTAGTCACTGAGATGATGGGTTTGTGTGCCGTGGTTCTTCTCTTGGAGGATCAGGCCGGGGGGGAAATCCGCACTATTGGGCCCGTGTTTGGGAGCGTCACGTAGCCGATTCGGAAACCGCACTACGGGAGTCCCAGAGATGACATCAGTGGCGGGTGCAGCGCATTCAACTAGATCTAAAGGTCAGAGGTTGTTTCGGGGATTGAACTCCCTGTTTCTCGCCCACCGCCGATTGGAAAACTGCAGGATGGGAGTTGGACGGGCAAGCGAAGGCGCTATTCAAACGAGAGTTCCGTCCAGACACAGATGCCGATTCAGAAAACGCACAACTGGAGCCAATCACTTCCGACCCGAAAACCGCTCTAGTGATCCCTTAGGTTGACGTAGTAGGTACTTACTTATTGATCTGCTACTCCAAGGAATGGACTCGCCCGTAGCCGCGGATTAAGTGCTGGCTCATGAACGAATTGCGATACATCAACGTATATGTTTTAGCACCAATCGGAAATGAAGCAAATGTAAATGCTTGATCTACTTGTTTGCCTTGTTGGTCAATTGTTCTGCGTGTGTTAACATCTGTGCGGTGATTGAGAAGAACGCAGGTGCGACATTTTGCATGTGTGTTGCTGCATTCGTTTAAAGGCCCAAATAGCCACCTCTACGTGTTGCTGGCATTGTTTACTGGAACACAGACACAACACACAAGAACAAGACAAACTCAATTGGTTTATTACAAAACGAGTGTAAATTGCTACCCTTTCTGTAACTTTAACATTTCACTAGCTTAAAAAACAAACAAAAAATTTGTACAGTTAATATTTGAGTTAGTAAGATTCAAGAAGTGAATCGTTCTCTCCAATTACACCAGACTCAAAAGCTAGCAAAACACTCTGTGACCTGCCTCAAAACACTCCCAAATGTACATTGCACACATGTTGGAATACAAAATAAAGCTTTGATTCCCTGGCCTGTCCAAAATCCAAACACATTTTACAAGTCATTTAAATCTGTATCCACAATCAGTCCAGCACAGTGCTTGTGTTGTTGATGCCAAAGCGACACCCCACTTCGAAAGTCAAAAGTAAAAGTCCGAAGCTTCAAATTCAGCTTCAAGTTGAAGCCAAAGCTGGCAAGTAAACACTTTCCCAATTTGACGTTTGGTCAGCAGTGTCAACAGATGCACACACACAGAGTGATAGGGAGAGAGAGGGAGGAAAGGAAGCGTACTGATTCATTCATTAATTTTACCACAAATTTTTGCAATTAAAGTTTGCTGTTTGTTTATCTGTTGTGTTTTTGGACCGAGTTTGAGGATGAAGTCAATAAAACTTTGGCGCTACTTAATGCGAATTTATTGTGTAAACACACACACACACACACACAGAGACGGAGCCTGACGACAAAATTGTGTTACCAACAATTGCATAACAATCATTTCAAGTTTTCCGCAAATTGTAAAAAAAAAGTTTTTATTGTTATTATGAAAACTACAACATCAACGGGCAACGCTTTCCCGTCGGTCTGCGGTTCACTTCTTGTATATAAAACAAAATGGCCGCACATCCTTTTGCCAGCTCTCATTTTGGCACCCCCAAAAACTATGCAAAATTGTTGTCGCTGTCGTTTGTTGTCTCTTTGTTTTGTTTAGCTTTTGATTTTGAATTTTGCGTTTTGTGTGTTTGTACATATGACTTTGCTTGTTCGTGTATGGCTGGGGGGAGGGGGAGGGGGTGGGTTGGTCGGTCGCTGGTGGCTTCAATTGCGGTCCGTTTTGTGGTTTCCGCTTGCTACTTGCAATTTTCCTTCTCTGGCCAACAACAACGGCGGATGTCTGCCATCAGCTCTGACACAACTTTGCTTTGGCAACTTTTACAACTTTGGTCCCGGCTTGTCTTTTGTTTTCGTGGCTGATGATTTTTTAATTGCATTCGGTCGTTATTTTTTTTTTCAGCGTTGTTGGCTTGCTTCATTAACGCAGACCAAATGCAATTGAGGGTGAAACACTTGTGAACTGGAAAAATTGCGAATATTATATCAATTTTTAGTCATTTGTTTCTTTGTTTGATTGCTATCTGAGATGAAAACACTTCAAGTTGCTCATGTAGTTTGAAATTAAAGCAAACAAAAATTTACGCACAGACCAAACGGCCAAGTCAGATGACCTGAAAATGCATGATTCTGTTAGTGTTAAAAGTTCTTCAAAAAAAAGGCTTCTTTTAATTTTGTGGAATTTCTCTTACAGATTTGTCCTTACAATTTCTAAATAAACTTTGTCAACCTTTAATGCACAAATGTTGCACCAAATTTACATAAATTTTGGATATTGTAACTTCCTTCCCCTCTCGAATTCGCTTTCCCGAAACTTTCAACTTGTTGGAAACTCTTCGACTCGACTGCAACGTCTTAGTCCGTCGTCTTCATTTTCATCTGGTTTCTTTTTATGTAGTTTCTTGTCCGAGAAGTGTACTCTGGCCAACATGTCGCCTGCTTATTATTGACTGCCACAAGCGCCATGCCGGCCCATTTGGGCCATCAACTAATGTTGTTTGCCAACTTCGCCTTCTCGGACCGTTTTGCATCTGTTGGAAAAGTGTCGCCAGTACCAAAGGGCCTAAGGGGCAACTTTATCTGCGCGTTTGCCTTGTAAAAAAAAGTGTAGTTCTTGTGCCTGTTTTCTCATTGTATTCAAAGTTCTAGCTGCTAGCTGACACTTTTCTCGTTTCTTTTGGCCCTACTACACTTTATCAACATTCTTTCTTCGTTTTCTTTTCAATTTCTTGCTTTGCTTTATCGCTTGACCATTGAGGATTCTTCGGCCTGAACTCATGGCTCATTTTCGAAAAGTTTTCGTTCCAACTTCAGATGTTGGTTACGTTCCCCTTAGATTTTTAGTTGCCTTTGCTAGAAAACTTTCTGGTTTAATTTGCCATGTGCAGAGCATTTTAAATATGGCCGTGATGCACATTTCTCATTTAAGCTTGTTCCTTTCTCCGTTTATTTCATTGACAAAAGGGTGTGTAGAGAGAGCCGTTGTTTCATCAGCAAAAGCCGTCTTAATTAGCTCTGTGAAAAATTATAATCATCAAGCGCAGCCAGAGAAGACAAGATATAAAATTGTGGAAAATTAAAAATGAAATCCTTGTACTAAATGGATGGGAAACCAAACGATACCCTTTGAATTGAATTAATAAGGGCATTGATACCTACTAGACCTTGGTAAAAGCTGAAACTCATCAAAATTAATAGAACATTCAAGTTATGAATAATGGATCCAATAGAACTATGGCTAAAATTGTTTCCATATATATATTTATGAGGCGTATTCTGGCTGAAATTCCGGGGAAGTTTCCTAGTCACTTTTCTGAACCAGATATACGGGCATACTGGCATTGATAAGTGTGACCACCAAGGCTGCAAGCCGGTCCTGAACCGAACCCCTTAGAACCGGTTCGGTTCGTCTTTTTTGGTTCGGACAAACCGGACCCTGAACCGAACCTCTAATATATTTGACTCCTCGAACCTGAACCCGAACCGGACCACTTTTTCGAGAAATTAGGTTCGGTTCAACAAATTAAGTAGTTTCTCCAACGACACACACGGAGACTTATGGAAATTACTTGTTATCTGACAGCTATCATTCAAGAAGTTCTCCAATCCTACGTCAGATTTATACTATCACCGTCTATAATGGTGTGAATATGGATCGAGGTGGAGAACTTTGCAGAGCAAAAAAGAATTGCAATTATGAAGAATGCAATGTTGATGAAGGTTGCTCATGTGTATCAAAAGCATTTCTTGATTTGGACGAGATGACCATGTTACCTCAATAGATTCACTGGAGGACTCTAAAAATTCTTTTGCTTTTAGAATTATTGAGAAAACTAGTGCTAGAATGTGTAACGCGATGGACTCTTATACATTCAGTGTTCTTTGAAGGAGCTCCAACCAAAAACATTTGAATGAAACGTAGTCAAAGCATTAGTTTGTAAACTTCTTAGAAAGTCCAGGATTTACCATTACTACCAAGTGATTGTTATTTTCCTTGATTTTCATTTTGAGCAATGGTTCTAAAATCTTTTGTTTCTTACTATAACGTTCTTCTGTTATAAGCTCATTACCAGTATTGGCCACAGTGCTCTTAGGGCCGTTTTCTCATGTTCCTGTTTTTGCTCAAATCGAAATCCACCTAGATTTCGCAACTGGGCGGATTTTGTGCAATCGGTTGTCTCATGTAGATTGATTATGAATTTGGGCATTTGCGTCACGGTCACACCGGCTGGGCTGCCATGGCACTAAAAGAAAGTTAGCAGCCCCTGTGCCATCGCTAATTTGTTGATACGTCTACTGGTATTGGAGATTAAGTAAAAGGTCTATAGCTAAGTTGACACAGGCAAATAATTTGGCCAAATTTTGATATAAATTTGGACAAATTTTGATATAAATTTGGCTATATAGGCCAAATAAAGGAACTTTTCAGCCTTTCTTGATCAAATTTATTGCGTATGAAACCATAGTTAATGTTTTAAATACAGTAAAATTATTAATCAAGGCTATTTTAATCACAATTTGGCCAAATTAGTTACCTGTGTGAACTCGGCTTAAGCAATGACCTAGGGGAATTAGTAAGCGCATCTGTCTCTTCAGCAATGTCTGCAGGTGTCTTGTATACCAAATGCACATACAATATTTTCAATTTTTGGTTTATTTATTAACAATTCAAACTAAACTGTTTCTAGCAGCAGTTGTTTAAAGTTTTCAAATATTTTTCAGTGTGACCATATGCGTGCACACATAAAAATACCTAATATGAATTGTCATGTACATTGTTTTCAAATCAATGAGGATGAAGTACATTGCTACGAAATTCATCTAGATGGTCAGCCATGAACATGAGCAAACGAAATGCAGCAAATCCACCTAGATTTGCAAAAACAGCAACATGAGAAAACGGCCCTTAGACCCGAGATTCTTAACTTTATTAACTTTTGACAAATCAAAAAGTTGCAAAGTAGCACATTACAGACATGCAGAAGCTTCAAAGAGAAATTCTTAATGAGCTGTTTCAAAATTCACCTTTAAATAAATCCACTTCTAATTGCGAAGAAGATAAGTTTATCAAATATAGATTCGTACAAAAATAGTCCAAAAGAACATTCATCTTCAAATCTTCAAATAAACAATATTATTTGAAAAATGAGTATTTATAAAGCGAAACTATTCTTTTATGTTCAAGCGAACCGAGGTTCGAAACCAGAACCTTGGGTTCATGAGTTCCGCGAACCGGTCCGCGAACCGAACCTTAGACTTTACAGCGGGTTCGAACCCTCGGACCGAACCTTCTGCAAAATTTTAGAGGTTTGCAGCCTTGGTGACCACACTTCGTAAAGAAGCAGTCTGAGCTTAGATTAAGTTAATATAAAATAGTCTTTAATTCTAATTAATGAAAGACTGGGTTTGTTCAGAGGTTCGGTTGTTGAAATGGTTTTTGAAACTTAATAAAACTTAGTTACGGTTCGGATCAGTGGTTCACTCTTAATTTTTTAAAGGGTTAAAGAAATTTATGATTTTTATAGCCGAGGTTGCTGCAAATAAATTTCCTAAACAAGGGCCTGAGGATTCAATGCGATTCTGTATGGGTTTATTTTTAGAGAATAACTTAATTTTAGGGCTGGGATACAACAGACCCCGTATATTCACGGGATTGGCTTCGCTTGTATGGATCCTTCGATCCTGATCTTTACCTTGTCCCTAGCTTCGCGATCTGGCTGCTTTGTCCCGCTGTCAAAAATAAAATTATATATCGTGTTCCACTCTGGCTCGGATTTTATATCAAACCCGGACAGGATTGGCTCTCTAGTATACCCAAGAGCTACACTGAGAAAAAAACTATAGTTTTTGATGATACTCAGGATGAATTTTGGTATACATTTGGTTATGGTTAACTATCCTATTTTGGGATTCATTAGATCTTTTCGAAGTCGATTTACTTTCGAAAAAGTGCTATTAAAATATTCATAGGATATTAAATTTAATATTTAATAATAAATTATCTATGTGATCTGTTTAAAAATATGCTTTTTTCTATATCCATTAAAGTCCAAAAATTTCAAAATCAACAAAAAAAAATTTTCAAATAGACTTTTTTATCAATTTAATCCCTTGCATAGAAAAAAACACGCAACACGCAAATTTATAGTGTCAATTATAAAAGAACAATTAACAACCACTAAATAATATGTTCACATTACTTCTTCATAGTTCGTGATCCATCAAGGAACAATATTTTCCGAATTTTTGGGGCTTACAATACATTTACATTTTCTTAGGTCAGATTGACGCCCAATGAGTAGGAAAATCTCATGTCCTCTTTCTACACTGAAGCATCTTTGGCACACAGATCGAACGGATTGACTTCCACACTTTGGGCAAATATAGTCTTTTATCATAACTTTATATTTCCAAAAAACGTAGGACAACTCGTCCAATTATATCAGCCTCCTGGCAAACTACAAAAAAAGGAATTTTGAGTAATTTTGAAAAGCATTTGCCATTAAACCAGAACCAATTTTTTTGTCAATTTTTTTTATATTTTGGTTAAAGAGGTACGTTTAAGTCGTTTCCGCTCCTTTTTGGAAACAATTTTCGCATCCTTCTTATATTATATATGCCACAGTTAAAGATATTTTTTGTCCACTAATACTTACAGGTATCTATGATATCAACTTTAGCAAAATAATACCCCTCAAACAGTTTAGGTCGTCGTCCTCCCAATCAATCCTGCGTACACCGGAAAAAAAGAATGTTGCAGAGAAGTTTTTATAAGAAAAATTTAATTTTAATTATAGAAAAAATGTAAAGCGATTTAAGGGGAGGGGCGGCTATGTCGACTTTCGCCCCGGGCCACAGATAATCGCAATCAGTTTTATTTCTCTTAAAGGTAGGAATAAAAGGAATAAAAGATGTAAAAAAAAGCTTTAAATAATTTTTTTTTTTTTTTAAATTAAAAAAACAAAATTTTTTTTTAATTTCAAAATGGTTGCACACTTTTTTAAAGGTAGGAGTAAAAGAAATAAAAAACATAAGAAAAAGTTTTTAACAATTAAACACTTGAAAAGTGTATTATAATTTTGACCAGATGTTTGCAACGCATAGAAGGAGTCATCTCCGACCACATAAAGTATATATATTCTTGATCAGCATGACGAGCTGAAACTTTGCACAAGGTCTTCTTTTGTCTGCACGCTGCTAATATGTCGGAACCGCCCGAATCGGATGACTACTTCTTGTAGCTGCCATTACTCAATTACTCAATATTACTGCTCTAAATCACGGTCATTCTCGTTATTTTGAAAATTTAAGAAAAAAATTTTTACAAAATTTTAAAAGATTAAAATTTTGTAATTTTTTGCCAATTTCGATACGTTCTTCCTCACTACAGGTTTTTTCTCTTATACTGTATCGAAAACAAAGTTCTCCAAGCCCTGAAACTTCTTTGTGGGGATGTCCTAGTTTAGTCATACTGAAAACAGCTTCCGTTTTGATATAGACATGGCGCCTAACAAGTCCAACAAATGCAAGGGTAGTACATATTAGCTGGTGATCTTTGAAAATTTTAAACAACAAGGAGTCACACTGACAAAAAAATGTTAATGGCGACTTGAACATTTGTGAACATTTTTAGTTTTGGTCCACGAAAGACAGGTGTTGGCTACTAAGGGCTGGTTGTTAATCCAAGTTACTTTCACTACGTCTTTCAAGTAATACATATAAGGACGGGTCACTTACATTGATTTTTCGCTTAATACATACCTTTATATGAATATATAACCAAGCTTTCATGTAAAACAACGAGAACTTTATATTTCTCAGCTAAATTAACAAAAACTGCAAAAATTAATTAAAAGCACTTGAATATGTGTTTTTCTGTTTGATAGCTTACAGATGTTTACCTACATATCGGAATGCTTTGGAATAAACTTTTAGAAGCTAGTCAAAGTATCGGTAATCGATTTATAATGAAAAATTAACGCTTTTTCAAACTTGAAAAATTAAATTTCGACGCGCTAGAATGGCCGTTTCGCACGCGTTATGCGGGCGTCAGAACAGGTCAGTGTTGCCAACTTTAGCACAGTGGCCGGTTTGGCAAATTTAGGATTACATTAGGAAGTTTTTGATGTGAAACATCTTTAATATCGGTACGAAGATTTTGGTCGATTTCAGATTCCTGTTGATCTTGTTGTTGTCCACCCCTTGTTTTCTTCTTTTGAAAGATAGTCATTGCTAATTTATATACTGTTGAGTTTCAATCTACAAAATATGCTTTTTATTCGTCTTCTTTTACATTGTTGTTCGGTACTTGGCAAGCCGTATTTTATTTTAGTTAATATCGATAGTCCTAAAAGAGTGTCGATAAAACTTTGATCTTGACGTGGCCTTATATTTTCTTTTTGGGAGTCGTGTCGTTATTGTTATCTCCATTTGAAGCACACATATTTCCACATTCAATGCATTAGCATTTTTTTGACCATTTGTAAGCACTATTTCCTTGTTTCCTGTTGTACCGTCTGTATCAGCTGGTTCTCTGATCTGATCAGTGTATTGCTTAATTATGCGGTTATTGTGGGTGAAATTACAAAATTATGTTCGGGATCCTTATAATCTTAAGGGAAAGCTTTCTGACCTTCCCCCACTAACTAGATATTTAAAGAAGTAAATATTACGCATGTGCAAAATTATTTTTCGATTTTTTTCTTGCATTTTTTTATAGCTTAGATATTTGAGAATATCGTCCCAAAAGTGTTTTTGGAACTCCAAATACATTACTTACTTTAAACGCATTTATGTCTAAGCCACGTTTTTCGACCTGGTGGCCATGATTTCTCCAGTTACACTGAACCGGTTTTAATGATTCAAATTGAAATCGAGGCAAAATTGTTACCGTTCTGGTCTGACCCACATTCATTTATTTAAAAATCTTTTAACTATTTTTATTTTACAATAAACTACAAAAAAAACGACCTTTTGGCCTCGTGTCGAAGCAGTAAAATTTTTCTTGTTTACTTTAATCTGTTTCTAACATACTAAAAAAAAAACAGAATTGGAAAAACTTTTTGTGGTTTATAAAAAAATATTTTTTCAAAAAAGGTCCAATAACAAGCCTGCACATAAAGAACACCCCCTTAAATATAAAAAGAAACATTTGTGCGACGTCTTACCAAAATCATCTCAAGTCTAATACTCCCCTCCACTAAAAATATTTTAAAGGGTAAATTATATATAAAAAAAATGTGTAGCAACTGTAAATAAGAAAACACAGCGCGAATGTAGGAGGGCCGCAAAACAGAATAAAAAAACAGCGAGAAATCAAAGCAACTCACATAGTACAATACAACGAAGCACAGCCAGAACCTTCTCTCCGGAGACTTTCGTAAAGGAGTAAAGTGGCGAAATTAATTAGCCCCCAGTGCGGCAGCCTGATTACGCGCGAATACGCCGGAGAACGATGCCAAATCCCATTTCTCCAGCACTCGCTTACCCAGGTCTGGGCATGCGTGGGGCAGGCAGAGCACAGAAATATATTTATAACGCGAATTTATCTTTTTCGCTCTGATTACGCGCGTAATTTTAATTGCATGCAACTTAATAACATGCTTAAAAGCAGGGGGCGGGCGGCGACACACCTTTGGAGCAGGAGCTCCTTGTGCCTAGTTAGGGTCTACATTGTATTCAGCACGAACAATTGCTGGCTATTTCATATTACGTATACGCAATATAGTAAATTGAATGCATGTACGTCAGCCTGCTTGTATCTGCTCGATTGCTCGGCCAAGCTAGTGGAAATGGAAGTGGCCTCTAATGCACCTTTTGATTCGACTTAAGGCAACAGCAGACGTACGGAGGCCAGTGGCCATTGATTAATATTGCAAGTGCCTAGCAATTTTGTTGCTATTCGAACTGGAACTGAACTCTGCCTCGTTTGCTGTTCGCTTGCTCAGTGGATGCGGATTTGCTTGATTGATTTCAGGTAGCAGTGTTATTAACAATAATGAAAGGCTTTGAGGCGTAGATACAAAATGGCCTTTGTGCGCTATTGTGAAGCACAACAGAGCAAACTGAATGTGCCTTATAATATTGATGCAACTTAAAGTTCAAAATGAGGGGTGAAAAACTTTAGATCGGTTATTTGAGAGCATAAAATCTTAAGCTCCCTTTGAAACGATTAGCCTTTATTAACGTGCTAACAGCTTCATTCTTACAATCCCATCAACTTTTCTTGGGGAAAACTTGTCAGAAACTCATCATCTCAAGGAATTGATTTGTTTTTTTCTTCTACCATCCCTCGCCCACGATTAGCATCCCCACTCATCACTTAAGTCCCATGTGTGTTGACCGCCCTCGAACTGACAGCTACGCAAAATAGGAGAGTCGCGAAGAAGAAACCAAAATAGCAGGCCAGATAGCGTTGAGATTTACGAGCTACCTGCCAGACGTTATCATACCACATTGATTGATGACCACTGAGTGGCAGGTACATACCAGGTAGACGAGCTCCTCCGACACCAGCTGCTAAAACAAAGCCAAAAAAAATAAAAACAGGAAAGATATCCATTAAAAATGAACTGAAGGCAGCTACTTGTAATTTTTATTCCATCGATTGAAAATAGATACTCGTATTAAGTAAATTGCCAATTAGAAATTGCCAGACGACAGGCCGAATGATAACAAAAATAGCCGAGCATATTTGATAAATTATAAAACTTTTAATAATGGCTAAGCGCTCTGTCCGATGGGTGCGTGAAAAACGAAAAAAAAAAGAAAACTTTTTAATTTGTCTTTGGAGCAAGCGAAATGTTGCCAACCATGAAATTACCAGGCCTTTAGGGGAGACGTTGCTGATGCTGCCGAGAAGATGGCAACTGTCAGCAGATTTCTTTTTGTGTGACTTGATTGCTGACATGATATATTGGGGGCAAGGCAGTCAAAAGAAATTAAGTCGCATTTAATGAGGGAGGACAATGGAGACGACAGTTTAAACATTTGCATTCACATTGGTGGAATGAACTGTGAATGAAAGTCAGTTGCTTATTGAATAAATGCTCAAGTACAGATAAGGAATTGCAACCATAACCAAAACACTCTAAGCAAAAATTCTAAACTTAAATCCAAAACGAAAAATAAATGTAATTTCTTACAAAGTTGAGTTCCAGCACTAAAAAGCTAAGACAAATTTTATAATTTGCACCCAAAATTAAGCAAGAATATTTATCATAAAATGTAGCATACTTTTTGGGTTATATAAAAAATACCTTACATTTTGTGACTGTTTTAACAACCTTTATGATAATGAAACTAGCAACTTTGTGGGGGTTCAAGGTCAAGTCAAGCTTGCACATAATTTTAAAATTAGAACACAACTCACCACAATGAAGGCTGGTGAACTGTACAGCTGTTTCAGAAACCTCCCAGACCCATCATCAGCAGTCTTTGCCAGTCTTCTGCAAGTCAGCTTGGGAATTCCATAGTTGCCTTAAGAAACAACGTTAAGTTGTCTGTAGCCTTTGTGTGTGTGTCCGCAACTGGCCTTTCCTGTATTAGTGACAGAGATTTCCTTCCCACTGCTAATGCAGAGACCAATAAGTCTGAGTGCAGAATTGCATTGACAACGGGGTTTTTGTTGTATAAATATAACTAATTTATATTTAGTTACAAACAACGAACTTAAATTTTGTAGAAAAGTTTTTGATTGTTAGGCAAAGCGTTTTCATAAAAATCCATTTAGGCCCGATATCTCCATATGTCCAGTTAGTTAAGCTGAGCGATGTTTGGCGAAGACCGAGATAAAATCTAAGTTCCAGTTCAGTCTCGACTCCAACACTAGCTTTATTTATTTTATTTAGTTGCTGAATCATGATATTTTATGATAATGGTCAAAGAGGGTCCGCGGAACTCAACTCGCTTACAAATTTTTAAAAGATTTCAATCTGCTGGAACAAAAACAGGTTGCCGGTTGGCAGAAGAAGTAATATTACTAGCAGGACAGAAGGGGAATGCAGCGCTTGTTAAATGAGAACAAGTGAGGGTGAGTCAAGGAGACGTCCTGTTGGTATCCTTCCGTGGATGCTAAGGTGTCCGGCCTTTTCAGCCGTCTTCGAAGCCTCTTTGCCGCCAGATTATTAGCGAGACCACCAAGAGGTCCCTATATCCGCTGGTGTGACGGTTGATCTGGGAGCAAACTGGTAGAATGCCAAGATCTTTATAAAAGGGGAAGTAACGCACATACCAAGTTGCACCGTGCATTCTGCACCAGATCTTGTTCTACATTGTTTTAGTTAAAGGTGTCTCAGGCAGATTGATTATTTACTTAATTATTAATATATTTGCGCGCGGTGAAAGCACAGATATCGGTCTTAGGAGCCAGTCCAGTTTGAGAGGCACAATTATCTGATCTGATTTGGATACTGTCAAATTTGTTTATCATATCCAGTTGACAAAATCCACTTGTGAAATAACACAGTTAATTTAATATTGTGTCCAAGTGGACTGGATTTAAAATTTCAAAATTTCCTTAGCACGTTACGATTTCCAGAAAAAGGCAACTCTTAGAAATATTTCAAAAAACCATCTTAAACGGAATTACTCTGCCTAGATTAAACTTAAGTTGGGATCCAATTTATCATGACTCGGATTGGTTACAGAAATCAAGCCTTGTTGTCAAAGATACTGCGTTTTAATGAAAGTAACAGCTTCCTCATGACTGCAGGGGATTTCTAGGGGGAAGGGTAACAATAAACAAGTGCCCCAAGCTATTGCATTTGCCGGACCTGATATTAGGTTTTAGGCAGGCACTTCACATAACAATTATGCGCATTTTTTATTCTTATATTCCTATTTTCGTATAAGTATCCCATTTCTATTCATGCATTCTTTCATTTCACTTAAGGTTCTATTCTACAAGTAGGTTTTGGGTAAATAAATGTAAATGTAAATAGTAATGTAAAGTAAATGTATGGATCGAACGTAATCGTTAATTGTAGGCAACCATTGTGTGTATGTTGCATTTAAGATCAGTTTATAAAAACCAGGCACCACCATCGTTGAGCTCAAAGATGACTTGCGCCAAAAAAGGTATTAATATGACCTGTCATACATACAGCATACTTGGCTTACTAAGGCTACAATTTATGTTCGAGAGGGCGTTGTCTCTACGCACTTTCAATTATTTACCAAAAATATATTATCTGAGTTATATTACAATCTAGCCATAGTTAATTTAAGAAACACAAAAACTAAGTAATTAATTAGGCAACTAAATTCGTTGTGGCTTCCACATTTGGAGGAGAAATTGATATTTGGACTTTAGGTCGCAGCCCAATTATCTGGTTGCCACTTATACACACCCTCTGGCCACTGCACCTCAAAAGGGAAACTTTAAAAGACGTTTGTATGCATTCTTAATAAACACAATGGGACACAGAGCAGCCGACATATGATGGGCAAGCGATCCTAGGGTAGCAATCCGCTCGATCGGCGTATCCATTCCGGCTCAAAATTACAGGGCACCAGTTGGCTGATTGCTCCAACAAAGCTACTCCACGATTAAACACTAGCATATTAATAGCAAGGCACCATCATTAAAGCCTGGCATAAGGAGGCACCGGCACAAGGCACCAAGAAAGAAAAATTAGATTTCGCTGAAACACCACACTTTTCCGTACCTGGCACAAAATTAATAAAACACACCGTCCTAAACGCTTCCGCTGCGGCACAGCGTATTGAGGAAGGGTCTATCCAAGTAGGGCTTAATCCACAAATTAATTTATAGTTGAATGCTAATTTTGGTTACCGCGTGGCCTTCTTGCATAACTGCACAGCTCAATTTAGAGGAAAAAATACGTAACATTGAATTAGGCGTATGTACTGCTCCAGAGACGCTCGTTCAACGATCCACGTCTCCCCGAAGCTAAGCATCTTCCAGCCTACGCGACTAGCGCAGGCCGATTTCCGAAATCACACGAAGCACGGAAGCGTAGGAGGCAACATGATAAGAAACGGTTATCGTACCGATATGTTTATCCGGTGCCCGTTCTATTTTTGTGTTGTTTCTCCTTTACCAACTCAACCTTTATATCGGCGCCCAAGACAGCGCACCGCTTTGTTAAAAGGTTCTAAGCCCAGCCGACGTTACAGGCAGCGAATAAGTAATTCGCCCCGCTGTTTGAAGCTGCCCACGACTCTGACTGATACATTCGTGCTAAAACATAAGAAGTCAAGTACATATATATGTTAAATATGGTGATCGCAGATTTTAGTAGGACAGGATTTCATACTGCAACGTTCTCCAAATGGAATGGAAAGGAATAAATGGGGAAATAACTGGAAAAGATTTTTTTCATATATAAAAACAATCTTCATTTGATTTAAATAAAAATTAAGAAAAAGAAACTAGTAAAATTATTACATTCGACTGCCCCGACTGCAATATACACTGCTCGCCACTTGAATAGAACACCTCTAAAGTCGATTTTCTATAGTTATTTGCTGCTAAACCATTTAGATTTATTTAAATCTAGGAAAATAATTTTTGTGTTTTTATAAAGTTTATTTAAATGTACTAATTTGACGAAAATTACAAAATGATTCAAAGTTGTAAGTATACACAAAACATTGCTAACCAATAAGTAACAAATTTTTGAGTCTTTATTTTGAACCACTTGAATAGGACACTCTAACTAAAAACCATCTAAGAATATTTCAATCCTTTACAAAATAACAATATTACGTAAATTTGAAATTATTAACATGTTTTTTAGACAAAAAAGTTTTTTTATGGAGTGTTGAGCCTCCACTTTCCCAAAACTTCACACATTCGGTCTGGCAGTGATGCATAAAATGCCCTCCCAATAATTCAACGAAATCGAGCCCAGCTAATTTTATAGCTGCAATCAGTTCGGATCGCTCAAATATTGTTGACCTGATCCATATACATGACGTGTTAGCCATCTCCCACATTCTATGATATTCAAGTACAGTGAATGTGGTGGACAGTTTAATAACTTTACGTTTGGGCGTTGGGGCATTATATGTGGTAAAACCATTTCCAAAAATCCAGATTTCAAGTTTCGGAAAGGCCTCTTTTATCTACCAATATAGCACAACATTATAGTGTTTGTTGGACAATTCTACCCAAGTTCCATAATGGGAAGTAGTCCCCAAGCAGCAATAATAATAGTAGCTGTAGCCATCGGGGCCCTCCAAATAAAACTTTTTCGTCCGAAAGACAACACGATGCCACTCCGAAGTCCAGGTCACATGTGCGCCCGAGCAAAAAACAAGGCGTTGCAACTTCCGAGCCGGGTTAAGAGGTGGCTTCTTTTGATTTTTAGTCTTTCAAGTGTGGAAAATTATTAATATCACGACGCACCTGGTTGTCAACTTGCTTTAACGTTGCATTTGTCCCTTATCTTGGCCAAAGACTCGAGCACATTGGAAGCTTCTCTTAATGTAAGTCGCTTGTCCGCGCTAGTAAGCACACTTTATGTGTGCCCTTCATGTTTTTACCTTAATTAGACTCATTATTAAAAAATTGCTATGATGTGATGGCTCCTGTCGATTTTTTTGTTATTTTGGCAATAGATATGGCCAGAACTGCAATGCTCGGATTTTTCCTTTTTCCGACTCAGATAATGAGGTGCCACGCCTCATTTTAATTTTTTTTTAATTGAATTCACACTTGAAATAGAGCAAAATGTTTAAGTGAACCAAAATATATGTGTTAGTGCAGTAATCGACCAAGATACATACATGTTTTAATACAAGTGGCACCAAAATTTATTTTGGGTATTAGTTATATTATTTTTATTTGAGCGGCGAATCACAATTTTTTTATTTATATGGTTTTTTTTTTTAAAAAAAATGCTTGACTGAAGATAATATGGTAAAAACACATGTTTTTTTTTTCTTTTTTTTTTATGACATTATTACTAAAAATATTTCTTACCATTTTTTTTTTTATTTTTAAATAAGTTTTATTAATTTTATAATTGTTTTTGTCCAAATTAGATAATATTTTTAAAATTTTAAAATTTGTTTGAATAAATGGGACGGCGCACTTGCTTATCTCTATTGGGCCTAACTTATTACATATTAAGTCACTAGGCTTAAACTTAGAAATTGTGGCTCTGGAAGGAAAAGGAGAAGAAATTTGGCAAATCTGAAGCAAACTTGATCTGGTGGTTAACACTGAGAAAAAATTATAAATAATTTTTAGTATCAATTACTTAATACTATTAAATTATTTAAAAATCTATAAACCTATAATTTGAGTAGATACAGTAAAATGCTTTCCACCAATATAAACTTGAGACCTGTCCGATAAACCAAAACTGAGATATCACGTTTTAAAAAAAAAAACATTTTTTACCATTTTTTCGTTTTTGACGATTTTTGAATTTGATTATAAATTTAACAAAATATATTAAAACCCAAAATATATTAAAAAATGTTGAGTTTCGAGACCGTTCGATTTGAAAAAGAACTACCCATATGTCTAATCTTAGATCTGAAGGATAAGCAGTTTTGGGTGTGGGGTCGATAATATGTCAGTCTGTCGGTCAGGCTTACATATTTATAAGTATATAAGATAGGTTTCGAGGTTTAGTTCATAGCTGTTTTTATTTTTGAGGAGTACACTTGGTGCGAAGGAAACAGAGCAATTTTGAAAAAAAGCCCACTTTCAGGGTCGCGCCAAAATTCAGGGATGCATTAAAGAAGAGCCTATAATTAGGCTTCTGGGGACAATATTCTTTTAGAGCATTAAAATAATTATCTTTAAGCTTAAATAGTTGAAGAATTATCTAAAGAAATTTTGGCGCAGTTCTTTGACTTATTAATTGTGTATTTTAGTGTTTATCATTAAGCCATTAACACATTTAATAAAAGTTATTTCCCCACAATATTCAAATGGACATTAAAGACATTACCCAGATGGACTGTCTCAAGCACCCCCAAACCTTATACCTCCGATCCCCTACGCGGCCATAAATAACTCCAAAGACAATAAACCACTCAAGTGTGTGCACACCAAGGAAATGAAAGCCAAAAACTATTTTTGATATTAATTGTATGGGCGACAAAAGTTTCCTCCTCCAGCCTTCCACTTGTCTAATGTAAATGGAGGGTCATTAATTTCCGGTCAAGTGCCTGATAGACAATCATAATTATTTATTTAGCACACATCAAATTGACCAAATGCACACGTGGTTGTGGTGTTTGAGATGTTTGGGACGGCTTCAATGTGTTAGTTGTGCGGTTTGCCAAAGGTGTCGAAATGTTTACTTTGTACACGGCGAGTCAGAGTTAATGATGCATAACTTGTGCGGTTGATAGATGGATGTGTGTGTGTGTGTGTAGACGATAATTGCAACAATTTTGCCTCTTTTCGTTCACTTAACATTTTGTGCTTTATACTGGAAATTGCACTCCAAAGCGAACGATTTTAATGACATGGGGAATGCATGCTGGCAGGAATCCAATCTATATGGTAAAAACAAGTAGCAAAAGCAGAAAGCTAAAAGGAACCTTCAATTTGTGCAATAGCTTGGAAATAATTTATAACATTTTGCAATGGCAAAAACGGCAACCGCAAAAGTCAATGCGCAGTTTACTGCTTATCGGTTGCCAACTCTTCCTATGAGGAGCACTCACACGCACACACGCCATTTGCGTTGGCCCACGTTATTGCAGGTTGAAGGTCGTAGGCTAGAGATGGGGGAGCGTTACACGATATTCTTATGATTAACTGCATGGGACGTATCAAGGCACTTTCAAAGTAGAATCGATTCTAATTAATTTGTTTCTCTACAAAAAGAATGTTTTCCCTAACTCAAATCCTTTCGAGCGACTTCAACCCCGTAAATAATAAACGTAAGCTCGATACCCGCAACCCTTTGACACTTCACTCACATCAACTTCATCAATTCTAATCAAGTTTGGCTTTCAGTTAAATCTCCGCTGAAAATTAGCCATACTAAACTGTTGGCCAGGGAATTGGACAAGCCCCCAAAGCAGAAGGCAAAAACCAAAGGCCAAAGCTCATGCAATTACCAATGCCGTTCCCTTGTCCCTTTGGGGACATGTCGAGGTCGAAAAGGCACAAAAAAAAAAAAACCAAGAACCAAATTTATCCAGGACACGCATGGCCTATAGTTGGAATGATGGTCTAACCCCAGCACGCATATGTATGTATAATTCATAATGAATCCTTTCTATTAGTCAAACGTAAAATGGAATGGTTCCTTGGTTGTAAAGCCACACACTCACACACACACACACATCCCAAAGACGTAAAAAACTGCTTAAGTCCGGGCATGAAAACTTTTGTGGGCATTGTTGTGTGTCCTTGGTGGATTGTGACGACCAGCAGGCACAACTTTTAGCCAAGCTGGAAATCAAAGATATGCAAATTGAAACAGATATTTTGCTGTGCGAAAATAAAATCTATGTATTTTATATGACATTTCCCAGGCGATCTTCCAGCTCGGATGAATCATTTATAAATAACGGAAAGTGCTTGGGGGAAATGATTTATGTGAGAGAAAATAGTTAAAGTTCTTTGGCTCTAAAATGGCTCGAAGAAGTATTTTAACCCAAGTCACATAAATTGCCACGCATGAAAAATGTCATTGAATGCGTTTCCTTCCTGTTTCTGCCTCCTATACTACATGACTCTCTCTCTCTCTCTTTCATTCTACTTATTATATATTGTTATGGATGCCAGCTGCCATTGCGAAATTGCGACGCATGACTTGGCTTATATTTTTGGCATTGCCTTTGGCATCAACACTTTTCCCCCTGACCTTCTGCGGTGGAAAGTGTCGTGCGGATTGGGTTAATTATGCCCAGAAATCCATTAAGGTTGGTCACCACAAAAGCCTGCCATTGACTTTTGTTATATTATTTGAGAGTAGGCTGAGTATTTGGATTCTGTGGGGATGCTTGTAAATTGATTAAAATGTGAAAAAAGAAAACTCTTAAATCTTTTGTCTAATCTTGGATTTATTCCTTGAAAATTGTCTTAGATTTTATATTCTAAACAAACTTCAAAAATATTAATAAAATAGCATTGTAAGAGAAAAAAAAAATTATATTTTTTTAAAATTTGGAATATAAAAAAATTTTTTTAGTCAATAACTTTGACTTATGATGCGTTATCTTATGTTACATTATTATGATTAGGCGAAGTTGGGGAGTTTCTCAATTTTTACTTATTATTTTATCTTACTTCTTCTGGTTCTTGGTTAATAGAACGTTAAATAAATAAAGTCATGCCATTTTAAAACTAGGCATTCAGAAATGTTTCATCACATCTTGATTTTCCGTAAAGGTGCTTAAAATGTCTATTAAGAAACTTTTTCGGGGAGTTTTGTGAGGAACCTATACTTTGTTTTACTCTCTTAATTAATATAGTATAGTAATAACTCTTAGGGCCGATTTCACATCTTCTACATAGAGCTATTTGTCACATAAACTAACGATGACACTTAGCAGCTATCTGGGAGAACAGAAATCGTCCCTTAGCATTCAAACACATTGCTTTAAACTATTCTATGATTCTCTTAAGCGAAGTTATACTTAGGGTGTTCAACAGCCCGCGTAAAAGTGTAAAGCAAAAAGCGTAAACTCCAAAAGTTTACGCCACAACAACAAAACACATGAGAAAAAGTTTACGCTCTTTTTGCTGCCCTTGGGTATGTTTACAAAATCCGCGTAAAAGTGTAAAGAGAGTAAAGTGTTGAAGTGTTGTAAAATCATTCAAAGTAACGACAAAAAGTACTCGGGTACTCTTCAAAAATGCGGTCACCCCTAGAATAATTAAATTTTTTTGTCAGTTTAACTGCATCTGGCCAGCAAATCAATTGAGACATCTTCCCAAAATAGCTGTCTGTAGCTACACATCAAGAGACGTCATCACCTACTGTAAACATTGTTGTAGTTTCACTTATTGATGCAGCTTCCCCAAACTACCCCAAACAGAAAAAGTGCTCCCTGTAACTCAAGTTCCACTTGGGGTCGAAATGCATTCGACAAAAAGCATGGGGCCGCACAGACCCATTGGTCATTGAAAAATGGTAGCTCATTGGTTCGCCAGTTGACTCATTTGGGCACACAGAACTTGGATCCTCGGCGCCAGCATGCAGCTGCTGTAAGAACCTCCATAACGTCGTCTACCACTTCATCGACAGTATCATGGTTGTATCTCAAGATTTTTTGTATATTCATATTTCTTTATTTAGCTTGATTTATACACCAACAATCAATGCTTTAAAAATACCAATTTAACTTTGACACACACAAGCAACAGAAAAACTCACAGCTTGTCAAAAACAGCTGATTTACGCCAAAAATTACGAGGGCAAACCCTTTAGGGGCGCTCAATAGCTGCGTCGCGTAAATTTACACATTTACTTTTTTACGCGGGCTGTTGAACACCCTAACTGTTTTTAATACATAAGCTAGATGTGAAATTTTGTTGTACTGCCCCTAAGTATGCAATGGGTGTTGTTGCTAAAATGCCATACTTTTAAGCAAGGCTCAAAATGTTTCATATTATCTAAGGGCCGTTTTCTCATGTTGCTGTTTTTGCAAATCTAGGTGGATTTGGTGCATTTCGTATTTTGAAATGCACCAAATTTGCAAAAAAGCAAGAGTCAAAACAAAAGAATGGACTCCCCGCAAAAAAGGTGTCAAAATTAGCATTATTAACAAACTTATAACAAATTTAATTACTTAAATCCTATTCAGAATCATTAGGAAACCTTTAATGTTCTAAACAGTCTAATCTAGTCTAATCTTGTTGCATTTTGTAATCAGATTTATCAATTAAAATGAATCCTCAGTCTTCTTGCCCTGAATTTGTGCGGCATCTCAACCATCACGACTATAAACCTCACTCTAAACGCGACAAATGCCACTCAGCGCCTGTACTTACATCAAGAACTTTCAGTCTCAAATCTTTAATAAGCCAGAAATTTATTTATTCAAGGCGATATTAAAAACTAAAAAGGCGATATTAAAATCTTGATATCAGGAACGTTTCGGGATTTTTTAAGGAACTTTCAGAGTTAAAAAAAAGGATTTTTTAGAATCATTTATGTTAGCTAAGATTGATTTGTACTTAAAGCTTTTATTTCCATTTTTGAATTTTTAAGGGTCAATTTAAAATTTAAGAACGATTCGTACTCAAATAAAGAATTTTCAATTACCAAATTGATGACCGAAACAGGATAAAAGCAAAAGCGTTTTCTTAAGTATGATCGCTCATCTACGTACACAGAAAGAAATAAGATCAAATATCACGTTGGAATTTCAATATAATTTCAATAATATCACTGTTTTCATATCATAGTGCAACTATTTAATATCAATATAAACCTCTAGTATTCAGTTGATACCTAGAATATTATATTGAAATGTGAAATGATCTATGTGATATGCAAAATGCCCTAGTGATATGATTTGAGATCTAAGAAGACATCGAAATTCCAAAGCAGAAAGAGACATATAGAGTTTCTCGAATCAAAGAGAGACAGCTATAGTCTATCTCGAAATAAGCAACAACAACGCCCATTGCTCTGCCGCAGCCGGAGCGAAAACGAGTGCCGGTCGTTTTTTCTTCCGGAGCAAAGTTCAAAGTTGGCCTTGGGTCAGCAGCGTGTTTCTAGCTTCTTCTTTGAAATTTCGTCATTCGTTCTGGGCTATTGCGTGTGAAAGGTAAGTGAAAAACAGAGCTATGCCTAAAAAGTGAATTGTGTGTTGTACCGGCAATTTGTATTTAAAAACTAACAAATTGTTTAAAGATAGACAGTTGGCTTTATTCAGTCACTAAAAGTGTTTGATAATCTTACATATACATATGAACGCATTTTTGCATATGCATGTATGGATATGGGTCATTCTTTTTCAAATCGAACAGTCTCAAAATTCAACATTTTTTGTTTTAATAAAAAAAACCGAAACTAGATCTCGACACTTCCACCGAAATGTGATTTGCGGTTTTCCAAAAAAAAATTTTTTGTTAAGTTTATAAACAATTTTAAAAATCGTCAAAAACGAAAAAATTTAAAAGAAGGGTTTTTTAAAAACGTGATATCTCTGGATTGGTTTATCGGACAGATCTCAAGTTCATATTGATGGAAAGCATTTTAGTGTATCTACTCAAATTATAATTTTATAGATTTTTGAAATATTTAATATCATTATGTAATTGTTGCTAAAATTAAATATAATTTTTTCTCAGTGTTAACCACCATGTTATAGCTTCTGACGATATGCAGTTTATTGGACTAAATACAACTTAAAAAACGGTGTTTTAAAAAAAATGGAGACTTTCATAGTTTAATAGATATTAATTTTTGTAGTTATAAACAAATAAAAAGATACCCTTAAAGAAAGCTTTGCCATGCAGTCAGTTTTAAAGCTTTTTGATTGAAACTTGACAAGTGTGCTTAATATTTATCAAGCTTTTCAAAAATGGCAACATCGCGCGGATCGGATAACTATATCATATAGCTGCCATAGGGAGTGTGGGAGTGTCGAGCTGGCTTACGTCGCTTTATTTTTGCACACACGTTTTGACCCCGCTTTTCTTGGCATACCCTGAATTAGACATTTGAAAATGTCACAAGGGGTGCTTTCGCGGATCGTCTCACAGTATGCCACAGTATTACATTTCCAAGTGCCCATTTCTCATCTAGCGCCTCCCTCGTCCATCTTGGGTTTTCTTATATGACATTTACGACTTGCTAAGCTTTTGATTATAATTGCAAATTGAGTATGTTCAATATTTTGCCCTTTCTGTATTCTCAAAGCACTATAAAGGTCTTTTAAGTTCCGTGTATATTTACTTGAGCTATGACACTTTCCACTGGCCCGGCTTGAGGCTTTCTCTTGAATCAGCTTCTGGCTTAAGTGAATGTTTTTCTTAAAGTAAATACTAAATCTTTCCCACATCCTTGTTTCACAAATTAAACCTTCCACAAATATCTCCACACTTTTTAGTTCTTTCCTTTTAACAGTTTATTTATGACAAACTGGAAGAGAATTTAAAGTTCTTTAATTCCTTTAAAGGGCATTTCATCCCTTCATTTCTTATACTTTTTACGCTTGTGCGCTTTTTGCGTTTGCGTGCTTTTTTGTTTGTTTCAATTTCTATAAACATTTTTGCGGCCGTTGCTTTATTTTTATTATTAATATTTTTCTACTCTGCCAGCTGCTCAAGCAGTTTTTGTTATTTGAGGATTTCTGTAATGCACCTGACTTCGTTCTTCATATTTCTTAAGGGAATCACATTAATAAACATAAATTAGAATCCCACAGAAAATTAGTAATTCAATTACGCTAAACAGCTCTACGCACCGCCTTGTTGATGATGGCCATGATGGCAATTGTGATGGCTTATTGGCAGCAGCCAGCAGTTGGCCAATCAACCGGGCCGTCGCCTGAGTGAGAGCAGCTTAAGGCGCATGCATAATTCGCACTAGAAATGAGCACCAGCTGGTTATAATGCCAATGAACTGTACTCTGAACTGTCCAATTGCCCCAATACGTACGGGCACACCTCGACCCTGCGCATTTTGAGGCCAACAACTGACAATGGCAGATGGCTTGACAGGCAACATGGCAAGCATGGCCATGGCAGAGGCCGAGCACATAATTAAGCAGGAAAACGCTGAAAATACGCAATTTCGATTAGCCACAAAGTGCAACGAGCTGTTATGCCACCTCCCTCAACCCCCCCTTTCGCCATGCCGTCAGCTGCCTCATTATCGATACGAGCTGCATACTTAGTGGACCATATAAACATGTGCGAGCACAATTGATAACTACACTGAAGGAAACAAAATAGGTGGTAAGTGAAGGCTACCTGTTGTAGTTCTCAACTGGTTTTAGTAGCATACAAAAGGGGGGTTACCAAAATACGTTCGGTTTCCCTAAACATTTCAAAATACAGAAAAAAATGCCAAAGTAGTAAAGTATTTAACGCTGTGAAGCCAACGTCATGAAGTTTTTGAAAAAGCTTTAGTAAAAAATTTTGGAAAACGTAGTAAAACTTTATATCAAGGTATTTATTGCTGGGATCGGCAATGTGAGCAGAGAAGCTGCCAGTGGCAACTGCAGAGATCAACAGAGAGCTTTTAAAAGCTTTTAGCCTGCGAAGTAAGTCCACGCTAAATAAAAGCTTCGAAGTTAGCTGTTCGAATGGGGTGAAGTCATTTACAAATTGTTCGCTGCTGTCATACAACTATGTTAAACATAATCCTCTTTCGAAACCGTTTTTCCTTTTTATCATATTTTTTTTTTTGCAATCTACGGATTTTTAATTATGTTAGGAATTTAAATTTTTTGCTTATAACATTTGTTCAAGCAATCAAGAAAAGAATATCTCAAGTTCATCAATCTGGGCCACTTCACTTAACCTTAATTAGCCCCAAGCATAAGCACCAAAATCCTTAAACTGCTTTCAATTTCAGCAATTATTTCAAATATTTGACGATTAGCCCATTGCATTGAGCAAACTTTTTCAATTAATTTTCACCCACAAATGGGCCACATCTTATGTTACCTTAATGTGCCCCGGTAAGGGCGAATGGCGGAAGCGATTCAGGGCCCGAGCAATTGCGGTGGCGATTTGACAAATTGTCCAAATGAGTGCCTGCAAGTTCTTTTGTTTTCTGTTCCCCCCAGAGCCCTTCCCAATCCATTTCATCTGTTATTTTGCTTCCGCCGGCCTTCAGGTGATAAATGGCAAAAGAATCATGAAATAATGGAAAAACATTCGCTGGTCAACGGGCGGGCATAAATTCAGGCACTTGGCCGCCAACTCTTGAATTTATTTCATTTTATTTCTGCTTATTTTTCACGCTGATTTGTTGGTGTGGTTGGGCGTATAATGAGACAGGCCGGCGGCAGGCAGCTCTCGAGGACACATATTTAATTTAATAAGCATTTGCATTTGTCGTTCTACTTAAGTCTCTATTTGCCCGGATGAAACATATGCGATATGCCGTATGCGAGTCGGCTTGTTCGCAATTAGTAACACTCGCACACACACCTAATTAAGTAAATTAATGTATGGAATTTACACGCGCCTCTCGCAGCGAAAACAACAAAGTGAAACAGCCGCCGCGACACTAATTACAAACGAAATGCGTCTATGTCTGAAATATGTATCAAAAACATGTAAAATATCAAAAGACTTGAGAGTGCACTGGGTTCACAGTGAGTAATCGGGGTTGAAGAACTATTATTTAAAACAACAATTTTCTTAAGGTGCGTCTGCTTAGTTGTAGTTAACTTTAACTGCTCTCTGATATTAAGTTCTAGTTTCTACACTCACAAAAAATAATCAATCCATATGGGATCAAATCAATCCTAAGCGGTAATGAAAACAACGTAATCCCGGATATGCTTGACCCGATCTGAAAAAAGATTGAGTTGATCCGACTTTTTTAATCCTTAAATGGATTACATATATCCGGGGTAATCCTATAAAAGATTGAAAATAAAGAAATAAATATAAAATTTTTTGGCTGCACTGGGATTCGCACTGAACAGAAATTGAACGGCATCTCAACGCACACCACCATACCCATTGGTTGTTGCAGCGTGTCTGAAAGGCTACTTATATTTCTACGCTCTCGCTCTCTAATTTATGGACATGTGATCTCGAAAGGGATTGTAGTAAGCACATTTGGAATGATACAAGTTCGAAAGGAATGGACCAATCCTTAAAAGATTGAATTGTGTAGAATATCCTGGAAACCGAGATTGAATTTTCAAGCTCGTGCCGGGATTGCTCCAAGATTTAAAAGATTGAAAATATCTCGACGTTTTTATACCCGTAATAGGCTTTGTACACTGAGCACATCTAACATTTAACATCCCACATCCTGAGTTTAAATGCTTAATAACCATTTGCTATGCTAACATTTTTAAACTTTTGTTTTGTAGAAATGCTAAGTGGGTCGATGTCTAATAGGTAAAAGCTACAAAAATAGCAAATTTCGCCACGGCAAATATTTATGACTCAGGATGTTGGATGTTAGATGTGCTCAGTGTGAATAGCCTATTACTCGTAGAGTAAAAATGGGTGGGGAGAGTCTCCGGTTGTGGACACGCTCCGGTTGTGGACACCCCAGTCTATTTTTTGACAGGTAACAGATAACACCAAACTGAGTAATGTCAAACTTGTAGTTTGACAGTGCACATAATCTGAGCCAATACCGAAGTGTAAACACGCAATTGGTTTCTTGCTGTGAGCAAATAAAAAAAAATCGTGAAAATTTTTCAGTTTCTATTTTTTTTCTATTTTCCCATTGCGTTAAATCATAGCAAAACATTGAAAAGAGGTGAGTATTATACTTTTTATACCCGTTACTCGTAGAGTAAAAAGGGTATACTAAAGTCGTGCAAATGTATGTAACAGGCAGATGGAATCATTTCCGACCATATAAAGTATATATATTCTTGATCAGCATCAACAGCCGAGTCGATAAAGCCATGTCCGTCTGTCCGTCCGTCCGTCCGTCCGTCCGTCTGTATGAACACCTAGATCTCAGAGATGGTAAGAGATAGAGGTTTGACATGTATGGAACAAATGCTTCTTATACTTGCAGGCAGATCAAGTTTATTCCAAATTTTGGCCACGCCCCTCCCGCCCCCGCAATTTTGAAAAAACGTTATATCTCCTACAGTTTTAAAGATAGACGATTCGTACCTTTTAGAGATAGTTAGTAATTGGCGAAATGAATAAATAATAAACGAAGAAATGATAAGGATCGGATGAGCGGTTCTCAAGTTATGAGCAAAAATGTGAAAAATAGCCAAGTTAAAAAAGTGTTGCATACTTTTCAGATGTTCACCCTAGGGAACGCAGGAACACTGTTAAACATGTTTTTTCATGAGTAACGGGTATATCGAAGTCGGTTAGAGCCGACTTTAATCTGCGCTCTCGTTTATTTAGTGCATTAAGTGTACTTTGTGATGTGATATCAAGTTTCAGTGAAATGTTTGTGTCGTGAAAATTTGCTGAACAAAATAAGTCCAAGAATGGACACACTTTTTCACCGGTTGTGGACACCCTCGTTTTATGTGTTTAAAGCGTGTGTTCGGCCATAAAATTGTCAAATATTGTTGTTTATGCTAGTGTAACATATTTTTGATAAGAAGGCCGTCAAAGCTACAGCCAGGAATATGGGCTTCCTCAAACCACTTTGATCCGGTATTTGGAGAAATTTAGAGCAAAGTTTGCAGATGTTTCGTCCGTTGTTGATTCGGTGTTGTTGGAATTCGTTCGAGATTGCAACCAACGAACTCTATCAAACATGGTGTTTTTTACCTTTCTCACATGAAGCGAAAAATATTTTTTCGGTATTGGTCTGTTTGACCCTGATGCTTTCTCCGAAGCTGACTTCATTGAGGCTGTCGAACGAAGAGCAGTAGAAGTCGTCACAGAAGCTGATCTTGATGAAGACAACCAGCGTTGTAACATTGAGCGTGTTCAGCAGCATACACCAATCATCTAACAAAAATCATCAATAAAAAAAAAAGTGTTAGTCTGCTGGTGAACGAACTTGTTAGAATTTTTAGGCAACAAAGTTATCGATATATTTTTGTTGGCGGAAGGTTTGAATTTTTGACAACAAAAACAGCTTAATATAATTAAGAACTGACCTCTAAATATTATGACCGTCGTAACTACAACTGCTCCTAGAATTCCCCTTGAATTTTCCTTAAGACTTGGCTAGCCGGTTTTAACTTTGTTGTAAGCCCAACCTAGGCGGGTCCATTAATTAGTTAATTTTAACAAAGTGGCAATGGGCTAAGAGTAGAGAGAGTAGACCAAGAAATTTAAATTCAATATCGTCGTACTTGATTCCCTACTTCTCTCGGATCCCGCTTTAATCCCGTCGCGAGCCCATCTCTAGCTATGAGTTCTTGAGCGACGCCCAATCGTGCAGCATGCCTGCCAATAAGGCAGTGACCCGTTAGGGCCAAGACCACAAGTAAGATGTTTTCGATTTCAGGTTAAACGAGGAGCCCGTGACCCTAACTACAGCCCAAGTCGCAACCATTCTTTCGTAACCAGGCGCCGGGTTTCATTCCTTGTGATTATCTTGTAAGAGGATATGGGCGTCCCTATCAAGCTCATATCTGGGAGGAGCTAAATGGTAGCGCCTTGACACACTGTGTTGAGGTGTCCATGTACCCAGATGAGGTGATTACTACGCTTACGCAGGGCATCTTCTTTTTGGAGTGGCGGCTTTTCAAGCTTTCCTCCTCCTCCGCAGTGACCAGTAGAGCCTTGCACGAGTTTCCGAGAGCCACTTGCCAATTCATTTATTCCAAACAAAGAGGTTTCCACATTAATTTTGCAATTGCCTTCTCAAAATTCCTTGTTTGTTTACTTCTGACAGCTGTTTGCTATCGATAACAAATCATAATCAAGCAATTCTAACAAACTAGTTCTTTGTTAGATTTACATCTAACACAATCACGAAAAATAACAAACATGATTGCGCATCATGCCCGTTCAGCAGCACAATCTAACAAAAATAGTCGATTTTTTGTCATCGATTTATGCTGCTGAACACGCTCATTGTTCCCGCAGATCCCAATATTGGGCGAAAAGAAAAGGTGTTATCCTCCCCCGAGCCATCACCGCTTATCAGTGTTGGATGAAATTGGCCCGGTGCAAGGAACTTCTGCGAAAAAGCCATCGAATCGCGGTCGCAAGCCAATGCAAACCACTAAGCTAACTTCTCCGGAAAGCGTCGAGGTTTTGCGCGAGAAGGCAAAAAAATCAGCTGAGCGCGCAGCCAAGCGTGATTCTGTGTCGCACTAAAAGAAGACCCCCCCAAAAACGTAGCCGGCCAGGAAAACGACAGGCAACACCACCAGCCAAGCCGTCGGCCATACGCGGCGCCAAGAAGAAGGCGTCTTCGTCACAGGAAGAAGACGAAGATGTCGACTTCTATTTGATTTGCCAAAAAAACTGACCACTGCAAATTCGATCCATTGCATTTCGGAATCATTTTTTTCATTTTGCCACTGAAGGCTTCTAAAATAAATAAACGTTCTTTCTTCAATAATTCATGACCGTTTTACTTCATATTTTTCCATTTCTAGCGATTTTACAAGAGTGTCCACAACCGGGTACAAAAAAATTTTGGCCAAAAATCATCACTTCATATACATGGCTGAAAATTTTTTTCCGTTTGTCTAAAACAATAGATTACTTTAGATGAAAGTTAGCTAGAGTCTCTAGCTTTACAATGATGTTCATATCACCGCATAACGTTGACGTGGAAAAAAGTTATATGTGAAAAACACAACTATGTCCACAACCGGAGACTCTCCCCTATACTAAAGTCGTGCAAATGTATGTAACAGGCAGAAGGAATCATTTCCGACCATATAAATTATATATATTCTTGATCAGCATCAACAGCCGAGACGATATAGACTTGTCCGTCTGTCTGTCTGTCCGTCCGTCCGTCCGTCTGTATGAACACCTAGATCTTAGAGATGGTAAGAGATAGAGGTTTGACATGTGTGGGACAAATGCTTCTTTTATCTGCAGGCAGATCAAGTTTATTTCAAATTTGGGCCACGCCCCCTCCCGCCCCCGTAATTCGGAGAAAACTTTATATCTCCTACAGTTTTCAGGATAGACGATTCGTACCTTTTAGAGATGGTTAGTAATTAGCAAAACGAATAAATTTTCTGAAGAAAGGATAAGGATCGGATGAGCGTTTCTCAAGTTATAAGCAAAAATGTGAAAAATGGCCGAATTAAAAAGTGTTGCATACTTTTCAGATGTTCACCCTAAGGAACGCTGGAACACTGTTAAACATGTTTTTTCATGAGTAAGGGGTATATAGAAGTCGGTTAGAGCCGACTTTAAGTTGTTTATTTAAGTTGTTTTTAACATTGGGCGTATTCAGCCGATAATTTCGACTTACGATTTTTGATTTATGATTGCCGATTTTTCCTGCTGAATACAGTGATTGCCGATTGGGATTGGGAAATTTGACAATCATGTTTTCTGAATAGAAATCGTACATAACGTATGATTTGTTAACGGTTGCGGGGTCAGCCTACCTTTGTTAAGATATTCATATAAAATTTTTAATTTAACAAATCCATAAATGTTGGAGATTTTGTGAAATTGTTTTCCATTGATAAAAAGTACTAAAGCCGACGGAATTCTTAAAGCCTGCAATCAAATCTATTCAGCAGAGACTCATCAGCAATTGCAAATCGTAAATCGGTAATCGCTAATCGGAATTATCTGCTGAATACGCCCAATGTCTATATTTTATACAATCTTTCAATCGATTGTTTTCGTCAATAACGTCAAAATATACAATGAGTACGGTCGGGATCAAATCATTCCTATACATGCTTTAAATCTTTCCGGCATTTTTTTCTGTTCGGTTATAGATTGTACACTCAAGAAAAAGAAGAACAATTCGGTCTTCAAAGAACCCTCTGGATTTTTTTTCTGTTTCGGTCTAGAATTTGGTACGAACGATTTGCTCTTAAAAATTCTTCATTTTAGTACGGATCATTCTTAAATTCGAAATTAAAATCGAGATTTAAAATTCTTCACTCTAGAAAAAATAGTTTTAATTTAAGATAATCTCGTTCTTGATGCAAAATCGAGCTCTTAATTTAAGAACAAATCATTCTTAGTCTATATCATGCTTATTTTGAGATCTACAAGTTCTTAAAAAAATAACAAATCGTGCATATCTAAAACGTTCTTGAAATTAAGAATCAAGCGATTTTTAAAAACTCTCTTGAGTCCAGAAATGTTAAAAACTAAAATTCTCGATTTAATTACGAAAATTCTTAATTATTCTCTCAGTAAACTGAAACGCTCTTCGTAGAGATAGTCACTTTTATAATTATATTCATCCCCAAAATCGATCTGAGCTATCTAAGGCACATCGTGGTCTTGTTCCAAAGAAATCCATTTCAAGTAGTTCCCACCAAATTAACCTCAGCAAGTACTAGGTCAAGTGCATCCTGAAGCTAGATATTCTCGACAGGTTCATGACTTACTAAAAAATATATATTTCTCAATGGTACGTGAGATCCGTGGACTAAGCATTATGATCATTTCTGACAAAATAAAGAGCAAATTTATGAAACGATCTGATTTTTTGGTTCCGATTGGTCGTATAAATGTTAAAGGACTCTTGGACAAAGTGAGTGGAAATAAATAATTTTAAATATAAAGATTGATGGCCCATTTCTGTTCTCGCAGATTGCTGCTATGTGTCAGATAGTCATCGATTTTACACTGTTATTTGTTAGTTTATGTAGAAGATGTGAAATCGACCCTTCTTGTAGTTCAACTACTGTTAAGCAGTAGTTACTGTATTCAACAAATACTGTTTGTGCGCTTTAACTGGAACACCACAAGTATGCAACGGTTTTTTTATTTTATGCCTCACTCTGTGCACCACAAATAAATTTTATTCCATTTGACGATGAAGTTTTCTGCTTTTTCCCACTTTTTTACAGCTTGCCAAATGATGTTGACAGCCAAACAAACACTTGGCCGGCTGACTCTTTTGGCCAACAGCTGCGTAATTAACATGGAAATATGTGTATGCATGTGCGTATGGGAACGACAGTCGGCAGTTACATAAATATTTGGTTTATTTTATGTAATTAAAATAAATTTGTGTGAAGTGTATTAATTAGGAGTTAAATGGGTTAAACATGGAAAGCAACCAAGTTGTGGCTCCCAGTGATGTGTGGCCGTTAATTGTGAGGTATTTTTATCTGGGCGTATGACACTGACCCTGACCGCAGAAATTAATGAAATGGAAATTTCCATAGGGAAGGGATTGCTTCGAAATGTAGGGCAGCCTGTAACAAGTTTTTCTGCTGTAAATTGTGCCCACCTGGGGTTTGTTATTCAACAACATATTATGCTGGCCAATTTGTGTGCTTCAAACTGAATAACAAAAGTGCAGCAGCCACTGCAGGTGGAACAACCCACATACTTAATTGAGCAATTTTGTCTGGCATATGTAAAGCTTACACACACAGGGAGAGAGAAAAGAGGGAAGCGGTTCAAGCACTTACAACGGCCAAATTGTGTCTAAACACTTTACATTGCAATTAGTAAGCTGTGGATGCGAGAGGTGGAAAGGAGTGCTTGCAGCAAGGACAAAATAGTACAGCGACATGTGGCCTGCTACCAGTTTATGCGCAACATATTTTCAAGTGTGCTGCCTGCAACATTTTCAGCTGTCAATTTCAAATTGCAGTCTTTAAACCAAAAACTTTCGCGGCTGTCAGTTAAATAAGCAGATAACTCACATCAACTTTTAATTGAACAAAGCCATCACGAAGCAAGTCAATGACTTTTTGTTACCTTTTTTTCACCCGCTGGCTATTCATAATTACAGACAAGTTACCGCAGAGCAGAAGAAAAGCAGACGCCGTTGGGGAAGAGAAACAAACTTTGAAAATGGCAGTCGACCTTTAGTGTACCCCAGAAATATTTAACACATTTTAGGACTAAAGTCAAAGTGAGTAATTTTTAGTAAGGAAATTCTGGAAAACAAGGAACAAAGCCTAACGAACTTTACATATGTCATATGTATATTTTTTTAATAAGTAGGCGGTAGTCAAACTTCTATAAAGAGAATTTCTTACACGTTCTCTTTTCTCAATAAAGGCAAAACTTTCCAAATATTTAGAAATGTTTTATTTGCTATTACATTTGAAATTTACTTAAGATCTATTAGAGCTCAACATTAGCATGATAAAGACTAAATTTTGAATTTAAAGTATTAGAAGAAGAGTGATTTATTTCATGTTTAAAATGTTTAATAAAATAGATGTTAGTTTAAATACTAAAAATTTCAGTATATAATAAAATACAGGCTGTGGCAGTAAGCTGTTAGCCTAATAAATGTGTCTTGATGCTTTCCTGGTTTCCAGCTGACATATCATTAAGGAGCTTTTGCGTTATTACAGGCTCTCCCGCTAGTAAGAGATAGAGGAGCGCCCGTTGCTTCCATTCAGCAGAAAGTGTGATTCCTGAGATAATTTTAATGTTTAGAGTTCTCTTGCGATATTGCAGAGTGCGCAATTACTGGGCTTGGTACTTTTACTACAGTTATCTCAACAGATACTGTTTATCAACTCTAGGGGCACGAGTGGAATTCATTAACTTGGTCATGATATTGTTTTTGCATTGCCAAGCCAAACATTCTCTCAATCTCGTGGCGTGTGTGCTTTAAATTTTTCGCACAAGAGAAAGGGACCTACAATTTAACGACGCCGAATCCGAACGGCAAAGTTTGAGATTTTGTATATATAAATCAGCGATGGCCTGCGAGAGCAAGGCCAAAAAGTGAGAGTGTATTAGTGTGCGAAAAAAAATCTCCGTGAATTTGCTTCGTTGCTTCGAACTTTGTCAAGCGACTGACACTGTCTTGCTCTCTTGATGTCAGCTTCGGCAAGCGTTCGGGTCATGTATGTGTGAATAGCGAAATGTTTTCGCCCCCGGGATGCAAACGAGGGCCAACGCTGATATAAATATGTACGGGATTCGGGAGATTCTGCCGACAGACTGCCGACAACAGGTTGCCGATTCAGCAGATTCTGCCGACAGATTGCCAACAACAGATTGCTGACTGCCGATTCGGCAGATTCTGCCGACAACAACGAATTGTCGGCAGTCGTCAACCTGTTGTCGGCAGTCGTCAACATGTTGTCGGCAGTCGTCAACATGTTGTCGGCAGTCGTCAACATGTTGTCGGCAGTCGTCAACATGTTGTCGGGCAGTCGTCAGAACCTGTTGTCGGCAGTCTGTCGGCAGAATCTGCCGAATTGTCGGCAGCCAGTCTGTCGGCAGAGTCAACATGTTGTCGGCAGTCGTCAACATGTTGTCGGCAGTCGTCAACATGTTGTCGGCAGTCGTCAACATGTTGTCGGCAGTCGTGAACCTGTTGTCGGCAGTCTGTCGGCAGAATCTGCCGAATTGTCGGCAGTCTGTCGGCAGAATCTGCCGAATTGTCGGCAGTCTGTCGGCAGAGTCAACATGTTGTCGGCAGTCGTCAACATGTTGTCGGCAGTCGTCAACATGTTGTCGGCAGTCGTCAACATGTTGTCGGCAGTCGTCAACCTGTTGTCGGCAGTCGTCAACCTGTTGTCGGCAGTCTGTCGGCAGAATCTGCCGAATTGTCGGCAGTCTGTCGGCAGAGTCAACATGTTGTCGGCAGTCGTCAACATGTTGTCGGCAGTCGTCAACATGTTGTCGGCAGTCGTCAACATGTTGTCGGCAGTCGTCAACCTGTTGTCGGCAGTCTGTCGGCAGAATCTGGCCGAAATGTCGGCAGTCCAAGTTGTCGGCAGTCGTCACCGTTGTCGGCAGTCTGTCGGCAGAATCTGCCGAATTGTCGGCAGTCTGTCGGCAGAGTCAACATGTTGTCGGCAGTCGTCAACATGTTGTCGGCAGTCGTCAACATGTTGTCGGCAGTCGTCAACATGTTGTCGGCAGTCTGTCGGCAGAATCGTCGGCAGTCTGTCGGCAGAATCTGCCGAATTGTCGGCAGTCTGTCGGCAGAGTCAACATGTTGTCGGCAGTCGTCAACATGTTGTCGGCAGTCGTCAACATGTTGTCGGCAGTCGTCAACCTGTTGTCGGCAGTCTGTCGTCAACATGTTGTCGGCAGTCGTCAACCTGTTGTCGGCAGTCTGTCGGCAGAATCTTCCGAATTGTCGGCAGTCGTCAACATGTTGTCGGCAGTCTGTCGGCAGAATCTGACGAATTGTCGGCAGTCAGTCGGCAGAATCTGCCGAATTGTCGGCAGTCTGTTGTCGGCAGTCTGTCGGCAGAATCTGCCGAATTGTCGGCAGTCTGTCGGCAGTCGTCAACCTGTTGTCGGCATCTGTCGGGATCGCCAACATGTTGTCGGCAGTCGTCCAGCATGTTGTCGGCAGTCTGTCGGCAGAATCTGCCGAATTGTCGGCAGTCTGTGCCAGAGTCAACATGTTGTCGGCAGTCGTCCACATGTTGTCGGCAGTCGTCAACATGTTGTCGGCAGTCGTCAACATGTTGTCGGCAGTCGTCAACCTGTTGTCGGCAGTCTGTCGGCAGAATCTGACGAAATGTCGGCAGTCTGTCGGCAGTCTGTCGGCAGAATCTGCCGAATTGTCGGCAGTCTGTCGGCAGAATCTGCCGAATTGTCGGCAGTCTGTCGGCAGAGTCAACATGTTGTCGGCAGTCGTCAACATGTTGTCGGCAGTCGTCAACCTGTTGTCGGCAGTCTGTCGGCAGTCGTCAACATGTTGTCGGCAGTCGTCAACATGTTGTCGGCAGTCGTCAACATGTTGTCGGCAGTCGTCAACATGTTGTCGGCAGTCGTCAACATGTTGTCGGCAGTCGTCAACCTGTTGTCGGCAGTCTGTCGGCAGAATCTGCCGAATTGTCGGCAGTCTGTCGGCAGAGTCAACATGTTGTCGGCAGTCGTCAACCTGTTGTCGGCAGTTGTCGGCAGTCGTCAACCTGTTGTCGGCAGTCGTCAACATGTTGTCGGCAGTCGTCAACCTGTTGTCGGCAGTCTGTCGGCAGAATCTGCCGAATTGTCGGCAGTCTGTCGGCAGAGTCAACATGTTGTCGGCAGTCGTCAACATGTTGTCGGCAGTCGTCAACATGTTGTCGGCAGTCTGTCGGCAGAATCTGCCGAATTGTCGGCAGTCTGTCGGCAGAGTCAACATGTTGTCGGCAGTCGTCAACATGTTGTCGGCAGTCGTCAACATGTTGTCGGCAGTCGTCAACCTGTTGTCGGCAGTCTGTCGGCAGAATCTGCCGAATTGTCGGCAGTCTGTCGGCAGAGTCAACATGTTGTCGGCAGTCGTCAACATGTTGTCGGCAGTCGTCAACATGTTGTCGGCAGTCGTCAACATGTTGTCGGCAGTCGTCAACCTGTTGTCGGCAGTCTGTCGGCAGAATCTGCCGAATTGTCGGCAGTCTGTCGGCAGAGTCAACATGTTGTCGGCAGTCGTCAACATGTTGTCGGCAGTCGTGAACCTGTTGTCGGCAGTCTGTCGGCAGAATCTGACGAATTGTCGGCAGTCTGTCGGCAGAATCTGCCGAATTGTCGGCAGTCTTTCGTCAGTGTCAACATGTTGTCGGCAGCGCAACCTGTTGTCGGCAGTCTGTCGGCAGAATCGGCCGAATTGTCGGCAGTCTGTCGGCAGTCTGTCGGCAGTCGTCAACATGTTGTCGGCAGTCGTCAACCTGTTGTCGGCAGTCTGTCGGCAGAATCTGTCGAATTGTCGGCAGTCTGTCGGCAGAATCTGACGAATTGTCGGCAGTCTGTCGGCAGAATCTGCCGAATTTTCGGCAGTCGTCAACATGTTGTCGGCAGTCGTCAACCTGTTGTCGGCAGTCTGTCGGCAGAATCTGCCGAATTGTCGGCAGTCTGTCGGCAGAATCTGCCGAATTGTCGGCAGTCGTCAACATGTTGTCGGCAGTCGTCGACAGTGTCGCGGCTTGTCGGCAGTCGTCAACATGTTGTCGGCAGCAACCTGAATTGTCGGCAGTCTGTCGTCAGCATCTTGTCGGCAGTCGTCAACATGTTGTCGGCAGTCGTCAACATGTTGTCGGCAGTCGTCAACCTGTTGTCGGCAGTCTGTCGGCAGAATCTGCCGAATTGTCGGCAGAGTCAACATGTTGTCGGCAGTCGTCAACATGTTGTCGGCAGTCGTCAACATGTTGTCGGCAGTCTGTCGGCAGAATCTGCCGACTTGTCGGCAGTCTGTCGGCAGAGTCAACATGTTGTCGGCAGTCGTCAACATGTTGTCGGCAGTCTGTCGGCAGAATCTGCCGAATTGTCGGCAGTCGTCAACATGTTGTCGGCAGTCGTCAACCTGTTGTCGGCAGAATCTGCCGAATTGTCGGCAGTCTGTCGGCAGAGTCAACATGTTGTCGGCAGTCTGTCGGCAGAATCTGCCGAATTGTCGGCAGTCTGTCGGCAGAGTCAACATGTTGTCGGCAGTCGTCAACATGTTGTCGGCAGTCGTCAACCTGTTGTCGGCAGTCGTCAACATGTTGTCGGCAGTCGTCAACATGTTGTCGGCAGTCGTCAACATGTTGTCGGCAGTCGTCAACATGTTGTCGGCAGTCGTCAACATGTTGTCGGCAGTCTGTCGGCAGAATCTGCCGAATTGTCGGCAGTCTGTCGGCAGAGTCAACATGTTGTCGGCAGTCGTCAACATGTTGTCGGCAGTCGTCAACATGTTGTCGGCAGTCGTCAACATGTTGTCGGCAGTCGTCAACATGTTGTCGGCAGTCGTCAACCTGTTGTCGGCAGTCTGTCGGCAGAATCTGCCGAATTGTCGGCAGTCTGTCGGCAGAGTCAACATGTTGTCGGCAGTCGTCAACATGTTGTCGGCAGTCGTCAACATGTTGTCGGCAGTCTGTCGGCAGAATCTGCCGAATTGTCGGCAGTCTGTCGGCAGAGTCAACATGTTGTCGGCAGTCGTCAACATGTTGTCGGCAGTCGTCAACATGTTGTCGGCAGTCTGTCGGCAGAATCTGCCGAATTGTCGGCAGTCTGTCGGCAGAGTCAACATGTTGTCGGCAGTCGTCAACATGTTGTCGGCAGTCGTCAACATGTTGTCGGCAGTCGTCAACATGTTGTCGGCAGTCGTCAACCTGTTGTCGGCAGTCTGTCGGCAGAATCTGCCGAATTGTCGGCAGTCTGTCGGCAGAGTCAACATGTTGTCGGCAGTCGTCAACATGTTGTCGGCAGTCGTCGAACATGTTGTCGATGTCGCAGCGCAACCTGTTGTCGGCAGTCTGTCGGCAGAATCTGCCGAATTGTCGGCAGTCTGTCGGCAGAATCTGCCGAATTGTGGGCAGTCTGTCGGCAGAATATGCCTGTTGTCGGCAGTCTGTCGCCAGAATCTGCCGAATTGTCGGCAGTCTGTCGGCAGTCTGTCGGCAGTCGTCAACATGTTGTCGGCAGTCTGTCGGCAGAATCTGCCGAATTGTCGGCAGTCTGTCGGCAGAATCTTACGAATTGTCGGCAGTCTGTCGGCAGAATCTGGCGATTTTCGGCAGTCGTCAACATGTTGTCGGCAGTCGTCAACCTGTTGTCGGCAGTCTGTCGGCAGAATCTGCCGAATTGTCGGCAGTCTGTCGGCAGAATCGGCCGAATTGTCGGCAGTCGTCAACATGTTGTCGGCAGTCTGTCGGCAGAATCTGCCGAATTGTCGGCAGTCTGTCGGCAGATGTCGGCAGTCTGTTGTCGGCAGTCTGTCGGCAGAAGCCTGTTGTCGGCAGTCTGTCGGCAGAATCTGCCGAATTGTCGGCAGTCTGTCGGCAGTCGTCAACATGTTGTCGGCAGTCGTCAACATGTTGTCGGCAGTCGTCAACCTGTTGTCGGCAGTCTGTCGGCAGAGTCAACATGTTGTCGGCAGTCGTCAACATGTTGTCGGCAGTCGTCAACATGTTGTCGGCAGTCTGTCGGCAGAATCTGCCGAATTGTCGGCAGTCTGTCGGCAGAATCTGCCGAATTGTCGGCAGTCTGTCGGCAGAGTCAACATGTTGTCGGCAGTCGTCAACATGTTGTCGGCAGTCGTCAACATGTTGTCGGCAGTCGTCAACCTGTTGTCGGCAGTCTGTCGGCAGAGTCAACATGTTGTCGGCAGTCGTCAACATGTTGTCGGCAGTCGTCAACATGTTGTCGGCAGTCTGTCGGCAGAATCTGCCGAATTGTCGGCAGTCTGTCGGCAGAGTCAACATGTTGTCGGCAGTCGTCAACATGTTGTCGGCAGTCGTCGAACATGTTGTCGGCAGTCGTCAACCTGTTGTCGGCAGTCGTCAACCTGTTGTCGGCAGTCGTCAACCTGTTTTCGGCAGTCTGTCGGCAGAATCTGCCGAATTGTCGGCAGTCTGTCGCAGAATCTGCCGAATTGTCGGCAGTCTGTCGGCAGAGTCAACATGTTGTCGGCAGTCGTCAACATGTTGTCGGCAGTCGTCAACATGTTGTCGGCAGTCGTCAACCTGTTGTCGGCAGTCTGTCGGCAGAATCTGCCGAATTGTCGGCAGTCTTTCGGCAGAGTCAACATGTTGTCGGCAGTCGTCAACATGTTGTCGGCAGTCGTCAACATGTTGTCGGCAGTCGTCAACATGTTGTCGGCAGTCTGTCGGCAGAATCTGCCGAATTGTCGGCAGTCTGTCGGCAGAGTCAACATGTTGTCGGCAGTCGTCAACATGTTGTCGGCAGTCGTCAACATGTTGTCGGCAGTCGTCAACATGTTGTCGGCAGTCGTCAACCTGTTGTCGGCAGTCTGTCGGCAGAATCTGCCGAATTGTCGGCAGTCTGTCGGCAGAGTCAACATGTTGTCGGCAGTCGTCCAGTTGTCGGAGCAGTCGTCAACATGTTGTCGGCAGTCGTCAACATGTTGTCGGCAGTCGTCAACCTGTTGTCGGCAGTCTGTCGGCAGAATCTGCCGAAATGTCGGCAGTCTGTCGGCAGAATCTGCCGAATTGTCGGCAGTCTGTCGGCAGAATCTGCCGAATTGTCGGCAGTCTGTCGGCAGAGTCAACATGTTGTCGGCAGTCGTCAACATGTTGTCGGCAGTCTGTCGGCAGAATCTGACGAAATGTCGGCAGTCTGTCGGCAGAATCTGCCGAATTGTCGGCAGTCTGTCGGCAGAATCTGCCGAATTGTCGGCAGTCTGTCGGCAGAATCTGCCGAATTGTCGGCAGTCTGTCGGCAGTCGTCAACATGTTGTCGGCAGTCGTCAACATGTTGTCGGCAGTCGTCAACCTGTTGTCGGCAGTCTGTCGGCAGAATCTGCCGAATTGTCGGCAGTCTGTCGGCAGAGTCAACATGTTGTCGGCAGTCGTCAACATGTTGTCGGCAGTCGTCAACATGTTGTCGGCAGTCGTCAACCTGTTGTCGGCAGTCGTCAACCTGTTGTCGGCAGTCTGTCGGCAGAATCTGCCGAATTGTCGGCAGTCTGTCGGCAGAGTCAACATAATGTCGGCAAACGTCAACATGTTGTCGGCAGTCGTCAACATGTTGTCGGCAGTCTGTCGGCAGAATCTGCCGAATTGTCGGCAGTCTGTCGGCAGTCGTCAACATGTTGTCGGCAGTCGTCAACCTGTTGTCGGCAGTCGTCAACCTGTTGTCGGCAGTCTGTCGGCAGAATCTGCCGAATTGTCGGCAGTCTGTCGGCAGAGTCAAAATGTTGTCGGCAGTCGTCAACATGTTGTCGGCAGTCGTCAACATGTTGTCGGCAGTCGTCAACCTGTTGTCGGCAGTCGTCAACCTGTTGTCGGCAGTCTGTCGGCAGAATCTGCCGAATTGTCGGCAGTCTGTCGGCAGAGTCAACATAATGTCGGCAGTCGTCAACATGTTGTCGGCAGTCGTCAACCTGTTGTCGGCAGTCGTCAACCTGTTGTCGGCAGTCTGTCGGCAGAATCTGCCGAATTGTCGGCAGTCTGTCGGCAGAATCTGCCGAATTGTCGGCAGTCTGTCGGCAGAATCTGCCGAATTGTCGGCAGTCTGTCGGCAGAATCTGCCGAATTGTCGGCAGTCTGTCGGCAGTCGTCAACATGTTGTCGGCAGTCGTCAACATGTTGTCGGCAGTCGTCAACCTGTTGTCGGCAGTCTGTCGGCAGAATCTGCCGAATTGTCGGCAGTCTGTCGGCAGAAGACAAATGTTGTCGGCAGTCGTCAACATGTTGTCGGCAGTCGTCAACATGTTGTCGGCAGTCGTCAACATGTTGTCGGCAGTCGTCAACCTGTTGTCGGCAGTCTGTCGGCAGAATCTGCCGAATTGTCGGCAGTCTGTCGGCAGAGTCAACATAATGTCGGCAGACGTCAACATGTTGTCGGCAGTCGTCAACATGTTGTCGGCAGTCGTCAACATGTTGTCGGCAGTCTGTCGGCAGAATCTGCCGAATTGTCGGCAGTCTGTCGGCAGAGTCAACGAATTGTCGGCAGTCGTCAACATGTTGTCGGCAGTCGTCAACATGTTGTCGGCAGTCGTCAACATGTTGTCGGCAGTCTGTCGGCAGAATCTGCCGAATTGTCGGCAGTCTGTCGGCAGAGTCAACATGTTGTCGGCAGTCGTCAACATGTTGTCGGCAGTCGTCAACATGTTGTCGGCAGTCGTCAACATGTTGTCGGCAGTCTGTCGGCAGAATCTGCCGAATTGTCGGCAGTCTGTCGGCAGAATCTGACGAATTGTCGGCAGTCTGTCGGCAGAATCTGCCGAATTGTCGGCAGTCGTCAACATGTTGTCGGCAGTCGTCAACCTGTTGTCGGCAGTCTGTCGGCAGAATCTGCCGAATTGTCGGCAGTCTGTCGGCAGAATCGGCCGAATTGTCGGCAGTCGTCAACATGTTGTCGGCAGTCTGTCGGCAGAATCTGCCGAAATGTCGGCAGTCTGTCGGCAGAATCTGCCGAATTGTCGGCAGTCTGTCGGCAGAATCTGCCGAATTGTCGGCAGTCTGTCGGCAGAATCTGCCGAATTGTCGGCAGTCTGTCGGCAGTCGTCAACATGTTGTCGGCAGTCGTCAACATGTTGTCGGCAGTCGTCAACATGTTGTCGGCCTGTCGCTCGTCGGCACGCCGATTGTCGGCACTGTCGGCAGGTCAACATGTTGTCGGCAGTCGTCAACATGTTGTCGGCAGTCGAAGTTGTCGGCAGTCTGTCGGCAGAATCTGCCGAATTGTCGGCAGTCTGTCGGCAGAATCTGCCGAATTGTCGGCAGTCTGTCGGCAGAGTCAACATGTTGTCGGCAGTCGTCAACATGTTGTCGGCAGTCGTCAACATGTTGTCGGCAGTCGTCAACCTGTTGTCGGCAGTCTGTCGGCAGAGTCAACATGTTGTCGGCAGTCGTCAACATGTTGTCGGCAGTCGTCAACATGTTGTCGGCAGTCTGTCGGCAGAATCTGCCGAATTGTCGGCAGTCTGTCGGCAGAGTCAACATGTTGTCGGCAGTCGTCAACATGTTGTCGGCAGTCGTCAACATGTTGTCGGCAGTCGTCAACCTGTTGTCGGCAGTCGTCAACATGTTGTCGGCAGTCGTCAACCTGTTGTCGGCAGTCTGTCGGCAGAATCTGCCGAATTGTCGGCAGTCTGTCGGCAGAATCTGCCGAATTGTCGGCAGTCTGTCGGCAGAGTCAACATGTTGTCGGCAGTCGTCAACATGTTGTCGGCAGTCGTCAACATGTTGTCGGCAGTCGTCAACCTGTTGTCGGCAGTCTGTCGGCAGAATCTGCCGAATTGTCGGCAGTCTGTCGGCAGAGTCAACATGTTGTCGGCAGTCGTCAACATGTTGTCGGCAGTCGTCAACATGTTGTCGGCAGTCGTCAACATGTTGTCGGCAGTCTGTCGGCAGAATCTGCCGAATTGTCGGCAGTCTGTCGGCAGAGTCAACATGTTGTCGGCAGTCGTCAACATGTTGTCGGCAGTCGTCAACATGTTGTCGGCAGTCGTCAACCTGTTGTCGGCAGTCGTCAACCTGTTGTCGGCAGTCTGTCGGCAGAATCTGCCGAATTGTCGGCAGTCTGTCGGCAGAGTCAACATGTTGTCGGCAGTCGTCAACATGTTGTCGGCAGTCGTCAACATGTTGTCGGCAGTCGTCAACATGTTGTCGGCAGTCGTCAACCTGTTGTCGGCAGTCTGTCGGCAGAATCTGCCGAAATGTCGGCAGTCTGTCGGCAGAATCTGCCGAATTGTCGGCAGTCTGTCGGCAGAATCTGCCGAATTGTCGGCAGTCTGTCGGCAGAGTCAACATGTTGTCGGCAGTCGTCAACATGTTGTCGGCAGTCTGTCGGCAGAATCTGACGAAATGTCGGCAGTCTGTCGGCAGAATCTGCCGAATTGTCGGCAGTCTGTCGGCAGAATCTGCCTGTTGTCGGCAGTCTGTCGGCAGAATCTGCCGAATTGTCGGCAGTCTGTCGGCAGTCGTCAACATGTTGTCGGCAGTCGTCAACATGTTGTCGGCAGTCGTCAACCTGTTGTCGGCAGTCTGTCGGCAGAATCTGCCGAATTGTCGGCAGTCTGTCGGCAGAGTCAACATGTTGTCGGCAGTCGTCAACATGTTGTCGGCAGTCGTCAACATGTTGTCGGCAGTCGTCAACATGTTGTCGGCAGTCGTCAACCTGTTGTCGGCAGTCTGTCGGCAGAATCTGCCGAATTGTCGGCAGTCTGTCGGCAGAGTCAACATGTTGTCGGCAGTCGTCAACATGTTGTCGGCAGTCTGTCGGCAGAATCTGCCGAATTGTCGGCAGTCTGTCGGCAGAGTCAACATGTTGTCGGCAGTCGTCAACATGTTGTCGGCAGTCGTCAACCTGTTGTCGGCAGTCGTCAACCTGTTGTCGGCAGTCTGTCGGCAGAATCTGCCGAATTGTCGGCAGTCTGTCGGCAGAGTCAACATGTTGTCGGCAGTCGTCAACATGTTGTCGGCAGTCGTCAACATGTTGTCGGCAGTCGTCAACCTGTTGTCGGCAGTCGTCAACCTGTTGTCGGCAGTCTGTCGGCAGAATCTGCCGAATTGTCGGCAGTCTGTCGGCAGAGTCAACATGTTGTCGGCAGTCGTCAACATGTTGTCGGCAGTCGTCAACATGTTGTCGGCAGTCGTCAACCTGTTGTCGGCAGTCTGTCGGCAGAATCTGCCGAAATGTCGGCAGTCTGTCGGCAGAATCTGCCGAAATGTCGGCAGTCTGTCGGCAGAGTCAACATGTTGTCGGCAGTCGTCAACATGTTGTCGGCAGTCTGTCGGCAGAATCGGCCGAATTGTCGGCAGTCGTCAACATGTTGTCGGCAGTCGTCAACATGTTGTCGGCAGTCGTCAACATGTTGTCGGCAGTCGTCAACATGTTGTCGGCAGTCGTCAACCTGTTGTCGGCAGTCTGTCGGCAGAATCTGCCGAATTGTCGGCAGTCTGTCGGCAGAGTCAACATGTTGTCGGCAGTCGTCAACATGTTGTCGGCAGTCGTCAACATGTTGTCGGCAGTCGTCAACCAGTTGTCGGCAGTCGTCAACCTGTTGTCGGCAGTCTGTCGGCAGAATCTGCCGAATTGTCGGCAGTCTGTCGGCAGAGTCAACATAATGTCGGCAAACGTCAACATGTTGTCGGCAGTCGTCAACCTGTTGTCGGCAGTCGTCAACATGTTGTCGGCAGTCTGTCGGCAGAATCTGCCGAATTGTCGGCAGTCTGTCGGCAGAGTCAACATGTTGTCGGCAGTCGTCAACATGTTGTCGGCAGTCGTCAACATGTTGTCGGCAGTCGTCAACATGTTGTCGGCAGTCTGTCGGCAAGTCGGCAGTCTTCGGCAGAATGTGTCGGCAGTCTGTCGGCAGAGTCAAAATGTTGTCGGCAGTCGTCAACATGTTGTCGGCAGTCGTCAACATGTTGTCGGCAGTCGTCAACATGTTGTCGGCAGTCTGTCGGCAGAATCTGCCGAATTGTCGGCAGTCTGTCGGCAGAGTCAACATGTTGTCGGCAGGCGTCAACATGTTGTCGGCAGTCGTCAACATGTTGTCGGCAGTCTGTCGGCAGAATCTGACGAAATGTCGGCAGTCTGTCGGCAGAATCTGCCGAATTGTGGGCAGTCTGTCGGCAGAATATGCCTGTTGTCGGCAGTCTGTCGCCAGAATCTGCCGAATTGTCGGCAGTCTGTCGGCAGTCGTCAACATGTTGTCGGCAGTCGTCAACATGTTGTCGGCAGTCGTCAACCTGTTGTCGGCAGTCTGTCGGCAGAATCTGCCGAATTGTCGGCAGTCTGTCGGCAGAGTCAAAATGTTGTCGGCAGTCGTCAACATGTTGTCGGCAGTCGTCAATTGTCGGCAGTCAACATGTTGTCGGCAGTCGTCAACATGTTGTCGGCAGTCGTCAACATGTTGTCGGCAGTCGTCAACATGTTGTCGGCAGTCGTCAACCTGTTGTCGGCAGTCTGTCGGCAGAATCTGCCGAATTGTCGGCAGTCTGTCGGCAGAGTCAACATGTTGTCGGCAGTCGTCAACATGTTGTCGGCAGTCGTCAACCTGTTGTCGGCAGTCGTCAACATGTTGTCGGCAGTCTGTCGGCAGAATCTGCCGAATTGTCGGCAGTCTGTCGGCAGAGTCAACATAATGTCGGCAGTCGTCAACATGTTGTCGGCAGTCGTCAACATGTTGTCGGCAGTCTGTCGGCAGAATCTTACGAATTGTCGGCAGTCTGTCGGCAGAATCTGCCGATTTGTCGGCAGTCGTCAACATGTTGTCGGCAGTCGTCAACATGTTGTCGGCAGTCGTCAACATGTTGTCGGCAGTCTGTCGGCAGAATCTGCCGAATTGTCGGCAGTCTGTCGGCAGAATCGGCCGAATTGTCGGCAGTCGTCAACATGTTGTCGGCAGTCGTGAACCTGTTGTCGGCAGTCTGTCGGCAGAGTCAACATGTTGTCGGCAGTCGTCAACATGTTGTCGGCAGTCGTCAACATGTTGTCGGCAGTCGTCAACATGTTGTCGGCAGTCTGTCGGCAGAATCTGCCGAATTGTCGGCAGTCTGTCGGCAGAGTCAACATGTTGTCGGCAGTCGTCAACATGTTGTCGGCAGTCGTCAACATGTTGTCGGCAGTCGTCAACCTGTTGTCGGCAGTCTGTCTCTGCGAATTGTCGGCAGTCTGTCGGCAGAATCTGCCGAAGTTGTCGGCAGTCATGTTGTCGGCAGAATCAACCTGTTGTCGGCAGTCTGTCGGCAGAATCTGCCGAATTGTCGGCAGTCTGTCGGCAGTCGTCAACATGTTGTCGGCAGTCGTCAACATGTTGTCGGCAGTCGTCAACCTGTTGTCGGCAGTCTGTCGGCAGAATCTGCCGAATTGTCGGCAGTCTGTCGGCAGAGTCAACATGTTGTCGGCAGTCGTCAACATGTTGTCGGCAGTCGTCAACATGTTGTCGGCAGTCGTCAACCTGTTGTCGGCAGTCGTCAACCTGTTGTCGGCAGTCTGTCGGCAGAATCTGCCGAATTGTCGGCAGTCTGTCGGCAGAGTCAACATGTTGTCGGCAGTCGTCAACATGTTGTCGGCAGTCGTCAACCTGTTGTCGGCAGTTGCCAGTCAACATGTTGTCGGCAGTCTGTCGGCAGAATCTGCCGAATTGTCGGCAGTCTGTCGGCAGAGTCAACATGTTGTCGGCAGTCGTCAACATGTTGTCGGCAGTCGTCAACATGTTGTCGGCAGTCGTCAACATGTTGTCGGCAGTCTGTCGGCAGAATCTGCCGAATTGTCGGCAGTCTGTCGGCAGAGTCAACATGTTGTCGGCAGTCGTCAACATGTTGTCGGCAGTCGTCAACCTGTTGTCGGCAGTCGTCAACATGTTGTCGGCAGTCTGTCGGCAGAATCTGCCGAATTGTCGGCAGTCTGTCGGCAGAGTCAACATGTTGTCGGCAGTCGTCAACATGTTGTCGGCAGTCGTCAACATGTTGTCGGCAGTCGTCAACATGTTGTCGGCAGTCGTCAACATGTTGTCGGCAGTCTGTCGGCAGAATCTGCCGAATTGTCGGCAGTCTGTCGGCAGAGTCAACATGTTGTCGGCAGTCGTCAACATGTTGTCGGCAGTCGTCAACATGTTGTCGGCAGTCGTCAACATGTTGTCGGCAGTCGTCAACATGTTGTCGGCAGTCGTCAACCTGTTGTCGGCAGTCTGTCGGTAGAATCGGCCGAATTGTCGGCAGACGTCAACATGTTGTCGGCAGAGTCAACATGTTGTCGGCAGTCGTCAACATGTTGTCGGCAGTCGTCAACCTGTTGTCGGCAGTCGTCAACATGTTGTCGGCAGTCGTCAACCTGTTGTCGGCAGTCGTCAACATGTTGTCGGCAGTCGTCAACATGTTGTCGGCAGTCGTCAACCTGTTGTCGGCAGTCTGTCGGTAGAATCGGCCGAATTGTCGGCAGACGTCAACATGTTGTCGGCAGTCGTCAACCTGTTGTCGGCAGACGTCAACCTGTTGTCGGCAGTCGTCATCATGTTGTCGGCAGTCGTCAACCTGTTGTCGGCAGTCGTCAACATGTTGTCGGCAGTCGTCAACATGTTGTCGGCAGTCGTCAACCTGTTGTCGGCAGTCGTCAACATGTTGTCGGCAGTCGTCAACCTGTTGTCGGCAGTCTGTCGGCAGAATCTGCCGAATTGTCGGCAGTCTGTCGGCAGAATCTGCCGAATTGTCGGCAGTCTGTCGGCAGAATCTGCCGAATTGTCGGCAGTCTGTCGGCAGAATCTGCCGAATTGTCGGCAGTCTGTCGGCAGAGTCAACATGTTGTCGGCAGTCGTCAACATGTTGTCGGCAGTCGTCAACATGTTGTCGGCAGTCGTCAACCTGTTGTCGGCAGTCTGTCGGCAGAATCTGCCGAATTGTCGGCAGTCGTCAACATGTTGTCGGCAGTCGTCAACATGTTGTCGGCAGTCGTCAACCTGTTGTCGGCAGTCGTCAACATGTTGTCGGCAGTCGTCAACATGTTGTCGGCAGTCGTCAACATGTTGTCGGCAGTCTGTCGGCAGAATCTGCCGAATTGTCGGAGTTGTCGGCAGAGTCAACATGTTGTCGGCAGTCGTCAACATGTTGTCGGCAGTCGTCAACCTGTTGTCGGCAGTCGTCACTGTTGTCGGCAGTCTGTCGGCAGAATCATGTTGTCGGCAGTCGTCAACATGTTGTCGGCAGTAGTCAACATGTTGTCGGCAGTCGTCAACATGTTGTCGGCAGTCGTCAACCTGTTGTCGGCAGTCTGTCGGCAGAATCTGCCGAATTGTCGGCAGTCTTGTCGGCAGTCGTCAACATGTTGTCGGCAGTCGTCAACATGTTGTCGGCAGTCGTCAACATGTTGTCGGCAGTCGTCAACCTGTTGTCGGCAGTCTGTCGGCAGAATCTGCCGAATTGTCGGCAGTCGTCAACATGTTGTCGGCAGTCGTCAACCTGTTGTCGGCAGTCTGTCGGCAGAATCTGCCGAATTGTCGGCAGTCTGTCGGCAGAGTCAACATGTTGTCGGCAGTCGTCAACATGTTGTCGGCAGTCGTCAACATGTTGTCGGCAGTCGTCAACATGTTGTCGGCAGTCGTCAACCTGTTGTCGGCAGTCTGTCGGCAGAATCTGCCGAATTGTCGGCAGTCTGTCGGCAGAGTCAACATGTTGTCGGCAGTCGTCAACATGTTGTCGGCAGTCGTCAACATGTTGTCGGCAGTCTGTCGGCAGAATCTGCCGAATTGTCGGCAGTAGTCAACATGTTGTCGGCAGTCGTCAACATGTTGTCGGCAGTCTGTCGGCAGAATCTGCCGAATTGTCGGCAGTCTGTCGGCAGAATCTGCCGAATTGTCGGCAGTCTGTCGGCAGAATCGGCCGAATTGTCGGCAGTCTGTCGGCAGAGTCAACATGTTGTCGGCAGTCGTCAACATGTTGTCGGCAGTCGTCAACATGTTGTCGGCAGTCGTCAACATGTTGTCGGCAGTCTGTCGGCAGTTGTCGGCAGTCGTCAACATGTTGTCGGCAGTCGTCAACATGTTGTCGGCAGTCGTCAACATGTTGTCGGCAGTCGTCAACATGTTGTCGGCAGTCGTCAACCTGTTGTCGGCAGTCTGTCGGCAGAATCTGCCGAATTGTCGGCAGTCTGTCGGCAGAGTCAACATGTTGTCGGCAGAGTCAACATGTTGTCGGCAGTCGTCAACATGTTGTCGGCAGTCGTCAACCTGTTGTCGGCAGAATCTGCCGAATTGTCGGCAGTCTGTCGGCAGAATCGGCCGAATTGTCGGCAGTCGTCAACATGTTGTCGGCAGTCGTCAACCTGTTGTCGGCAGTCTGTCGGCAGAATCTGCCGAATTGTCGGCAGTCTGTCGGCAGAATCTGCCGAATTGTCGGCAGTCTGTCGGCAGAGTCAACATGTTGTCGGCAGTCGTCAACCTGTTGTCGGCAGAATCTGCCGAATTGTCGGCAGTCGTCAACATGTTGTCGGCAGTCGTCAACCTGTTGTCGGCAGTCTGTCGGCAGAATCTGCCGAATTGTCGGCAGTCTGTCGGCAGTCGTCAACATGTTGTCGGCAGTCGTCAACATGTTGTCGGCAGTCGTCAACATGTTGTCGGCAGTCGTCAACATGTTGTCGGCAGTCGTCAGCATGTTGTCGGCAGTCGTCAACCTGTTGTCGGCAGTCTGTCGGCAGAATCTGCCGAATTGTCGGCAGTCTGTCGGCAGAATCTGCCGAATTGTCGGCAGTCTGTCGGCAGAGTCAACATGTTGTCGGCAGTCGTCAACATGTTGTCGGCAGTCGTCAACATGTTGTCGGCAGTCGTCAACATGTTGTCGGCAGTCGTCAACATGTTGTCGGCAGTCGTCAACCTGTTGTCGGCAGTCTGTCGGCAGAATCTGCCGAATTGTCGGCAGTCTGTCGGCAGAATCTGCCGAATTGTCGGCAGTCAACATGTTGTCGGCAGTCGTCAACATGTTGTCGGCAGTCGTCAACCTGTTGTCGGCAGTCGTCAACATGTTGTCGGCAGTCGTCAACATGTTGTCGGCAGTCGTCAACCTGTTGTCGGCAGTCTGTCGGCAGTTGTCGGCAGTCTCGCACGAATTGTCGGCAGTCTGTCGGCAGAATCTGCCGAATTGTCGGCAGTCTGTCGGCAGAATCGGCCGAATTGTCGGCAGTCGTCAACATGTTGTCGGCAGTCGTCAACATGTTGTCGGCAGTCGTCAACATGTTGTCGGCAGTCGTCAACATGTTGTCGGCAGTCGTCAACATGTTGTCGGCAGTCGTCAACCTGTTGTCGGCAGTCTGTCGGCAGAATCTGCCGAATTGTCGGCAGTCTGTCGGCAGAATCTGCCGAATTGTCGGCAGTCTGTCGGCAGAATCTGCCGAATTGTCGGCAGTCTGTCGGCAGAGTCAACATGTTGTCGGCAGTTGTCAACATGTTGTCGGCAGTCGTCAACATGTTGTCGGCAGTCGTCAACATGTTGTCGGCAGTCGTCAACCTGTTGTCGGCAGCGTCAACCTGCGAATTGTCGGCAGTCTGTCGGCAGAAATCGCCGAATTGTCGGCAGTCTGTCGGCAGAATCTGCCGAATCGTCGGCAGAGTCAACATGTTGTCGGCAGTCATCAACATGTTGTCGGCAGTTGTCGCAGTTGTCGGCAGTCGTCAACATGTTGTCGGCAGTCGTCAACATGTTGTCGGCAGTCGTCAACATGTTGTCGGCAGACATGTTGTCGGCAGTCGTCAACATGTTGTCGGCAGTCGTCGGCAGTTGTCGGCAGTCTCCCTGTTGTCGGCAGTCTGTCGGCAGAATCTGCCGACATGTTGTCGGCAGTCGTCAACATGTTGTCGGCAGTCGTCAACATGTTGTCGGCAGTCGTCAACCTGTTGTCGGCAGTCGTCAACCTGTTGTCGGCAGTCGTCAACATGTTGTCGGCAGTCGTCAACATGTTGTCGGCAGTCTGTCGGCAGAATCTGCCGAATTGTCGGCAGTCTGTCGGCAGAATCTGCCGAATTGTCGGCAGTCTGTCGGCAGAGTCAACATGTTGTCGGCAGTCGTCAACATGTTGTCGGCAGTCGTCAACCTGTTGTCGGCAGTCGTCAACATGTTGTCGGCAGTCGTCGGCATGTCTGTCGGCAGTAGTCAACATGTTGTCGGCAGTCGTCGAACGCCGAATTGTCGGCAGTCGTCAACATGTTGTCGGCAGTCGTCAACATGTTGTCGGCAGTCGTCAACCTGCCTTGTCGGCAGTCTGTCGGCAGAATCTGCCGAATCGGCAACTTTTGTCGGCAGAATCTACCGAATTGTCGGCAGTCTGGCGGCAGAATCCGCCGAATAGGCAGTAGGTAATCTGTTGTCGGCACATTCGACGGTCTGCTGTCTGCAGATTCTGCAGTTTCGGCAGTCTGTTGTCGGCAGTTTCGGCAGTCTGTTGTCGTCAGTCGGTAGTCGGTAGTCTGCAGGTTGTCCGCGGATTGATTCCGGATTGGTTCCACATTGATTTCCGATTGAATTCGGTTTGATTGATTTCAGATTTGATTTTAGACCGCAATCTGCTGTCACATAGAGCTCATAAATACAGATATTGTTGTCCGGTGTAACCTCCAAAACATTTTAAAAGCACAAAAAACTGCAAAACGGATTTTCCGCGATATCTGGAAAACAAGAGCTGATGGAGAAATTCCGAGATCAGTCTTGGAATCAGTTCACAAAACGGGATCAGAATTTGTCATCGATAAGGCTGGACCAAAATGGCTGTTGTCTAGTGTTATTGTTATATTCTGAAGGTGAAGGTCGTATGTGTAAAAGCTATTTTTCTAAAGAAAGAAAAAAACTTTTATAATTAGATGTTCAGAGGCGGGATCGAACCCACGAACTCCCGCCCAGCAGTCCAGCACTCCAACCGCTGGACCACTCACGGCGACATACGGGCTGCCATTTGTATGTTGATTTTGTTTTCAATGTGTTATAAATTATAATGAAAAATTAAAATATGAATTTGATTTAAAAATATCGTTTTGATATGGTCAAAAAGTTCACATTGAAATGGTAAATGTCAAGTTTGTCATAACGGTTTTTTATTGATATGAAAAATTATAATAATAAGCCCCAGATCATTTTATTATTTTTCTCTGTGCATGATCTTGCCATAGCCCTCCACTATTTCAAATGACAATAGTTTTTGATTTTTCGCAATTTAGTTGCAGGCTACTATTTTGGTAGTATTTATATAAGACGTCTATCATCTGTAGCATTTCTATGGGGCTCTCGGTACGTTAACATAACATGCCCCCAATAACGTTATGCAGTCAATTACCACACGAAAAGTAGAGGGCTTAGAAGACATCCCTGTTTCACTCGCATGTTGAAATCAAACCATTCTGATAGGTTATTGCCGTCCCCATTGCTGTCTAGTCGAAGTAGTCTTCGTTTCATTTGATCATCTTTGTTGAGACTTCTATCTTGCTTCTACAAGTACTAATGGAGGAGTCACAGAAATCTCTTTCAACCAAAGTCGTTCATATTTGTCAAATGCAACCATGTTAGGTTAGGTTGAGATGGCTAGGGGCAGTAAGACTGTCACTTAGGCCAAGATAGGCCCACTGCGATACCATATTATTCCCTATTTAAGCCAGGGGGGTTCCACCCGACTGAACCATTGTGACGACGTTAAGAATTTTAGAAAAGATGGAATCTCAATAGCGGATACTTCCGAGGGGTTAAGAAGAAATGGGTGACCAAGAGTTATGAGTCTCCTTCTACTAAGAGCTGGGCAATGGCAAAGAAGATGTAGTAATGTCTCCTCCTCTTCTTCACATTGGCATCTTCTGCAGAAGTCGTTGTGAGCTACGCCCAAGCGTGATGCATGCCTGCCAATGAGGCAGTGACCCGTTAGGGCCCCAAACAGAATTGATATGTTTTCTCTACTTTGGCGCAGAATACTGTTAGTTCTCTTTAGGTTAGGTCTAGCTACGGCGCAAACCGGAAGGTTGTTCCATCGTTCTGTAGCCAGGCGCCGCGTTTCATTCCTGTAAGTAGTTTTAATGAGGCTTAGGGCATCCCTATCAAGCTCTTAGCTGGGAGGAGCTGAGTGGTAGTGCCCTGTCTTGCCAGTTTGTCGGCTAACTCGTTTCCCTCAATGTTGCGGTGTTCAGGCACCCAGATGAGGTGGATACGGAGATGCTGAGCGATCGCAATTAAGGATCTACGGCATTCCGTGAGTGTTTTGGCGTTATTGGTGTGCTGCTTGACTATCTGAGTAAATGAATATGTTCCCTTCATCGATCATGAGTGTGCTAAGGTATTTGGCGGCAATGGAAGGAGATTTCCATACTTAGGTCTGTGGAGAAAACACCCCCTCTTCTTTGTTATCGAGCTTTGATCCATCTGATAAATATTGATGGAATTTGCTCTGTGTGGGTTATCCCAGTCGAGTCTACTAGGGATATTGACGTCATAAAGTTTGTGGAATGACGTTATGGGTATACAGTAATAGCGGGAACCGCGCTATGGCTGTTCAGTATTGTTGAGCGTCCTGATTTACCCGTGTACCAGGCTTTAGACTCTCTTAATCTCAGGGCTGTAATGCACCCTAACTGTTTATACATTAAGTCTAGAGGAAGCAGATGAAATATGGTATGGCTTCCGTTGGCGTGCTTCGGAGCGCACCGCTATGCGCACGATATGTAAATTTGAATTATAATTTAAAAATGCATTACGAATGGGTCTTTTCTTAAAACAGTTTGTGATCTAACTAGATTTTCATATATAATAAATAAACTCTCTTGAAGTTCTGGGACACCTGCAGATTTTTCGAGATTTTTCCAATCGACTAATGATTGGATATTTGTCCCATTTGTCTTAGTTCCTTTCAGTTTCAAGTACATTTCGTTATGTGCGTAAATTTATTTCAAGTCGAGAATTGTGTTTCTAAATCAAAAATTTCTGTCTTCTAAAAGTTTTAACACGGAATATTCTTGATTCAATTCCCACTAGGCTTAAAAACTAACTCAATGAAAAGGTATACTCTGTCTATTATGTTAAATGGCGAGTACTTCATTTTGTATAGCATACTTTTAAGGGCAACATTAATTATAAAAAAAAAATATGCTCCAAAATGAGCATTCCAACAAAACACCCTTTTGAATAATATTTACTCCTTAAAAAAAATCAAGCTGCCCGAAAAAAATCCGCTCCTCCGCTACATGCAATCAACAAAGACGAAGTTGGTACCGAGCGCCTTTTCATCATTGGATCTGTGCTTCACTCTGTGGGTGTGTGGGTGCACTGAACTTGTCTATACAAAAACGCCAGCAAAGTTGCAAAAAAGCAAAGCAAAGAAGTAGAAAATTGTTTAAATGATTTCCTGCATTGCACGCTACAAAATGCAACAGTACGAACAAGTTCTGGCCAGGAGCCGAACAACTTGGCGCTGATTATATGCACTGCGAAGTCTAATTAAAAATAGTTAATGCTGCCTCCTTGCCCAGACGAAAGCAATTTCTGGCAATTATTAAAGCTTGCAGCAAATTTTATGGCTGTAATCAAGTCCGTTGAGCTGTTATTTAGTTTCTGATCAAATGCAAATTTATTGTTTAATCAAGGAAATTGTATGCCAAGTAATTGCTCAAAGCAATAAAATAAATCAAAAAACCTAAAAAAGAATTTACGCTAAATTTAACAGCACAGCCAGCGATACACCCCGAGGCGAAGGAACCTTCACACATACTTACACCCACTCGTACATACGTAAATCGAACAATAGCAAAAGTAATGCTAATCAATTATGAATCAATGCGAGAAGAGCAAGCAAAAAGCCAAAAAAAAGAAGAAAGTAGAGGAAGAAAGAATGAAACGCGCAGACAAAAATTGTACAATTGTGCGGAAAAAGGCGATTGAGTTTGGGGCACGAGATACACAGACGTACATATGTCGTCATTACGGCAGCATTGTGTTTGTTTTAATCAGCGGTGACGGAGCAACAACGCCGATGTTTGCTGCCTAGCCGGAAAGAAACCAAAAGGAAAAAAAAAGCGAACACAGCCGCAGCACATCAAATCAAAAGCCAGGCCAAGTAAGGAGAAAAAGTCCTGTATGTCTCGTGGGTTACAGATTGCTCTAGCTTTTCGAAATGGGGTACTTAAGTTGGGTTGAGAAGCTTGGGACAAAGTAAGCACTAACTTAGAGAGTAAGAGCATTCAACTATCGTTGAGTTACCTTTTTGTCTTACCCGCCCATTGGCATTCCTATGCTTTTCAATTCAACTTCAATCGGTTGGTCGTCTGGACTTTTTACATGAAAGTTTTGTTCCGCGTATTTTTTTGTTCCTTTTCGTTTTCTTTTTTGCTTGCTGCCATTTTTATTTCCAATTGGGAAGCAATAAATGTGCGCGTGCGTTGGCAACAGCAGCGGCAGCAGCCGTGCCAAACAATGAAAAAGACAAACAATCAGCAATCATGCCAAAATTTGTTTTCATTTTTGTGGCGCCCACCCATTTGGTGTGTGTGTGCGTGTGTACTGTGATTGCCGGCATAGCCATTTTGGCATTGATTGAAGAGTATTTGTTATGCAGCCGAAAAGTGTTGTTGCCCCTGCCAACGCCCCTGCATTTCAACAAATTACTTCAACTATTTCTCAAACTTAAACGATTGTCTGAGTTCTTTAGCGAACATGAAACAATCAATTGGATCTCTTGATGTTATTTTATAGAAAAAAGGAATTTACAAATCAAAGTAAGCCATGCCTCAACCTGTCAGTTCGTCATTTCTCTGGTGTACGAAACATCTACTAAAAATTTTAGTATTACACGAGCAATCGAGCTGAACACAACAAAATTCCAAATTAAAACAAAAAAATATATTTCTTATTCTATTTTCGGCCAAACAATTAGGTTAAGCATAAAGTGAAATTTTTGTACAAATTTTTTATTTTTTTTTTATAAAAAAGCCCAACACAAAAAGACACTGATACACGTGCATTCCGTACAAAGAGCTGGTTCGGAGGTCCATACTAGTTTATCTTGCGTTATTTTGAGATTGTTACACCAAGTGAATAGAAATTGCGGTTTGTGCATTGGGTATACATATCTAATAAAATATGTTTCCTTAGGCAGACAAAATATTGGGAAAGGCGAAAAGGAACAAAAAAGAAACAATTGAAACACGGGGTATTTCGTAAGTCCAGAAACTACACGAACTTTGGAATTTGTGGTTATACTGAAAACGGGAAAGTTCGGATGTCTGAAGAAGATGATTACACAATATTCTGAGCCGCACTACACAAACTGATACTTGTACTTTTTCCGGAAAAAAGGTAATGTTGGAGGTCCATACACGATATTTTGAACTGAGCCTAGCAAAGTGAGTAGAAATTTGCAAGTTGTGCATTGGTATATAACGCTATTAAAATATACTTCCTTAGACTAACACATGTTTGAAAGGAGCGCGAAGAGAGGAGGTCTCAACTTAAAACTCTATATATATTTTGTTACAAACTAGACTGAATAAATATATTTTGATACTAGACAACAGAGAAAAAAGACTCGTCCTTTGATTTATATTTCAAAGGAAGACACGGTGAAAATATTGGTAAGGTGAAGGTCCAAGGAGATGGCCCGAGGAACGTCTTCCTTAGACCCAGAGGTCCAATTCAGTGGAGTTGAATGTCTGACATGCCATGAGCATCCGCGATGCGCTGGAGTTTCTCGGCTTATAGCTGATTCCATACCCCACAGCGGAATCTAGGAAGGCATAATAACAGCCTTGTATACAAGCATTTTGGATCGAATCGAGGTTCAAGAAGCCCATGGAGGTCTTTGGCCTTAGCTGCGACTCTAACCACATGGGTAAGACGGTGGTACAGAGTCACAACAAGGTGAATACGGTACTCGACCCTAGAAATCGCACTCGAGCAACTTTCCCTCGTCTCTTAGCGTATGTGAACAATTACTGGGTATGGTTCAGCGGTTCGCCCAACAACCAAAGCCATTCTGGACCTTAGAAGATGCACTTTTCCGGCTATTCCTAGAGGCAAAATCGTCACAGGCAACTGGTTATGGCAGATCCGAGGTGAACAGAGAGAAGGACGGATGCTCGATCGCTCACCTCTCAGCTCAACCGTAAAACGGCGCCCTAGGAGGGAGGAGGGACAAGTTTAAAAAGCAGGCCATCTGGACCTTATATGCAAAAAGACGGCAGAGCAATATTCGAGATTCTCAAATGCTTTTAAAATATGGTTTGTGGGTCGATTGGTCTAATGGTTTGGTATAGCCGCACTAACTGCCAACATTCTTCCAAGAAATATTCTTTCAAATATTTTAAATAAAGGTAAGAGGCGCTCTTTGGCCCAACGCGATCGAGCGCCTGCCTTATATTTGGTGCTGCTTTTACCAAGCGCGTAAACCAAATAGATTTGGTTTCCGGAATCAAGAGCTTTTAGTGCAGATCTCTAGTACAAATCTGAAAAGTAAAGCTAAGTTACCAAAAATACTTGGCTGCTTTTAAAAATAAAACTATGGTTCCACCATCACTAATTTGAAAATTAATTGCCTGTGAGACCTTAGCTTAAGTACGATGCCTAGGAGCTATGTGAGGAATAAGGCTGATGCGCATTCCAGCAATCAGTCGACTGTTAGCGAAGTAAATCAAACCTGTTCCGAATTCAGATTTTGTTTTTGTGTAGACGTTTCCATTTGGAATTGAAAATTGCAAGTGACAAGCTTGTCTACGGTTGCTAGATCACCTAAAGTTGCCCTAACACTTCACTTTATACATTCTCTTGAGGGAACATCTTATTAAATTTAACCTGTCATATTACATTAAAAGTTTTCTAAATATCCCCAACCAAAGCCCCTGGGATAAGATATACTTAACAAGGTAGCCGCACAGTTACTCTTTCTCTCTTGACAACTTGTTGAATTTCAGTCGATAAACAACTCTTGTGAACGACGCACCTCTCGCTCTCTTTGAGCAGAGTTTGGCTACCTTGTTAAGTATATATTGCCCTGGGCCCACAAACATACTGTGTGTTAATGAGAGACACAGTCACATTTTCGCGCTCTCTTCTTGAGGAACTCTGATATCAAAATAAGAAAATGACATTGTCAAGTGGATTCAATTCGTAAAAAAGAGCTGACCTGATCTAGTACCCATACATGTTCGTCCTTCCTTCCTTTATAGAACACTGGAACCGACTCTGGCTTTAGAATAGGGCTGTATATATTTTGGCTTCAACTTAGGCCACTCGCATAGAAGTTGCACATATTATACCTATTTATTGGCAATTTTTTCATAAAATAAGTAATATAGGTACAAAATACAAAAACACTAAAAAGGCAGAACAAAATTTCATTGGAGGAGAAGGTGGTCCAAGGTAATTAAATTAAAAGAGAAACTCGTTTTATGAAATCTCATCCATAAACAGATTGACAAAATGATCTAGGACCATGTATAGTCCTGGCTGCCTTTAGAAACTGGAAGGTAACTATAGTATTTATTGAGATTAATTATGTTTTTCGTTGTTTGCTTTTGCTAGAGGACCATTGCAACGCGGCTTGGTCTTCGTCAAAGGACAGCTTACTCTACCGGAGTGAAAAGCATGCCAAACCTGAAAACGATGGTGGCGTACCCACCGCAACTCACGGAGGCAACGATGTGCAGTGGAAGTCATCTTGCTCTTGCTAGATTCCTATGAGATTGCTGATGATGAGCAAACTTGGCCCAGCACAAACAACGGCGATTCCGTATGTCCAACGAATGAGCTACATAACTTTTCAGTCCTTCCAAGCTTAAGCTGGAGCGGAGTCGTGTCTTGCAAATAAGGCTTCTTAAAATGTTCCACAACGTCGGATTAATACTCTTTCGCCGAAATTGTGACTTCTTTTTTACTCCATCATAGGCGATCACTCTAAATTATGCGTTTCGGACCCAAAGTTCATTTGCTTAAGTAAACCTGTATACTCGTATGTACCACATTCTTTATGGGACTCAATCAGAACCTTCCACAATGGCCTAAGGATGGTTGTCATTAATTTTTGGTAAGGTTTTCTTCTCAAAGTCTCAATATAAAGAACTAGACTATCACTTTTTCTAAAGATAATAAGTCCAGTTTTGGCTCATTTTCAGTAAGCCAACAATTTTAAAGATTTTATTGTTGGTTCGGTTCGACAAATATAAGGCTCCTTATCTAAACCGGTTTGCTGCCCTGTTGCCGCCTTTTTAGTCTAAATAAAGTTGAAACCAAACATAAATACTTACCCTTGACTCTTCTCCACTCTTATCACTGGCAAATACAAATCGATACCTAAATTCAGCTAAATTTTCAGAGAAAATCTATTTAAGAATTATCAAATTATTACCATCAAAAGATTAAACGTGGGAATATTGTATTCCGCTCCAGCTGCCCTTGTATTTTGCTTTAGTTATAACGCGAAATTATTTGTACATAGAGCTTGGCGAATAAAAAAATGTATATATATGTGCCAAGCGTCCAAATTCTAGTGTTCGTGTCATAATTCTGAAAAATTCGCGGTTGTCATGGCATACGGCACTAAAATTTATTATGGTTAATGCATGTTTGTTGTTCAAATGTCATTCATGCGCCTGCTGTGCGCGCTCGAGCTCTTTTTTTAGTGGTTTTTCAGGCCAATTAGTTTGAAATTTAATTTGCTTTAAAGAATTTGAACACTTTCATGGATGACCACATAGCTAAATATTAAAGGCATTACGCTATTGATAAACATAAAAGCGGCAATGAATTTTGTGTATAAATTATTAAATTTTTTTATTAAGGGTCCTATTAGTTTGATTTATAACCTACTGACTGTAACAATAGTTGGCAAATCTTGAAACACATTATTTGTTGCAAATTTATTCCGAAAAGGTTTGATGTGGCATTTCGGTTGAGTGAGGAAGACATTTGAACTTTAATTTGAAGATTATATTTTTTCCTTTGCATTTCCTGTAAGAACTCCGATTGTTCCATTGGCCCAGGTTTTGTCCAAGCAGGTGTTCAATCAGTCATTCCACTGCAAAGAGAGGGACTGCACTGTGGGAAGAGGGACGCCACTGTAGACTGCACTGTAGGAAGACAGATTCCACTGTGGGAAGAGACTCCATTGTCTGAATAGGGACTCTACTGTCTGACAAGGACACCACTGTCAGATGAGGGACTGTACTGTCCGAGAGGGACTCTACTGTCCGAGAGGGACTGTACTGTCCGAGGGGGACTCCACTCTACTGTATAAATAGGGACTGCACTGTCAGATGAGGGACTCCACTGTCAGAAGAGGGACAGAGGTACAAAAAAGAAACACTAGGATCTGCAGTCACTCCTGGATTGAACTAAAATATGAATTTAAATATGACTTGCCCTGGCAAGCATCAACTCAGTTTTTGAAACCAAAAAATACTCCAAATTGTAAGGTTTTAAGACTCCGTGGACACAGCCAAGATATAATATTAGATTTCTAATATTTATTTAAAGCAAGCTCGTAAATACCATCAAGATTTAGGTCAGCTTTCGCATTTTTTTTTATACCCGTTACTCGTAGAGTAAAAGGGTAACTAAGTCGTGCAATGTAGTAACAGGCAGAAGAACATCTCCGACCTATAAGTATATAATTCTTGATCAGCACAACACCGAGTCGATATAGCAGTCCGTCTGTCCGTCTGCCGTCCGTCGTCCGCTGTAGAACACCTGATCTCAATGGTAAGAGATAGAGGTTTGACTGTATGGGACAATGCTTCTTTTATCTGCACGCAGATCAGTTTATTTCAAATTTTGGCCACGCCCTCCCGCCCCCAATTAAAAAAAACGTATATCTCCTACAGTTTTGAAGATAGTCGATTCGTACCTTCTAAAGATAGTTAGTAATTAGCAAATGAATCGATTTGCCGAAGAAACGATCGATCGGAGAACGGTTCCGTTATGAGCAAAAAATGATACAAGCCCCGCTACCCCCACTAAAAAATGTTGCATACTTTTCGGATGGTCACCCTAAGGAACGCAGAACACTGTTGAACATGTTTTTTCATGAGTAACGGGTATATCGAAGTCGTTAGAGCCGACTTTAACTTACGCTCTCGTTTTTTTTGTAACCAACAATCTTCCAGACTTCTTCCAGTTCTCATCCGTAGCGGTAAAATACTTAAAGACTTATATCTGAATTTCGATAAAATAAGCTACGTCTAATGAGGTGTAAATTAGATTTACATGTGGCAATACTCTTTATACTTACTCAAAAATATGGTTCGTGTTATGTTACTCCAATTCTATGTCTTGTTTATAGTCTGTCCAAATGAGCTCAAATTATATCTCCTGATGATATGTGAGTGTTTTAAATCTCTCGGCCAGTTTTAGCTAAAAATAAAATGTTTAGTTTTTTAAAAGTATGACAAACTTGCCACACTCTCTATTTTGTTAATGTGTATAGTTTAATAGTGTTTTCCGGTTCATGTTGGTTTTTTGTTAAAACATTTTCTTAAAATTTATTTTTACCTAAAATTTTGGCCGAAAAAACAAGTTGGAAATATTTTTGTTTTTTTTTTTTAATTTGGAATTTTGTTGTTTTCAGTAGGAAGGCTCGAGCTTAACTAAAAATTGTAGAAATTGTACAGTACACTAGGGAAATGATAATTTGACATGTATACATATTTCAAAAAGGGCCTACTGTGATTTAAAATTTTTTAAATGTTTTTATTACTAACTGAAAAGGTTTACTTATAACAAAAGATTACTTCAAACAAAGATCGGAAGTGTTTTTGGGGTTGTGATTTGCTGCTTTTCAATATTTTTGAATTATAATAAAAACATTTTTAGCTATTATCTTCCCTTTACCCAAAAGCCACTTTTATGTAAGAACACAAAAAGTTCCATAAATCTGTAACTAATTTTCCAAATGAATTTTTCCCATTTACTACAACTCCAACTTTTAATAGCTCATTCATTTCATTCATTTGTTCAACTCATAACTATTAAAACTCGAGTCATAACTGTAACGCCATAAAAATAGTTTCCATTGACATTTAATTTGCTTAGTTTTAATCACATTTCCACTTAGATTAGATATTTATTCTAGCAGCTCAAAAGGCTGCTAAATTATTCAAAACGAGTGTCAAACTATGTGCATAAAATGGTACACAACACGAAATAAATACATTAAATATCTATGAAGAGAAAAAGTAGCTAACAACACGGCTGATAACTAATAATAACATTTAGATAAACACGCAAGGAAATGCTTTGCATTTTGCCATTTCCAATGGACACGCAAGACTTTTGGTAGAAAAGTCAAGCGTAGAAGCCATCGCCATTAATTTGGAAAATGGTGAACTAGCTTGAGAAAGTAAAAACTTTGATGGTGCCCCCCCACTTCATTCGAAGCAAAGACATTTGGTGAGAGCTCATAAGGAAATTGTCATAAATAACGCACGGTTAATGGTTTCCTTTTTGCCATGCTCTCTACAATTTTGTGTGTACCCTGAAGTTCAGGGTGGTGAAAGGGAATATGGGACTAAGTGGAATATATTTTTATATAATATTTAATAAATAAATATAATCAAAATAAATTTATATAAATAATAATAATAATAAACTACATATAAAATAAATCACAAAAGAAAAGCCTTTGGCATCAAAAGTAATGAGAGGTATTTTTTTTTTATATTAAGTATTATCATGAAAATATTTAAAATAATAGAAAAGTTTAAAATACTGACTATGAGAGCCATAAAGCTAGGGTACCATCCAAGTCGTCTACCCTTCACTTACCACTCATATTTTGTTTTCATTCTTTTGTCGATTTTCTGAGCTTTTGGCACTAAATTCCCATGCTTTCGCTTGCCCACACCTACGACGACGCAGCCAACCATTCAACCATCTAACCAAGCAGCCAGCCAGCCAGCCCAATTCGAATGGCAGCGTTGTCGACTGGCTAAAGTGAAAATCACACTATATTTCAATTTCATGCGGCAATGCACAAGAGTGCGACGGCGCGTCTACAGATTTATGACTAAATTCACATACAACAAGCAGCTAATAAAATGCCGAGCTAAGCATTTGCTTTTTGTGCGTTCGCTTTTGCTTTAAAAAGCGGAGAAAACTATTTTGGCAAATGTTTGCTAAAGCTGATTGCGTATACGCTGCGTGGGCCCACTTCTGCCCCGCTTAGCTGAATTATTTCTTGTGTCAGCGTTAAAATTCCACTGAAGCAGCCTGAGCAAACATGGCCGTCGTCGAGGGTGCCACAAAGAACACACACACACACACTCACAACTTTGATCCCTTAATGCCAATAAAACGTTCACATGTCTTTGCAGTGCCACGTTTATTTTGTATTTTTTCGCTTATTTTTTTTTTTTTGCATACTGACGAACTTCAGTCAGGCTGATAAGCAGCAATTTTGAGCAGCTTACTGCCAGACTGAGCTGGAGATGAGCCCCTTCTTCCCCTTGCCGCGCTTTTTTTTATCTCTCTCGGCCAAACTGAAAGGCGCTAAATGAGCTGCGTTGAGCGTCGGGCACAAAAGTCCGCTAATTATGACGCGTGCGAAAATTATGATGCCTTGTAAGCGTCGAGGCAAAATGCTTACGCAGCCTTTTAGCCAACGTGATGCAGCAACAATGACGGCGTTAATTGCAAAAATAATTAATAATATTGCCAGGCAGCTTTTCGGCAATGGCTGCAGCCACTACACACTGACGCACAGTGGTAAATCCTTTAAACGTTATTTAAACAACACTTGGATAAGTATTCATTGAAATGGAAGCTCATTTTAATTTAGAAATGACATAGAAACTATAACACATAAAAATGTTCTTCTAAAATGAGCAGCAACTAAATCAGCGTATTGGTTTCCACCAGTTTCACCCTTACTCTATTTATTTCAGGGGATCAAACCAGAACCAAAACAATTAGCCTATACCGAAAATATGCAATGAAAACTCAGGGCCGCCAATATTTTTCCTTCTTTGTGTACCGGTATCCAAAAACCGAAAGTTCTGGAACCAAAAAAAAAACTTAAACATTGTTAATGTTCTGAAGCGGGATCGCACTCACGCAGAGCAGGCCAGCACACTAACCGGTAGGCCACAGCCACAGCTTTGACAGATACGCATTCAAGCATTTTAAACGTTTCGTTCAAGTTCAACTCAAAGGAAAAAGCAGTCATAAAGAATAAAAATTTATACCACGAAATTTTCAGTAAACTATGTTGAGGGGATTGTAAGCACAAAAACTGAAGAACCCTACAAAACCCAAACGGCAACCAAATGCAAGGGTCACACTAATTTGTCAGACGCTGGAATTTAAAATATTTTATCAAATTAAAGTTGAAACAATTTCAAAATTACCTCAAAGCTTTCAAAGTCACATGATGTACTACCAGAAATGATAATTATTAGAAAAAGTACAGGGTATTATAAAGAGTGTTATATTATGTGCTAATATATTAATAATTACACTAGTTTACAAAAATAAATAAAATAAATGACCCATTTCAGCTGAAAAATTTTATTGGCATAGTTTGGAATGGTGATCTCAAAAATCGATTGCAGAAATTTTCATAGCTCCGTTTTTGAAATATTAATTTTTTTCAATTTTTTGGTAGGTACTCTTACATTTTAAGCAATATCTCACTTCAAGGAAGATATAAATCGAAAGGTAATGGAGCCGCCAATAATTGCGTGCAGCATTGTTTTTAAATAGGTTCAGTTGTTTAAATTCAACAACCGAGAATATTTCAAAAAAATCGATTTTTTGCTCGAAAATACAAGAAATTTGAAGCAGTTGAAAGGAGAGCATTTGTTCGATCATAGCTCCAGTATCAATAAATAATCTTGCTTATTAAATATATTTAGCAGTTACGAACCACCTATCTACATAACTGTGACATGACATTTTTTCAGTAAACAAGGTTTTCTCAATTAGATCCATTTTCCGATCTTTCGATCCTAAGACAGTTGTAAGATATAGACATCTGATTTTGACCACATGGCTGTGTTTGAGGACGCTGACATTAGAAACAATAATGATCTGGTTTCTAAGACCCATTGTCGAATCGATCTCAAGGCGGCCAAAAACACATTCAGAAGAAATAAGATATGGCAGTGAAACTTTGGTCACCGTTTTAAAACTCCTTTAAGTAAGAAATCATGTAATGGATTAGCTTACAATGCTTGAGCCCCATATTTTTACCACCCACACCCATTATAAGAAAATGAATTCAAAATAATAAAATAATACAGGAGGAGCTGTATAGCCAATTTTACATTTTTTACAAAAAATAAAAATGAACAAGGGAAGATTGATTTCATTACCTAAAAAGAATCAGATACAATTGAACGTAAATTAGTAAGTTTTTTATACTTACCCTGTATATCAACTAAAATGGGTAAAAGAGGAATTTTTTTTATTTTAATTCTGTGTCAATAAGGAATAACAGCATATCTCGAGTTATGTCGAAATTGAGATATTAATACCAATGGCTTCCTCGGTTTCTTTTCCATTTTGTGTCAAAATTTCAGGACAATCGGGTGATTGGTTACAAAGATATTACGGTAAAACCAAACAGCATAAGTCTAAATTGCTTAAGTTTATAAAAGGCAAAAGAGCATATCTCAGTTGTGCTATTCTTCCCTATTCAAAATCTGCCTTATGACAGAATTCCTATTTTATTTTTATTTAAAACAAATGACACATCTGAGATGTGCTTTTATTCCAAAATACACACTGTGACTTATGCTGTTTTTCCACATTGATATTTTTGATTTCCTTATGGCATATCTGGACTTAAGCTTTTATTCCATATTAAATTTTTTTATGTTATGGATCATAGCTCTAAATGTGCCTTTTTTCCAAAATACTTTTTTAACTTTTCGGTACACATCCTTAATTGTGTCTTTGTTCCAAAAGCAGTTTGCTGAAAGTTTAATACATAACTCGACTTATTAATTTAGTTTTTGAGACATGTATTTTTAGGTTTTACCATATTTCATAGATATATCGATTTAAGCGGAAAAAAAGTTAAAAAAATAAACTAAGCGAACAAGATATTTCAGAAATTGAAAGCTATATACTGAGATTTTCGCTGTATACCGCCAAGACTCCGCAAAATTCTTAAGTTCCGATAACTCCAATAATAATTTGTGCTCGGGCATACCCATATGGAATGCGACGCAGGCCATGCGGTAATAGAGTGGAAGAAAAAGAAGTCGTGCGATGAATTCCACCATCCACTTGACTGGTACAAATTTGTTCAAACCGTTGGTCCAAAAAAGCAATTTCTTGTTACTGAAATGCAAACTGCTGATTTTTTCGATTTTGGATCCTTGGCGTAAACAAAGCTTCTTTTCCGTAAGGTAAATGCTAACGGGCAGCCTTTTCGCTTCGAAGGATCTCAAATGGCTGCGATACACAAGCAATGATTTTGGGAAAATTAAGTACAAAAACTCATTTCTCGAAACAGAACCGTTCGAAGTCTTAAACGCCATGAAGAGAGGAATGAGTTCATTTACCCCAAGAGGCGTAAAAATAGTGGCTACGGAGTCATTCATTTCCAAAGAAAAGAAACGCGATCTCCTAAGCATTCTACAACTAATTAATCCATGTTTTCATGTTTTTACAAAAGTTTGAACAACGGTGACGTTCCCAACGTCGATCCAGTTTTGCTGATGGCAAGCAGTGGTCTTGAGCAAAATTTTTAGAATTTTTATCAGTAAAAATAACAACCAAAAATGCTATTTATAAATTCAAAATACATCCATAAACATAATGTTTAAAAAACTGTTTCAATATTTCCACGTTGATTTTAGCATTGTCAAACCGACGTGAATTACTTCCTGCTTTAATATACAATTAAAAAAATATTTTGATCTTATGATTTCAGATAGGTGCATATTGTTTAATTAATAATAAATATGATACATTGCAATGAAAAGCTTACAAATTAAGTAAGAGTGTAGATATTGTGGAAAAACTGCAAAACTAAAAAAAATAACAAAATTCTTCTGCTACGAACATGGAAAAACAACACAAGTTGAGATGTGTTACACAATTTTGAGCACACTGACATGGAAAAACAACACAACTATTGATGTGCTCGTCTATATCGTGCAATTAAATTTGGAAAAACAGCACTAAAGCTTTTTTGGCCTGTAAGTCCAATTATAAAAATAAAATCTTAATCTTTCAAAAAGATTTATATAATTAAAGCCATAACGCTTCTAATCTGTATAAAAATAATCCTTTCCGACCAACCACTTTTTTTCACAGAATCATTTAAAGTTAAGAATTGCTCCTCTGAAAAGTAAGAAAAACACACTTGTGCTGTTTTTCCTTATTGCCACAGAATTTATTTATTTTAATTGCAGCTTCGTCTAAGTGACATAGCTACAGTATAATAAAATAGAAAGAAATACAAAATAAGGGGGAAGAAAAAAACGACATTAAGAGCAAATAAAAGAAACTCCTTTCCGATCCGGTGGGGGTAATTTATTTTGTCGGTATGACTAGCTTCGCCCCTGCTCGCAGCGTTAATGATCGGTAGGAATTTCAGGAAAAAATTCTAGAAGCTATGCAAGGGCAAGAGTGTGAAGAATAAAAGATCTAGATCCTTCGTCGGAAAGGTTACCACTGAGAAGTGGAGAGATACTATTGAAATTTTGCCCTAGCAGTAGAGTATTTGGAGAAGTCCGTTGCTTTTCCAGATCTTTTGTAAGTTTTGAAAAGACGATACTTAACATTTTTTAAGTCCAAGGTACATTTTTCAGAGCGCTTCTTACAATTTCCTGAGGAATGGAGATATCAAAAAGCTAGTAAAGTTTAGAATAGAACAATTTGGTGGCACCTTCAACACAATGATCTTGATTAGTTTGTGTTAAGCAACAAATTTTTCAAAAGATTGAAGTTTGTATTCCTAAAACAACGCCTAATTAGCGCTTTAGTTGGCTCTACTTATTTGGGTATGTCTGGAAGATCCAATCGAAGCTCTAGGGTTGGATGATAGCTATCTTCAGGCAAAGAAATGGGACATGTACGAGTTATCAGTCAATAATTAATCCAATATACGACCGTGCGAGTTTTTTACAAAATTATCTTAAGGCCTTGAAATAGGGCAAACATGCTGTCCAGAAAACTATTCTAGCATAAAGGGAGAACAAATTCCGAATCGGTGGATGAGACCCAAGAAAGAAGAAATGTCAGTCAACTCTGTGTAAGAACTTACAGTGTGCTCAATATTGTAAAAAATATCGGTAAAACTATAAGATGTTTTGCGATGTTAGAGCAAAAAATAAATAACGTTAAGGAAAAAACTAAGAAAACTAAAAGAGTTCCACTTCATTTACACCTTAAAATTTTTTTTAGAAAATTTTAATATTATTTGTGAATAAGAATTGGTAATTTAAATGTGAAAAAATAATGTTTTGGATTCTATGGTTGACACTTATAACATCGGTTAAGCGGTTCTTGCGAAAACGAGTTTTTTTTATTTATCTTTTCGCCGTCATAACTCAACTCAAATAGTGGCTAGGACACCAAAAATTTGTAAATGGAAAATGTAAAAGTGGCTATACAGCATCTCCAACGGGACCAAGCCAAGCTTCTCTCAATCTCTTGGCGTTTGTGCTTTAAATTTTTCGCTCTAGAGAAAGGGACCTACATTTTAACGCCGAATCCGAAAGGCAAAGTTTGAGAAATTGCTTTTTCATGGCTAGATTGATGATTTTCTTAAATGGTTTTACTTTACAAAAGGTAAATAGTCCGCGCATCACCTTAACTTTAATAATAAAACTAGTTTAAGTTCAGTTTCCATATCTGAAAACTCCTTTCCAAATATCAACCCTAGAGTCCACCGTTTTAATAATCATTAGGATAATTTTGTTCAATTTTTGTATAGAATTTGTATTTCTTTCACTTTTCTTTAACCAACTGTCCCATGCAATTGGACCCAGTGTATTCCTAAATATTCCATCGAGTGCGTCTTTGCTGTCAACTGGCCTTCAACTGTCAGGCACTGGCAACCAGTTTGGAGCTTGTGCTGCTAAAGCCGAGCTGCTACTTCTGGCAGTTTGGCTATCGCCGAACGCATCTTCTTTTGGTGAGCTGCTCTCGACATTTGACATGTCGCTTATGTTGTGTCGAGCATGCTTAGAATGCGTTCGTTGTCAAAGTCCTGTCAGATTTGTGTCAGGCCAAGACGATGCCAATGCACATGGGCTTTGTGGCTCCCTGGGCAGGTTTAATTAATATTGATGCAGCATTAACAATGCGTGTTTTTAGCCACTGATTAAATGTGTCTGATGACTGATGAAGGCACACTCAGTTGTCCAACTTGGCTAATTGAGCTGGCCGCGAACAATTGAGCATTGTGAGCGTTTAAAAAGCTTAATTACGGGCAAGGCCAAGTTTTGTTTAAAAGAACAAATTTGAACACTGCAATTGTTGCAAAAAACAATTTCCTTTTCTCTGACCGGTTTTCTAATCAACACAAAGTGCTGGGACTTGGCTATAAACTTGACTATTTGGCTCCTGCCAATGGCACAACGGAGGCAGAGTTGCACTGATATCAGAGCCTGGGTTGTCACAATGACAGCAGCAGGTCAGCAAAAGTATCCCTGGATATGAATGTGTTTTGTTCTTTGCTGCTGCTGTTGCTGCTTAGCCATGATTTCTGGATGAGAAATTGAGGGGGCACAGAAATTCATTACACTGAAAGCATTTTTATTTTTCCCAGATTTTCTTGCAGTTTTTTTTTATTTTTTGGGAAGGGAAGACATGGCTGGCATTTTGATGTTGGTTTGGCTTGATTTCTCAATGGTCAGAGTGAAAGCTGTTCATAGCCAGTGCAGCGTGAAGATAGTTGAGATAATTATAGAGAGCGAAGCGAGTGGGTTTCAATTAAAAGCACGTCAATCAGCTTTTAGTCTATTTTAAACTCTAATTGAGAGCCGGAAAAAAGAGCCATTTGGCTGGAGGAAGGGGCATTTGGGTAAAGAAAGGAACTGGGATAGAAGTTTGGAATGGGAAATTTTCCATTAAGTTTTAAGAGATACGAACAGAACAAAAACGGCACAAGAAAGAATAACTAGTTGGGCTTGTTTTATAAGGGATAATGTGTAATAGAGTTATGACGATATTTTAGCGTTAAGGTATTTTTAGACAAAGACGATGGTCACTCTAAATATAAGTCGAATGGACAACGAGGAGTAGACAGACAGAGACAATCGTAGAAGGACATTGAACAAAGAGTGAAAGAATATGCGGAATAAACCCATGTTAAAAATGTAAATAGTAAACCGTATATAACTGTGTGTAAACAAAATATTAAAAACCGAAAAATCTGGAAAAACAGCACCCTAACATACTAACTTTGTCCTTGCAGATGCTTCGACAAGACGGAACATTAAAAATAAACCAATATAAATTTAAAAATTACTGCCGAAATGCGTAGGAAAACAGCTAAGACAGACATGGCTTAACTGCATCAAGAAAGAAGGCCTAACACAACCTCTTGCAAACTGATGCTTCCTCCTTTCTCCATCGAAAATCCTTAATAAATCCCATTTACCCCCACGCAGTTCCTTCATTCCAATGAAAGCCCTCTAAACTGCATAACAAAAACAAAGCTACGGGGTAAATTCCAGCTTACTCACTAAACCAATCAACGTAAGTTCAACAATTTTGAATGGTGTGCAATGTAAAGGAAAGCCATTTTGTGAGTATTGTGAATCCGTTCCCAAGTGCACGGAGACAGCAGTAAAAGATAATGAAAGTTACGCGAGAAATGAAAATGCAAGCAAAAAGCCGTGCCATGCAAACGAGGAAACACAAACAGAAAGCGCAAGGATTTTACCAAATGAAGCGCATACTCTTGACTGCAAAGCTTTTCTAGCCTTTGATCGTTTGTCTTTGATGAACTGCCTCTCAAATGAAAAGTGCTGCCTTTCAAAATTCTAAAATTTAATTTACTATTACAATTTGCTACCGCACTAATTTCGTTACCCAAAACATTCCCTACCGCAGCTCCGACTTACAAATTGCGTACATTTTACACAAAACTCTACAGCATTTTAATAAATGGAGAAGTAGAAACAACAAATGTGGCAAAATAGCGTGTTTTTAATTTGTGCAACAGCAACAATGTGAATGTTTTTGGGGGGTTGGGGAGATCAGACAGAAACAACTAAACTAAAGGGGCCACACGGCGTATACTTAACAATGGCTGGCAAAACAGGATAGAGAACTCCCCAAAGTACGTGTGAGCCCAAAAACTGCTACGTGAGTGTGGGCGAGTGTGTGTGTGTGTGTGACTGTGACCCAAAATCATTAGCAATATGAGCAGCAGTTTGTTTTAAAAACAAAGCGAAAGCTAAAAAGGGAATGAGCTGAGATATGCACAAAAAAAAGAATGTAAAATGTACGAGCTAAATTTGTTACATTTGGGGATTAGACTTCTAAAACACTCTAAAATTAAAGCCTCTATGCAGTTGTGTAAAATTTGTATACAAAACTGTTGGAATTAATTTAAAAAGATTTGTATGAAAATTTTCATTTACATGTCGAACCTTTCCAACTGCTTTTGGTATCTTATTCTTAAGGTGATCTTTAAATATATAATACCACAGCGATTTTAGTAGTTGAAATTTAGAGTTGAAATTTTCTAAAACTAACCAGACCACAAAAATAAAATAAATTTTTTTTAATATTAAATAGAGTATAAAAAGTTATTTCATTCTAAAAAGTTTCTTGAAATGAGTAAAACTTTCGGAAATATTGTGAGTATACAAAAAGGGCTAATAAACGCTTTGTGCTTAAGCTCAATCCTTGCTTCATATTCTTCCTTGAAACGATCCAGTCAAGACTACCTTTTTGTAACTGAAAATTGAGTATACCCTCCCACATACTACACATAGTGTAGAGCATTTGTGTATAAAAACATCACACACATGTGTGTGTGTGTGTTTTAGCCCTTTTTGTGTTGGTATTTGTGTGAAAAGTGCGCGGGGCAAAAGGTTAAATTAAATGGCTAAATGATAAGCATTTGGGTTAAATTGCTGGCTGGCACATACACTCACACACGAAGACTCCTCTTTTTTTTTTTTTTTTGAATGCGTGTGCATTCGCTTCTAATGTTTTTAATAGCAAAAGTTATAATGAATTTGTTAAACAACAACACCAACAACTGGGCCAGCATTCTGCGAATCCTTTTAGAAATTACAAATTTTTGTCAGCAATACCAAACCGAAATAATTCTATGGTATTTTTTTTTTGTTTGGTTTGTTGGGCAATCAGCGATGGAGCCTTAATTTCATTTTTTAGTGAGCTGCTTTTTTCTCTGTTTGTGGCCTGTCAGCATTATGTTTTATGTCCTTCTCCTTGGCTGGTATGTACAACTCGGTGTGTGCTGTGCATTTTAAATTTCCCTCATTTGTATTGTTGGTTTTGTTGTTGTTGTTCTGTTGGAGCTTTATTTTAATCACGCAAAATATTGGGCAAATATTTAATTATGTGCTTGTTAACATTATTTGTGTAAAACCATAATGTGACCCAAGCAGATTAACGTCAGCCGCTTTCCATAGGGGGCTGGGGAGACGAGAATGAAAGTTGTAGAGTTTTAGATAAAAAAAAATATGCCATGTGTTTTCTGGACGAGGAAATGGAAATGAAATAAAAGAAGGAGGAAGAAAGGAGGGAAGTTAGAAGGAATGAGGAAGGAAGATGAAAGGAAGAAGGATGGAAGGAAGTTAGGAAGGAAGAAGAGAGGAAGAAAAAATAAAGAAAGAACCAAGGAAGCTGGATAGAATAAAAAAGAAAGGAACGAGGAACAGAAAAATCTATATCAATATCATCCATCCAATCATTTCGATACAAAAATCTTCTGATTTTACAAATAATCGTTAAACAGATATTTAAGGAAGACCCGCTTATTTGGCTTCTGGGGTCAGAAACCACACCTTTAAAAGCCAAAGCCAAGCGTTCCAATGCCATGGTGCCTGCCGTTGTAATAAGATAAGACAATGCCAAGTCGAGCACTAGCATTGTGTCTTTCTTCTCTATCCTGAACTCAATGGGATCCGGATTCCGTCCTGATGCTTTTTAACAAAGCATGGCAAATATTGTGATCATTAAAACTTACGTCTTCAGAGAGCGTTTTACTAGATGTATTACCAGCGCGTCAAAACCAATACAAATGCACAAATTATATTTTGAGCAAAAACAACAATACGAAATTTTTTTTAATATAATAAATTCATTTATTCGTTAATTAGATACCCAAATTCGAAATATTTACAACTCACCGTTACTCCTAAGATTAACTAATATTGATGTGCTATTTTAATTGATTTGTCTGTCTTAATTTGAATATTGAGTTTTGCGATTTGTGTTTATCTTTAAGTTGGGGTTTTTACTTAAGATTTATAATATCTTTCCTAGTGTGAATATCGAGTTTGTATTTTATGATTGAGTGATTAACTAAGTTTTTCACTTAAGGTAAGTATTTGGAGCTGTGTTTACAGGTGAGTAATGATGTATAGCTAGTAAGTGTTTTGTATGTGCTTTTTCCAAATAATTAGGAAGTGTTCAAGGTCAGGTAAGTATTTACACAGGTGAGTATTGTAAATGTAAAATGTTGGCTATACAGCTCATAAAACGGGGCCAAGCAAAGCTTCTCACGATCTCTTGACGTGTGTGCTTTAAATTTTTCGCACAAGAGAAAGGGACCTACAGTTTAACGCCGGATCCGAACGGCAAAGTTTGAGAATTTGCTTTTTCATGGCTAGTTACTTCACAGCTGGCGCCAATAGCTGGTGAAGGTGACCGTATGTGTAATAGCTAATTTCTAAAGAAAGAAGCCCAGCAGTCCAGCAGATTAACCACTGGGCCACATACGGCCAGGTGAGTATTAGCAGTTGATTGTTTAAGTGTGTGTATGTACACTGAACATTGTGCAGTACAGTTCTTCTCAGGTATTACGGGTAAGATTGAAGGTGAGTTTGCGCTAGTGAGTGTTATGGGAAAAAAAGTTAAAGGTAATTATTGGCATATTAAGGCTAGATCCTTCGATCAGCTAGGTCAGTGGGGTGTGTCCTTTGAAGTCTCCTTCTTGCCCTGATACCGTTATCCTCCTTCTTCGGAGGAAATGTCTGGCAAGGTTGTTTGGGTGAGAAGCTACTTTATCAAGGTAGCGCACTGCCTGGTTGTTGATGGTGTCGCCAACAGAGAACTGCAAAAATCACTTTTTTTTTGATTGCGTCATGCACAAAAATTCTTACTCACATTTAATCATGTCACGAAACTCTAGACTCAACTCAACTCAATTCAAACCGCAATGGCATCGAACGGTTGTGTCAGAGTTTTCTGATGCAACATTTTTAATCACATTTATTCACGCAACAAATATTTTTAATCAAAGAGATTCAACTCATACCGCGTTCGCATCAAACGGTTGAACTAGAACTTTTTGATGCGACACTTGTTTGTGTGTTCGAAATTCAGCCAACTCAGGCCAACGCATTGCGAGAGACATAGGAGAGAGAGGGAGAGAGAGAGAGAGAGAAGAGAGACACATATGAAGTTGTTGTTGCAGGTCAGAGCGCAACAACAACAAAACACAGCTGGCGCAATGGTCATGGGCGCCACTGCTTCAACATATGCGTCTTTGCATGATTTTATTCATACGAGATGATTTTCGTTCGCTCAGAATAATCGTCGACGAGCAAGCGATCAAAACACCCGAACTGAATGGTATGAAGCGAACTTGATTATTAATCAGAGTGCCAACAATTGAATTGAATAAAACTCAGGGGCGAGCATGTTGCGCATGCAAGTTCGGAGTATTGATCGCAACGCCAGTTTATTCGGGTGTTGATTAATGTGTGAGCGATTTGCAATCGAATGAAGCCGTTCTCTGGTCGCCAACCATAGGCACACCGCATTCTCGCTCTATGTCTCGTGTACGAATAAACCACTCGGCTCGTGTGATTTTTCGCAGGATTCTGGCCTGGAAAGCCCTGATTTTGCTCAGGTGGGTTTTTGCAGCTATACCGTACACCTGTACGTCAAAGCGCCAGATCGGAGCTAGGATGACCTTGAACATGAGAACTTTGTTCTTTAGGAACAGTTTGTTGTTGGCGTTGAGGAGCCTACTTATTCTCTTCGTTTTGCGGCAAAAGTCTGCTGGTCATGTCAGCAACATGCTGTTTAAGCGCGATTGTCTTATATTAAGTCATACCTAGACATTAGTGGATCGTGTTGTGCGGTAGGACCTCACCATGCCAGGGAGCGAATGATGTGTTTGGTCTGTTCGCACAAGCCTCCGCATGAGTTCGTCTCGAGCCGCCGTGTATAGCGAAAAGCTTTCGACCATACGCAAAAGCTACTTTGTTCTTGCGCTCGAGCTTGCGAGAGACATCGACCTATGGCGTGCACGACACCTATACAGCAAATGCGTGGCTTGCGGAATGGACATGGGCGCCCCTGCATTAAATGATGACATCCCGGACAGGAAGATTGTCCTTGCATTTTATAAGTAGCACATCTTTGGTCTTTATTGGACTTACTCATATTATCTGAAAATAGACACATGCCCATTATTTGTTTCGAAAAATTCTATTATTTAGTTAAAATGTGACCTCTGTGTATGACTTTTACTCATCTTTGTGAGTTTTTGTGTCTTTGGTCAGAGCAATATTTTGAACGAATTCATTTTTTTCATTGACGACTAATTACCACAGTAACAGATTATACAAGTATGATTCAAGTATGATTAGGAATAAAGAAACTTCATTTCACTAATTGTGAGTTTTAACAAATTTTATTTAATGAATTTGCAATGGCAGCAGGCTGAACCAGTTTTAATTTCTTCTTTTATTGGCTTTCTCTGGCAACTATCGTAAGCTTTTAGCTCTCTCAAAGTGTTATAGAAACAAATAAAAAACGTTTCAAGGCAAGCAGCTTATTCTTCAGCTTCCTTAGATATGACAAAGTTTTGTTTTTTTTTTTTTTTTGGCAAACAACTCGTTAAGTTAATGAAATTTTGTGCTTGGCCCCAAAGGCGCTCCCCCGAAAGCTTATCAGCAACAGCATTGGACGCCGCATCAACAGGCTGCATCGAAAATTCAATTTTCCTGCACTTAATTGAATGGTTTATTTTGACAAGGTGGGTCCGTGTTAGCCGATAAGCCCGAAGGGTTGCCACAAATACTTACACACACACACACACACATGTAATTATACACACCTATATACCTATATGTACCATATACCGGTGAGTGGAAAATTTTAACATGTGGCAATTTGAAATTAAAGCAACAAAAACTTTTACTGCTGCACATTGTTTCGGGGCAAATGTATGGCAATGCATGCCACAAATGCCGCACGTGGATGGTCAACAGCTGAGCAACAGTTAAAATATAATTCAACTGTGTTTAATTGAACTTTTCAGATCCCTCGAATAGATAGTCTCCGTGTCCCATTAATTCTTTTTCATAAACAGCATCAAGTCATCAAGCATTCATGTCAAATCGTTTCTATCATTGCCCCCAGCTTCCTTGCTTTGCTCTTCTTAAATAACAAATAGATAATACTTACACGAACTCACAGCTGCTGCTCCTGCAGGAGCTGCTTTCGTATCCTTCGCCATTTAGCCGCATATGGTCATCATTTATGCATGCCAACAAAGCTGGGAATCAGTTTATCTTTTTTTTGTGTGTGTGTCTGCTGTCTGGAGTGCGGTTTGCAGCTGCATCTTCAAGTTGTTGTGGCATTAACAAAGTCGTTGATCTTGCCAGTCGTGTTGCCATGTGTTGGCAGCTTGAAGCTCTAATTGAAATATTTTTATTGCCATTTTGCTTTGTCCTGCCCCTGCGCCCGCTCCCCTCGAGCCCTGTTGGCCATTAATATTCATTAGTCGCAGCAAATGCATTAGTAGATTGCAGCAGAGCTGTCTGATAAATATGGCCATGTGCTAATGCTTTAAACTTCCATCCCGGAGAACAAAAACATTTTATTTGCGGAAGTCATTAAGTGGCCTGTCTGCGCGCAGCCAGTGAAAATTGCTTGAGGCTAGTTAAATTAGAGTTGCTTATTGTCCTTAAAAATATTACGTATACGCCTAGAATGCAAATTGTGTCGTCTAAGCTTTGGCTTCTGGAAAGGAAATAAAGCTGAAGTCGCAGCATTACCGCAAAAAGGCGACGTTGCAACTCTCGGTGGAATTTGGTTTCCGGCTTAATTTAGCAGACGTTTGCTATTTTATTTTTGTGTATGCCGCAAAAACCAAAAATGCAAAAAGAGACAGCCATCACGGAGTGGGGTGGGGTGGGTAGAGGGCATTTCTTGAAACTTGTGGTTTTTGGTATGGGAATTTAAGTGAAGCCTGGAAATCTGCATAGAACTACAGCCATTGTGGCATATTTAGCCAGAAACTTACTAATTGTCCCACAATTGGGGAATACAAATCCAAAATGAATTTTTATCTTAAATAATAAAATACTCTTAAATATTAAATGGGCAAATCTTTTTGGAAAGTTTCACAAGAGTTTCACTAATTATTTTGTAAAATGGTTGGCTTGGGACTACTTTGTAGGGGTAGTGTTGCATTTGGGTATTGTGAGTTCCAAGAGGTAAGGTGACTTTCTATTTTCAGCAAAAATTTGTTATTTATTCATCAATATTTATGCTTGCAGCTTCAAAGTAATCCTCGAAGTCATTCTAATAAGCATACTTGGGTATACCGGTGGCTGCCTTAAAATTTCCCATGTGTATTGCTGCATTCGTTCGACGGCCCAAATAGCCGCCCTTACGTGTTGCTGCCACACCCTGTAACACATACACTGCATGTTTTGCAAGGACAAAAAGACGGATGCTAAACATATTGCAGGAAGTGGCAGGTGCCCCCTCTTTAGGAGCGCATTTGCAAAACAATCGTGATAGTCAGCCAAATAAACCTGAATCACTGTGAGGCTGCACAGGCTCTACAAATGCAGTCAGTCAGAGAGAGAAGAGCACATGTGGTACTGATTAGTGAACCGTACAAACCGATACTAGGCAGCGGAGGGACAACTAGTAGTAACCGTAAGGCAACTATCCGGTCCCGTACATTCCCCAAGCACGAAATAAACTCTGAAAATACGCGTTTTGCAAGAGCAAGGATAGAAGGCATTACCTTTTACAGCTGCTATGCGCCACCCAGCTGGACACTAACGGAGTTCCAGATGATGTTGGCAGAAATAGTCACTGATGCACGCAATAGAGCCCCGTATGTCATTGCAGGGGACTTCAATGCATGGGCAGTCGAGTGGGGGAGTCGAGTGACCAGCGCTCGTGGATACTGCCTCCTAAAGACCCTTCAGGTGTTAGAATTAAGCCTTGTAAATGATGGCAAGAAGCTCACTTACCGTAAGGCGGGTAAGGGATCGATCATAGACCTCACTCTGATTAGCAACTCTCTATACGGAAAAATGAAATGGAGTGTTAGCGAAGAGTTCACTTTTAGTGATCACCAAGCTATTCACTTTGAATTTCTTAAGCGGAGCAAACAAAAAAGGCCAAAAACAACCGGTCCCAAATGGAGGGATAACTGCCTTGACGTGGATACTTTCAGGGATATCTTCAGTTACGTGAAACCAGGCGATGGATCTGTTGAAGAACTTTCAAACTATCTAAGTGAGAAACTGGTAGAAGCGTGCGATGCGTCCATGTCAAGGCGTATGCCGTGCAGACGTGGTGAGCCCTGCTACTGGTGGACTGAAGAAATTAGGCAGCTTAGAGTTAACTGTCTGAGTGCCAGAAGACGCTCGCAGAGAGCGCGGAACCACCACGACTTTCAGAAGAAAATTGAGGATTTTCGTAGGGCAAAACGAAATTTTAAGCTAAGCATTAGGAGAAGCAAGGCTGACTGCTTTAAGAAGATATGCGACGAAGCGGACGTAAATCCATGGGTTACGAAGAAGCTTAGGAGCCAATCAACATTAAGTCACCTGTCCTATTACACTGCGGAGGATCGTAGAAACCCTTTTTCCATGACATCCGACGCATAAATCGATTGACATCGCACCCAGCGCGGAGGAAATACCCCCGGTGTCCATAAAGGAGATTGCAGCAGCCAGTGGACGTATAGGAGACAAAAAGACACCAAGACCAGACGGTATACTGAACAGAGCAATTAAACTCGTTATGGCTACGAAGCCAGAGGCATTTGCAGAGATTTTTTCCCGATGTCTGCAGGCAGGAGTTTTCCCTAGCCGGTGGAAAGTGCAAAGCTTGTTTCTTATCCCAAAAATTGATAAACCCATGGACGACTCGTCTGCGTACAGACCAATCTGTCTTCTGGATACGGTAGGAAAAATTCTAGAAAGAATTATTTACTGCAGGCTGATGGCAGCCATGGAAGACAAAGGGGCTCTTTCCGATTCACAATATGGTTTTCGTAAGGGCCGCTCGACAGTGGATGCAATAAAGGCTGTGACCAGCATTGCAGAAAAAGCCATTGCAGGCAAACGGTGGAAGTGGGGAGAAAAAAGATTATTGCGCTGTTATAACCCTCGACGTTCGCAACGCATTTAACTCTGCGAGCTGGCCTCGCATTCATAAGGCTCTCGCTAATATCGGACTTCCAACTTATGTGCTGAAGATAATCTCTAGTTATCTCTCAGATAGAGTGCTAGTGTATGACACGGATGATGGCCCAAAGCGCTATACCTTTACAGCTGGTGTTCCACAGGGTTCTGTCCTGGGTCCACTCCTTTGGAACGCAATGTATGATGAGGACCTTAGACTCCATCTCCCGCAAAGATGCAGGCTGATAGGCTTTGCAGACGATCTCGCATTGGTGGTGGTGGCCAAACACATCGAAGAGCTAAAGGCGGTGGCAAACGCCTCTATTATTGCCGTTGGTAACTGGCTTGAAAGAGCTGGCCTTGAGCTAGCAGGCCATAAGACTGAAGCAGTGCTTATAACAAGCAGAAAAACCGTAGAGTTTGTGGAAATTCAAGTGGAGGATGTCAGATACCTTGGAGTTGTAGTAGCGCCCGTCTCTCAAGCAGATACATTTATTTTTACCTAAAAGCACGCAACAAACTCTTAGTGATTGCTCACCCAATCAGCTGGACCAGAGAAAAGAGAAAGCGCTCTCCAGGCCGAAATGTCATTGGTCGGAGGAAAGATGGCGCCACGAATATCAGCTATAGGTTTCTTTTGAGCTCAAGTCGGTAGCTTCGTTCTTTCCAATTTTGCTATTTGTCCAGTTCAGATCTAATCTGCTCCTCAATAATCAGTGTGTGAACCCAAAAAGAAAGTATTTTTACAAGTGGCGCATCCAGAAAGTAAAAGCTGCGGAGTGAATTAAACGAATTAAAATTCAATGAGCTGATCAAAACCAAAACCACTACAAACAGAAAATTGGAAGCAAGAGATTTTTTTTATTCGCAAGACCAAACGCTTTGGTGAGTTTAACCTCAACCCTAATATGTAGCTAGGAAAGCGATAGTAAAATTATTAGCTTCTTGTAACTAATTGAATCCATTAACCTGCTTGCAGGTTTGGCCTTAAATGTAATTGTTTAATTGCATAAAGCTAATTTCGTTAGCCAAATATCTAAATTTTCGCCGCCTGGCTGAACCCCCTAGTAAAGTCACCAACACACCCACACAATTTACAAAGAGAGAAGCACGCCCGCCTAAACATAGCAGCAGCATTGGCAAATTAGTCTGTGTGAGACCTAAGGGCAGCTTAAACGCTTAAGCTCGGCTTGTAAACGCGAGTTCGGAGTGGAATCCACGTGTGTGTGAAAATGCAAAGGAAAATTTTGAAAACCTATTAGCTTCGTCATCTACATCGAAATCAGACTATTTTCCATTTTTTTGTGTCCTGTTGAAGAGTGAAAAACATTTGAATAATGACAGACAACCTAACCTAAATCGAGAAGGAGAAATCTAGAAGGAGAAAATTATGTAACAGCCGTTTCTATTGAAAGAAATTTTTTTTTTTGTAATGTTAATGAATATTTTTTTTTGCAATTCCCTTTCCCAGAAGAAAATATTAAAGTGGCAAATGAAAAATTAATTTTTTTTTGTTTTATTAGAGAAAAAAATAGTTAAATATTGAAATACAAAAGTTTTGAGAGAAATATGAAGGTTTTTGATACCGATCTGCATTCGATAGCCCAGATGACAAAGTTTGTTGGTGCAAGCAATTAAAGTAATTTTTAATTCCCTTTTGTTTGTGCACACGTTTCCGCAAAATAATATTTTTCGCCACAGTGATACCAAAAAGTTTGCAGACCACCCGGAAGCGCTTTCGACGTGGGATTGTTAATGGTGAGTGATCCGTTCTTATTAAAATTATTTTTTGCCCGATGAAAATTTTATTTTGTGGTTGTGTCGCCCAGTTTTTATAAATTTTTTTATTTTTTTTACCTCGGCTATGATGAGAATCTAATCCCCAAGTGGCAATTTACTTTTATTCACCACTGTGTTTGGATGCCCAAATATTTAGTCTGATCTCTGAGCCCTGATAATGATCATTAACTATTTGCCAAACCTTTATGTTCGATTATGATCATTACCTCTGGAAATACCGTAATATAAATAGTTTTGTGTTACATTATTGCTTTGCATTTCTTTGTTGAGTCACCTGCCATCGTAGCAGCAGAAACCTGGATGATCATTGTGATGATCGTAATTATTTAAATTCAATTTAAGTACCAATGATTGGTCTCATCAGAATATTGATTCTGTTTTGCATTGTTTATTGGCTCACTTCACTAGTTTCTTGCCCATAAATATTTCTAAATTTACATCTTAAAGTTACTTTTCTAGTTTGTTAAAATCCTAGCTGTAATTAATTATATTAAATTCTCTTTATTTTGCCAATTATGAATTACCCCACCAATGAAAAATTATTTTAGGAATAAACTTGTTAAAATGAACATTTGCTAATTTTTTACATTTTGGGGGACCATGTGGCGTGGACGTGAAGAAGAGTAGCCAAGCGTGGACTGTCTTGGGATCACCAATATGACGTTTCCATATGAGGAAGGCGGTGATCATGGATGGGTGGGCTTCTCGTTGCCGCAGCGACACCTTGCGCAACTGCTGTCCAAAGAGAGATCGTGTTCTATGTTCATTTTATGGTCCTGTGCAAACCCCTATCAGTGTTGTTACCCCTTTGTGTCCTACCTTAAATTGAAACTGAGTATGCACGCGATACTCTAATAACTAATATGTATTAACAGCGAGCTATTCGTAGACGGTACCCTACCTTCTCCCAATCCCACTCTATCGACTCAATATCGGCAGGATACAAGCGCGTGCTCCGTCATTCTGCGATTTTCAACATCTGCTCGTTTACTAGTGCCAGGTTAACTGCTACAGAGTCATGCTAGATAAAAGATTAAACTTTCGGGCCCACATTAAGTACGCCAGCCAAAAAGCGTCAAAAATGCAGGCCACGCTGTCAAGAATGATCCCCAATATCGGGGGACCAAGAAGTGGGAGGCGACTGCTCCTAACAAGAGTTGTAGCTTCCATGCTGCTGAATGCGGCACCCCTATGGGCTTCGGCGCTATACAATAAGGATCTAAGAAGAAAACTATCGGCCCCCTACAGACTTAGTGCCCTCAGGGTGATTTCGGGATTCCGGACAGTTTCTGACGATAGGGCATTGGTACTTACAAATATGGTTCCAGTCGATATACTGGCTAATGAGATGAAGTCACGCACAAGGAAGTGATTCGGAAGGAAGAAAGGGAATCCCCAATTGTCATTTGGCATGATAGGTGGAATGCATCGACTAAGGGAAGATGGACATATAGGATGATCCCAAGCATTGAGAGTACCACTGTCCAAGATACATAATGGCAGTAGGCGAAATCCCTGCGCCGGATCCGGATGAAAATTGGCAACGTATCTGCGAACATATTATATATGTCCAAAATGACCTGCGAAAGTGTGAAAGGGCGAGAAGAGAAGAGCAAAGAGGAAGTACCTAAATCAAGCTGGAAATGGAACAGTGAAGGTGCCTGAATAAGGCAACCCCACCCCGCGAAGTAATACCTAACGGTGATCCCGCGGGTGTGGCGGTGAGCGGTTGTTTAGCACATAGGCGTAGATGCTATCTACGAATCGTGCATGCTGATAGCCCGGGCTATCAGTATCTTTCGAAGATTCACATCGCTCATGGCGTATCCATGCAAAAAAAACACGCACACAGATAGCCAAACTGAAACGATTGATGAAGAGCTATGTGGTTAGTGATTTCGACAATCGGTTCTCCTACCTCCCTTTGGCCCTGGTTATTTGACTAAACGAAAAGAATTCTCTTCAAAACAAAATATTTATCAAATCAACTTACTCTAACAAAAAAAAACTAACACACAACAAAAATGGTCGAAAAATTCTAATTTTCATATGCCATATCCTCAGCCATTTGGATACTTTTATGCAGATGAACTTTCGCCCCCACCATGCTACATGCTCCAACAAATAAACCCATTTTGGCTGTTGTGTTCGTCCAGTGCTAAAAATGTATTGCATATTGCAAGTGAACAGCAGACCAAATGAACAACTTTGTTTGCATCTAAATGCCTTTTCATTTGAAGCGTGTGACAAGCCAAATGCATTCGATTTGCAAACTGAATGACCTGGATTTGCGAATGATTTTTGCCTATTTTTGATTGAAATTAAAATGCCTGCTGGCAGCTGATAACAGTCGATTGACAAGCCACTCAAATTGGCTTAAAATGGTCAGCCAAATGCGGCCGAAATCACTCAAACGATTTCGTATCGCCAGCTAATTGAAATTCACGCCAATTTAAATAAATTTTTCTTTTTAAATCCCAACCAAATTAATTGACAACCAAATGTATTTAATGTTCCCCAGTTAAGGGAAACTCATTACAATTTTTAATTAATTTTGGAAATAAATTTCATTAGCCAACAAGTTGCCGTTGACAGTTTGATTGAACCGGGCAAAGGATTTGTGCCTTTGATTTCCCCAGAAATGTCAAAAGTTCTTAATGCCCCTGCAATCAAAATCCAAAACCAAACCCAAGACCCAACCCCAAAGCACACCTTTGTGGATTGAAGAAAAGAAAGAAAAAAGGTAAAAACAAAACAACAAAAATCTACATAAAGCTGGACTACGCGTGTCTACAAATTAAATTCAATTTTGCTGCGCCTCCCAGCTAACTAAAAAGGCAGACCAGAAAGCGTACGGATGGCTACTACGGCTGCTTGGCCATCAATCAATCAAAGCACGAAGGTTACCTGAGGGAGAAATTTGCATTGGTTCACGCAGCGGCGACCACGACGACGACAAGGACGAGGACGACGACGATGATGACGAGGACGAGGACGTCCCAAACAATTTGGTTTTTTGTGCTTCTGATGGTCGCTGATGGGTTTGGGAATGAAAATGGAAACGGCTTGGGATGGGGATGGGGATTGGGGTTAGGCTCTTGGGCAGGGCAAACTTAACCGCAGACGTATGGTCAAAAAGCCCCTGAGAATTCGCTCATGTTTTTTGCAAAAGCGATTTCTTTTGCAGCAAAACTTTTTGCATAGCTTTGGCAGGCAATGGGTATTTGAGGGGCAAACTCGAACAGGCAGGAATTGCAGGAAATGAAGCTAAGTATTCCTGTAGTAACTTATTTCAAATAAATTTAATATAAATATAACTTTCTAGGAATTTTGTTTGCTTCTAAAGAAATTATAAGCTCCTATCCCATGGGACAGGCTTTTGACATTTTGGGCACCACTGCTCCACAGTACAGTAACAATGGTTACTTTTTAAATTTTATTTTTTACCAATTTATTTACATTTTAATTCAATATGTTTGTTTGCTTTTTCTTTTACAGGATATCCCTTTGGTTCATTTTAATAACTCCTGCGCCTCACTCGCTACGCTTTTGCATGTCCATTGCTGATTTCTTTTTGCGTTTTGCTTTATGCGTCCCCAGAAAAAAGGGGGAAAAACTGAATAGTCGTGGCTCTATCGGTGTGGTAAATGGTTAAGGGCATGTCATGGCAATTTGCATTTTCAGCTTGACAAAGGATATGCACAACTGTGGCCTGCTGGGCCCGGCTACGTGTGCATACCTTCTGACTACTATTCAATTTTTGGTTCGGGCAGCAGCAGCAGCAGCTGCTGTTAATATGCAAACTGGGATTTCTTTTGTGGCTTTGATTTTGCCGGTCAACTCCCAGCTTCATATTCAATTTCATGTTCAAATTATAATGCGGTCGGCCAATATTTGCACACAGTCACAAGCACACGCACACACTGATACAGATAAGCAGATGGGCCTTATTGTTGTGGGGTCCACGGCCAATCAAATCAGCCAGCACAGAGCATTTAATAGACTTTCAAATATTGCCACTTTGGTCAGGGATATAGGCCAATGAGATAATTAATGTCGTGGGAGTAGGCCCAACACACACACACACACCCAAACACTGCGCTCAAGGCGCTGACAAGGACTTTCCTCGTCCTCGGCCGCTGATTGCCTGCGTTAATGTTAATTGCCTTTGATGAGTTTTATGCGCTGCGCTAATGAACAAATGACTGCACATCGGCAATATGTATGTAAGTTGGTATGTTTGTGTTGGATACTGCGCAGCATATCCCTGGCAAAGGGGCTTTGTTTGACCACCGGCAGCGGGAAAACATTTAATTGCTTACCAGGGCTTCCTTTAGGGCACTGAACTGAATGTTTTTATTTAGGAACGAAAGTGGATAATTGAATGTCTAGAGCTGTTTCAATGAAGTGATACCCCAGATAGAAGTTGATTAATAGATTCGGAGTTCCAATTTTGAAATCTTTAGAGGAACTCCTTTTTTTCGCAGGAGCAGAAAACAATTTAGTCTTCGAGAATACATTTGTTGCGTCGAATCTGTTGCTGCTTCCGACTTAGCAGAAACGACAAGATTGAATATTGTCCCTTGTTCCCAAAACAGAAGAGACTCATTGAACTGAGGAGATAAATACTGCATCGCCGGTCTACCAAAAATTGAGACGCCACCATAACCATTGAACCAGATTCAACACTGTTTCAAAAGTCCTTTCGTAGATTAAATGCAAGCTTTTAAATGACTTCGTTCGGAACAACTGAAATAATGCACAATACAGCGGCAAATGGTCGGCAATTTAATTCAACCGTCAAAATCAAAGGCCATGTGTTCCATAAAGTAGGCTCAATGCTTCCAATGCCAAACCAACCACATCAATCTTTACAATCGTGAGGATGCACGTTGCGGCGACAATAACCTCACTTCGCTTAACGCCAGTCCCATCGTCGGCAAGCTGGACTCCCTTTTGATTGAAATTCAAATTATTTAAATCACGAATGGCAAGGTGACAATCACGCCATTGTAATCAATCCTGATAAAACACCAGCTGGAGAGCACGTGCATTGATTTAATGTGCCTGCTGTTGACGACGTTGCTGGATAAATTTTTGGCGACCGCACAGCGATGAGAAAAATTGTGATTCGAAGAAGAAATAATAGTCTGGAGTACATTGCAGACACACACCGCTCATCAATATCCACTAATTTTCTGAATGTGTGTGTGTGATGTCGCCACAGTTAATTCATTCATGACGAACATTAAAAACCAAAATATTTACCAAATCATTTACTAAAAAAAAGAAGTGAGTGTCGTAACACTCTCGACGCTTTGATATATCCCATATCCCACCCAGATCTCACCCAGATCCCAACCACGATTCGACCCTGATCCCATCCATATCCCACCCAGTTTCTACTTAGATACCAGCCAGATCCCACCCAGATCCCACCCAAATCCCAGTCAAATCCCAATCAAATCCTACCCAGAGCCCACCCAGATCTCACCCCGATACCACACAGATCCCGCACATATAAGACTCCACCCAAACCCCTCTCAAATACCACCAAATCCCACTAAGATCCCACCAAGATCTCACCCAGAACCCATACTGTTGCCCCTCTTCAGCATCTTTCCTACCTCTTCGCTTCCCCCTCTGACCATTCTATTGTGTTTGTGTGTGTGTTTGCCGGGAAACTCCGCAAAACAACAACACAAAATATGAATGACGTCAGCGTCACGTGACGCTGAGGTCAAATTTTACTCCAACTAAAGTCTTCCGTACCGAAATTAAAGATGTTTCATATCAAAAGCAGCTCTCACATTGGTATACAAATCAGCAATGGCAGCTTAAATAATAAAACGCATATATGGTGCGAGTGAACAGCTCCTTGTATAGAAGCTGACTTTTTTTTTAATATGTTGGTACTTTCTCTTTTATACATTTTTTGGTTTTACCCCAAGCAGAGAAATGCCTTATTACTAACAGATGTGTCCCTGCTTGGGGGTTGTTTATATTTTAGGTTCTAGTTTCTATTTTTGTGCGCCTCGGCTTGAGGCGGCCGCAGGTAGCGGTCTTTAAATGCACTGTTCAAATATCTTTGAACAAGCTTGTCAGAAGAAGAAAACCATGATACAACTAAAACGGTTTGATGCTGCTCTCAGTACCCTGTCTTTTCAGTACTTAGGTAGCACTCACTCTCCCTCTCGCGTTTACTGCAAAAGTTGTGGGAGTACGCTCTATATTTTTCTCTCGTTGTTGTTGTGGTAGTTTTCACTGTTTTGATTTTTTGGCTGAGCCGTAGGCAAGGATCTGTAAATGAAATGTTGGGTGAGAGTGAGCGATCTTAAACTCTTTTCTGCATCTCTCTCCGCCCCCATCACCAATCTTTCCCCTGTCATCACTCTACCAATCGTCTTGTGGGTGTGTGCCGAGCCACTGCACAAAGCAAAAACAGCAAAATAATATGGTTGGCGTCAGAGTCACATGACTTTTCCTAAAATCGTCCGTCAGCACTGGACACAAAAATCAAATTTTACTCCTACTAAAGTCGTCCGTACCGAAATTTAAAATGTTTCACATAAAAAAAAATGAAAAGGCAGCTAGTATTTTTTAAAATTTAAGAATTATTAATTATTCGGAAAATTCGAAAACGCCATAAGCTTTGTTTTTTCTTCAACATTTTTTCATTTCCAATTTGCTTGCACTGTCGTTGTTATGGGTTTCAAATCAATATCAAAAGTAAACAGTTTAGTAATAAAATACTTTTTAACTTTGAAAATACCTGAAGATATCCATAACCCCTAGTCAAATCGATAGAGAATCTAATATTTTTCTATCAACTACTTAGCCACCCTCGCATTCAAGCATTTAGTAGGCAGATTAAAAATCATGTCAAAAGAAAATTGATTATTTTGTTGCTTTATTGAGCAAAGGATAAAATGAATATACTTTTCACATATTCATGCACTTAAAACAACAAATGAAAGCTCTGACAATGGTCTAGGGTTGGAGACGAAGATGATTGAACAAGTTAATTGCATTATGAGAGAAGCATTTTAAAATACATATTTTTGTGCACACGTGTGCAAGTGTGAAAACAAACATCAAATTGCTTTGTAAGCTTTTTTATTAAACATTTTTAAAATTAAATTTTAGTGTTCAGTGAGAAACTCTTTAACTTAGTTAGGAATGGGGGAGTAAGAAAATGTTTAGCCTAGTTCCACTGCCACATATTTGTACATCAATCGTTGAACAAATAGTAGCTGGTTAAGATATTTTTCCCACACGGGACTGGAACTAGAAGATGAAGAGATCTGAATGGTTTCAAAGCTGTGATGGCCACTCCTTTGCTTGCATAGTTTTTTTCGGCAGCTGAGGTCACTCTGACGCACTAGCAATTGTCTCGCTTTAAAAAGAGTTACCAAGCGTAAAGGCGTCAGCTAGGCGCACAAGCAAACTGAAATGTCATGCTTTTAAGAGTTGGTAATAGAACCAAATTTGAGAAAAAAGTAAATCGATCTATCCATGTCCATCAGTCAGTTTAACTGGGTGTCTGTCCTGTGAGATAGTAAGAAGGAGATATCACATATATGGGATATATATTTTATATATCCAACAACGACCAAACAGTGCGAGTCTTTATTCCGAGTGCAACGTCCAGTACTACAGACTCAGTCATCTTTACGCTTAACCTAACATCGATTTTGGAGGTGAAATTCGCTCCCGAACTGGTCACTGGGAAGGGAGTAGCTTTGGCATCAGCGATCAATCCCTTCAGGCGATAACTGCAGCCATATATCGATATTAATGGCTAGCTATCGATAATAGGCGTGTTACATCGCTGACTAAAGTGTCTTCAGACTAGTTTTAGAAGCGCCGCGTAGAATAATTTCTATTCAGTGTATTAGCCAGTAATATTATTAAATTAAGTTTGTTACAAAAATAACTAAAATGTTTACAATAGTGGAACCATCTATTGGTCAAGTTGTGCAGGTATAGAGTTTATTACTGTATGAGTTAATTTATTTGCCGAGAACCAGAATGAAAAACTCGAAAACACTTCTTCTGCAACTGTCTTTGCTTAAAGCCTCGGGCATTGGGCGTCATCTTAAATAGCGCTGAAACAGCCACAGTTGCGTGGTGTACGTCCTGTCTTAAGAGTTAAGCTACTTTTAATAATTTTTTAATATTTTCTACAATAAGCGATAAAATTTGCCGCATCGCTTTTGACACTCCATAATTGGTTCCTCGTTCTTGGCAGGCAACAATAAATATAAATATTTGAGTGCCCATTAAGAGCCATGGGTGGTCAGAAAGTATCTTGTGTGTGCCAATATTTAAGAGGTCGACTTTCGCTATGAAGTATTATCCTTATTTGATGGTTTATTTCAATTAATTCTCCGAAACCCTCTGGCATTGGTTGTATTAAATTCAGCATCGATCGTCCCACGATTATCTAATAGTATGATCCGATGATGTTGCAAAGAAATGGGCGACCACTTCATTTAAAGGTTACAGCCCCAAGGTTCATAGCATGATTAGGTCATAAGTAGCTTATTTTTATTAAACTAATATTTCTAGAGTTTAAAAACTTAACATTGCTAGCTCGATTTGGTTACCTGACAACTGCTCATTCCCCGCATTTAAAAGGCTGTCCACCTCTATTATCACGTTGCATTTTTAAATTAAGCTTTTTAAGTCAACAGTAATAATGTCATGCCAACTTATATAAAATGTTTTACAATAAAATGTTTGTCGATATCAATTGATATGAACCGCTTCAGTTTGCTCATTTTGAATGCATATTTATTGAGCTGTTGAAATGCAGGTAAGTGTTCGAACAAAAACATAATGAAAAAATAAATGAATGAAATTGATACAGCAGCTACTTATTATGGTTTTTTTATTGTTCTTTAATTAAATCATCGTATTAATAAATTAGTTTATGTAAAATTTCGACATCAATACAAAGTTTTTTTCACTCCTTTTCTGCCTAACAAATTGTTTACGATTAAGAGGAAGCATTGGTATCTCTGCATTTCTTTCGACCCAAGTCCAAATAACGACCATCAAGCAAACTTTGATTTATGGCAACCAAGTTCATTTGATTATTGCTGCCAAACAACAAACTAAAGCCTCCCCAAAAACATCCAACTTCATGTGTGTAAAACATTTCCATTTTCTATTCAAATTCAATGCTAATCCACTTGCTCCGACAAGGCACATTTTGGGCCTAGGTGGCATACACTCCACTTTGTTGCTATGGAGCATCATTTATCATGGACCCAGAGTCCGCCGTGCTGTTGTCCCTTTTCTTTTTCTATTTTTGGAGCTGAGGGTAAGGGTATTTGGACTAGGCCAAGCGCATAATCAACACATCGAGTTCATCATCATTTGATATGCCGTTTGCCTTCACTCTTCTATTTAGTGTCTCGGTTTTTTCCCCCTTTTGGCGGACAGCACGTGCCGTACATTAGGCAAACGGATTGTAGTTTAAATTCTACAAAAAAAAAAAGAAATAAAAAAGTGCCAGAGAATTGTGCCAAGAAAAATTTCAACTCTGTGTCCAACCGTGCGTATACGCAACGGCTTGGCCCATAATTGAAAACAGTGGATCTGTGGCAAATATATTTGAAATTGGGGCATGAATCAGCGAGGCTTGAACTAAAATAAAGTGTTTGAATGATCTTTTGACGAGAGCTTTAGGCTAGCCAAAAAACTCTCTTAATAATTTTGCTATTTTATTTCGATTTACTTTCATTTTATAACTCTCGCCTCACTGTACTCGAAACCCCGCTAAGAATTAGTTATGCATAACTTACAGTCCATAAAAGTAATAAAAGAAAAATTAATATCTCATTTACATTTCGTAATGTCTGTCTGCAATGTGCCAGAGATTTGACCCCATTTTTTCAGCAAAAAGCCCGCTCGACTCATTTAATGGCGAGGCAAGTCGCCAAGCCTTTGACTGTCGCTCATTTCTGTGTTTTTAATTTTCAGCTTGCTTCATGGAACTAAATCATCTTCATGTACTGTACGTGTAGTTCTGCCTTTCGCATCCCACAGAATGTCAGCTTCATTGCTGGAGGCAGCAGGTTAAGCATTTCTACTTGAACTTCCAAGTGTTGACGTTACATGATGATGCTGAGGTGTTTGTTGGGCAACTGCCTTTGACATGTTTGTGTGTACCATGTGGCATGGTTTTTGTCTGGAGCCCGAGGCCAACGTTGGGCATGTTTTGCTTGGTTTGCTTTTTTCTCTCTCTTTCTTCCTTCGTCTAGCAACTGCGTTTGCGACAAACAAAAGTGCAATGCTTAGATATGCTTTTGTATAGAACGAAACTGAATGCTACAAGGAAGTGAATTTAAGTGGACCATAAATTTAAGTGTATTAAGAACAGAAAACTGGTACCTAAAAAGAGAAATGGAAAAAACTTTTGATGAACAGAAACCAATTAAATGTGGCAGAGAAAAGGAAGCTAAAATGGAAATAAAAAATGTTAAGGGATGGCAAAAACACCTGAAAGTGGGAAAAAATGTTGACCGAAGTAAAATTAAGATAATAGACCAAAATTGCACTAGATAAGAATTGTAATGAAGATGAAGGTGAAACTCAAGAATTTCCCCTTCGTGGCTTTCGAAAGGTAAACGAAGGTTTTTGCGGTTTGCAGAATTCTTAGTGGAATTACACTCAAAAAATCTGTGGGTAAATTTAACCCATGATTTCGGTTAAAAGTAAACTTTAACGTAAAGAGAATTATTGCCATAGTAAAACAAACCGAAAATATCATTTAGAAATGCTCCAACCCATAAAAGTAGTAATATTTACCAATGTTTATTTGTGTATGTGAATTTTACCAGAAAAACAATAATACCTTGCGGTAAATATAGCGAAAAATATATAATATAAATTGTTTTAAGCTCATCTTCCTCCCAGAACTGAAAAAGGAGTTATTTGAAATGTTTTTGCTAACTATGAGGGGATTCGATCCACGAAATCGAGCCCTTGAACTGTACAGGATTGAAAGGATGGCTAAACACAATACACCAGGGCTCGCTCTAACCGCAACGCATATAAGATATTTTTTGAATTAAATCTAGCAGAAAACATCCTCAATTTATTATTTTTGTTGCTAGACTTGCCGTCGGTAAAGTTGTTTCTTGCAATAACAAAAAAAAAAACGAGAGCGTAAGTTAAAGTCGGCTCTAACCGACTTCGATATACCCGTTACTCATGAAAAAACATGTTTAACAGTGTTCCTGCGTTCCTGTGGGTGACCATCCAAAAAGTATGCAACATTATTTTTAGGGTGGTAGCGAGGGGGGTTTGGTTTACTTTTCTGCTCATAACTTGAGAACCGTTCATCCGATCTTTATCATTTCTTCGGCAAATCTATTCATTTTGCTAATTACTAACTAGGAGATATAACATTTTTTCCTAATTGCGGAGGCGGGAGGGGGCGTGGCCAAAAATTGAAACAAACTTTATCTGCGTGCAGATAAAAGAAGCATTTGTCCCATACATGTCAAACCTCTATCTCTTACCATCTCTGAGATCTAGGTGTTCATACAGACGGACGGACGGAAGGACGGACGGACGGACGGACGGACAGACGGACATGTCTATATCGACTCGGCTGTTGATGCTGATCAAGAATATATACTTTAAATGGTCGGAAATGATTCCTTCTGCCTGTTACATACATTTGCACGACTTTAGTATACCCTTTTTACTCTACGAGTAACGGGTATAAACATTTCAGAAATCATACAATTGAAGCAGTTTAATGAACTATATACTCAAAGAAAAAATCAAGAAATTCACTCTTAAGTCAAGAGCATTCGTACTCAAAAGTAAGGTATGAGTGAATATTCTTGATGCAAGAATGAATTCTTGATCCCGATATTTTCGATTCAAGATTTGCTGAGCTTGATCCAAGTACGAATACTTATAAAAATAAAGGACATAAAAAAAGGGTTTTACACCATTTTGGTTGTCCCCACCCAACTCCCCATCAATTACCATTTTTCTAAGTTCAATTTTCGTACTTAATCCAAGAATTTTCCGTTTCAAAACTTCAGTAAGCCAGACAATTCTGGATTGAGTGCGGAATGATTCAAGAGCGTTTTGCAAAACCCCTAAATTCTTGGTTTTGAAGATCGATTTGGGGATTTATATAAAGTACATTTAGAGCTGAAAATGAGCACACTCAGAAAAAAACGGCCAGGATAGTTCTAGACCGATTGGGATACAATTTATGCCGTTTTGTACTTGAAATTTCAAGTATGTTTTGTCTTGAATTAACTTAAATCAAGTACGAAACATACTAGAATAGAAAAACGACTGTTAAAATTATTCAAACGAGAACAAACGTTCTTGAATCAAGTACATTTTGTACTTACAGTTAGCCTTAAAATTTAAGAAAGATCGTACTTAGTTCAAGTACAAAATATCTTGGCTTTAGTACAGAATGGACTTACTTCTTGAAATTCCCTCCTGGTTATAACACTTTGGTTATGGAGTTTGGGTAGATTTCCGACCTACAGGTTAATTCATTTCCTTTGGAATTTGATATTATATAGAGACCTTTATAGGCTTAGACCAAGAACATTTTGCACTAATATTTTGAAGTATTATTTTGCTTCAAAAATGGTTTGGGGTTGACTTTTTGGCTAAGAGCTATTTATACTTAAAGTAAGAGCTCGTTATTGCATTAAGGCCCATACGGACATCCGAAGTACGTTATTAAGCCAACTTCCCCTTTAGTTTCGTCGCCGTGGAACGTAAGAGCAGTGTGCCCAGTTTTTGGTGAGTTGTTAATTTAATTTAATGGGCGGTGGGACTGTATTTTGTTTTGCTGCCAAGTCTATTTTCTGTTAAATCTCTTTAATTTCTCATCAAGCTTTGTTCCCAAAATTTAACTCCGAATGCTTGGGGTGGTAAACATCACAAATGACATCCCGCTCTTTCATCGCCAAAATGAAAAACATTTTTTCGTCATGGGAAAACAATTCCAAACTCTTTCGCATTTTATATTTCTTTTTCAAATTAACTTTAGAGAAAATCACTTCAGCTGGTCGATGCAGGTAAAGGCAGAGTGACATTCACAATGCTGCGTCTGCAGCTTAAAGGCCCACAGCCGTCTGCTGTTAAGCGTAACATTGACTGTTAAGTGTAGCATTCAACTTCGCATCTCCTTTTTTGGAAAAAGTTCAAGTGGCGAATCCTAACTTCTGCTTCTTTTTCCTCAATTTTGGTAAAAACTTCTCGTTATTTCTGATGTCCGTCTGGGCCTTTAAGATAAAAATGATCTTAATCTTACATCAAAATTTTATTTTCTTGAATCAATGATTTAAATTCTGTTATTAAATTTTCGGAGTTTTAGAACGATTTGAACGAAAAGTAAGAATTTTCAAGAGCAATTCGTTGTTACCAAATTGTATCAATAGAGTTTTTAAGACCAAATCGTTTGTTTTATTTTAATATAATATTTTAATATAATCGTTAGTTATTTTTAATAATTTGTTTAAGTTTTGAAGCAAATTCAAAAGGCCATGATTGCAGATGTTGCAGGACTTTAAAGACTACCGCGGGATCAGTCTCCTCCCCATCGCATATAAGGTTCTGTCCCGCATTATTTGTGAACGTCTAAAGCCGTTTATTGATACACTGATTGGACCTTATCAGGACCTTTAGACCAGATTTTCACACGACGACAAATCCTGGAGAAGACCTATGAAAGAGGCATCCAAACACACCATCTTTTTGTTGATTATAAATCAGCCTTCGACACAACGATAAGGTCAAGCTTCTTCAAAGCCCTGTCTACTTTAGGTATTCCAGCAAAGTACGTTCGACTTTGCATGATGACGTTGAGAAGTACGCAAAGCTCCGTCAAAATAGGAAATAACCTCTCCGAACCATTTGATACCAAAAGAGGTTTTAGGCAGGGCGATACCTTACCGTGTGACTTTTTTAATCTACTGATGGAAGATATACTGCGCAAGTGCCGACATGCCAACAGAACCGGCGGATTTATCCATAAAAATCTAATGCTACTTGCAAATGCCGATGATATTGACATTATTGGCAAAACTACACGGGCAGTAAGCAAGGTTTTTTCAGAGATTGAGAAGGAGTCTAGAATAATGGGTTTAGCGGTAAATGAGGACAAGACAAAGTACCTAGTATTCGGGGACAGAAAGTCATTGCGACTGGGACAATCTGTTACAATAGAGAAGTACAACTTTAATGTTGTGGAGGATTTCGTCTACCTCGGAACAATGATAACCAGCAAGAACAACATCAGTCTGGAAGTCCGACAAAGAGAGGCTAAGTAGGAAGTTCAAGAGCAAAGACCTCAAGCGAAGAACAAAAATAGCCCTGTACAAGTCGCTTATCATCCCAGTCCTGCAATATGGCGCAGAAGCATGGACAATGACAGCAGCGGATGAAGCGGCGATTGGCGTGTTTGAGCGAAAAATTCTCCGGAGGAAGTCCTCCGGGTCCATAAGTATGGACCTTTAAAAGTCGGCAATGATTTCCGCATTCGAAGAAACGACGAACTGTATGAGCTCTATGGGGACACCAGTCTGGTCAAGCGCTTAAAGCAGCAGCGGCTACGCTGGCTAGGACATGTCGCCCGGATGAAGGAAGAAGCCCCAGCAAAAAAGGCGTATAAATCGAAGGCGGTTGACTATGGAGGCGGCAAGGTGGGAAGACCATCACTAAGATGGGAAGACCAGGTGCAGGGAAGACATTGCCGAGCTTGGTGTGACCAACTGGTAACAGCTCGCACAGAACAGAAGCGAATGGAGAGCGTTAATCGCAGAAGCCCAGACCGTCGAACGGTTGTAATGGCCATTAAAGAAGAAGAAGAAGGACTTTAAAGACAAATTATATTAGTTTGATCAAATGTGACCGAATAGTTTTGTAATTTAGCCTGTTAAGCGTGGTTTTCTTTAAAACTTTAGCAAATTATTTGCCGGTGAGACCTTAGCTTAAGGGCCAAATCAATATTTTCAAGTGCCTTTTTACAAAAAAACGGTTAACATTTTAGTAAAATTACTCATATGCAATGTGGGATCATATGCAAGGGCATGCGTGGTTTGGCTTAACTCATCAAACCCTTAGGTTTTTAACTCGGTCTACTTTATGCCAAACAATTTGGCTCTCTAGTCCTGTGTGCACTCCTAGAAATAGTGGAGTTCTCATGCCACACACGAGGCATCCTTTATTTTTTATGAAACTAAAAACCAAATTTAATTAAAATTTGGTTAAAGTATGTGGCAGTTCATATGAAAACCACTTTAATTGTAGAAAGTCGACTTACCGACCTCTGTCTCTATCTCTCGCACTTATTCCACGTCCGCCTAGTGGATACACATACATACATAATCTCAAAGCAAACATAAAGGCGTTGTGACAACAACAATTATATTAATAAATTAACAAACAGCACAAAAAAAACACAAAACAAAGAGTCCAGATTAATATGGCTGTCAACGCGACAAAAAAACCCACTGAAAGGGAAACGGGTTAAATTGAATATTTTATTTTGATTCTGGCAAGCGCGTTTTGCATTAAGTGCTTATCCCGCAGGAATATAAATGACGTCATTTAAATGTTGTACACGAATAAGAAGCAGCAGAAAGAACAGTTAAATTGGGTGAAATAATTGCACACAATAATTTATAAAAAAAAAAAAAAACAGAAAGAGTAAGCTGAAACAGCGACGACAGCAAATAAAATAAAATTAAGTGGCAAGCAAACGGATTGCATTGCATTAATGAAACAATTAAAAAGTTTTCGGCTAATGAAGCCTTAGCCAGCAAAATTGAAGGGGCTGTTGGGCTTTGCTTGAGGTTTCAGAGACATATGTACCAAGTCCAAGTGAGTTTGTTTTTGGTGACAAATGCAGTGTCATTAATGTGAGCATTAGGCATTTATGTTTTTACTTGTTGGCTAATTTTTTATATGAGAAGTTGAAATTTCTTGCCCACACTGACCAAACGCAAATCAAATCAAATTAATTAAATGCAAGTAGAATTGATTGCTTTTACCATTGTCCACCTTTACGAGCTGCTGAAACTAATCCAGCTCACAAAATATCACGACAACCTTGGCAAAGGCTTAGCCCTTAGTACCCATTTGTGTATGTTTGGAGCTGTCAGCGATGTTGCCTGTCGCACGCATACAAATCAAAGTTGGTTCCCAAAGCCTAATGAAGCAATTTTGTCCAACGGACATCAGAACAGGGCTTCCACCAGCTAATTATGTATGTAGCGGGGCAAGCCGAAAAGTATGCTATACCCCAAAAGCCGCTTTAATTGGCGCACGCACACAATTACACAAAGTATGTGTGACATTAAGCGCGATTTTGATGTGGAAACTGTCGCTTTAATCATAAGCCAGGTGGCCTTTTTACAATTAAGTGAAAAGTGCTCATTTTCTGAACAGATTTATTGAATGGATTTTCTTTAAATTGTGTTTCCAAACTTTTGGTGCAACTCAATTTTCAGCATGCGCTGGCGTAATTAATTATTTTGCATCACTAAGTTGTACCATTTCCATGCCCGTCGCATATATACGACAATCCCGATCCCCGACAGCCATCTTTTTGCATAATTCAACAACTGCCAGGCAGGTCACGTAGGCAACGCAAACGGCGTGATTAGGGTTTTTGGCTCAGACCAGAAAGTGCGACCAAAGATTCGGGCCGGGCTAACGAAAACCGCAACATGTGTGTGGCCTGCGGTGGCAGCTCGCGCTGCTGTGCGCCGTCTGGCATCATTAAATACCCCAAAATCAAAGTTGGTTTGTTTGTTTGTTTGTAACACAGTTTGTGTGCAAATTTCGGGCAATTTTAATTGTTTACGCTTATTGATATTTGCCGCTGTGGTGGAGAGAGGCGACAACTATAATTTTCAATTATGCAAATTTTAATTATAATTAAAAAATTAAAATGCATTGCGCGACAAATATCTAATCAAGAATTTTAATAAGCGTAAAAGCCTTAATAAAAACGAAGACATTTGCATAGGAATGAAATTTCTTAAAAACCCTAGGGACTGATTGAAAGATGAATTTTTATTGGTAGAGCTTAATAGCATTTGTTTCGTAAATAAATAAATCGGTTTTAGGTCCATCGAGAACTTTATGAGTAAGTTTTCAACAATTTGATATAATAGGCAAATGGTTCTGGTTGAATCGACGTTTTAGGTGCCACATTGCAGATTAGGCGAAGTACTCCACCACCTGCGGCCACAAAAAAGATCCAAGTCCGACGATTGAAAATGTATGCAGCTCATCCTTTCGACATACAGAATCGCTGTCGTCCACATTTCTTAGGGCAGGGCAAAAGTTCGTCATTATCATTTAAGCTTTTAGTTGTGAAGCTAATCAGAGCTAACGATAAAATTTATTTTAAAATAATAGTCAATATTTACAGATTATATGGCTTAAGTGCGGGTTTTGGCAGATTGCTGTGTTATCTGTATCAAAGCGGCCTCGCTTTTTTTGCTGCTTTTTTTGTTTGTGTAACTATGCTTTTTGTGCCATTTTTTGTGATTATCGTCTTCGCCAGTTATTGAGATTGCTTCTTTGTTCCTTTTGTGCAATAAATATTTTTAATGTTTTGTTGCGATTTAATTGATATTATTGTGTTATGTTAACATTTTGTATTATTTTAATTTCTGTTGTAGGGGCTTCTTGGGAATGCTAATTTAGGCGCATATACATATTTATTTGAAAATTGGTACTCCAAGACCGGTACAAATGCAGAGAAGATAAAAAAATTGTGTGATATTTTGAAATTGAAGATCAAGAGCGATTTGAAACTGAAAATTTGAAACAAATGGAAAAACTCGTTTACTATTGCTACAAGAGAATTTCAACAATTTGGCGAGAATGCAGTCGACACAGAGCAACAGTTTTGGAAAAGCATTCTGATTGGCTTGCGAAGAACGAAGCGGTTTTATTGGATTGTAATGATATCTATATCTACAAATTTCATAAGACAAGTTTTTCCAAGTGCTCAAGACGAACAAAGAGAAGACGGATAGTTGAGATAGCCGAAATCGACGGGTCATCTGCTGATTATTTGCGTGTGGCTACTGAACAATCATTTAGGACAACTTCGGCTGCAAGCACCAATGAGGTTATTTCGCTTATGATGGAAACGAATTTAATTAATTTTAATCAGAGCATTCGTGAACAGTAAAATTTCTATTGATCTTTTTCCCAGCTACAATAACATTTTTAAAGAGAAAGAGAAAAAATATACAGAAAATATAACTGTAAGTGAACCACACGCTGAAGTAGAGCTTTAAAATTTATTGGATCACACCACAAATCGTATTATCGAGTTGCAGGATAATGTAATAAATGATGTCTTGTGTCGTCCAGTAAACCTCCTCAAGCTTATAGGAAAATGGGGTTTCGACAGAAGTTTAGGTTTCAGCGAATACAAGCAGAAAGTAGAGAGCAATGATTTGGAAGACAGCCACTTGTTTGTCACATCGGATGTTCCACTTAACTTATTAACAACCGAAGATGGTTCGAACAGCTAAAAAATAATCTGGAAAAATTCACGACCATCTTTCACTCGATATTGTCGTCCTATTTGATTTCAATATAAAAAAGAATCAACTCAACTAATCATCGATGAAGAAAAATATTTTAAGAATAAAATACAGATGCTTGTCCCGTCTAAAATTGTTTTTGGCGATAAATCATTAAGTATTGATCATATTTTGCAACTGACTATGATGGATGGAAAAGTTTGTAACGCCTTAACCCAAACTTTGTCTTCAAAGTGATATATATGCAATGCGAAACCCTTAGACATGACCGATATAGAGAAATGCTTGCATCTCTTAGGACCTCTTCATGCGTAAAGATGATTGTTCGAATATTTCTTAGGCTGCCTTCACACTGTTCGACGCATGACCCATGACATCAAGTAGGCCCGCAATTCCCCATGAAATTCTATGAATTTGACAAGCTATTCAAATTTAAAACAGAACAAAAAGCAGGACTACTAGACTATCATGTGTCATGTGTCGAACAGTGTGAAGGCAGCCTTACATTTGGCATACAAACTTGAACTAAAGGTCTGGCAAATTCGATCCTTGGAAGGAAAAGCCCAGTTTATTAAAAGGGAAAAAAAACTCAAACGGAATTTCGATTAAAAATGGGATTGATAGTCGACATGCAAATATCTGGCGGGAGCGGAATATCAAATGATGGGAACACTGCCAGAGAATTTTTCAATAATGCTGCATTTTCCGCTCAAATAACAGGCATAAATAGAGATTTTATTAAAAGATGTGCCACGTTATTGCAAACCCTCTCTTTAGGTTACAATATTAATGTTGAAAAATTTAAGAACTTTGCACTCAATATAGCTGAAGAACTAACCACTACATATTCCTGGCATAACCTTCCACCTACCGTTCATAAAATTTTAATTCACGGTCCAGCAATCATCGAAAATGCTCTTGTATCGATAGGGGAGTTGTCTGAGAAGGCCGCTGAGTCCAGAAAGAAGGATATAAAAAAATTTCGGTTGCAGCATACACGTAAAACTTCTCGTGTGGCAGCAAATACAGATTTATTTAATCGTCTACTCCTTACATTGGATCCGTTTATAACGGGACAGCGAAAGTTGCCACCAAAGCATAAATCAGTTTTAAATAAATCTGTATGTGATTTGTCGGAATAAGAATAAGAAACACATTTAAACTCATTTTAAAGTTGAAGGTTTTTGAGCAACTGACTTATCTCTTTGAAGACTTGTAACGGAAATAATATTTTTGACATATTTTGGAAGAAAATATTCAATTAGCTTCCATAAAAATTACACATAATAATAATTTGAAAAGTAAAAATAAATCTACTCCCCCTTCTTTAAAAGTCAAGCTGCGCAGTCCACACTCTCGCCCTTATATGTGAAATCCTTTTGTGCTGTCTATTTATTTTCCCCCGAAAAAAACTCTAATATTTTACCCATCTATTTGCCATTTTCATTTATTTGGCAGCATAAGTTTTTTGCTTGCCATAACGCGAAATTTGTTTGCCCTGCCAAAAACTAAGAGCTCCGCCATCAACAAATTTGAGTGAATGACTGCAGTGGAAATGCAAACTGCCATTCAAATAATGTGTGCGGAAAAAAGCATTGCCTACTTTTCAGCTGAAGTGTTGCGGTGGCTGCTGTGCAAATGGTTCAAGTCATTTATTTCAAACAAATCATTTGCCAAAGCCACAAAACAGCACTAACAAGTTAAAGTTAGAATTGCCCATGTTAAAGCCAAAGGCAATTTTTCAAAAAGGAAAACGAGGGGAGAAAAGAAAAACTTTGACTGACGTTTGTCGTTGTCGTGCGAGATAAACTTGGTTCGATGCTCAAAGTTATTGAGGCGCAAACAGTTGGCCTGGCTTAACTCCCTCCCACAAACAAAGACGCACACACACAAACGCACACCCACGTACGCATACAGAGGCAAGCAAATGTATGCAGACATAATAAGACTGGCAGCCTTTTGTTAAACAACTCACGCCCCTCCTCAAGCCTTGCTACCACCATTCCAGAGTTTTCCTGTTGTATGATAAACTTTTCTAATTGTCAGTTTCAGCAAGTGACAAACGACAGAAATTATGTTATCTTATCCAAAGTTGGTGCCACTTTTACTGCTGGTAGCAAAAAGTTTCGTGCAAAATTTAAGAAAATTATCCTTAAGCATGTTGTTGTTATTTGTGTTGCTTTGTGCTATTTTACTTATTAACATTACAAAGCGCATGTGTTCGTGATGCCTTTTGGCAAACGGAAAAAAGAGAAGAGGAATTGAGTTATGCCAAATTGACTTTCGCCAGCGGCAACAACAACAACAACAAAAGCCCAAATGAAACCGAAACAGAAACAGTTTATTAAAATGCAGACAGTCGCCGTTTTGTTTTACTTCACTTAGGGCCAAAGCTAAGTGACAGCTGCTTTGGCTCTCAGGCCTAGTTTTGGTTTGCCGAAAAGTATCATTTACAATTTTTTCGAGTCTCTCGCTCTGCCCAGGGTTGACATGAAAAATGTTTTTTGATTGATAACCAACGCCGACAATGTTTATTTAATAAATGAAATGGAATTTATGCACAAAACATTTTCAGAGAGGCTTTTGTTTCACAGCGTGTATAGTGGGTATAGAGTGTCCTTTGAAAGGCTTTCAAGTTGGCTAAGCATTAGCTAGAAGCAAGTGTTCCTGGAATGGTTTTGGGTTTTCAGTATGCATAAAAGAATTTATAATTAACTGCCAGATGCTAGAACTTTTATTATGGAGGAAAGAGAGGAAGTTTTGAACTATTTTATATTTAATGATCAACCTTAAATCAACCACAAAAACTTACCTAACCTCGTCTCTTTTCAATCTATAAAATCTCACAATTTAATTTTATTAGCCAACCTGGCTAACGATTTGTAAAGCTTTTTATATAATTGGATTGCCTCGTTTATGTGCTCCTTAAGCCTGCATATGCTGCAGTTAATCATCTTGAAATGGAGCGGATACGGATGCTCACTCACACACACACACACACAGAGGCAGACATATGCTTGTCGTTTCCTGCAGCGAGCTGAATGCTCTTCTCTTTTTTTTGGACAAATTAAAAATTTAATTCGTAATTGTACAAGCAGATAAACAGCTTTCAGGTAAATGAACGAAATCAAGCTGTGTGCGTTTGAAAGTCCTTGCGAAGGACACAAAAGTCGGGCAGAGTTTGGCTTGTAGTGCGTTTCCTAGCTGCTTTCTGTTTCTGTTTATTTGTTGTTTATCCATTTGCTTCGGCAACAGGAAGTTCCTCCTTAACTGTGTCGCTGTGCTGTGTTTGCTTTTCCGGTTTGTTTAAGTTGCACGCGCTGCTCACGCTGAAGAGTGCAAGCGTTTTGAGTTTAAATTGCTTGGATTTTGTCATGATGGCGATGATGATGATGATGCCACTGGAAAGGAGTGCCGCCCCCTACCGGGCACTTTTTTTCACTTTGGCGCTGATTGAATTATTCCGCTTCACGCCATAAAGAGCCCCATACAGAAATTGTTGTTGTTACTGCCACTGGCAGCAGGAAGAAGTTTATTTTATATTATTACTACTTCAGTTATGTGCAGCTACGTGCGACCTTTGCCTTTCATTTTTGACAGCGAAACGAAAGGGTGGTGATGGGCGGGTTAAGAAAGGAGACGGGGGGTTTGATATGCTTTTCCTTTGCATTCAAATTGTACGCTTAAAAGCTTAACTGTTATTTAGGGAAGAGATTTTCGAATGAAAGTGCTGCTTCTGCTGGTGGGGATTTACATTTTTAGGAATTTAATTTTTATACTCTAGATAGGTACACAGGGTGTATTAAGTTTGTGCAAAGGGAAAGGCAAGTCTTGAGCAAAAGAAAGTTCTAGCACCCCAATTCAAACTGATCGTACAGTAAATAACAGTCAGCCTTGAGCGACTTTTAACTTGCTTAAGTTTTCTCAGTTGGAAATAAATATGATAAAACACAAAACTTTGAAAAAAGTATTCAATTTTTCATAGCTGAAGTCAAAATATTGTCTGTATAGCTTTTTCCAAATCTCCCTGGTTCTTCAACCCATAGATTGCTCAAACTTTGTTCATATCACAGAGCAAACTCCATTCAGCTGCTTGAGTACAAATTGCTCTGGTTCTTTCGAGTTCTAAACGACTGCCATGGGAACTGTCTTACTTAAGTAGACTTATGGTACTAGAGTTTTGCTTTTAAAAACAAACTTAAGCAACAATAACCTGTTATATACATTTGGGGTTTTATCTTACTTTTTGTATGCAGATTCCTGTTCAAAAGAAATGTGATAAATAAAGTGATTGGGCATATTTTACGCCAAGGGAAAAGTATCATCCTTAGTCTAGGTATGTCCATTAGAGCGGTCCCCAAACCGGCAAAATGGAAAAAAGGAGGTCTCAGCATTCCCAAAGTTAATTTTTGTTGTATAATTAATAATTGTGAAAATTAAAAAATTGTATTTTTATTTTAAATAGGCGCGATAGGGTCTCAAAGTTTTAAAAATATTAATCATACGACACGTTCACCAAATACAAATTTTTACAAACGAACTTATTAGTTCATTTCAATTGCTGTCATTGTTTGAAATTCAAAAAGGGATCTACATTTGTAGAAATCAAATATTTTTCAAATTTCAATAGTTTAAAAATAAAATCATCGCCGACTATTCATAAATGAAAAAAATTTATGATAATAGGCAACACTGCGTATGAGTTATTTACAAAAACTTTAGACGCCATTCGCGCCCGTTAAAACTCGACTTTTTTATCTTTTGTTTTAATTAACGCTTATTCTACATGAAAAAGTAACAGATAGGGGCATGACCTTAAAAATTTCATATACATGGGGACCGCTCTAATGTCCATACCTACGTCAAACCTTAGGACTGTTTTGATATTATTTAGTTCTGTTATAGAACATTTTTAGTTTGGGCTTAATGGACTTAAACAATCCAAAGTCGATCTCGAAATGAAAATTTTCTGCTCATATAACGATTTCGATGATCTCAAAAGCTAACACAGTACGGATTTTCCAAATCTGAACACAAAAATCTCTTTTTAGTTGCGTCATTGGGCTGTAAAATCGTTTAAGGGTACAGTACACCTTCAGAAAATTTATTTATTATTTTTTGCTTAAACGTTGTTATAGGATCCTTCATCGACCCTCGTATTATAAGAAATTCTTAGTTTTTTCACTTTTTCGGTCAAAACTTTATAAATATTTATAAAATCTTCGCAATTTTGGAAAAAAAAATTTCTTCAAAAAAATTGTTAAATGGAAATTTTTGGAGATTTTTACTTTTTACCATGTCTTGACGCACTTTGACCCACATTTCTAGAGAACTGTTTAACCGATTTTGATAATTTTTGTTTCGGTGAAAGCCTACACCCAAATGCACCAAATCCAATTTCTATATTTAACTGCGATTATCTCGGAATCACTTTTTCCAAAATGGTTGTAAAAATTTTAAGAGTATCTGTTGACCGATTTTAATTTTTTTTTTTTACATTACTCATAATACTCACAATTCTGGTTTAAACTAGGATATTTTTGATCGGTCAACAAATAACAGTGGGAAAAAAGTAGATTTTTGAAGTTTTGACTTTAAAACACCATAACTTCGCTATTTATTGACCGATCCAAAGTATCTTAGTTCACACCAGAATTGCATTAATTCTAAACAAAATCCCGTGTTCAGTTTTAAATTCAGATCATTCATTCTTTCTCAAAAAATTTTTGCAACCATGGGCCTTTGTTTTAAATTTTTGGGTTAACTTTGAACAAAAATTAAACAACAACAAAAACTACTGAATTAAATTTAAACGATTACCGCTTCTTAATATCTCTTATAGTTTTTGTGTAATTGAATTCGAGGTTCAGACCAGAATCACATGTAGATTGATTATAACCCCGTTTTTACTTTTCATTTCAGACTTTCTGGAGACCTGGAATCATGGCCGCCAGCACTATACCTTTTTTTTTTGGACTCCCACTTTGACGGCCGAGAACTTTTGGAACAGCCCTCGCATCGAAGCAGAAAAAATTTGGTTGTTTACTTTAGTCTGTTTGTAACATAATAAAAAAAAAAACAAAATTGGAAAAACTCTTTGCGTTTTCATATAAGATTTTTTTTAAAAAAGGTTTATAAAACAGCCTCGACATGGAGAATACCCCCTAAAATCTTCATAAAATTTATATCATATAACTAAAAAAATTTAGCTAACAAAGTTGTTTGTTTTACATTTATTGAATTATTTTGTTTCATCCTTTTTTTGCCCATTAGGGCAATCGTTTTCATTCAGTTGAATTAAATGCAGAATAATTTTCTTGTTACAATTTTCGAAAGCGAAGCTAACACTAAGTGCTCAGACTTAGCGGCTAAATAAAAATTCACAAATTTGATCAGTCGCTTAGACAATGTTCATAAGAAATTGCAAAACGGCCAACAAGCAATAATTTTGCCTGTGGGCAACGTTGGAGCTGAAAGGGTTAATTGTGCAACAAAATTCAACTTTTTATCTAGACTGGGATTGGGACCAATGAATTGTGAAACTAGAAACATCAGGTGGCAACACCTCATACCCAGTTATTCTTGATCACGTCAAGTTCGAAGGGAAATTGTAGTACCAAATATCGTCAGCAGGGCTTAATCCCGAAACGAATTTGGGTTCCGGTTTCAGTACCGGTACGTCCCGAAATGAATGTTTCGGTTAAAGGTTCTTTATCGGTTTTCAATTAATTTCGGTTTCCGGTTTCGGTTCCGGTACCCGGATTTTTATTTCGGTATACCGGTACGTACCGGTACTCACCGATATAAGTACTACTTATTTTTAATACTGAAAAAAAAACAAAATTCTAATAAATATGTACCCGACGTTCGTTGCTACGCCGCTCACAAAGCGAAGGAGTGAAGCATACCTTACAATTACCATCTATTTAATCTTTATCTAGCAAAATTCACCATTTGTTTATTTACCCGTCTTCATAAGAATCAAAATCGTTATAAAATTTTGCAAATCTTGCGATTTTTTGGTCCGTTTGATCAACACGTCTCATTAACTCATATAAGAATTTTTGCAAATTTATACTTTTCTGAACTCATGTAATTTTGTAAATTTCCGATTTTTGAGACAGTTCGGTCTACACCACATATTTTTACCCTCTACTATTGCAGTCTAACAAATCTTCATAAAAATTTTGGGAATAAGAAAATTTAGCATTTATTTTAGTTGTTTCATTGTTTTTTTTGTGTTTCATTGTTTGATCTACACCTTCTGTTTACCCGTCATTGCCATTTCCAAACTTTGCAATATTTTGGACTGTTCAATCTTTTGTTTTTTTTGTCTACATACATAAGATGAAGAACTTTATAAGGTCGGAAATGATTCTTCTCACTTACATAATTTTGCACACTTCTAACATAATTAGGCACAGCGTATAAAAAAAAAACCGGAACCGTACCGGTACCAAAGTTTCGGTTTCGTTCCGGTTTTATCGGTTTAAATAATAACGGTAAACGGTATTCGGTTCTTAAAAAAAATTTTGTATCGGTTCAGGTTCCGGTTCCGGTACGCGATTTGAAACGGTTTATTTCGGTTAACGGTTCCTGTTCTGGTTCCGGTATTGAGCCCTGATCGTCAGTAATTAGTTTTCTATCCGAGCAAAACCAAGTTTTTCCAGCTCTCATCATCTATTCATTCAATACGTCTAGTATTTCGAAAATATCTATGGCGGTTTTGATTTAAAACTGGACTCATTCCTATTAAATGTAAAATGGTTTCAACTTTATTCATGTCATATATGGAACAGTTTCGATTGTGGCACCCAATAAAGTGTATAAGACTGCAACTGGACTTGAAAATTCACATTATTAAGGTACTATTAAAGTTGTCATTAAAATAACTTCTTTCAATGCTATGGTCGTGAATTTTATAGACTCTGGAAGAGTTTAAAAAAAGTCAATATTACCTGAACTTGGGAAACAATCAACCCTGAACAATCTGCACAAAGTACAAAGAAGTGCAAAAATTTGTATTAGCGGCGCTCTCCGAACGACACCAACGGAAGCGCTCAATACTATTCTTCACCTTCTACCACTAGACCTCGTAGCTAAGCAAATGGCTAACACAACAACCTTAAACTACGAGAATCCGATACCTGGAATAGGGGCAATTCGGGACAGGCTACCATACTCGAAGACCAAACGGGTATACCATTAAGTACATACCACAAACGACGTTCGACAAATTTTACGACGTCTACCGACGACGACGACAACCTGCCCCACAGCCAAGCTAACGCCATTAACATCTACACTGATGGTTCTAAGATCGACAAAAAAGTAGGAGGGGGAGTTTTCTCTCCCAACCTAGATTTAAACTTATCGTTCCGCCTTCCTGACCACTGTAGTGTGTACCAAGCAGAGGTGGTAGCCATCCAGGAAGCTGCCACCTACCTTAGCACACTCGCGGTCAAGGAACGAAATGTATTTATATACTCAGATAGTCAAGCCGCCCTTAAAGCACTTGACTCACACACCAACAATGCTAAAACACTAACTAAATGTCGCTTATCTCTCAACGAGATCGCACGACAATTTAGTATACACCGGATATGGGTACCTGGACACCGCAACATAGAAGGTAACGAGTCTGCGGACAAACTGGCCAAAATAGGAACCACCATCGAGCTCCTTTAAGAGAGGAGCACGATAGGAATGCCTACGGCTACATATAAACTACATAAAAAAGCAGAAACACTTCGTCTCGCTACGGACCGGTGGAAAAACCTTTCTTCCTGTGCAGTAGCGAGGCTTACGTGGCCAACATTCGACCATGACTTTTGCAGAAGTTGCGGACACGAAGAAGAGGAGGAATCGGTACAACACCTTTTGTGCCATTGCCGCGCCTTGAGTGGAAGGAGACTCAGGACACTTGGTCAACCTCTGGGCTAGAGATCCCAGTTCTACTCAAATTTATTCTGTCCACACAATGGTTCAGTAACGAGGACCAACCTCAGTATTAAAAAGGGTTAATAGGGAATAAATATGGCATCGCAATGGGCCCAAAGTGGTCTAAGTGGGCTCGTCGCTCTCAGCCATCACAACCTAACCTAACCTACCTGAACTTAAAAGTATTAAAGAATTTATTTTTCAACTTCATTTTCCAATGTATTGTCCATTGCTAATCATTACGTTCTCTTTTCTTTTTTGAAATTTTCGGATACCATTCGAAAGCGGCAATGTCTGGGCTATGCGGTCACTGCCCACTTTGGAGTGTCAAGGTATGTATTTACCGTCTGTTCAACATGGGGCCGAGCGTGTTGGAAAATAACCTTGTTACGCCTTTGCTCATATTCTGACCGTTTCTCAAACATTAATTAAGCTCGGTAGTCTCAGTTTTTATTGGTTGTGTTGAATAGTTTTTATTAAAAGAACATTTATACTCAACACTTATGTAAACATTTTGTATTTATTTTAAGTTTACTCCAATCAACAATACAAAAACTGTCACTGTAAATATGGCGCCAAATACCGCAGAAATGAGAGTTCACGTAGAAATTGTAACCTATCTCAGCTAAATCTGTGAACTTTCTTATTACTTTTCAAACAAGAAACTTTTCTTATCAACAAAGTATGATGTATAACTCTTCAGCAAAACGACACAAACTAAAAAAGTAAACCCAAATGATTAGGATTCAAAATTACGTTGGTTGCAACATTGTTCAATTCAATTTAGTACTAGTAATGACATCTTTTTTTAACTTTTTTGTAAAGGTAATAAATAGTTTTTTGGATTTTACAGTTCGTTCTCGAGATTTTTTATACATTCTGTGCTTTCTGCTAATTCTTTATCCTCTCATGAGGTTTAAAATTTGAAAAATTCTCGAAGTTCTTCTAATCTAATTTGGGGTACATAAGCAACAAACCCAAGTTCCAGTCAATTTAATTGAAAGCTGATCAAGCCCGACTGTAATATTCTCTGCACCTGCTTATTCCTTCTTCCAGTTCTTTTTAATATACTGTGTGTACCCCTGGTTCGTAGAAAGTATAAAATACAAGCAACGTTGTGGCTTGGAATAATTTAGAAACAATGCAGTATAACTAAGGAACAGTTTATGGCTCGCTCAAAACGTTATTTTAAGTCGAAAGGTGAACATTTGGAATAAGAAAAGGTACCTCCTCTATGTTCTTGACAGCAAGCATTTAAAATTCTTCGCCAGATTCGGTTCAGAGGTTAAGAAAAGTTTGGTTGGCAAATTGGTTTATAAGCTGGTTCGAATCTTAAAATGTTTTAAAATTTAACAATTCATGGTCCATTTGGATGGACCCAAAACTTCGAACCAAACCGGTCTCGATCAAGAATCGGTGGGCAGCCTTGTTTCCTATGTCAAAGTCTGCTGGAAGCATTTTGAAAGGCATTAAGGCAGTTGTGGCATTCGAAATTGAATTTCTTCTTTAAAAAAATCCTTTTAATTTTAATGATTTCATTTTATTGCCCCCAAAAAGCTTTTCAGAGCCCGCATTCTTTGCCCAAATCGCTTGGAACCATAATACATCAAAAGCTTTTGGCCACTATTCTGCATTATCATATAGTAGCCCGCTTCCCCCTGACAAAACCAATTTCCCCCTCGTTTTTTACATCCCCCCACCACCAAACAATAGCCTGTTAAATTTCCTCACGTTTTGCACGGAACTCGGCAAAGTCATAAAACCAAATCATGTCCGGACTTTGCCTAAGTAAAAGTCAAGACAGTTTTATTGATGTTCAAAATGCATGAAATTAGAATTTAAAGTGTTGGCAACCGAAATGTATCTCCTTAAGCCCTGTTCCCGTTTGCGGTTTGTCATCATCATCATCATTGTCATCGTCCTCAGCATCCTTATACCGGCTAAAAGCGAATTATGAAAGGCCAACTCAATTACTGAGACATGTGTGAGGTCATAAAAGAAATGTTAATTGAATGCCATTGCAGTGTAACCTAATAAAATGGCAATTTGTGTGCATTTTTCAGAATTTATGTGTGCGCAAATCATTTTAAAATAATTAAATTAAAAAAAAAAAAGAAAACAGAAAGGGTCACACATAGCCACATAGAAAGAGAGCGCCAAATAAAAACCATAATTCGTCTATAAAAATATCATAAAAAACGTCGGCACAAAAAAATGAAAGCTCACACACACATTCACACACACAGAAGGTTGTGTAGCCCCTAAGGGGCGGGGCACTTCTGTTTTTCATGTTGCGGCTGCTGTAAACCGAGCCACTTAATGACTTCCGCCATAAACTATTTTCGGTTCAGCTAAATTCCAACAACTTTATTGCCCAAGCGCGCAAAAAGGAGGCAAAAGCCTGTGGCACAGAAAGAACGACAAAAATTGGCAACGAGCGTACATACTGACATACAAACGTGTATACATGTACATGTGTATTATATGTATTATATAAGTATAAGAAAGAATTTTATGTTTGCACAACATAAACAACATTATTTCTTATGGACGAAACGAGTCAGGAGAGAGATCTGGTGCCAGGGCCAACCCTGAATCTCTGGCACCTACACAAGCGTGAAGTTGAACCCCAGCTGAATTAATGAGGCATATGACTTAAAGAGATATCAATCGCTGATGTTACCAACATTATTTTACTTATTTACAGCTTAAACTTTTCCCAGGAAATACAAGAAAAAGCAATAATTTTTATGGAACTTTTGGAAGAGTTGGACTGCAACCGCCCACCTCCCCTAAAGGATTTTACCAAATAATATAAACACTTTAACCATTAAATATCCCCTTTTCAATCAAAAAACTGGTTCTTTGAACTTAACTCAATTAATTAAATTTTTTTAAAGTATCTGTTTACCCTCCTCCCAAAGTTTGCTTTGGTTTTGCCAACTGGCAAATGGAAATGGAATTTCAGCCGAAAAAACACAGCCTCCGCCGGCTTAAATAAATTCAATTAAAATTGTCAGCAGGTGCAAACAATTGACATTTTCAGCGGTTAATTCAATTATCAATTTCCACTTTAGCATACTTTTCTTCATTTGGCTTGAGCAATTACACAACTGCCCTTCGAGCACACACAAAAAGCGTTTCTTAAATACACAAAAAAACACAGAAAAAAATGGAAATCAATAGTTTTGAGATACCAAAGTCCCGTCTAAGCGACCGCCATGTTCAGTCGACTGTCACCTGCACAGGCTAAAAAAATTACCTTTTCAAAATGGCTAAAAAAGTACAAAACGAAGCCTTCTGCGCCATGTTTTATTTGCATTGTCGTCGTCGTCGTCGTCAGCGTTGTCGTTGTCCGTGGTGGCCAGCGGCAAAAGCTATTTGGTGCACAAAAAATGGTAGAGTAACAAAGGGTATCCGATGCGACAGATCCAATTAGAGGGCATAATCAATCACAGTGTAGAAAGTGTAAGGCATAAGAAGAGAAACACTTTTAGAGGCAGACCTTTATATGTAATTCTATTTATCAATATATTTTTGGACTGATTTTAAATTTTTCTAGTTAAATATTGGTTATTATTCAATTATGAATCCACAATAAAAAGGGAAGGCTGTTTGCTTCTTAAAAATGGAAATTTTGTTAAACTTCCTTGACATTATTTTCGACAGCCACAACTCTATTATACTGGTCTATAATTTGTTCTACGAGGATATTAAAGCGGAAGACCTGGACAAGATTTGGTTTCAACAAGACGGCGCACGTTGGGGCGACTAGAGCAAATTCCGCGCCAAAATTGATTTTTTTTTTTTTAGATATTGAAGAAAGCTTAAATGCAACTTGAAAGATGATTAAATTTTGCGTAATAATCAAAAAAGAAAAATAGTCTAGGATATTTGCTTCTCCCACAACACGCATTTTAAGTTTACCTTTCAAACTCGATTTCAAGGAATTCATAAAATAGGGCATTTTATTGTATGTTCGCAATCGTTTTTCATGAATATGAAACTTTTATGCGGATATGTGGCGATTGGAAGTATTACTTTTGACTATTCTTAGTTCATTAGTAAAAATAAAATTTTCATAAAAAAAAATTTAATATTTTTTTTTAATTTTTGGAAAAAGGTCCAAAAAAACTACATTTTTTTGCTCATTGTTGGACATAAAGTAATCGCCCGCGCGTGATCGCTCTTTGAAATAAATTTAAAAAAAAAAGTTTTAATATTAAACTTTATTTCCTGATAAAGTTAGCGTGCCCTTTTTTGCCTTTTCTGAGAAAATTGAATTTTAGTAAGTGAAGTCATTCTCAAAATTCAAATATGGCCAGCCCTGGAACATTCGCGCGCATGTTGAATGTCATTAATCAGCTGTTCTAACTCCTGTTTTGTTTGTTTACTTTCTTGATATATGGGAGCAGATTAAATTTAAAAATTCTTTTCTATAAACTACCATGAAAAATGAAGCAGGCAGTGTTTAATTTAGTTATGTTATTGCATGACGTGAAATGCCTATAAGAAGGTGGCAAGCCAGATCGGCGAGACAAGATTGTTGGCCAGACAAAAATGGTTCAGACGATCGGCGTTTGGTTCTATTTAAATCTTTTTTAATGTTATTTTTGATTTTTTTTTATTCCTCAAAAATAATGATTAAACATGATTTTTATATATAAAACTCAGAAATAATCGTTATTTTTGGTAATATAAATAAAAATCAAAAATAATGATTATTTTCCGAGTTTTATTTTTTTGCTCAAAAGTATTACTCAAACAGCGATTACGGCTAGTGCATAAGGAATTTTATTAAGTTTGATGGATGTACCTAGTAAGGGGACCAAATTGAATAAGATCCACACTCAAGATTTCAATAAAAGGTATATTACATTGCGGTTTTCAACAAATGAATTTTTTTAATTACACATTGCTACAAATTTAACAAAATTTCAATAACATAGGGAATGACTAAGGTACTTGAGCAAGTCGCGTAGGCTCCCACATTTTGGTTTCATCGGGGACCCCCAAAATAAGATTGGGCCAAAAACGTTTATTGCTCATTTGGCTCACTTAATTTAAAATAACTCTGAATGACCACCTTGGAACCCGGGAAGCTAACTTCGTCTGAATGGATTGAAATTAAGAACCTTGTCAAGACATTAGAGCCTGCTATATGCGACTCAAAATTGCAAAATGCCCAGTTGTACATGGGCGATTTTTATAAACTGTGGCTGAGCTGAAACTAACAGTCGGCGCAACAAAAGATGGTAACAGCCCAATCTTGTACAATTGCTTTAAAAAGAGGAGGGCCTTGTGGGTCCCGTTGTGTTGCAGCATCTTTTACCCGGATTAGGCGGGTATTGTTCAAAATCCACCAGCCTAATTGTTCTGAGCTACCTGAAGAAACTCGCTAAATATACAATTTGGAACTAATGTAAGTGAATTTCTAAATTTTGTCGTAAACCTTAATGTTAAAGCTTTCCTTTTATTATATTGCAAGAGTCTTCCATCAAGCGGAAGCAACTACGTCGACTATGGAAGAGACTGCTAAGGTTCAACATCAATCAGCCTGATGAGTTCCTCAATTCCATTGAGGTTGCATCGGAGGACGAAGAGCACAAGAAGATCCTAATAAAGAAAGCTTATAGCGAAATCGATAGCTACAACCCCAAACCTGTCGATACCAAAATGAACGTAATGGAGTACTGGGAGGGCAAAAGTTCGACTATCCGAATTATACCAGTGGCCAGTGGTACGCCGTCGCAACGGTAGTGTCGAACGAACTTTTCTGCCCCAAACTGGTATTATCGGCTGAGGTGCAATCTCTCGTTGGACTGCAAAATGTTTTGTGAGTAAATAATTAAAAAAATTTAATTTTGAAAACCGCAGAATATACCTTTTTTGAAACCTTGAGTGTGGATCTTATTCACTTTGCGCTTACGCGCTTGCTCTATAGCGTCGCTAAGTCATTCCCTAGGTTTTAAAATTTTGTTAAATTTGTAGCATTGTGTAATTAAAAAAATTCTTTGTGAAAACCGCGGTCTACCTTTTTGAAATCTTGATTTGATCTTATTCCTTTGGTCCCCTTCTGTACCCCAACTTTAAAATCTTGCCTCGTAACGCTTTTGAGTAATCTTTAGCAAAAAAATAAAACTCGAAAATTTTTTTTTATATTACTCAAAAAAATGATTCCTTGAGCAATAAATAAAATCAAAAAAAAAACCGATGATACCGAAAAATTTTTCTCCTTTTCTGGCGTTTTTTTTTTGGTCATATTTTCGGTCCCTGCGCGGAAATTAGGCTTACTATTGATCTCCCGAAACCTGGTTTGAAGGTGTAACGATGGTAACACTGCTAGGCGATTTTTTCAAAACGGAACGACGGATAACAGTGACACGATTTCTTAAAGGCACCAAATAGCTGTTTCCTGATTAATTGAAAAATAAAAATTATGCCTTGGAAACTGGTTGGCATTTCGTAAACTTGAAAACTTGGTACAATAACGCCGACTTTCATAAATTTTTTATTCATGGCCCGGAAATTAATTATGCATTGCTCCCAATTGGTCAATTTAGCGAGGAGGCCAAGGAAGGACGAAACAAAGATTTCAAGCTTTACAGAGAACATTTTTCGAGAAAATTCAGTCGGGAAAAGTGCAACCTCGATGTTCTGAATAGAATGTTCATTACCTCGGATCCTCTAGTATCGATGCATTTCAAGAGACAGAAAAAAAAATAAATCAAATGCCAAAATCAGCTTTAGATCTGTTAGAAAATGTACCTGAAGTTCAAGAGGAGTACACTAATTCTAGTGAAAGTAGCGATGAGGAATAAAGAAAATTGTTGAATATAATACGAAATTGGTTATGTTGTTTTTTATTATAATTATCTTTAAAATCTAAAAAGTTTACCAACGAAAACTATAGGATAGCAGGTGCAAACACTGCGACTGCGAAAAAATAATTTCAAGTTAATAATATTAGAAAAGAATCGTTTTGGCCAGTTTTTCGCTTTCTATGTTTCGAAACAAAAATTTATTTCGCAGAAACAATTAAAAAAAATTTTATTTTTAATTCTTAAAAAAAAATTTTCCACTAAATATTTCGAACTTTTTACTTTTTATTTAATACTTTAATCAAACAATCTTCTGTGCCCTATCTTTGAAAATCGAATAATCACAAATATAGAGATGTGAATTGGACACCGTTAGACGATTATTCTTGGGGAGCGGTCAAGGACATGTGTTATGCGAAGAATCCTGAAACAATTGAAGAGTTGAAGAACGAGATTCGAGTTGCTATTGCTGAAATACGTGCCGAAACAATTGCAAATGTTCTCATAAATTGTGTAAATCGAATGTGCTAATGCCAAGCCAGCAAATAATGTTCAACCTTCAAAAAATATCAAGCCGTTCTTGGGACCACCATGTACCTTTTTTGTGAACCACTGCACTACATCAAATCCGCGGTTTTACTACCTAGCAAGACCATGTTGTATACCAAACCGGTGCACATTTAGTTGGAAATATAATTCCACCCGGCACTTGAAGTATAATTCAAATTTGAAAAGGTTCTTTTTTTTTATGTGAAACATCTTTAATTTCGGACGTCACGTGACGCTGAGGACATTCATATTTTGTGTTGTTGTTTTGTGGAGTTTCCGGCAAACACACACATACATAAGAGGATGGGCAGATGGGGGAAGTGAAACTGAAAAGAGGCAACTGGGTGGGTTCTGGGAAAGATCTGGGTGGGATCTGATGGTATTTGCGAGGGATTTGGGTTGAATCTTATCTAGGTGTGATCTGGGTGGGATCGGGGTGAGATCTGGTTAGCATTTGGCTGAGATCTGGGTGGGTTCTGGTTGGGATCTGAAAGGGATCTGGGCGGGATCTGGGGGGATCTGGAAGAGATCTGGGTGGAATCTGGAAGAGATATGGGCGAGATCTGTGTGGGATCTGGTTCGAGTCTGAAAAGGGATCTGGGCTGGATCTGGGTTTGGAATCTGGACGGGATCTCGATGGGATCTGAAAGGGATCTGGGTGGGATCTGCAAGGAATCTGGGCGGGATCTGGGTGGGATCAAGGTTGGATCTGGAAGGCATCTGGGTGGGATCTGATAGGGATATGAGTGGGATCTGGGTGGAATCTGGGTGGAATCTGGGTGGCATCTTAATAGCATCTGGGTGGGACATGGGTGGGATCTCTGCGGGATCTAGGTGGGATCTGGGTGGGATCGGGGCGGGATCTGGATGGGATCTGAGTGGGATCTGCAAGGGATCTCAGCGGGATCTAGTTGGGATCTGGATGGGATCTGGCTGGGACCTGGGTGGGATCTGGGTGGTATCTTGGTGGGATCTGGGTATGACCTTTGTGTAATATAGTTGGTTTCTGGGTGAGATCTGAGTAGGATCTGGGTAGAATCTGTGTGGAATCTAGATGGGATCTCTTTGGGATTTGTGTGGTATCTGGGTATTATACGGGAACGATCAAGGTGGGATCTGGGAGGGATATGAGTAGGATCTTGGATCCCACCTTGGTGGTATCTCAGGGGTGAAACATCATCATTTATCTGTGGATCAGCGCAATATACTTGCTGAAAAAATGAAAGAAAAATTAAAAAATAAATAATATTTAAAATAAAAATATAATATTTCTTTTGGACATAATTTGAACAATAGATGGCGCCACTACTTGATTTTATCAAGCCATAGCTACAGCGCTTAAGCCAAAGTTTTTTCCACGCTTTGTATTCACCTGGTTTCTTTTTGTTTAATTAGGTTCTGAGATGGCAGGGGCATTTCTAATGTGCTCTTTCTACTAACTCTACATGTTGCGATGACCAGGTATTCAGGTATGTAGAAGATGTGGAATCGAAAACACCAAGCAATCTCATTGAAAGATCTACGTCAAGCTTTGCAGCAAAAAACAAAGTAAACGTCATTACATCAAATATGAGCAACTAGCAAACGAACAAATGTCGTGACAGAGCAAGCCGCCGAGCGAGCTATTTATAGAGCACACGTATTCTCTCTCTCTCCATGCGTGTGTCGGCTACGACGCCGACAGAACTATGAGTTCCTATCCCATGGGATAGGCATTTGGCATTTTGGGCACCACTGGCTTAGATAGTCGGCGGCTTTGCTGACTACCAAATCTGATAGGAACTCGATACAGGGAGTCGGAATGAAATAACCCGAACAATTTCAGTGGAAAATAGTCCTCTTTCCATTTTGTCTTTGAACTCGCTTTCTGTTAAGGACCTTCTTTGGAGTGGTTCGAGGGAAGCAGCTCATGCATATCTCAGCACTTCTCTTAACTTTGTGTAAAGTGCACAGCTCTCTTGTATTCGCAGGTGCAGTCCTCCACTGTACGAGATTTACTAAAGCCGTATATAGTTATAAATTTTAAACATCATCTACTTAAAAAGTGTATAAAAAAGCCGCTTAACCAAAACTCCTTCTCTCCTTCATTCGTTGCTCAGGTAATATTTTCAGCATAACCATTCATTGAATGCTTCGCTCAGCCTTCTGTGCAGCATTGGATAGACCCCATCCCAAAAGACTGCCCAGCCGAAGCGCATTATTTATGCATGCAATGCTCTTTGAGTCTGCCGCAGTTATTGGCATTCGTTCGATTCGTTTTTTGTGTCTGTGTGTGTGTGCACCTTCATTTTGGGCGAAGGACATTTTATTGAACTTCAATGGAGTCATTGATCTCTGCTGCTTGCCCAGACATTGTTTATGGCAAATGTTGGTAGGGAAAGGCTTAAACATTTAATTTCAACGCGGCGAGTTCATTGTGTCCATAACTCATGTGAATTGTTTAAGGTTGTCAACAGCTGCCTGCATACACGGCGAATCTTTCGTTTGCTCTGTTATTCCCCACTTTTGGCTAACCTCCAGACAATAACAATAATTTATCAGAATTGATTGCGCTGAGTGTGCTGCTGCTATCATAAATCCATGCCCGGATAAGGCGACAACGGTCCTAGCTTTTAAAGCCATTCTGTGGCCTGGTTAAAACTTTAAATAAATATTTCCCCCTCACCTCATTCCAGCAGCTGCCAGCTCAGCTCTTGTTTGTTGTTCTCGGCCAACCGACTTACGACTTTTATGGCTTTCAATAAAAGTTTTTATGCTGCTGCAGATTTAATTAGAGCTATCAATCAGTTTACTTTTGCCTTCAGTCAGCAGCAAAATATAATCTCTATAATTTCTGCATGACTTCAAATTTTGCGCATAGAATTGCGTTTTTATGGCTTTCCATGGTTATTTAAGTAAATTCCTGTGAGGAATTAAACTGAAAACTATGGGAAATTTCCAATGTGAGATAAGAGGATTAAAATTAAACTTGAGACAAATATTAAAATGAATGAGAGCATATTTTGAAATTTTTGTTATTGGTTTTCTTTGAATTAAAAATCTATGTAAATCCACTTTAATGTTGCAAAATAAATAACTTTTTTGGTTCACAGTTTTATTTCTTGATAAATATGAAAAGCATCTTTTGGGTCAAAGAAATTGCTCGTAAATGATTTGCATCTCTTCATTTATTTGGTTTCATTTTATATTTGATCAAGTGAAACAGAAACATTTTAAGTTAACAAGCAAGCTGAGTGGACTTGCATACTCTCAAATAATTCAGTTTTACGGCTAAAAATTTGAAATAATAGTTTATGAAAAAATAATTATAACAATTGACTCTCAAGTTAAACCACAGTAACTTACCCGTTGAAATTAAAATTTTAGAAAAAAAATCGATTCTAAACATATTCTTAAACAGATAAATTAAATTTTTCGAATGTTATTATCAAATAAGAAAGTTTGCGCTCTTAATTGCGGGTTCAAAATAAAATTAAGGAAAAGCCTGGGTTCAGGGTTTTTGATTTAAAAGTTTTGGTTTTTCAAACCTTGCTTTGGTGCAACCTTGAATATCAAATCTGTTAGTACGTCTTAGTTGGGATTTACACGATGAAGCAAACTTCATGAAGTTATCTTAGTAGGCGAGAAAAACACATGTGTTTCCAAACAAAACAAACAAATCTAGTAAAATCCCTTTGATTTTCAAGCCTACTAAGAAAACTTCATGAAATTTGCTTCATCGTGTAAATCCCGACTTACATGCAAAATAATTTAACTACACACCTTAAATCTTAAAGCTTTTTTTTTAATTTCCGGCTGTTAAGAAGAGAGTTGTTAGGAAAGAATTGTAATTATTATGAATATCTATTGAAAACTTTTAAGCAATGAATGACATCATTTTTTTAAAATCTTTAAGATATTTAACATTTATTGTTCCCAAATCGTTTGGAAATATTAAAGAAATAGCCGACATTTCAGAAGCTCCAAGGAAGAAATTTAACCTACATGATTCGAACCAAAAAAGTAAAATAAGCAAGTGAATAAATTTAAAGTTGTTACCAAAGCTCGCTGATGATAATCGGGCCTGTTCTAATATCAATTTAGTATCAGGTATAACATAATTCGTAATTGTTTAAGCAGCTGAACCCGACTGCTCAAACCTAAGTGAATTCAATTAGAGAAAAAAAGCACAACGGAATCTACAAACCACAGATGGACTTGTCATTTATATATACGTTTATGCAACTTGCATTCAAAATACACGTAAGTCGACTCGAAATTCAAAACAGGCCCCCAATATTATAGTTTTATGTAAATTTTTGTTTTTGTTTCCGTTAAACACAAACCGCTGGGCCTGCTTCTTAAATTAAACAACTCATTTTAAAATTGAATGGGTAAACCAGACAACCATACATTCGCGAGTCAATTGGTTAGATTTTGAAAATGTCCAAATTTTTTGCTAAACCAAAAAGAAATTTAAGGCACAGTATGGGTAGAGGTTCACTTTTACACTCGTGGGTTAGTTTAAGGTTCGGTCCTCAGTTAAAAAAAAAAATGTCGATAAGGTCAAAGTGAAATTTTTGACCATTTCCAAATGATATTTTTAAGATCAAATTGATATTGTATAATATCATTATTACTGAAAACAAAATGAATTAAAAATTACAGCTAGTAAATCCAATACAACTACTATTCTCTTTATTGTTTTAGTTAAGTACCATTATTAATTGAATTATAGAGGTAGAAAAAGAATTAATTTGTAATTCCTTGACCCCGCCTTAGCTGGGGATCGAACTCGGGACCACTTGCACGTCACAAATTGTCATGGCATCTTAACGCATTGCGCTTGGCACTTGGCTAAGAGCCTACTTATAAATTACTTTACGTCACTTGAAGTTTCGATTTGCAGCAGCATCTGTCTCTTTCAATTGTGCATTTTCTTTACATTCCATAACAATTGCGGGAGTTTCGACAATTAAAGAAAAAAATGATCTTTTATGATAATCAAACCATCAATATCAAGCTGGCTCTTGCTGGCATTTGCTGTCAAGTCGTTTAAGAATTCCCAAACGATTATGGCAGCTCCCGCATGGGCGTACACAAGTAGGCGTAGATCGCTGACGATTTGGTAGAGATACCAATGAAACAGCTGTACGATCGTACTAGCCTCCTTTGTGGTGTGTTGTGCTCTCGCTTTTTGAAGTTATGTGCAAGCATCACGAGACCTCGAGCCAGCCTAATATTGATGGCATCCTTATAGTCTTTACTAATATCATTTGACAAATTGATATTATTTACGGTAAAAATGAAACGTTATACCCATGATACAACTATATAAGGTATGGCATTCAGAGTTTATCGAGTTTATTGCTAATATCGAGAGAGAGGGAGAGAATAAAAAAAAAAGCAAAGCACCCTCAGAATTACAAACACATAGTATATACATGACTAAATTTTATTGGTATTCGCTTGGCACTTTGCAAATGGCAGCTGATAAAGCCAAATCGCTGCTTGGGAGCGTTGCCGGTTGGAATGCTCTAGCCTGCTAATGGCGCTGCTTCTTCGTTAGAGATTTGTTCTGAATTTTGATTGTTTGGATTTGTGCCCGTTTTTGTTAGTGAAGATTTGAATTTGTAATGATTGTTCGCGATGCGGTCTGGGGGTGAGATCCCGCCCTGAAAATACTTGCTAGCCGGTGTCAGCCCAAAAGGCAGTGCCGTAACAAGATGACAGGAGAAAGACACAGCCACAAATTCGGGCTCTCTTCTTGGGGAACCCTGATTTACTTCATCACCGGCCATGAGAGCTCTCTTCAGACCAGAGGCGGCGATCCACAGCTCACACGAGCCGATCTTAGTCGTGTTTTTAAGCAAAACGCGAGCCGAACTTATGGTTGTGTGAATCGGTGAAGATTTCATTGCAAGTTTTACTGTTACTGTTTGGATTTTTTTGTAAGGGCGTTTTCGTTGGTTATTTGTGGTGAAGATTGGGGCTGTTGTTCGGCCGTCTTTTTTTCCTGTAGTCAAAACATACTACTGTAGTCTGGAAGGAGTTCTCTTGTTCACCAACACCAGCGCACTTTTCTGTCCTCTCCATTTGGCCGCCTCTACTCCAGACCACAGGCGTCTTACTTGCAATTCAGTGTTCACCGATTCACACAATCAAGAGTTCTTCTCGCGTTTGCATAAATCCAGGAGTGACATCAATTCCGGGTAGCTATGGGCCGGCACTGCTTTACTTCGACATACACAACAGTAAAAAAAGCCCGTCGGCAAATCAAAAAAAATTCGTGCGCACACAACCTTTTTAATCAAATGACAGCAACACAATGAAAATTTCGAGTCCCGAAAAGAGAGCTCTCTCAGAAAGCACCTTACCTTATATAACTGTATCATGGTTATACCTTAGAAATGATATGAATAAAATTATTTTTGACAAAATGTCAAACTAACCAGCCTATATCAAATTGAGATAGATCTTATTTCATTCGGTTTTATCAGGTAGTGCCTTGACTTAAGCTATTTGACTTTTTTTAATCACCTCCGTAAAAGTGATCGGAGAAAGTGGCAGTTCTAGCTAAGCAGGGGTGTCAACCCAAAACCTCCCCAAAAACTATTAGTAGCGTTTTTATAGCCTTTTCTAAGCACCAGGTTAGTACATATAAGAAGTAGACAGTTTTCAGAATGGCTTTAAATTATTTGAACCAAAAAGGAAATATTTGTTTGAAACAGGTGCAGGTGTAGAAATTTTCAAATATATAAATTGGTTCACAGTATTAACAAACCAGCCAACTTTTTATAAACTTTTTGATTACATTCGAGTCATTTACGAGTCCTCTAGTCATAATGCGCTTGTTTTCTGACCAAAAATTATACTTTGGTCCAGAGCAAATGGTACCCTAGCCGCGACTCTTCATAAAGAGTCATTTCTACAGCGTTTTTCAGATCAGTTTCGACTCTTCCTCAAGTCATTTCCGAGTCAATTTCGAGTCGTTTTTAAATAAATCACATTTTGCGCATTTGCATGAGCCATTTTTAAATCTTTCTAAAGTCGCACATGAAATGAATTTTCTTTTAATAATCAAAAGGGCTCGAAAAAGACTCTTACAGTTGAGTTTTGTAAAAATTATCTTCCAAATGCCTGGTGGGAATATCGGAATTCTCAGCTGGAACCATTATTTCCGTATCGGTACCTGGATTTTTATTTCGGTATACCGGTAACCCGTAAAATATAAAGAAGTATGGGTCATTGGTTTTGCGTCCATCCGATAGAAGATAGGCAAAGAATGCTGATGATTAAATTGTGGTTACTCATAAAATAGTTATATACTCAACCAGTCTCCTTTTGAAGAGTTATGAACAACAACATGGCTTATTGACCTGTAGCCTGAAAAAAGTTCTATGATTGATATTCAAAAAGGTCACTAAAATATTCACATTTAATTTTTTTATTTAAAAATCGCAAAGTCTTCACTTTAAGCTGCATTCCTCACTTAGCTGGTCCCTCGATTATCTATTTCATGAAACCAAAGTTTTGGTTAGCCAGACAATATTAAACTATTGACATTTCTGTACAGACCCATCTGCGTGTGTGCAATGTTGTTTGATAATTATTTTGTACATTTTAAAGCTTTGCCTGAGAAAAGCTTTACCAATTGCAATTTGCTCTTTTACCAAAAGTAATCTTTGGCAAATCTTCAATGTTTATTACAACATATGTACCCAAATTCCATTCATTTGCTCAAACACACACAACAAAGTTCTATGTCCGGGCATATTGCTAATATGTAATAATATACAAAATAATGCGACATAATTTGTTAAAGGCATTTTAATGTCAGCACACGCACACGAGCGGAATGGTCAGAGTTTGGCACTGATGCATGGCCATATTTATTAGCCATGGCCAGGAACTGCTCAGCATCTGTGGAAATCTATTAACACACATTTTACAAGCACATATGCAGTACTAAATGCCATAACGACTGGCATGCCATATACAAATACCATAAACTGACTTGCGGCCCGTAAACTTGCACACAAACACGCACACACACACGGAGAGAGTTGAGGAATGCCCGGTAGAGAATTGGCCGTAGGATACGAGTATTTGGTAAATTACTTGAATTTGTATTTGCGAATTGGCTTTGAAGTCATATTTTTTTTATAGAATTTTCTACTGACCTTTTGGCTAGGGCCAAATTAATTTGGCCAAACATCTTAGTTACACAACAACAACAAAAGGCAATACCTAAGTAAGCAGTTCATGTTTATTAGACAGCATAATTATGTGCAGAGGCGTAGTTTACATAAACTTATATGTCCCCTTTAAGGAACATTTTTGTACGCCCGCACCTGGGCTTCCAGAGTGTGTGTGTGTGTGTGTCTGTGTGCGCATATTAGTAACACGTGCCAAGTGCCAGACAGAATCTGGAGCAGGGAAAATATATGAAAAGTCCATTTTCTGGGCTATCAATCAAGCTGCTCCCACACATTCATGAGCCCATTTGAGTCAAGTATGAGGGCAGTTTTTCTATTCCCCCAGCCCCTCAATTTGGCTATTCCAAGCGTGTTTATTAACTGTTTGCCATATTTCATTTTTGGCCAGAGCCAAACTAAATTTGGTCTATTGATAAATTTGCTGTGTGACATGCATGAAATCTGCGTCTCTCGCGCCTGTGTGGTGGTGAGTCCTTCAAAATCTCAAATGTCACATAACTAAAACATCAAACGGTCGAGTGGCACCAGGGCAGAGCTTTGCAAATCAACTGGGGCTTAGTCAAGGTTTGGGCTTGCGGTTCGCCGCTCAAAGAAGTGTCAGGACACGCATCGTCTGACAATGACTATGACGACGGCGACCTCGATGTTTGAGTGAGTTTGCAAATGCATAAATGATAAATGACTTGTACTTGGGGGTCGTCCCTGACTGAAAAGATAGCGAATGCCACGGCAACTCCGAGAGGCAAACTACTTTTGACAAATGGCTGGAGGCCCGCCCGAGACAATGCAGCGCGCACACCCTCTTCCAGTTCGTAATCATGGCACAGAGAACCTTAACCTGGACCTGGGACATTCTTTGTGCATTGCGCCTCGTCGGCTTTATTATAAACTCTCGCATAATCGCTGCGCATTTGGCTCTGGGTCGAAGTTGTGATGTTTCCTCTCTATCATCTTGTCAGACGTTGGCTGGCTGTACTCGTTAGACGGCAAGTAGCAAATGGAGTTGCACTGGAAGAAATTTAAGGAAAAAAGAATCATCAAAATTACTTTTTTTAGACATAAATTTGAAACTAATTGTCTTTAATTCATCAAGTAAACAAAATTATATTTTCGAAAGTATCAAAAATTATACTTCGAAAATATAAAAAAATAATTTATTCGAAAGTATCATAATGATATTTTGAAAATATCAAATTGATATTAAATTTTTAAGTCTTAGGTTGATACTCTTAATTTCTTAGTATTATTTTGATACTATTTATTACCAATTGGGTATATCAATTTTCAATCTTTAAGATTTATTTTTACTTAAAATATCCCAAAATATATCAAACCACAAGCTGAACTTGCTGCGACTTTGTCCGCGTCTAAGATTTAAAAAAATTTTTAAGATTTTCCCGTTTTTCCCCACCTCCTCTTCACCTGCTCACCACTCTTTCCCCACCCTCCTTTCCATCTTCCAGCGCTCTTCACTCTTTCGCCGCTTCCCTCATTCTATCACATGTAGCAGCTGTCATCTGCTTAGAGAGCATAGAGGTGAATGGCTCTCTGAGACCTAAATTGTGTAAGTATGATCCCTCTCATGATCACTCTCTCCCGCGCTCTTAGAAAAACAGTTTGGTCCAAAATTATGTGATAAGTCAGTCAGTCGGACGTACAGATTTAAATATAAATTAAATCTTTTCTCTAAAACTCTTTTTCGTTTTAAACTGAAATACTAAGGATCAAATTCAAACCAAAAATAACAATTTGACCATTTCTTGTATTAGATTGCGTCTCAAACTGATACAAAATTTTTTTCATGTGCACTTTCTGTGAGAATTTTTGCAAGTGTCGTTTTGTCTGGCTGTCTGACGTCTTTTATTGTATGCAAAAATGATTAATGCGTTCCAGACTGCGTCCTGACTACCTTCTCCTGTAGAGTCTCAGCTTGAGGGCTGTGGTCTGCCAACTTGTAGCCAGTTAATTGAGCGCTTGTTGGGCTTGCCAAAGCTTTTTCTAGCGTTTGTGTGACAACGCCTTTTCAATGGCTCTCAATTGCAGTGCAGCCATACAAAAAAAGAAGGCAAAATATATTAAAGAAAGGAGAGCCATGTCAAAAAGTCAAGCCCAACGAACGGCAGCCAAAACTTCATTAAAACCACTCTCCCAGTTGCCGGGGCCAAAGCCCCCCATCCATGACTGCAGTGCACTCGTGTTTTTCTGGGTTATAACAATGCGGCAAGCAAGCAGAACTTGACTTTTAATGTTTCCTCAATTAGAAGGCACACACAAAGGCCGGCAGCCAAAAAGGTGAAGTCGTGTAAAAAATGAAGAGCAAAAAAAAAAAGAAAAACTTAAATGCGCATTAATAACAATGTGGAGAAGTGGAGCTTGGCACTAAAATACTTGCAAAATAGATGCAAAGCAGAGGGAACAGAGGACCACAACAGGACTCTACAAAAAGGACGACAAAATTGTGAGCCGGTAAGTCAACGAGTGCCAGGACTTGACTCCAGGAAATGGCAGCACGTTCGGTACACAAAACTGATGCACCCCGAGACTGTCTAAGAAGATTGATGATGTGCTGCAGCCACAGAGGTGCATTCCGCCCCTGTCTACGCAGTGCTTGAGTAACCCACTCCAAACAGAAAGGAAGAGCCAAGAGCTGGCATCTGCTTAGCCCCGGCTTAACTTTATGCTGACAGTCGCCTTGGCACCGGCTTCGACTTCAGCTTCAGCTGCTGATTTGCTGCGTGTTTGCTTACCGCAGGTGAGCACAAGTTGGTAGGGGAGAAGGGAACAGGCATTGCATTTATTGTTGCTGATTTTGAATTTGCACTTGGCCATCATATATCATTGTGGGAGACGCCAATGAGGGTCGGCATTTTAAATAGCCTCCTGAATTTGGCCAGCAGTTGAGTACGGTTTTGAATCAGGTTGTGTCTCGGTTAGTATGGGGTTTGTTTCATCAATGCTTTGATTTGGAATTGGCTTAATGTGGTTAGAAGCGATTTAAGGTTGTATTCTTTATATCGAGTCTGTTTTTTGGATCTAACTTCACATTGATATTTGTAATATTTTAAAATAAAAAGCAGGCCAAGCATTAACAATTACATCGAATTTCAAGTAGCAAGTCCAGCCACAGGGAAATCATAGTCAGTCGAACACAACATCTCGTGTTGAACACATCACAATTAAAGGTCTGAAATTAAATAAAATTAAATCAAATAAACCAAAAGAGTTCTCGTTATAAATTTTGGAGACTTGGAAAATTTTTGTGATCCGGTTAAGTTTCTGTACGCGTACACTCGCACACTCTTTCAAGCCAAATCGTATCCTTCCTTATCGAGCTTGCTTCGCGTTCGACATTGAGAGTCCTTAACCAGCACTCATTTCTTTCAGCGAATTCTGGACGAAGTGAGCCTAATATACTCTGACAATGGTTCGATGCATCCGGTCTGGTTGGAATTTGTGACTCCACAGGATGACATTGCTATTCGGCTTTTTGATTGCCGATATCGTTTTTGCTCTAACAGAGGAATGGATGGCTCTGCCTTCTGTTGCTGTCGTGAACTTCTTGAGAATACGTGCTTCCTCATACGGCACTCTAGCGCTGAATTTTCATCCGTATTCAGGCTCTGGGAAGGTCTGGCTGTCATACAGAAATTCTCTGCTTCTTTTGGTGTCTTTAATCCTCCGTCTAGGTCTGAGCTGCCATCCTATAGAAGCGCTGAGCCTGAAAACTGAACTACATATTCGAGGACGGCATCAGCTGAGGTTTCCCTTTCGTAAATAACCGAAGACTTTGCTGAGTAAGGGCATGGACGAGTTCCTTGTCCAAGGCCATCGCCCTGGACCATAAACTGCAAAATCTTCGGTCATTTATGAAAGGGAAACCTTGGTTGTTGTCATCCCCGAATATGTGGTTCAGTTTCCAGGCTGAGCGTTTCTGTAGGCAGGCACCTTTGGCCTAGACGGAGACTGAAGGTTAGTAAAAGGAAACGGAAAACTTTCATGTAACGCCCAATCGTTTCCAGAGCCTTAAGCCGGTTTAAGATTCAGGATAACGTGTAGTCTCAAGAAGGCGACGCCAGCAAGAGTTGGCAAAGCCACTCCATTTCTCTTCGAAGCAAAAGGGATAGCGGCAGTCAAAAAGGCGAAGAGCAACGTCGTGCAGTGGAATCCTGAAATCCAAATAGATAAGATGTAGAGAATATCTTTCAGGCCTATGGTAAGCTCAGTCGGTTTAGAATGCGCTACAAGAAATTTGAAGTTGTTAAGAAAAAGCAATGCGAAAACGCAAAGCGAAGCTCCATGAGGAGAGCTTGATTTCTTTGTTTGAGTGTGTGGTGGTGTGTGAATAAAGCTTAACCATATTACAGAATTGGCAAAGGTTCCAGAATTTATTTCGAGAACTTCTTTTGGCTATTTGATTTTAATAATATTTAATTTCAGATCACTTCTTTCCATCAGGAAGCTCACCTCTTGACGACTAAGAAGTAAAATGTCTTATCCAAAAAAATTCAAAAAGGATTGAAGATAGTGACCTCCGCCTTCATCTGCAGATTATGAGCTGGTCAAACAAGTCCGTCAGTCAGGTAAAAAAAAAAGAAATGGAGATAGACTCAGCTTTAATATCGACTTACTTTTTGATTTGGAGCGCCTGAGGGACACCATAATGCAGAGTTGCCCAGCCATAGCCCTACAGCGAATGCTTGTCCTAGTCATGCACCACCGTGTCAGAGAACAAAACGCATCTTCCTTCCTTTCTCCTTGGGTAACTCTGCCAAAATGGACATGTTGATCGAGCAAAGCATGGACTTCGTAGGACTCACATTGTCCCGTATAGTGCCTTTCTTACAGCCTTTTCCAACAGCATAATCAAGACTGTGTAGACGATATTACCAAACCGGGCAGGCCTCAAACCAAATCTGTCCTGAACAATCTCGGTCAGTATCGTATCGTCAGTATCGTGCCTGACAAAACGGAATTCTGAACCGCTCAGCCGGGTATCTGCGACGAAGTACATTTTTAAGAAATATTTAATATCTGTCAGTCAATTTTCCTAAAAATGAATTGCATCAAGTTGTACAAAACAATGTAATTAAAATTGGTATGAAATATAAACTTAATCTTATGATGTTGGTTGTTTGATCCTACTGCTGGTCTGGATACTTGGAAAACCCTTGGAATACACTCGGCGATGACTGATCGGGAGTTATGGTCATCGAGACTTATCGATAAATAGTGTAAAACTTATCGTTTGTAATCGATAAAGCAAACTAATAAACGAATATAATAATTCACTGATGCCCAGGCCTAGATGACCTATTACTACACTAGTGATCCCAGATTATGAGATGCCAAAGTTGCTAATATTCAGTCTCAGTATTGAGCTAATCTGTTGTCTTAATCAGCAAGTGCCTTTTTATGTAAACTTAAGGTTAGTTAATATCTTAACTTAAAATTGTGCAGAGAAGTCAAAGACAGGAAAACATTTGAAAGAAATTCGGAATACTATTTTGTAATATTACCCACATATGGTTAATTATTTTTGAAGTGGGCAACTGCTTTCTTTCATAGTCTCCAAACATTTTAATTTTTTTGCCAAGATAAGACTGCAGTTTTTTAACAATTTTTAAAAGATTTTTCAGAATTTTACCATTGTGGTCAAAATTCTTTGTTTTGTTAAAGTTGGTTAAACCTAAATATTTGATGGGCCTAAAAATGAATAAAAATTTTCAAAAAATATTGCTTTTCCTATACATTAAAAATATTTGCGATGGTTGCACTGGAGGAAGAAACCGCCGAAACTTAAGAAGGGTTTTTTGCATTTCTCGGAAAGTTATGGACCTCCATAATAATAAAACTAGGAATACTTGAGGATTACTCCTAATTTGTTTGAAAAATCTCAAAATGGCCGTTTTTTTACAAACCGCGATTTATATTTTTATACCCGTTTTAGAGAAAGACGATTTGTACCTTCTAGAGATAGTTAGTAATTAGCAAAACGAATAAATTCGAATAAAAGATTACCGAAGAAATGATAAAGATCGGATGAGCGGCTCTCAAGTTATGAGCAAAAATGTGAAAAATAGCAGAGTTAAAAAAGTGTTGCATACTATTCAGACGTTCACCCTAAGGAACGCAAGAACACTGTTAAACATGTTTTTTTATGAGTAACGGGTATATCGAAGTCGGTAAGAGCCGACTTTAACTTGCGCTCAACAACAATAGTAAATTTCTGAAAAATCTATAAAAGTTCGTTGAAAACTGTGGTTTTATTCAAAGTTTTTGTGCTTTTTACAGCGCTGGCTCAAGGTCAGTGGTTGATAACAATTTAATGCAATCAACACAATTTAACAGAGATAGCTCATAACATTACATCGGAATAGCAATTGGTATGTCTGGACAGACTGTTTCGGATTTGTCCCCAAATCCTCATCAGCAGACTTCAGCAGACCATTATTGGGTTTCCAAATGTGCTTAAAATAGCATATTTTACTTTTTGCTATTTTTTGACCTGGTTCTACGTATTTATTGGAACAAGTTGAGAACAGTAGTATGATGTCACGAAGATGTGCGGCAACAGTATGGCTCTCTGCCTTAAAAAACGACTTTTGACTCTGTCAATCATAGTTTCCTCCTAAACAGTTCGTATTTGCTTGGGTTTCCTCCGAAACTTACTAAGTGGGTAAAGGATTTTTAAAAGAGTCAATTTTCATTCACCGTAATTATAAGATGTTCAGAGGAGGGATCGAACCCACGACCTTCCGCCTAGCAGTCCAGCACACTAACGGCTGGGCCACAGACGGCCATTATAATCTTTTCATCAACAACATCCCTCATGTCTTGCTTCTTCTCTTCTTTTCTCTTCAAACATTGCGCTGAAAAGTGTAATTTTGTGACTTTTAAACGTAAGTACACGTATTTATTATTTTTTGTCAAATTTAGTTTTTGCTTAGTTTAGTTTTGGAAAAAATTAAAGGCCAGCGGGAATTGTGACCTTCATTAAAATCATATTAATTTTGTCCGCTTTTAAAAAAGAAAAGTTACATTTATCTTCTTATATTTGATCTATTGCGGCATGTGTGCCATTACTTTTCCGATAATATCCTTGAGATCACGTACCCCCGCAACAAGAGGGACCACAGAAAAAAGCAATGATACATTTTTTGGCTTCTTGCTTTGTGAAATTTTAATTTCTTTATTTTAAAATACTATCAATATATGGTTAAAGCTGTCGATGTGTTTGGTATGTGACATTAGATATAATTCAATTAGATGAGGCTATTTATTCTCTTTTTGATATTTTTGTTTTTGTAATAAAATAACACAGCACACTTTCACTCTCTCTCTCGCGCTCTTGGCAAAACAGCTTAGTGCACAAAATTGGCTGAGCGCTATAGCCGTTACGTGCCCATACAAACTTTTCATTAGCGTTTTCACCTATTTTGCAGTGAAATGTTTCAAATTTTCTTTTTTAGTTCGCGCTAGCATAGCTAAACAAAGGTCTATGCCAAATCTTAGATCTGTATGAGAAGCAGAATTGCGAGTAATTGGATATTCACTTTACAAGTAAAATAATAATCACATATAAAGACATTTTTGCCAAAACGCAACACCGATCCTGAAAAATATCATTTTTCAGACTGTCCAAATTCTAATAAAATAAATTATTAGACTAAATGTCTTAGCCCAACTCACATTTCAAGCAATTGAATTCTGTTGCAAGACAAACTCCACATAGTGAAAATGATGATGAAAATTTTTAATTGCAGGAACTTTTCTTAAAATTTCGTTTACTTGGTAGTTTTGTTTTTGACACTTCAAAATACATAAAAGACCATCCCAGTCTACCTCTATAAATGTCCAATAATCTAAAAATTACTTTTGGCAATTCTCGCAAACAGTTTTATTTCAATTATTTGGCTAAGCAATTGAAAATCTGACCAAATTTCGGTTTCCACAGCTGAGCCCCCACCGCAATCACACACACACACACACACACCCACATTCAAGTTAAGTCCTCCTGCAATGTCTTGGTCATATCCTGTGGCAAGTGTAGAGCTAACAACATTTTGCATTTTGATATTTATAAGCCACAAAATCCATTTTCCGCACAACTTCCAAACTCGAAAAACGAAAAAAAATGCTCAAATGCGTGAAACATGGGCAATTTCCAAAAAGTAGCAACTCAAAAGCAAATAAATCGAACCAGGCCAAAAAGTAGCAGAACGAACAGACACAACTTTCTAAAAATTGTTAACAGCAGAAGGAAGTAGGACAGTGGTGGGGGCGGAGGAGGCGGGGGAGCGGCCACTTGCATTGCGAAAGCCTTTTTTTGCCTCTGTGCCAGTTGCATTTACAGAAAACCAATAAACTTAAATGGAAAATCCGTAAACTATAAATCATGGCTTAAGTCCATTTCCTTGGTTGTCAATTCGTTTCCGCTTTGTTGTGGGTATGGCCAAATACATGCGACTACATGCCGAATCCTAAGCAAAGTTGCCAGAGTTGGGCACCCACAGGCAGCAGCGGGTAACTGTTGCCGGCACATTTGTTAACGAACCGGTCCCGGTCGCATGCCGACTGCTTTACATTTTTTTGGCATGTCCATTTGCAAAGTCATTTACCCGCACTCACTCAATTTCCAAGTCAACGTTCAAAAGTCGCTCGGCGAACTCGTACTTGTCCCTGGCTGTCAGTCAATATATTGGCAGACTTGCCTGCCCTGGACGGCCATGCAGCGTTTTCGACAACTCATTTTATTAGACACACACACACACACACACACACTTGATGGACAGATGCACTCGTCGTCCTTGCACGTTTGTGGTCAGACCTAGAAAATGGATGTGACTGTGGCGGAAAAGCGATGAGCTATGTTTCTTGATTTGTGTTTTCAGTTAGATGTGTTGATGTACACATTGTGGCAGTTGGTTGCAAGCGGCCCCAAAAAGCAGGCTACAAAATTGGTTGATCCCTCCCCCCAGTATTTGATGTCTGCTCTCCTCTTTGGCTATTTTTTTGTGTGTGATTTTCATAATTTATAATACTTCTCTTGTGCTGATGTTGATAAATTGCTGTATGCCAAGGGTTAACTCTGGCATCCGGGGCCAGTTTTTAGCTTTTGTCAAGGTGGGCTCAGCGTTCGCCTTTCGGTTTGTTGTGATGTGTGTGTGTGTGTGCAGATAATCTACAATAATAAATTTATTGGCAACAATTTTTGATTTATTATGTGTGTGCGAATAATATAAATAGCTTCTCTCATGTGACACTAATGATGTGGCTGCCTGCCTGCATTGACGTCAGGTAAGGAAGTTTTTAAGTTTTCCAAGGATTGTGGCAGGAATGGGCCTGAAAGGCGGTTACCCTTTTACGCCAGCACACGTCCAGCTTTGTTAATATTATTAACATGGATTTTTACAAGCCATAAACCCATATTTGGCCAGGGCCAAGCCTTTTGTGTTTTGTGCCCGTTGCCCTCATTGGGCACATAAAATTCCAAAGGCGACCCAGCTGGGTCACCTCAGATCTTCTTGCGGGCCTTTTTTCTTTCAGGTATCCTGTAAGTTAAGTGTTAGGAGGGGAGTATAGGGCAGAGCTAAGCATTGAAATCTTAAGAAACAATTTAATTTTTTTCTTTATTTTCGAATTTTACCAGTTCTATAAATATTTTCATTAGTCCTTTTCAAACCCTTTCAATGGTCATTCCAAATTCGTTCCCATTCTCACTTCTTGTCCTCTTACCCATTTTATTAGCGTGTAAAGTTTGCCTTTCATTTCGTGCCATTGCCGTCGCCGGGTCGCCTTAAGTGGCCGGGTCCGGGTTCGGCTGGCTATGCACGTTTTCAATATATCTCATATTGTTTGGCCATGAGCTGCGCGTGTTTATTTGCTTTGTGGCATTTATACACGAACCGAACCTGGTGCCCGGGGTTGGCGTTGAGGCTTGAGCATAGTTCCAGCGGCTTATGCATAAGATATGGAAATGGGGTCGCACTACTTAGCGGGAGACTCAAGATTTTGGGTGTTATTAATAACATGGCGCATTTTTATTATCATTTATTAAGGTGTGTGTGTGGTAAGAACAGCTTTTCCTTCCCAATACCAATCCAACACATAAATACCATTTCCATTTTCATTTCAATCCAATTCCATATCCATTTGGGCGTGCGACTTAACGCTGTAAATCTTTAATGTTTAGTTCATGCTCTCATATGTATAATATTTTGGCCCGCTGACACAGTGACAGTCATAAAAAATACTTGGAGATAATTTATGTATCACGAATTTGCCTTCCCTTTGGCCCTGTCAACGATTTACTTGGCATTATTAGCTGAGTTATGACTTTTGGGTGAGGTCTTTGATTGGAATTTCAGAAAGGGGGCACGGCCCGAGTTGGTTTTATGATTAGAAATACATAATTTATGTGGCATTTGCATGATTCAGGTATAATTAGTTTATGAGGAAATTAAATTAAGCAAATGAAAACATAAAATTTTTATGAATTTTTACAAACCATGAATTATATATTTTAATCAAAATAATTCAGTTCGCTCAGCTAGAACTATTCATTTGCATACCAGGTGTGTCCTAAGTCCAACGATACAGTTTTAAATTCCAAATGGACGCACGTTATTTCGAAAAAATATCTTTTAATTCAAATAAGTAGGCTATTTTTTTTATTAATTCTTAGGAAACATTTGTCGAACGCGCCATTTCTTTAAAACAGTGGCCGGCAAAACACACATGCTTATTTTTCCTTTGCATGTGTGTGTTTTCTCACGCGAGAGCGCTCTCAGTTAGCACTATTTTGTTGTTGCATTGAGAGCAGAATGAGCTTGTACACAGTCTGTGTCTTAACGTTCCTGCCGTTGAGCAGTATTGAATACACAAAACATACGGGCGTGCCGGACACTGCTTTAAAATGAAGGAATTCACAGAGTGAAAACATTTGGTTTAAAAAAAGAAGTTGAAGAAGATGATAATATTCTCAAATTTTATTAAGACAAATGTTATTGAAATGATGAATTTTTACTCGATCAAGGATTATATAGATGACGCATGAGAAACAAAAAAGGACTGCTTTTGGAAGATGACTTTGGATCCCAAGTGGGCTTCTCGCTGCCCTTCCGAAAAAACATATATTGAATTTAGCTATACTTACGTTTCATACTGAGACTGAGAGCAAATATTTGTAGATATTAAAGATGTCGCATGTGACGCAAAAAGCATTTGTTCATGTTTTGTTTGAGATGCAGTATCTATATGTGTAGCGTATTTGGTTGTGGTAAATGGGCTTTCAGTCATTTGAAAAATGATTTACGAAGTAAAACATTTTTTAAAAAGAAGCAATTTTAAAGCAATAATGTTTATTTTAATTTAATTAATTTAATTTTTAATTTTAATTATTTAAGTTATTCAAACAATTCTCTTTCCATATCATATCAATACAATATTTTCGGGATCACTTTGAAACGTATTTATATCAATTCGAAAAAATTATATTTTACCGAAAAAATGAGTTGCAACGGAACCCCCAACATAAAGTTATAATTTCCTCCCCCCCCCCCACACCTCTAACACGTATACGACCCGGACTACTTCTTTAGCTCTAAAATGATCGGTCGAAAATTTTAATAGAAAACTTTTCTCCAATAACCGCCTCAAACGTCTTGTAATATTAAATGTTTTTAGCGACTGCGAAGTTAAGACAAGCGTTTTCATGTATCAAAACGGAAGACGAAGTATTTGTCTCGTTTGTATTAGAAAGATCATTTTTGTAGCCCATTGGTAAGAAAAAAATTTATTTTTAAAAGTTCATTTCAACCAGCGTATATTAATATGAGCCTCATCATTTTTTTCACTGTGTAAAATAGGTTGGACCCCATGAGAATAAAATATTTAAGGTCATGCTCTCAACCCCCTGCTTTATACTTATACCCGTTACTCGTAGAGCAAAAAGGGTATACTAAAGTTGTGCAACTGTATGCAACTGGCAGGAGGAATCATTTCCGACCATATAAAGTATAAATATTCTTGATCAGCATCAACAGCCGAGTCTATATAGACATGTCCGTCTGTCCGTCCGTCCGTCCGTCTGTATGAACACCTAGATCTCAGAGATGGTAAGAGATAGAGGTTTGACATGTATGGGACAAATGCTTCTTTTATCTGCACGCAGATCAAGTGTGTTTCAAATTTTGGCCACGCCCCCTCCCGCCCGAGCAAATTTGGAAAAAACGTTATATCTAGTTTTGAAGATAGACAATTTGTGTCTTCTAGGGATATGCCGAAAAAATGATAAAGATCGGATGAACGGTTCTCAAGTTATGAGCAAAAAAGTGAACCAAGCCCGCCGCTAACCCCCCCTCCCACCCTAAAAAAATATTGCATACTTTTGGGATGCTCACCCTAAGGAACGCAGGAACGCTGTTAAACATGTTTTTTTTTAGTAACGGGTATATCGAAGTCGGTTAGAGCCGACTTTAACTAACGCTCTCGTTTCAATTGGAATGCAAGTAGGCATTAGAGAAAATGAGGGTGAGTGAATTGCACCAAATTGGGGTTGAGAAAAAATGAAAATGAAGCAGAATTAATAGCTCTTAAAGGTGGTAAAAGTCACAGCTCAAACAAATCTAAACAACATTTGGTATGGCCTTGCAAAGTTGAATTTTCTTCAAAATTTGTTTGGAGATGAATTACGAATTTTTACAAATCAAAGGCACTTAAACGTAGTACATACCACAACGATTTTCTGTTTTTATTGATATTTGGCCATTGCAAATTTCAGGAGAAAAACATACACTTAACATTGAACTGTCATTCGTTAGCATAACCTGACTTTAGCAGCTGCTAAGTTAACAGTGCTCTGTTAAATAAAAATTCGTGGTAGGTAACATTGAAGAATGTTGGCTATAAGTTTTGAGCACTTTTTTTTTTTTTTTTTTTTATTTATTTATTTTATTGCATTCTCTGACGCTTAATAAATTAAAAAGTAGGAAAAAAAAAAAAAAAATAATAGCCTCTCACAACTAAAGAAGCAATTTCTTTTGTCTAAAAGAAACCCGCCCAAAGTATAAAAAAACCAAGTGCCCCCCGAACACAACAACACCCCGACCGGAAAGTTCTATTGAGGCCAAAAATGTAAGTTTTGAGCACTTTTGGAAAAGGGGCTTATGCCTAGTAAATGACAAAATTTCCTATTGTGAACTCATAGCGGACCGGCATCAGGGGCGCAACTGGACCTATTTGTCCTTTACTGGTTTGTCAAGTTACTTAAAAGTTTTTCCTAAAAGTCAAAAATTTTGTATCTCTCTCATTTTATCTTATCTTCTTACCAAAAGTATATTTATCTATAATGTGCTGTACAGCGACCTTGGCATTTTTTGTTTAATTTATTCAAGCTCTACACTACTTACTCGTGGGTGATTCACCTCTTAAACTGCAGGTTTTTCCTTTTTGACAAATTTTCAGATATTGTGAAAATTAATTTTTTCATATTTTGGAGAAATATAAATTTGAAATCGGACCAAAAATTTGTTCCAAAACCTGTTGGTTAATTCCTATTCTGAAAAGCGAGGAAAATCAATATGTATGACCCACTCCATAAAAAAACAGTCCGCGAGTAAATTTATTTTTTGTATTCTAAGACACGCCAAATAATTTCCCAATGGGCGTATCGATAGTTGATGTATGGAAACGGATGGAAAGAGTCTAAGAGTTTCATATCCGAGGGATAAAAAATAGTTTGCACTGATCAGTTCTAGTACGTACCTCAAAGTTAATTTTCTATAAAATGTTTCAGTTTATTTAGATACTACAAAGTTTTTAAAGCATTTGCTTTATGGCAATTTCCTTTGCTATCCCTTATTCCTCTCCAATTTCAAATTAAATTTACAAAATTATTACCCTGCCTTTGTTGTTGATTGAAAAGCAACGCTTAGTTGGTCGCTTTGTCATTTTCGATGCAGCCGTAATGTCTTTACATAATCAAAGGCAAATTAACGCCGCATCGCCTGACATGGTTTAGTTTTTCCTTTTTTTTCAAACCCGCACTTCGCTTCTTCTTCTTCAACTGTTTCCTTTCCTGTCGCATTGCAACTGTTGACAAATCTCTTTTTAAGAGCGCGCTTAAAATGTCGTTTGAGCGCCTTTTTTGTGTGTGTGTGTGTGCGGCCGCTTCCACACCCAGCATTCCCAGAGCCGGCTAAACCAATCAATATTTAACACATTTAACCCTTTTTGCGCCAAGCCGGCTTTGCCGACGACACCACGCCCAGTCACAGTTGCTGATCGTTCTGCGTAAAATTAGCATAAAATTTGAATTTTACAGCCAAGCGAAGCGTATGCAGCGCGTGATTGACAGCAGTCAAATTCAATTGAAGTACAAAACACCCAAAAAAAAATACAAAATGAAATAAAATTTAATTCAAATAAAACCAATTTTTGAAGCCGGCTAACCTTTTGGCCCTAGGCTTAGAGACCTTGTGGCAAAAGTTTTGCCAAAGGCAAAAGCAAAAGCGCTAGGCAACGTGTCGCCCTGGCTGACAGTTTGTCTAGGTAGATGTCAGGCGGCAGATTGGTTGCGCGAAATTGGCTCAATGGGTTTTTGGGTTGAGGCGCAAATCAATGATGTTTGCTCTTTTGAAGAAAATTCGATTTTGTCAGCAAAACGAGCTCTGCGTGTGGTTGAATATTAATTTTTTTTTATTATCTTATAGTCATAAAAGAAAGTGTTGAATCCACAAGGACTTATTCTCCTCTTTTATAATTCAATTTAGACAAAAGTGTAGTATACAATATGCCAGCAGCAACAGGCAGCACTCACTCAAGTCATAACAATGAAAATGAAAATGAAAATAAAAAATAATCATACAATGGGAACATTGAAGCAAATTGAGACAAACCAACTACTACAGATATTTCGGTTTTTATTCAAGAGGAGGAAAAGGGAAGAGCTCACCGCAACAGTTGACGCTTATCGTCGACATGACGCAGCACGGCATTTTACCAACATAATTCCAAACTGATATGTACAACGCTGCGTATGAGCAATAAGTGTCAACTGACGTGTGTAAAGAGGGTCGCAGGGGTGGCTGCTCCATTCATTTGAAAAATTCATTTTACCAGTTGCAAATTGAAACACATAAACGCTGACGCATAAATCTTTTTTGTTAATGGCGCAACAACAAAAAAACAAGAAAGATAAATTAATTTAAATAATACGTAAGCAACAAATAACAGCAGCTAACATTTGCTTAGACCAGGCTGCTGTTGAATGTGCACATATAAATTTCTGCTCTAAGCGGGGGAATGTTCCGCAAATTGTAAACGCAAAGAAAATATTTAGGGTGTCCGACTTCGTTCATAAGCTATTAAATCTCAAAATAAAATGAAAAATTTAGGTATTCAAGTAAAAATACTTAAAACAAGAGAAAAAGTCGGTCAAGCCCCACTATAACATACTCTGTACCTGGAGTAGAAGGTGAATGCAATGCTGGTGCTGCGCTCATCTCTAATTTCTCTATCTATCGTTAAGGGTGGGAGGCGGTGGTGGGAGGGGTGTTAACTTATTTGCTCATAAATTGAGAACCGTCCATCCGATCTTAATCATTTCTTCGGCAAATCGATACATTTTGCTAATTACTAACTATCTTTAAAAGGTACAAAACGTCTATCTTCAAAACTGTAGGAGATATAACGTATTTTCCGAGTTGCGGGGGCGGGAGGGGGCGTGGCAAAAATTGAAAATAAACTTGATCTGCCTGCAAGTATAAGAAGCATTTGTCCCATACATGTCAAACCTCTGGATCTCTGACAGGACAGACGGACATGGCTATATCGACTCGGCTGTTGATGCTGATCAAGAATATATCCCTATATGGTCGGAAATGATTCCTTTTCCCTGTTACATACTTTTGCACAAACTTAATATACTCTATGTACCTTTGGTAGAGAGTATAAAAATGTCATCAAAAGTCGAGTAATTACTAATTTTACATACACTGCACAAAAATATAGAAATTTAACAGAAACATATTATTTCTTTATGCCAGTTTTCATATTAATTTATTTTTATTTATAATCATATTAGATATCTGTCTATGAAAATTTTTAATCGAGTGTAATTCTTATTTAAATTTCTATTGATTTATTTCTCATATTCTTTATATTATGCAGACACTTAAAAATAACGTTTTAGTTAAACTGTCCCCATCAAATAGTTTCTTAAAAGCAAAGGTTTCCTAGAGATTTACAGTTACTAAACATGTAAATTGAATATTTTTCATATTTAAATATAGATTTTACCATACTTGAGTTAAGTAATTTTATTAATTTTATTACAATTTTCCCTCTCCGGCATTCCCACAGCCCCCCCCCACCCTTCCCTCCCCCCGCCCTCCCCCACCCTTCCCCCCCCCTTCCCTTCCCCTTCCCCCCCCCACCACCCCCCTCCCCCCCCCCCCTCCCCCACCCCCCCGCGCCCCCTCCCCCCCCGTCAACCTCACCTCCACCTCCCCTTCCCCCTTTCTTTTTTTTATTTTTTAATTTTTTTAATATGAATCTAGTAATTATAATTTTCACTTTAATATGCACATAATAGATACAGGACACTTGAAATAATTTTCAAAAATGTAGACTTAGTGGCACAAAAAACCACAGTGGTGCCTTTTTTTATAGAAAAATTACAACATATTGCCAAAAAATTACTTCCCAAAATACTCACTGTGGGAAGAAATTTGAGCTGTACCACCATACATTGTCTGTGTTTTGTTGTTGCAGCGAGTCGCAAACACTGAGTACATTTTGTTGCAACGTATGCTTGTGCGCCAAGCTGGTGCTGGTACGCATAAATTTTTTGTTTGTAACTCACTTTGAAATGAGGCAATTGCTTGTGCGTCAGAGTGGCGCCAGTATAAAACGCTCGGAAATAAATTGGGAGTAGTGGAAACAATGGCGTGGCCACCGCCGATCGTTTGTTTAGGCACGCCCTTGCTCCTATTGCTGATAATAAACTGCGTCGCTATAAACTCGCTTCGAAGTGTGCACAACAAAGTCCACGCAAATCGGAGCAACAGATGCATTTCAAAACTTTCTGACAGCGGTTGTTTTTCTGTTTCGCTTGTTGGACTGCCTCTAAACTCAAATTGTCTGCCCTACGCTGATTTGGAGCTTTATAAGCAGAAAAGTATCACTGTAAGCTATCGAGCCTAATATTAAGACTGAATTCCACTCGATGACGCATTTCACTATTTTAGTATATTGAGGAGTTTGTGGTGACTCTAAATGATTTTGTTTGTGCTAAACACGAATCTGTATTCGGAAAAGATTAGCTTTTTGCAAAGAGTAGATGCAATTTGGTGGCCATCCTTTGTCTCTTTATAAACGATTTTTAAAAGAGGCAAAGATATGTACAAGCTTTTCATCAATGTCAAATAAAGACAATTTTTTTAACAAGAATAAAAGGTAATTGCCTAGTATAGGTTCCCTAAGCCTCAAAAAATTCCTTTAATGGACCGAGAATTATGAAGAACTTACATGCAATAATAGCAGTCAGCCATGGTTGCTTCTTGTCTTTAAACCAGAGATTAAAAGCGTAACCGAAACCGTAACCCTTAACCGCTAAAAACACTTCAAAACTTGTAAAAAACTTCTTATAACCGCAGCCCCATAACCTGTATTACCATAACCGGTTATGAGTACCGAAACAGAAACAAATAAAACGGTTTATTTCGGTTTTCCTCTACTAGTAAAAATTTCGATAAGCGTAAATCAATGCAGGGTTAATGTAGAGGACAGAAACATGTGCTTGTGTTAGTGAGCAAGAGATCTCTCTCTCCAGACTACAACCGTTTTACATGCAATTCAGTTTTCACCGATTCACACTACCATAAGTTCGGCTCGGTGACTTCGGCCCCTGGTAGCTAAGGTTAGCCGGCATTGGTCTAGACCAGGACAAGCCAAATGGAGAGGACAGAAAAATATGCACTTCTCTCTGACGTAAATTTATTTGATGTTTGCACGATGAACGTTTTACTTGCATACATTACGCCGAACTGTTGCTGACGGTCACAAATAAAAGAGAGCGAACTAGAAAGAGCGAGTGCAGCTAACTTAAATCTTTACCCTCCTCATCTTTCTTTATACATATGTGATATTACACTGGATGTTGCCTAGTTTCGCCGTTCCAAAAATATACGATTTTGGTTCAAATTTTTTTCTTTTAGGATTTTTCAGTAACCTAAGTGTGGACATATTAGCGAAATTGTTACAGAAACAGTTGGATCAACAAGAATGTAGAGCGAACTCTTAGTCTTTGGTATGGTTTATTTTATTTGGAAAATCAAAATTTTGAAATCAAAAACAACGACTGAACATAGACCCGTAACCGTAACCCAAACCTTTATTTGTTTCGGTTTTATTCTCTGCTTTAAACCATTAACGCCGACGGGTGCGAAAACGCACCAAAAAAAGAGGTGTTTTTGAAAATTCTTCAAAAATGTTTCGTAATTGATATCGTATTCCTGTCTTTTGATATGGATTACAGATAAATGGGCTTACATATTTGACCTGGACTATTTTTTCATACGACGCCATCTACTTGATGATAAACGCATCGCCAGGTGCTGGTTATCCGACATGCAAAAAAAACCCTATTATACAGTTGACACACACAGAGGGAAAAAACGTGTTCAGAAAATAAGTTACCGTCAACTTAAAATGAGAACAGAACGTTCTCAAAATTTTTGAGAACAAATGTTCTAAATGTTCATGAATTGAGTAAAGTTGTGCTCAATCGGATAATATTTGCCGTATGCCAGCACCAAAAACCGGATTTCGGCGGTTATTTCATTGAGAGCGCTTGCTACGTTGGCCTCGTCTTTGATATTTCGCAATTTTCGGGGGTTGAAAAGAAGGAAGAGAGAGAGAGAGAATGTGCTCTCTGTTCTCTCTGGTTTTTCGTTTGAGCGACGCGCGCGAAGTGCAGCTGAAGCTGGCGCATGCCATTACGAATTTTGACTTAAACAAGAGTACATGTGCTTAAGTGTTTGTTATTGTGTGCTAATATGTTTGATCCAGAGGAGTCCAAATTTTTGCAAACTCCGCCGGACGACGGGTTACGTGAACTACTAAAGGATTTCAATATGGAACATGTGCTTCCATATTTACAAGGTAAGCTTTGAAATAAAAACGCCGGTAGCTAGCTGCACTCTCTTGTATACTTACATACATACACATACATCGTCGTAACGGTACCCTACTACATACACATTCATACATATGCAAGAATTTACAGTTGAACCACAAAAACTGCGTTTTTGTTGCGTGTACATACAAATGTATGAATACACATTGATTTTGCGCGCATATATAGATATGTTATGTATTGTTATATATACGTATTTGTCATATGCAAATAGCTCCCAAATTTTTGTTATCTTCTTAAGATTTTTCTTGCATATGGATGCATGTTTGAGCGTTCAACGAATGTAACTATCGATATATGTGTGTACATATGTTCGCGAAAAATGAGTTTTTGTTGCTAGTTCATACTTATGTACATATGTGCTTACATATACATATATACGTTAATTTTTTGCAAATATATATATGCAAATGTGTGTACATATATATGTACATTAGTGCAAGTGCAATCAGCTGCAGTAAATTTTCATCTTTCCCGTTATTTTTTTGCAAATGCATGTATGTACATATAAAGAAGCACTGTACTTATGTACAGCGCAAGAATGCAAACCTTGCATGTGTTTTTTACTTGTATACAGTTAGTATTTTATATTTTAATTTTATATTTTTTAATTTATAATTTATACTAGCAAAAAGCCCGTCGCGCTTCACCGCGCCTTGAACAGTACAGAACCCATATCAGAATCAGTTTGAAGTCAATCGTGAGAGTCAAATATTTACCAATTTTGAAAACATTCTATAAATTTGTTTCCTCTGTAGAGCCCAGAAATCGAATCATACATACATAGGCTTGAAATCAACGTTTTACTACTTTGCTTTTTCACCGTTACGACTTTGCTGCTGCGTTCTTACCACCCCCATCCCACATACACTCCACTTCTCTACTTCTTACACAGCTTCCACCCGTTTCCCACCTACTTTCCACCCTCTACCCGCCTACATCCCACCCACTTATCACCCAATTCCCGCCCAGATCCAACCCACTTTCCACCCACACCACCACCCACTTCCCGCCCAAATCCCACCCAAATCCCACCCAAATCCCACCCACATCCCTCCCACTTACTGCCCAAATCCCACCCACATCCCTCCCACTTCCCATCCAGTTCCCACCCATCTCCCACCCACATCCCACACACCTCCCACCCACCTACCACCCAAATCCCACCCACTTTCCTTATTTGAATTATTGCATGTTGCTGTTATTTAAGTTGTGGCTGGAGTTTTTGTATTTGCGTTTGTTTTTGTTTTAATTGCAACTGTAGTTTTTTAATCTCTGTCTTGTTGTTGTTGCCGAGGCGACGGAACAAAACGTATTCCTCTGCCTTGATTCATTGTGTTACAATTTTCGTAACTCAATTCAATTGCGCCCACGCACACATTGAAATCGTTTCTCTTCGATTTATGCTCTTTGGGCTTTGGTTTTGCGTGCGCTCTTTTGTTCTCTAATGCAACTGTAAAGCAAAGCGTGCCTTTCGAAATGAACTGGGAGCAAATGGCTGGCAACCTTTACCACCATCTTTCCACCCAAAAGTGGTTGATTTTCGGGAAGATTGGTATGCAGTTAATGTTGAATTATTTTTATTGATTTTTGAAAATAAGTTTGAACTTGATCGGATGAAAAACAAAAAAGTTTCATACAAAAGTTTTCCGCGAATTTTCCACATTTCCCGACTGAATTTTTAAAAATCCGTTCTTAGTACTCACTTTCAGCATAAGATAAAACTACTGTGAAAATCCCATCTTCCTATCTTTTATGGTTTAGGCTGTGCGACGGTCACCAGTCAGTCAATTAGTCAGGTTGAACAGTTTTATATATATAGATATATATTGCCTTTTAGACGCAGGAGTGACTTTTCACAATCTTCAATTTATGAAGGCAGACGATCTTCCTGAAGCCATTCCCCCTCTTGGACTCCGCATGGAGTTTCGTGAGAAGCTCTTTTTGTGGCAGAAAAGGGTAAGAACGTCAATGTAAATTTTTTCGGCCAACATTTCTAATACAATAAAATTACCATTATAGCTTGGCAAACATGACGAAACTGATTCCATGGTGTGCGCAAAAGAATCAATTGTCAGTTCGACAGAAGGAAAACAACTATCGGGAAGAGTCTATAAAGGGAAGATGATTCTAAATAAGCCCTTGTTTAATTTGCTTCGCCAGACGACTAAAGGCCAAAATATTCTCGATTATAAAGAGAAGATGGGTAACCTTACTTCCAATTTACGAGAGGATCTCATGAATATTATAATAGAAGAAGTGATGGCAAGCAATATTACCATTAAAACTTCCGATTTCCCTTTTTTGGTTGAAGAAATCTGCTTTACTTTTTCTTGTGAAGAAAAAATAAAGGTAAGGATTCTTAGACTAGCTAAATTATCAAATCCTTATTGTATTCATTCATATTTTTTTTTTACATTTTTTTTCCCAATTTCTTATGCTGTTTCAGGATATCTATTTTATAAAAAGGGGATCGTGAAGCAACGCCAGCGGCAAGCTATATTCTAAGTACAAGAATATGCGAAATAGGAAAATGAATAAGAGGATGCAAAACAATTCAGAAAACAAAAATTGTTCTACAACAACTGTTGCAAACTTGAATGCATCTGAATTCGATGAAGAGCTCGCAGAAGCTGCTAAGGCCAGCCTAAATCGAGATTGCGCAAATTGGGAACAAGTTCGCGCAAACTGGAAAAAAACGTTCCAACTTCGTCAACGGGACCTAAAGGAGCTAGATAGCATTGCATTTTTCCAACAATGGACGAAGTTTAGCCATGCTAGAGTTTCCGATTTGGTAAGGTTTCTTAACGTCACTAATTTGTTAAATACACAACAAAGTCTTGTATCATTTTATTCCCAGATTGCTATTGATTTTTTAATAATGTACCCGGATAAGCAGAATTTACTTCTTAGAAAATGGGATACATTTAAGCGAAGCATTCTTGTTTATTATGAGAATAATATAAACAATAGTTATTGCAAGCAGTTGCTCGCATGGATCAAAGCGTCGTCGGATATTGGTAATTATTTATTTTACTTTTATGTTGTAAAACGAAAGCCCAATTTATTCCTTTTTTTTTTGTTACAGATTCTCAAGATTATCTGTATGCCATTCTCTTAAACGCGGTGATGCCATCTACAGCAAGATTTAGAGGCGAATCGGGGAGAAAAATCAAAAAAGCAACTATTGTTGATTCGCAAGAGAGTATGGTTTTGAGGTTATCAACATTGAATGATTATGAACTACAAGTGAATGCAGTTATAAACAAATACTACTCCGCTGGGTTGACTGTTCAGCCGTTCATCATTGTAGAGGGAATGGACGACTCCTACATTAAAGGATTTTATGTATACTTTGATAAGAACTTAATTAAGTTTGATTCATTCCTTGAAAGCCTTGAAACTTGCTTTAAAATATTTCATGTACTATCGCTGGAGTACCCGAAAGCATGCCAGCTGGCTTGGCAGTTTATCCAAAAATATTTTTTTAATATTGACACGAGCTATGATTATCAATCATCGAATATTTCCTCACTTATAAGTTTTCTATCTTCAAAATCTTCTCCAAAGACAAACTAAAATGGTCTAAAGTCTTAAAGCTCAAGTGAAATCTATTTTGCAAACTTATCAAGAATTTAAAAATCAAAGCAAAATTTAAAGTTAATAATTCTTTATTGAAAATTTCGTAAATTTTGAAGGTGCGTAAAATAAATCTATAATTGTATAAGGTACAAATATTTTAAAGGGCATAGCAGTATACGCATACAAAAACTGACCCGCATCTATCAATGCAATTTGGTGCTCATAGGAGCGGGTGCAGTTTTTAAATGCTTACTCTGCAGTGCCCTTCTTGTAATGTATTTCTGATTTGAGATATTTTGAATAATTAATTCTACCAAAATTGATAGATACTTTGTACGACTAAAACTATAAATTGTTAAAAAATTCATATCCAACTTATAGTAAGACTTTGGCAAAACCATCGATATAAAAATTTATTTTAACAATTTAAATTTATAGTGGCTTAAAGTATCTGTATTTTTAATGCGATTAATTTATTCGAAAATAATTGAGCTGAGATATATAATTTAACATTGTTAAATTTTTTACCTTATATCAGCACTGATATTTACGCACCTTATATTGTCAATGAAATTAAATTAAAATGTATCTTTGTTATATTTGCCGAACATCTTTCGCTATACCAAGAGTATTGGTCGATCACTTAAAAAATAATCACGTCATAGCAAGAACATCAATGAAGTTAAAATGTATGCAGGAAAACTGTCATCAAATTTTTACTAGATTTGCAAATTTTCGTATACATTTGGAAAAGCAACATAAAGCAAATATAAACGCGATCCCACCTCCACTTTCCCAAAATATTGTTGACTTAAAAACCAACCTGGTCAATCACAAAACTATTTTGGAAGAGGAAATGATAACACGGCTAATATTATGTTAGATCAAAATGTTCAGAGTTCTGAAGGTCATGAATGTTCTTTATCATCTTCACAAATATCGAATGAAGAAAGAAACGTGAGTTTTCCGCATACCTTACACAATTTGAAAAAAAAAGGCTCTCGAGATGGCATTATCAATGTATGATCAAAATTTTATGCCCAGAAATCAAGTTATTTGTATACAAAACACGTTCTCAACTTTCCTTAAATCTATTGCTGAGTCCTTTGAGAGTCTTATAAGCGAAAGTGAAATGCATGATGATATAAAGCAGTTAATAAGTTTCTGCAAAGAGCCTTTTTCAGAAGTACAATCAGAGTATAGGCTCCTACAAACGTTATCGAAATTAAATTTATATAAAAATGCCCATTCATACTTAATAGATGAAAGAATATCTAATATTATTTGTAATGGCAACCCTACTTTAGGAGTTAAGTCTTACCAAATATATATAATGCCATTAACTTTTATGTTTAAGCGAATATTTGAAATTCCAAAACTGCTAGATTACTCATTAGAAAAAATAGCAGCAAGTCTACAAGAAGACAGACTGTGTAATTTTGTAAATGGAGAAATATTTGAAAAAAAATTAAAAGCATTTCAGTCTAAGCTAGTTGTTCCCTTTATAATGTACTTCGACGACTTCGAAATCAACAATCCACTAGGCGGTAGAACTTTTCCACTATGTGGCTGTTATATATCTTTTCCTACTATGCCACCACACCTTTTGTCAAAACTAAATTATATCTTTCAAACTGCTTTTCTTTCATCAGTTTCTTTGAAAAAATGTGGAAATAAAAAATCATTCTATCATTTGGTAGAAGAGTTAAAAATTTTGGAAAATGGAATAGATATCAATACAGAAAATCAAGTACGAAAGATTCATTTTGTGTTAATTTGGCTGTCAATAGTATACTAGGATTTGTTCAATCCTTTAACTCAAATAAATTTTGTCGCGCTTGCAGAAAATGCAAATCAGAAATGAAACTTGATAGTTTAGAAACAGCAGACTCTTTAAGGAATGAAGAAAACTATAAATCAGACTTGTTAATCAATAATTTTAAAGAAACTGGCATAAAAGATGATTGTGTATTTAATGAATTACCAACTTTTCACGTTACCGACAACTTTTGTTTCGATATAATGCATGATGTATTCGAAGGAGTCTGTTCCTATGATATCTGTAACGTACTAGTCGCATTAATTAAAACAAAAGTGGTTTCATTGAAAGAAATTAATGGTCGAAAAAATCTTTTTCAATATGGAGAGACAGAAGTCGGTAATATATCCGATAATCTCGATTTTGGTCGCTTAAAAGATTTCAGATTAGGAATGACTGCTAGTCAAATAATTTGCCTTGTACATTTTTTGCCATTGTTAATTGGAGATTTGATTCCACATAATAATGAATATTGGAATCTTTTCTTACTTTTATTAGACATAGTTGATTTGCTTTTTAAACCTGAATTTACCGTAAGTGACCTGAATTTATTGCAAAATCTTGTGAGTGAACACCATACATTGTACTTAAAACTCTTTGGCTTACTAAAACCTAAGCACCACTTCTTAATACACTACGCTAGTGCAATCAAAAAGTGTGGACCATTGAAATTGCTGTGGTGTATGCGTTTTGAAGCGAAACACAGGGAAGCTAAGAGTTATTTTCACAGCATAACGTCTAGGACTAATCCGCCCTACTCGTTAGCTGTTAAATCAGGATTAAAATTTGCTAAGTTTCTGCTGGAACATAAACAATTTGTTGAACCCAATTTTTCGTGTCGTTCTACAACAGTATTAGATTTAACTAAGGAGAACTATTTTTGCAAAATATGTGAAAAACCAGACATTAATTTAAGTCATGTTTATGCTGCCAAGTCGGTTATTTTTAATGGAACAACATATAAACCAAAATATTATTTAGCTATTAAAAAAAATTCTTTGGAATTGTATAAAATTATAGACTTAATAATAGACAATGAAAATGTTTATGTTATATGTTACCAGATAAGTATTATTTCATTTAATATCCATTTAAGAGCATACGAAGTAGGTAACTTACTGGAAAAGGTATTCATAAAAAATATCAAAGAATTTACTAGTCCACCATTACATCTATATCCCCTAAACAATGGGAAATCGTTTGTTAGAAACAAATACTTTTAATTTTTAATAAAAAAATGAAAATCAATTGTTTTGTTTACTTTTTAGCTGTTAATGTTCAACATTCAAGAACAATTTGAACTCAATTTGAGTATTTGTTGGTCTCAAAACAAGTCCGCTTTGTTCTCTTTTTGAGCGAGTTTTGTTCATAATTTGAGAATAATATCAACGTAATTGATCTCATTTTGAGTAAAAAATGTTCATAAAACAAAATCAGTTTGGACTCATTTTGAATTGGTTTGTTCTCACGGTGAGAACTATTTCAACTCATATTGAGTAGATAATGTCCTTATTTAAAGTTGCTTTTATACTCAGGTTTTTAAAACGAGAACGAGTTTACTTAAAATGAGTTTCCTTTTTTCTCATATTAAGTAAAATTTGTTCTTGAAAACGGGACAACATCAACTCGATTTGAGTTTTTGCGGTCTCAAAAAATTGTTCTTGAAGTGAGAACATTGCACTACATGTGAGAAAACCCGTTCATGCATACTTTTTGACAACGTTTGTGCTCATATTGAGTCCAATGTTCTCGGTTTTTTCCCTCTGTGTAATCTTTTTATACATATTAGGCACACTGTATATTATTTAAAAATTGTAAATTGTCTTTCAATGCTGTGTGAGTAGATATTATTAAATATATTTGTAAAACATTTCACATATTTTATTGTTTTTCACTTTCCGATGTGACCGCAAGAATGATACATCGTAAAGGACTTCTTATTGATAAGATGAGCGACCTTTAAGTGTTGTGCTGGATCGAATCATGAGACATAATAATCAAGTGAGCCAGCGCTAAACAGGGTAGAGCAAGCCTTAAAAATAACAACTTTAAGAGCGCAGCTCTTAAACGGATTAGTTGTCCTTTTTTTAGTGGACTTTTTTTTTGTCTTTGCCGTTTGTCTTTATATTGTTTGAGCAGCCATACTCCCACTTTTGTAAATGAAATTTTAAACTTACGCTCCCGCTACACCGCATTGGCGCAAATGCTGCAGGGCATTTTGTTGGTTGGTTCTATTTGTTTGTTCGTGCTAATGTGAGGTGGTGGGGAGGATTGGATAAGAGGATTAAAAAGAATTGAAAAATAATTTAAGAGCGGCTGTTGTGGGTTGGGGCTGTGAGTTTTGTGGGATTTAAATTAACAGTTATGATAATGGATAATTAAATGTTATGCTTGTGTTACTTATCGTAACTGCTCAAGTACTTACCGAAGGTATTTTTATTTTTAAAGTTCAGTTTTACAACTAAGGAAGTTACAATAAATAATGCCGTTTTCCACGATAAATGTCTCATATATGATTGACTAATTGTATCTTACTTATAAAGATTGAAAGATCTCCGTTCTCCCTGCACGAGTCTAAAATCCGGAACACATCTACAATACAAGAGTTTTTAGCATTATTTCCCACAAAACGTTGGCCACCAAAATGAGCCATAATTCATTTTGCATGTGGCATTGCCATATTAGCGCATGTTTTTTGCAACATTTTCGCGCACTTTCATTTTTCACAAAAGCGAGAGAGAATCGGCAAAACAAAACCAACATCAGCGGCTTTCATGCAGTTGTGAACCCTTTTTGAGGGGTGAAAGCATAATACCAATGCTTAAAGCAGAAAATTGGATTTTTTCACTCAAAAACAAAAAAAAAAAAAGGAAACCACGACAATACACAGCAATAACAGTAAAGGCGAGGCAACAAAAAATAATAAGCATTAAACATCACAAAAACAAAAAAACAAAACGGAAAATAGCAACAACCAAAAATGTTAGATATGCTGACAAAGGTAATACAATAAATACGAAATGATGCTGTAGCTGTTGCTGTTGTTGTTGTTGCTGTAGCTGCTGCTGTTAATGTTAAATTTCATGTAGCATACTCTTGGGCTGTGCATATTTTCGCTTTTTTCTCAGTTGCCCTTGAGTGGCCGACTTAGGGGGTTTGAGGTGTTTGTGTTTTTGGTTTTATTGTTTTTTTTTTTTTTCGTTCTTTAATTTCATTTTCCTCCCATTGTTATTTATTTATCATTAGTTTTTATTTTATGAGCTATTAAAATGAAACACTTGAAAATTGGAAAAGGCAAGTGGGGAATTGGAAACATTTAGTTTACGCATTTAAAGTGCTGGGATATGACATAACCCTGAAGGAAGTAAAAAAAAATAATCTATTTGAGACGACGTTCTAGTTAAAGTGCATTAAGTGTGCGTTACACTAGCATGTAGGCAACCCAGTTTGTCCTTTTTATCTATTTAGCTGCTAGATCTAACAATTCTGAAAGTGGAAAGCCTATTTAATATTTGAAAATGCTAACAACTAATAACAACTAATAACTAGCGATTTTATGTTAAGCTAGCTATTTTTAAGCTTTTCGTTGTAGTTGAGTGGTTTTTATATGAAAAGCTGAAATACTAGCTTAAATTATATAATAATACTAGCAAATAACCCGTCGCGCTTCGCTACGCCTACAACAGTATGGAACCAATGCACACCCTAATCCCATCAATTTTTCACCCAGTTTCCACCTACATCCCACCCACACCCCACCCACTCCCCATATACTTCTTACAAAACTTCCACCCGTTTCCCACCCACTCACCACCCACTTACCACCCACATTCCGCCCACTTGCCACCCACCTCCCGCCCATCTCCAAAACAACTTACCACCCACATCCTATTCACTTCTCAGTGGGCATCCCGGCGGTATTTCCAACATCGGAAAATGAAAACACAAACCGAGTTTCAAGTAAATCGGACGAAAAATGGTTATCTTGTATGCGGAATTTTCCGGGAAATTTCACGCCTGGGGGCGGATTTTCCGAAATTGAAAAATCACATTTCAAATTATTTCGTATTCTCTCCTAACAAACCGAATTTCAAGCTAGTCGGATGAAAAATTGTCAGGATTTTCCGAGAATTTTCCGACCGTTGGGTCAAAATTTCCAACATCGGAAAATCTTATTTGAAATTATTTCGTGTTCTGTCCTTAACCGAGTTTGAAGCCAATCGGATAAATCATAGTTTATGTCATGCAGAATTTTCCGACCATTTTCCTCGTAGACGGATTTTCCAAAATCGGGAAAACACTTGTCAAATTATTTCGCGTACATGGTCACAAACCACGTTTCAAGTCAGTCGGATAAAAAATAACATTTTCCCATAGAAACTTTTCCGACGCTTTTCCGGGTGGAATTTTCCAAAATCCTGTCTTAGTCAGCTCTCTATCTCTTACCGTTTAGGCTGTGCAATGATTGCCAATCAGTCAGTCAGTGAATCAAGACATTCTCTTTTATAGATATAGAGATAAAAGTAGGCCATCCGATTCCATTTGAGTTTTTTGTCAGCCAACTCACAGTAAACTGAGGTATTTTCCAGCCACATTAATATGGATTGTATCAATTAGTTTAATTTCAAACTTAAGCCACTCAAGACACCCGAACCGAACCGATTCTTGGGGGGTTTTCAACCTTAATCAGTACTAGGTCCAACTGAACCGTTCGGTCAGTAATATTTATTGTGGTCCAATGAAATCGTTAAACCTGGTTAAACCTAGCTGTACCACAAGGATGGATTATATCAAATATAGCAAATATTTCCCCCATTTTTACTTGTGTCAATTATTTAAAATTAAAGATATTTCTACTAATTATTTTCAGCAAGCTTAGCCATTTTCGGTCCTCATGTTCTGGCAATACTAAAACAAACATACAGTCCACAGAGGAAAACGGGGTGCTAAGACCGAGACGGACAAAGTCTAAACAGTGCACAGAGAGAAAAATGACGGCGAAATCTAATAGCCTATTTCCACTGAACAAATGAAGCTTCATTTCATGAAATGACAAGAAATGAAGAAAATGATATCATTTCTTCCATACGAATTGTCACTTCATTTTGCCTTTCATTTCTGAAAAATGATTAAAAATGATGACATTCCCCACGAAGGAATCTGGTATTTTTTTAAAAAATACTAGCTACTCTCTGGCATTACTCGCTACTTTTTGGAAACGGAAAGTGTCATCACCAATAATTTGTTAATTTAAATTTAAATAGTAGGCGCAATTTTGTTTAAAATATAAATTAGTCAATAAAAGTTGTGTATTTAGCTTTCTGTTGATAATTCAGGATGATAACAATGCGTTTGCCCCTGAAAATTGCTGTCATGACGGGTATGTTATTTTTTGCTAATTATTCCACGTGAGTTTGAATGTGGCGCCTGTTATTTAAATCAAACTTTTCAGCTGTTTTTCACAACGTATCGTTGTGAATGTTAAACAAATGACAATTTGTCAATGGAAACGGCAAAATTTTTAGAAATGAAAATGACAAGAAATGAAGCCAGTGGAAATAGGCTATAACTAACTTCTGAGTAAAAAGTTGACAGAGCAGCAAGCTGTTGCTCTATGTCGAATTGTTACTTCTTTTATTCAGATCACTAAAGAGCTTGCAAGATTTGATCAAGCTATTTTTTTATGCTGTTTGCTTACCGAAATGACAAAACCGAATTTAACAGACTCACTAAATCTCTCAACAGAACACTTTATTATGTCTTTCTCCTGTTTTCTGTCTCATAGATCTCAAAGAGAGAAACGCACAAAGCTGTTTAACCTCAGGAAAAGAGCATAAGCAACAGAGTAAAAAAAGCAACAGTCGCACGTTGGGGCGACTAGAGCAAATTCCGCGCCAAAATTGATTTTTTTTTTTTTAGATATTGTAGAAAGCTTAAATGCAACTTGAAAGATGATTAAATTTTGCGTAATAATCAAAAAAGAAAAATTGTCTAGGATATTTGGTTCTCCCACAACACGCATTTAAAGTTCACCTTTCGAACTCCATTTCAAGGAATTCTTAAAATAGGGCATATAATTGTATGTTCGCAATCGTTTTTCATGAATATGAAACTTTTAAGCGGATATGTGGCGATTGGAAGTATTACTTTTGACTATTCTTAGTTCATTAGTATAAATAAAATTTTCATAAAAAAAAATTTAATATTTTTTTTTAATTTTTGGAAAAAGGTCCAAAAAACTACATTTTTATACACTTGAAAAGTGTATTATAATTTTGCCCAGAAGTTTGCAACGCATAGAAGGAATCATCTCCGACCACATAAAGTATATATATTCTTGATCAGCGTGACGAGCTGAGTCGATTAAGCTTTGTCCGTCCGTCTGTCCGTCTGTCTGTTTCTACGCGAACTAGTCCCTCAGTTTTGAAGCTATCGAGCTGAAATTTTGCACAGAGTCTTCTTTTGTCTGCACGCTGCTAATATGTCGGAACCGACCGGATCGGATGGCTACTTCTTGTAGCTGCCATACAAATGATCGGTCGAAAAATGGATTTTAATGAGAAAAACTGGTTTTTCCTCAATATTACCGCTCTCAATCACGGTCATGGGTAATATTTTATGTTTTTAAGCTGATCTGCGAAGTTTGGTCGAAGTCGCTAACCGTTGAGACAAGCGTTTTCAAGTGTATCAAAACTTCGACACAGATGAAGTTAGCTTTGCCTTTCTCGTTTTGCTTATTGTTGGACATAAAGTAATCGCCCGCGCGCGATCGCTCTTTGAAATAAATTTTAAAAAAAGTTTCAATATTAAACTTTATTTTCTGAAAAAGTTAGCGTGCCCTTTTTTGCCTTTTCTGAGAAAATTGAATTTTAGTAAGTGAAGTCATTTTCAAAATTCAAATATTGCCAGCCCTGGAACATTCGCGCGCATGGTGAATGTCATTAATCAGCTGTTCTAACACCTGTTTTGTTTGTTTACTTTCTTGATATATGGGAGCAGATTAAATTTAAAAATTCTTTTCTTAGTTTATAGAAAATGGAAAATGAAGCAGGCAGTGTTAATTTAAGTAATGTCATTGCCTGACGTGAAATGCCTATAAGAAGGTGGCAAGCCAGATCGGCAGAGGACAAAGAAATTGTTGGCCAGACAAAAAATCGGATTCAGAACGAATTCAAGGAAAAATTAGGCTTACTTATTGATCTCCCGAAACCTGGATTTGAAGGCAGTGTTACCACTGCTAGGCGATTTTTTCAAAACGCAGAACTGACTGCAGAGATAACTAAGATAGACATCGATTTGCTTAAAAGAATGCACACTATATTAATAGCTGTTTCATGCAACTATGATATTAATATAGAAAAATTTAAAAATTATGCCTTGGAAACTGGTTGGCATTTCGTAAACTTGTACCCTTGGTACAATATGACGCCGACTTGGCATAAATTTTTTATTCATGGCCCGGAAATAATTATTTATGCATTGCTCCCAATTGGTCAATTTACCGAGGAGGCCCAGGAAGGACGAAACAAAGATTTCAAGCTTTACAGAGAACATTTTTCGAGAAAATGCAGTCGGGAAAAGTGCAACCTCGATGTTCTGAATAGAATGTTCATTACCTCGGATCCTCTAGTATCGATGCATTTCAAGAGACAGAAAACAAAAATAAATCAAATGCAAAAATCAGCTTTAGATCTGTTAGAAAATGTACCTGAAGTTCAAAAGGAGTACTCTAATACAAGTGAAAGTAGCGATGAGGAATAAAGAAAATTGTTGAATATAATACGAAATTGGTTATGTTGTTTTTTATTATAATTATCTTTAAAAACTAAAAAGTTTACCAACGAAAACTATAGGATAGACTCTTTCGACCGCGAAAAAATAATTTCAAGTTAATAATATTAGAAAAGAATCGTATTGTCCAGTTTTTAGCTTCCTATGTTTCGAAAAAAAAATTTATTTCGCAGAAACAATTAAAAAAAATTTTATTTTTAATTCTTAAAAAAAAATTTTCCACTAAATATTTCGAACTTTTTACTTTTTATTCAATACTTTAATCCTCTTAAAAAGATGGCATCAACAGTTTTTTGCTACAGGGCTCCGCTGAATTATGGCGCGATTTTGGCCTTTTCGCCCCACTGTGAGTCGCAAAGTGTCTTTTTGTTGTTATGATATTTTTTTTTTTATTGCTTTATACTGTTTATCGCAGTCAATGCGTAAAAGAGGAAGATAACCAAAATAACAAAAGAGCACGCATGCACACTAGCAGTTTACTGACGCAACACACATACATGCGCAAAAGACACTTTCAGCAGATTCTGCTTGGAAACACGTTGATTAAGCAGGGGTAAAATGTCAATACGTTTTCTTTTTTAATCGTATCTGAAGTAGCCCATCCACACGCGAATTTGTTCGACGAATTTGTTTTCTTCGACGAAATGTGTGTCGTTTTGTTTCGATTAAATCATTTCCAAGAACAGCATTTTTCAAAAATATTTCAAGAGTGAACAATTGATGAAAGAATTGTTGCAGAAATTTATTAAATGCCCACAGAATTATCAAATAATGCTTAAAGCTAATTTTTATCGCCATCTGGGCCATAATGTTAACTCGTTAAGAGTCTTCAAATAAATTCTTGTTCGACAAAATTGTCGAAAAAATTCGTGTGCAGATGGCAATAGTTATAGGTTAATGGAACCATAGCTGATCCGTTGTGTTTAAGCCATTTATTATTCTTTTAAGTGAAACCACGTCGACGCAGCAAACTTGAAAACTTGCATTCCTTTCTTTATGACTGAAATAAAACTAATTGATAAACAAGTTAATACAATGATTTATATATATTAATATAGATAGTAAGTACTTCAGTCGCGTGGTTAATTCGGCCAAAGGTCGTTTCTACATGGGACAAACTGTTAATGATTAGCAGTAAATATGTATAACAATGTTGCGCCAACCCTCTGGCGATGATGAAAGAACTGTTCTTAGAGAAAATATTAAGAGGAGCTCTAAAAACGTAGAGTCGATCCTGAGAAAAGTTAAATTTAAATGACTTGGGGCCGTTTTCTCATATTCTAAATAGTTGCTATAACTCGGTAATATGTGAGTTTATTCGGAAAATGTGTAATGTGATGGAAAAACCAAACGGAGGCTGAGCTTAAGTGCAAACCTGTGTACTTAAATAAAATAAAAAAAAATTTGGTCTTGCCCATAACTAATTTACAATTATTATATTTTTTTATCTTAAGCTAACTTAAGCACCCATCGACCGACCCTGTATTTTATGTATAGGTGGGTGTAAAATACATATGCATGTGGCATTATGTCTGCTCAAAGGCTTTTCTTACACCCAACAGAAAGAGAGAGTCAAGTGTTTTGTTTATCAGTTGGAATTGCTTTCAAGTATATTGCCGTCTTATCGACCGTCACGTGCTCTTGTCGTTAAGTTACTACTTGTACTCGATGGAAGCCATGTATATTTGAGCACCAGCTAACTCACATGATTCATATTAAAAGCGTATAGCAGCTGAATCACTTTAGTCTGAATATGATATTAACTCGAATCATTAACTCTCGCTATTATCTAATAAATAAATATGCTGACGCAGATGCGTTAAAGCTGCATTAGTCGTCCACTTGACTGATAACATTTCCAATTAAAACTGTCCACTTAATGAGCTTAAGCACCTTAATTTATGCTATTTAAATGAGCTCAGAGAAGTTTTTGCTCAAACATTTGACCACAAAATAAATCGCTTGCAACTTTAAGTAGTAACAAACATCATATGCCTGGCCACCAGCTAATGCCACATAATGAAGCTGATAATGGCTATCCATGGGGGAATGGGAAAAAGGAATTTCAGCTGCCAGCACACGTTCAACTTTTGCGCTGCATTAAATGGTGGAAGTTTCGAAAGGGTGAAGGGAAGAAAGGAATGTGGATGGTAGAAGCTAATGTGCGTCACCATTTCGTCTGCTTTTGGCAACGGCGCACATAGTGCAGTTGCAACAAAAAGTACAACTACTACAGCAACAAATCTGCGAATTTTATTTTTGCTAGAGATGAGCGAGACCTGAAATATTTAGGACGGATGCAAAAGCAAGATATTTCCGTTTGCATAAACTTTTGAGAAAGTTTTTTTGTTTTTTTTCGTTTTGACAAATATTTAAAGCGAATTTCGACAATGTTTAAATCTTTAACATACAACTGGAAGACACGATTATCGATTTTGATAGATCTTTTGCAAGTATTCTTGATTATAAATTTATTAAACCTTTAACATCAACTTCATTCTAAAAGCTGAAATGATTTTATCTACTTTTACGATATCTTTCTCATAATAATTTTCCCAATTCACAAATGCTTAAAAGTTTCTGTACCATTATAAAACTTTCATCAGTTAATTATCAATTTTTTTAATTTTCTAAAAAAAATTTTTTAATGTGTTAAATTTTCGAATAAATTTCTAACTTTGGAAAATTTGTTTATTTTTCTACAATTTTATAGAACTCCAAAAAAATAGGGCATACAACTTTGACGATAAAGAAAGAAAAAATTAAGATATGTAATTCGACTATAATCAGAGGTCTTACAATCGGTCCTTAGTTTGAAGTGGTCGGAAAAAAACAATTTTCGCGCAACACATTGAATAGAGGTAGCAAAAGAACCTTTAACTGTGCTCTCAGCTTAAGTTTGGTCATGAGAGGAGAGATATACTTTCAGACTGACTAAATGTATGTATGCGACAAGTTATATGCGCTCTCTCGTTCTCCCTTGCATTGACTCTCTCTCTCTCTCTCTCTCTCTTTCGTCTTCAAAGAGCACACATTTTTGAAGCACTTTACTGACATGAGGGCCCTTTAATAAGGTTTCAGTCAGACAGATCAGTGCTGTGTGCTCAACCACAGCCACTTAACAGTGACGTAAGCAAAGCAGTATGAAAATAGAGGTTGAGGGTTATTTACGAGCTATGATTATAATGAATAAAATTTTGGGAAAACAAATTGTATTTTTGTTACATATTTCAGCACTTACGATAATTTCGCCCAACATTTTTAAGTTGTATCATTGTGGTCAAGGTTGCAAGTAGGGTGTTGGAAAAAAAATAGATAAATCGAAAAATAGATTTTGTTTTTCTGATGCGATATATTAGATATCAATACATTTTGGTGATATTTTTCGTCGATTTTATTTGCTTAGGACACAAAAAGTGAGCTTTACTGAATTCTTTTGGATATTAGTTTACTCCAACTCAAGTGGATCCCAAGCAGCATCAACATTAAAGGTAACGACTAAAACAGCAAACAAATTTCCTTTAATTACAACAAATAACATAACACAAATATAACAGATATAAACAAAAGCTAAGGTCCCACAGGCAAATAATTTGCGCAAATATTTAAAAATATTTGGCCATTTTGTTTGCCCTTAGTGGGAACACCAAATAGTTTGCGCGCAAACATTTGCCAAGTAGCCTTTGCCTATGTTTGTGCACCAATAATTTGAAGCAAATATTTGCTTAATGTTAACACGTGGGAACACCCTCGGCAAATTTTGTTTACGGGCTTGCGAGTTTGCTCTTGCAAGCAAATTGTAAGAGCAAATACGGCAAATATTAAAAAAAAAATTTGTTTTTGTCTTATGCAATACCAGAACCAATGCTGTAGCAGCAAGTAAAATTTAAATAAATCCCAAGACCACGAAATAAAATAGATTCGTAACAGAGAACGGCTTCATTCGGCTTCGTTGCGATCAATGGTTCGAACTTGCATTCGCAACATGCTCGCCCATGAGTTTTATTCAATTCAATTGTTGGCACTCTGAGTATAATCAAGCTCGCTTCATTCCATTCAGCTCGGGTGATTTGATCGCTTAGTTCGACGATGATTATTCTGAGCGAACGAAAATCATCTCGTATGAATAAACTCATGCAAAGACGCATACGCTAAAACAGTGGCGGCCATGACCATTGCGCCAGCTGTGTCTTGTTGTTGTCGCGCCCTGACCTGCAACAACAACATCATATGTGTATCTCTTCTCTTTCTCTCCTATGTCTCTCGCAATGCGTTGGCCTGAGTTGGCTGAGTTTTGTTCGATCGCACACTGGGCCAGATTTCAGTTTGGGCGGCATAAATTCGAAAAATTAGTTAGACAATTGCAATTTGGTACTTTGATAGACATCAATGTGTAATAACTCAAAATATAAAACAATACCGCCCACCTTACCGCATTATAGGGCCCACTTCTGTGTAGTTTAACAGTTTTTAAAACTTCGAAATCAATCGTAAAAATTTTTAATTCTGTTTTTTGATGTCTTGTACTTTTATTAAAAAAATTTTATGTTCTGCGAGGGCTGTTTAAAGTTCTCGGCCTCCAAAGTAGCTCTTCTAATAAGTGAGTGGATGTTCCAGCTTTCAGTCACTTAAAAAAAATGGAAAGGCATTGTATTAAGCCTTGGGCCTATGAAAATAAATAATTTGTAATGCAGACCAGTCTTAAATTGTTTAATACTTTTTTAAGTCATATTTGTTACTAATTGGAACGTAATATCTTTTTTTTTGTGTTTTTATATTGTATTTTGTTTTAAAGTCTTAAATTTTAAATAGTTGTATTAAACCAGTATCCATATTTTTCTTGGAATAACAAATCAATGTCACACTCAAACTTTTCTCTAGTTAACAAATTAAAATAGTTTTTTCAATTGTTGAAGATCACTTCTACTACTTTATTCCTTTAAATACTTAAATTTTATCTCCAACTTTTCATAGCTAATCTCCTTCTTTTGTTGTTTTCTTCTTTCTCTTTCATTTCTTTTCGGATCCCCGTCGTGTACCAAACTACTTCTTTGTTTTTTGTTTTTTACTGAATATGCTCATATCTTTATTTTTTTGTTTGACCCTTCCTTTTTAACCTTTTTTCTAATCTCTTTTTAATTTTTTGTCAATTTTTTCTCTTTCTTTCTTTTTAGCTGCTCAAATCAGTTTTCGGTTGTTTCAGCCCTACTGAACACGTTGCTGGTGAACTCAAACAACTGCAAATTCAATGCCACACCGCAAAAGTATAACACGTGAATACACTTAGGTCAAACTCTCTTTTACTTTTTGTCAAATTTCAAAGTTAGTGTCTACTCCACATTTCCGGGCCGTGGTTCGGTTTTATTCTATATAGGACTAACAAATGATAAATAGAACAACCTACGAACAACACACAATTTGTTTCATTCACATTCTACTACCTTTCCTTTTTTTCCTTTTTACTTCAATTTTTTTCCGTGTAATGGCACTAAATTGAGTAACCGTTTCTCGTTTTTTTAACACAACAACGCTGACCGAACAGTTACTAGCCCCGACATGCACTAGCAAACGCTTTGGATTTAATATACCTTTGGCTTTATAAGAATAATTGTTAAAATCACGATTTGTTTCCATAAAAATTTTGAATTTATGCCGCCCAAACTGAAATCTGGCCCAGTGTGGATCGGACACAGAAACAAGTGTCGAATCAAAAAGTTCTAGTTCAACCGTTCGATGCGATTGCTGTATGAGTTGACTTTGTTTGATTGAAAATATTTGTTCGGTGATTAAATATGAACAAAAATGTTGGTACAAAAAACTCTGGCACAACTGCTCAATGCGATGGCGGTTTGAGTTGAGTTTAGAGTTTTGTGAGATGAATAAATGTGAGTAAGAATTTTTGTGCCTGACGCAATCAAGAAAAAAGTGATTTTTGCAGTTCTCTGGTTCGTAATAAAAAAAAATATTTGATTCTGCATGGTATTAGCTATTTTTTTTAAATAATAAAAATAAAAAAAAAAAATTAAATTGAAGCTGATATCGTCTGTACCTTCGGTTAAAACTTTCCATCATACTGCCCAAACAGTGTGCAATTTTTTGGCAAGATGCAGCAATTCAACTACATGGCAAAAATCATTATTGAAAAGACAAGCAAACGTACAAAGCTCGCTGCAGTCGAGTTCCACTACATACCAGGACTTATGAATATACCGCAAAATGTTCTAGTAGACGAAAAGTCCAAATATGCTCCTAAAGAAGGTCACTTCATAGTATTAAACTGGAGTCTAAGGATGCAATCTGTGAAATCTGCAGAGCCACAAAGGACGGCTGGGATAAGGAGTACGCCGACCACGTTTTCAGATTCTGCGATTTATTTCCATCTCCGCTAAACAAACTATGGTTCAACACAAAAACTGTATTTAAAGACAAAAGATATCAAGTTAATAAATAGGCCGCTTAGCGGAAACGCGTTCGATAATTATACTCTAGCCAAGATGCATGTTAGGAACGATAACCGTTGCGATGCGTGCAACGATTACGATAACGCCGCACACGATAAAAAGCGCAGTGTTACCATTAATCGACATGTTGCAACTCATTTAAGAGTTTTACGCAGCAACATTTGCTACCGCGGCATGAAAGCCTTGGTCCTAACCCACACACCACTTCTTCTTGCTCAATACCCATAAATATTCACCTCCGCAGCAAAAAATCGTTAGGCAGTTATTTTTGTGGCTATCCATGCCTATGCCTTTTCTGTAGTATTATTAAAAAAAAAATACATTGTTTGCTCAAACAAATCAGCCTACTTGATTTATAAATTTAGTAGATTGGGCAAAGAAATGTATAATAAAATTTGCCCCACACCGTGTGAACACTAACGCAAATTATTTGCGGAGGAGAAATATTTGCGCAAATTTTTTAAGAGCAAATATTTGCTCATGGGAACACCAAATTTGTTTTACGCAAACATTTACATTTTAAGGCAAAGTTTGTTTGCACAATGTGTTCAAATTTTGTTTGCCTGTGGGACCTTAGCTTTAGACTCGGGCACACCAAAATAACAAACCAACACTATATTGACAAATCCATTCCCAAATTCTGCCCTCTCTGCCAAAAGAACACCGAAATTAACACAGAACACATCATACCCAAATGTCCCTCACTAGCCTCAGATAGAATCCAATACCTTCAAAACAAAAATCCAATGGACGCCCCACTAAACCCATCAATAGACAAATTAAGAAAATTTGCTAAACTTTTTAAAAACTGTAACGAGTACTCACCCAACTGTGCTGTATAAACTGCAAAAAAACTGTAAATATTCCGTAAAATTAAACCCTAAACATATCCCTTTACATATATATAGACTATAGTCATAAAACCACTTAATCTAAATCTTAACACCTATTTATAAGTACACTAAGCACGCACATGAAACAACAAATGTGACCCAGTACCATACTATAAGCTGAAGGCCCTATCAGCCATGCTTTTCCTAACTAGCTACTAAGCTTATAACTTTAGGCTAGTCATACTTAATAAATAAATAGTTTACTCCAGATGGTTCGAAATAAATTTCGTTTGTAAAACTTAGAGCCATAGAGCCATCTTTCACAAAAACTTCTAAAGTAAATTCAAAGTTTATCTGACACATAAAAAGTCATATGAAAGAAGAGAAATCTTTTCTAATTCTGGATTTTTTCCGTATTTTGCAGCTTTGATGATTTGATAACAGTGTTTATTGAAAACATTGAAAATATCAATAATCGGGGGCGTCACAGCAATCTCTTGAGATTTTGGCCTCGTTTGAAAAATCCGTCGGTGTTCCAGAACTTCAGAAGATTTAATTTTCTTATTTGAGTTGGAAAGTTTGTGTCCATGCTAATGGTACTTTTCATTCAAATCTATAAAAAGTTGTCCTTTCTTCCAAAAAAAAGTCCTATCTTCTAGTTAGCTGCTAATCTGATGTTTAAATGGAATTATTTGATTATGTTACATGTTTTACGATGTAATACGAAATATTCTTTAAAAATAAAATGCAAAATTTAAAAAAATTGATTGCGCCAACCATTTAATGCAACTTGGCAACCCTAAGCGCTTGTTGGTACTCGGAGAGCGTCAGCATATGTACAGGGCGCCAGCTAAGGTTTAGTAGCGAGTTTGTTTGTCAAAATTTGGTTGGTTTCGCGAACAATTATTGAAACGCAAATTTTAATACTAAAACAATTAAAATTTTAAATTCATTTGATGGAAACTATGCTAAAAAATAAAGTTGATTACATTTCCAATACCAATTTTACTTAACGAAACACGAGAGACTTAAAACCAACCGAAAGAGATTTCTGTGACATCGAGCATTGGTTTTGGGTTGGAATTTGGTTGGAAGACACCGCTAAATATGTTTTTAACAAGAAACAATAATTTCGAAATGATATTTGATATCGAAAAAAAAATCGATGGAGATATTTTCGAAATATCTGGGCACCCTAGTTGCAAACAGAATTATTTTGTTCGGAGCTACGATTCGTGGGTTTAAACCGAAATTTAAAAATTGTTTAATGTCGTTATTCAAGGTTTTTGACAGAAGGTCTTAATGCCCAAGTTTAACCCAAATTTAATAGAAATGAAAATTATGCGATTAGCATTCATAATTTCAGTAATTTTGATCAGTTTTAAGGCGCTATCAACTGAGACTATATTCAATGGTACTGATAAGACAGTTAAAGCAATATATTCAAAGTACAGGTTTACATTTATAAGAAGTCAACCCTTAAAAATATTTGATTTTGAGGGTTCGCAATTAGTGCCATCGAAGGCTCAAAGTCGTGGAGATATAATTTTAACTTAAGTAACTGGTTACTGACTTAATGTTTGGTCAGTAAGTGTCTGTATTGCTGCGCATTTGTAGTTATGGCCATGTCCGTTTTGTAGTTAAGTCTCCTTTCAGTATGTGTGTCTATATTATATAACATCTCTAGAGTGAAGCGTTTGCTGCAGTCGTTTCTTGCATTATTTAGAAAAATTTGTTACAAATTCACTTTTCAAAATATTGTTCTTCTCTAGCCACTACTTTTTACCATGTTTCTGCCGGTTTTTGGATACCGTGGATCTGCAAATCATGATCCTCAAGGGATGCGACATCGACCAAAGAATATAGTAGAAGAAAGCGCAATGTCCGTCTAATTGCATTAGATATTTCAAGCAGCGAAATTAATAAATATTGATCATCTATATTTCATTTGAATTCTTTGTGGTTCGAAAAATTCAAATGCTAAAGCATTGAAGCATTATTGAAGATAACTTTCTTGAAAATGTGCTTCAGTGAGGAAGCCATATGTATTAACGAAAATAAACATACTGAAAAAAAAAAGCCTACAGATGAGGCTTCAAAAAGCAGTTGATTGCAATGTTGTCCGGTTCGATTTACTACAATCTTTTAAAAATTGATTTGAATTTGAGTTAAAAGAAAACCATAAAAAACCTCACACTTTTATAAAAAATTTCACATGCTAGAACATTGTGTGCTCAGTAAAAACTAAGTTTAAGCAAATAGGTGTTCTAAAACTTTTCTTAGAATCTCATTTTTTGCATTTAACCTATCACAAATTTTCACATCGCTAACATCAAACCTCTTCGTGTTGCCGGTTTTTATCTTCATGCTGCTGCCATGGGCCATGACCAATAACCAAGTTGTAAATGTTGCGTGCCCTGGGTGGCTCTGTGGATTAGTCTAATGCCAATATGTGTAGCAACTAGTGGAAACTACAAACTGTGCAACGGTGTAAGTGCTTTTTAGTGCGGTCTGTACAAAACCGAACGTGCCAGACAATTCGATTCTGATGTGTTTAGAGGATGGAAAAGTGCAGCTTTGCTTTGGCCATTTGCTTTGGCATTTCGTTCAGCAGCAGTTTCATATTGAAAAGTTCGTTATCTTTAGTGAACAAACTGTGTGCGGTGTGGAGTTGGTAAATTGTGGTTCATAAACACACTAAATGCTGCAATTGTTGTGAATCATAATATTTGGATGCTTATCCAGAGTGGGGTTATCTTGTTAAAGGGGAGATTAATTATGAAATTTAATTACTTTTTCACATTTACGGCTATACACAACGCCCTTGTTCAGTCTATAATTGTCACAGAAAAATGATTGATGCTATCATGGATTCCAAAAACATTGCACATTGCAACAGCTAACTCAAGATTGGCATTTATCTTGATAGACCTGTCAAAATCCAAAAACAACTCGTGCTTCTGCTCAATCAATTTGATATGTCCACAAGTACTCAAGTGTTGCCTATACCCTTGCCAGAGGTATTTCAGGTCACATGAGGCAAAAAGAAAAGAGGGATTCCCAAATTTAACCAAATAACCCCCACTTTCCGCCCAAGCGATTAAGAAAGCGGCATTATGTTGGGGCAACTGATCTAAAAATCGAATTACAAGTTTCAAGAGCATTAAAACTTCGGTATAAATGGTTATTTCAGTTATTTGTCGATTACCTTACGATTTTATAGACGCCGCATGGAGCTTGGTGATAAGCCTTTAACTCCAACACACTAAAAAAAAAAAGAAAAACATAAAATCGCCAAATGATAAAAAAAAAAGGAGCACAGATTACGCACTGGCTCTCTGCTTTTCTACCTCTCCCTCTCTTGCTCTCCAGTGTGCCAAGTTTAGATTAGCTGCTGCTGCTGCTCACCTGCTAATTGGCCACAGCTAAATGCTTTGGCTGAGCTTAGGTGATCACCCAGTTCACTCTGCGCCATCAAGCTGGCAGGTCGCGGAAAAATAAACTATTAAATATTTTCTACGTTCTATGAAGTGTAAGTGTTAAGATCCTTAAATATATCAAGGACTAACTAGTGGCGGTGTTTGGAAATTATACATATATGCTGTGCTTTTTGTTACTTCTTAAGTAAAACGCAAATTGGATTATCTGTATTTGAACAAGGTTATCAATGTTGATACAGATAAGCAGTAAACATGCCATAAATTTCGTATACCAAATTCCTTTGAAAACTCGTTGGCAAACATTAAACGCCACTTGCCCTCGGCCTTCGGCTTGCCCTAACTAATTATTCATGACAATTACGTTAATCTTAATAGCAACATGTTTGGTGATAAACTTATCTTAATTGATTTTTGATAATTGCCTAAACGTCGATTTGCCTGCCAGCCATACACAATTATGTATGTACAATGGTAATAAGTGGCCCAGTGACGTCAGAGCACGTGATGGATCATGTGGGTGAGCCGCAATAAAACGGAACTCAAATGTCAACCATAAACTGCCATACAAAATTATTATACTCCTGATAATCATTATTTACGACCATCGAATGGATTTCTTAATGAGGCTGAAAACCCTGACCAAGCCCATATGCCGATAATTGAACTACTTTGTATTGGCCAAGCCGAAAGGATAACGCGATGCGTGTGCCATTTGCCAGCAAAGATTTATGTGGTATATAGATTTTAGTCTGGCGATTGGTAAATAGATTTATGGCTACCGATAAGGCGGTGAATTAGCATTTGATTTATCCAATGAGTGGCTTATAAGCGAATGCACACCTGTGCAAGAAATCATTTTGATGAGCTTTAATAGCTGTTAAATGATTCAAAATTTTTGATTTTAAAATGAAACAATGAAAGATTTAAAACAATTTTTTTAATTAAATTGAAAAGACATCGCAAGATTTAATTTTGGGTAAGATTTTAAGGTCAAAGAAACAGCCTCATAAATTTCCCTGTCTACTATTCATTGTTTTAAGTTTTGTTTAATTATATGAGCTCTTAAAATAGGTAATGCCCTAATAAATAATGTTTAACAATATTATTTGTTCCTTGCTCTCAGTAGCCTAAACTATAAGCAGTAGGAAATTGCAATGGCATTATTTTTTTATTTTGTTCATTAATACTTTTTCTAAATTTCAAAATCAGTATGAGAAATAATCCCAACTATTAAAAGTTTCGTTTACTTTTAGACTAGCTGGGCAACGCTATGGTCAAAGCATATTTCGCACCAATTGCTTGCCCAAACAAAACATTTATTGTTGTGTACATACAAGCCACCAAAATAGATATAAGTAATAAATACATCAAAGAAAGCACGAAAAAAATACATGAATTATTGTATTCATCACAAAATAATTTACCCTTTCAATTTGACAAAAAAAATCTTCCCATGCTGTCAATTTTCCGTTACGTTTGATTACCAAATCAAACAAAAGGTTGTTGATTAACCCATGCTCATGCCAATGTACAATGTATATATTTTAAAAATTTGTTAAGCAGAATGTCCCAGAAATCCATTAAGTTATTAAATGTATCAAAAAATTCCTACCAAATTTAATCTTTAATGAAACAATACATAAGAATACATGTACATTAGAATACATAGTACATTACATAAACCAGTAAAATGGAAGAAGGTCTCAGCATTTGCAGAGTTAATATTTGTTGTATTATTACCAAGCCGTAATTCTTGCAAAAATTACTCATACGACACGTTTATTAAATACAAATTCTTACAACGAAATTATTAGTTTATTTCAATGGCTGACATCTTTTGAAATAACATTTAGTAGTGGACTTTTATTTTTTTTTTAAATTCGTAAAAATTTTAAAAAATTTTTAAAAATCAACGCCTACTTTTTATAAATTAGGCAAATATATGAAAATAGGCAAAACTTTTAAAACTCTTTAAAATATTTGAGAGTTAAATATTTACTTCAGTAAGGAACAGGCCTTAAATATCAAAAATTAAACAAAAAAAAACACGCTAAGCTTAGACTTGGTTCGATAATAAGTTATATCTTATTTTTTTTAACCCTGAACTTAAAAATTTTATACTTAGCTGGTTCAGCAATCAATGAATCAAAGAAATGTACATATTAAAATTACACGAACAACGGCTTGTGGAATGGGGTTAGGCACCCCTGATTTACTACAAAATAATCGAAAGTTTTCAGGACATTTTTTTGTAATTTCGAGTATAAAGGTGTGTTATTTTTGACTTGCTACTTAGAAATGTTTTGTAAGCCAAGCCAAGAGCAACAACTTTCTGTGAGATATCAAAGTAAAATTCCATATAGATAACGTTATATGGAGTTGCATATTCTAACAGAAGCTGAAAACTTTTAAGTGCAATTAACAGAAAACGGCAGCGAACCAGATCCAACCCTTTCAAAATTTTTTAATATCGACTTCATTAACTTTTTAGTGATGCTTAGTGTTATTTATTATTTCACATGACCAAAAAATTCTTTAGGCTGAGACCTTATTTGCAAATCTGACTAAATAATGAGGGTAATTGACGGAAAAATTTAATTTTCTTTTTATGGAGTTCTCAGATGTCACGATAGGTAAATCTCGACGACTGCTGTTTATACAGACAGTTATTATAGCATATATTTTTATATCAGAGAACGATGTGTTTGTATAGGGGTCGGCAAAACGCACATACATTAGAGCTGGAGAAACATCGATGTCTACGATGTTTTAGCAGTGAAACAAAGATGTTTATTTCAAATATTGAAAGTATAATGTAAATTCCTAGGCCACTTTCTGGCTTTAATTTAAAATAAATAAAAATTTTATAAAACATAAAAAGAATTTGATAAATTATAAAACCTATGCTTCTGGGGCTCTGGACTAAGTATTTCTTGTTAGTTCTTTTAAAATCGTTAAAATTTTTATAAAGGAAAATTAAACGCTAAAAACTCTTTGGCTCCAGCGTCTTTGAGGACAAGCGTCCCACAGAATCAGCTTTACTGAACTTCTATTCCTTTTTTGGATATATACATAAATATTTTTCAGCCACTTCTTGTAGTAGGCCGACAGCTTGGACAGTCTTAACTTCACTTACTGCATCTCGGATATTAGTGGGATTACAAGTGAAGTAGAGGCAGATTTTCTCCCAGAAAATTCAAAGGGTAAGGATTCTGGCATTTCTAGTAATGTATATATTTAGGAGCTTTTGGAATTGCTTAGAGTTTGGAATAATATTGTGAATAAATGGACAGACAAAAGTAATGTTCGTATTATAAACTATTTCACCGTGTAGCAACTTCTCTGTTTTAGTCAGTTTTTCATTGGTTACCCTGCTTGTTTTAAGAACCCACAATTCGCTTACATTTGCAAAAGGGATTGTGTGTGTTCAAATTATGTAAAAGTAAGTTTTAAAAAATTTCACGCGATTTTGATTGTAACATCTAAATTCATTCACAATAGTGTTTGGACCTATTACATTTTGCATTTGGCATCTTAACATTTTGATGGATAATCTTACATTTCTTAGGGACGCCAAGTTAATTTTATAAGAAAATAGTTTGGCCGTGTCTTGTTCATGTAGGATTGCAAAAACATCGATGTCTGCAGCTTAGATGAAAACATCGATGCATCGATGTTACCATCGATGATTCTCTAGCTCTATCATACATCAGCATTTCGTTGTTTCAATTGAGCGCAGTCTAAGCTCTGTCGGTGTGTCATCGTCGCTGCCACATAGCGGTGTTGTGTTCACAAAAGATAGGGACTCACTGGTCTCTGTAGTATAGTGTAGTGAAGAAAGCCCATCCTAAATTGTAAGTGATGGATCTTTCTTAAAATGGTTTTTGAGTTTTCTATGAGTTTCCAAGTTGAAATGTAATAGTCTTTTGTAACAGAGCGGAAATAAAATTAGAACCCTGAACTCCGGCATAGAAAACTTTAAATTGAATCAAAAGTGAGGAAATAATATCCAGCAAATGTATAGATACTAGGCAACTAAGCAATTAGTGATAAAAACGGCACCAATAAACCTGTGGTCTTACATCTTCGACTTCAAAGTTCATTGAATGATTAGCAAAAGCAAAGGTTTGATATAAACTATTTCATTGACTGCAGTAAAATTAATACTGCAAGTGAGCCGCTTTATGCCGATGGAACTAGATTGTACTTAACCAAACGGAAGCTACAAAGCTAGCATGAAAATTGAAAAGCATTAAAACTCAGAAGAAACGCCATATAGCAGCTATATGATAAGTTGGGTGAAGTTGATATTTTTGAAAAGCTTGTTAAATATAAAGCACAATTGCCAAGATTCAATCAAAACACTTTAAAGCTCAAGCAATAAAGCAACAATTGCTTAATATTATTTAATAATTGAAAAATTAATAAAATTATTAGAAAATTTTTTTCACCCATATCAACTTGAAACCTGACCGATAAACCAAACCTGAGATATCTCGGATTTTAAAAATACCGTATTTCCATTTTTTCGTTTTCGACGACTTTATAAATTGTTTATAAAGTTAACAAAGAAATAATTTTGCTTTTTTTGTTGAAAACAAAAATGAACAATTTTAAAACCTTTCGGATAATAAAAGAGTGACCCATATAAATGATATTTACTCAAGAAACACAATGTCGAATTTTCTACTAGAAAGTCTTAATTTGAAATATTCATCATCGAAACAAGTAATAGTGGAACACGATTTTATTTTTTTACTTGAAAGAGTTTGGAATATTATTTTCCATATTAAAGGCCTGTTCTCTAATGACGTTGTTATTCAGCTTCTTTTAAATCTTTTAAAAAGGTTATATATTCAAATACAAAATTACTTCAAAAATAATTTTTATTTGATCTGAGAACAGACTTTAAGCAAATTAATTGTTTATTTTTTAACTTTAATTGGATAAAACGTGAACCAAATCAATCACCCCATATAACTTAAGCCTAATTTTTTCCAACATTTTACATTTAGAATTTTTGAAACGAACCCGAAACCCAGAGATTCGTAACCTATTTCTTTTATTCCGGCACACAGTTCAAAAGGTGGGAGACTTTGTGTGTAAAAATTGGAAAAATTTTTGATGAAATACATAATGCAAAAGTGGAATCAGCAAACTTAAATTTCGGCATCCAATTATACAGTGTTTTTATTTACTCTGCCTTGTGTCTCTTTAATTTCTTGGAAACCGGAGATTTTTGTGATGCAAGCAAAGAGAGATTTTGAGTAAATTTTTTATCTTTGGCAAATATTGGTTCTGACAATTAAAAGTTTATACCATAATTGCCCATCACTTTCTACTTCCCCGCCCTTGGCCAACTGACGCACATTGTTTACAGCCCACGAATTGCTTCTTCAATTGCAAATGGCAATGTCCCAATCAATCACACAAGTGGAACTAAACTGAACAATTTATGGCGCTGAGATAAGATAAGCGAGAGGGAGAGAGAGAGACCCGTGAGCTGATATCATGCGGTGGCCTTCTTATCTACTTATTAGCCGGTGTTGACTTACTTATCTCAAGTGGTTGCTTGGGCGCGCATTAATAATTTTAAATTATTAACAATTACGAGGCAATCAGTAGGTACTTATTTTTTTTATATATATACAAAGACTTTTTTGTAAGAAACGCCAAGGATGCGTATGACAATCAATTTTGGTATGCCAGATTATAGATATTTATGGGGTGGGTGATTGCCATAGACGCGGTGTTGTCTGGCTGGGTTGGTGTTTTGATAATTGCCTCTGATTGTAAAGAAATCAGTTTTAATAAATTTTCTTCATTTCCTGTTCCACAGAACACACAATGGGTGACATGTTCCGCAGTGAGACGATGGCCCTGTGCCAGCTTTACATTCAACCCGAGGCGGCTTATGCCTCGGTGGCCGAACTGGGCGAGATTGGTTGTGTCCAGTTCCGAGATCTGAATGAGCAGGTCAATGCCTTCCAGCGTAAATATGTAAATGAAGTGAGACGCTGTGATGAGATGGAACGGAGAGTGCGTTATGTGGAAAATGAATTACGTAAAGATGAGATAGACTTACCCCAGCTGAAGGAAGAACAAGAGCCGGCTTCACCTAACCCACGTGAGATCATTGATTTAGAGGCTCAGCTGGAGAAGACGGAGAATGAGCTGAGGGAAATGTCTGCCAACTCAGCCAGTTTGAAGGCCAACTTCCGGCACATGCAGGAATTGAAGTCAGTTTTGGAGAACACGGAGGGATTCTTCTCAGATCAGGAAGTTTTAAATTTGGATTCGAATCGTTTGGTTGATCCCAATGATACAACTAATCAGGGAGGAGCACAACGTGGCCAATTGGCTTTTGTGGCGGGTGTTATCAATCTGGAACGTTTCTTCACTTTTGAGAGAATGCTTTGGCGCATCTCCAGGGGCAATATTTTCCTGAGAAGAAACGACATCAGTGGCCTGAGTGAAGACGAGGAAACGGGTAGGCCTGTCCTAAAAACGGTATTTGTGGCCTTTTTCCAAGGTGAGCAACTGAAGCAGCGTATCAAGAAGGTCTGCACAGGCTATCATGCCTCCGTGTATCCCTGTCCCAGTTCCTCGGCGGAAAGGACTGACATGATTAAAGATGTCAATACACGCTTGGAGGATTTGAAATTGGTTTTGAATCAAAGTGATGATCATCGTCAACGCGTTTTGTTAATGGCCTCCAAGCATTTACCCGGCTGGTCCATAATGGTGCGCAAAATGAAGGCCATTTATTTTGTCCTTAATCAACTAAATCCCGATGTATCAGGCAAGTGTCTAATAGGCGAGTGTTGGGTACCCACACGTGATCTATACGAGGTACAACAAGCCTTGGCCCGGGGGTCCAAAGCGGCGGAGAGTTCGATTCCCGCATTTGTGAATGTCATCAAAACGCCCGAACAGCCGCCCACCTATAATAGAACCAACAAATTCACCAATGGTTTCCAGAACCTCATCTCGGCCTATGGCGTTGCCTCGTATCGTGAGGTGAATCCTGCTCTGTATACCTGTATAACGTTTCCCTTTCTGTTCGCTGTGATGTTTGGCGATATGGGACATGGCTTGATATTGCTTTGCTTTGCCTCCTGGATGATCCTGAAGGAGCGGCAATTGTCTTCCATTAAGGAGGAGATTTTCAACATTTTCTTTGGCGGACGCTATATAATCTTACTCATGGGCATATTCTCTATGTACACGGGCTTAATCTACAACGATGTCTTCTCCAAGTCCATGAACATCTTCGGCTCTGGCTGGGTGAATAACTATAATGAGTCTACTGTGATCAACAATGGCCTCACCTACCTAACTCTGCGACCAAATGAAACCAACATAAAGACCTATCCCTTGGGCATGGATCCCGTTTGGCAATTGGCCGACAACAAAATCATCTTTCTCAACACCTTCAAAATGAAACTTTCCATTATCTTTGCTGTCATCCACATGGCGTTCGGAGTTTGCATGTCTCTGGTCAACTTTGTGTACTATCGACGTTATGCCAGCATCTTTTTGGAATTCATACCACAAATACTGTTTCTTTTTCTGCTCTTTGGGTACATGGTGTTTATGATGTTCTACAAGTGGGTGGTGTACAACGATACCAGCGATGATATAGCTCTTACGCCTGGATGTGCTCCCTCGATTCTCATTCTGTTTATTAATATGATGCTGTTTGGACACGAGGAGGTGGAAAAAGGCTGCAAGGAGTTTATGTTCGAGGGACAGGATACTTTGCAAACGATCTTTGTTGTGGTGGCTGTTATATGCATACCCTGGATGCTTTTGGGTAAACCGTTATTCATTATGGCCACACGTTCAAAGGGACCTCAACCAACACATGGTGGAGGAGGTGGAGGAGGAGGCGGCGGACATGGTCATGGCGAAAATGAGCCCATGAGTGAGGTGTTTATACAGCAAGCCATTCATACTATTGAGTATGTACTGAGTACCATCTCGCATACGGCCTCATATCTGCGACTTTGGGCTTTGTCCCTTGCCCATGCACGTAAGTTTAAATTGTTTATTGTAAAATGTGGTTGATTGTGTGAAAGCTTTTATTTCCTTTAATTCGTAAATAAATATTCGATAGTTTTTGTCTCAGAAAAAGTTGGACAAAAATATTAATTTTCCTAAACTTAATCAAAAGTACTTGAAAAATCAATAAAAATCTAGGAATTATATGGCTTCAGTAATAAAAGCTGCAGCCCAGTTTGCATGCTGCTACTTTTGAGTGGCGCCATCTTTTTTCTATGTAATAGCTATACATAGGTATTAACCAGCCTTCATAAAATGGTGTATCAAAATTGGTAAACTCTAAAAGCTTACAACACCTTAACAAAATATATAAGAAAAACATTACCACCTTTTTAATGGCTCTTTTTCATAAAAAATCGGTCGTTAAAATGTAAAGTTTAACGAATTAAAGTAAATTAATTAAAAGTATCGACAAAAAACTTTGTATCGAACAGTTTCGAGATTTTTCTTTTCAAAATATGCGGTCACACCAAAAAACAAAATTTTATTTAAGCGTTTAGCTGCACCTGGCCAGTTAATTCATTGCGGCCTATTTCTCAAAATATCATCAAGCACTCTCTGACAAGATCTAGAAATATGTGATGTATTTGCATCTGACGATTCCAAACAAAAAGTGCAATCGCTACCTATTACAAAAGTTCCACTAGGGATCGAAATACAGTTGAAACAAAGAATCAGTTCAACCATCTAACCGAACTGACGCTTAGTGACTAGGAGAATTTGGAAAAAGGGACCATCATTAAAAAATGGCGCCAACCATCGGTTGCATTCTATTCCTTAAGGCCATTTTAATTAGATTAGATTAGATAGATAAAATCAAAATTTTGAGAAGCACGAAAATATATTCAGAAATATTCAAAAAGTTAACTTAGTAATAACTTAGAAAATCAATGCCATACGAACAACATTACTTGCCAGAGGGTATTTTGAAGACGGGGCACTCGACTACAACACTCTTACTTGTGTATTCTAATTTATATTTACATATTCAATTTCGTCTCTCAAGTAACAGCAAAAACAAGAACCTGTGAAAATAGCTGGTTTACCATAACAATTACTAGGGTGATCCTCAAGCAGTGGCTCATTAGAGCTTGTGTGGTAAATTTACCAATTCTGATTTTATGACAAGTCTGAGTAGCTAGCTCAATGAGCTATCTGAGTTGAGTTATCTAACTTAAAAGTATATTTTCTACCTTATTTTGCAAAGTAGCACTTTCAGAAGTGATTATCAACACTGAAAATTATATTTTATCAGTTAATTGTAGATCCTGGATAATGATCTTAGCTTGTGTTTCGGTAGTACATTTTTTTGGAGCTATATGTTTAAAAATTTAATTCAATCTTCAACTGTAGTGAACACACTTTAGTGTGCTTATCATGATAACTTCTTAATTGTTCAAATTGTTCATACAGCTATATAACTCAAAAGTATCCTTTATATTTTTATTTTATCTTTTCCAAAAGATATCGAAGTGCTTATCAACACTGAAAATTAAAAATAGCAAGTTAATATCATGGGACGGGGCTGGTGATGTCAGCTTATTTTTTCCCAGTACATTTTGTTTTTTGGGATTTAATTTTTAAATAGGTTACTTGATAACCAACTTGACGTGCAAACCCTAATTATTTCTAAACTGATTATTTTGAAAACCAAGTTAGTAGTATAGTTTTCGAATATTTCAAAAATATCTCTATCGATATTTTTGGCGATATAAAAAAAGTATCACTTCGATAAAAATATTTTGGTGTTAAAAATATCGATATTATCGATTTTTTTCTATATTTTTCAACAGGGCTATTGAAGTAATTGAGGTGTCATTTGACTCGTAATAAGCATCACAATCTGACTGCACTCAAAAAATGTTAATTAAAAGTATATTTATTAAATTAACAAAATAAATTTATATTTTATTTAATTTTTAACACCAGAAGCTCTGCAAACTAAGTCTAAGATTTATGGAACGGATGAAGTGTTAACATTTTTAATTCATCATCATTCAAATTAGAGCATTCAAACTACAAAGCATAAAAAAACTTATTCAGTTAAATTAGGATTAGGAAGATTTTAAAAAAGACATGTTGAGTTATGTCATCGGACATTCGACTTTTGGTGTCAGAAACCATACTTCTTATAGCCGAAGCCAAGCGATCCGAAAGCACGGTGCTTCCCGGTATAGTAAGATATGGCAATGTCTAACAACGCTAAATTGAAATACAGCTCCAATAATTTTTCTCAGTCCTGGTGATTGTTGAAATTGAGCTCCCATATGGCATTGCATCCACTTCTAATGTCTGCTTTGATTCGTTTTCCGTCTAAAAAATTAGAAGATTCAGAAGATTATTTAATTAGGCACATATTTTTGTACAATACCAGGTCATTTAATGTGCATCACGATATAAATATCCACAATAAAAACGAGAGCGTAAGTTAAAGTCGGCTCTAATCGACTTCGATATACCCGTTACTCATGAAAGAAAATGTTTAACAGTGTTCCTGCGTTCCTTAGGATGAGCATCCGAAAAATATGCAACATTTTTTTATTTTGCTCTTAACTTGAGAACCGTTAATCCGATCTTTATCATTTCTTTGGCAAATTCATTTGGCTAATTACTAACTATCACTAGAAGATACGAATCGTCTATCTTCAAAACTGTAGGAGATATAACGTTTTTTCCAAATTGTGGGGGCGGGAGGGGGCGTGGCCAAAATTTGAAACAAACTTGATCTGCGTGCAGATAAAAGAAGCATTTGTCCCATACATGTCAAACCTCTATCTCTTACCATCTCTGAGATCTAGGTGTTCATACAGACCGACGGACAGACGGACGGACGGACAGACGGACATGTCTATATCGACTCGGCTGTTGATGCTGATCAAGAATATATATACTTTATATGTTCGGAAATGATTCCTTCTGCCTGTTACATACATACCACGACTTTAGTATACCCTTTTTAATCTACGAGTAACGGGTATAAAAAGGAATTAGATCCAGAACTTCATAATTCCTGGTAGGGTTGACACACTCAGCTACCCTCTCTGTAAGTGTCGCTTACGCATAGTGAATTCAACTGCAAAGAGTTTGCAAAAGTTGTCACTGTTGGCATAAACTATCGCCATATGACTTCGCTCTTCCATGAGTCATACGAGCTCATAGAACTTACGGTTTCTAATCTCAACTGATTTCTTTACCTTTGAGATTAGGGAGTTAAGTGCTGCCTTTATTTTAGGCGTGCTGCGCAGTAGGGAGTCTCAGACTTTATCCACCCTTTCAATTTACAGAAATTAAAGCGCAGCATTCTAGTCAGTTACAAGTTTTTAATTTTGAAATAAAATAATAATTTTAACAACTAATTTAGTTGAGGACACAAAAGGGGTGCGTGGAAAAGCTCTACAGGTTATTTTTTAATAGCCCAGACCATAAATGAAGCTGAAGTGGTTTTTATTTTAAGCATACCTTGATGATGAAAGATTACAAGTACCATAAAAGTTTTATTTCGCCATGACCATAAATAAATCTCCATGCGTTTCATTAAAAATAGTTGGCATTGATTTAGGAGCGGGCTGATTGCCCACAGTCAACCGTATCTAGAGTGTTAATTCTATTACCATATAATTGCAAACACTTGTTCTATTTTTCTTATTCGCAGAACTCTCTGAAGTGCTGTGGCAAATGATCTTCTCCAAGGGCTTCATCTTTGATGGCTATGTGGGCAGCGTGGCCATTTATATAATTTTTGCTCCTTGGTCCACTCTAACTGTAGGCATTTTGGTGCTTATTGAAGGGCTTTCTGCCTTTTTGCATACACTCCGTTTGCATTGGTAAGTTATTTAAATATAAAAATTGTTCACTTTATTCTTATCTTTCTCTGTCTTTCTAATTGCAGGGTCGAATTCATGAGCAAGTTCTATGAGGGTGCTGGTTACGCCTTTGAGCCGTTCTCTTTTAGGGTCATATTGGAGCCCACTGAGGAGTGAGGAGTGAGCAGGGAGCAGAGTGCAGGACGCACTACAACCCAAAATTTGTGTTATTTTGCAAATAACATTTGCAGTTTGTTATTTCTGGTTTGTTTCCTAGATGGTGAAATAAAATGTTGTTTGATATGCATACGAAGTGCAGAGTGTACGTACATATATTACTGTAGCCAAAAATGTTTATCTCAGATGACAGTTTGAGTTTGGTCAGCCATGTGACAGCTGCAGACAGCCAAACAAAAATCCAAAACTATCTCAAAGCAAATTGCCTGGTTGCTCTACTGTCTGTCTCTTGTTGCTGTTGCCATATTTTTCTCATTAGAAAATATGTCATGTGCTGAAATTATGTTGTCAGTTCTGCTGTCCATTGGGCATTGAGTTGTGAACTGATATTGAAGACAATTTAAATAATAATAATGTGACAGATATGGCGCATGACAGGCAAATGTAAATATGTTTAAGCGACATGCACAATTCGCTGGTATTCGGGCAATTTGTTTTGCAGCAATTTTAAAATCAATTACGAAATGGGGAAATGCTTGGGCTTGAATAAACAAAAGTTATTTGTTGGTTAAACAATTAGAGCGAAACATTAATTTTAAATTAGAAATTTAAATTAAACAAGTCAGAGACTAAAAATTGCACACACACACACATATTGCTCTAGCTGTTGCTGAAACGAACAACACACACAAAAAACTCTTCAAAACGCTTTGGGGCTTGTCTGTGTTCTGTTTGTGTGTTTGTGTGTCGATGTGGCTGCTCTTTGCCTTTTTCTACAAAACTGTTAAATGGCGCGAAATTCTTTTCAATTTCAATTTTTGGAGCTGTAGGCTTCCACCTGCCTTGTGCGAGTTTTCAAATATTTGCATTCGAACTCAATTGGTTGCGTTTTCTGTTTATTGCCTTTTAGGCGGTAGCTGGCAATAGTCTCTCTCTCTCTCTCTCTGTCTTTTTTTGTTATTTTTTTTCTTTGTTGCTATTTTTGTTTTCACCGTAGCGGCGTGTTGACAACTGGGCCAGTGACCAGGTGAGCTTACACGCAATGCAAATAGAAATTCAAACAGGCTGCCAAATGCTGTGAACCCGCATGTCAAAATAGAAAAAAAAATCAACAAAAAAGTGATACCTAACTGTGCCACTGGCTGGTTTTTAGTCCCGTTTACACAGCTGACATTTTGGTCAGTAGTTCAAAAAAATGGGCAAAAATACAAATAATACATTACGCTTGCGATGGATATTGACATGGACACAAATATGCAGCATTCTGCGCATTGGTAACTAACGCAGAGAAATGTCCTTTAAAAACAAAGAGAAACGTTGCCAAAAGTGGGTGAACATAGATTAGACCGTTTCTTGTGTAGGTAATGTCACAATTAAGCTCTTATTAATCTGGCTTAATTTGTGGTAAATGTTAATATTATATAAACATTAGTATGGAAACAGAAGGATCTTTTGACATTTTGATGAGTATTTTAGTCTTTGAGCCACTCACGTTTTAGCACTTGCCTTAAAGTTAACCTACCAGGGATCCAAACATTTCGGAAAATGGTTTCTTTTCAGTGGTTCACTGTCAATTTAATACTGTCAAAAATTAAATTAATATTAAAAATGTATCTTCATTAAAAACTTAGTTGGGGATGTCTTCGTAATCTCTAGAGATTTCGGTATTAGTCAGTGTCAAAGAAAATTAAGAGATTAAATACATTTGATTTTCTTTTTTATAAACTCAGAAGGTTAGTGCCCAAGATAACAGTTCGTCTCCTTAAAAAGGGTTGCATCTATCCCAATGAGTAAAAAATGAACACAATGAAAAGATTCAAGTTCTTTGAATCCCACATGCACTAATTGCAAAGAGACAAGCACGCTATTTTATCTACCCTGAAAAAATACCAGCTAGAGAGAGCGTGCGTGAAAGGTCGTTGTAGCCGCATCGTGCATCCTCACGATTAACGTCGTGTAATGTGGTTCGTTTGGCATTGGCCCAAATAACCACCCCTACTTGTTGCTGGGATTGTTTTTTGTTGTAACACACACACACAGATAGGCCACACCAAGGTATACTAAACAAGGTAGGCGCACTCATTCTCTCACTCTCTTGACTACTTGTTAAACTTCAATCATTAAGCCATGAAGCAATTAGAATTAGAGAGAAGTGAAGGGACAAGTAAAGTTTAGTATTGGTTGAATCTCGTTCTACACTTTGAGGAAACACACCTAAACCTCTCTCTTAGGCGCAATTACAAAAATCTTTCGGTTCAGAAAAAACGAAGCATAAGTACTTTGGCTTAGTTACTACAAGGTAGCGCAGCCGGAAGTACCTTGTCGCCTGCGCGAGAACTTTTCTAACTCCAGGGTTGAAAAACACACAAAAATTTGGGGCCACACAGTTGTTGCCTACAATATTTGAATTCTCTTTACTTATTAAATCGGGGTATTGTCTTTTAGAATTCTTTTCGAAAAATTTGTTTTATTCAACGATAAACTAAAAAAAAAAACAAAGCAAATGTTCTAATCAGCTGTTTACCCATCGATGGCTTTATCGATAAGTTTATCGGCTTTCATCTGGGGTTCAGATAATAAACTGCAAAAGCGGTTCCGTTTATTCGGAACTAAGCTCTGGTTAGTTTGAACGGGCTTAGAAAATCAAGCCATAAATTTTAAAGTTGAAGCACTTTGTTATTTTAAATCATGAAACGAATTTCATAGAGCCTGCATAAACATTACATTTGTGATTTCTGCCTACTAAACCCCTTTTTGTCTGCACTCTTCTCTGTATCCCTAGACAGAATCGTGAATTATGAGCTTTAACCTAACGCATTTGGCCCCGAATTTATCAATATATGGGCAAATGTTTGTGTATCCAATTTTTGTGCTAATTTATTTGTTCAGTTCAATTATTTGAATTTTATTTTGCAGTTGTCATTTGACTTTTTTTTTGCCCAAAGCGAAAGAACGACGCGCCTACAATGAACATAAATCAATGGTCTTTTGTTTTTGGTGTCGTTGATTTGCATGGGGATTTGTGTATAAATCCGCGCAAAACACATGAAACTCTAAATAATAGTTATGTGCATATAGTATTATATATATGTGCGTGTGTGTATAAACTTGATATTGCTTTTTAATTGTTCGCCTGTGTATATTTTCTTTATATACGAGGGGATTTCGTTTATTTTGTATTGAGGATATAGCATATGCAGCCGATGACGGCCTAATTGAATAGCGCATAAAAATACTTTTGTTGTTTTTTTTTAGGAATTGATTTAAAAGCAATCAAATATATATGTATGCAATTTATGGATAAAACTAATGGAATTGCTATAGAACCGTGCCACATAAATTACCATAAATTAAAAAGCACAAAAATGTGCTGCATACTTCTTGGGGCAGCGCAAAAACAAATATTGCGTATACGACACCGCCTTTCTCTCTTGTTCTCTCCCTTTTAAATGCCTGTTGGCGACAACTTCTTTGGCAAATATTTCGAAAATATCTATAAGCATTTAACAATCTGACCACACCCACTCTCTCCCTACAATTGCTTAGCCATTTTTGGCTGCCGGCCATTGCATTGCACAAACAAAAGCAAATAACCACACCAAAAATATGTGAAACCACATTTTTTCCTGTTTTTGTTTCTTTTTCCACTTCTTATACCGTGTCCTCCTGATACTGACAGCTGCAAAATTTGTGCGCTCTTGTCCGTTTGTATTGTTGTTGCTGTTATGCCAAAAATTGAACACACAAAGCACAATTGCTATGCAACATTTGTGTAGACATGCGACCAAGTGAAAAAAAGTACAAATAAAATTGTTGTACAATTGAACAAGCCGTGTGTGAGAGAGTTTGTTTCGATGCTTAATAGTTTTATTGCTGGCCCTGGGGCGTCTCTTTCTCCCTCTCTCTCTCTCTTTGGTACCCAGTAATGTGTGAAAAAGGCAAGTATCTAACTTGTGTAGTGAGTTAGAGCTGCATATGATAAATATTGGAAAATATAGAGCAGATGGGGAGAGCCAGATGTGACAGAAGGTTCGTTTAACGTTTTGTGTAAATTTCAAGTTGATATTTGTTTGTAGTCTCTATGGGGGAACTAAGAAAAGTATGTAGAATGAGTTGGTAGTTTTACAGTTAAAATAGAGAATTAAAATGCCATTCTGACCTGTCGAGAGTTGAGCCAAAATTTTGCTCTTTTAAGTTCCATCTCCATATTTATACGCATTAGAAATATTTAAACAAGTTTTAGCTTAATAAACGAGGCGAGATTCCTGCATGATACGAAATGAACAACTTGTTGGATGGGACGGAAATATTTTTTTTTCTGAAATTCCCATACGAACTTACCATTTGAGGGTGTACGGTGGTTCGGTATGATATGGATTCCATTATGTGAGATTGGATTAAATTGTTAATAGTGATTATACCAATTAAAAATTAATTTTCTCCTCATATTTACCCAAATTTATTTATGGTAATTATCTTACTAAAAATCGAAATCTTACTAAAAAAAAAAAAAAAATTAATTTTCTTCGCTGAATTATATTAAATATACGTTAGGAAATTATTTAGCAATCATTTACTGTTCTTTTTTAACTAACTTGTAAAGTTTGTCATTTTTTTTATTCTCTAAAGAAAGTCCTCGCGTAATGGTAAATTCAGGAGTGTAACACACAACAACAAATCACCAGAAAAATAAACTACCACATTTAGATGATTTCGTTAATAATATTATTTATTTTGTCAGGAAAAAAGCTAGTGGCTGCGGCAAAATATAAATAAAAACATTTTCTAAAGAAAGAAAAAACTTTTTATTGGTTGGTCCGACGCGGGATTGAACCCACTTCTTTCGAATAGCAGGCCGGCACACTAACCGCTGCTCCACACCCGGCCATTGTATTTTGCAGTCCGAGCTTTATTTTCACCTTTGAAGCATGTGTTCAAAAACAGTTTTAAGGTAAACAATAGTTATATTTCTTCAAAATTTTGCGCAAATATTTCCCTTCTGCAAATAATTTGCGTAAGAGTTCACACAGTTGTAGACAAATTTGATTAAACTTTTGTTTGCCCATTCCGCCCATTAGAAGCGCAAATGAAATGTTCATGTTATTAGGAAATCTTTCCTAGGGAAGCTATTATCTTTGTACCGACTTTATCACAACATCATTATTTTAATTATACTTGTTAAAAACAGAGAATAAAACCCGAACGAATAACGGTTTGGGTTACGGTTACTGTTTTGGTCGATCGCTTATTTGCGGTTACGGTTATATTACGGTTGTGGGATATCGGTTACGGTACTGGTTACAGTGTTTAACCTAATTCAGTTTCGGGTTTGGGTTACGGTTACGGTTATTAGTTCAAAATATCACTTTGACAAATATTGCAACTTTTTAAATTCAAAAAGATGTGGAAATATTGTTGAATTTTTTTCCACCATTCCAATATGTCTATCTTTCTTAGCAATCTATTTGGTTTTAGAACCATATTAAATAAATTTGTGAGATTATTGTTAATTAGAACTGTTTAAATTTCTGATTTTTTATCATGACCATATTGGCGTCTACTGCACAAATTAATAGTTCAAAATATATTATTTAAGAGAATTTGCGAGTTTGCGATCTTTCTAGCAATACTGCGCAATAACAATCAAATATGTTTAATTTCGTTTAAAGCGCACCATGCATCTCACAAATTTCGGCGCAAAACGCTAATATGTGTAAGTAAAATATGTACACGCATATCGTGCGTATGACGGAGTCAGGAATCAAAAAGCAAGTGACAAGATCTGTACTGACTATGAGTGTCAACTATTTGCGGGCTTAGCAACACACAGCTGGAAATAGCTAGAAGTGGTCCGCTCCGAATAAATTGTCCGCGTCTGAGTATCTAGCTTAATCAATCAATGACATATGTATAATGGTCAAGCTCAACAAAATTATCTTCCTCCTTAATGCTATATGACTATTTAGCACCAAAGTATTTAAGTTTTAAAAAAAAAGCAGTCAAGTTTAGTAAATAAATCCTATATATGTAAAATTTTCATTGTTCTTACATCTAATCCAGGTTTTACTAGTAGAGTAAAAACCAAAATAAACCCATTTATTTGTTTCGGTTACGGTACTGATAACCGTTTATTTAAATAAAGGTTATACGGATTCGGTTATAAGATAAATATTCTTTCGGTTACGGTTACGGTTTAGGTTTTAAATTTTATAGTGTTTTAAACGGTTACAGGTTACGGTTTCGGTTACGGTTTTAATCTCTGGTTAAAAATATTATTTTTTTAATATTTGCCAAGTTTTCTCTTACAAAAACACTTAGGTGTTCCCACGTGTTCCCTTTAGGCAAATATGTGCTTCAAATTACACAGGCCAACAAAATGACCATCTTTGTGAGGTGCAGCCCTATTGATTTAAAAATATGATAAGTTTATGTTTACTGATTCCTAAACTGGTTTCGGTTTCGTTCCATCAGCTCTTGTTTCCAAGATATAGCGGAAAAACGAAAATCTTGCATTTTTGGCACTCTATGATATATGGAGGCCACACTAGGCATAAATGTCTGAGTTTATGAGCTAATTATGATAAGGGACATATCATTGCAAATTAGAAAAATCATAGGGACCATATAAGTCCAGCGGAAAGTGTCCAATTTGGCCTTTAAAGAGAGACATTTTCCGATTTATAGCATTTTTATCAAAATAAATCATTCCGTTTAAGGAAGCGCGGTAATTGGATTAATACATTCGCCATCTGAGCATATAGCCAAACATATGATCTAATTTTGTGATTTTTATGGCGTTTAAATAAGTTTATTTGGCAAAGATATGGCGTGTTCAAGACGAAAATACATATTTAAATTTATGGGAGGAAAACTAGATTGTTACTCAAAATCTGTATAGGAACTGTAAAGGGGCTACTTGGTTCGGAATAAATTGTTATATGTTTACATGTAGATGATAAATTATATGTGGAAACAAGTAGCCTTTTCACAGTTCCTATAAAAATTTGAGTTACAAATCTAGTTTTCCTCCCATAAATTTAAATATGTAATTTCGTGTTTAAGAGGCTATAACTTTGCCAAATACATTGATTTAATCGCCATAAAAATCACAAAATTAGGTCATATGTTTGTCTATAGGCTCAGATGGCGAAAATATTAATTCAATAACTGCGCTGGCTATAACGGGCTATAAAAAATGCTAAAAATGCTATAAATCGAAAAATGTCTGTCTTTAGAGGCCAATTTAGACACTTTCCGCTGTACTAATATAGCGGCTATGATTTTTAAAATTTGCATTGATATGTACTTTATCGCAATTAGTTCATAAATTCAGATAATTATGCCTAGAGTGGCCTCCATAAATCCTAGAGTGCCAAAAAGTAGACTTTTTGGTTTTTTCGCGATATCTTGGAAACAAGAGCTGATTGAACAAAACCAATGATACAGTTTTGTTCAGTGAAGTCTATATTAACATAATCTGTTAAAAATAGACCTGCACCAAAATCACTGTTGGGCTGTGTTATTGGTGCACAAACATAGGGAAAAGCTAATGTTTGAGCATAAACTATTTGGTGTTTCCACTTAAGGCAAACAAAGTGGGCAAAAATTTTGAATTATTTGCGCAAATTATTTGTCTGTGGGACCCGACCTTAAGTATTATTGACTGAATTATATGAAACGACGTTTAAAGATACATGTTATGATCTTATTGCATATGTTTAGCAATTCGTATCGGATGATATTTTAGAGTTCGTCACAGAGGCGACGTATTGTGACAATAACATTTCTGGAACGCATGGCTGACTAGCACTAAAACGCTTCAAGCCTGACCACCAAGCGGAGGTTGTGAGTATAGCGAGTGAGCGGTTGAAGCAGCGGGGTACTTGGATTGTGGCTGGAAAGGAAAAATACATAAACAACACCGACAAACTATTTTTGCCTGGCAATACTCTATAATTCTTATTTAAAAGATGTCGGATGCCAGATGTTGTCAGTGAGAATCGAAATTCTTCAAGGAATTCCATGCGTTTCGCTAAGATATGTCCGTGTGCTTAACCTATAAACAATGAGTTTAACATTTGATTAGTATTATACATCACGATCTATGATGATACCATAACTACAAGGCAGCGCACTGCGCAACTTCTATGTTCTCATTCGGCCTTGTTTCGATGGCGCAAAGTTGTAGTCTTACGTATCGAACCGAAATGGTCGCCATTGATTTCGCGATGTTGCTCAAAACTTTCATCCAAATCTGTCTACGACTTGTTGTTCGATAAAATTTGGCCATAAATTATACTGTTGCGTTTCCTTGTAGATATTGCCTTCATGCCTTTATACCGCTTCCAAATGGATATTATAAAATTTTAGTAAATTTTATTCGAACTTCCCAAAACTATATTTTAGACTTCTAATGGCTTAAGTTCTTATTGGTTCTTATGTCAAGTGGTCAACCGTTTATTGTCGACATGCATTTGGCTCTCTTCAATTCCCAAAAATATATCAAATTCCTTTGGCCTTTCTTTTGTAGATTTGACCACAAAATAAAAAATAATGTTACATCTTGAGCAATTTGTGGCTTTTGGCTCAGGCTGTCAGCATTTCACAATCAGACACATTAATCCGTTTTTGGTTGTCTATCATCAGCTTAGCTCTGTCTGCAGTCTAAGAATGAGCAAACATTTCGTGTCCAGTTTTGCAGCAGCTGCACATTTTGGCAACGCAGACTAATTAGAAGGGGGCCAAAGATTTCTTCGGCTTGTTTAGATAGCTTAATGAGTCAAGTGGTAAAATGGTCAAATTCTTGTTTATATAGAATATATATTTTATTCACAGACAAAAGCCAAACACAAAGCTGACGCCTTGAGCGCAAATTTCAATGCGTTTCAAGCATAAAATAAATGTCCACTAAAAATGTCTCTGTGTTTGCTTCTGCTGCTGTTGTCCCTTGTGGGCGTGGGCAATGGGCATGGCCAGTGTCAGCACAAAAGAATCGCATTCGGTATGTCTCAAGGACATGTTCGTGGTTGACTGCCTTTACAGAGACACAGAGAGAGAGCCGAAAATCGCTGCAAGTGCTTTTAAGTCGTTGTCAAATGCAAAAGGCGCAATAATTCAAATTTATGTTGCGCAATTGTGCTCATCTACACGCACAGCCCACTTCTTTACCATAAATAAAGTAAAAGTTGTACGTGCGTCCAGCTGAGTGGGCGTCCGAGCCGGCTGGCTCATCATGAAGTATGCTAAATTCACTGGCCCACAAAAAAAAAAAAAAAAAAGAAGAAGGAAAAGTACCATAAAAATTTTTATAATTTGTGGTCTTTCACTGAACAATTATTTTGTGTGTGCTCGTCCATGGCTAGGTCTAGGTGTGTCCAACTGCCTACTTCCGTGGCCGTTGGAAAATTATCTGCTTTTGATTTACTGACTTTTTCCAGTGTGCTCCCTTTGAAATGTCATAAAATTTTACTCAAGCCCATTGAAGGGCTCTGACCGGGGTAATTGCATTTCGGTTGATTCGGTGATTTGGCACAAAGCTGCTGTGAAAGTGGTAATAAAAATTCGGACAAAGAAAGTGAATCTAGATTTAAAGAAAATCGAAGTTGAAAATGTACAGTTGAGGGGATAAAAGTTAGAAAAGAAGGACAATTTTCCTAATGATTTAGTAATTAATGGCAATATGTTTTCATATGTATTTATTCGCAGCTAACTAAAATCTTTACCTACCACTTCTTTCCTTAAATTTGTTGTTACCTACAAGATATACATAAAATCTTTTGGTATAGAATCAAGGCGACGAACTGTTTAATTTTTTTAAATACTTTATTTCTTATAGTTTTCCTCTGATTATGAATTTCATGCACAATATTATGTATTGGTACGAAATCAGCCAAAAATCCATCCTTGGTTCACAAACAATCAGCAGCTAATAAAACTAAAAGCTGCAATTAAATGCCAAAACAAACTCAAATTGCGTTAAGCTCTATAGCCCAGATACACACACACACACACACCTCAGTTATCCTTTGTTGTCTTCTACGTCCGGGTCGCCACATTTAATTGTGCTCCAATGTTCAACAGGCCGTTGTACATGCGTATTAAATGTAATTAACTCATTATAAATGATAACCATGGACCAAAGGAGTCGTCGCGTCTTAAGCTTCCATGTTGGACCACTTGGAAAGAGAGGGAGAACACGACTTGTCGTCACAGCTAATTTAGTCAGCCCGGCCAGCAGAACGCACGTGTTGGGTTGCCGGGGAAGGTGAAGGTGAAATTATTACCGACATAGCACAATGTGACACTCTGGCTATTATTCAGCCAACAGGGCAGGACCTCAGGTAATAAAAACACGCTCTCAAGTGTGTGTTGATATTTGGCCTCACGCTTTTGCTTTATTTTTTCTTTTCTAGTTTTATAGTTTGTCTCTCGCCTGCGGCTTTCATTGTTAATTATGTAACACGCTCAAAGTGTTTCGTTACGCACCTTAGGTGTTCATTTTGGCGGAAAAACGCATTTGTACTTATTTCCCCGACACCACCCGTAGGTTTTTTTTTGCCGCTCTTGCTGTCCAGTTTGCGTGCTCACATGCGGATTTAATTTAGATAAAGTGAAAATGTAGATTAGTATAATTGCTGGGCGAGCTAAACCGGGAGCCAGGAACCAGGAACTGGGACTGAATGTGGTTGGCAGCATGCCCAAGTGTTTGTATTTTGTTTTCTGTCGGGAAGTTGGGTGGCTGGGCAGGTTGAGGGCATAAATTGTGACAAAGCTTTTTAATTTCTTTTGCAGCTGGAAATTACGACACATTTGCTTAACTGTGCAATTATTATAACAAATCTGCTTCCCTAATAAATGAAAGTATTAAATGAACACAGAAATATACAAATGCTGCATCAATATATCGATCAGTTTTTTGCACCTCTGACGTCGAAGCAGTTATCGCTCGAGCGATATCAGAAAGGCAGCCAAAAAACTAATTGGATTCGTTCTAGGCAACTGTGTAAGTCTCAAAGTTGACATTTAAGTATTACTTATAATGGGATTAAAAATTACCAAAGAAAAAATGTACTTACAATGGTAGATTGATTGAATGACTAGTGAAATCCGGATATCGGAGCAGAATATTAGCCATTTTCCAACCGATTATTATTATGAAACATGATGCTAAGTTTAAGAACTGTTTAGGGGCTGTTTAACTCACTGTTTAGCCAGTGTTTAGTCACTGTCAAGTCACTGCTTAGTCACTGTCAAGAAACTGATTAATCACTGTCAGTTCACTGTTAACTCACTGTCAAGTCATTGATAAGTCACTGAGAAGTAAATTTTTAGTCATTGTCAAGTCACTGTCCCGTCACTGATCAGACACTGTCAAGTCATTGTTTGGTCACTGTTAAGTCACTGCTTACTGTTTTCGCTATTTAGCAACTATTCAGTCACTGTTTCGTCAGTCACTGTCACGTCACCTTTTAGTCACTGTCAAGTCACTGTCACGTCACTGATTAGTCACTTTCAAGTCACTTTCAAGTCACTGTTGAGTCACTGCTTAGACTCCTTTTAGTCACTGTTTAGTCAATCTTTAGTCACTGTCAAATCATCGATTAGTCACTGTCAAGTCACCGACTAGTCACTGTCATGTCATTCTTAATTCAGTATCAAGTCACGTCACTGATTAGTCACTGTTAAGACACTGCTAAGTCACTGTCAAGTCACTGTTTAGTCACTGACAAATCACTGTTTAGTCACTTCTACTTTTTGCCCAGTTTCCCTTGTCCTCTCCCTCTGGGAAACTCCGCTAAAACAACATCATCACGTGACGCTGAAATCCAATTTTATTTGTACTAAAATCTTCCGTACCGAATTTAAAGATGTTTCACATCAAAATGGCATAGGGCTGCAAACCGGTTCGGAGCTGAACCGCTCCGTAATTTTTGGGAAGTCCGAACCGAACCTGAACCGGAGCAGAAAAATTTTTTTCTTCCTGGACCCGAACCTGAACCTGAGCAAAATAAAGTAGAAAAGGGTTTGGTTCAAAAAACATGTTCTATAACATTTTTTTCTAGCTGCTACATTTAAAAGTCCAAGTTTGCCTTTTTTCAATATTTTTATACCTTTGAATATAATCGGATTACAAAGAAACATTTTGTGCTTTAAGGGTTTTAGGGTAATCATTGAAATGAACTCAATGTCACATTTTTTTTATTAACTGTTCCTGCAACACATGTATCAGTCTAGGTCACTTTTCCTACTCATATGTATGCTTTATCCAAAATCAGTAACAATGAAAGATTACTAGAAGATACACTAATGATTAACCTATTCCAAGTATCTTAACTGAGAGATGAAATGTCCTCCAATAACACAGAAGGGCCGAAATGGTTGCACAAACATGGACAAAATTTGGCGTTGTCTATTGTTGTCTTGTTATGCACTTGTGCTGCTTTTGGAACTCCCAAACAGTCATTTCAATGGCCTCAACCGACTTGCCTGCTGTTGATAGAACCACGTAGTTCTGAAAACAGCCGTACGGTTGACCTGCCTCATCTGTGTTGTGTGTGTCTTGTTTTAAAAGTTATGAACAAACATACAGATATTGACCGGGGATAGTCACCGATTGCCCCCAGAGGACTGGTACATTTCGCTTCTTACACATACACGAGCCGAACTTCTGCTTAAGCCGGTGCTAAGACAGTAAAGAGATCTTCAGTCTCTGAGTAGCTCTCGTCGCTATTCACAAATGGTAAATTGTTGAATCCAGGTGACTGATTTGGGCACATAGAACTTGATTGCAGTAATTGCAGTAAGTTCCTCCATAAGCTCGTCCATCATTTTATCAACAGCATCATGGTCCAAATTTCAAGATTTTTTATGTGTTCATATTTCTTTATGCTCTTATTCAGCTTGATTTGTACACCAACAATCATGCATTCTTTTTTTATGAAGCGCCAGGTCTATTTTTCGCTTTATCAGTGCTTCTTTCACCACCTCCCTGCAGTTCTACGCCTCAGTAATGAATTTGTCAGGGCTGATTCCGAATTGAGAAGTAGGAATAGCTTTAATTCATGACTGATTTCAGTATTGTTTTTAATACTACCCATGAAACTAACCCATGAGTTCATTACTGAAATCATGCCTGAAAGAAGAGCATGTCATGACGTATTAGGCCCTGTCTGTGTTAAAATCATGGCTGAAATACTTGTCAGTATCAGTCCTTCCAAATCAGAGCTGATTCACCTCTGATTCTGAGTTGTACTGAAGGCCTCTCTTAGCATTTATATTTTGATTCACATTAACATATCATCGACTTTCGCAGATGGAAAATTTGGAAGAAAAAAAATTCTTTAGATAGGATCAATTTCAACTTGAGTTGATCTATAGAACCACTGGTGCTTGATCTATTTGTGCTTGATATGATTAGAGTACCCGGGAATTTGAGCTGACTAACTTGAACAAAAACAATTTCTGACTTTATTTTCTTTATCCATATTTTGTAAGCATGAGTCAAAGGGCACTTTGATTTCATTTATGCAGGGTTCTTATATGGAGTTTAATGAAATATTACTATCATTATTAACCTATCAAATAAAATGCATAATATTTCTCTGCTTTATATCAGTTTTAACAAGTAAGAAATTCTCCCAAGCCGGACTCTAATATACTATGTACAATAGATGGCGCCACTATTTGCATTATATAATCAGGGATTTCAAAACTGAACAAACCTCTATCTCTGAACTCCTTTGAGATCTGTGACATGGCTATATCAACTTGGCTGTTGATGCTGATCAATAATTTATATACTTTGTAGGATCGGACATAATTCCTTCTAACTGTTACAAACTTTTGTACAAACTTAATATACTCTGTGTACCTTTGGTACAGAGTATCAAAATAAACCAAAACTTTTAATTTTCATAAAATTTTTGCACTGGCCGTAAACATAATTAATACTAGAGACATTTTTCATACACACATTCAAACATATAAATGATATATCATATATCGGCATCTAAATCCAAAGCACACGAAATGTGCAAATGCAAAATTAATTAATGCATTTTCTGTTTGGAGGTTTTGGGTTTCATTTGCTGACCGCGCTCCTCCACATACCTCCTTTTTGTAGGAATTTTGCGCTTTTGGAGCGCCTGCTGGTTTATTATCTAATATTAGACCAAAATCCCTACAAAATTAAATCCTGAAATGAATGGGTCGCAATGTTCAATTTGTTGGCCATCGATTTGCTAATTTTAAATCTTTATATGTTGCAATAATAAAATAGATAAATTTCGCTTAAACTTTAAGTACTAAATATTGAAATACTTGTTTTTTAATCGAGTGAACTTGAAAGGGAAATCATGAATGGCTGAGCAAGTGAATGAAACAAAAGACATTCATACCACATATATACATGCATGTTTGTGTGTATGTAAATTATTTTCGTATTAAGGATCTAGGGAATAAATTATCACAGCAATTTATTCGAGCATTCATAATAGGCTAAATGCCTACAAACAGTTTTAGTTTCTTTGCTTGAGTTATTGTCAAAATTATCTCTTCAGGGTCGTTTGCGCAGAGGCGTGGCTCAAAAGAGGTTGGGGAGGAGGTGGGAAACTATTTATGAACTAAATGTCTCAGCCTCTTTGTTCATATGCATAATTATAATGAGTTTAGTTTTTCGTTTGCTTTTCAGCCCCCATGAGCTTGGCTTATGAACCGTTTCAATTGTTTTTTAGTCTTGTGCATTTAATACTCTCGAGTGATTAATGAAGTTTACTTAAGAGGAAAATTTGTTACCGATTTGATATCGAATTTAAGTGTTTTTGCTTTTTGTCAATGAAAAGATAGTTTTGATTAAGGCCAGACAAGTTTAATATGGTTGAGAGCATTTTCGAGGAAATTATTTAATTAAGCGATTTATTCACATGAGTAGAGTGAATAATAAACGGATAATAATAATTCATTAAAATTGGGATTTACGAATATTAAACGCTTAAATTTTGAGAGATGCTGAATTCTCAAAGTAAATAGCATATTGTTGTGGTTTGGCGTGAGCGGAGCGAGTCTTTGCATGAAAAAACCATGTTTTGGGTCAGAAACAGAACTGAAAGTGGTTTTTTATCCGCCTCTAATAATGGCGTCTGTAGTTATGCATTCAGAAAATTTTTATAAGTTTCATTTAAACTTAATTTTAGAGCTTCATAAGGAATAAAATTGTAGCATGCAATGGTTATCTTATTCCTGTCCATTCTCAAAAAAATTTAATAAAAATAACGTGAACACTTTTTAATGAAATTTCTTTTGGCAAAGCAAAACTCAGCCATTGGCCATAATTCACCGTCGAGCGTATAATTGAAATATCGTGACTTGGCGCTATGTTCATATAAAAATTTATATTAAACAAGCAGCAAGTAGAACACACACACACACACACAGAAACACAATGCACAAAACTAGAAGCAGTCGGAACCATTAGAACTTTAGACATAATTTATGATAGCACTTGAGGCATTTCTTCTACTTTATTTTTTTTTTCAACTTTGCGTGTCAGCAATAAAATGAAGCACAAAAGCATCTCTAAATTTGCCAAATGTCTGAGATAAAGAGATACCGCAGATACGAATTGTAAGTCAACTTTGTGCGTGCCTCGTCCTGTCGTTGAATAACAATACACTTGCGGCCCTGATGCTCTCGCTTATCTGTGAACAGAAATCACGGAAATACAATGTAACAGTTTGTCAAAAAGTTGGCAATGCACAGACGCACGCACATGCCACGCACATACAATGCATGTGTGTGTATCTTAATGATTCTCACACAACAAAAGGCTGCCATTTGCTACAAACGATAAGCCATATAAATTACATTAAGGGTCGATTTAAATTCAATTTACCATGCTTAACAATTTTATGAAAATATTTTTTAAATTTTAACAGGCTAGTAATATGATGAAACTTTCATCTTATCTACTGCTTGAGCTGTTTTGTTTTTTTATGATACTCAGTGGGATTATTAGCATAATGTTCGATTCTTTACGTACGTTCAGCACTACAAAATGTATAAATTGGTGCTTTTGAATTTAAAAAGCAGATCCTGAACGATTGTCAATATCAACATACTGCGGACAAGATGTGCATTCGAAAATTCACTGCCATTCGTTGTAAATAACAATGTTTTCATCCAGTTAAAACTCATTTAATTATATTTATCTTTAAATTATATTGCAGAAACTTTGTATAACTTTTAAAAGCAGGGAAAATGCTCATTTAATTAATCTTTTATTATATTTTAATTTAAGAAAAAAATCATACAGAACACACACAAAATTAATTTTTTAAAACGCCTAAATTTTTTATTGAAAATACCTGCTTTGATGCCGTATTTGAAAGCTTGCGAAAGCGTATAAAAATTGAATTTTAATACACGTTTTGCAATCGTCTTTTTATACCCTTGCAAAGGGTATTATAATTTTGCCCAGAAGTTTGCAACGCATTGAAATATTCATTTCCGACCCTATAAACTATATATATTCTTGATCAGGGCGACGAGCTGAGTCGATTGAGCTTTGTCCGTCCGTCTGTCTGTCCGTCTGTCTGTCCGTCTGTCTGTTTCTACGCAAACTAGTCTCTCAATTTTAAAGCTATCGAGCTGAAACTTTGCACAGAGTCTTCTTTTTACTGCACACTGCTAATATGTCGGAACCGACCGGATCGGATGACTATATCTTATAGCTGCCATAGGAACTATCGGTCGAAAAAGGGGTTTTTGTGAGAAAACTTTTTTGTTTTTAATGTAAACGCCTTCCGCTTCGACAATTATTAGTTTTATACGCTTTTACACAGATTTGGAAGTTTTTGTCAAAATCGGATGACTATATCTTATAGCTGCCATAGAAACTATCGGCCGAAAAGTGGCTTTTATCAGAAAAATGGTTTGTTTTAATGCTGACGTTCGTAAACTCTGTGGTATTAAAACATTTGCAAGGGTATTAAAACTTCGGCAAAGACGAAGTTAGCTTGGCCTTCTCGTTTCAGGTTATGATAGATAGATAGATATATTTTTATTAAAAATGTATATGGTTCGGATACGCCGGCATGGATATCAATCCGTCTGCCTTTAGTGTATAGACTGCCAAATACTGTTTCGTTCTACTAAACATGGGTTGCCCAGCTCGCCGCCAGATACCCGATCGTTTACTACAAAACTAAATACTAACTTAAATACTAACAAAATTTTAAATTAAATACATTTTAATAACACAGGCCAACAAAACGACCATCTTTGTGAGGTGCAGCCCTGTGGCCTTAAAAATATGATAAGTTTATGTTCACTGATTCCAAAACTGGTTTCGGTTATGTTCCATCAGCTCTTGTTTCCAAGATATAGCGGAAAAACGAAAATCTTGCATTTTTTGGCACTCTAGGATTTATGGAGGCCACACTAGGAATAAATGTCTGAGTTTATGAGCTAATTACGGCAAAGGACATATCAATGCAAATTTAAAAAATCATAGGCGCTATATAAGTACAGCGGAAAGGGTCTAAATTGGCCTCTAAAGACAGACATTTTTCGATTTATAGCATTTTTAGCAATATAAACCATCCCGTTTAAGCTAGCGCAGTTATTGAATAATTATTTTCGCCATCTGAGCATGTAACCAAACATATGATCTAATTTTGTGATTTTTATGGCACTTAAATAAGTTTTTTTGGCAAAGATATGGCGTGTTTAAGACGAAAATACATATTTAAATTTATGGAAGGAAAACTAGATTGTTACTCTAAATCTGTATAGGAACTGTAAAGGGGCTACTTGGTTCGGCATAAATTGTTATATGTTTACATGTAGATGATAAATTATGTTTGGAAACAAGTAGCCTTTTCACAGTTCCTATAAAAATTTGAGTTACAAATCTAGTTTTCCTCCCATAAATTTAAACATGTAATTTCGTGTTTAAGAGGCTATAACTTTGCCAAATAAATTGATTTAATCACCATAAAAATCACAAAATTAGATCATATGTTTGTCTATAGGCTCAGAGGGCGAAAATATTAATTCAATAACTGCGCTAGCTTTAACGGGCTATAAAAAATGCTAAAAATGCTATAAATCGAAAAATGTCTGTCTTTAGAGGCCAATTTAGACACTTTCCGCTTTACTAATATAGCGGCTATGATTTTTTAAAAATGCATGGATATGTACTTTATCGCAACTAGTTCATAAATTCAGATAATTATGCCAAGTGTGGCCTCCATAAATCCTAGAGTTCCAAAAAGTCGACTTTTTGGTTTTTCCGCGATATCTTGGAAACAAGAGCTGATTGAGCAAAACCAATGATACAGTTTTGTTCAGTGAAGTCTTAATTAAGATAATCTGTTAAAAATAGACCTGCACCAAAATCACTGTTGGGCTGTGTAATGAATGCTTGAACATTTAATTAAACAAATTCGCTTATAACAAGTTTTCTATGAAGAATGGCCTTCTCTACATATCCTGGCAGTTTGACCTAATTAACTAAGCCGTTTCCATTTAATACTGATATTATTTCTGCCTCATTTAGTGTTGGTTTTCTAAAATACATTAATCTAAATTCTTTGAGCACAGGACATCTTCAAGAAAAGTAACATATGTTTTCAATTTCTTTTAAATTGCACAAGGAGCATGTTGTATCTCCAGTTTGCTGTGTACTTCCATTAAGCCATAGAAGGTCAGCACGAGCCTTAAAAATCCAACTAATCATTTTCCTCTGAAATTATAAGAAATTGTTTGCTGGGCAACGACGCTTTTTAACCAACGTGCCAACGACGTGCCATTAATATCCATGACGAAATTTAGTCATAACAAAAAATAAATGAACCAAATGATAATACGTTAAACGATCACTGTTAAAATGTTCTATGCAATATAGAATAGCTATGAATTTAAAAAAATTTGTTCAGCCCGACTGTAATGGACCCTGTCCCTTCCAAAGTGTGTTTAGAGCTGATAAATTTGAAATGTACCTCTACTCAAAGTTTGTAAATGGGCACAATTTAAGTTTGCTGTTTTGTTTCGTGCCAAGATCCATGACTCGTGGTTATACTGTAAGTCCCTTATAGAGAGATCGTGAGAAGCTCGGAATCCTCGATACCGAACCGTCCACATCATTATTCTTATATTCTACTTCGATCAGTCGCAGCTATAATTCTCTGCAGGTGAGTTTTCAGTGTATATTTTTAATATGATCTACACTAGGCATTCGTTCACATATTCCAAAGAGCTTCTTCTTGGTGAGTTCTTTAGAGACTGTTTTTAACCATAAATTTTAGTGGTTATTCAAATTGGATTTGTATGAGAATAGCATACCTCAAAGTGCATGAGCTAAATTCCGAAGTTTAGAAAAAAAGCTAACTTCTCGGCTGACGGTTTAAAAAATACATGCTCCATTCCAAATGGAAATATTATTTTAACAGCGATTTTTTAAAATTCGAAGCCTCCAACTATAGTAGATTACTTAAAGAAAATAATAAGCTATATTGCAAGAAAATTAATAGAGGTACTTTTGGGCACTCTTAACACAAAGTTACCATAAAAAAACCCACAAAATTACAGATTTTACTTACGAATGGAAACTTTTTTATATTTATTTACGACAATCTAGTCTAAAGCCTAAAATAAGAAAACAAATTTCGGCCACTGTAGTTTTTCTAATTTTGACTGTTATTTTTTGCAGCAAATTTAAGAAAAATTAACTTTTAACGGCTGCCATTCAAAACCTATTTTGTAAAATGGTTCCATATGTTGCCATAAATTAGCTATATGTATTCAAAATCGATTTCGACAGTCCTTTTATTCAGTTTCGCAACAAAAAATTGGGACTTTTGGCCAAAATTTCGGCCCAGTGTGCTGTGTAAAAACAATATTAATTTTTTTAATATATCCATTTTTCTGTTAAGACAAATACGTACAAAACAATACGTACTATAAAATGATATAGAAGATTTTGCTAAAGAAGGTTCAACTTATTAATAAATTCGACCTGGTCACACTTAAAGTGTTCAAGTCTAGAGTTAGGTACACCTTTACGAAGGGCCAAGATCTCCCAAATAGACTTGGGTAGGCACTGTCGATATCACGACATCAGCATCCGAGCATGCTGAATTTACGAAATTTGTTTACCCTTAGAGAGGGAATATTAAAATTGTCCAGATGTTTGCAACTCATTAAAGGACTGATTGAAGGCAGCCTGTGGCGTTGAAAGCTGTTTGTTATAAGCGGTTGATTAGTTGAATTTGGTGGGACCAATTGGACGTGGTGTACCATAAGCTGCTCGTTAAAGAAAATTCGCTCCTAAAGTTTATGCCCTGAGTTTAACAAGATTGAAAACTGTTATTATTATTCCGTGATGAAGAACTAGTATAATATTATCATTAAAGCAGTATGTCATTGAATACTAATGTCTTTTTGGTAAATTAAGTGTATCCAATTTAATTATTCAAACTTAAAATTTTTCAGCCAGTTGCAGATTACTGTTTAGTGTAAATTATAACTTTCAATACCATGCACACTTTTAGTATTTTACTCCCACTTCTACTACTGGCTACTTGCTCTGTCTTGAGCTATAGCCCCCTACACAGCAGTAAGTTCAAGAAATTGTTAATTGCAAGCTGTGAGTACAAAAAACGATTTGTTTTCAGAACTTTGCAAGCGTACGGGTGGCTCACAAATGTGCTATCAGGACTCTACATGGGGCTTTAATGAGCATAAACGTCGATGTTATAAAATTCGCAAAGGCAAGGAACCCTGCGGTTTTTTTGATGGGATAAAGGGGTGCAAAGATTTTTGCCTAAGGCAAAAGCAATAAATTTGAGTGAACAATGGTTGCTGCTTTAAAATGTGCCAAGTATTCCACATATTCTATATAATAAAACGCCACGTCTAGTTTCTGTTTTTCTTCTGCTTTGTTGTTTTTCTATATTTAACTTCATCAAGTTGTGTCCTTGGCTTGTCCATAGACATTGTTTGTCGTCTGGTTTGTCGCTGCCGCTAATGAAACATACTTCTGGCACTTTATTTCATTTGCTCTCTTTGGCCATGCCAGCAGCTCCCCTTGGCTTTCTGGCTCCCTTTGCAGCATTTAGCTCATTTTCGCCGGCTTCTGCTCAAGTTTTTGTGTCCTTCGTTTTATTAGATTTTATTTGCTTAGCCTTTATTTGTCTTTTGCCGGCGTCGTTGTTGTCGTTCTCCACTTTTCCACAACAAAGCGTCCAATTTGAGTCCAGAATTTCTATTTTCCTTGTTGAGTAGGGGTGGGCGGGGGAGGGGCCACTTGCCAGCCAAGGGTGTGATAATATTCTGGCATATCCTGGGTTAAAGGTATGATGGGCATTAATATTCTTTAGAACAAGGCTACAGATCGATTTTAAACGGAACCCTTTAAAATCGGCTGAATCGATAATGAAACTTAATGAGCAAGAGATCAAGTGTTACTCAGCTTGTATGGCACGGTGGCGCCATCCTGTCGATTTGAGGCCATAAAACGTTAGTCAAGATGGCTCTGTAGCTGTCGACATGGACGGCATCAGTGTCAAAAAAAAACTTGGGCCAGTTCACTATGGGGAATTTTGCCAAATATTAGGCATAAACCCCTTTTCTAAAAGTGCTCAAAACTTAAATTTTTTTGTTTTATTAGACCACAAATACATCAGTCTTCAATGTTACATACCACGAATTTTGATTTAACAGAGCTCTGTTAAGTGAGCAGCTGGTAAAGTCAGGTTATGCTAACGAATGACAGTTCAATGTTAAGTGTGTGTTTTCTGCTGCAATTTGTAATTGCCAAATATTAATGAAAACAGAAAGTTTTGTCGAATATTTTTGATTGAATCTAATCGTTGTGGTATGTGCTATGTTTTAGTGCCTTTGATCTGCAGAAAATAATCGTGGCGTCCCTGTATTTGACGGTATTCGTGATTCATCTCACAAAAAAAATTGGAAAGAAAATTCAACTTTGCGAAGTCCTACCAAATTTTGTTTAGATTTGTTAGAGCTGGGACTTTTACCACCTTTTAGAGCTATCAATTCCGCTTCTGATTCACTTTTGCTCAACCGCATCTACGCGCATCTTTTTGCAAAATTTCACTTTTTAGGACACAACCTCATTTTCTCCAATGCCTACTTGCATGCCAAATGAAAAAAGTGACGAGTCGAGAAGATGTTATTTTCGATTGCTGTAAAGAGAGGTTGGGCCAAAGTCTTTCAGTCGCATATGAAAGATATTTAAAAAAAAAAGGAAGGATATTTTGTGCAATTCTGGAGATGAATCGCGAAAATTTAACCGAATAATGCAACAAATTGAACGCAGAAGTTCAATTCTAAGCCATTGAGCAGAATATGAACACAGAGAGTCGTTCGCGATGGTCATTAACGCTAAAGCGTATTAGAAATCGTAGAAATCAAGCTGTTGGAGATAAAATGGTAGAAGAAGCAAGCACAGCTGCTCGTAATAAGTAAAAAACGACTAGCTGACCATGCAGCAGTTCTTAAGATAGTTTCTGTAAGGCAAAAATGATCCGAAATTTTATGTGCTAGTATTGTGCAGTTAGAAATGACAGTAAGAACAGAACAGAAATCGAAAAAAATAAATGAGACGCATTTTTTTTCAGGAATCCCGATATTCCGTATAGTTTGCGGCCGAAAAATATGTTTCCTATTACGCGTCAATGATGGTACATTCATTCTTATGTAAAATTGCAAGAAAAACAAATTTTATCTTGTAAAAAAATTAATATTTTTTTATTTATTTTTTTTTAAAGGCGGGTTGAAGTGCTACCACGCCCACTTTTTAGCACGTATAGAGCAACGGTATACCTAACATAAGGCAAAAAACTAGACCGCAATATCTTGCTTAGTTTTTAAGTTATTAATTAATGCCTGATTTTTGGGAAAATTCCCCATAGTGCAGTTATGCTGCCACTCCAAAATCCGAATCAAAGCTGGTCTATGACCCGCACTGCAAACGGATATCAAAGCGAATAAAAAATGGCTCTCTAATCATTTAGACGTGTTGAGGGCGTCGGATTTCCACCTTACGGGTCAAGACCTTAATATTTTTGGCTGTGCGAACTCTCTGTCGGATCGACTAGCATTCCTGTAGAAGATACACAGTAGGGTGTCCCAAAAAAAATTTTTTTTTTATTTTCACGGGTGCACCGACATTTTCTGAAAGCTAATTGAGTAAAGTATTTTTGAGATTTTTTTCAGATTTTTCGAAAGACGTTTAGAGGTCGCACAAATCGAATTTTTCCCCAAAAATCGGGTTTTCCGTATTGTTTTCCAATTTTAATTATAACTTGGTTAATAACCACGATTTTCTTCGTTTTCAAATCAAAATTTTAAAGAAAAATTTCCAAATTTTACTTTTATGAGCAAAAACAGTTGATTTTAGCTTTGCATTTGCTTGTTTAGGTACCATATATTAAATTTTTTTGAAAATTTTTCTTAAATTTTGTAAAAAACGCACTATAACTTTTAAAATTTCTATGAAAATTGAAAATCTAGTGATGCAGTTTAAAAGATGGTTAAATTTTTAAAAAACTCATGAAATTAGCTTTTACCGTTCAAGAGTTATACTCTTTTAAAGATGTGTACCCATTGCATGAAACTAATAATATTGTGAGCTTTTTGCCTGGTTTGCAACGGATTTGCTTCAAACTTTGAATCGTGATGTTTTTTTTTCCAACTGAGTTTTCAGATTTATCACGAAAGCCCTGCTTCGCGTTTTAAATGAAATTTTGTATCAGCAATTCATTCAATACCCGTTTGGGTAATACAAGCTTCCGAAAAATTATACAATTAATCTTATGAGAAAAATTTGTCATTGCTTCCAAAAAAAAAAAGTAAAATTGTAATAAAAATTGTCTACCTTCATAAAAATTGATTTTAATGAAAATCTACCGTGCGCTTTTAAAGATATTCAAGAAGTAAGGCTTACCTTCTTCTGAAGGTACCTTAACAGATTGCACGATTGAAATGAATTATTCATTTTGCGTTCCCAATGAGCTTTATAATGCTTTAAAAGAGTATAATTCTGGAACGGTAAAAGCAAATTTCAACTTTTAAAATTCAGTTTCTTAAAAATTAAACTATCTTTTAAACTGCTTTCCTAGTTTTTTCCATTCTCATAGAAAATTTAAAAGTTATAATGCGTTCTTTGTAAAATGCATGAAAAATATACTAAAAAATGTAATAAGTGATGCCACAAAAAGTTAAAGCAAAGCCAAAACTTATGGTTTATGCTCATGAAAGTAAAATTTTGGCAATTCTCCATAAAATGTTGATTTGAAAACTAAAAAAGCGTGGATGTTGACCGAGTTATATGTAAAATTGGAAAACAATACGGAAAACCCGATTTTTGGGGGAAAATTCGATTTGTGCGACCTCTAAACGTCTTTCGAAAAATCTGAAAAAAATCTCAAAATTACTTTACGCTACAAGCTTTCAGAAAATGCCGGTGCACCAAAATTTTTTTTTTTTTGGGACACCCTAATACACAGTACTCGAAACTCAGTACTCGTTACTCAGTTCTCGATACTCAGTACTTGATAGTCAGTTTTCAATACACAGTAGTCGATACCCAGTTCTTAATTATCAGTTCTCGATACTTAGTACTTATATTTTTAAAAAAATTCCATCTCGACTTACAAAATAGTCTACCTAATTCAAGCTTTCAATGATTGGCCCAATCCTTAAAAACTTTCAATAGATTGTCTCAACCCTTTCAAACTTGTATGATTCCAAATGGGATTACTTCAATCCCTTAAGAGATCACATGTTCATAAATAAGGGAGAAATAGCGAAAAATGATTAGTAGCATTTAAGACATGTGGCAAAAATCGATGGTGATGTTGCTGTACGATAAAATGCCATTTCATAAAAAATGTATAAGCTGGTGTGGATCTTGAAGTGTATGTTTTTGGAAGCCCTATGGAAAAGTAAAGGTAAATTTAATTTTTGTAATACTGCCCCAGAATACATGTAATCTTTTTTAGGATTAAAAAGTTGGAACAAATCAATTTTTTTTTGATTGGGTTAAGAACATCCGAGAATACCCTGTTTTCATTACCGTTTGTGTTTAATTTAATTCCGTATGGACTTAGCGTAGAAGTCGCTTCTTAGCTGCTACGGCATATGGCAAAAGTGGTTGACTTTGCAAAGATTAAGGCGTGCCCAAAAGAATCCGTCGCATCGCAAATTGATCGATTCCTTTGAAATTTCTTAACTTTTTTCCAATTTTATGCAACTTTGGTCAGCTTAACCTTAACTTTTCTATAAATAGATTTTTTTTGCAGTGTGAGGGACTGAAGTGCCTCAAAAGTAGTTGTTTAAAGGAGTGGGGAATACGCGGCGAATTCGCACAGTGCTAGTGAAAGAGGGGAGAAATCCAGCAGACACGGTGATTTTCGGGGCCAAGAATCCGAAATGCTAGGGACGCATGGTGAAAGGTAACGGAATGAAATGATGTAGAAGGGCCCAAGTGAACTAAACATGCACAAGGAGCTGGCATATGTGGAGAGAAGAACAAATGGAACAATCGCTGTTGCTAGGCAGTAGGTTGACTGCGGCATGCGGTTCAAACCGAAGGATGGCAAACGGGCCAGAGATGGCGGAGCAACAAAGCGAGTGTGAGACGGTAGTCCCAAAAGCCTAGCGTAAACTGTACCAACAAGTAGTAACCGAGTCCTAGAAACAACTGCTACACGAGAAGGAAAGGTTGGCAAGTCAAAAAACAGCACGACGGAATTCCAGAATTCGAGAGTTGTGGTACGACGAGAAGTGGAACCTTGTGGTGGACAAGGAGGCCAGTTAGCGAATAAAAAAAAATTCCTTGTTAGCGATTAAATACCATATTATCCCAAATATTCGATATTATCGTGCTAAACTACTAAAAAGAGTGCTAATAATTGTTATTTAGGAGAACTTCACTAAGAGAAAAATCAAGAATTTTCATTTTCAAAATAAGACAGAAAATTCTTGATTTAAGTACGATATCTCTTGGTTAAAGAGCGTTTTTAAAAATCCTTCAATTCTTGATTTCAAGAACGTTTTGGATATGCTAAGCACGATTTGCAATTTTTCTAAGAACTTTCAAAAGCTCAAAATAAGCACACTCAAAAAATGAGTAGAGAATTTCAATCTTGAATCAAGAGCATTTTTTTTTAAAGTACGATAAGAGTGTTGTTTAGAGACACGATAAAACCGACCGAGCGACGCGTGGTGTTGGTATTAGCTGATTGAATTTGGTAGCCACATAGATTATCTTTTTATACTCTGTACCGAAGGTACATAGAGTATATTAAGTTTGTGCAAAAGTATGTAACAGGGAGAAGGAATCATTTTCGACCATATAAAGAATATATATTCTTGATCAGCATCAACAGCCGAGTCGATATAGCCATGTCCGTCTGTCCGTCTGTCTGTCCGTCCGTCCGTCCGTCCGTATGAAACAAGCAGATCTCAGAAATGGTAAGAGATAGAGGTTTGACGTGTATGGGACAAATGCTTCTTATACTTGCAGGCAGATCAAGTTTATTTTCAATTTTTGCCCCTCCCACACGCACAACTAACACTGCACAATCTTAGAGAGAGAGAGAGAGAGAGAGAGGGAGAGAGAGGGAGAGAGAGAAAGAGAGAGAGACTTAGAGATGAGCGCAGCACCAGCATAGCATTCAGCTTCTACTCCAGGTACAGAGTATGTTATAGTCGGGCTTGACCGACTTTCTCACTTGTTTTTGTTTTACTTTCTTCACTGGGACTTGAGCTCGGGACCTTCAAGTATCAACACACGGACGACGGCGCGTTAGCTAACTCGGCTATTTAGCATCAGCAAAACCTCTCGGCCAAATCATACTAAACAATATACGCTGTTTGTATTTGTACGCGTCTAACAACGACAAACTGCGCACGCTCTCTCTCTCTCTCTCTTAGTTTGCATCCCCTCTCTCGCCTTGTCTCTAGAAACCAAATTGAGAACGAATTTACCCCAATTCCAAGAGCAAAATGCTTGAAATTCTATTTTTGAATTTTTAACGATCAATTTTGAGTTTAAAAACGATTCCTACTCTGAGTTAGCATTTCCAAGAGCGAATTGGTCTTACAAAATTCTAGACCGAAACAGGATAAAATTAAGAGCATTTTTTAAAACCGAAGCGTTCTGCGTTTTTTTTAATTGTATAAATTTGTTGAGGCAAGCCAAGACATTTCACGAGCCTAGCTTAGGGTAGCGAAAAAAGACTCGTTACAGCAGCAAACGTAGAACCCATTTCGCCGTAAGCCATAATACATATTTAAATTCTTTAGTTTCTAGGGTAGCAAAAAAGTATACTTCACAATTGCTTCCCATTCGTACTTCTTTTTATTTTCGTTTTTCGCCTGCTGCAGCAAAAATTTGTGGCAGCCTCTTTACTTTCTGTGTTTTGTCTATTTACTCTGGCCTTTTGTTTGTTGGTTTTCCACAAAAACTTCTGCCCAACGGGCGACCAGTCACATATGCCTTACACTTACCCCTGGGTGGGAGGCTCGTTATTTTTCCTATATTTTTTTTTGCTTTTGAGTAAGTAAATTCGTCAAGTTGGTAAACACACAGAAATTATGACAATTAAGTCTGGCTTTCGTTTTGCATTTAATATTCTTTAACGCATTTTTAGGTGCAAATTGGATTAAAGACTTTTAATTTTTATGCATTTCGTGCAGTGTCAAAAGTTGGGGCTGTCAATGGCAGATGACTGCTGCAGCCACAATTGTTCATTAGATTAGCAAGTTTGGCCAAAGTTTTTCGGCAAGAAGCTCAAGTGCCACTTTCACGGCTGCTGACACACTTGAGTTGGATTGCTTTTGCTTTAGCCCGATTCTTTCGTTTTCTTTTCGCTCATTGCAAGTATTTTATGAATTTTCTTATCAATTCAAAAGGCGAGAGGCGACAAAAATTTACGTGCGCAAAGTGGCAAGTTGTCACAACGACCAGACGGGAGAAGGGGGCAAACGAGTGAGTGTGTGTGGCAACTTTTGCCTTCATTGCTGCTGTCTCAATTTGTCATTGAAGTTGCTGCTGTAGCCGATAAGAAAGTTTTACTTGATATAAGCAAATGCGGCTATTGATGGTAAATGTTGGCAGTTAGTCTTCTTCTTGTGCCTTCCGCTGGGTTTGAAAGGAATTTGCTGGAAAATTGGTTAAACAATTTAAATTTTTAATATAATTTTTAAGTATTTTAGTATTAAACCTAAAACCAACTTCAACTAATTTCCACCCATCAATTTTCCCAAACCATTCAAATCATTTCCCCCTTTCAATTGACAACTTAATTGCCGTTTCCTGCCCCCGGCTTACATCAAAAATTAAATGCCTAACCCCCTAAAACCCAATTGTGTTGTTGTCTGCGGCAACCAAACACTGACTGGCTAATATCAATCAAAGTTCTGTTGTGCACCAAACAAAATACAAAAAAAAAACAATTTGAAAAACCCAAAAAATATAAAACTACATCATCTAACCAAATTAGCGCAATTTGCGCGGCAATTGCAATGGCAGGAGCCGCAATTTATTTAAATGCCACAGAATATGCAACCATCAGGCCAGAGGCAGTGGCAGCGACAGTTCCCAATGTTTGGCCATGGCTAACGAACGACAAAACAGCAACCAGAGCTGACTTACATATGTGTACGAGTCTATGGGTGCGCACTTTTGAGTGAAATAAAATTTAACGCCATCAACAGGAGTAAGGCGGAGCAGCGGATAGACGATGGTGCACGCAGGCGGGCGAGGCATGTGGTAAAAAATGTTTGCGGCGCATAAACAAAAATTTGTGTTGCCAACGTTTTGAGAAACACGCTAAACCATTAACTAAACAGCAAAACACAAATAAAACAAAAACAAGCTGGAAGTTTGTTAAATGATAGCACACCAAGCAGATACCCTTTACAGGCATTTGTAGTCGACCAGAAACAGTTCAAGCAGAGGCCTTTAATTCAAGGGTTCACTGAAAAAAGAATGATATTTTTTCACATCAATTTTAAGCCGATTTAAGAAATATCAAATTGATATGTTACAAATATTTTTTATCATATCATGATAACATTTTTAGTGTCATTCTAAAACTATTTAATAATAATTTACGTGAATGATATTAATTTGGATCAGAAAAATATTATTTTCTTGCCAAAATGATATGAAAATATTGATATTTATATTAAGTACACTTTAATCAGGTTAATATCGGCATGAATTTGATCTTTTTTCTCTGTGTAGCGTAAACACTAGGCCAACGGTGCTCACGCACTCTCAGACACAAAAGAAACATCATCGTTTCGAGGCGCCGATTCGCTCAAACTTATAAATCTGTAGGCCCGACTTACTGACATATTATCAACCCACAGCCTAAGCGGTTTATACTAGAGGGTTGGGATTTGGCATAAACCATTGTTTAGTTATGCAGGCGCGCACTAAGAAAGAAAATTTTGAAAATTTTTCTCCAATCTACTGAAAAGGCCAATGAAAAGTTTGTATGGGGAAATAACGGTTGGTGCGCTCAGGCAATGTTGTTGAACAAGTTGTTTCGCTGAGGACGCGAGAGAGAGTAAGAGCGCGCTCACAAAAATAAACAATAAATCAAATTGAGAATAGCCTCATCCAATTGCATTCAATCTTATGGCACATACAAAACACACCGATAGCTTTAACCATATGTTGACCGTATATCACAATAAAAGCAATAAAAGGAAGATAATAATTTGTAATTCTGGAATTTACGCGCGACTTGAAAATATGGTTGTGTCCCTTAGGACGGGACGGTATTGAATTTAATATGTGTACAGGCCACTGCATTTTCCATGCCTTACTTAATACTCTTTTTCCAGATTGATTTATTTTAAACAACCGTAAATTCGAAACTGTCTTAAAATTAAGCTAATGAAGCCAATGATATTAAAAAAGAATTTGTTCTTTTAACAAATAGATTATATACAAACACAGTGTTCAGAGAGCTATACAATTTTTTCTACTTACTGCGATTTTTTCAAAACTTGGACGCGGACGAAGTCCCGTCGGGTTCAGCTATTATATTATATATATATATTTTTTCAATATGAATTTAACTGTGATTTATTCTTATATCAAATTTATATGATAAATTTAAAGCCAATATTTTTAACCGCATCATTTGTAAATTTTTAGTATCATTTGTTTATACACTACCTAATCTATACATCTATCTATTTAGAAGTTTATGTATTTTTCTACGTTTGTTCCTTATAGCCGTCTAAGCTACCAATCCGATCTTCACGAATTTTGTAAAGTATCCGGAAATCATGGGCTTTGTCTTGAGTCTGTGAACCATTTTAAAAGCGGTTAAAAACGGTCATATCTTGACCAATAGATGGCGCCACTACTTGATGTTCAAAACTAACCAATAGATGGCGCTAAAACAGAGGCCGTTTTAAAACTGATCATAACTGGTCATTACTTTAGTACAGTTCATCCGATCCCTATTTTTCTTTCGGTAAATCAAGAAATAATGTAGATTACTTAATATCTCTAAAAGGTACGAACTATCTAACTAGAAACTGTGGGAGATATGAGTTCAAAATTGCAGGGGCGGTAGGGAGCGTGTGGAAAATTGAAAAAAATAAAAATTTATTTGCCTGCAAGTATAAAAAGTATAAGTTCCATACATATCAAGCCTTTATATCTTACCATCTCTGAGATCTCTGGGCTCATACGGACGAACAGACAACACAATATATTTACTTAAAGAGTCAGATATGATTCCTTTTTCCACTTGCATACTTTTCCTCAAATTTTATATAATCTGTGTATCTTCGGCTTTTCCTTAAGAAACACAACTTTTCAAATATATATGGGGGCCAGAATGGGCTCTCTGCTCACATAATGATGATGTGTTAATATTAATGTTAATTCTCTGTTAATTAACATAAGACATGGCTATTAAACATTTTTTCCCCGTTCTGAAATTATTTATTATACTTTTACTATGAATTTCTTGATGTTTAGTACTGGATTCTGCGTTTTCTTGCTGAATTACTTTTGAAGATTTTTTTTACTAGTGCAAAACACTTATTCGGGCCTTTATTTATTAACTAATTCAATATGCGCAAAATCCTGCTACACACAAAAAAATCTTCTTTCTTCTTAAAGTAGAATTAGTCTACTTTTTATTATTGAATTTAATCCAGTCATAATTCATCATCAAAGTCTTATTTTTCAAAATATTAAGAGGTATTTTCTTCGCTGTTACACTATTGTCAGAAAACGATTTTAGGGATAGATATGATATGTTAAAAAGCAGGGCCTGCATACTTCACATAAACTGGAAATCATTTTAAAAATCTTAGTCTTCCTTAAACTATAATCCAAAAGATTAAAAAAATGTTGCTTAACAAGCTGTGAATTGCATTGGTTATTAAATAACACTTCTTAATTCTTTTTCCTAGATTTCAGTCTTCTATTACTTTTTGATCAAAGAGTTTGAATGTACCCTTGAACCAGCTGGGACTGGGTTAATCAATATCCCATAATCAAAAAAAATTCCAGCTGCATTCTATATAAAAATAATTATTTAAAAAAAATAGAGAGTGACAGTTAAGCCACATATTGTCAAAGCATAAAACAAATTGCAACGGAAATGGCAATAATTAACTATAGTACCTGCTTGAGTGGCACTGTACTGACATCTGTGTGAGTGTGTGTGTGTGTGTGTGGGGGGGGCCAAAAACAGGAACAGCTAACTGTTAGGGGAATGTGTTTTGTCTGTCTGTTTTTCTAATTCAATTAAAATTGGCAGCAAACAACGGCGACTCATTAGGCGGTCTACATATGCAAACCCTCTATCTCCATCCGCTCCCTCTGTGTATGTGTGAGCATCTGTTTTCGCTTGTATTGGTGTTAATGTTAACTGTCACTACATTTGACTATCCCCATGTCCCTGTTCCATATGCACTCGGTGTCTCGCTAGTTTATTATGCAACTGTAAAAACATGCCAGGCCAGCAAGTGCATGTGTCTGCGTGCGTGTGTGTGTGTGTGTGTTTCGCATAGCCCCCATTGCGTGTCCCTTGTTATTGTTGTTGCCTGTACTGGCTTGCTTTGTAAATAATTAAATAACAATGCCTGCACTTTTTCAACAACAACGAGCTAGCCTTAGTCCGTGGACTTAGTTGAGGGTAACTTTATATGTTTCTGACTAAAATATGCAAATGAATTTGATTTTTAATAAAGCGTGCTGTAATGCAGATACACTTATTCATACAATGGAGCTAAAATTCAATCGATTTTTATTTCTGCTCCAAACCGCTCAGTTAATTATTTTTGCTCAATTTTGCAAAAATATTGTATTTAGATTGCAAAACTTTTAAAGACAAGAAACCTTGTTGTAAAATGATCAAGCCATATCATATCATGTTGCATTTTAGATTTGCTACGAAAATTGCGAGAAATTATTTAGTTCATATTTATATCGTTTTAAGTTATTAAAGAGTTAGTTCTCCAACTGAATTTATTCTCGTGCGGTTTAACATATTATGAAATTGATGTTTTTGATAGCCCTGCCTTTCATTTTAAAATAATATAATTCTGTATTAAATAACTTCGGTGATTTTGCTCGGAGGTTCAACATTTTCAGAATTGATGAATATTCGGCTTAAGTTAACATATATTATATCACGAGGTACTAACATAAAACTAATTTTCGACGGGATGGAAGTGTATTTTTTCAAATCTAACACAAACTTGATCTGTGTACGGTAGACATTGTTAATGGGTACAGTAGTGTTGAGAAAACATCGATAGTGAGCACTATCGATAGTTTGAACATTGATAGTATTTCACTACTATCGATAGTACTATCAGGACTTGCAAATAAAGAAAGATAGATGGGTAATTCATTATAAATTAAGAAATTATAATAATAAATTTATTGATCAGTATTTTTGTTTAAAAATAACAGTCGGTTTACATTTTGCGGTTTGAAAAGTGACCTTTGTTTTGAAATCAGCTTAGCAATTCTTGCTGAACATTGGTTTTGATTCTGTCGACGATCCTGGAATGTGCAGATATCGAACAGTCACGGTTTTTAAGCGACGCCTGTCATCTGTGCTGTTCTATAAAGTGAAAATAAAAACATTTTATTAATCTTCCAAAATGCAAGATGGTCGAGTACCCTTCCGAAGCATTTAATGTCGCTGAAAATTGATCGGGAGTAGTTTTTTTAGAGACGCCAGCTCATTTTCAATTAAATGAACTGCGTTTTTATCGATTTTTTGTGACCGGAATCCGTCCTTCCTAAATCTTGGGTCCAATGTGATCGCTATATTGGTCACAGATCGGTTATCGTAGTGTAGAAGTCTATTATTTATTTTTTCTATCAGCATGTGTCAGACCAATTGACGTTTCTATGTATTAGCAAAATTTTGCTCCGATACATCGATAGCGGGGAAAAACAATCGATGCTTGCTAAATACAAATTTATCGATAGTGCTATCGATGTTTTCACAACACTAGGGAACAGGATATATCTTTACCGAATATTATTCTGAGGCGATATGTCTGATATTATATTTAGTGCTGTGATATTTTTCCTCGATATTTTTGTTGGCATCGGTCACAAAAAGTACGGTTTTTTAATGCGAGCAAATTGAACTCTGCATTTCAAACAAACAAGTACGTTAAGGAGTCAAGTTAAACATCTTCCCTCAATATACATTTTCAATAAGTTTCCCCAACTTGTTTAATAAAATAAACATCAGATGAGGAGGTGACACTATCATAGTACGCAGAGACATCTGGCCAACCCTAAGAGACTTGAAGAAGGATTGTTGGAAGGGATCGGAAAAGTCCCAAGACAGCTAGTTACTGATTTCGTGTAAAGAACGAAGGCGTTGTCCAATGTCCAACACGGAAATGGATAAGAAACAGATGACAATATATTTAATCTATATTCAAATAATATTAAAACAACATATTGTGGCTTCGATCTCTAGATTTTAAAAGCAGTCAGAATGCAGTTTTTAAAAATCGTAAAATAACACCATTATTTATAAGGTTCGATTGAACAATTCGGCGACTCTGCAAGGGTTTCACTTTAAACCGTCTTGAAGCAGTTTTCACAAGCCTTTGGCCCGACACACACACACAGACAGCCGAGAGAAGCGTGGCGTATCTGATTTGGAAAATCAAACGCACTGAGCACATCGAGAGTCCACTCGCCAACAGCTTAACTGGGCTGAGCATTTTTTATATGAAATTTATCAAATCAGCTAGCTTGGCTCCGCTCCCCCAGCTGTGTGCGAGAGGCACAGAGGGAAAAACCCTGATCAGAAAATGAGTTGCCTTGAACTTAAAATAAGAACAAGATGGTCAATTGATACATTGTGCCTGTGTTCAACAGAGAGATGTAAAAGAGAGAGAGCGAGTTGGCTCTCTTATTGAGCTCTCTCCTGTCAGCCAAACGAAGTAAAAGTAGCCCTCTAGATCAGGGTTCAGCAAGCAGAGAGGAGAGAAAATGTGTGAATGTATTTGTTTGCTTTGCACTGCGAAAAATGTGGAGTACGTGACTAGTAGGCTATTGTTGAATATGCGGCAAACTGGGTTATTGTTTTGAAGTTAATTTTGACTATTTTGGTTTCTTGAAAAATGTACTATTGCATCTATTCCTATACTATCTGGATAACATTTAATTCTCAAAAGATCTTCTAAGTGGCTGTCACTAAGTCTGTTTCTTAAAGATTGTTTGATTAATTTCATGGTGGAAAAAGTTGATTCACAAATATAAGTGCTTGTAAGCATTGAGCACAGCTTCAGCATGGCCTTTTTTGTGTACACATAGTGTTTTTTGAAGTGTAGCACGACAGCAAAGTGCCGTCGATGTGCTCGAGTTGACGCACAGACTGCGACTGATGAATTTTTTTTTTTCTCTGACAGCCAGTGAGGCATAAATTCGGCACTCAATCGGCTCCTATGCGTGTGAATTGCCGAACGTGTTCGTGCTCCCGGGGCTATTGCTGGGGAACTCTGCTCTAGATGTAAACCTGGAAAAGTGTTCAACGGCTGAATACGCTTGCGCGGCATTCCATGCGTTAAGCGCATAAAGTACCGAGTTCGATTCCCAGTCAAGCCCAGAAAAATTTGTCTGTGTTTCTGGTTCTGATTTCTTTATATATGGGGGTATCCAGGAGCCTTGCTTCCCTTTACTTCCAATCCCCCGTTCCCTACTCTACCCAAACACGGGGATTCCGCTCACACCTGGTTCAAAATTAATCAACGTTTTTCTCAGTTAAGTTTAAAATGTTCTTGAGAACAGAACAACGTTAACTATAGTTAAAAAAAAAAATATAAAATCAAGTTCTCAAAAAAATTCAATATAAACTAAATTGTAGTTTTTGCGTTTTCAAAATATTGTTCTTAAATTGTGCTTGTTTCAACAAGCCAATGCTCTTTTCCCTCTGTGTAGAAAACAGAGCTTATACAAATAGTGCCATACAAACCCGTACTCGAAAGTAATTAAAACATTGTCAGATTGGTTCAATAATTTGTTGAATTTTATGAAATTTTAAGAGTTGAGCTCAATTTTCTGGTGTGGAAATTGAGTTTCTTAGGTATTTTATAATTGCTATTTTGCTATCATAGCATCGTCTAGTGTCGATTCGGTTCGAAATTTAAGCGTCTCTTGAGACGAAATATTAAATGAATCCTATTAATTCTTAACTTATTAAAAACAATAAGGTCACATATTTATTTTAAATTTTCCGTCAATTTCGCCCATCGTAGAGTTTTCTTTTTAGATTTCTTATTTTAAAAACTGCTTTTAATGCCTTTGAATTATTTCTCAAACAAGTTCGGGCTGTTAAATTTACTTACCAACTGTTAAAAATAAAATATCTGTTAAAGCTCTGTTAATTGATTTCCTCTTTCTTTTTTTTTTTGTAGTTCAAACTTTTAGTGTTCATCCCATTCTTCGCTAATTACTGACTTCTCTTAAGAGAATTTTTAATTTTCCCTTATTATCACTTCATCAAGACGAAACTTTTATACCTCAATGTCCCCGCTTTTGTTGTTCAACTTGTTCATTTCTTTCCCTTCTGCTGTCAACCCATTGCTTGTCCGGTTGGTGTGTGTATTCTCACGCCTTCTCAACACACCATGCTATCGATGTAATTGACCTTCTAGGACCATGGACGGCTAAAACCCAGTTGAAGAAGCGCCCCGGAAAGCTTAACAACTTTCACATCACTAAACCACTGAAAGTTGTTGACTTTATGCAACTTTTCGTGGCCACAGACAACTACGTGAGTGGACCTCCCTATCGTCACCCACTCTCCATTGCTTATCCGTGTTTCACCCCTCCACACCCCCCACGAAACGTTGACAAACAAGTTTGTTGTGCCATGCATTTTTTTGCACTTCCAACTACATTTCTTTTCACAAATATAGAAACTCGATAAAGTGGGGGCGAGGCGCTGCCAAAAACTGCTGGCGTCAGTTGCTTTTAACATACCATAGAGCACAAGAGCACACAAACACCCACACACACACACAGACACAGTGTACATATCTCCTGTGTACATGAGCGACGACACGTGCTGCAATTGAATTTGTTCGAAAAACGCAATAGAAAACACCCAGAGTACAGAAAGTGTGAGAAAGAGGCGAACCGAAACTGAAGTGATATAGAAGGACAATAAATGCTTAGTTCAAGGATTCGAATGGCTGGTGATCTGTAGTTAAGTGCAATATATAACAAATCTAAGTTTGAAGTTTGGAAAAACAAGAAGCAACAGCTACAATTGCTATTATATTTGTATAAATAACCGTTCGCTTTTTGTTGCTGTTGTATTTTAATTTTAATTTATATAAACTTTGAACTCTTTTTAAAAACTACAATTTAGTTTCACAAATTCATTCTAAAATACCCCAAAATGATTGATTTAATAGGTATTCGCAAACAAACAAACAAAATACACAAACGCTGCAAATTCTTGTTGAAAAATCTAATGCCACTTGCCGGACAGAGGCCAAATGCTGCAGCAGACCCAAAAGACCACGTAACGCGCTGTGCAGTTTGTCGTGCTATCATGCACGCACGCTTCCGCAGGAGAGGCCACAACAACTGGCAAAATCATGTCTCCTGCAGCAGCAGGTTAAGTGCGAAAATGTTTTGAGTCAGGTCACCACCTCCACAGAATCAGCCATTAATATGCCGTGAAAGTTTCCATTTTTGGACAGAGTGCATTTCATTAGCGTTTTTAACAACATAAAAGTATTAATATTTAGCAAACTCTCATAGCTCTCTCTCTCTCTCTCTCCCTCTCTTTGCTTGCAACAGCAGCAGCATCCTCTAACTTAGACAAGAAGCAAAACTTTAGTTGCACTTTGGCCAAAGCTAAAGCGCAAAACTTTTGGCTGGGTGAAAATGATTTTGAAATTAAGTTTCTCGCTGCTGTTGGCATTGCTTATTTATGGCCAGCCATGCGTATCGATCGATCTTTTAATGTGAGGCACACACCCTCCTTAAATCAGCAACTTTTCTTAAATGTAATTAAAAATGTCGTCGAACTTATTTACGAGTGTTGTTTGCATAGTTGAGCCAGCCAGCTAAGTAGGCCGCCACCAAATGCTGAGATTGCTGAAAGGAGGAAGCTCTGGGTAAAAGATACTATTTTTTGATTCAACTTTATAAAATGCATTTAGCGCATAAAGAGTTTCAAAGTGGTATAAACTAATGAAGTAGGCAACAGTTAAGCTGTGTTAAGGCAATGGATTGGAATTAAGACTTTAGCAAGTGGACAGAACTTTGTAACTTGTGTGTAACGTTAGACAACTGTAAGGAATAACATAGATTAAAAGGTTTTAGAAAGGAAAACTTTCAAGCATTGGTGTTTGCACAATGCTATTTTCAATGTTCCTGAGGAGGAATAACCGAAAAGTATAGAACATTTTTAAGTCGGCTATTTATGATCCGAGCCTTGTAAAAATTTCAAGGGTTATATAATGCGAATCTAAATGTAAGTTTTCAATTTGTTATTCAAAATGTTTTTAATTCGGGAGCGGACGGGGGCGTAACAAAAATTGAAAATAAACTTGATCTGCCTGCAAACATATGTCCTTGACAAGTCAAACCTTTATCTTTACCAGCTCTGATATCTGTTGCTTTACGGAAAATAATTAAAATAGAGAAATTTCCTCAAGACACTACTTATAAACATGAAGACCTTGAAATAAGATTTAAAATCTTAAAAACAAGATTCAATCTTGCAACTTATCAACCATCACAGTTTTCTTAAAGCTTCAGTAAAAAAACTTAATGATATACGTAACGAGATTTATTTTGTTAAAAAAAAAAGAAATAATAAAAAAAAACAACCTCTACCGAACACAACCCGAAGAAGCTTTGATCATTAAATAGTGTTTATTTAAATTTTTTCCAGAGTGAAAGAGCAGAAGAAAGGAAGAACGAGGTGAAAGTGGATAGTCAACACAAAAACCCACATAATAAATAATAAGTTTTCAGAAAAAATTGTTAATAATAGAAACACAAAAAAACTATAAAAAAAAAATTTAATATAATTTTTTTTTTTCTTTAGAGTTTTTTCATCTACAGTCGGAGTATAAACGATCTTTAACCAAGATTAGTTAAGTTAAAAGGTTGTTTCCATACTTAATATAAATACCTTTAATATAACAGTTTATAAAAGCAATTGCCCACATCATTCGCTGCCACAATTATTTTCTGTGCTCTGAGACCGCATATCGATAGGTGTCATATCGATAGATGTGTGGAATAAACTGATACTGACGAAAATAAAATAATGTGGATTGTATGACATGCAACATTGGCTTTACATGTGTAAAAGGATGTGTAAAAGCTATTTTCTAAAGAAAGAAGAAATATTTTTACTAGATGGTCCGAGGCGCGATTGAACCCATGCGTCCCGCACAGCAGGCCAAGACACCGGAGCCACCGCCACAATATATTATATTTTATTTCTCCATAAATAAATTAAAAGTAAAGTACTGTTGTTCTCCAATGACACTTGGCAACAAAATTAGACATTTTCCCAGTATATTCAAGGGTATGATGGTAGACTATTTTCCGACCGAAAATTGATTTCGAAAAGTGAATACTTATTTTAGTTTAAACGGTACCATAAAGGATGCATTTTTTTTGTTTAGCAAAAATAGACTTCTAGTAAATAACAAAAGAATACATTGCACAAATGTTTAAATTTAAGAAAATCTGAAAAAAATTTGTTTTTAATGTTGTTCGTTAATCGCACAAATACATTAAGTTCTCTAGTTTACAGCCAAGACCCATTTAAAAAATAGATTTCAAAAATTTTTTCATGGCAACCAATAGGTGCACTTACCTATTAAGCCATATCTCACTTCTTAATCGTCAAATGGATTCAAAAAAGATATGAATCAAAAAATGATTTAATTCTCAATTATCGCTAATGCAGCCCATCCACACACGAATTTGTTCGACGTTAGTGAAGGTGTTCGTGACTTTTTTTTGTTCGACGTTTTGTTCGCAGAGAATATAAATGTTCCTATCTTGCGAGTGTTCGTGCGAACATTTTTGTCAATGGAGGGGAACATTTTGACGAACATCATTTGTAAAAAATATTTGTAGAGTGAACAAGTGGCCAAATGAGCAATAAATTGTTGCTGGAATTTATTGGATTCCCCCAAATTGATCAAATAATGCTCTAAGCTAATATGTGTCGCCATCTAGGCCATGATTCTGTTAGTTTCCGCTCCCATATTTTCATGATTATTCGTTGAGATTTTAAAGCAAATGATTTTCGTGAAAAAAATGTTCAGAATTTTGGTTAGTGTGTTTTCAAATTTTTGAATTTTAGTTCGTCGAACAAATTTTGAAATGTTTTTTAGTGGATGGCCTGCTTAATTATAAGTAAACGTTATTTTCAAATGGCTCGTCTCAGTAGTTTGAATTCAACACACATACAAAATATATTCAAAAAATCGCTTTTTTAGACTACCAAAATAAGTACATTTGGTGGCATTAAATTTCAAGAAAATAGTCACTACTTAATTTTTTAACATGACATTAGCCCATTTATCATCATGAAAAACTCACTCGTTTTTTCTCAGGTATTCGTAAGACTAAAAATCGTTCTATCGTGAAACGGTTTAGTCTCTCTTAGTCTTGGGATTGGGCACGAAGTAGAAAAACAAAGTCAGCTTCGAACGCTTCGCGAACGTTGACCAAACGAGAGAGAGAAAAGCGAACAAAATTTTTAAGTCAGTGAGATTTCGGCTTATGCAAAAAAAAGACGTGTTCCCAGAGAAAATTTATAATCATTTTTTAATTATAAATGCGCAATATATTGTTGGTGATTATCGAATTTAGATAATTATCATTAATTTGTCATTATTAATACAATTTATTACTAAAAACAGGTCATTCCTGCATAAGCAACTACACTTTTCCAATTCACTAACAATTCACTAACAATCATCCCAACCATTCGCAACCAAAGGCATCATGCCAACATCAATAATAATAATAGAAATAAACAAAAATTGTTTTTGTTTTGTATATTAAATTAAATGTCAATAATATTTGCAAATAAACTCAAATGTAAAGTTGATTATGGGTTGACATTTTATACCAAAGGCATGCAAAATCATGGGTTCGTAAGCTAACGGCTCAGGTCTTCCTCCCTACGATTTACAAAGTCAGTGCATCTGAAGTGCTAAGTTCGTAAGGAGAAACGCGGAACCCGAAGGCTGCCGCGTTACGTCACCCAAACGGTTAACGGTTACAACAACAACCCCTGAGTTTCTCGGTGTTTTTTAAGACAAACGAAACGATATGGACTTCTGTCATGCATCCAAGTCCGCCTGGGCACACGCGCTCACACCCACATGCGCAAGCGCGCACTGACTCAGAAAAAGGCACTGCGCTCCCCCCTCTCTCTCACAAACAACATTGGTGTTTTTGTTCGGATCTTATTGACCTTTTCAGAAAGGACAGATATAAGATATCCTAAGATAATATATATTAAGCCACGAAGTTGTAACTTGAATATTATGGATCGGACAGTTTTTTGCGGTTTAAGGGGAGAGTGGGAAAAATTTTTCAAATCTAAAACAAACTCGATCTAAGGACGGTGTACTCTTATGTACATGCAAAAATTTGTATATCTATCTCTTATAGTCTCTGAGATCGACGCTTATAGAGACAGGCGGACAGACGGACACAACCTCATGATCCCCTTTTACCCATTTTCAATGGGTATTTCAGGGTATAAAAATGTGGATGGAAAGTTGGTGGGATGGGAACTGAAGTGTGGGATGTGGATGGAAAGCGGGTGGGAAGTGGTTGTTATGTGGGCGTAAAGTAAGTGGGATGTGGGTGGGGAGTGCGTTGTAAGTGGCAAGGAAGTGGTTGGGAAAAATAATGGGGGACTCAAATTTAAGAAATATTTTCTAATTTGTTAAAAGCCCAACTCTCAAGATTGACTTTAAACTAATTGTGATATTCTGTTGTAGGTGCAGCAAAACGAGTAGGGTTAAATTTAAGCTAGTTCTTTAAAACAGTGTTGATGTTAAGGCCTATAAACGATGATTTTATATATCCCATTTTAAAACTAGCTTTTAATATGTACATTTTTCTCAATTGAATCTAAAGGGTTTAAAGATTTTTGCCATATGTTGTAATCGAGTCCCAGGGTTGCAAAACACAAGCACCCCAAGCTTACAAAGGCATAATTTCAATGTTTAGCTTTACCGTTTGTAAAGGAATATCTATAACAGTATTGTCGGTCGATTGAAGTGAACTTAAATTAAATTGAAAAATTACTACACGAGTCTAAAACTGTTTGTAAGAATAATTAGATATATCCTATCTATATATTTATCTAACAATCAGACAAAAATCCCGAATGCAGCATCAAAAATTAGCTACGTTTCAAATGCAATCTTGATGCGTGACCTCGTGGTTATTTAATCGACATTAGCGCCAGCTGATCCCATGAAATTAGTTCGTACTGAGTTGAAAGAAAAACATAAACCAAATGGCATAATAATTGCTCTCAGTGTGCTAGTTTTTAAATGTGATTCGGTGTGGTCTGGTGGAAGGCGAAAAAAAAACCCCGAAGCAGCGAAATGAACTTGATTGGCTAGCGCAAAATGCAAACCACAGAGAAACATTTATAAATATGCACTAATGGGTTTTTAAATGATTGTTATTTCTTTTTCTGTGTTTTTCTATGCCGTGGAAATCGCATATCGATTTCGATTTTAAATTTAATCAGTCCAAAAGTAGACAAAACTCGTATCAATATTTGTGTAGCATACTTTTAAGCAGCGATAAACAATTGACGTAATTTTTACAATTCCACTAAAAACTCATTATGAAATACCACCTCTCTTTTTGTTTTGTTCTCGCTTATTGCCTCATTTCATCATATCGCGCACATTTTTCCGCTAATGCTGCAAAACTTTTGCGTCCATTTAGCGCTAACTGCCATTATTTTCAGTTTTATTTCCGCACAAGGTCAAAATGCATCGACAACAGCGACTCGACAAAGTGAGTAAAAGCGCAAAAGCAAAAACTACGGCAAAATGTTATTTACTACACATAAATTACACGGGGCTCAAACAAGAACAACAACAACAGCAACAACAAACCGAACAACTATCAAAAAACTTTATATTTTTATTTTGCCATACCTCAAAGCGTTTGTTTTGGTTCGTTGAGAGGCGGCGAATGGGGGCGTGACCTGGTTCTCCGGGGTGCACATGCTACATTTGACCACAAAGTAAAACGGTTTTTGGTTGAGCTAAAACGCTCAATAGCAACAAATACCAAAAATTAAAGTGTTTGCAATGAATGAATAGATTTATCCCAAGGTCTCAAGGTGAATGCAGTTCCCTAAGCTGTCAAAAACTCAAATGGGAATTGGATTGGAGAGGATGATGCCAACTGAAGTGTAATCTGTAAATCTGTCCTCGATATCTGCATCTCTTGACTGATGCATAATTCAAAATGCTTGTTGGAAATGTGTATATATTTTAGATCAAAGTGCTTTTGCTTTAATAATTTTCCTTCTGCGTGAAAATTGCAATGAAAATTGTCTTAACTTCCATTTTGTTTTGTGTTTTTGGTTTTGCTGCTGATATAAAGCTGTCCCTGGCTCACTTTGGCTAAGATGGTAAGCATTTGTTATGCACAGGCCACACACCGCACACCTCCCCACTCCCTCACCCCCCTGGACACTCCACTCATCCACTCGCGGCAACGTAGAACACATTTTCTTTACAGCCATTTACCAGGCGATTTACGTAAATCTTTTATTTATACAGAAAACATATAAGTTGCAATTTATCAAAATCTAAAATGTTTACCCGCACAAGTTATTCACTTGAAATCTCTACAGTGCATGTGCAAGTGTAAGTATGTATGTACGGTTGTGTATATGTATGCTAGCGAGTATGTGTAGCAGGACAGAGGCTTTATTACAAAGGGAGTCTAAGCATATTTGACAAAACAATTTTGAGTAAATCATGAATTGACAAAATATGGCTTATATTCAACAGAGGACAAGCTTGATATCTGATCAATGGTATTTTTGTGAACAATTTAACTGATTGTCTTGTAAATTCTCAAGTCTTGTTCTATTGACAAAATAATTAGCTCAACTTGCTTTGTGCTGTATTTCTGTCAAATAGTTTGTTACTTAATTTCGATTGCTGTGATGCACTTTGTTAAATTGACAATAATTAAATGTTCAACCTATCGTCACATATTTCAATGCTTAATATTTATTTGTTTATTGTAGGAATATCAAAAGTATCAAATGTAGTTTCTTTTAACTGGCGATTGACATTTTTCTTTTTCTTGGACATTTATTCGACTAACAAACACTGAAACTTTTTGGTTTAAATTAATTTACTGACTGTTTCATTATGAATGCTTGACTTAAAGCTTAATAAGTAATTGATTTTCATATATGATACATTTACTAAGCTTCAATAAAAATTTAATAAATAAACAGGCTGTCTAAGCTACGCTGTGTCAAAGACCAACGTGCTATTCTAAGCAGACCTTGTGTCAAAATATGTTAATAATTTTTCTCGAGTAACCCCTAATTTTGCGAAATATGTATTTAAATTCTAACTATTTTTTGTGAGTATGGTTAGTATGTATGGATGTATGGAAAATCCCCTTTTACAGTGCATTTTTATGTAAGCGAACAGAGTTGTTGGTAAGCGAACTTTCTAATTGTTATGCTTGCTGAGTCAAGTTCAAGAATCCGTCTTCAGGGACACTACAAAGAAAAATTCACCAATTGTAACAATACATTTAAAAGAAAACCTTTAAACATTTTCAACACGTCTGTTCCGCCCAACGAAGCGAATGTTTGTTGAGTAGATGTCTGTATATTTGGAAGCAGTTTTCGGTGTCCGCTTTAAAGTTAATTCGCTTGTCTGTTGTTGTATCTATGATATGCAACATTTCAGAAGTAAAGCGTTTACTGTAGTTGCACTCTTTGTTGTGTCCGCTCTCCATTCAGTGTTTCGCCAGTGCAGTTTTCTGTATGATCGTTTGGTGTCGGAGTTTGTAATCGGATTTATTTTGCGAAATCCTTTTTAAAACTTGGTTTTCCCTATTTATATTTTATTACACGTGTTTGTTGAATCCCCTTTACATGGTATTTTGAATAATACATTATTTCGTCTTGTTGAATACATGACCCATTGTGTTTGTTGGTTTGTCAGCTATTTATATAATATGTTTGTTAAAGCAGTCGGATTTTGCAAAACGTTATAAGAGTTCCGGGACATAGGTAAATACCTTACCTTAAGACTTGGGCTGTCTTTTTTATGTGTTTATTGCATTTATTATAAAAGTTGATTATTTGTCCTGATGCAGTGAATTTTCGGTCCCATTTAAATTTTATTTTGTTTCCTTGTCTATTGATTGTCGTATCCAAATAGGGAAGTGTCCCATCTATTTTAAGTTTCGATGAACTACTATTTCAAAAGTAAATTTTGATTCGGTTTCGTGATCTCATTTCCATATCTAATTGCCTCCTGACTTTTTTTCAAACCACCGGTCCTAGCGGCACTAGATATAAAAGAAAGAATCCACAAGTCCGAACCCGAAATTCTTTTAAAGACTAAAATGAAAATTTACTTTCACTAACAATATCTAAAGAAAAGTTGATGTGGAATTGAGAACATGCCTGTATATTGTGGACTCTCCTTTTTTGAGATTCTCAGAATTTGTTCGAAATCTGATGTGGGAAGTAAGAAAAATGTTCTTAAGCTCGGGTTTTTCATTTGCAAGCTTGGCCTTTTGTAGATTTAATCTGATGAGTATGAAATCCTTAAGGTCATGGTTTCAGTCTCTCTGGAGCGTTTAGACACTAAAGTTTTTCTGACTAACTCATACGCAGAGTTGCCCATTACTTTGTGTTTATTTCAAGTAAATTAAAATTAACCTACCAATTAAGTTATTAGTACAATATTTATCTTACTTTCTATTTTCCTCCACTCTTCTTCTTCTTCTTCTTTATTGGCCATCACAACCGTTTGACGTTCTGGGCCTCTGCGATTAACGCTCTCCATTCGCTTCTGTTCTGTGCGAGCTGGCACCAGTTGGTCACACCAAGCTTGGCAATGTCGTCCCACACCTGGTCTTCCCATCTCAGTGGTGGTATCCTCCTCTTGCCGCCTTCGATTTATACGACTTTTTTTACTGGAACTTCTTCGTCCATTCTGGCGACATGTCCTAGCCAGCGCAGCCGCTGCTGCTTTATGCGCTTGACCAGACAGGTGTCCCCATAGAGCTCATACAGTTCGTCGTTTTTTCGAATGCGGAAATTATCGCCGACTTTTAAAGGTCCATAAATCCTCCGAAGAATTTTTCGTTCAAACACGCCAATCGCCACTTCATCCGCTGCTGTCATTGTCCATGCTGCTGCGCCATATTGCAGAACTGGGATGATAAGCGACTTGTAAAGACTATTTTTGTTCTTCGCTTGAGGTCTCTGCTCTTGAACTCCCTACTTAGCCAGTAGTAGCATTGGTTTGCAAAAGTGATTCTTCGTCGGATTTCCAGACTGATGTTGTTGTCGCTGGTTATCCTCGTTCCGAGGTAGACAAAGTCCCATTGTAACAGATTGCTCAAGTCGCAAGGACTTTCTGTTCCCGTATACTAGGTACTTCGTCTTGTCCTCATTTACCGCTAAACCCATTAGCTCAGACGGCCTCATCATCTCTGAAAAAGCCCTGCTTACTGCCCGTTCGGTATTGCCGATAATGTCAATATCATCGGCATATGCAAGTAGCATTAGATCTTTATGAATTAATGCGCCGGTTTTGTTGGCATGTGGGCAACGGCGCAGTATATATTCCATCAGTAGATTAAAGAAGTCACACAATAAGGTATCGCACTGCTTAAAACTCTCTTTTGTGACGAAGCTTTGCGTACTCCAACGTCATCATGCAAAGTCGAACTACTTTGCTGGAGTACCTAAGTTAGACAGGGCTTCGAAGAACCTTGACCTTATCGGTGCGTCAAAGGCTGATTGACATCTGTAATAATGTTTTTTCTTACCCAATTTTTTTATTGTTATGACTTGCACAACATTTTAAAGCTAATAACTTTTCTGCTAGAATGTAAAATCAAGTAAACTGAACTAATGAACGAGTCGTATGAGTAATATTTTTCAAATCTTATAGAAATCTAAACGGCATAACCGATATAATATAAGCTCATATCCACATGAACTTAGTTTTTTTTTTAGATAAAGACTCCATTCGTATTGCTTACCTGTTCCCATCATTTAGTGTAAAAGCAAGTAATTGCATCTATTAGCGCCCCCTCTGTAAACTGAATTCCTGGCTACGCTCTTTTATCATATTCTAGACGTATTGTAGTTAGTTTTATACCACGCTACGTATACGCGATATGTGCCACAAGCAACGGGAGGAATACAACGCCCCTAGAGTCTGATGCCAGCTGAACAACTGTGCCATGCATATGCTTATTTCAGTGTGTGTGTGTGTGTGTGTGTATTATTTTGTGTTGTGCGCGCACAAATTGTCTTGTGACAGACAGCGAAAACTACAGAAGCGGCGCCGGGCACACAACGTTTTCTCCCCTCTCAGGGCCTTGGGCTTGGTCTTAGTCAATTTGCGGTCGGTGTCGGTGTATGTATGTATGGCGGTATGTACATATGTATGTATGTTTGTTTGTATGTTTGCATGTGTCGGTGTAGTAAAAGTAGTTTATTTTCATCTTATCTCTTAAAGCCAATAATACGCTTCGCAAGCGCACTTAAATGCGCTGCCACGTTACTTTTTTTTCTGCAGTTGTTGGCCAACTGTTTTTCTGTTGTTGTTGTTTTTGTTGCTGAGCGTTAAAGGATTTGAATGCAACCGAGCTCGATGCATATGCGGCTGGAAGTGTGCGTGCGAAATGCCAACACTGCCATTTTTTTTATGCACACATAAAATATTTTTGTGCCAGGCGTTACAATTTAAACAAATGGAAAAAACTCTCTTAAGAAAAAAATTAGAGTGTATTCAGCATGAGGGATATGAAGGACATATGGAATATAAATCTGGCAATAAATATTCTAAATGCTAAATAAATGATTTATAAACTCGGCAAGACATCTTAAACTTTAATTCAGAACTTTATTACTAGAAAAAAACTTTGTAATTTTGCTTTATTTTTTCTACATTTTTATTTACCTTTATTATATTTTAATTCCATTGAGATTAAAAAAGTTTACACGTTGCGCTCTTTCAAAAGCAAAACTTTATTATTTTTTTATCTTAAATTAAAGTTAATATTAATTTTTAAAAAAAGTTGTATTCATTAAGCTTGGCTACTTTTATACATAACCAACGATTTACAGGATACATAGGGAGATGTTTGTTTTTATTTTCATTTGCTTACCACATATAAAAGCACAACATTTTTTCATTTCATGTTTTTTGTGGTCTTTGTGATGATAAATTGATTGAGAGAATAAAAAACTCAGGCTTCCTAATTAATTGTATTTACAAGTTAATTAAGAGCAAAAATATTATTGTACCAAACTCATAAATTTTTTCTAGAGCTTGTTCTATGAATGACTGAAATTTACAAAAAAAAAATATTTACAAATTATAAGAAATTCGCAACAATGAGTTCTTTCCCAATATTTACTTGAATTTTCCTGAAAATAAAATCTGAAAGAATTCTTGATAATTGCAAAATTAGATTGTTTGGTAGGAGGCAGTCAGCCATCAGCTGTTTTTCTTTTTTTGGTAGAACCCCCAACCACCCATACTTTGTACGAAAGCTCTGCTCACCTACACAAATGTGTAATATTGTATGCTTATGTTAGGCAAAAGCTTTCGCTGTGACAGTATAAGAGTTTAAGAGAAAGATTAGTGAAAGAGAAGCGAAGTTCAAAATTAAAACAGGGAATTTTTTTGCATTGAGAACAGTTAGGGGAAATTTTTATGAATTATGTGCTAACTTTGATAGTGTCAATGTTTTATTCGTATCTTTTTATTAAATATATAATTATTAAAATAGTTCAAAATTTATCAGGTTTAAAAAAAGGGAACTCCCTGGTTTATCTACTTTTTATTGAATTTTTAAATTTTTTATATTTGCTTTTTTATTTTGTACACGAAGAGTGAGTAGCGGATGGATTTAAGGCTGTCGGAGTGAGGCTGAGCTGCTACTGAGGATTTTTGTATGCACAGTAAATAGCGACTCGCCGGACTCTCTAATAAAGGTTTACCAGTGATTTGCTTCAGATTGGTACAAAACATTAAACTTATTCTCGTGTGCTCTACAAATTGAACGGTAAATTTAAGAAATAATTAATAGCCGGCTGTGTGTTTCTTATGTGCTTCAATAATATAAAACACAATATTTGTTTTCAATTTTTCAATGTTCTTCTTTATTTTCCCGAGGTTTGCATCACAACTGCTTGACGGTCTTGACCTATGCTTCTATTGCCCTCCAGTCGCTTCAGCTTCGAGCAAGATGGCACCAGTTGTTCACACTAAGCTTAGAAATGTCTTATCGCACCTGTACGTCCCATCTTAGTGGTGGTCATTCTCTCTTGCCGCCTTCATTTTGTATGACTTTTTTGCTAGAGCTTCTTTATTCATCCGGGTGACATGTCCTGTCCAACGCAGCCGATGTTGCTTTTTGCGCTTGACCAGACTGGTGTTCCCATAGAGCTCTTATTGCGGAATGCGGAAATCATAGCCAACTTTTAAAGGTCCATAATTCCTCCGAAGAATTTTTAATGCTCCGTTTTTTCTTAATTATAACCTATATACTTAATTAAACAAATAATAACTATTAATCTTATTTAAGTCTCCTATTGAGCTCTCTGCCTTAATTATCTGTGCCTTAATAGGACTCCTTTTCTAAATGCAATAACTTATATCCCTACAAAATTTTATAAACAATTAGTATACATGAATAAAGTTAAGATGTATAACGGAACTGAACGGTAAGGACAGAGAAAACGTTCCCACAAAAATAAAATAAATTTTTAAATTTTCATGTTCAATTGTACCAGGACTTAAGCTCACAAGGTATTAATTGTATCTTGTTGTTCTAGCTCGATTTGACCCCTAAGCCGAATCTAATCATGAGGGTCTGATATTGACTTAAGCTCGATATTTTAAATTGATCTGATCTCAAAATAGGCTTGGTGCAAGAATACTCGAAATTAAATTGAGCTCGAGTCTGAAAAAGGATAGCATCAAAACAACTGTTTATATTTATTTAAACGACAAAACAATCCTCTCACCAGAATTCCATGCAACTTATTTAACGGCTTTTTTGATTGTCAGTTAGCTAGTTTTTTAATACAACTTTAAATACTGGACACAAACAACATTTCAATGGAAGCTGGTAGCTATTGAAATTTTTTTGAATAGACTTAACCCATCGACTGCAATGCAGCAGCTGCCTTATGCTGAAAGTGCTATAATTTAATATATATAATTAAATAAGTAAATGACAGCATAACTTGAATTTTGTTGGAAATATATGGAGCTGCTTTTTGGACCTTATTTAAAAAAATCTTATTTGAATACGCAAAGAGATTTTCCAATTCTGTTTTTTTTAATTTGTTACAAACAGATTAGAGTAAAAAAAATGTTTGCTGCTTCGATGCGAGGGGTGTTCCAAAAGTTATCGACCGTCAAAGTGGGTGCCCAAAAAAAAGTTATGGTGCTGGCGGCCATGATTCCAGGTCTTCAGGATGTCTGAAATGAAAGTAAAAACGGGGTTTTAATCAGAATAGATGTAATTCTGGTCTGAACCTCGAAAAAATTTTTGTGATTTTTTTTTGACAAAATGGCGGCTATTAAAAAACGAAAAATCGATTTTTGGCCCTTTTTTTGAAGTTTAGTGTTAAAAAAAATAGTAATAATTTTTTTAAAATTATGATTGGGGTTCAGACCAGAATGGTGACAATTCTGCGTCGATTTCAGTTTTGATCATCAAAATCGGTTCAGTGTAACTGGAGATATCATGGGCGCCAGTTCAAAAAACGTGGTTTTGAGATAACCGCGCTTAAAGTTTGAAGTTCGTTTTTTGGGGGAAAAAAAAAATCAAAAATCAAAAAATGCAGTTCAACAATGGTGACAATTCTGCGTCGATTGCATTTAATTTTATTAAAATCGGTTTAGTAGAACTGGAGAAAAGTGGCTTGGCAGTCCGAAAAAGTTGCTTTGAAAGTAACCAAAAATTTTACTAATATTATATACTTACAGATATAAGTCGCCGATTCCAGCCGCATACAGCGGACCTTTCATTTTCAAAAAAACTGTTTTCAGCAGAGACAGCTTCTTTGCTCTGCGTGCCATTCTGCCTTCTTTAGATGCGGCCGCAGCTCTAGTTTCAGAGCGATTTCGTCGGTAGTAGCATTGCGTAGGATAGCCTTCGATAATTATCGATTAAAAGCCGATTAATAATCGTTATCGATCTGGGCGACAATATCTTACCATACAAGTTCAGTAACCAGCCGTTATATCACAGTTTTATTGACTGGAAATTTATATACTCAAAAATTTCTTGTTTTAGCAAAAACATTGCTCCACTAAAAAGGCTATATCTTCTGAAGAATATCGAATTTCAAAAAATCCTTTTGGGGCTATATTCTGAAATATCCAAGCTATAAAAAAATGCAAAGAAAAAAAAATTTTTAAGAAAACATGATATTTGAAAAACTTTGTAAAAAAAAAGTGCTACCAGACCAGCCAAACCCATTGCGCATTGTGTAAATTGGTAGTGTTAAAAAAAGTGAAAATTGGTCGCATTGTGTAGTTCGATGTTTTCAGAATTAATACGTGGTATTTGTACTCAAGATGCTTTATTACACTTATGAGTTTACTCTAAGAAATGGTAAAATTTAATATTTTTATTGATTGAAGCATTTTCAACCGTAATTTTTGATTGAAATCTACTGTGATGTCGTAATCAATGTGTTATGACACCTTTACTGTACCCGACGGTAAGTTTAACCCACGGTTATGGGCTGGAGCATTTTAAAAAATTTTTGTCTGTGTAGGAAAGTTGATAAGTTGAGAGATGATAAATTTTTTTTTTTTTTAGATTTTTAAGATTAATTTTTTTTTCTTAGTGTACTTTGTGTTTCCGTGACATATACTCTTATGCGGAGTGTCCAAATAAATTTACTTATACTTTTTTATTTATTTCCTAGAATTCATCAAATCTTTAAGAATCGCTGGCCAGCGATTAAAAAACTGTTTGCTCTCTTGGCATAAGCATCGGCATGCGTTCGGCTTGTGTCGGTGTAAATAGCGAAATGTGTTCGGCTGCTGAAGGCCAGGCTTAATAATCGCTGCTATAGAAAGTATGGCAGCGTTATCTCTTCAGTTGTGACATCTTTAGAGTGCAGCTGTCACTTGATGCAAAAAGTTGTAAAACATTGCAGTTCTCAATCTAAGGCCGAGCTGCCGACGTCTCTGACATGAATTTTTTTCCACCCTCATCATTCTGGTAAAGAGCTTTGACTTGGTAATGGTGGTGGCTGATTGTTGACTGTCAAAGATTTATGCCCCGGCAGTGCAATCATGTGGAATGCATGTTAATTACCATTAGGCCAAGCCCAAAGCCATCGAGCAGGTGGTTTCATCATCTAATTTCGCTGCTGTTGCGAATCAATTTTGATGTTATTAGTTAATAATTACCGCAGCCACGACAACGTGGCGCACACTTAACCCCAGGCTGCCGTGGGGTTAATGCTTGTAACGTGTTTGAACTGTAAATGAGCTGGAAAGGGCGTTGTACTTACCTGGAAAACTTAAAGTCCTCCCCTAAATTATGACGAGTTGGAAAATGTCTGCAAATAAATGCCACTTAATGAATAACTCAACAACAGTTCATGGCTATAATTTGACAATATTTCCGCACGTGCCAATTGCAGAAATAAACCGAATTCCGCCTTTCAATTTCCCCCGCACTAACCCGCTCACGTAGTCAATTGCCCGGAAATGTTTGGCTGCGGCATAATTTGTCAATTGTGCGTGTTGATTTCTGAATTAGCTAATTTGGATTTTAGTTATTATGATTGCTGATTACACATGTGCGTGTGTGTGTTTGTGAGGGATGGCTGTTTAGAGATGGGGGGGTAAAAACTCCCAAAAACATTCGTCAGCTAATGAGCTTTATAATTATTTTTTAACCATTTTGCAGTTTGTCAGCATTTCATTGAGCTGCTTATATTTGTGGCTGCGGTTTTAGTGAAATTCACTGGAAGAAACAAAATATTCAAATGCAAATTGATTTTGAAAAGCCCAACGAAATATAAAAGCGAACAATATTTAATGAGGAGAAGCTGAGGTAAGTTTGTGGCATTGCAATCGTCTTAAGCAGTCTATGACAAAAGTCCGAGAGCGCATTTGCAAAGCTAGAATCGACGCCGTTGAAAGAAATATTATAAGTATTGCAATATTAAAATTAAAACTTTACACTCCTTTTCCCCAAGTGTAGTTGGACAGAATGTACAAATGCATTGTGCATGCATTTATAATTTATTGCAGTCTGTGCAATATGTTTTAGCACCGCCAGTTAGTGGATACATCCCTTTTTTATCGGGGTTTTAACATTCAATATATTTAATTAGAAATATTTAGATAATTTTATTGCATTTATAAAGCGTATGGGTGTTTACTTCCTGTTCCAATTAATGACAAATAAAATTGCACGATGAATGTTTTATGAGAACTTGAATAGAGAATTAAGTTTGTTATCACATAACAGCACACTTATTTTAAATTGAAATTGGAATTCCCAGTGCGGTAATTATACATTTTAATTTGAATGAAATTGAAAGTATTGGAATTTACATGTATTGTTAATAATGTATGGCATTTTCGACAAACTGACCATTTGTTTGTGTCAATTTGTGAGCACAGGGATAAACATGGGACTTGCATTTAAATTTTTGTTTGCTATCAATGTTAAAAATGTCAAGAATGTTTGCAGACATGTAATTTTGTTTAATAAATGGCAAAATTCTAAATATTAACTCCCAATTGTTATGACTCGAGGGTCCTACTTACTTATACTTTCTCTCAACTTCTTTAAACCAGACTTCCACAATTTACGTTCTTCGTATTGGTTGTTAACGTATGGTGAGTTAACGATAACTTCATAATGGTCACGCCGTTCTAAATTTTGCACCCTGGTGGTTTTTGTGCAATTATTTGTTTTATTTAAGTTGATTATCAATTTGGGCACTTAAGTCACGATCACAAGGAGGACTGCACTAATAGTAGGTTGGCAACACTTCTGCACTCGCCAGATCATTGATATGTCTATGGCTCATAAAAGATGTTTGAAGTTAATCGTAAGAGTCAAAAATTTACCGAATTTGAACATTTTTTAAATTTGTGCCCCCCGTAAAGCACAGAAATTGAATCTTACAGCGGCTTGAAATCCACAATTTGCTGCTTTGACTTTCCCCGTTGCGACGTTGTGGCTTGGTTTTCCCTCTGATTCCCACCCACTTCCCAATACCATCCCACCCACATCCCAGCCACTTCCCGTACTTTCCATTCGTTTCCCAACCACCTCCCATCCACTTACCACCCATTTCCCACCAACATCCCACTTACTACCCCCACCCCACCCACTCCACTTTAGAACACTGCGTGAATGGAATCAAAGTTCCCCTTGACTTTGTTTCTGATTTGAACTATCTATGAACTTTTACTCATAGATCACAAAAATATTGATTCATTAAAATATATCACATGAGCCATGATCTGTTTGAGCTGTTTGAAATGACTCAGCTCAGATCAGCTCAACAAAGAAACTAGATCAATCATGCTCAACAAATAGCTCAAAGGGTTCAATGAATAGATCAAATAGCTCAGAGCCTAATTGTCATTCTTTTCTGAGCAAATATAATCAAAATTAATTTTCTTCAATTTCATTGTATTTTCAAAAATTATTGAAAAGAAATAGAGCAAAATTGTCTAATTACACTGGACCAATAAGTAAATATACACAGAAAAATATAAGATCAAATATCCAGTTGGTATTTCAATTTAATTTCAATAATATCAATGTTTTCATATCAAAGTGAAACTATTTAGTATCAATAAGAACATGTAGTATTTAGTTAAGACCTAGAATATTATATTGAAATGTGGAATGATCTATGTGATATGCAAAATGCCCTAGTGATATGATTTGGGATCTACTTCTAAGTAGACATCGAAATTCTGAAAGCATAACGAGACACAGTAGAGTTTCTCGAATCAAAGAGAGACAGCTATAGTCTATCTCGAAATAAGCAACAACAACGCCCTTTGCTCTGCTGCAACAAGAGCGAGTGTCGGTCGACTTTTCTTCGGGAGCATTTTGAAGTTGGCCTCGAGTGAGCAACTTTTTCTTGTGAATTTCGTCATTCGTTCTGTGTTATTTAGGCCCATTTTCTTAATGTCCGGTTAGTCAAACTTACCGGCAGGTTAGCCGAATTTGAGTGTCTCATGCTGTCTTTGGCGAAAACCAGCCGGCAACTTTAACCGCAGCCTCACGAGGGGGTCAAATTTTAACCGGCCGGCAAGTTCCGATAAAACTATCGATACTTTCACTCGATAGACACAGCTGTGTCAAACACTTGAATTATTCACTTTGCTAATTGGCAAACCAAAATGTTTATAAATAAACGAATTGGTTGCATCCACGAAATGAAATTGGGAGGCAGGCAGTGAGACAGGAAGAGACATGCGGCGATCTGGAACAGAAAGTCCAGCAGAATGGCATCCGCCGCAATGGCAAATGTCTTGACCGCCGCGCCACAAAATTTTAAATGGAACCAATCGCAAAGCAGGCAAACCCACTGCCCGCCGTCTGCGAAATCGAAGGATCAACTAGGCCAACGGCCTTGTGATGTGGCATACTGATTGAGATCCAACTGCAGATACGTGTGCACCATAACGAATATACTATCCACACGCATTGCCAGAACCAGGATCGGTATCACTTCAATGGCCAACATGGCGACATAATCCTAGACGGAGCAACGAGTTAATAAAGCAAGAGAGTACAGGGAGGGGGCTAATTATTTAATGCTCTCGATGAAGTCATATTTTTTTACCGATTCAGGTTGACAAATTCAGCATGTCATATAATTTTTTTTCGTTAAATGATAACCAGCAACAGCAATAGAATTTAGAAAACCAAAACAAACACAGCTGATTCGTTGACAGTTTTTGGTCACACTATGGCAGCGAGAGCAATCTATCGATATCGGGCGAACCTGCCGGTAAGTCTTGTTGAGAAAACCAAATGACTTACCGGCAGGTTATTCCGCCCGGCAAATTTGACCGGCCGGTACCTAACCGCAACTTTTGAGAAAATGGCCCTTAGTGCAAAAGGACAGTGAAAAAATTGCTATGCCTAAAAAGTGAATTTCTGGTGTGTGTTTTGTTGTACTGGCAATTTGTATTTGTAAGCTTACAAATTGTTAAGAGATAGACAGTCTCTAATAGAGTGTAAAATATGTTTAAATATGTACGAACTTTTGCATATGTATGTTGGATATATGTGCTGTTCGAAGTTCAAGGATAAGGGACAAAATAACGCATTGCAAAAACAAATTGTGTGCCAGCGTTGAAAAAAAAATGGGGAAATAACGGTTATTGCGTTTTGTACTGCCTTTGCTTTCGACTTCGCAAAGATGCACAGGAAATCTTAGGCGAATTTAAATTAATCTTTATTTTATTTTTAATACCTTCACAGTTTAAAATGAAAGGTATAAGACTTTTGGAACTGTCACGAAAACTTTAGCTTGACATTTGGGTGTAAGAAAAAATAATTGGTAAGTTTAATATTTAAATAATTATTCTTCTCAATAAATTAATTGTACAATTTACGATTTTCTAGAGTGCCGAAATTACATTTCTTCCGTCAGCTGATTTTTCCGGAAAGAGATTTGTAAAATGTATTATAAAAATAAAGCTTTAATTTTATAAAAATAAGTTAACAAATTGGTACTTCAACTTATAATACACTTTTGAAATTTTATAAATATGTCGGAGATGGGATAATTTAAATTGCGCGGCTTATTTAATTGTTGTCTCTGAAAGGTCAATACTCGAAGGAGATGTCAAAGTAGGCTGACATCGTGTGTGGCTCTGGTGTGAATGTCAAATGAGTTGACTGGACGATAAGTTGTGAGAGAAAACACACGCAGAGACTCACTCCACTCCGTAAATTGTGTAAAATCTAAGAGTTAAACAACTTCAATCAGCGAAATGTCTTTGACCTCGACAAATATATCTTTGAAACATTAGTTTCAAATATTAATTGTCCCACAGGTATTTTGAAATTGAAATAAAGTATATATTTGATACTTTAAAAATATATCATTGATATTTGCAAATATCAAATTGTTAATCTAAAAAAATATAACTTTGATATGATCGAAATGTAAAAGTGATATATTCGAGCTAATCATCTGGGTATTTTTCTGATGAAGGCCGATTTGATACTAAGAAAATATAAGCTTGATACTAAATATCGTGATCGTTTTTATACCCTTGGAGAGGGTATATTAAAATTGTCCGGATGTTTGTAACGCATAGAAGGAAGCGTCTCCGACCACATAAAGTATATATATTCTTGATCAGCATGACGAGCTGAGTTGATATAGCCATGTCCGTCTGTCCGTCTGTCCGTCTGTCCGTCCGTCTGTTTCTATGCTATCTCCTCCGTCAGTTTTAAAGCTATCGTAACCAAACTTTGCACGAAGTCTTTTGGTATAAATACGCTGCACATTTGTCGGAACCGGCCGGATCGGATGACTATAGCATATAGCTGCCATAGGAACGATCGGTTGAAAAACTAGTTTTAGTGAGAAAAACTTTTTTGTTTTCAATGTTATCGCTCCCATCGCTCGTATTTATAAGTTTTTAGTGATTTCACATAATTTCACCAAGCCATTTTGAAATCGGACAACTATATAGTATAGCTGCCATACAAAAGTTAGGTCTGAAAAAAAGTCTTAGTGAGAAAAACTTTTTTGTTTTCAATGTTATCGCTCCCAACGCTCGTATTTATAAGTTTTTAGTGATTTCACATAATTTCACCAAGCCATTTTGAAATCGGACAACTATATAGTATAGCTGCCATACAAAAGTTAGGTCTGAAAAAAAGTCTTAGTGAGAAAAACTTTTTTGTTTTCAATGTTATCGCTCCCAACGCTCGTATTTATAAGTTTTTAGTGATTTCACATAATTTCACCAAGCCATTTTGAAATCGGACAACTATATAGTATAGCTGCCATACAAAAGTAAGGTCTGAAAAAAAGTCTTAGTGAGAAAAACTTTTTTGTTTTCAATGTTATCGCTCCCAACGCCCGTATTTATAAGTTTTTAGTGATTTCACATAATTTCACCAAGCCATTTTGAAATCGGACAACTATATAGTATAGCTGCCATACAAAAGTTAGGTCTGAAAAAAAAGTCTTAGTGAGAAAAACTTTTTTGTTTTCAATGTTATCGCTCCCAACGCTCGTATTTATAAGTTTTTAGTGATTTCACATAATTTCACCAAGCCATTTTGAAATCGGACAACTATATAGTATAGCTGCCATACAAAAGTAAGGTCTGAAAAAAAGTCTTAGTGAGAAAAACTTTTTTGTTTTCAATGTTATCGCTCCCAACGCCCGTATTTATAAGTTTTTAATGATTTTACATCATTTCACCAAAATTTTTCGAAATCGGACCACTATATAGTATAGCTGCCATACAAACTGTCAGGCACATATCAAGCTCCAAAGGGTATATAAACTTCGGTCGAGCCGAAGTTAGCTTGCCTCTATTTTTTCTGTGTATGTTTAATATTTAAAACGTTAAAATTGGGTAAAAGGTTTTTCATGTAAGTATTGACTAAATTTAAAGTTTTATCTTAATTTATAAATAGTCTATATCATGTTCCACAGAGGCTTTAATATCAACCCAAGAAGATATTAAAAAGAAGCTTATTTCTGGAGAGTTCAGCATTAGCCCAAGGCGTGGAAGAAGCAGAGTGTGGGAAATCTTTAGAAAAATATTGGATAACGAAAGCAATGAGGTCGCCCAGTTTGTTGGATACAGAAAGTGCAGCAGTGTTTATAAATTTAATAAAAGCACTTCCAGATCGATTCATAAAAACCAGTTTTCCATCATCATCAGATGATCCATCTCATCAGAGATGTGTGTGGGCCTGCAATCGTTCTCTACATCTGCTGGTTTGACGATTGAGATGAGAGCAATTGGGGGTGTGCCAAAGTCTCTCTCCAAGGTGGATATACGAGCATTGTGCGAATATGTTGCTCTGCACCGTCTCAACCGTTTAAATGGATGTGTCACAGGCATTGCCCCAGAGACAGTTATATTAGGTCCAGCACGGCTGGCAGCTAGATGTTTTTGACATACCCGATATAATGCGGCAGATATTTCAGCGGTTGTCCCTCAGCTCGCCTTCGAGGAAGGACCGGAGCATAGCGAATTTGGAAAAAGAATTTTGTAGATGGGCTCAATGTTTGAATTGATTCGATCTATAGAACCACTAGAGGTTGTTATGCTTGGAGCTGGATCTGTTTGAAGTTTGATCTCTTCGGAGTCAGTGGAAATTTAAGCTGACTAATTAGAACTAAAAATATTTTTGACTTGATTTACTTGAACCATTTTGGCGAATTTTCCGATATTGGAAAACCACATTTCAAGTTATTTCGTATTCCAACCTTGCAAACCGAGTTTCCAATCGGATGAAAAATATTTATTTCCTAGGAGGCTTTTCCAAAATCTGGAGAACGTATCAAGTTATGTATTTCGAACACCATGCTTACAAACCAATTTTCAAGTCAATCGGATTAAAAAACATATTTCCCATATAAACTTTTCCGGAGATTTTCGGGCTTTTCCGGCTGGAATTTTTCAAAACCCCGTTATAGTTCGCACTTTCACCACTAATCGAAACTCCTGTCTAAATTACTGCACTCTAAAACTTACCGTTTCGGCTGTGCGATGATCGCCAATCAATGAATCAGTCAGTCAGGACACTCTCTTTTAAAAGTATGCACGTTGGATTTTTTATTGGAAAGACTTTTTTTAAGTGTAGCCCCGTAGAAAGCAGTTGACAATATTAAGGTGGGTTTTCGATTCAGAAGATAAATAATTAACCATGTTTGGTATATAATGTAGTTCGAGGAACCCCAAAAATAAATTCTTAACATAAATCCCTACTACAAATAATTTAATTTCTTAAATAACAAACATTAACAAATCAAATATACAACAAATAAATTTATTCATTTAATGACAATATAACGCTGTCCCAAGAATATATAAAAACTAATTCACCTTTAAACAGTAAATGCAACTTCTTACCCACCCTTCTATTCTTTTCGTTCAGCAGTCAGTTTTCTAAGCAAGCAAAAGAGTCTTCCAGACGCCAAAGAGGAAATTAACATTGTAACATAAAACGTGAACCCAAAACTGGCCATTGAACGGGCACTTAACTTTGCTGCCAACACCAGGCAGTCGGAACGGGGTGGTAAAACCAAACGTTGGACGAATCCTACGTCCGTTTCTCTAATGCACGATGATAGATGGCATACGATACGTTTCAGCATTTGTCAGCTTGTCTTTGGCGAAGCGCAACAAAAGCCAACGCCCCAAAAACGAAAAACCGTTTTCACGCTCACGCGAATGCTTGGAGCAAGTAGTAACTTTTTTTATAGCCACTATACCAACAACTTTCAACTGACTCCCTCACACCTGGCAATCCACCAAAAAGGGCAAGCGCGGGTAAAAAGATAAGCACAAGACGACAAGGAAAAAGACGTTTTGCATTTTTTTTCTGTTCGTTGTTGTAAGGGAGCAAAGCAGTCAAATGTGCAAAATAATATGAGGGAAATAAGTGTGAAAAAGGGATTCGACTTATTGGTACTTAAGAGGGGAGTAAGGCAATTTTTATACAATTAGCTAAGAATGATTACTATTTGAATCTAGTTTCTGTTATATTTTCTAAAAGAAACATTAACTACTAACTACTAATTGGCTAAGCAACATCATGAACTTTAAAATAATATACCCACTTGTCCGCTCAATACAGGGGGTACGAAAGAAACTTTAAGATATTGGCCAAGGCATTGGCCATCCGCTCCCACTTCGCAAGCATAATTTATGTGGCGCTGTCTACGCCGGAAATGGGTTAATTTGCTATGATTTAAGCGTGAAATTATTGAATTATTGGCGCTTAAGATTTAGTGGCGTTTTTTGCGCTACGTTATGTTGCAATTGCAAAAGGAGAAAGAAAACAAGGTAAAACCAAAAACTCGTGACTAATCTGTTTGCCACGTGACCCAACCCAGATAATGCCACAGAAATGCATTTAGCAAATTGCAGGTATTTTTAAAATATTTTTTCATAGCCGCACCCAAATATGGCATGACCAAGGCTCATTCAGAATATTCAATATTTTCTTTGATTAATTCTTAAGAAATGGGAGCAAGGATGGGTCAAGAAAGCAAGCTGACTAAGCAAATGAAAATTAAATTTCAAACAAAAGTTATTTGATGACCAAGATTTTGTCATTTAATGGGCGTGCGAATATTTGATTTAATTATGTTTAAGAAATAAAAAAAGAAACAAATATGATTTATAACAAATGGTGAGGGTAGATAAGATTTTTTATTTTGCAAATTGATATCAGTATAAATTATCCAAACTTAAAATTTGTGTTTTATTTTTAACTTAGGTGTTGCTTGAGGCTAAGATGAGAGAAAACTGTTGATATCCAATTCAGTGGTGGACCTAGGAGAGGAATGAGTACAAAGTGTACTAGGAAGTACAAAGTCTTAATTCAAGTACGTATTTTTCAATCCCTTAGTACTTATTTTAAGACCACTTAGGGATACTTTAAGTACATTTCTAACTAGTATAAAATTGTGTAGGTCATAGTATTTTTTTTTTATGTTCTTAAATACAGTCTGATTTGCCAACTGTTCTCCATCGAAGTCTAATAAATTCTAAAGTCAATCCCAAAACATTGTTGAATTAAAATAAAACAACTTCAAACGACTCGAACGTCGAATTTTGAATTTATAGATGGTATGCAGCTGTTCGAGCTTTATTTGGGCACCCAAAATACCGTAGAGGCAAAGATAAGTATTTGGAACCTAGCCAATAAAAATAAATTTTATTCAGTTAAGATGGAGAGCCTCCAGCAGCAGTCCAGAAAGATCTGCAACAAGCATGTCCGGGCCAAAATCAACAACGGTAGTAGTTTTTAATTAACAAATATATAGGTAATATTATTTTTATAAGAAAATTTATTACATAAATATACATATACATTAGGGTGGACGCCGATAACAAATATAACTGATACTATCTTAAACTATTACTTTTAGGGTGTACATAATGAATTAAAAAATCAAAAAACTTTATAGCATGTTTTAACCTCTGCGAAAAGCACTCAATGTTTCCACAGATATTACGTATACGACCCGTTTACCGAATCGAAATTCTGTCGTCGAATTCTTCGTATCATTTTAAAAGTTGTCAAATTTAAATTTAATGGAACAACAAATAAAAATGGAGCAGGAATTGAATGTATTTTTGGTTGGTAGGCTAGGACCAAATTTTGACGAAGCGAGCCCATTTCCAACGAAGAGATGCGTTTTTCCACACTTTTATATGGGACTAAGTTCTTAAGACTGCCCATTTAAGAAAGTGCGACTAGTGTGGCTCGCAAGTTGAAGTCAGCATAGTCCACGAGCGGGGTTTCAACAAAGGGCCATGTACGCATGAACGCACTGTTTTTCTAGTCAGACAGTACAGGCATAACAGTGAAAACCATTTTGAGTGTCCATTTTGGCTACTATGGGCAATTCGCTAAACTCAAGAGATCGCTCCGTGGACACCGTTTTGAATCGATAAAGAGACAGAGCCCCAAACGAAGAAGAAATTAAAGATTATACCAGAAGAAGACTTTGCAGTATGTTCCTTAAATTGTCCTACAAACACAACCAAAATTGTAAAACACGTTGGCACAAGTGTAATGCACTAAGGGGAGGTTACTTTCAAGGAAATGAAATGAACTGACAATATTAAATAAAGAGTTTTTGATTTTTGAATAATTTCCCTGTATTTTTAGCCCATAGTAGTATAGTAATCCGCATTATTTTTCGATCCTGAAGAAGCTTATTTATAAGCAGCCCAGTAAAAGTAGACTATTTGCAGGAACGGCTGCAACCGTGATGCGCAACAACAACAGTACGTATGAGAAATAAACTTTAGTCCAAGTCGCAGACCCTAAACCTTATTTTTTCTCAAAAATTTTTTTTTGCTATGCGTTTTATACACAAATATGCATCGGGTATCAGTATGATGTTACATTTTTCCATATATAAAATGTCCGACCTAATATACATACATGCACGCCACTAAATTCGTATTAAGTCTGGAGAGGGTGTTTCGTTTTGGCGTCAAGTGCTGTTCCAACAATTCAAAGAGGCAAATAAATCTGTTGGCGCTCATATAGAAGTTTGGAAAGTTTTGTCTCGATTTATTATGGGCAAGTACAAGCCGAAAGGGAAATGATATCAAGATACATCATGACAGGCCCGACAACTATACGGACCCCACTCCTAACTCCATGAACCAAGCCTGGCTCTTGCAGAGTTTTAAATTGATTCTCGACGTGGAGTTCTGTATCAGCCGAATTTGTCATGTCCGACAGTTTGCTTTTCAAACGATTATCTGAGAGACTCCGGTCTCCTGGAGGATTCGTATGAACTTTTTAGTGCATACAGGGTACCAGGACTTTAACGAATGTATTGAACATGCCATTCTGTGTAAAAGTTGATTAGATCATACAATCTGTCTTCGCGTTCTCAGAATACTCATGACGTTGACAAAGTTTTCCCTATTTCTCCTTTGCCGCAAAAAAGGCAACTGAGACATTCGGGTGTGTTCCAGAAATCTCTAGAGGTTTTCGTATAAACGTTAGCATTTCATATGAAAGCTTTTTGAATTTATATGTTGAGATGCTCGAATATGCCCGGCTACTAGATCAGATGACAAAAGTTGAGCGATTTGAAACCGCCTGCTCAAAGCCAAGTACATTTGTAGCGTACGGTTTTCCTTCCACATAATCTAGTAGGCGGTCTGATTCTTCGCACTTTGCTTATAAAGTAATCCCAGTTTAGTTCGAAGTGCAATCGTTTATACGAAAATCTCTAGAGATTTCTAGAACACCCCTGATAGATGGTTACTTTTGACATCCTTAATAGGGTTGTCGAATATTTCAAAAATATCTATATCGATATTTTTGGCGATATTGAAAAAGTATCATTTCGATATAAATATTTTGGTGCCAAAAACATCGACATTATCGATATTTTCGATATTTTTTAATAAAAACCCGGTTCTTAACTATGAACAGGTCTTTTGAGGTAATTGAGACGTCATTTGACGCTTAATAAGAACTTAATCTATCTGCGATTAAAAAATATGGATTTATTCAATATTTATTAAATTAACAAAAGTTACTTAGTTTTTATAAAATTTTTAACTCTCACAAATTGAACTTGGTAATGGTAATGGCGTTGCAGGTGAATGCAAAACTACAGATTTGATGAAAGTCCTGTTTCACTTTATCCTAACATATATTCCTTTAACTTTTTTGCTTTTCTTCAATTAATTCTGACAAAGACGCGATTATAAATTTTAATACTTTTACATTTCCAAGTAATTACCAATTGTCGTTGGCAGTAGAAATGGGAAATATAGTTACTTAGTTTCCATATTTACTTTAAAAGGCCCACAATTTCTTTATCGCATACACTACTAATGTCTGCTTTGGATGATTTTTCGTCTAAACAAATTTGAAGATTTTAAACATAGTTATAATTGATTTACATTAAAGCTTCCGAAGATGGAACATGTATGAGCCTGTTTATGCCCCTTTTATAGACTTACAAACATATGTATGTATAATGTGTCTCACGATATAAATATTCACAATATGAAAAAATGCATAAATAGCAGCACACAAAGAACCCAAATTCCCAGAATTCAAAATCATTTATAGTTAGATTTACCGTTGTAAGCTGCATTTCAGCCAAGCATTTCCATGCTTAGGTTTTAAGTGAAATTTTATATTTGTTGAGTTTCCACTGGTTCCTAAAACTTTGTTGCACAGTTTGCATTGCTATTTTTGGGCATCAACTTTAATTAAATAACTTTTAAACATTTTGCCTTAAATGTCCAGAGCACAAGAAACAGTTATTCGCAACAGTACGACCGAACGCTAAAACAAAAATATCGACGAAAAAATCACCAAAAATATTCGATATCCGATATATCGCCTCCGAAAAATATACGATATATCGATAATATTTTCGACAACCCTAATTCTTACCTTTCTTATTTTATCTTCCTCTTCTTCCAACACGATTTCTGCGGGAGATGTGCCTCCTGCCCTTATCCGTATTTTATATTCTGAATTTTTTTATTGATGCTTTTAAATCCTCATCAAATTTTTATAAACAAATCACATCTGAAATGAACTTAAAAATCAGAAATTTGTGATTTTTGACGTTTTCGGCATTTTTTTGGCTATCTTAGCGCACCAATTGGTTTTTAGGATCCACTTTTTTCGCCCAAACAGTTTGGAGCATGATACAATTACACAAGGTAGTCCATTCGGCTAAATCATAGTCCCTTGATATAAGTGCGAGTGAGATAGCGTTGAATAGTGAGTGTGAGTGAAACGGCTACATAGTGCGTCGATTAACCCGCGCGCGGTGCATGGGGCTAAAAGTTTCCTTAGTTATGACAAGAGTTGTAGTGTTTATAATTTTATTTTTATTAGTTTTGAATTATACATAATTCTTTGTTTTTGTTGTTTGACAGCCATTCTCTTGTTCAAGCTCTTATTTCTAAAGTATATACGTATCTTAAACGCCTAGCACGTGCTTGCGACAACAACTGCAAAAGTACATTATTTTGCTTGGCCACTTAAAGGTTAAAGGTCAGTTTGACAAGCAGGCACGCACTGAAATTAGGGGACCAAAACCGAACGACTTCGGCAATCCGAATGGACTACCTTGTATAATTGTATCATGGTTTGGAGTACTCCGTACTGTGCTTAACCAAAGGTCAAGATGTTGATACAGAAGGTTAGATTTCTACCCGCACTCCATAACCAAAGTGTTAAATCCCGGACGGAATTTTAAGAGAGATTCGACTTACCCTTTACCTTTTTCGTAGCACAGTTTTTTGGGCTCAAAGTCTCAAACTACAAAAATATCGATTCTTAATCGTTGCTTTTGAATGTTTCGTACTTAGTGGATGACAGATTTGCTCACATACCATTCCGTGCTTTCACTGAAACTTAGTTGCAGAGCCCAAGACCTCAATACCTCATGTCCAGATCGTAAATCGGCTATCAACCGAACGGTCTAAAGCCCAAAATTTCGTCTTGTTTTAACTTTCAAAAAGGAAATGCATTTTCAAATTAAAAAAAATAGCCTTGTGTGTTCAAGGCTGTTTCTTGTTTTCTAGCCAAATAATTTTAAATAAAATTTATTTTCTTATCTTTTTAGGGCATATAAATGAAAAAACTCTTCTCCAGTTTTGCAAACCCTTTCTGCAAAGTCGGATAATGGAAAACTGTTGCTGAGAACGGCTATTCTAGAAACGGCTAAAGATTTCGGTATTATTTCCATCTTTTAAATTCTTACCTTTCTAAGCCAAGCTCCAATAAACAACCACATTTGATCATTATTATTTATATTTTCTTATACTTCAACCAACTGACGCGCTGTTTTGCAAGTCCCCTCGTATCACGTGTTTACAATCCTTACAGCTGCCCTGGCCCCGACCTCAGTGGTATAAAAAATATAACAAGAATTCAAAATTCCAGCAGCCTTGTGGCACATTGGCTTCTTTTGCCGCCAAATGTTGCACAAGCTTATGAAATATTTCACACCATGCGCGTTGTCGTCACTCACATTTTACGACATGCCAATGATGCTGTCATAAAAAAGTCAACGCAAACACAAAAAAAAAAAAAGAAAACGCAGTAAAAATTGGTAAGGCAACCACAGATACAGGCAAAGGCGTCGCTTAAATGGCTAATTGCTCGTCGGCTTCAAAAAAAAAAAACTTCAAAAGGAGTGAATAATTTACTTTGTCCGTCTGGGCAAGTATCAAGTTGATGCCGGAAACCGTCAGGCAGCGCAAAATGGTGCAACTTCCGCCAGAGCTTGTCAACTGAACGATGACTGCTCGACTGGCCGCCTGATTTATTGCACTTTAAATTCGGCGACATTTTTTGCATGTCGTTTATCTTCATTGCGTATGCCAAGAACTATGGCAACAAAAAGAAGTGTCGTCGGCCAATGCACGGGCCAAAAATAAAAAATAAAAGAATGCATGCACAAGTATTCTATATATACTCTCCTATATGTAGAGTAGATGTTGAGGTTTCATTTTTTTTTTGTGTCAAATACTTGAGTTGTAATTTTCTAAAAGTGCACTTTACAGTTTTGCATACTTTTTTGCATGCAAAATACAGTCCATGCATGTCACTTGGGGTGTTTTGGTTGAGATTTTTGTTGAGTTGCAGGAACTGAAGAATGAGTATGTTATGCTAAGGCAGAGACTACATTTTGATGGTGGTTAAACTTTAACGTTATTCACAATTTTTGTTTCATGGTGAAATTGCTGAACGTGAACATGCGATGGTAAAGTATGTTTGACTGTGCATGATGACGTTGAGAAGCACTCAAAGCTCCATCACACATCACTAAGAACTATCTCGATACTCCCACCTTACATCTTACATTTCTAACTTACACACACACTGACTTATCTCTCTGCTTTTATGTTACACTCATTCTTACCGGCAACAGGCCATCTCCAAAAAAAAACCCAACTCAAAACTAATCTGTTTTTTAAACTAAATAGTAAATTACTTTACATTTCTTAAAGCGAAACTAAATTTTCTAATGAAAATCATTTGAAACCTTCATTTATATAAAATATACGGGCTTCAAGGGTGTAAACTTCGGCCAAGTAAAAGCAAGCATTTCTCTTCTTAATTTTTTTTATTCACAATTAAAAACATTAATTGATGGCCTCATTTCTTCAGCGACTACAAGGTTCTCACAAATGAATCTCTAGTAATGTGTACATAACAACTTTTAGCTATTTGTCGAAAGCTTAAGAATTGGCTTCCTTTTTGCTTGCTACACACCACACACACACACACACACTCTGTTATGGACCAATAGCAAAGAACCTCAAGGCGACTTCAATAAATAATTGATTAAGCTTAGTTAAAGAATTGTGCTGTGGTAGTTGCAGCGGAGGCGACCACAATGTTGGCTAATTACTCAGCGATGCTCATTAAGAACGCTGCATTTTCACTTTTCAACACGCTTTCCACCTCGCCTCCCACACTAATGAAGATTTATGAAGGCCAAGGCGCAAGGCAGTGAAGGGAATTCTCCGAGTATTCTTTAAACTTTAACTGCAATGTTTCGCTGAAAGTTTAATGCATTTTTTACGTCTTGCGGCCCCTAATTAGATGGCAAACTGCAATGAATTATGCATTTGGCATTGTCTTTATGTGGAAAAGGAAAAAAAGAGAAAACTTTAATCAAGCTCTCTGCATATCGAAAGAGAGACAGACAGTGCCAAAAACAAACATTTTTAATTCAGTATAATTCAAATTCAAAAAGAAATCGTGAAATCTTCCTTTCTTTCCTCCCTCAGCGTCAAACTTTGTGTTACATTTTTATTTAATTTTCCTATCTTCGTTTGTGTGTGTGCTGCTTAAAAATGCGCCAGCAAAAGCAATTTGAAAACTGTGCGGAATACGTAAAAAAACAATACAGCTCAACACAAAAAAAAAAATTCATAAAATGAAGTAAAAAAAAAAGAAAACTTCCTTTTCCCGCCTTTGGGCTCTGCTCTGTTTAGGGTGTGTGTAGTTGTGGCAGCTAATTTTCATTATTCTTTCAAAATGCAATCAAGAATTGTTGCTAGACCTAAAGCAGGAACAGGAGAACAGCAGCAATTGAAGCAAAAGTGGTTATGGCCAGCGGCTCAGGTGGGACCCGGGAAAAGGGCAAAAGAAAGAGAGTTGGTCAGTGAATTGGACAGCATGCTTAAAGGTAAATAAGTTGTTTATAAAATGAAATAAAATGACGGGGCTGGGAAATAAAATGGGCAACTAAAAGACTTGCAATTTTAGTGGTAGGAACGAGTATATCAATTTTATTAAATGTATTCAAATCTAACAAAATCAATTAAGACTAAAGTATAACATTTGCGCCAGCGATTGTCAACAAGAGCGAGGCAAAATTATTGGTGTAAGAAAATAAAGCGCCACAAATTAGCTCTGACTTACTTCTTTGACCGCTAGCCACCGATTGAAAAGCTGTTTGCTATCTAGGCACTAGCCTCTGCACAAGGTCAACTGACTAATAAGGTGACCAACTCGTCAAGTGACAGAAAACCCAAGATCTTCGCAAATTAATAAATCAATCTAAACTCAAAGCAAATTTTAATATTTTAAGACATAGTTAAATTAAGTTTTAATAAATCCTCAAGACGGATTGCTCACTTTACCTAATTAGTAAATTCACCTTGCGTGAGCATGCGTTCGACTCGTGTTGGTGTGAAATGTGGTCGGCCGCTGCGGTCCAGGCGTTTCAATTGCTGATTTACACTTAGAAAAACAGCTGCCTACATTTATAAGCGATTGGAATAGAATTTCTGCCATTTTGTTATCAAACTTTAAGGAAGGTTTTGGGTTTTGTTTTACTCAAATTAAGTACGAAATATTCTAAAATCGAAAAACAACTAATAATATTATTCAAATAAGTAGCAGAAATTTTCGAATTTTTTGAAAATGCGATCTTCATTCTAGTAAAGTACATCAGGAAACTCTAAAAAAAAACACAAAGGGAAATGCTAACCATTTTAAAACTCCCAACTGTACAAGCATACTTACTATTGATACCGATTATACTCAATACAAATACTAAATTCTCTTTTTTATTCTATGTGTAACAGATAAAGTTCGTATTGCCTTTCAGTACGAAAATACGAAATACGAATTTTATAAATTTTTCTTACAAAGTTCCTTAAGTTCTGTAACCAATAGTTATTATGAAGTATACGTCACAAGTTTAAGCCTAGGCTGTAAACCGGTCCAGAACCGAACCCCTTAGAACCGTTTCGGTTCGAATTTTTTTGGTCCGTCTAACCGGACTTTGAACCGAACCTTTAATTTTTTTTTTTCTCCTTTCTGAACCCGAACCGAACCACTTTTTCTAAAAATTAGGTTCGGTTCACAAAATTATGTAGTTTTTCAACGAAAACACAGTAAAATATTGAAAATATCGGGAGATTTTAGTATTACGCTTGCGTTTTGAACTAAGCTTGTATGACTTTTTATTGCGAAGCAGAGAAGTTTATAAAAGCAATAGACAGTTATCAAATATGTTACAGATTCCTTTGAGATTTGTTTGAGGGAACATACTATACTTCGACAAATGTTTTAAAATTTTGAAATGGTCAATAAATGCAGGATCTAAAAAAATTGCCCAGCTTTTAAATGATATAATGCTTATGATACTCTCAAAAATTGTTGATGTCAGCAGATGAATTTGATAATTAAAATAACATTATATAGCAAAGTTCCACCAAAGAAATAAAGAAATTTATATCATTTTTCGAAATGATTTGTCTTTTCATTATGCCCTGCATTTATGTCATTTCTTAAAAGTGATGGCATTCCGCAATCTGAAAGTAGAAAGTGTCATTAGCAATAATTATTTGACTTGAATTTAAAAAATATACGCAAAAAGATGACGATTTGTCAGTGGAAACGGCCAAATTTTAGGAAATGATAATGATAAGGAATTATGCCATTGGAAAGGGGATAATAGAAATAAAAAACATTATTTTGAAAAATATTATTTATTAATAAATCGGTTCCAGGTACGCGAACCGAACCTTAGACTTTACAACGGGTTCGTACCCCCGAAGAGAACCTTCTGCATAATTTTTGAGGTTTGCAGCCTTGGTTTAAACTAGAAAGCATAAACAAATTTTGGGACTATTTAAGCTCTTAGTTTACACCAGAGTTCCCTAGCCAGAGCTTGATTAAAGCCTGTCCACTTCGGAAAGTGCGACTAGTGTGGCTCGCAGGTTAGAGACAGCACGAGCGGGGTTCTTTTTTAAATGGACGTTGACGTACAATGCGATAAATGTTCAAGTGGTCCTTGCGACACCAAGCCACGGCTTGTTACGAGCGAACCCTAGACAAAATAGTAACCGAACCGACCGAGAGGCGGAGACACTAACGTGTGACACGTAATCGCGGAGGAAAAACATAAAGTAATGTCAACTACGGGTTAAATAGGTTAAAACAGTTTTTTTGTAAAGCAGGAAGAGAAGCTTCCGTGTTGATTACATGGTAGAGTTTATTGTAATCAGCACAGAGAACACGAAACGGTTCATGCAAAGCATAGTTAGTGGTACAACGGTATAAGTGGAACAACGGTTCAGTGATAGGGGTATAAAATTGCGAGTCGGTCTAATAGGAACGTTGAGGTTAATTTGGCCAACCAACTGCAAACTGCTTTTGCCCAGATTCAATTCTATCATGTTGGGTCGAATATTGCGGAGACCACACACATGATCCGTACTCGAGTATAGGACGGACAAGAGAAATGTACAAAATTTTCGTCGTATATGGATCATCAAATTCCTTCGACCAGCGCTTAATGAACCCAAGAATACTCATGACCTTACAAACAGTAGCCGTTATATGAGAGTCAAATTTAAGTCGGTGATCAAGAATAACCCCAAAATCATTTACCTCATTGACTGTATCATTCAAACACTCTAGTGAGACATTATTAATCATATTAGAAAAGAATTGTGGTGAGCTTCTGTAAAATGACATAACCTTACACTTATCTTTACACCAACACTGAAATGCATCCAAGTCAGCTTGCAATTTAAAGCGGGAAACCAAATCATTATATGTTAAACATAGTTTCACATCATCGGCGTACATAAGCACACGAGAGTGAGTAAAAACTGACGGAAGATCATTTATAAAGAGTGAAAAAAGCAATGGACCCAAGTGACTACCTTGGGGTACACCAGAGGTAACCTGGATTGGTTTGGAATATGAATTACTGAAAAGGACTTTTTGTGTTCTAGAACTAAGGTAACACTAGTTTACAAAAATAAAAAAAAAAAATGACCCATTTCAGCTGAAAATTTTTCTTAGTATAGTTTGGAATGGTGATCTAAAAAATCGATTTTAAAATTTTTTTCATGGCTCCGTTTTTGAAATATTAATTTTTTAAATTTTTTTGGTAGGTACTCTTACATTTTAAGCCATATCTCAGTTCATAATTGTCAGATAGAGTCAAGTAAGAAATAAATCGAAAGGTAATGGAGCTGCCAATAATTGCGTGGAGCATTGTTTTTAAATCGGCTCAGTAGTTTGAATTCAACAAACAAGAATATTTCAAAAAAATCGATTTTTTGCTCGAAAATCCAAGAAATTTAATTTTTAAACGACTAGAAAAAATATAAAAAAATACAAAAAAATTATTTTTATTTTTTCTACTTAAGAATCGCACTTTTACGAAGAAAATAAGGTATTTGTGAGGAAAATCGTGTAACACGTACCATAGATGGATCAAATTGAGTAGAGGAACTAACAGTCAAATTTGAGTATATTGTGTGTTTCCAAAATTTAACATTGTACTTTTCTTCGTTTTTTGGTCAAATTATGAAGTGAACGAAAAGCCAGAACAAAAATAAAAATTAAATACGGAACAAAAGTCGAAGCAAACGAAAATTTATTTTAAAAATATTAAGGAAAATATCACATTTTTTTGCACTAAATTGCTTACAGCTCCTGTGTTTGTTCACAGATTTTGGTCATCGATATCTGTTTTTCTTCGTAGAAGTGCGGTTCTTATGTAGAAAAAATAAAAATAATTTTTTTGGATTTTTTAATATTTTTTCCAGGCGACCAAAAATGAATTTTCGAGCAAAAAATCGATTTTTTCGAAATATTTTTGGATATTGTAGTCAAACTAATGAACCGATTTAAAAACAATGTTCTACTCGATTACCGGCAGCGAAATAACCTTTCGATTCTTATCTTGCTTGACTCTATCTGACAATTATAAAGTGAGATATGGCTTAAAATGTAAGTGCCCCTACCAAAAAATAAAAAAAAATTATATTTCAAAAACGGAGCCATGAAAAATTTTTTGAAATTGATTTTTGAGATCACCATTCCAAACTACACTAAAAAAAATTTTCAGTAGAAATGAGTCTTTTTGGCTGTAAACTAGTGTAATCAGAGATCTAAATAAGAAGGTTAGTTGGAAAACTAATTAAACTCAGTTTGTGAAGCAGCAAGCAGTGATTGAAAGAATCAAACAGGGTCGGGTCAAACAAGTTCTTTATAACCTTTTGATAAGCCCGGCATGATATTTTCCACTTTATGAGTAGACGGACAGCTAAAGACGTTCCTAAAACCCTTTTAGATGCGGAAGCTGCAGGCGTTCCACAACAAGAAAATCGCAGTATTTAAACGGAAGTTGCAAACGTCCCTATTCACCTTCCACGTCTTTTGCTTACAAGGTGAGGTTCATGGTTTGGCTCGAGGGACCGGAAAAATTAATCACTTCAACTACTATTTAAAGTTATTGAGTTAAGCGAAACAACTTCATATCGGAGCTTATTTAGTACAAGCCAAACTGCTGAATGAATTTTGACTGCAGCTTGATGTCCAATTTCAAGTCTTTAGCTAGAATTAAATTTGTGTACAATAGCGATTGGGCCGTACACATCTCGCTACTCACTTCGACACTAGCCAAACACATGCTGAGGCTTGTGCCAAGAGCGCAAACAAGATTGAAGTCGCTGGCCAGCGGTAGATAAAGAAGGTCAGAGCTGGTCCCGCTCTTGTTGACAAACGCTGTTGTTTTCACCTACCAAATGGAACTATTTTTACTCTTCATAGAGCCTTGTTTAAATGAAATGATTTTCTTATTCTCTCTCCTAGTCCGAAAGGCAAAAACATAGCTGGCAATAATAGCTTGTAAAGGTGAACGGTTGCTTGCAGGTTTTAACCTAATCCATTTTATTACAAAAATGCTCTCATTACTAATAAAGAAATAAGAATTTCAAGTAAGCCAGTTATCGAGTATTTTCAAGAAAATTAGTTGCACTTTATGTTAGTTTGTGATTGACAATCAAATACATTTCTAGTTCCATAAAATAAAATACCAGTGCAAGCAACAAATTTGTGGCCCCCAATCACATAGACCGTATTAGCACAAATTTATTGTCAATTGTGGGAAATTGCAAATCAAACATGACTATTGTAAAAACGCAAGAGAAATGGCAAATGCTGCAGCAGCAGCAGCAGCCTAGCAAGCAAATGTAAATGCAAATAAATAAAGCGCAAAGTGGTTAGAAAAATCTACAGTTGCAGCTGGAACGTAAATATGCAAAACAAAATGTATTGTTGTTGATGTGGCACAGCTGTTGCTTGCAACATTGAGATAAAGCTTCCATCGGGGAGCTTTCTTTTGCCTCACTGGCTTCCTGACTGATTGCCTCGAGTGTAGAAATCTATCGGTCGCTTAAGCCTTGGCTCCCCCCAGACTACATCAAATCGATTTCTCGTTTTTTAAAATGCATATTTCTGCATAATTTTTCAAACAGTTGCTGTTTGCTGCTGCTGCTGTGTGCGGAAATATTTTTCAATGCAAAGCGAAAAGGAGATTATTGACAAAAATGTTGCACAAAATGCAATTTAATCTAAGAAGTGGGAGGGTTGTGTTTGCTCTAACTGATTGTTTCTTAAACTATGATTCTTATGCTGTTTTAGTATTAATCAAAATTTTAATTTGCAAAATTATTTATTGTGGTTCTCTGCACTACAATTTATGTCACTAAAATAAGAAACAATTTCTACACAAATATGTCCTTTATTTACCTTTAAGCCAAATTGAATACAATCAATTTAAGTTTAATATCTGTTTTCTAGATGTATTCATATGCTAAGCTGCTTATGAGCCACAAATATATTTACATTTCTAAGCCATTTTATGTAGCCATTGCCATAAATATACAAACATGGTACACACAAACAGACATATATAAATTTCACTGCATGCCTTTGGCACATTTTGGTAATTTATTTTGCAGTCTCCCAACTGCATGAAGCATTTCAAATGCGGGAGTTCAAAGAACTTGCGCTTTAAATTTCGCTCTTTTTTCACGTTCTGCCCATTATGTCCATTTGTCTACTAATTTACCGCACTCTTTTCCACACACACATGCATATGCCCCGGCGGCGCTTAAAAGTATGCAAGTTTTTCGGGAGTAACCAGAAATAAATGAGCATGTTTTAGAATTCCTTTCTTTTTTGTTGTGTTAACTAAAATATATGCAAATAAACATAAATAACATGAAAAGAAGGAAACCCGCCACCAGACATAACTAACAGTGAAAAGTGAGCGGATAGAAAAGAGCAGGCGAGCAACTGATTTGTGTCTGTGTGTGTGTGTGTGTGTGTGTCGGATGCCGTTGGTTTATATTCGCTTTTGGTTGCATTTTTTGGGTTATTTGTTTACACTGCTTATGAGATTTGGACATTTAACAAATACCATAAGGTTGATTAGTTTATCAAAGAAAAAGGCTAACAAGAACTGATATTTAAAGCGGGGAAGGAAGAGAGTTTTAGTTTTCTTAATGCTATTTTAATTTAGTTAATTAATTACAATTTAATTTTAAGAATGATGGTTTCTTGGATTACTTAAAACAACCTTTTGAAATCCAGAACGTTGTTCAAAATCTTAAAGTTATTAATTCAAGTTAAAATATTAGAGCGTTGAGCACCATATAGGCACAACGGAATATAAAACTTTTTCTGTCTTTTCCATTTCCATTTTTTAAATAATAGTACACCATCTGATGACTTGGGCATAGCAAACTTATTTGCCGAGTTCTTTCAGTCTACCTATTCATCTCATAGTTGTATCAGTGACTCTAATTATCCCTATTATCCCTTTCACAGCCCTTAACTAACTGGCATTGCAAAACTCAGTGCTCTCCCAAAACTTTTTGAAAAACTGATCACTGAACAACTGCAGCATCAATGCTGTTCACTCATCTCGCCTTGTCAACACGGATTTATTAAAAGCCGATCTACTAGAACAAATCTTCTAGAGTTCACTAATGCAATTAGTCGCGGATTTCTTAATCAATTTCAGACCGATGTCATCTTCACCGACTTTAGCAAAGCTTTTGACTCGGTTAATCATGGACTTCTTATTCATAAGCTGTCTAGGTTGGGGTTTCCCATGAATTTATTAATGTGGTTATCTTCCTATCTTTCAAACAGAAAACAACGAGTCATCTTTAATGATTTAACTTCTGAGATAGTATGTGTTACTTCTGGTGTACCGCAAGGTAGTCACTTAGGACCATTACTTTTTGGTTTGTATATTAATGATCTACCTCAGGTTGTTAAGTCATCTCAAGTCCTTATGTTTGCGGATGATGTTAAGTTGTCTTTGACGCTTTCTTCTCCCGATTCGTATAAATGTCTACAACTTGACCTAAATTATCTTCAATCTTGGTGCAACGTTAATATGCTCTATTTTAATCACGATACATGCAAGTTCATGTCGTCGAATACATACGCTATTGATCAAAGAGCACTGGACCGTATTACAACAGTTCAGGATCTGGGGGTATTATTTAATCACAAGCTTTGCCTTAATGATCACATCTGTGTCATATCCAACAAAGGTAAGAGTTTGCTGGGTTTCATTAAGCGTTGGTCTAAGGAGTTTGAAGATCCATATATAACCAGGCTTCTCTACGTGTCTCTCGTTCGACCATCGCTACAGTATTGCTCGTGCATCTGGTCCCCTCAATATAGCTTCTATCAAGATATACTAGAATCGGTTCAAAAACAGTTTCTTCTCTTTGCACTCAGGGGCTTAAACTGGGATACTGGTCGCCGTTTGCCTCCCTATATAGATAGGCTACGACTTCTAAACTTCCTAAATCTTATGAAGTGAAACGTACCCTGCAGAGCAACTCGCCGTCTTTGGAAGTATGCAGATCGAATTACGCTCGTCATGATCCTCTCCGAGTTCTGTGCGATAACTATAACGACCATTACCATATATTGTCGTTTCAATGCTCCCACTACATCAATTCATGCAATCTTTTAGCTTTTTTGTCTGCACCAAATTTGTAAATCTACTTTGCCGGCCAATCGATGTGAGCAGGGGCATATCGTACAAAAGATCTCCTTATTTGGTCGGTGCGGTAGATAATTAGATTTATTTACTATTTCATACACACGTTATAACTATTACAAATAAGCAGTCAATTGCTTGTCTTCAAATAAACAAATAAACAATCAAATAAAAAACAATTTTTTTACTTTTCTTTATGAATGATTTTAGATTTCTGATCATCAGTTATTTCTTTTTGGTCTTTAGATCTAAATATTACGATCTATTCGGTTTTATAAAATTAAATACCCTCACCCTTGTTTTAAAAACAACTCCGAAATCGAATGGATTTATTTGAATTGTGGTACAAGCAATGGCTTAGCTTTGCGGTGAATTACAACAACAAAATAATGCAGTATCGGCGACCAGATTTTGAAATAGTCCTTAAAATACTTAACATTTTTCCAGATGTTACAAAATAAAGGTGCGCGGCTTACGTAATACTTCCTACAAATCTAGTTAACTCAGTACTGGGGTGTACCGAAGTTTAGGTCTGACAGAGAAGTGGCACCAAAAACTTTAAGTCAATGAACGACACAAAAGGTGAAGAAACGAAGTAGTTAGAAAAGATGGGTGATAAACCAAAATTATTAAAACGTACAAAGAATATAAAAAAAAATTTTAACGGTAGTTTACTTTTCGATGTTACGAAGCTCCTTATGACGACAAGGCGTTTATGTTCTTCTTGGATATAAAAAAATTTGATCTGCTAAAAAGGAAACTGTACTGCCTCAATTAAAGATAACTAACGTACCTGCAGAAGTTATTTTTCAAAATTTAATGGATCAAACTTCAAGTCGTCTGATTGGAAGTTTACCTTTAGAAGAGGTAGATCTGCTCCCAGACAATCTCACTTGGATGAATGTAATGGGATGGGATGTGATGAATCATCTGGACAAAGTGCTTATAAGCAACCGATAAAAACAGAGGACGCAAGTGTCTCTGATGCAAAAAAGTTTATGGAATCTTCGACTTATCGCCCATCATCTGAGGTGATAGGAAAAACAATGAACGAAATAAAAAGGAAAGTAAGTGAATTGAAGCATCATGTTCTTCAATTGAAGAATGGAAAAACTTTAACCTTTAATTATACTTTTTACCTCACCATGGTTGATGGCAAAGTTTTAAATGAAATTACAAACACTTAAACTTTGTCTTGTTCGATTTGTAAGAATATAAAAAACTTGGACGATTCAACAAGTAAGGAAAATTGTTACGACTATGGACTTTAACCATTGCACTTAAGGATAAGACACATGGAATTCATTTTAAAGCTATGGTACACACTTCCGCGAGAGAGAGAAACGGAGGTCGAGAACATACCACCAAAAGAGACACAAAACGATCGAAAAAAGTTATTCAAAGTAAATTCTTTCACAAGCATGGCCGGAAAATAGACAGCCCTATACATGGATATTGGACCACGAACGATGGAAGGACGTCCAGGAGATTTTTTGAAAACTTTTTAACATGCTGGCGGCCTCATCAGATCCTCTTAAAAAAAAAAAAAAAAATTTGTTTGGATCAAAAGATATGATTTTTGAAGTGAAAAAAGAACAAAATACCCCACTGTGCGTCGTGACACATTGTGATATGTTTAAATTCACTTCACGGTTCCACTTTAATAATATTTGTTAGCAAGGCTGCAAACCTCTAAAATTTGCAGAAGGTTTGGTGCAGGGGTTCGAACCCGTTTTAAAGTCTTAGGTTCGGTTCGCGGTCCGGTTCACGGAACCCCTAAACCTTAGGTTTTGGTTCGAACCTCGGTTCGCTTGAATATAGAAAAATAGTTTCGATTTATAAACACTTATTATTTAAAATAATATTCTTCATCTCAATAATACAAATTTTAACTATCAAATTCATTAGCTGACATTTACATTGAACTTAGTTTGAGTTAATAAGAGTTCTATCTGCTACGTGCTGTTCATCTATACTAGCTCTTAGATTGGAAAGTGTTGAAAAGGCCCTTTAAACTGATACCGGAGTTTCTGAAACAGCACGCAATAGTTTTAAATCCTCGTTTTTTAACCTTTCCAAAACCTTAAAACATTTGTCGATGTGTTGGACAATAGTCGGAATCTGTGGTCTATTTAAACCACGATAACTACATATTTTGTATAATACACAGATTAGGCTTTGGTTCGGTTTATTGACGGTGGGCGTGCTGCCGGTAAGAATGAATGTTACACATTGGCAATGAGATTTACAGAATTGATATTTAATATTTGATTATTGCTTTTGAAAACTTCATTTCTTCGCAATCAGAAGTTGATTCATTTAAAGGTGAATTTTTAAAACTCTCATAAAGAATTCCTTTTTGAATCTTCAGCATGTTTGTAATGTGCTGCTTTGTCATTTAAAAGTTGTCCTGCTCGGTCCATATTCGCTCCCTTATCAAATCAGATAGTATAAATTTCACCTAGACAAATGTCGTAGGCTTGGAAAACTTTTGAATGATACAAGTCAGTTTACAATGAATTTCTATATTTCTATATGGTGTGTGTCGTTGAAAAAACTACTTAATTTGTTGAACCGAACCTAATTTTTCAAAAAAAAGGGGCCCGGTTCTGGCTCAGGTTCGAGGAGTCAAAAATATTAGGGTTTCAGCCTTGTTTGTTACATGTATTAATAACATGTCCAAATGATAAAAATAAATTTAAAAAGTAGCAGGATTTTATATTGGGGCAGACTACTCCAAACAGGGCCTAACATTTACTTCTCTATTTTTCCATTATATTGATGCAACATCAAGCCACATGAACAATCCCTTAAATAATTCTTATTCTTGTTTTCTTGACTTCCCCTTCCCTCTTTGATGCTTGAGCTCTTGTCCCTCCATACCAAGTTCTATTTGCGGTATTTTCTTTCCTGTTCATAGCTCTTACCTCTGCCTGTCGTTTGCTTTCTTATCTTATCCCTTACTTCTCCATAAATAATACAATTTTTAAATATCAAAGGACTTCTTGACATATTTTTGCATTTGACAGGAGTCTTAAACGAAACGTTTAACCACAAAGCTTCAACTTTAACCACATAGTTGACAGTCCGCAGCTGGACATGCTATCCAAGAAAGTTTCTGCATATCTACCTGCCCAACTGTTTGACTCAGACCACTTGTAGTTTGTGTTTGACACATTTGCTGTTCCATTGGGTGGGCCAGACAATCAAAGTGCAACGAAAGTGGCTGGACGCAAGTAAAATGGCATACAACCGGAGAGGGGGAGGGGGACAAGGATGAGAGCAACAAACAACCACAAGCCAAACAAGCCGGAACAGCAGAAAGAAATTACATACAAGGCAAAACCCGTGAACAGACAACCAGACAGCACACAACACACAACAAAGTTGTCGATGTCGAGGTTGTTTGGTTGGGCTAAGGGTGCGGCCACTCTTCTACCCCTAAAACTTCACTGACAGCTCCTCACAAATATTAGCTGTTAAACAAGCGCTTGCATATTCTGTTGTTATTCCAATTACATATGCAAGCCAAAAAACCAAATTAAGCGAAGCAGAAAATGTAAGTAAGGATTAAGTTGTCAGAATAATATCTTATTGTCTTGATCAAGTATGGAGAGGAATTTCATCTCTGAGTCATCAGCTGAAGGAAGGAAGGAGGATATGAGGAAGTGAACAACAAAGCAATTGGAGAGAGTTTAGGAGATTTGGTTCTTTTTTCCCATACTTTCGGGTCCCAAATCTATTCAAAACTGTTGACACCAAAGGCCTGTTTTTGTGAGTTATTTTTTTATATGAAGTTTTATGTTTTGGCAGTTGCTTTGTTGCTCAACATTTGATATTTCTTGTCAAACTAAAAACTATCAAACATTTTGTTTACTCAATTAGGTTGGAAGAACTTGAAATATTTATTACCTCAGGGTATACCAAAAAATTGCTCATTTAGTCCAAAGAAAAAACGGCAGTATGCAACTAAAATAATATTTTGCTTCGTTAAGTTTTTAGCATGCATGCGCAAACAACAACAATAACGTGTTAATGTGTGCAAACACACACACACACACATCCTGGCAGCTGTACGTTTAAACAAATGCAACCGCAGAAAATGCAAAACACTTGCACAGGAAGAGAAATGAACGAGGAGAATAAACAAAAAAAGAAAACAAAAACTTCTGTCGAACTGAGATGGGGAATAAGGACCGAGATGCTTATGCGCATACAAATGCAATAAAATAAAACAAAAATAAAATAAGAAAATTTGCTTGCAACAAGCCAAATGCAAACGAATGTGACAAAATGCTCAATTTGATTGTACCAACATATGGATTTTATTCCCAAGGTTGTTACGAATTTCAATTGATTGCAGATAAGTATAAATGTCTGAAGAATTTGAAAATTTTGAAATTTAAATTAAATTATGAAATAGAGAATAAAGAAGGGCAATATGGTTCTGCCATAAGCCAATTTGCGGTGGCATTATTCCGATTATCCTCAAGAGGATTAACCTACACTACATGATTTTCGTGCGCTGAGCACTAATCTGTTTTCGGAAATGGTCCATCACGTCTATATTTTTGGTAATTTTGGCTCAAAGCTTCTTAAAATGCCTATTTTCAAACTTTTTTAGGACCGTTTTGGGTATGAGCTACATTTTTAATTTAACTCTCGTTGATAATATCGTGTAGTACTATTTCTGAGCTTTAAAATACATTGTCCTATAAAACTCTACGATTTATTTGAGCGATGATATACCATTTTGATAACAAGAACTAGATGTCCTATTATTTTGTACTGCCCATAAGTATGCAATGAGTTTTTGTTGAAAATTTTATTTATAAAATATGTATAAGCCTACTGTTTTAATTTTGCATAGCATACTTTTTGGCAGTAGACAAGATTGTCATTTTAAACCAATTATTCTAAATAATATAGCTTCGATTTAAAAAATCGTATAATTGCTTGGAATAGTTTACTACAAAGTTAAGGAGTAGTACCACAAAAACCTTATACGAGCCCCAATTGTATATTAAATTAGCACATAACTAAATTTAATTGCCAGAGAGGCAACGCTTTTTGAGTTGGAAACCAATCTTCAAACTTTATTATTAACTGGAAAATAAATCTTTCGAATTTCGGTGGCATTATGAGTACAAGATCTCATAAATAATATTCAACCGACATTTTGTTTTAGTAGCAGCCCTAGTAGTAATAGGTAAATGTACTTTTAAAGAAGTAGCATTCACAAGAATACAAAAACGTTTAAAGCAGGGGTTAGTAATTCTGTCTTCCATGTATACATAATTTACAAAATCTGTTTAGCACACACATTTTGCCGTTAAGCTTGGTACGGAGATACCCGCGCAATACCCGCGAAATTAAAAAGTCCATATAAAAACAAGTGAGAAAGTCGGTCAAGCCCGACTATAACATACTCTGTACCTGGAGTAGAAGCTGAATGCAGTGCTGGTCAGTGCTGCCAGATTTTCCGAAGCAAAAATTGCTAGATTTAAGAAAAAAAGTTGCTAAAAATTGCTAAAAATTTTGTAAAAATTGCCAAAAAAAAATGCTAAAACATTAAATTTTCGTTTTCAACAAATATGCATATTTATGTATTTTAAGAATAAAATTAAAAATACTCGAATTAAAAGGAAATATAATTTTGTTTATTTGGATTATTCATAAAAATCTAATGTTACTTGCATATGCCGATGATATTGACATTATCGGCAAAACCACACGGGCAGTAAGCAAGGCGTTTTCAGAGATTGAGAGGGAGTCTAGATTATTAGGTTTAGCGGTAAATGAGGACAAGACGAAGTACCTAGTATCCGGGGACAGAAAGTCATTGCGACTGGGACAATCTGTTACAATGCGAGAGTACAACTTTAATGTTGTGGAGGATTTCGTCTACCTCGGAACGATGATAACCAGCAAGAACAGCATCAGTCTGGAAATCCGACGAAGAATCACTCTTGCGAACCGATGGTACTATGGGCTAGGTAGGGAGTTCAAGAGCAAAGACCTCAAGCAAAGAACAAAAATAGCCCTGTACAAGTCGCTTATCATCCCAGTCCTGCAATATGGCGCAGAAGCATGGACAATGACAGCAGCGGATGAAGCGTCGATTGGCGTGTTTGAGCGAAAAATTCTCCGGAGGATTTATGGACCTTTAAAAGTCGGCGATGATTTCCGCATTCGAAGAAACGACGAACTGTATGAGCTCTATGGGGACACCAGCCTGGTCAAGCGCATAAAGCAGCAGCGGCTGCGCTGGCTAGGACAGGATGAAGAAAGATGCTCCAGCAAAAAAGGCGTATAAGTCGAAGGCGGATGACTATGGAGGCGGCAAGCAGGGAAGACCATCACTAAGATGGGAAGACCAGGTGAGGGAAGACATTGCCGAGTGCCAACTCGCACAGAACAGAAGCGAATGGAGAGCGTTAATCGCAAAGGCCCAGACCGTCGAACGGTTGTTATGGCCATTAAAGAAGAAGAAGATAATTTTGTTTGTTTATTAACAATCATACCATTTCAATGTATTTAAAGAATCTTATATTATTATCTACAAAAAGCTTATTTAGAATTTTTGTAAAACTAATGTCAGTGGACTTGTCCAACAGAAGCCTAAAAGCGACGTTTCCGATATTGGTACGTAAGTCGTCCATGAAATGCATTGCAAGTACATTTTTACATTTTCGCTTCGTTCTGCCTAATTTAATATTTGCAGGAGCTTTGCAATCTGAAATCTGCTTCTTGCTCACTGTTTTTGTTGACTTTCGAACAAAAGGTTATTATCAAAGGATACAAAATGCTGTGCAACCATTGGCAGATTTTCAATACGCACTAGAGCAATCCCTAAGAATCCATTGCCTTAACTCCTCATCTTGCTGCCAGGCATCACGAAAATCTAGCTTACAAACTGTTGGCTTCTTCACCCAATCACAAAACACAGCAAAAGAGGTAGCAAAGCGTTTCAAGTTGATCATATAATCGAACCACTACAAGATCCGATATCCTTGGGAACGTAATTTGTGAGGTCCATAGCAAAAAGGTATAAAAAACGGCGAAAATGCTTAAGAAAAACAAAATATTGCTAGTTTTATAATAAAGTTGCTAAAATTGCTAAAGAAAAATCAAAAATTGCCAGATTAGTGGCTAATAGCATTTTAAAATAAAAAGTTGCAAAATTTGTTAAAAGTTGCTAGATCTAGCAACTAAATTGCTAAAGTGGCAGCACTGGTGCTGGTGCAGCGCTCATCTCAAAGTCTCTCTCTCTTTTTCTCTCTCTCACTCTTTCTCTCACTCTCTCTCTCGCTCTCTCTCTCTAAGTTTGTGTGGTGTTAGTTGTGAATGGGTGGAAGGGGGTGGGGCGAGGGAGATGTACTTTTTTGCTCATAACTTGAGAACCGCTGATCCGATCTTTATCATTTCTTTGGCAAATCGATACATTTTGCTAATTACTAACTATCTCTAGAAGGTACGAAACGTCTATCTTCACTGTAGGAGATATAACGTTTTTTCCGAATTGCGGGGGCGGGTGAGGGCGTGGCAAAAATTGAAAATAAACTTGATCTGCCTGCAGTTATAAGAAACATTTGCCCCATACATGTCAAACCTCTATCTCTTACCATCTCTGAGATCTGTTTGTTCATACGGACGGACGGACAGACGGACAGACAGACGGACAGACGGACAGACAGACGGACATGGCTATATCGACTCGGCTGTTGATGCTGATCAAGAATATAAATACTTTATATAGTCGGAAATGATTCCTTCTCCCTGTTACATACTTTTGCACAAACTTAATATACTCTATGTACCTTCGGTACAGAGTATAAAAATGATTTCGCACGGATCTCGCAAGTTACTGTTTCGTGGGTTGGTCTGGATTTCACGCGCGAAATTGACATATCGATATCACAGCGTTGCCACCCGACGTCAACGTATCACGCGATAGTCGCCCGATAGTCACGCGATGAGATGTGATTTCGCTGGTGTGAAATATATGTAAAACATATTTTTCGTACTACTGGCGGTAGACACACATATATGTACATTAGACTGAACATAATCGTATGGGAATTTTTTTTTTTTAAATGTTCTGTTTCTCAGGGCCCAAAAAAATACAAAACCAAACTTCGAAATTTTAAGGTTTTGTACTGGCGCCGTGGGTTTAAAGTTGCTTATGTTAAATGAAAAAGGGGAAATTAAAATTTAATGTAGCAACTTTAAACCCACGACAGGGACGTTCAGTCTAATGTACATACAAGAGTTGTGGCGCGGAGTTTTAAAATGAGTAGGACAACTATACAAGAACATTAAGAAGGCTGAACAACTTTTCATTGTAGGAGAAGGTGGCCCTAGCTAATCCATGAAAATCATTATGATAGCGGGTTGAAAAAAACTATCTGGGAAAGTATAGATATTTATTGAGTTAAATTATGCTATTCACAATTGATTGTTTTTGCTAGGAGATCATTGCAACGCGGCTTGGGCTTCGTTAAAGGACAGCGCCACCGTTTGCTGGCGGCGTCCTAAGTGAAAGTGTGGGTAAGAGGGAAAACGGTGGTGGAGTATCCATCGCAACTTAAGGAGGCAGCGATGTAAAGTGTCAGTTAGCTCCACTCATGTCGTTTTTGACCAACTTGTCGGCACAAGGAATGTGTGCGTATGCCATGCATAAAAAACAAATAAGTGCTGATTCTCTTTTCAAGAACCTTAACTCCTCATACTAGAGGTCTGTTCATGAGAAACTTGGCCCAGCGCTCTGTGATTCAATTTTGGACATACGGCGATTCCGTATGTCGAACGAATGAGCCGCAGAGCGTTTCAATGGTCAGACTTGGGACTTCTTTGTCGCCGCAAGCCGTTTAAAACATATTATAATCTATGCCGTTGCATTATAGGTACATAACATCGAGATGCCATGGCCAAAACAGTTGATTCTGCCCTTTTCTTAGTCGTGTCCAAGGAGCATCAACTGCCTATTGGAGCAAATTATTGAAAAATTACAATTAAAAGTCACGATGAACCTACAAACGATTTATTTATTTGCGTTTTATTTACGTTTTACATCTGCCTTCACTTGGTTCTTCACTGCAAGTAAGGATTAACCTAACACTGCCGAACCCTAGGTGCCTTCAATACCGCATAAAAGGCCACCATAGCTATTCGCTGGTAAGTAGTTTCAATTTTCCCGCCAAGTTACATTTGAAAACAAAGCAACTAGAGATGAGCGATTTCTTTCGCACTTGCTTTCGACGAAATAATGTGTAGAGATTTCGCACACTTTTCGCAAGTTTCTCCATACCAAGCTTTTGTTGACGTTTTTAAGCCTGGCCAAAAAACTGAGTAAAGTGAAGTTAGTTTATCAGATGAGATAGTTATCGAAAGAATGCTGGCAGGTTGCCACATGGTTGCATTTGAAAAAATGTCCTTATCAATTAAACACGCGATGTCTTCTATTGGCTTTTAATTTGATACGAAAAAGTATTAAATCGTAAAGAAAAATTTTCAATGAGCCTTGTTCCGAACTCCGAGGGGATTTTTGTTTAAACATTTGTATTTTGAATTCAAGTTGTAAAAATTTATTTACATATTTATTATTACAAAATTTAAAAATAAGCAAGAAGCAAATCTTTGTTAACTTGATTCTGTCTTTCTTTTCTCTCGAATTGAGTTCACTTGGGATCGGGCAGTCGGTTTTAGCTGCTTAAACAACTCCAAATTTTTTTAAAATATCAAATCTAACCAACAACGAACGAACATACCAGTAGGATGAGTTTCGCACTACCTAACATCTCAGTGGATGATCTGGATTGCATCATTACACCACAGGAGACTCGAAGCGCCCTGGTAAGGAGTAAACACAACAAAGCCCCCGGTACATATAGAGTCCCCAGTGAGTTTTATAAAAATGCTTCTGAATCATTTATCTTAAAGCTCACCGAAGCTTTCAACAATATTTTTGAGACCTCCACAGTTCCCGCCAGCTTTCAAGACAACATCTTATACCCGATATATAAGAAGGGAAGCCCAAACGAAGCTCAAAACTATAGAGGAATCTCCTTCTTAAATGCTGCAACGAAAGTGTTTGCGTCTGTACTTCTTGCCCGCCTCGTCAACTTTACTAATCAACACCAGCTCTTAAGCGAAAACCAGATGGGATTCAGAGAAGGATATTCTACAGTCGACTGCATTTACGTACTTACTGCTATAGCAAAGGAATACCTCAGCAAAGGAAAAAAGATGTACTGCTTCTTCATAGATTTTAAGGCAGCCTTTGACACAGTAAATAGGGACAGCCTACTGTATAAGCTAAGCAACCTGGGCGTATCCACCAAAATGGTAAAAACACTAGAGAGCCTATACAACAATAATATTACAAGGGTGTGGGATGGCCGAAGCCTGTCGGAAGGTTTTAACACAAACCAAGGCGTCAAACAGGGGTGCTTACTCAGTCCCCTTTTATTTGCCCTCTATATAGATGATATTGTAGACAAACTGGCTGGAGGAGTCAATCTAGGAACGCATCGCTTCAAGGTGCTGATGTACGCTGATGATATTGTCATGATGGCGGAGACTCCAGAAATGCTGCAGGAAATGATAGATATTACACAGACATACTGCAATACATGGAAACTTGCTATTAATAGCGAAAAATCGAAAATACTTGTAGTACGAAATGGAAGAGGAAGATTTGCCAGAAACGAAAATTGGAGCCTTGCAGGTACACAGTTGGAGGTGGTCAAATCGTTTAAATACCTAGGGGTCACACTCACGAGCAACATGAACTTTCAAAAGCACGCAGAGCTCAAGAGGAAGGATACACAAGTGGCAATAAGTAGTACGTGGAACGGTCTGCTGAAACGGAAGCTAGTGAATATGAGCACGAAATACAAAATGTACCAGGCAACAGCCAAAGCGATCACGTGTTATGCCGCTCAAGTATGGGGTTCCGAAGCTTACGAGGATGTTGAAAGGAGCCAACGCTATTTCATAAAAAGGGTTTTCCACCTTCCGCAGAATACTCCAAACTATGCAATCCATCTGGAAACTGGCCTCCCTGCATTATTCACACACACATTAGACCTCCACTTTAAATATGTCCTTAAGTCCTGGAACATGCCGGACCGACGATATCCAAAAATAGTCACAACATACCTGCTTGAGTCAAAATCACAGTTTTTTAGTCAATGGCTCAAAATGTCAAGCGATTATGAGTCTCCGTTAACACTGGAAAACCCAAGCTTGTGGAGATCGGAGCAGAATAGACTGATTGTTAGCATTGACTCTAAGACAAGGCAGATGTGGGAGGATCAAGCCAGAGAGAGTTCGGGGAGACTAGTTTACAAACGATTAACATACAACTTGCAAGAAAACAATTACTTCCAGGACGACATCGGCTCATACAGGATAATGCTAATTTTTAAAGCAAGAGTAGAGATGCTTAATCTAAATTATCGACCACACTTTCAAAATCATGGTAATGAATGCTCACTATGCAACCTGAGGGAACGCGAGGATATAATGCACTTTTTGGGAAAATGTCCAATATTAAAAGAAATCAGGGAAGCGCACCTCGGAACACAGTATTTGAATGTGGAGGAATGTATCAACTTATTGAACGGGAGCAACTGGAACAGCCTATCATCATATATCAGCCGCGCACAAAAATATAGGAAACAAATAATAGAAGAAAGTTTTTAGGGAGATTTTAATGTAAAATTATTGAATTGTAAAATGCTTAAATTAGAACTAGAACTTAATAGTTATTTTAAGCAACAAAAATTGTCAAATTGTAAAAATGAAGAATCGGCATTGGGCTCACGGCTAATAAAGCCATGCCTGTAATATGCCAAAAAAAAAAAAAAAAAAAAAAAAAATATACTCTACTACTACTACTCTCAAATCTAACCACACTCTAAACAACGCTATTATATTCGACTGAAAATCAGCTAATGCTACGGAGGGCGTTCGAATTTTTCTTTAAGAAATTAGCTTCATATTTTCTTTTGAGGAATGCAAAAGGCAGTGGGATCAGATAACCTTAAGAAATACCAAAAACGGAAAATAAATCAATTTGCAAGCTGATTTGTAACTAATGCCCATATGACACTTACCTATGTCCGGAAAGTAATAGCACTGATTTTCTTCCGCCGCTACAGTACTTTGGGGCATGCGTGCGGTAGAGGGCGTTCCTAGCTAACAAACGAGCGGCTGGTCAGTTGTCTCAGATCAACTAGAAGTCAGGACAGGGATTTTCGTTTATTGTCTTTGTTGACTTCAAAGGCATCGGCAAAAAAATTAAATTTATAAACTCTAGTATCAAAAATATAAACTATGGGATTATTCCTCATGTGCAAAAATTTATTTCTGGATTTTTTTTTAAATTTTTTTTTACACTAAACTACAAAAAAAGGGTAAAAAATCGATTTTTCATAAAATCGCCATTTGTCAAAAAAAATTATACAATTTTTTTTTAGGTTCAGACCAGAACTACATCTATTCTGAGCTGGAATCATGGCTGCCAGTACCACAACTTATTTTTTGGACACCCACTTTGACGGTCGATAACTTTTGTACTGCATTGAAGCAGTACATATTTTTTTATTTTGATCTGTTTGTAACAAAGTAAAAAAAAAAGAATTGGAAAATCTCTTTGTGTTTTCAAATAAGATTTTTTTTGCTCTAGCGAACGCCCGATATTGATGATCAGTGAGGCCAAAGTTGCCACATAACAAATTCAAAAATAAAGCATTATGTCAGCTTTTCATGTGCAACGCTTTTAATTTCATATTTAGATTTAAAATTTATTGTCCCATACCATTTACCATAGCCTTAGGGATGCATATACAGGTGCTTGCACCTTACCATTCCCCCCTTATCCCCCTTGCTTGTGGTACACGGCTCGACAATCATAATCAATAATAAATTTGCATAAATATGAAATGCCATTTACTTTTCATCACATTTCGATTGGATACCTATTTAGGGATTTTGTATTTGTGTGTGTTGTGTGCGTGTTGTTTTTTGAATTTGGTTCAATGACCACATTTATAATTTAGTATACATTTATGGGCCCCCAGGATCAAATTGAATACATTTAGCTGATAATCATTTATGGCATTTAAATTTAGGCCCAAAATTTCAAAAAGAAACCTTAAAACGTTTACACTATAAAATAGAATTTTTTAGTAGCTCAAGCAAGGATAAAATAATTTTGTGCTTTTTTTTCTAAGTGCTACATCAAGGTGTTAAATGTGGACAGAGCCAGCAGCAGGGAGTCCTTGTTGTCGTTTGCCAGCGTTTGCTTAATGTCTTCTTTATTATATGAAATTTATCACCGAAACTGAAATTGGCCTGACTCTCCGGTTGTCGTTTAAACGGATGCTGAAGGCTGGCAAGGATCTGGGTGAAAGAAGCAAAGGCAAAAGCTTGCACTTTTTTCTACTCGTGCAGTCATGTAGCTACATAAAGTAACTCACACACACACATGCAGTAAAAAATAACATGGCTTATATCCTTTATGGTGACAAAGGCAAACACACACACACACACACACTGAAGAAACACTCCCACAAGATTAGCAACACACACACACACACACACACACATGAAATTAATGTGTGGGTTTTGTGCTAATGAACGGCGCTTGTGTGGCTGTGTGGGTGCAAGCGCTGTTTTTGAATTATAGCATAATTTTTAGCCACTAAAAGGTGGGTGGCAGCCCTGGTTTTAGCTTGTTTTTATACTGTTAGCATGTAAATTGTTCCAGGGTAAAGAATCTGAGCAAGGAACACAGAAAAAATATGCAAATATTTGTGCATAAAATTATTTTTTTAAGGTTTCGTTTAAATGCCACCGCTTAAGAGATGAGAAAGAATTTTAATTAATGTAACGTTTTTTTTTGGTGAAATAAATGGTTAATCTTGGTAAACCTTCTTTTAGATTAAAAGGTTAGGTTATAGACCGGTTTGTGGATCTCATACATATGTGTAGGGAGGCGCCAAAGCAATCAGGCTAACTTTAAAAGGTAATCAGCGTAGGTTAAGTCAAATATATAGCTCTTTCTTCAAGACTCGTTTATTGTTTTGAAGTTTTTAAAAGTGAAAACTCATTTTTTTAATAAAACTAGCTTGGTGATCAAAGTAATAAGTTTAAAAAAAGTTTTATAAGAACTTGTTTAAAAAAATAATTTTCTTTTTAGATGAATTCAAGCATGTTCTGAATAGAAAAGTAATTGAATTTCCAATAATCAAATAAAACATTGCATCGAAATTGGATAATAACTTTGACGAACCAAAATACGTAAGAAAATATTAAATTTTTTGCCAGAAAGCGGTAAAAATTTCATTTTCAGCTCCTAGAAAATATATTTAAAACAATTAATGTCTTTGTATTAATAGGGAAATTCCAAACAAATGTTTGATTTAGCACCGTAAAACAAATTTTATTATAACAAGAATATGGTGAACAATATTTTGGTAAGGGTATCAAAAGATGACGAATACCAAAAAAAAATTGTATTACATTTATTAATTGTTTTATAACTGTTTGTAATAAGCTTAATTACCAAAAATATTTCGGTTACGCCTTGCTGAAAAATTTAAAAAAAATTAATATTGTTTGAAAATTTCTTAATTTTTCAATTTATCAACCACTGTTTGTTCTATTTTTTTACATTTTTTCTAGCTGTTTGAATATGCACCAAAAAAAAAAGGAATCATCAAAATGACATAATTCAATTTGAAACTATTGAAAATCAAATTCATTTCAATACTTAAACTATCAAGTTGATATTTTCAAAAGCATCAAAATGGTACTCTGACACTCCTTTGTATTACAAGCTCAAACTCTTATCACTTTAAAATATTTTCTTAACAAGCTTGTGGTATATTTTTCGTTCTTTACAAACTGCTATTAAAATAACGAGAGCATAAGTTAAAGTCGGCTCTAACCGACTTCGATATACCCGTTACTCATAAAAAAACATGTTTAACAGTGTTCCTGCGTTCCTTAGGGTAACCATCAGAAAAGTATGCAACATTTTTTTAGGGTGGGTAGCGGCGGGGCTTGGTTCACTTCTTTGCTCATAACTTGAGAACCGTTCACCTGATCTTCATCATTTCCTCGGCAAATCGATTCATTTTGCGAATTACTAACTATTTCTAGAAGGTACAAATCGTCTTTCTTTAAAAATGTAGGAGATATAACGTTTTTTCCAAATTGCGGGAGCGGGAGGGGGCGTGGCCAAAATTTGAAACAAACTTGATCTGCGTGCAGAAAAAAGAAGCATTTGTCCCATACATGTCAAACCTCTATCTCTTACCATCTCTGAGATCTAGGTGTTCATACAGACAGACGGACAGACGGACAGACGGACATGGCTATATCGAATCGGCTGTTGATGCTGATCAAGAATATATATACTTTATTTGGTCGGAAATGATTCCTTCTGCCTGTTACATACATTTGCACGACTTTAGTATACCCTTTTTACTCTACGAGTAACGGGTATAAAAATACATAGCAATTAATTGCGGAAAGCATTGATCTTTCACTCTGCAGGTTACGTGACCACGCAGATGTTGTTTAAGCACAGGTCAATGTAATTGTAAGCCGCATGCTGGAACCCATACATGTAAAGCTTTACGCCTTTCCAAAGGCTTTGAGAAAACAAGTGAAAAAGTCGGCCAAGCCCGACTATAACATACTAAGTTTCTCTATTTCTCTCTCTCTCTCTTTCTCTCTCTCTCTAAGATTGTGCGGTGTTGGTTGTGAAAGGGTGGGAGGGGTGGGGCGGGGAGTGAATTACTTATTTACTCATAACTTGAGAACCGCTTATGCGATCTTTATCATTCTTTCGGCAAATCGATACATTTTGCTAAATTTAAAACAAACTTGGTCTGCCTGCAGCTATATACATGTCAAACCACTATCTCTTACCATCTCCGAGATCTGTTTGTTCATACGGAAGGACGGACAGACGGACGGACAGACAGATGGACGGACCGACGGACGGACAGACAGATGGACGGACCGACGGACGGACAGACAGATGGACGGACCGACGGACGGACAGACGGACATGGCTATATCGACTCGGCTGTTGAATATCTATATATATAAAACTGTTCAACCTGACTAATTGACTGACTGGTGACCGTCGCACAGCCTAAACCATAAAAGATAGGAAGATGAGATTTTCATAGTAGTTATATCTTATGCTGAAAGTGAGTACTAAGAATGGATTTTGGAAAATTCTGTCTGCAAATGTGGAAAATTCGCGGAAAACTGTTGTATGCAACTTTTTTGTTTTTCATCCGATCAAGTTCAAACTCATTTTCAAAGATCTATATGAAAATTCAATAACAACTGCATACCAATCTTCCGGAAAATTCACACCCGTGGGTGGAAAGTGGGTGGTCAAGGTTGTATGGGCGAAACTTTTGTTGCCAGCGATTAGCGGCAAATTCATTTTCAAAATTACACATAACAAAACATAAGTTGTAAGCATAGTACGCGAAATAATTTGACACGTGTTTTCCCGATTTTGGAAAATCCGCACACGAGGAAAATGGCCGGAAAATTCTGAATCCAAAAAAGTATTTATCATACGATTGGCTTGAAACTCGGTTTGTAAGTATAGAATACGAAAGAGTTTAAAATGTTATATTCCGAAGTTGGAAATTTTGACCTGACGGTCGACAAATTCCCGGAAAATTCTGCATGAAAAAACTATTTTTCATCCGATTGCCTTGAAACTCGGTTTGTAAGGACAAAATACGAAATAATTTGAAATGTGATTTTTCAATGTCGGAAAAGCCGCCCACGAGGAAAATGTCCGGAAAATTCTGCATGCAAAAACTATTTTTCATACGATTGGCTTGAAACTCTGATTGTTAGGTCAAAATGAGAATTTATTTTGTTTTTAATTTTCCGATGTTGGAAATACCGCCGGGATGCTCACTGTGAAGTGAATGGGATGTGGGTGGGATTTGGGTGGAAAGTTGTTTTGGAAGTGGGTGGTAAGTGGATGTAAAGTGGGTGAAATGTGGCAGGAAGTGGGTGGGATGTGGGCGGGAAGTTGGATGTGGGCAAGTGGTGGGATGTAGGTGGGAAGTAAGTGGGATGTAAATGGGAAGTGGGTGGGATGTGGATGGAATGTGGCGGTAAGTGGGAGGGATGTCGGACGGATGTGGGTGGGATGTGGGTGGCAAGTGGGTGGAATGTTGGTGTGATGTAGGTGGGATGTATGTGGGAAGTGGGTGGGATGGAAATGGGAAGTGGATGGGATGTGGGTGGAGTGTGGCGGTAAGTGGGAGGGATGTGGGTGGGATGTAAATGGGAAGTGGGTGGGATTTGGGCGGGAAGAGGGCGGGAAGTGTGCGATATGTTGGTGGCAAGTGGGTGGAATGTGGGTGGGATGGAGGTGCGAAGTGAGCGGAAAGTGGGTGGGATGTGGGTGGGACGTGGGCGGGAAATGTGCGGGAAGTAGGTGGGATGTGGGCCTGAAGTGGGTGGTAAGTGGGTGTGCGTTCGTTATATACTGTTGAAGGCGCAGCGAAGCGTGACGGGCTATTTGCTAGTACTTTATATAGTCGGAAATGATTTCTTTTCCCTGTTACATTCTTATGCACAAACTTAATATACTCTATGTACCTTTGGTAAAACGCGAAAAATTCCTCTGTTGCAGCTGTTTTCGGATTGAGCCTCTCGCTTTGTGTCGTGGTACTTTTGTTTGCAAAAAACGATTACAAATAAATTGATATTATAACAAAGCCCAACAGTGATTTTGGTGCAGGTCTATTTTTAACAGATTATGTTAATATAGACTTCACTGAACAAAACTGTATCATTGGTTTTGTTCAATCAGCTCTTGTTTCCAAGATATCGCGGAAAAACCAAATAGACGACTTTTTGGCACTCTAGGATTTATGGAGGCCACACTAGGCATAATTATCTGAATTTATGAACTAATTGCGATAAAGTACATATCAATGCAAACATTAAAAATCATAGCCGCTATATTAGTACAGCGGAAAGTGTCTAAATTGGCCTCTAAAGACAGACATTTTTCGATTTATAGCATTTTTGGCATTTTTTATAGCCCGTTAAAGCTAGGCAGTTATTGAATTAATATTTTCGCCATCTGAGCATTTAGCCAAACATATGATCTAATTTTGTGATTTTTATGGCGATTAAATCAATTTATTTGGCAAAGTTATAGCCTCTTAGAGACGAAATTACATATTTACATTTATGGGAGGAAAACTAGATTTGTAACTCAAATTTTTATAGGAACTGTGAAAAGGCTACTGGTTTCCAAATATAATTTATCATCTACATATAAACATATAACAATTTATGCCGAACCAAGTAGCCCCTTTACAGTTCCTATACAGATTTAGAGTAACAATCTAGTTTTCCTCCCATAAATTTAAAAATGTATTTTCGTCTTAAACACGCAATATCTTTGCCAAATAAACTTATGGCGAAAATATTAATCCAATTAACGCGCTTCCTTAAACGGGATGATTTATTTTGATAAAAATGCTATAAATCGAAAAATGTCTCCAAATTAGACACTTTCCGCTGGACTTATATGGTCCCTATGATTTTTTTAATTTGCAATGATATGTCCTTTATCGTAGATAGCTTATAAACTCAGACATTTATGCCTAGTGTGGCCTCCATAAATCCTAGAGTGCCAAAAATGCAAGATTTTCGTTTTTCCGCTATATCTTGGAAACAAGAGCTGATGGAACGAAACCGAAACCAGTTTTGGAATCAGTAAACATAAACTTATTATATATTTAAATCAACAGGGCTGCACCTCACAAAGATGGTCAGTTTGTTGGCCTGCGTAATTTGCCTTGTAAATTCATTTCGGCACGATTCGAATTTTCGAACCAACACTCGTTGAAATTCAAATTAATTAGTTTCAAATTAATACTTTCTCGTATCAAATTTAAATTCTAAGTGTCAAACAAATACCCAAAATATCATTTCAATACTCCCTAGGTTTATATTGATATACAAAAAATTAATACTAGTTTCCGATATAGTTTGACACAACGCGTGAGAAATTTTTTGAGTGTTCGAGCAAAGAACCGATTTTTTAATAAATATTTGGCGCCAGCTGTAAAGCAACTAACTATGAAAAAGCTTGTAGCATTCCAAGCTATGCTGGAAAAAATATATTAGAATGTCATTTAATTTTTTATTTTTATAAACTAGTTTTATCCGCATTATTTATCAGTTTAAGGATGGTAGATATTTCTTCGTATGATTTCATACGCTGCCCCACGATTTCTTTTTCTTCTGTCCTAAACGGTTTACTTTCATTAAAATCTAAGCTTTTTCCTGGCCCTGCTTATGTGCCATCGTGCATCTTAAAACAATGCGCAGACTTGCTTGCCTACATCTTGTTTTCCAAATCACTGGAACAGTTTAAGTTTTCAGTTCCATGGAAAGAATCTTTCATCATTCCCTTACATAAAAAGGGTTCAGGTTCTGACATTTCTAACTAAAACAAATTTTAACATCTCAATTACAACATTTCTGTTCTCCTTTTATATCACCGAACCAGCATGGATTCGATAAAAACAGATCCATTACTACAAACTTACTGAAATTTACCTCTTCAGTGATTCAAGGTTTCACTCAAGGTAAACAAACAGATGTTATTTTTACCGATTTTAGTTAGGCTTTGGACAGTGTTGCTCATTGTCTTCTGATTCTGAAATTGCGTCTATTGGGATTTCCGCTGGGGCTTCTTAATTGGATAAAATCTTATCTTCAGTCTAAAACTCACAAAGTTGTCTTTAATAGTTGCACTTCTTTCCCGGTTTTTGTGACCTCTGCAGTTCCCCAGGGTAGTCATCTTGGACCTCTTCTCTTCGTGTTATTTATTAACGACCTGCCTAATGTAATTAAGCATTCTCGTGCATTGATGTACGCAGATGACTCGATGTTAGGTATAATGTTTCTTAACAAACTTATAAATGGTAATATAGACGCTGAGTACTAACTCGGGAGCTGGAATTTCAGTGTCCCTTCAAGACAAATACGAAACTATATTCCCTTGAGGCTTCCTTTTGCTTCCATTTCGCGTTCCATGTAGGGACTACAATAGTATCTCTTCTCTTCTCAGTGGTAACCTTTCCGAAGAATGCTTTAGGTCTTTTACGCTTAAGAAATCACCCTATATAATCCAAATAAATAAATACGCTGGGAAGAACCGGCGACATCCGTTATGGGCAGCATTTCTTATCAATGATTTATTCTGTGTACACCTAAGTCGAACTGGACCGACTTTATTATTTGTGTTAAATTCATCACATCATAAAAAGGTGTTCTATTTATATGAAAATTGTGCCGTACTGAATTGTTCTCTCATCTGAGTATCTGCCTTAAATTAACTTCGAAAAATAAAAAAATAAAAAACGATAAAAATACGTCAAGTACAATTATTAGAGATCCTAAATACTTGAATTTAATTAGAATTATAGTAGTCTAGTATGATAAATTCAAAAATACTTTATCCAAGTACACAAGTCTTATTTCAAATACCTGTTTTCAGTCTCTCAATACATAATTTTATAGGTCAGAAGCCATTAGCCAAGCGGTTTATCTGGGTAAGAAATGTGAGGCCAGATTTGTGTAAGCAAATAACATTTTTATTGGCTTGGTGATTTATATCCTAAACATGTTGTACTTAAAATAAGAAACCCAATAATAAAATTTTTTTACCCATCATTTTTACAAATAATTCTTTAAACAAGAATGTTTGTGGATTAAGAATGTGCCGTGCTAACGAACAAATTCAAAGTGGCCTTATAAAAATAATATAATTTATTGTGACACACTTTTTACCAGTCAAAAACTACCAAAAACCTTAAACATTTGTACAGCTTTACCCACCAAACAACACACACAAAAAAAGAAATGGAAACTTAACTGTCTGCTTATCCACACCAAAGCAAAAATGCAAAACTCAAAGTAAATGCCATTTGCCAAAAGCGCTCAAAAACGCTTTTCGGGTAGATAAGGAAAAACGTCAGCTGATGTTGAACCAGGAGCTTCCTTGGACTGTGCATATTTGACTTTCGGTGACAAGAAAAACAACAACAACAGCAAGAACAAAAGGCTGCACAAGCAGCATCTGTGACAATTGCACTCGTCATTTGTGAAGCTTTTTGTCGACATTGTCGAATCTGTATAAAGGGGTATATGGACTATGGAAATGTTTACGGGCTGTAGTGAAAAACTTTTACTTTTAGTTACAATTAAAGCCAAATACGCAGTTGGGAAGTAAACTGAAGTATCGAGATGAAAAGTAAAAATCTCACACAGAAAACTCCTGCAAAAATTTTTGTATGAAATTTTTACTATATTTCTCGTTACTTCACAACTGCGTCTTGGGCTTAACGATGTAAAACATTTTTATTTTGGGTCCTGACAAGTTGAAGGGTTAAAAGTGAAAGACAATGCACGGCCGCTACAGTAATTCGAAGGACGGCTTTTAAGCCTGCAGTAAGGCCCGCTGTTCAAGTGATTACATCTTTAAGCTGCAGTTATCTAAAAATAACTAAATTCGAACGACCATTTAAGTATCTTTAAAACATCTGTAGCTTCCCTATATTAAGAAATGTATATGGGTGATTCCATAAAAACTCGCCCACTGGGATTTTTTTTGGATCGAAATAAGTTTTTTCGTATTCCTTGTGGTAAAATAGTATATACGTATTTTCAGCATTTTGGCGAATACTTATGGCAGTCGATTTGAAATTTACATTTTAAAATTAATTTTTCTTCTGCTCAAACCATTGGTAATAAAATATTTAAAAACTAAAAATTAACGAACGAACTTTCAATAACGCACCAAATTTTTAAAATTTTCGTTCAAATCGGTAGTAACATAGTCTTTTTTTGTCTTAATTTTTCTCAAAATTTGGTCTTGTATCCAGTAATTTACGTATTAAGCGTAAATGGGCACAAATAGTTCCAGAGTTATGGCCATTTTTCATTTTTTAAATTAATTTTCTGTCACAATACGATTTAGTTTGTTTATTTTAATGTATGTTTAATTTTAAGAGGGTAATTTTTTTGGTCAAATATAGTGAGTCTATCATCATAAAAATTTTTAACAGATCCGGAGTGGCTTTTCCATGCAACAGCCCACGGTAAAGGGCCTGGATGGAGCTGGATAAACACTAAAAGAAGGATAAGGGCAGCCTCAAATGATTACCGATAAACAGATTCCGCCCTTTTTTCCAACCACGTAAGATACGAACAACCTAACTCCGAATATTAAAATTACGATTTTCGAAAGCAAAACTATACATGGGACACTCTATTCAACCACAAAATAACTATCTTCTTAAAACCAAAACATTTTCACATTCCGAAACATCGATATTGTTAGTTCCTAAAAAAGTGAATTTTAATAAATGAAAAATGGCCATAACTCTGGAACTATTTGATTGCCCATTTACAGCTTAATACAGTAAATTACTGGATACAAGACCAAATTTTGGAAAAATTAAGACAAAAAAAAATCCCGTTAGCGGCAATTAATTTTTGTTTACTTATTTTCGCGATTTGAAGACCAAAGAAATTTAAATTTTTAAGTGTGCGTTAGTGAAGTTTGGATTCAGATGTTAATTTTTAGATTTTTTAAATATTTTTATTACCAATAGCTTTGGATAGCAAGAAATTGAAAATAATTAAATTTTTTAAATATGTAAATTTTCAAATCGACTTTGTCCGCGAATTAAGTGTATTTCGCCAAAATGCTGAAAATACGTATATACTATTTTACCACAAGGAATACGAAAAAAATTATTTCGATCCAAAAAAAATCCCAGTGGGCGATTTTTCATGGAATCACCCATATATAGAAAATTAGAGCATTTAAAATTCCACATGGTCGAACTTCATTCAGCCCCTTGGTTTTTTTTGTTCTTACACCTGCCTGGTGCGTCTTTCAACGCATGTTGCTGCGTTTTTTTCGGCGTCCTTTCTCTTTGCCAAATTGAATTTGCATGGCTAAAGGCTAAGGCCAGCGTTAAACTGCAGGAAGCCCCAAGAGTCAGAGTTGGAGCCGGAGAAGACAATTGTCGCTCATCGCTTGAATGTCATTGCAATTTTCCGCGTATTTTTTGTCTGTTCAGTTAACGTAATGAAAATGCATGGCATTTTTTTCTCTTTTCAACGACGTCTGCTGACTTATCTTTGTTGCATTTTCCGCAATTATTTTCGCATTTTTAAGCAATTAAGTGGCATTTTGGCCACAGGTGTGTGTGTGTGTGGGTGTGTGTGTGTGTTGGTCTAAGCTGGCTACTTCAGCTCCTTTCGCTAGCAGAGATAAGCCACTTCGGGCCAAGCAGCTGCCAGTTGCATTGTTAACCTTTTGTCTCTTTCCACTTTAGCCGCAACCTAAGTGCAAATAAATTGAGGCAGTTCCGGCTGCTTGCCACACTTTTGCATCCTCGCTCCTGTTCCTGGCCACCACCAAGTAAATGACATGCAACAAAAGGCAGCTGCCCTATAAGGAAACAAGTAAGAAAAAAATATTTTAAAAAAAAACAGAAGCTACTGCTCCTGATGCTACTGATGCTGCTGTGCTGACAAGCGGCGCGATAAACCGACAGCCATGTCAAAGACAACATTTCAGTTGGTTAGTTCTGCACTCGCCTGAGACTAGAGATGAGAGAAATATAAAGCAATTTGAGTTACTTTTGTAAGACAAAAGGAATTTTTTATTAGCAAATTTAAATATCAATTTATAATTTTGTTTTTCTTTAAAGAAATTTAAACTAATTAAGAAAAGGGAAAAGAGTTCAAAGACGAATAAATAACATATCCGCTGAAATTAAAATAAAAATGTTGTTGATAAGTTTATATAAGAATTAAGAGTAAGCAGCTACATAATGAGTTCGGATGTTCAATTTAAGCCATACACTGGGAATCTAAAATGAAATTAGCCAATCAGTGCAGATGGAAAGCAGCAAGTTAACAATATTTGAGTACAAAGTCGATATAGCCATGTCCGTCCGTCCGTATGAACAAGAGATCTCAGAGATGGTAAGAGATAGAGGTTTGACGAGTATGGGACAAATGCTGCTTATACTTGCAGGCAGATCCAGTTTATTTTAAATTTTTGCCACGACCCCCTCCCGCCCCCGCAATTCGGAAAAAACGTTATAACTCCTACAGTTTTGAAGATAAACAGTTTATTAATTAGTTAGTAATTAGCTAAGTGTATCGATTTGCCGAAGAAATGATAAGGATCGGATGAGCGGTTCTTAAGTTATACGCAAATAAGTAAACTACCTTCCCCCACCCCCTCCCATCCTTTCACAACTAACACCGCACAATCTTAGAGAGGGAGAGAGAGAGATACTTAGAGATGAGCGCAGCACCAGCATTTTACTCAGCTTCTACTCCAGGTGTTTATACTTAAAAAGTAGAACCAGGAGGAAAAGGGTCAGTGGAAAGAAAATTGTTAAGCCTTTATTATACTTTTCTGAGCTCTGGTATAAGTTCGTCAAATGGGTTGCTCATTCTGATAAGCTCAAAATATTTTCTAATAATAAGAGAAATAACCTAAATATCTGAAGCTCTGTTTACACGACCTGATTTGCAGTCAGATTGTGTAAAAAGGCGTCTGAGAAGACATGAAGCTACTCAGATAAGCGATCAGACTAAATAGGAGGTTCTATTTAGCCTGAGCGCTCATCTGACTGACAATTATCGAATTACAGTGTGACCTAATTGCACTGCGCTGGCGTTGCATATTTTAGCCGACGATATACAATTCTTACCGAATTTTAAATTCAAATTTCGCTTCCATAATTGTGTTCTCTTAGATTTAACTTAACAGGACGGCAATATAATTTTTAATGCTTCTTCATTCATTTCGCTTTAAAAAATTGTATAACAAATTGTCACAATGCCTATAAACCCTATCCCGGCGGCGCAACTGCCTATTACAAGTTCGATGTTCTCTTAAACACTTTGAACGCCGGCAGCCTTCAAGTATCGGTTACTACTCTGTATACATTTACGTAAGCTTGGCCGTTTTTGTTGGCATACTGTATGCAAAGCAGAATATTATGTAATCGGAAAAGTGGGCTTATAACAGAAAAGACTTCGGTTTTAGATTACAACTCAATATACCATTTGAGAAAATGTTGGCGACGGAGTATGCGTTCAGTTCACAAAACGATTCACCATTTTTAAACTTGTGTGTGAACTTGTGGACTAGCTGTCCTCGCGTCCACACACTAGGTGTATCGGATTGTAATGGGGATCAAAATTAAAAAAAACGAGAAAGCCAAGGCTAACTTCGTCCGTGCCGAAGTTTTTATACACTTGAAATCGCTTGTCTCAACGGTTAGCGACTTCGACCAAACTTCGCAGATCAGCTTAAAAACATTTAATATTACTTAGGACCTTGATTGAGAGCGGTAATATTGAGAAAAAAACAGTTTTTCTCATTAAAACCCATTTTTCGACCGATCATTTGTATGGCAGCTACAAGAAGTAGTCATCCGATCCGGTCGGTTCCGACATATAAGCAGCGTGCAGACAAAAGAAGAGGGACTAGTTCGCGTAGAAACAGACAGACGGACGGACGGACAGACGGACGGACGGACAGACGGACGGACGGACAGACGGACGGACAAAGCCTAATCGACTCAGCTCGTCACGTTGATCAAGAATATATCGCTCACTTACTTCAATACTGGCATAACTCAAAAAATACGATTTTTGACTTAATGATGCAGAAATGCGCGCGCTCTTCTGTTCTATTTTATGCAAAAATTTTCGTATTGCTATCTCTTCTACTTTTCATGTGAGGTGAGAATATGTCGCAATATCATTTTCCAGGTTCATTTTCATGTTGATGCAAGAACCCCCATATCTCAGTTGTCCTGCTGTCGATATTGACCAAACATACTTCGTTTTTCAGTTAAAACATCATATTTTCAATTTTTATAAATAAGCATTCTTAATTTATAATATTTTACTTAATTAAGTTGAAACTAAAAGAACCATTTTTTTTAGGTAAAAATCTATTGATAACTTCAAACGTGTTTTTCTCAAAATGGATTATTTTGAGTTATGCCAGTATTGAAGTAAGTGAGCGATATATACTTTATGTGGTCGGAGATGATTCCTTCTATGCGTTGCAAACTTCTGGGCAAAATTATAATACACTTTTCAAGTGTATAAAAAAAATGTTGTATGAGAATAGGAAGGAAATGAACTCGGAACTCATAACACAGAAACACATGGACGACGGCGCGTTAGCTCACTTGACTATTGGGCATATGGAAGAACTAGCGACAAAATCATAATTAAGAATGTAAGCAGTTGGCACTTTGGCGACCAATGTGCCTTTTTTCCAAAGTCGATTAACACAAACATAACACAACTGTTATATTTACCCGAGCAACAAGTCGACCCGATGTTAAACTTCTCTACACACAACTGTGTATCCGAAACGTAGCGAGAAATTCCCATTACGTGGGCACCTACTGCGATGCATATTGTGAACCAGCCTCATTCACCACTGCGCCGCTGGGATGATTCCGATGAACCAATGGTTCTGCAACTGGCTCATCTGATCTTCTCAGGCTTGTGTAAAAGCGACACTGAGTTGATCAGATGACTTTAGGTCTGACGAAAACTTACCTGAGTGATCAGGTCATAGTGCTTGAGTTTTTCATATGTTTTTTCACAGCCACAGACTTACAGATGCCGAGGTATTTAACAGTTAACTCATTTGAAAACTCAGGCAAGAAATTGCATTAAATTAAAAGAGAGCGAAACAATATTTTGCTTTAATCGAAATGGATGTTAAAAGGAAGAAGGACGAATCTAATTAAAAGCAGTAAACAGAGAGGAGTAAAGGTGAATCAAAATTTGAATGTTGAGCTAGAAATTATAGTATATACAATTGGTGATAAGGAAACGAAAAGAGAACGTACGAGTGCATTTAACGTATGAAATGAAGCGCCAGCACATTCAGCCGTTGTAAACTTTTGCAGATTCACATCTAGTGGGCCAACTCGCTCTCTCTCTTGTGTATCTATCCCTGAGTTTCGAATGCTATTCTCTTTACTTTGCTCTCTCGCTCCCTTCAGCCACCTTTCGAAAATCCTCTCGTACAAGAACTCGATTTAAAAAATAAATGTTTTAGATTAAATTAATTTTGTTTTAAGAGCGTTCGTTCTCAAATTATTCGTTCTACTTTTACCTTAATATGCATACTTATTTGGTCAAAAGTCTATTTATCTTTTAATTAATTATGAAAATTTTGTGTTACACATTAAGCATGTCCGAACTTTTATTATTAAGTATAAGTATAATTTATTAAGTTCTAAGTCAGCTTTCCCTGTTTAAATATTGCTCATCTCTAATCATCCATAGATGCAGCCATCATCAGACAGTGAAGTGTTAGCTGGCTGGCTTGGCTAACTGGCCAAATCCTTTGTGGTTGACAGACAAGCAAACGACTTGATGCTTCGCTTAACTTAAGCGATTTTTTATGCGCTTTTCAACAAGGACATAGAAAAATATGCCATTCATGTTCCGTTGGGCGCTGTCGTTGTCGCTGTTATTGCCGAGAGGTTGCAAATCTTGCTGCAGCTCGCAGCTAATTAGCAAAGTCCAGAGTGGCAAATGTCGACATCGTGTATACGCCCCGTAACAAGTGCCAAGCAAATTGCATTTGAGGCAGCAGATGGAAGAAGAAGAAAAAAGCTGGGGAAAACTGGTTGGTTTTTTGTGCTGCTGCTGACCGAAAGGGCCCAGGCAGAAAGTAAATATATGTTTGCAGTGAGAAATTGCGTTGGCGTTTCGGTTTCATTTTCTCTTCAAGTTTTTTTTCGGGAATGAGGAAAAATTGCATTAAGCTCCATTACAAGCAACTTGCGTTGCCTTTGCTTTAACAGGATGAGGGAAACAACTCCAGGACCTGGCACAAGTTTCCAATATGCCAGTGCATTTACTTTTTGCCAAATTTATGTGCGCACTTCGGCATACGCCCAGCGAGGCCCTAGAGGGGTAGAGACTAATGAAATATTATCGATATATATTATAGAGGTTTACACATGGCGCACAAGCATAGGGGCCAAGTGTGTACAGATTGGCATGATGTTGATGCTTATGGTAGAGATTCCTAGAGTGGCCAAAAATAAACAAAACAATGAAATTAATTTAATGAGATATTTGGCTTAATTTTACTTTATAGCTAAATTTTTAAACACAAATTATAAAACTAAAAAAATCAACAAAATACTGTATCGAAATTTCCAGAGCTGTAGAGAGCAGGCTTCCCCAAGAAGAGAGCGCGAGAATGTGACTGTGTCTCTCTCAAACACACAGTGAAAAATGACTTCGGCAAGCATTCAGTGGGAATCGGCGAGTATGCTGGTGCCCCAGGGGCTATGACTGGTGGCAGTGACAACACTTTTAGCTGTTTAGCTTTTTTCTCCCAAATCTTGAGTTTTTTGAATGCCGATTGCGGTAGAATTTGTAATCTAGCAGCTGGCGAGAGTTCTAACTATTTTGGAAGTTCAAATTGCTTTATTTTAGCTGTTAGAAATTGGCATCCTCATAGAATTTCATAGAGTGGCATCACTTTCAATTGATAGTAGCTGTAAGAAGAGCAATCGATATGGCTTTATCATCTCTAACAATAACTGTCAGAGAGAAAAACTTGATAGTGACGCCCATATCCGCATTCAAGATAATCACAAGGAATGAAACCCGGCGCCTGGTTACGGAACAATGGTCGTCGTTTAACCTGAAACGGAAAACATCTTACTTCTGGTGTAGGCCCTAACAGGTCACTGCCTTATCGGCGGGCATGCAGCATTGAAATAAAATTTTTTTGGTCGGAATCGGGACGGGACGGAATTGTCCTTATTCGCCCATCTCTACTCTTAGCCCATTGTTATGTTAAAATTAACAACTTAAGACCCTTCTTTGCGTACACAAAGAAAAATATCCGTTATAATTGTCACGAATTTAGAACTTAAGGCCTGTATCCAGCACTGCGGAAAATTCCTGTCAGGAATTTGCTAATTATTTCTTGTGTGTGTGGAACATAACTAAAACAGTGCGACCATGCACCTAAAAGGTGGAAGGTCACACTGATCAATCAGCTGTTTGGCACTGTTAACTATTTGAATTTAAATAAATTTAAAAAATATAAATAATATTTTCTGAATAAAGCATGCTGCTCGGAGTATGTAGCAAAACTTTATACTTGGGGATGATATCCCGATGGCATGTCACTTTGCAGTGGGTCCCGGATGGCACACAACATCACTGCAGCATGTTGATAAGTGCGGTATTATGACTTCTTGGTGGGTCGCCCATCGAATGAAGTCTTTCATGGTCGGATACAAGATTGCCTAAATACATTCGCATCTACATTAAGGATTTTGCCAACTTAGTGGCCGGATCAGTAACTTAGCTTTGGTAGATGGGCGAACCGCTTGAGCATAGTCGTTAATCTTTCAAAGAGTCAACACGATTGCTATGAGACCCGGAAAAGTAGCTCGAGCGCAACTCCTGGGAATAAAAGATCCATATACGGATATGGCGTCTAAATACCTTGGCGTGTCTTGGCCAGGAGCTCCATTGGCTTCTCAAGCCTCGTAGCGGTGGATATGGGCGATCCCGTTATGGGGTACGTCATGACCGACTGCCCTCAAGAATCTAGAGTCATCTACATACATATGTGGGGCCCCTGGTATGTAAGGCATACAACAACATACATATATACCGCGGTGTAGACGCCTTGCCATTATGCGCTAAAATAGATACGCACACCAGCAGCTATCATGACCACTGGTGCACCACTCTAATAACTTTGCCTATGATCTGGCGACACACATTAAGAAGGCATCTATATGGACAACATCTCTCCGACCTTTGTGTCTATGGAAAGCATCCCTCTGGCGGTTTCATCAATTTGGCATAAGTGTTCCCTTGGCCCCATATTCTACCAATCTTTGCAAGCAAATGGTCCTTCAGCCATATAACAGCTCATAACAAACAAAAATAAAGAATTTTTTCCAAACTTTTCGCTCGTGGCATCCAAAATAATTGTTGACAATATTTTCCTGCGCTGTGTGTCAGCTGTTCTCTCCATCCACACACGCTATCGATATGCCAACTATCGATAACATATTGTGGATTACGTTCATGTTGCTGGATACACAAGCAAGGAAAACGCAAACTAAAAATTCCTGCCACAGTTTTTTTTATATGAAGTTTGACAGGAATTTTTAGTTTCCGCGGTGCTGGATACCCGGCTTTAGCAGGAACATGATAGCCTGCTAAGCACGTTTTTCCGTATTCATGAACATTCGATTACATTATGCCATGAACATTTTGTTCTTACACATGAACGGTTAGGGCTAGTGTTATAAACATTATGCGCTCATTTCAAGAACATTTCGTTCTCGATTTGACGGCGACTAAGATCGTAAAAAAGAAACGAGAGCGCAAGTTTAAGTCGGCACTAACCGACTTCGATATACCCGTTACTCATGAAAAAACATGTTTAACAGTGTTCCTGCGTTCCTTAGGGTGACCAACCGAAAAGTATGCAACATTTTTTTAAGGTGGGAGGGGAGGTGGCGGGGGGGTGCTTAATTATCTTTTTTGCTCATAATTGGAGAACCGTTCATCCGATCTTTATCATTTTTCATTTCAATCAATACATTTTGCTAATTACTAACTATCTCTAGAAGGTACGAATCGTCTATCTTCAAAATTGTAGGAGATATAACGTTTTTTCCAAATTGCGGGAATGGGAGGTGCGTGGCCAAAATTTGAAACAAACTTTATCTGCGTGCAGATAAAAGAAGCATTTGTCCCATACATGTCAAACCTCTATCTCTTACCATCTCTGAGATCTAGGTGTTCATACAGACAGACGGAGGGACGGACAGACGGACATGTCTATATCGACTCGGTGCTGATCGGCTGTCTATAATCGGCTGTTGATGCTGATACTTTATATGGTCGGAAATGATTCCTTCTGCCTGTTACATACATTTGCACGACTTTAGTATACCCTTTTTACTCTAAGAGTAACCCCCCGCTGCCGAAGAAATGATCAAGATCAGATGAACGGTTCTCAAGTTATGAGCAAAAAGTGAACCAAGCCCCCCGCTACCCCCACCATAAAAAAATGTTGCATACTTATATCCGATAACCCGAAGGAACGCAGGAACACTGTTCAAAAATTTTTTCATGAGTAACGGGTATATCGAAGTCGGTTAGATCCCACTTTAACTTACGCTCTCGTTGGTGTATGCTGGTGAACACGCCCATTGTGTGTTCGATCAAAGTTGCGTTTGTGGAAGTTTTTTTTTCTCAAAAAGAGACGAACATGATTATACACAGAGTGCCCATAATAGGATTGTATCAAACCAAAGATTTATAGATATTAGAGTCTTTGATTAAACTCAACGGAGAACATGTTGAGTATACAAGTTTGATGCATAGAGCGCAAAGCCAGTTTATTCGGGTATTGATTAATGTATGAGCGATTTACAATCGAACGAAGCCGTTCTGGGGACTATATGTGGGATAAGCATTTGAATCACAGCTTAAGGAATGCAATGCAGGAAAACATTTCATTCAAAATGGATAAGGAAATTCTATTCAAATGCACCGATTTTATTACAACATCAATCCAAGAGCTTAAGCAGAGGTAGGTACTTTCCCATCGTATGTATTCAGGTGATTGATACCCTAATAGGCTTTGTACACTGAGCACATCTAACATTTAACATCCCACATCCTGAGTTTAAATGCTTAATAACCATTTGCTATGCCAACATTTTTAAACTTTTGTTTTGTAGAAATGCTAAGTGGGTCGATGTCTAATAGGTAAAAGCTACAAAAATAGCAAATTTCGCCACGGTAAATATTTATGACTCAGGATGTTGGATGTTAGATGTGCTCAGTGTGAATAGCCTATTAGAGCCGATTTCACATCTGCTACATAGAGCTATTTGTCACATAAACTAAAAAATAACAGTGTAAAATCGATGACTATCTGACACATAGCAGCTATCTAAGAGAACAGAAATCGGCCCTGAATGTGTTACAGACTACCTGACAACTTTTAGATGATTCAACAAATCGATATTATTTCAGTGGATAATGAATTGCGTGTCAAGAAACTTGTGATTTTGAGAACTTCAAGCTGTCGGCTTTCGAATAAAATTAGAAACAATATGTTGAATGGGAAATGGTTGATAACACGTTCAGTTTTTGGGACAAAGTTATAAACTATATAGATGCGGGAGGCAATAAACGATCTTTGCTATTATCGCTGCCGTGGTCAAACGCAGAGGTTGAGCGCGTTTTCAGCCAAATGTCATCGCCCGTAATCGATCTTTCGATCACATTAACGTGACACCACTTCCCTCTGAATCGATTGCGGTTCCAGGGACTTAGTTCACGAAGTCGGAGCGCAGTATTGCTACAATAGTTAATTTGCGAGCTACCTTTACCCGGAATCGGAAACCTATAAATAAATTATTTAAAAAATATATGTATTCAAATTTCGAACTCAAAAATTTTGATTCGTTGAGGCTTACAGAGCGTGTTCAGAAGGTGGATCAAACTAGATACAGATTTCACCCTGACCCTTAGTTAGGTCTAAGCCTTTTGGTATTTCAACAGATCTTATTTGACTTTCTGCTAGCTCGTATATATATATATATATATATATATATTCTCCATCGCTGTCTCATTCAAATATAACATTTTTCCATCATTTCCATCATTTAATAATAATAAAAAAATGTGCTTGACAAATGAATATATGTATTTATGAGCTTCTTTTAAAATGCAGCAACAATTTTTTTCTTAATACTGTTGCAATAAATTGATTAACAACAACTTTTGATTTATGCAATATTTATATAAAATTCACAATACACGTGAAAGAGCAAAATATTTTTTTTCAATGTGCTCTTAGCCTTTTATTTATGTTTATATAAATATACATTGATATTTCTTTTTTATAATTTTAACGAATGGCTGGCTTGTTGCCTGTTGTCTGACTGACTTACTGGCGCCCCCCATTTCTATATGCAAGTATGTAGATATATTTTATTCGTATTTTTTTTTTTGGAAGGGGCCATTGTTGCACAATGAATGAATAATTGACAAAGAAATGATTTTTAATTGAATACAAATTTACAGTTGAATGAATGTCGAAGGCATGGGCAAATATGCAAAAGATCTGCACACAGTCATTCACAGCAGAAGCAGTAGACACAATTTCATTTAATTGAAAGTCTTTGGCGGAAAATCCTGTTAACTATTTGCCAAAATTTATGGTCTTCGAACAACAATAGCAGCCAAGTCAAGTGCAGCTGGTCAAATAGGGGAACAGGAGCAGACCTGATCCCTTATGCCCTTGGTACTCGTGGTACCTATCTATGTATATTTCCTAGCAATTTCACAACAAAGCATCAAGCCATAAATGCCAAATGCAAACCAAAACATCTGCCCCGGCCAAAGCAATTGGAAGCACAATACTCTGCTTTAGCATTCGGATAGTCGGAATGGCCGAGCTGTAAATCTTTGATGCAGTTGAGTGAATTTACAGTTGAGCGGCCAATTAAACGTTCTAAGAGCGGTCTTAAAGTGCATTGTTGTGTTTTTAGCACTTACACGGTACGGTACGGCTTGTACCACTTATTGGTGGGACCATAAAAAAAAAGGAGAAGGCCATTGGGAGTTTGATTTTGTATTTTGCACTAGAGCAAAATAAGTTTGGTATTCATTGTGGTCAAGATGAAAATTCAAATGGCCAGGCTTAGGTATTTCTTGTATATAAGTTTAAGCCAAGTCGTTTTATCGAAATTCCATAAAACTTTTGTTTTTTAAGAAGGTCACACAATATTCTTTTTATACTCTGTACCAAAGTTAAAAAATTTGCAAAATTTTGTTTTTTTACTGAAAAGGACCCTTTTTGAATTTTGTTGGAATGATCTAATTTTTTTAAGTGGCATCAGTTTTAACATATATCGATTAACAGGGCATTAAGCTAACAGCCTGCCGCTAACAGCTAGCCCTTTTATATTCTTTGGATTGTTATCATAATTGGAACTAGTTCAGTTGAGTATTTTGTGGTCTTGTCACTTATGGCCACACTCGTCTTGAAGTAGCAAAATTTGTTTTCTTTGCCATTTGTATTTGTTATTAAAGCTTAGTACTCAGACAAACTAAATCGTCCGCTAGCTAAATTGATAACTTTTTCCGATGGGTTACCCAGCGGACGATGCAGTGTGACTGTACAACGCCAAAATACCACCCCTCATCAAAATACCACCCAATGTGAAACGGTCACACTGCACAGTGGGCCAAACAGCTTTGCTAGCGGAATTTAATTAATAACTCGAGTAAATGAATAGATAGTTTAATGAAAATTTAAACTTAAGGTTTTTAACGCTACTATCACTTATTCTCTAAATATCAATATTCTAGGTCAACTATATGTCATAGCTCCCATACAACTGAATAATATGAATTTTTGAGTACTTAACATTTTAAATTTCTAATTAATTTATTTAAAGTATATGAAGCAAAAAAACCATTTAAATGTGCTAATATTAGGCAACTTATCATAATCTGATGAATCTGAATCATTGAAGGAATTAGGCAACTTATCATAATCTGATGAATCTGAATCATTGAAGGAATTTTTAGAAATTGCGAGCAACCCAGCTTCAACTTTACCTAACCTTACATCTTTTCTGGTTATAAGCGGATCTGGATGTTACAAGCGGTTCTGATTATAAAGTAATGCAAGGCATTTTCCATCTATTGTCTTTACTGGTATGGTTTTGCCGTAAATTCCGAAATTCTTTATTTCGCGCTTCAAGGGTTTTTCGGACATCATTTGTGCCAAACAGGAAGTGCTACCTAGAAAAGTCTGTACTGTTAATACAAAATTGTTATCCAATATAAGCGGAATGCATCTGTATTAACTTCATATCCACCAAGTTAAAAACGTTAAATTAATGCGGGCTGCTAAATCTGGTTGGCAAAACAGTCGTCTGGCATTATTACCATTATTAGTATTGTCACTACCAGGCATGGGAATAAGCACCAATAAGACCATGTGTTTTTAGAGTTGCAGTTAAATTTCGGATTTTCTTGCTTCCACCTTTGCCTCATCCTTCCCGCGGATTTTTGCCATTTTTTAATTGAACTTCTGTTCGCTATATGTTAAATACATTCAAAAATCCAGTCCATGCATTGAGAGTTGCTAAGCCATATATAAACAGATCTACATTAACTGGATAACTTTTTACCAATCATTCCAACATTCCAACACATTCCATATGTATGTTTAGAGACTTCTGCAAGGACGCTAAATGTTTTGAAACCCAGCTTGGTACCATGAAATACATGGGAAATCGTAAATTAGTTAAAAATTGTTGGCTTAATTGAAAATATTTGGCTATTATTTTTATTATTTGCAAAAACGTGCGAGTGTGCTTCTGTAATTCGGCCTATAGTATATATTTACTAAGCTCGGCAGTGTTGTTTGTGTTCAATTCTTGAAGCTTAATGCAGCTTATGGCTTTTATGTATGACCGAAGTTTCACCTAAAAAGTGCAACAGACATAACAGTTGGTAGTAGTTGGTTGTCATGTTTGGTATTTTTACACCACAAGGACCTACACTTTTCATAAATGCTAAACTTAGCTTGAACACGATTGAACGACGTTAGTTATAGTCCAAAGATGTCAGTATAGGCTTAAAAACCATATTTGCTAAAACATCTTACTTCTACCACAATTTTTTTGCTACATATAAAAAACGGGTCACAAAGATATCATTTTTATTTAGTACATACCTTATCTGAATGAGAAAAAAAGATATTGATTCAACAAACTTCAATTTGTTTGTTTTTTGGGTCAACCAACGAAACCCACAAAATGCTGCCAAATCTTTGCAAGCCTTGTGCTAAGCATATGTTCACTTTGAATGTTCGCAGCTGATCAGATAAGCACCTTACAGCTCATACAGAAGCTTTTATAAGCTTTGACAAGTGTTGTCAATTAAAAGAAAACAAAAAATTTGTTATTTTCCAAAATTGAAATTCGACTTAAATCCCGCTAGATTGGTAATTTGGGCCACTGTGCACTGCGCTGATTTGCTTGCATTTGAATTTAGTTAATTGTTTTTGGTAATATTTAGATATTTTTGGATGATATATGGAATGTAGAAGTCATGGGCAATGCAAAATCTTACCGTTGGTTTCAAAATATGCGCAATCAATGATTTTCGTCAAACTTCTGCTGCTGACATTCCGACGGGTAGGTGTCGGAAAAATTAAAAGCTATTTTTTCTTCTAGCACCCCATCGGAATTGTATCAGCTGTTTGTGTTTGTCAAGTTAGCGGCACTACGAGATTTCCTACTCTGAGGCACGGAAATTTTAGTTTGTCTGAGTTCCACCGAGCGTAAGAGGCCTGTCGGAATTTTACGATAGCTTTCCGACACCCTTTTTTTTATATGGAGTTGACACCCAGCTAAAGCGATTTAGTTTGTCTGAGTACTAAGCTTAAATGGGAATTCCTTGTGGAATGGCAAACGGAGAAAAGGGACTAAATCTGGCCAAGCTATGCCGATTTTGCATGGCTAGCTCGAAAAATGGAAATGACACCACAACTTGGCTGAACATATTCACCGACACTGACCTGAAACAATTTGGTATTGTGTCCATGATAGAGGAGGTGACTGAAAGTGTGTTGAAACCTGCTGAAGGACTACCGGAAAAGATTTGCCCTTCTTGCCTGCTAACAACAAAAATTGTATTCAACTACAAGCGGCTTTTTGAGAGGAGTTTTCAGTACTTCAGGGAAAAAGAGACCACAAACTTACTGGAAGCATTGAATGAGCACAACAGAAGAGAAGAGATCAAATCAGGCACAGCAAACGAGGAGCCCAAAAGTCTTACTGACGAAACACAATTCGAATGTTGGCAATGCTTGAAAGTCTTCAGGTGCAATTCCCAGCTGGGAATTCACTTACGCTCTCATATTGGCGAGCGACCCTTCCAATGTTGCCACTGCCTGAGCACTTTTAATCAAAAGAGTTCTTTAGCCGCTCACCTAAGTACTCATTCGTGGGAAAGACCCTTTAAGTGTTCCGAGTGCTCAAAGACATATGCCACCAGAAGAAATCTTAAGGATCACATTCGCATTCATGCTGGAGAACGACCTTTTCAATGTTTCGTGTGCTTTAAAACCTTTGTTTAACGATGCCATCTCAAGCTTCACACTCTCACTCATACTGGGGAACGACCCTTCCAGTGTACTCAGTGCTCCAAATCCTTCACCCGTAAATCCCACCTAAAGTATCATACAAATATTCACCCGTTAACGATCTCAAAACGGACAACTCATTCTTTCATTAAGAAAAAAACCGATTGATCGATAATTGGTTAGGGGAAATAGTAAATCGAAGTCTAGGGATGTAGAAATCTTATGAATCCCTCGCCAAAAATCTTATAAAATATCAAAATTAATAAATAAAAAAATTGAAGTTAAGAATCAGTATGGGATCTTTTCCGTCTTTTTTTTCAAATTACCCAAGACCGTCTGTAGACGGGCAACGCTCAATAATTTTTGTCTTCGTTTTGCAATTTTCTAATTCGGGGAAGTCCAAGAATAAAATTCGTTGCGTTTGCAATACATGCCAAAGCTTGCGTCAGCTGCTGCAGTCGTTTGAAGTGGAAAATTTGTGCAGTTCGGACCCAATAATTATTTTGTAAAAAATGCGAATTAAAAAATTTTTTTTAAATATTTTAAAAAGTTCGCCGCTGGAAACAAAATTATTGCCGTGTTGCTGATAGTCTCAAGGACGCAAAACACAAAACCCACACTAAGAAAAAGGTTTTGTTAGCTTTTTTATTGCTTTTATAAGGTATCCCATCTTGAGGCGGTTTTCGTACAATTCGGGAAAAAAAATTATAAGGTAACTTTGAAAATGGAACAACTCAAGACATATTTAAGTCCAAATAATAGATTCAGTAGACATGAACGACGACAAATGCATAAGCTATCAGCTTTTTCCGATGTGGAGATGGAGAAATTTTTTGAATTCGATTGATATTAAAATTGACACGGACGGAGAGAAGAATTGAAGGACGATTTGAAGAATGACGAAGTTTGCGAGGCAGCGTTTCCGGCAATGAGGAAGATCGAGAAGCGATTAAAAGAGCGGTAACAAATTCGGATTCTATGTTGGCTTCAGAGATTTGTGTAACTTCAAGAGGAAGTCCTACTCCGTTGTCGAAATTGTTGTCACCCTCAACTTCGATTGCATTGAAGTGCAGAAACGCGAACGCAAAATGCCTGGTGAGCATTATATTGCTCATGCTGAAGAGAAGCACAATGGCCTAATTTGTAGGATCTGTTTGATGATCAAAAAAAAGTTGTGGCGCCAAAAGAAATAAGTCGTGAATACATTTGCGATATCCTTTACTGAGCCTGACCTCGGAATTCTTAAAAAGCTTGATACGCCATTCAAGTGTTATGAATACTTTCTGAATGATACTATCATTGAGCATTTTGCGTTTCGTGTGTGTGTTTAGCCCCAAGAGAGAGCGCGCTCATTTAGCAGTTATTTGTTGTTGCAAAAGAGAGCAGTGTAAGCTCGTATACTGTCTGTGTGTTGAAGTCGCGAGAGGGCTGAGGTATACACAGTAGATACCAAAGTGCCAGACTCTGCTTTGAGGCCAACTTTTGTGTGTGTGAACACCAAGTAGAATATGAAAGACCTCAAGCTGAGATAGCTTTAAATGCTTTCCCGCTTCAAATGAATCCTTTAAATAATTGTGGAATGCCCAAGAACTAGAAAGAAATCATTACTTTCCATTCTCATTTAATCAAAGTCCACCTAATACCGTTGATTTCATAAAGTAAGAAATCACAAACTGTCAAAAGCAATAACAAAAAAGTGGTTAGTTTACCAACAAGTTGCTGCTGCTGCCTCAATAAAAGCAAACGCTGTTACTTAAACGAACAACTGCAAACAATAAGCAATTGAAAAGCGAATCACAACCAAACGGAATGAATTGTCGAAGCCGCATTGATGAGGTTGTTGTTGTTGTTGTTTTTGTTGGGCTTGTGGTTTGGTTTCCAGCTTGTTATTGTTGTTGTGCTTATAATGAATAGCTCTGATACTGCAACCGAGAAGCCTGTTGCTGACATCGACAGCAGACAGACATGTTCCACACTTCTGCGTTGTCTGCGTTTTGCGTCATGCAAGAAATTGTTAGCATACTTTTCAGCTCGTGACGATTATATGATGAATGGCTTTTGGCGGTTTATCAATCATAAGACTCTATCCTAAATAACCATTAAGCCCGTCTCTATTGTGCCACTCGAACGTTTTTTTGCCTTGCACTCCAACAAGTATCATCTAATCCATTTACTCCGCCTAATGACATTACTTTAGTTATTATTTTCAATGCTGAAATGTTATGCTCCTTTCCAAGGACAATGCCAAAAAAAAAGAAATCCAAGAAAGAGCAAAATGTTCTTTCAACTTGCAGTTGCAGTTCGCTCACCACTCGCCAAGCGCATTTCATGTAATGGACTTTAATGGAATTACTGTTTTATATATACACTTACTTATACTACTCGTTTCATATACAAGCACGAAAAGGGGCGCTCGTATTTAGTTACAAAGTTTACTCGAGCTTGGGCTATTATACGTTTTAGTTTTCGTTTTCTTTTTCGTTTTAAGTGCCAGCCATGTGCGCACTTAACAATACCGGAAGGAGCTGGCACAGCTTCAGCTGACATACAACTCGTACGGGGCAATTTGGCTAAAATGCAACCAAGGCAACTGAAGCAACCGAAGCAACCCACTCAAGTCGAGCTATTGACACTTTGAAGCTCCACTCGAGTGGCATAAATCAATGGGCAGCCAATGGCGAGCACGTAAAATATTTCACAACTCTCCTTGAGGTCAGTACGTGCCACTTGCCCATGCTTAATCTTCGTAGGGGTTTTTCTGTCTTTTTTTTTTTTGTGTTTCTTGCATTTTACAATTTTTGGCACTTTTCTAAAGCTTTGCATGCCAAAGCAAACACACTCACACCGCTGACACGCATACCACCACACACCCACACACACGAACACACATGGGCACCTGCCAGAGACATTAAAAAGCACTGACACCAGTTATGGTAGCCAGGTTTGAAAGTTTGCTTTCTAGGAACAATTTGAAAATTACAGTAGTTGCTGCATCTAATCTAATTTTTTTCCAACATTGCTCTTCATTTATTTCTATATCGAGAGAAATCTATTCCCAAAATTATTGGTTTTAATCGAGGCATAGCGAGCTTAACACTTTTCTAGGGTAACAGAAGTTCACACAAGCAATCTTGTCCATTATCGAAACGCGAATAAAAATTGTTCATTCCTCTCTTTCATCCACTGTCAAGATCACAGGGCAATATGTCAAGTTAACTCTGTTATGATAACGGCGTGCCAGAAACATTATTCTCTTACACTTACACTCTCCGAAATTTAATTCAATTTTGTTCAGAATAATATGTTTAAAACATGTGAAATCATTTTTGTTTTTTGTTTAACTATTAAATTTATTTCGTGAACATGATACATGAAAAGAGAACAATATAGGGAAATCAACAAATCATCTATTAATAATGAATCAAGCCTCAAGACATTTATGAGCTCAAAAATTCTTAACTGCATCTAGCTAATTATGATTTGGTACTCTGAACCAGTGAGCCATTCCTCAAAAGAAAATTTGTTCAAAGCTCCTCAGTCAAGGATTCATACTCATTGGTTTCAGTCCAAGGATCCAAGTCAGATTTTGAAACCAAGCAAGTTCATGGTATAAAGTCTCAATTACAGTATTGAACGAAATTATGAATATTGGGAGAAGATCCAATAGTTTTATAAATTCTCATTTTAATATGATAGAAAAATTCCTGAACACCTTACGTAATAAACTCAATTTGAGTTAAAGCATTCTCAAAAAAAGAACTTGAAGTGAGAGCTTGGAAACCTTCTTAAAATGTTTTTAAAAAAGTTTTCGATTACCGTCCAATAATTATAGTAAGGCAAGCCAACCACACACGAACTTGGTTGGTACGACAAGATGTTCGTGACAGATATTTGGTGTTCCAAAGAATAGAAATCTTTATATTTTGCGAGTGTTCAAAAATATTTACAGAGTGAACGTAAGCCCAAATGAGCTTAGAATTTTTGCTGGAATTTATTGAATGCCCCAAAAATGAAGTAATGGTGATCTTAGCTAATTTGTATCGCAATTTATTCCACGATTGTTTTAGATTCCGTTACAATATTTACATGTTTACTCGTTGAGATTTTTTAGCAAATGATGTTCGTGAAAAATGTTCGTCAAAATATTGTTATAAGACCAAACTGCTAAAAATCGGTTTGGATAGTCTTAAGTTTAGAAAAAGAGCTAACAACTTTGTTCGAGCCTTTAGACATCTTTTAGACATCTTTTTGTTGATACAGGAGAGTTTTTGAAAACATCAGTTAATCAGTCGGTCGTTAACCGCCCCCTGATTTCCCGGGCCTTGATCGAGTTTCTTACATTTTCTCAAAAGAGGTGGTCCGATTGTGTTTCAGGTTCTGCTGGTAATACATCTAAAAGGTTCGGATCATGGTCATGGAACCGAACCGGCAGTGGATGGCATGTCTTGTCTGTACTGTGCTGTTTTAAAGGCCTTCCGGTCCTATCATCAATCGATTTATATCAAAGTCCGGCACGTCCGTATCTTTTGTGTATTCTATACCAGAGATCCCCAGCAATAGCCCAGGGAGCACGAACGTACTTGCCGAATGCTTGCCAAAGTCACACTTCATTGTGTGTTAGAGAGAGAAACAGTCACTTTTTTTCGCTCTCGGCTTGGGGAACCCTGTTCTATACTGCTCAGCGACAGCGACTTTGATACACAGACAGTTTACAAAGCTTATTCTGCTCTCTTTGCAACAACAAAATAGTGGTATATATGTAACAGGGAGAAGGAAGCATTTCCGAACCTATAAAGTATATATAATATATTCGTAATCAGCATCAACAGCCGAGTCGATTTAGTCATGTCCGTCTGTCTGTCTGTATGAACGCGTCGATCTCAGAGACTGCAATTTATGGAGCCACAAGTTTTGGCATGTATGTAGGTGTATACTGTACCCACATCGAGTTTGTTTCAGATTTCGAAAATTCCTTCTCCTCTATCTTTTAACAGCGAACAACTGTCTTTTCTCTGTATAAACGCGTTGATCTCACAGACTATAAGAAGTAGACCCACAAATTTTTGCATGTATGTAGGTGTACGCCGTACCCAGATCAAGTTTGCTCCTAACCGCGAAAAACTGTCAGAGCTACAATTTTTAAGTTTCAACCTAGTGACTTAAGGGGGGACATCTAAGTAGCTCAAAAATAAAAAAAGTGGACTTTCAGAATTTTTTTTGGCCAAATGGAAGGGCCAATCGAAAATTTGTAAATGAGGTATTATAGTGTGATACATTTACTCGAAATTGTTTTCGGGTTTTTTGTATCAAAAACAAAATGGCGGTCGTGTATCATTTCTCCGTTGACCCTATTTTTCAGCTGGCCGGACACATAACTCAAGCAAATCTTAACCGATCGATCTGAAATTTTAAGAGTAAATCTGAAATACCTATGGCTATCGATCCACGTAGGATTTTTTCGATATTCGGCTTACTTTTTTTTTTTAAATTTTTAAAGAATTTTTTTTTTTTTTTAAACGCATTTTATTTTTCATTTCGCCAAAAATCAAAATATCGAAGAAGTCGTGAAGACTGTTCAAAACTAGAACATGATATTCAACTCGGCCCACAAAAAGTCTAAGTCTGATATTTATTTAACTCAGCCTATGCTATAAATATGTCACTTATTAATGTTAATAGCGACACTGACGAAGATCGCTCGCAACCACTTGAAAGGGTCGACTAGCTAGTAAAAATTTAAAATTAGAAGCGTGCTCACCTACAAATGTATTTCTTTACATTTTTTGGTCCTTCGAGCCGGATCTACTTGAAGGATTGATAGGTCCGTGCTGTGTAAAGCGTTTTCCGTGGCTTTGGACAACAAATTCTGTGGGTTTTAGCTAAAATCTGTTAATTAATATAACAGGATCTAATTAAAAACAATAATCAAACGCGAAACAAACATAGTTTTATACATTTTATGGTCCTTCGAGCCGGATGTTCGATTTTCGTGAAAATTGTTTTCGGGGGCCAAAAATGAGACAGCCACTTATGCAAATATATGTCATTTTATTCGACGTTTGGATCGCAAACTATTCAGGTTATATGTACAGTTGTGGGCAAAAGCTGATGGCTAGATATTTGTAAGTTTTTGATCCTTTTCTTGCCGGGCATAGAAAGGTCATTAATAAGCTGCAGTTTACAGCGAAATCTTCTCATAATAGAAGCAGAAGATCTTTGAAACGGCTCACTTTAGTTGTTTTCATTCTGTGCCTCTTAACATGGCCTCTTTCCTGCCAATCCCTTCCTTTGATATCCTTTTCGAACAAATGCCCAACACCGCGGGGGCACAAACTTGGCTATTTTATTCATACTTTTCAAAAGTCTTGCAACACTGTGATTGCGTGTATGCGTATCTGTGTAATATGCATGTAACTGCTGTCAACGCGAAAAGCAAAGCCCTTTCGCTGCCCCATAGCCCGGGCGCAGGGCTGTTTAAAATGCAACAGCAGGAAATATGCCTGATGTGTGGTTGGCCAAGGAAAGGTGCGGGGCGGACGAGTGCGCTATGTTTGTTCGCTGTTCGCCACGAAAATTGCATGCGTGCTGCAGTTTTTTGCTTTTTTCTTCTGTTTTTTTTTCCGTGTGTATTTTTGCACACATTGGCAACATTATAAATGCAACAGCAAACGGCAGCCGCAAACTATGCAAATCAGACAAATGCATCCGCCCCCCAACTCGCCCTCAACTTGCTCTTTGTTTTGCCAAGAAGGAGCAGCAGGAGCAGCACCAGAAGAAGGAGCAGGAGCATATGCCTGTTGGAAGTTTTACAATATGCGATATATGTATGTACATATGTATGTAAGGTTGGGGGCTTGCCTTTCAACAATTCGCCTTGGAAGTTTTGTGCCTTGTGCCCAGATGGGGCCAAAAATGTCTATTATCTATAGAAAATGCCCGCAGGTACTTTTCCACTGTTTTTGGCCATATTTCAATGTGGTAAAAGGCGCGCTCTGCTGATAGCATTGTGGTAAATTTTGATAATTCAGACAAGCACAAGCACACACACACACACACACTTCGGCACTTGGGCAACTTTGAAGTGGTATTAATTCGTTGAATGGGCATACACACGCACACACATCTGCACACTCACACGAAGAACGTACTCCAGGATACTCGTTGGCTTCCGTTTGGCACCATTGTTTTGTTGTTTTCTTTTTGGCGCACAATGGTGCCATTTAAATTAGTTAGCTTTTCGGGCTCAGTGTGTGTATGTCAGTGTGTGTGTGTGTGGCCTGACACAATTCCCAATGCTGGTCGCCGCCTTTCCATCCGTTGTCCCTCCCGCTTCGACCACAACTGCGATCCAAACTACTGTTATTGCCGCATCAACACACTCAACGCGAGGCACTCAAGACAGCGTGACTGTATTTTCTGGTGGTGTTGTTGTTGTTGCTGGTCTGGTTACCATTGTTGTTGTAACTATTCTGATTTAACAGCTACCAAAATTTGTTTTACCTTGTAACCAAACTAGCGAACGAGGGTATGTAGGACTTATGGTTTATTGATGGGGTCAATCCGGCACGCAGATGCAGTTAAGTCTACCAAGGCAATTTTTACCTAGGCTTTTAATATTAAAGCTAAAAATTACTTGAGGTCTTTTATTATGGCTTAAATAGCCAATCAAGAACCCTTGGTCCAGCCCAATATGACCGGTGGCTGGCGGATCTAAACTCGCACACATGTCCAGTTAACTCGACGACATAGCTACAGGCACACATGTCCGATCCACTACATCGAAAACATCAGCCATTGACATATGGGTACACATGTCCAACCAACTCGGCGACATTCATCTATAATCTTCAGGTCTATACATCAACTAAATGTTTGATGTTAAATGTTAAAGAAATTTCGCTCAAACATTTCATCAACATATAAATCCAACATCCAGTCAAGCGACCACGTCAAGCAAACTCTTGAGCCACCGTACTCTTAGTACCACACACCAAATATCATGGATTTATAAGCCAGCATTCAGCGTCAACTGCCCTGATAACTTATCTTACATCTCTAACTCACACACACTCACTTGTCTCTCCGTCTTTGTGTTATACTCTTTCTAGCCGGCAACACTTCGTCTCCAATTTATCGATTTTAAACCTAATTAGAAAAAAAATTTCCAAAAGGTACAAATCATTTATCTATGTACAATACAGTGGAAGATGTGAAACTCCCGAAGAACTTGTGAGGTGGTTTTTAGGGAGCCAAGCTGTTGGGTCGCAGATAACCAAGAGCCTTCTTTTAGAGGTTAGCTACGAATTAGTGGGATTTCCCTACAAATAAGCACTCCAAGCCAGCGGGTGTCAAGCCGCAGAGCACCGACAACATGCTTGTGTAGCCGCCTGCTATACGTAAGTAGCCTCACACACACCCAATTCCTACACAAAACTTTCCCCTTTCCCAACCCCACACATTTCACCCAGGGCCGGACTAAGGTGTCAATCGGACCGTACCGAGAGTCTGCCTAGCTGGAGGCCCGGGTAACAAATAATGATAGCCTTGCCACTGGTGGTCGACCTTTGATTATATGCTTTGTTAACCCTAAGAAAAAGATCTTCAAGCATGAGGAAATGTTAAATGGGTTACATTTATACATAACCGCTGTCGCGAAACAGTTTGGTTAGAGGCAGATGGACCGAAACCGTTCAGGAAACGTTACAAATACAGGGGAACCACCCCTCTTTTAAAGCAAAGCCTCAAAGCATTCCCAATTCGTCTTTGAAACTAAGTCTTAGTATTATATCAAAATCCAAAGTAAATAAATTAACCAGAGATTCAGCTTTAAAATAATTCGCATTCTTCGTAACACACTTTTAAGAGCTTGCATTGTAAGTCTATTCTCTCAATCCAAGAAATTTTTTACCTGAACTAAGTACGATATTTTTTTTATATTTGTAGGCTAACTGTAAGTAGGAAATTTTCTTGATTGAAGAACGTTCGTTCTCGTTTGAGTAATTTTAACAATCGTTTTTCTGTTTTAAAACGTTTCGTAATTATATCCAAGAAGAAAACATACTTAGAATTTCAAGTACTAAACGGTATATAAACAGCTTTTCATATTATATACTCCATACACTTTTCTTTCGCGTTTTTACCTATTTCGCAGTGAAATTTTTTTTCTTAGTGCGCACCTGCATAACTAAACGAAGCTCTATGCCAAGTCTTAGAACTTTAAGATAAGTAGTTTTGGCTGTGGGTTAGTAATTTGTCAGTCTGTCAGTCAGATATGGGCATTTCCGCGGGTCGCGAACGAACGTTCATACGCTTTTGAAAAAAAGACAGAAAACAAAAACTATCCCCACTTTTCTTTTTGCGATTTGATAGCATTTTGTTAGCTCTGTGTTTTGTGCAAAAGACGGGGTTTATCGAGTTTTATATTTCATAATAATAGCAATAAACATGAGGTCGCGAACGTACGCGGAATAGAAGTCGACTTTGGCTTAATCAAGTGAAATGCAAAATTCTGCGAAATGGAACGGAATATTCTAAAGCTATTAATTTATTATAAAAGAGGATTAATGTGGCTTTCTATCGAGTGTTTACACAGAAAAATATCTCGATTGGTTTTTTTAAAATTGAATTAATTACCGGTCGCGAACGTACGGGTTAGAAAAAGCAAGATTTAAATTAACCGTTAATCGAACTTTTTTGGTCTCTATGCATTTTTTTCTTCTTAATTGATTGCAATGAAGAGATTTTGTAAACAAAGCATAAGTTTTGCATGTTAAATAATTAAATATAAAATTGTCATTAAATTTTATTTTTCGGTCCGGGCTTACCATTCGGCGGAAATGCCCATATATAAGTATGGATTGAGTCTTCTTCCTGTTACACATTTTTGCACCTTTGGTATAGAGTATAAAAACGAAATTTTACCGAATACAATGATTTGCATCTTAGGAAAATCATAATTGAATCTACCCATTCTTCCAGTAAACTTTAATGCGAAATATTGTTATATTGTGTACTTGATTTGTTTACTGCATTTTTGAAATGAATTTCACATACAAGTAGTATCAATAGTGTAATTTTTGATTATATGCTTTGTTGTTGATTTTAAAACTGCGGCTTTCAGTAAAATTGTATCATTAAAATAGTACCTAACACGTAACAGTAGTAAATATATTTTGTGGTTATTTCTTGGTTAACTGGATAATCAGTAAAAGTTACGATTAAAATAAATATGAGGCTATGTGCAGAAAAAATATTGGTCTATGCTTCATGGGCCCCAAATTTAAGTAAGAACATTTTATATTAAATTATTAATAATTCGATATTTCTCAGAATTAATTTTAGTGTTAATGGTATTTCTACTGATACTGTGTTTACTGAACAAAATGGTCAATTTAATCATTTTTATTGGTTGGAGCATTTTCAGCCGTCATTTCTGTTTGAAATCTACTGTGCTTTAACTTTAAATGACGGTAAGTTCTAAGTACCCACACTTATGGATTCCAGCATTCCTTTATTTGTTTTAATTTAGGGTACTAGCTAAGTCGACTACATATAATTTCATGATAATATCAATCTTATGTTAGAAATTTTTGCATATAAGTATGCAAGTTTGGCGCACATCAAAACTTTTGGCCATTGTTGCGGTTTCGCCCTACTGTTTTGCATTTAATAACATTTAATATTTGGCTACGGTTAGCGGTTACTCATTGTACACCCTAAGAGTGGGCGTGGTTGTGGGGAAAACCTTTCAATTCTTGTGTTATAAATATAAATGAAGTGCAGCTTGGTTAGCTTTTGTGTTGCACTTGCCGCATTGTTTGCAATGACTTTGATTTTTGGGAAAGTTGGTTGATCAGGTTATTGTAAAGTGGATTAAGGTGCATTGTGAGTTTTATTATCACGATAATAAATTTGAAAGACAAGACAAACTTTCAAATTGGCAACGCTATTGATACAGCAACTTGGGGGTAGTTGTCCAAAAATCCACTCAACTCACAACCCCTTTTATGGTTCAGTAAGGCTGCCCAACCCTATTACTGCCTTTACCCTTAACAGGGCCCTAACTTTAACACGCTTTTCCAGCTGCTTGTCCGAAGGCGACTTAAAAGTCTTCATCTCACACTTCTTTCCACACTTAATTGCAATTAAAATGCCACCTGGCTGGCCCAAGCACTTTCTACCCTTTATCCTGCAGAAACTGAAAGCCAAAAAAAAAGGACAAACAATCCACCGGCGGAAAAATGTTACGTAAAATTAATGTTGCGTAAGGTATTTCCAAATCATTGATTAGGCAACATCCGGCAGGAACATGGCCAATTCCAAAAATGTACAACACGGCGTATGAGTGTTGCCTGTATACATTTTTTTTTTACCAACCAGTGAAAATGGAAATCTGGCAACAATTGCACGGTCCTGTGTGTGCGTGTGTGCAGTCGTGTGTAATTTTGTGTAAATTATATGGCCAAAAGATGCAAAATTAGCCAAATAATAGCTGTCTAATGTGCTGGAAAGCTGGCAAAGGCAAAGTTAATGGCGAAATCCTTTAGCTGAATGAAAACATTAAACGGGGAATAAGGAAATCGGTGCGCCAATCATACATTATTTGGTTGAATTGGCGTACAGAAAGTGAATTTAAGGAAGAAACAATTGCAAGTGACATTTTAATTTCAACAGTCGGTCAACTTGACCAGCTATTGGCATTTCCAAAGAATTATTTTAAGCTTAAATCTCATTGAATGTTCTTTCAAATGGAAACCAAAAATGGAAAATGGAAAATTTGAAGCAATGTGGGTTAACACAAACGACAAACGACTTTTGGTGTTAGTTTTTTTTTTGGGGTTACAGTTGAAGCTGGACTCTTGTTGGCGTGGGGACAGCATGGCGACTTTTATGCAAAAGAAGTCGCGACGGTGGCAACTGCGGTGACGGCAACGACATGGAAACTTTTTTTCCCCTCCTATTATTCGCAATGCGTTTGGCCAACGTGGGAGTTTGGTCAAATAAAAAATTGTTGCCAACAAAAAGAGGAAAGTCATGCAGAAAAACTGCCTCACACAAAGCAAAATTGTAGGAGAACGCAAAAAAAAAAAAAAAACCAAACACCAACCACCTCCCCATCCCCATCCCGCAACGAGAGCGAAAAAGCCAAACTGACTTCAAGTGGCATTTTGACATTTTGTTGAATTTCAACTTGGCCATCGTTGGGGTCAAGGGATAAGGGGTTTTGCTAAGGGTCAGAGAGGGCTGGCAGGTGGCCATGCAAACTAAACGCACAGAGAAAGACGCATTTGGGGTTAAATTAGAAAAAAACAATTGCCAGGATGTAACTTTGTGGTTTGCAGCTTAAGCCACATTTAAAGTTGGTCTGGAAAGCATTAATTTTAAGGGTGCCAAAAAACAGTAAGTTGATGCTGGCTGTAATTTTGCTTAAACTTCATTCAAATTCAAACTAGACGTTGAAATTTCAAAAATAAAATACGGTATTGAGCTTTTTGGTAAAACTTTGGGCTAAAAGCATGTGGCGCAAAGCTCAAGCAATTTGTGCTTTAAGCTTTTTTCAGAGAACTTTAAAATAATATCCTATGAGGGATATTTAAGGACTTTTTGAACCGTGATATTTTTATTTTGAACTCGTCTTAGTATTTTAGGTTTTACACTGAGAGAATATCAAGAATTTTCAGTTTCAATATAATAATTCAATTCTAGATTCAGGAGCGTTTTTAAAAATCTTAAAATTCTTGATTTCAAGAACGTTTTGGTTATGTTAAGCACGATTCGGGAATATTTGAAGATCTTTTAGAGCTCATAATAAGCACACTTTGAGGAAAAGTAGAGATTTTCACTTTAGAACCAAAAGCATTCGTTCTCAAAAGTACGGTAAGAGTGTTGTTTAAAGACACGACCGACCTCATCGAGCGACGCTTAGAGTTGGTCTAAGCTGATTGAATTTAATATTTTTCTTACTTACTTTTCTGGGACTTGAACTCGGGACCCCCAGGACAGAACTAATAAACGACGCACTATGGTCCCAAATCCCAAAAAGCTGGCCAAATGTCGAAAAACACAATATATGTTTTTATTAACTTTAAATGGCTGGAATTGTTGCAGTGGTACATCTAGTTTGTATTCTGACCGTTTATAAGGAGAAAGTGTCCCCACCTGGCTCAGGTATGAACTGCATTCGTGAGCATCAAGCGTACCTCATAATTTACTCGTCATGCGTCGAAAATAACACAACGTTCAAAAGCGTACAGAATAGTGAAAACTTAACCGATTTGCATTCTGCAAAATGGATTCTATTCTTGAAATTAAGTACAATATGAACGTATTGCTCAAAGTTTTTATTAACAATGCATGAAATAGGGAATCGTTAATAAAGGTAGAAGTTTTTTTTTGGTCACATTCTGAAAAGTCGTATTAGAAAAAGCAATAAGTCAAAACTCCCATCAGATCCCACTCTCAAATGAAATAGTAGTTATTGTTTAGACAATTTTTCAGAACAAAGCCGAAAATTAGCTGCAGATAGCTGCAGATTCAGACCCGATGATGATTTTTGTGCGACAATTGTCGCGACGTTACAAAAATACACTGCTCGACAACACTCTCCCCCAATTCACCAAACCAACTTTTTTTAAAGTACTTTGGCCCGAAGAGCACGAATATTGACATGAAAAAAAATCTGTCGAACGGTTATCGAGATATTATCGATAAATGGGTTTTTCGATGTTTCAGCCAAATCAAGTACGTTTCCGAAGAAATTGTCCGCCATTTTGGTTTTCTAAGTTGTGACTTCGGATTCGTGATCTGCAACCCCGAAAACCCCCGAGTACAAACTTTCAGCCAAATCAAATGCGTTTTTGAGAAACTGTCCGCCATATTGTATCCGCCATTTTGTTTTTCTAATTTTTGACGTCGGATTCGTGATCAGCGATCCCGATATCCCCCGAGTACAAACTTAAACCCATTTTGAAAACGTTTTTCGACTTTTGGCCGAGTTTTTGGGATTTGGGACCACTGTGCGATGGCGCCTTAGCTCACTCGGATATTTGGCACAAGCGGAACCTCTCGTCCAAATCAAACTTAAGAATATACGCTGTTTGTATTGGTACGCATTAAACAACGACAAACTGTGGCTAACGCTATTCTCTCTTAGTTTGTTTCCCCTCTATCGTCAAAGTGAGAACGAATTTATCTCGATTTCAAGAGCAAAATTCCTGAAATTTTTTTTTTGAATTTCTAACAGTTTGTCTCGAATTAAAGAACGAACTGATCTTAAATTAAAAATGTTTTTTTTTAATTCAAAAATTGTATTTCTATGATAATCAAACCATGAATATTAAACTGGCTCAAGGTCTCGTTATGCTTGCGCAAAAAGGAGGAACTCAACACACCACAAGTGAAGCTAGTTGGTCGGACAGCTGTTTCAATGGTACCTCTACCATATCCTCAGCGAACTTCGCTTGCTAGTACTGGCTACAACATGCCCAACTTTATGCCAGAGCTACCATTATCGTTGGCGAATTCCTAAAAGACTTGAGAGCAAAAAACCGGCACACATGAGAACAGCGTTGGTTGCCAAGCATAACGAGACCTGATGTCAGCGTAATATTAATGGTTTGATTTTTGAATTGTAAAAGTAGAAACTTTCAAAAGCGAATCTTCTTCTTCTAGTTCCAATCCCGTGTGGAACATAGGGCATCAACCACTCCTCTCTTCCAACGAACTCTGTTGTTGGCCGTAGCTTTAAGTTTTCTCCAGGTCTTCCCGATGCTTTCCGCTTCTCTACCGACAGTCCTCCTCCAAGTTTCTTTGGGTCTGCCTGGTGTCCGGCCGAATTCATCCAGTGGGTTCCACTCCATTGCCTTCCTGGAGATATTGCTCACACTTTTACGCAATGTATGCCCTATCCAGCTCTATTTCATTCTGCGTATTATGGTGTCAACACTATCCATATTTGCGCGTTTTAGTAGCTCGGAGTTACGTATTCTGTCAGGCCAGAAAATACAAATTAAATTAAATTGAATTTTAGACACTATGGTAGTTGTAATTTCCAAGTGGAGGAACCGTATAGGAGCACTGGCATTACGTTAGACTTGAAAAGCCTTATTTTGTGCCAGTGTGGATACGACGAGCATCGCCAAACGGCAGTCCCAAAAGCACCATTAGCTTTCTGAGGGCGCGACTCCACATCGAGCTCCGTACCGCCATTCACAGCAACTACGCTGCCCAGGTAATTGAATTGTTGGACTTGCTCAATGGGCTGATTATCCAAAACCAGCGATTGGGATTGTCCGGAACGAAGGCTAAGCGATTTAGTTTTGGAGGTTTGTTTTTTATACGAGAGATTATTTTTTTAAATCTTATTTTCATTTCATTAGCGAATCCTTCTCAAATACTTTAAAGAAGTTTTGAGCTGAGCTGGCTTGAATCCAATTAATAATTATAATTATTTTGTAATCAGTGTAATCTATACTGCAGTGCTCATATATGTTAATATTGACGAATTGCAATTTGTATCTACTCGTAATCGTTTAAAATCAGTCCTTTTTTATGTGATAATATTATTACTCTTACCTTCTTACGATTATCACTTTTGTTTTGGTCAAGCGCGTGCTGCAATTGCAGGGTCACCAAAACAAATTGCTTTTGAGTGCTGGCACGTACCACAGATATGTGTGTGGGTGGATGTGATGTGGTCACAACACACCAAATTGATTATCACCTAGGATACGTACACTTGTTGTCCACACATTGGCGAGTGTGGAAAGCCCATTGAAAGGGAAATTACTTGTTCCGGTTTAACATTGTCAGTTCAGTTGTCGTTTGTTCTTCTCGGTGTGCAGTCAAAAGTAAAAGTCGAAAGTAAAAGTGAAAAGGCATATGAGTGCACTTTATAAGAATGTTTGACAATTATTTAAAAACTTTTAAATATTTATGGATGTTATGGTTGTTGTTGATGCTGTTATGCGAATTACATTGGCAGGTGGCAGCACAAACCAGTCAGAATATTAATGTGTGTAAGTGTGTTAATCGATTTATGTGGGTCATATTGGGAATAGAATATAGTACACTAAGCGAAAAATGTATACTAAATTATATTATTGAAATAGAAATGTGTTTCAGGATATTTTAAAATTCAAACTACATGTTTTATTTAAATTTAATTATTATTATTAGAATTGTAAATTGTGTCCATAGCATATTTTTTAAATTATTAATTTAAGTGCGTGCAACTTTAAGTTTCTTCTTATTTTATGATTTGTTAAGCTTTTGCCGAATATTCTTATAATCAAACGCTCTTAAACTAGGAGCGTAAAGCAGTTTTTTATTTCAAACTTAATTTGAATGACTTTATTCGTACTATATTGTATATGACGTGGCAGAAAAAGGTTGGTGGATAGTTTGTGCTCTAGGTGCACAAGTGTTGTTGTTGTTGTAATTTTCAATATTATTCACAACTAAGGCCTCTACGTACTTGCATAGTAACGAGAAGTTTCCTACTAAAATTAAGGGAAGAAAACGCTGAATTAACAATTTCTTCTCACTTTATATTTTGCAACTTATTTGTGGAGTATATGTAAAGGGTCATTTTATCCCAGCATTTAGATTAGATTACATAAAATTGCCTCTCAAAAAATAATCTAAAGGTGAATTATCCCACGATCAAGGCGGCCAATTGACAGGCCCCAATCATGAAATAAAAGTTTCAGCGAACTCGCCTCTCGATTGGGCCATTGTTTCGCGTGCTGTATGTCATGTGGCACCGTCTAGTAGAAACCACTTGTCAACCAAATACAGCTCTTCCACATTGGCCAAAAAAGTTTGTAATCATTGCATGGCTGCGCTCTCCATTCACAGTAACGTTTCTGCCTTCGTTATCTTTAAAAAAACTACGCTCCAATGATGCCACCGGCCCAAGATCCACACCTTACCTTGCTTTTTCCGGTATGCATTGGGAATTCTTGCAATGCTTCTGACTGCTTTTGACACAAAATACGGCGATTTTGTTTTTTCACATATCCATTCAACCAGAAATAAGCCTCGTCGCTAGGGAAAGTTTTTATGTTTTCACATTTCTCACTGAGCACGAATTTTGACAAAATTATAAAATTATAAATTTAAGTTATAGACCAATCTTAACATGATTGACAGTAACATGTGAAACGAAAACTGCTAAACTGTCACAAACAGTTCCAAAAAGAAAGATGCTAAAAAGACAGAAGACTACTGATGAACAAAAGTCAGTATAGCAAAAACGAAATCTACATTGGCCTGAAATAAATTCCTAGACCGCGCAAATTGACCTCAAATACTAAGTACATTTAGGGATTCCGTGTTTTTCAACAGGACTGAACAAATTTTTTATTTATCCTACTTAGAAATGGCACTACAAAGAAAATATTGGTGGCCAATCGTGGTCAGCCTTATTTCCTGTACAAAAGTCAGGACTTTCCTGGGTTTAAGGTTACTGATATTGTACTCCTTCAATTACCATAGTAATATTTTTCATTTATCGTTTTAATCGATAATTATCGACAATCGCCCATATCGACAGAAAAATTATTATATCAATCCGATATTTTTTATCGTCCAACAAAAATATCGATATATCAATATATCGATAATATATCGACAACCATAATCCATTTAGATAAACTGTTACCTCTATAAGAAATTTTTTTTTTAAGTTGAGAAATTTGTTAAAATTTCATTTTTCTAAGACGTTTCATCTCCAATCACTACACTTTTCCCATCTTTCTGACAATTTTTGGATACCATCTCTAAAAAAAAACGTTGCGTTTTGTTATGTAATCCACGAATCGATTCAATATTGAAAGTGCTGAACCTCAAGGTCATCCGTCTTTGACGAATATAAATACATAGTAGAAAGAAGAGAAAATGTAATGCCTGTGCTGCCGAGCGTTGCAAACCAATCAATTGAGTTCGGTAGAGTTGCCCTATGTTGAATGAGCAGCTCATAGAAATCCACGCTTAGTTGTAAATGTAAAATTGGCTATTCAGCCCCAAAGGGCCAAGCTTCTCTCAATCTCCGAAACCGAACGGCTAAGTTTGAGACGCTTTACTTTAGTGGTTGCGCCAATAGCTGGTGAAGGAGACCGGATGTGTAAGCGCTACGAATGTTCCGAGGCGGGATCGAACCCACGACCTCCTACACAGCAGGCCTAGTGTGCTGGCCACACCGGCAGGACCTTGCCACCGTAAGTAAGTCTTTGGGGTCAATTTTGCGCTTGAAAAGCAAAGTAAACTTTCCCGCAAATTGTGTGTTTTGTCTTCACAAAAGTTAACGTATTCGAAGCACACAAAGACAGTGTTGGTTACACTTCAGCGACTTCAATTAAATTGGTTCTTAAATTCTAATTGATATTGCTTTTGAAACTTTTTTGTTCAGGTTAATTAAGAAGTTTACTTTTCAAAGTGGAAAACGCTACTCAGTTCTTACGATATTCCGCTGCATTTTTTATATAAATTTAATCTTGTTATAGTCTCCTATTGAGTTCTTTGCTTATTGATTTTCCTTTATTAACGTCCTTTTCTCAACAAATTTTACTTTTACCATTAAGATTTAAGAAACTTTAGGAACATATTTTTTTCAGAGTGTAGCTTAAGTAAACTAATTAAAGAAAATTTGTTGTGTCGTTTGATTGACCAGGGGGGATAAGTCATGATGTCACAAGTTGACTCAATGTACATTTCAAACTACTTTCTAAGCTAAACCACCCCAATTCAATTATTTTTATTTTTTTTATTAGTATTTATCAACGAAGTGGATAACGAACCAGCTGCCAAAGCTGTCGATGTGGTGATAACCTATTTGAAGAAAAATCCCAATTATGGACTTTCAGTGCAAGTGGAATCGATTGAGGCAAACAAAACAGATGCCAAAGTATTGCTAGAAACAAGTTAGTATATTATTTTTGGATTTTCAAATATTTGATTTATGATTGAATACACTTTTTTTAGTTTGCAACAAGTATGCCGCTAGCATTGAGAAGAAACAAACTCCACATCTCATATTTGATACCACCAAATATGGTGTGGCTGCGGAAACGGTTAAGAGTTTTACTCAGGCCTTGGGTTTACCCACCATAAGTGCCTCCTATGGTCAGGAGGGTGATCTAAGACAATGGCGCGATTTGGATGAATCTAAGCAAAAGTATTTGCTACAAGTAATGCCGCCAGCTGATATTATACCCGAGGTGGTGAGGAGTATAGTAAGACGTCTGAATATCACCAATGGTAAATAAACTGACAGTAAATTGGAATTAAGTAAAATTTGTATTTACCTACCCAGCGGCCATTTTGTATGACGATACCTTTGTCATGGATCACAAGTACAAATCTTTGTTGCAAAATATTCAAACTCGTCATGTGATCACAGCCATTGCTCGGGATGGCAAACGGGAACGTGAAGAGCAAATTGAAAAACTACGCAATTTGGATATAAATAATTTCTTCATTTTGGGTAATCTTCAGTCCATTCGCTTGGTTTTGGAGTCGGTGAAACCGGCGTATTTTGAGCGTAACTTTGCCTGGCATGCCATTACACAGAGTGAGGGTGAGATCACCAGCCAAAGGGATAATGCCACAATTATGTTCTTAAAACCCATGGCCTATACACAATATCGTGATCGATTGGGTTTGCTGCGTACAACTTTCAATTTGAATGAGGAACCGCAATTGGCTTCGGCTTTTTATTTTGATTTAGCTTTGCGCAGCTTTTTGGCCATCAAGTGAGTGGTATTAGAATAGAATATAAAGAAATTAATGTTTTCTATTATCCCTTTTAATAGAGAAATGCTACAATCTGGTGCCTGGCCCAAGGATATGGAATATCTCAATTGTGATGATTTTCAAGGTGGTAATACACCCGAACGTTCTATGGATCTCAGGCAATATTTTACTCAGGTGTGTGTTAATTGTCCAGCTGTTTACAATTATATACTAATTGTTTAACCAACACAATAGATTTCCGAACCCACCTCCTATGGCACCTTTGAACTGGTCACGCAACCGCGACAACCCTTCAATGGTTTCAGCTATATGCAATTCGAAATGGACATCAATGTACTTCAGATACGTGGCGGTAGTTCGGTGAATAGTAAATCAATTGGTAGCTGGACAGCTGGCCTGGATTCACCCTTGGTCGTTAAGGATGAGGAACAAATGAAAAATCTAACAGCCGATACGGTATATCGTATCTATACGGTTGTGGTATGTAAACCCTTAAATGGTTTTAAGTTTTATTTACTCTCACAGTTCCACAGCAAGCTCCCTTTATAATGCGCGATGAGACAGCCCCCAAGGGCTACAAGGGCTACTGCATTGATTTAATCAACGAAATTGCTGCCATTGTACACTTTGACTATACGATTCAGGAGGTAGAAGATGGCAAATTCGGTAATATGGATGAAAAAGGCGAATGGAATGGCATTGTCAAGAAGTTGATAGACAAACAGGCTGACATTGGTCTGGGCAGTATGTCTGTTATGGCCGAGCGTGAGATTGTGATAGATTTTACTGTGCCCTACTACGATCTTGTTGGCATTACCATCATGATGCTGCGACCCAGTTCGCCCAGTTCTCTATTCAAATTTCTCACAGTGCTGGAGACAAATGTGTGGCTATGCATATTGGCTGCATATTTCTTTACCAGTTTTCTCATGTGGGTCTTTGATCGCTGGAGTCCGTATAGTTATCAAAATAATCGTGAAAAGTACAAGGATGATGAGGAGAAACGTGAATTCAATCTGAAGGAGTGTCTCTGGTTTTGTATGACCTCGTTGACGCCTCAGGGTGGCGGTGAGGCTCCCAAGAATCTATCTGGTCGACTGGTGGCGGCCACTTGGTGGTTATTCGGGTGGGTAGACAATTTTATTATTATTCTTTAAAAAGTAAAATACTGAAATAAAAATACTAAATTAAAATTTTCTAAGTTTTTAACAAAAAATACAACCAATATTGGCTGAACATATTCTACAAGTATGAAGTCTAACTAAAAACCATAAAGTAAAGCTTACTTCTGCCTGTGCAGAAGTTTTAAAACACTAGAAAAAGCTCGCTTCAACGGTTAGAGACTTAGATTAAACTTCGCAGATCAGTTTTAAATACTATAATATTAATATAGACCGCGTTTCCTTAAAATTTATATTAGGGTCTTTAAAACATTATGTAAAACTTTCAAGATGATCCGACAATATGTTTTACAACAATAAACCAAATTTTTTTTCCGACCCTCGTATATGAAAAAAATTTTATCGACACTCGTATTTTTGAAAATTTTATGTTTTTTCGACGATATAAAATGTTTGTAATTTTTTGAAAAAAAAATTTTACTTAGAAATATTTGGAATTTTTTGTTTTACCATGTCTTGACGCACTTTGACCGAAATTTCTCGAGAACTGTTAAGCCGATACAAATGACTCAATTCCATGTTTAAAGTCTATTAAAAACAACAAGCTCCAGTATATTGACTTAATTCTAGATGATTTTTGTGTGCTGAGCCAGAATCTTTTTTCAAAAATGGTCTATCACGATGTTTAATAATTTGAGCAATAGTAGGCTAGTAATTTGTATAGAATTTCAACATTGGGGCAGCAACATGATATGGCTTTTTTGTGAAATCGTATACAATTACTAATCTATATCTTCATTGAAAAAAAATCTTAGAGTTTTTTGAAATAATTTATTTTAAAGTTAAGGAGAAGTACTTTCCGATATTATCATAGAGAGTCAAAACATAAGTATAGGTTCCCCACAAAACACGTCTAAAAAGAGTCAAAAAAAGAATTTTTTCCAACTTTAATCTCAACTTATAAAAATCTGGACGTAATGGACAGGGCAGTAAAAGAATGATTCATTTTTGTCTTTAATTCACAATAAATTAAGAAAATTGAGTTAATTCAATATGTCCCAAATCAGAATTGAATTGATTTTGATTTAATTCATGTACAAAAAAAGAATTGAATCGATTATGATTTAATTCAAATGAATTAAAAAATTGGATTGTTCATTCATTTGATTTAAATTGAATTAACTCAACTTCATTCATTTTGTCACATTTTTCAGTTTAAAATAAATAATATTATTTTTTAACTTATCCAAATGCTTTACAAAAGATTGCAAACTAGACGCCATAAAGAATTATTATATTATAACTAGTTGTAATAGTTAGTTTTAGGCTTTTTTAAAAATCATTAACTTTTAATAGCAGAAGCTTTTCAAAGTTCTCGTCTCCAAGACATCCACGTTTGGATACGTTTAAAATTGATGCGTAGGAAAACGGCGTCTCTACTGCAGCTGACGATGGCAGTGGTGTATTAAACTTAAAAAGAGCCCTCTTAATTTGTAAATACTTGTTTAGCATATGTAACGACTTTGCCAAGTCGGACAAATATGCCGAAAATTCTGATATGGCTGGCGATATGGGGGCACCCAATGTTTCTTCAGAAGTATCTAAAAATTTAAAAGCCTTTAATATAGATAGTTGAGCTCCACGATTAGATATTTACCAGCATATGAAAAAACAAAGTATCCGGCAATATTAAAATCCGCACAGCTCATAGTTGCGTTGCAATCCAGAGAAATTTTTTCCAATAGTCCTTTATAGATCTGTAGACTTTACAGATTGCAGATTGAGTTTGCGGAGTTTGCGGAGTTTGTGGAGTTTGCGGAGTTTGCGGAGTTTGCGGAGTTTGCGGAGTTTGCGGAATTTGCGGAGTTTGCGGAGTTTGCGGAGTTTGCGGAGTTTGCGGAGTTTGCGGAGTTTGCGGAGTTTGCGGAGTTTGTGGAGTTTGCGGAGTTTGCGGAGTTTGCGGAATTTGCGGAATTTGCGGAGTTTGCGGAGTTTGTGGAGTTTGCGGAGTTTGCGGAGTTTGCGGAGTTTGCGGAGTTTGTGGAGTTTGTGGAGTTTGCGGAGTTTGCGGAGTTTGCGGAGTTTGCGGAGTTTGTGGAGTTTGCGGAGTTTGCGGAGTTTGCGGAGTTTGCGGAGTTTGTGGAGTTTGCGGAGTTTGCGGAGTTTGCGGAGTTTGCGGAGTTTGCGGAATTTGTGGAGTTTGCGGAGTTTGCGGAGGTTGCGGAGTTTGCGGAGTTTGCGGAGTTTGCGGAGTTTGCGGAGTTTGTGGAGTTTGCGGAGTTTGCGGAGTTTGCGGAGTTTGCGGAGTTTGCGGAATTTGCCGAGTTTGCGGAGTTTGCGGAGTTTGCGGAGTTTGCGGAGTTTGTGGAGTTTGCGGAGTTTGCGGAGTTTGCGGAGTTTGCGGAATTTGCGGAATTTGCGGAATTTGCGGAGTTTGCGGAGTTTGTGGAGTTTGCGGAGTTTGCGGAGTTTGCGGAGTTTGCGGAGTTTGCGGAGTTTGCGGAGTTTGCGGAGTTTGTGGAGTTTGTGGAGTTTGCGGAGTTTGCGGAGTTTGCGGAGTTTGCGGAGTTTGCGGAGTTTGCGGAGTTTGTGGAGTTTGCGGATTTTGCGGAGTTTGCGGAGTTTGTGGAGTTTGCGGAGTTTGCGGAGTTTGCGGAGTTTGCGGAATTTGCGGAGTTTGCGGAGTTTGTGGAGTTTGCGGAGTTTGCGGAGTTTGCGGAGTTTGCGGAGTTTGCGGAGTTTGCGGAGTTTGTGGAGTTTGTGGAGTTTGTGGAGTTTGTGGAGTTTGCGGAGTTTGCGGAGTTTGTGGAGTTTGCGGAGTTTGTGGAGTTTGTGGAGTTTGCGGAGTTTGTGGAGTTTGCGGAGTTTGCGGAGTTTGCGGAGTTTGCGGAGTTTGTGGAGTTTGCGGAGTTTGCGGAGTTTGCGGAGTTTGCGGAGTTTGTGGAGTTTGTGGAGTTTGCGGAGTTTGCGGAGTTTGCGGAGTTTGTGGAGTTTGCGGAGCTTGCGGAGTTTGCGGAGTTTGCGGAGTTTGCGGAATTTGCGGAATTTGCGGAATTTGCGGAGTTTGCGGAGTTTGCGGAGTTTGCGGAGTTTGCGGAATTTGCGGAGTTTGCGGAGTTTGCGGAGTTTGTGGAGTTTGCGGAGTTTGCGGAGTTTGCGGAGTTTGCGGAGTTTGCGGAGTTTGCGGAGTTTGTGGACATACGTGGGACATATTTGGGACATACTTGGGACATACTTGGGACATACTTGGGACATACCTGGGACATACTTGGGACATACTTGGGACACACTTTGGACATACTTGGGACATACTTGGGAAATACCTGGGAAATACTTGGGACATACTTGGGACATACTTTGGACATACTAGGGACATACTTGGGACATTCTTTGGACATACTTGGGACATATTTGGGACATATTTGGGACATACTTCGGACATACTTGGGACATACTTGGGACATACTTGGGACATACTTGGGACATATTTGGGATATACTTGGGACATATTTGGTACAAACTTGGGACATACTTGGGACATACTTGGGACATATTTGGGACATACTTGGGACATACTTGGGACATACTTGGGACATACTTGGGACATACTTTGGACATACTAGGGACATACTTGGGACATACTTTTGACATACTTGGGACATACTTGGGACATACTTGGGACATACGTGCGACATACTTGGGACATACTTGGGACATACTTGGGACATACTTGGGACATTCTTTGGACATACTTGGGACATATTTGGGACATATTTGGGACATACTTGGGACATACTTGGGACATACTTGGGACATACTTGGAACATATTTGGGACTTACTTGGGACATATTTGGTACAAACTTGGGACATACTTGGGACATACTTGGGACATATTTGGGACATACTTGCGACATACTTGGGACATACTTGGGACATACTTGGGACATACTTGGGACATACTTGGGACATACCTGGGACATACTTGGGACATACCTGGGACATACTTTGGACATACCAGGGACATACTTGGGACATTCTTTGGACATACTAGGGACATATTTGGGACATACTTGGGACATACTTGGGACATACTTGGGACATACTTGGGACATACTTGGGACATACTTGGGACATATTTGGGACATACTTGGGACATACCTGGGACATACTTGGGACATACTTGGGACATACTTGGGACATATTTAGGACATACTTGGGACATACTTGGGACATACTTGGGACATACTTGGGACATACTTTGGACATACTTGGGACATACTTGGGACATACTTGGGACATATTTGGGACATACTTGGGACATATTTGGTACAAACTTGGGACATACTTGGAACATACTTGGGACATATTTAGGACATACTTGGGACATACTTGGGACATATTTGGTACAAACTTGGGACATACTTGGGACATATTTGGGACATACTTGGGACATATTTGGTACAAACTTGGGACATACTTGGAACATACTTGGGACATATTTAGGACATACTTGGGACATACTTTGGACATACCAGGGACATACTTGGGACATATTTGGGACATACTTGGGACATACTTGGGACATACTTGGGACATACTTGGGACATACTTGGGACATACTTAGGACATACTTGGGACATACTTGGGACATACTTGGGACATACTTAGGACATACTTAGGACATACTTAGGACATACTTAGGACATACTTGGGACATACTTGGGACATACTTGGGACATACTTGGGACATACTTTGGACATACTTGGGACATACTTGGGACATACTTGGGACATACTTGGGACATACTTGGGACATACTTGGGACATATTTGGGACATACTTGGGACATACCTGGGACATACTTGGGACATACTTGGGACATACTTGGGACATATTTAGGACATACTTGGGACATACTTGGGACATACTTGGGACATACTTGGGACATACTTTGGACATACTTGGGACATACTTGGGACATACTTGGGACATATTTGGGACATACTTGGGACATATTTGGTACAAACTTGGGACATACTTGGAACATACTTGGGACATATTTAGGACATACTTGGGACATACTTGGGACATATTTGGTACAAACTTGGGACATACTTGGGACATATTTGGGACATACTTGGGACATATTTGGTACAAACTTGGGACATACTTGGAACATACTTGGGACATATTTAGGACATACTTGGGACATACTTTGGACATACCAGGGACATACTTGGGACATATTTGGGACATACTTGGGACATACTTGGGACATACTTGGGACATACTTGGGACATACTTGGGACATACTTAGGACATACTTGGGACATACTTGGGACATACTTGGGACATACTTAGGACATACTTGGGACATACTTGGGACATACTTGGGACATACTTTGGACATACTTGGGACATACTTGGGACATACTTGGGACATATTTGGGACATACTTGGGACATATTTGGTACATACTTGGGACATACTTGGAACATACTTGGGACATACTTGGGACATACTTGGGACATACTTTGGACATACCTGGGACATACTTGGGACATATTTGGGACATACTTGGGACATACTTGGGACATACTTAGGACATACTTGGGACATACTTGGGACATACTTGGGACATATTTGGGACATACTTGGGACATACTTGGGACATACTTGGGACATATTTGGGACATACTTGGGACATACCTGGGACATACTTGGGACATACTTGGGACATACTTGGGACATATTTGGGACATACTTGGGACATACTTGGGACATATTTGGGACATACTTGGGACATACTTGGGACATACTTGGGACATATTTGGGACATACTTGGGACATACCTGGGACATACTTGGGACATACTTGGGACATACTTGGGACATATTTAGGACATACTTGGGACATACCTGGGACATACTTGGGACATACTTGGGACATACTTGGGACATACTTGGGACATACTTGGGACATATTTGGGACATACTTGGGACATATTTGGTACATACTTGGGACATAGTTGGGACATATTTGGGACATACTTGGGACATACTTGGGACATACTTTGGACATACCAGGGACATACTTGGGACATATTTGGGACATACTTGGGACATACTTGGGACATACTTAGGACATACTTGGGACATACTTGGGACATACTTGGGACATACTTAGGACATACTTGGGACATACTTGGGACATACCTGGGACATACTTGGGACATACCTGGGACATACTTGGGACATACTTGGGACATACTTGGGACATATTTAGGACATACTTGGGACATACTTGGGACATACTTGGGACATACTTGGGACATACTTTGGACATACTTGGGACATACTTGGGACATACTTGGGACATATTTGGGACATACTTGGGACATATTTGGTACAAACTTGGGACATACTTGGAACATACTTGGGACATATTTAGGACATACTTGGGACATACTTGGGACATATTTGGTACAAACTTGGGACATACTTGGGACATATTTGGGACATACATGGGACATATTTGGTACAAACTTGGGACATACTTGGAACATACTTGGGACATATTTAGGACATACTTGGGACATACTTGGGACATACTTGGGACATACTTTGGACATACCAGGGACATACTTGGGACATATTTGGGACATACTTGGGACATACTTGGGACATACTTGGGACATACTTGGGACATACTTGGGACATACTTAGGACATACTTGGGACATACTTGGGACATACTTGGGACATACTTAGGACATACTTGGGACATACTTGGGACATACCTGGGACATACTTGGGACATACTTGGGACATACTTTGGACATACCAGGGACATACTTGGGACATATTTGGGACATACTTGGGACATACTTGGGACATACTTGGGACATACTTGGGACATACTTGGGACATACTTAGGACATACTTGGGACATACTTGGGACATACTTGGGACATACTTAGGACATACTTAGGACATACTTGGGACATACTTGGGACATACTTGGGACATACTTGGGACATACTTTGGACATACTTGGGACATACTTGGGACATACTTGGGACATATTTGGGACATACTTGGGACATATTTGGTACATACTTGGGACATACTTGGAACATACTTGGGACATATTTAGGACATACTTGGGACATACTTGGGACATATTTGGGACATACTTGGGACATACTTGGGACATACTTGGGACATATTTGGGACATACTTGGGACATACCTGGGACATACTTGGGACATACTTGGGACATACTTGGGACATATTTAGGACATACTTGGGACATACCTGGGACATACTTGGGACATACTTGGGACATACTTGGGACATACTTGGGACATACTTGGGACATATTTGGGACATACTTAGGACATACTTGGTACATACTTGGGACATACTTGGGACATATTTGGGACATACTTAGGACATACTTGGGACATACTTTGGACATACCTGGGACATACTTGGGACATACTTGGGACATACTTGGGACATACTTGGGACATACTTAGGACATACTTGGGACATACTTGGGACATACTTGGGACATACTTAGGACATACTTGGGACATACTTGGGACATACCTGGGACATACTTGGGACATACTTGGGACATACTTGGGACATACTTGGAACATACTTGGGACATATTTAGGACATACTTGGGACATACTTGGGACATACTTGGGACATACTTGGGACATACTTTGGACATACTTGGGACATACTTGGGACATACTTGGGACATATTTGGGACATACTTGGGACATATTTGGTACATACTTGGGACATACTTGGGACATACTTGGGACATATTTAGGACATATTTGGTACATACTTGGGACATACTTGGGACATACTTGGGACATACTTGGGACATACTTGGGACATATTTAGGACATACTTGGGACATACTTGGGACATACTTGGGACATACTTGGGACATACTTTGGACATACTTGGGACATACTTGGGACATACTTGGGACATATTTGGGACATACTTGGGACATATTTGGTACATACTTGGGACATACTTGGGACATACTTGGGACATACTTGGGACATACTTGGGACATACTTGGGACATACTTAGGACATACTTGGGACATACTTGGGACATACTTGGGACATATTTAGGACATACTTGGGACATACTTGGGACATACTTGGGACATACTTGGGACATACTTAGGACATACTTGGGACATACTTGGGACATACTTGGGACATACTTAGGACATACTTGGGACATACTTGGGACATACCTGGGACATACTTGGGACATACTTGGGACATACTTGGGACATACTTGGGACATACTTGGGACATATTTAGGACATACTTGGGACATACTTGGGACATACTTGGGACATACTTGGGACATACTTGGGACATATTTGGGACATACTTAGGACATACTTGGGACATACTTGGGACATACTTGGGACATACTTAGGACATACTTGGGACATACTTGGGACATACTTGGGACATACTTGGGACATACTTGGGACATACTTGGGACATACTTGGGACATACTTGGGACATATTTAGGACATACTTGGGACATACTTGGGACATACTTGGGACATACTTGGGACATACTTGGGACATACTTGGGACATACTTGGGACATACTTGGGACATATTTGGGACATACTTGGGACATATTTGGTACATACTTGGGACATACTTGGGACATACTTGGGACATACTTGGGACATACTTGGTACATACTTGGGACATACTTGGAACATACTTGGGACATATTTAGGACATACTTGGGACATACTTGGGACATACTTTGGACATACCTGGGACATACTTGGGACATATTTGGGACATACTTGGGACATACTTGGGACATACTTGGGACATACTTGGGACATACTTGGGACATACTTAGAACATACTTGGGACATACTTGGGACATACTTGGGACATACTTAGGACATACTTGGGACATACTTGGGACATACTTGGGACATACTTGGGACATACTTGGGACATACTTTGGACATACCAGGGACATACTTGGGACATTCTTTGGACATGCTTGGGACATATTTGGGACATACTTGGGACATACTTGGGACATACTTGGGACATACTTGGGACATACTTAGGACATACTTGGGACATACTTGGGACATACTTGGGACATACTTAGGACATACTTGGGACATACTTGGGACATACCTGGGACATACTTGGGACATACTTGGGACATACTTTGGACATACTAGGGACATACTTGGGACATATTTGGGACATACTTGGGACATACTTGGGACATACTTGGGACATACTTGGGACATACTTGGGACATACTTAGGACATATTTAGGACATACTTGGGACATACTTGGGACATACTTGGGACATACTTAGGACATACTTGGGACATACTTGGGACATACTTGGGACATACTTGGGACATACTTGGGACATACTTGGGACATACTTGGGACATACTTTGGACATACTTGGGACATACTTGGGACATACTTGGGACATATTTGGGACATACTTGGGACATATTTGGTACAAACTTGGGACATACTTGGAACATACTTGGGACATATTTAGGACATACTTGGGACATACTTGGGACATATTTGGGACATACTTGGGACATACTTGGGACATACTTGGGACATATTTGGGACATACTTTGGACATACCAGGGACATACTTGGGACATATTTGGGACATACTTGGGACATACTTGGGACATACTTGGGACATACTTGGGACATACTTGGGACATACTTAGGACATACTTGGGACATACTTGGGACATACTTGGGACATACTTAGGACATACTTGGGACATACTTGGGACATACCTGGGACATACTTGGGACATACTTGGGACATACTTGGGACATACTAGGGACATACTTGGGACATATTTGGGACATACTTGGGACATACTTGGGACATACTTGGGACATACTTGGGACATACTTGGGACATACTTAGGACATACTTGGGACATACTTGGGACATACTTGGGACATACTTAGGACATACTTAGGACATACTTGGGACATACTTGGGACATACTTGGGACATACTTGGGACATACTTTGGACATACTTGGGACATACTTGGGACATACTTGGGACATACTTGGGACATATTTGGGACATACTTGGGACATATTTGGTACAAACTTGGGACATACTTGGAACATACTTGGGACATATTTAGGACATACTTGGGACATACTTGGGACATATTTGGGACATACTTGGGACATACTTGGGACATACTTGGGACATATTTGGGACATACTTGGGACATACCTGGGACATACTTGGGACATACTTGGGACATACTTGGGACATATTTAGGACATACTTGGGACATACTTGGGACATACTTGGGACATACTTGGGACATACTTGGGACATACTTGGGACATACTTGGGACATATTTGGGACATACTTGGGACATATTTGGTACAAACTTGGGACATACTTGGGACATATTTGGGACATACTTGGGACATACTTGGGACATACTTTGGACATACCAGGGACATACTTGGGACATACTTGGGACATACTTGGGACATACTTGGGACATACTTAGGACATACTTGGGACATACTTGGGACATACTTGGGACATACTTAGGACATACTTGGGACATACTTGGGACATACCTGGGACATACTTGGGACATACCTGGGACATACTTGGGACATACTTGGGACATACTTGGGACATATTTAGGACATACTTGGGACATACTTGGGACATACTTGGGACATACTTGGGACATACTTTGGACATACTTGGGACATACTTGGGACATACTTGGGACATATTTGGGACATACTTGGGACATATTTGGTACAAACTTGGGACATACTTGGAACATACTTGGGACATATTTAGGACATATTTGGTACAAACTTGGGACATACTTAGGACATACTTGGGACATACTTGGGACATACTTGGGACATATTTAGGACATACTTGGGACATACTTGGGACATACTTGGGACATACTTGGGACATACTTTGGACATACTTGGGACATACTTGGGACATACTTGGGACATATTTGGGACATACTTGGGACATATTTGGTACAAACTTGGGACATACTTGGGACATACTTGGGACATACTTGGGACATACTTGGGACATACTTGGGACATACTTAGGACATACTTGGGACATACTTGGGACATACTTGGGACATATTTAGGACATACTTGGGACATACTTGGGACATACTTGGGACATACTTGGGACATACTTAGGACATACTTGGGACATACTTGGGACATACTTGGGACATACTTAGGACATACTTGGGACATACTTGGGACATACCTGGGACATACTTGGGACATACCTGGGACATACTTGGGACATACTTGGGACATACATGGGACATATTTAGGACATACTTGGGACATACTTGGGACATACTTGGGACATACTTGGGACATACTTGGGACATACTTGGGACATACTTAGGACATACTTGGGACATACCAGGGACATACTTGGGACATTCTTTGGACATGCATGGGACATATTTGGGACATACTTGGGACATACTTGGGACATACTTGGGACATACTTAGGACATACTTGGGACATACTTGGGACATACTTGGGACATACTTGGGACATACTTGGGACATACTTGGGACATACTTAGGACATACTTGGGACATACTTGGGACATACTTGGGACATACTTGGGACATATTTGGGACATACTTGGGACATTCTTTGGACATGCTTGGGACATATTTGGGACATACTTGGGACATACTTGGGACATACTTGGGACATACTTAGGACATACTTGGGACATACTTGGGACATACTTGGGACATACTTGGGACATACTTGGGACATACTTGGGACATACTTGGGACATACTTGGGACATACTTGGGACATACTTGGGACATATTTGGGACATACTTGGGACATATTTGGTAAACTTGGGACATACTTGGAACATACTTGGGACATATTTAGGACATACCTGGGACATACTTGGTACATACTTTTGACATACTTGGGACATACTTGGGACATACGTGCGACATACTTGGGACATACTTGGGACATACTTGGGATTTATTTGGGACACTTTTGGGACATACTTGGGACATACTTGGGACATACTTAAGGCATAATTGGGACATACTTGGGACTTATTTGGGACATACTTGAGACATACTTGGCTCTTACTATGGACATACTTGGGACATACTTTCGATATACTTGGGACATACTTGGGACATACTAGGGACATACTAGGGACATACATTGGACATACTTGAAACATACTTGGGACATACCTGGGACATACTTGGGACATACTTGGGACATACTTTGGACATACCAGGGACATACTTGGGACATTCTTTGGACATGCTTGGGACATATTTGGGACATACTTGGGACATACTAGGGACATACTAGGGACATACATTGGACATACTTGGGCATATTTGGGACATATTTGAGACGTACTTGGAACATACTTGGTACATACTTGGGACATACTTAGGACATACTTGAGACGTACTTGGGACATACTTGGGAGTTTGTGGAGTTTGCGGAGTTTGCGGATTTTGTGGAGTTTGCGGAGTTTGCGGAGTTTGCGGAGTTTGTGGAGTTTGCGGAATTTGCGGAGTTTGCGGAGTTTGTGGAGATTGCGGAGTTTGTGGAGTTTGCGGAGTTTGCGGAGTTTGTGGAGTTTGCGGAGTTTGTGGAGTTTGTGGAGTTTGCGGAGTTTGCGGAGTTTGCGGAGTTACTCATACTGGCCCCAAGCAAATGGGGAAGTCAACAACTTCAATCCAGAACTGCAAAAGTTATTATGATGGATAATGTAACCCCACATAGTACCACTCAAAAAGGGAATAAGGAAAGGAGTATGCAGATAGGTCTAGGAAAGCAAAGGACGTAGATATTGGAGTTGATGAGAATCCCCCCTTGAGGCAATCGCAAACAAAATCTTTTACCATTCTACATACATTCTTAAATATTTATTTAGTTGTTTTGAGCAAATGTTGTTTAGTTTAAATTTTATTTAAATTAAGAAGTAACAATTTTTGCATTGTATCGCAAGCTAAATTGTATCGGTGGTCGGTCAACCCGGCGTACCCGTTCGGATTCGGCGATAAGCTGTAGGTCCCTTTCTCTTGTGCGAAAAATTTAAAAAGCATACACGCCCAGAGATTGAGAGAAGCTTGGATTGGCCCTTTTGGAGCTGTATAGCCAATTTTACATTTACAAACTCAAATAAGAATTTTCAAAATTTCGCGTTTTTAGACCATTTGTTAAACATCTTCCTATCAAATTTTCATAATAATCTTAGCGTCTTCATTAACCTAAACTCAAATGAGAAATTTGAAAATTTCGCGTTTTTTTGTCCCGTAATTTGCAAATTTCGCAATATTTTGGACTGTTCAATCTACGACTCTTATTTACCAACGCCAGCGCTTTAGTAAATATTAAAATGAAAATTTGGCAAATTTAGCGGTTTTTGGTCTACGCCTCTTTTAGATGCGTCTTCAATTGGCATAACATAAAGACGACATAATGAGCTTGCGGAGTTTGTGGAGTTTGCGGAGTTTGCGGAATTTGCGGAGCTTGCGGAGTTTGCGGAGTTTGCGGAGTTTGCGGAGTTTGTGGAGTTTGCGGAGTTTGTGGAGTTTGCGGAGTTTGCGGAGTTTGCGGAGTTTGTGGAGTTTGCGGAGTTTGCGGAGTTTGCGGAGTTTGCGGAGTTTGCGGAGTTTGTGGAGTTTGCGGAGTTTGTGGAGTTTGCGGAGTTTGCGGAGTTTGTGGAGTTTGCGGAATTTGCGGAGTTTGCGGAGTTTGCGGAGTTTGCGGAGTTTGCGGAGTTTGTGGAGTTTGCGGAGTTTGTGGAGTTTGCGGAGTTTGCGGAGTTTGCGGAGTTTGTGGAGTTTGCGGATTTTGTGGAGTTTGCGGAGTTTGCGGAGTTTGCGGAGTTTGTGGAGTTTGCGGAATTTGCGGAGTTTGCGGAGTTTGTGGATTTGCGGAGTTTCAAAAAAATTCTACATAAGATTTATGAAAAATAAACTCGACTTGTGTATTGGGTTACTCAATACTCCACCATACTGGCCCCAAGCAAATGGGGAAGTCAACAACTTCAATCCAGAACTGCAAAAGTTATTATGATGGATAATGTAACCCCACATAGTACCACTCAAAAAGGGAATAAGGAAAGGAGTATGCAGATAGGTCTAGGAAAGCAAAGGACGTAGATATTGGAGTTGATGAGAATCCCCCCTTAAGGCAATCGCAAACAAAATCTTTTACCATTCTACATACATTCTTAAATATTTATTTAGTTGTTTTGAGCAAATGTTGTTTAGTTTAAATTTTATTTAAATTAAGAAGTAACAATTTTTGCATTGTATCGCAAGCTAAATTGTATCGGTGGTCGGTCAACCCGGCGTACCCGTTCGGATTCGGCGATAAGCTGTAGGTCCCTTTCTCTTGTGCGAAAAATTTAAAAAGCATACACGCCCAGAGATTGAGAGAAGCTTGGATTGGCCCTTTTGGAGCTGTATAGCCAATTTTACATTTACAAACTCAAATAAGAATTTTCAAAATTTCGCGTTTTTAGACCATTTGTTAAACATCTTCCTATCAAATTTTCATAATAATCTTAGCGTCTTCATTAACCTAAACTCAAATGAGAAGTTTGGAAATTTCGCGTTTTTTTGTCCCGTAATTTGCAAATTTCGCAATATTTTGGACTGTTCAATCTACGACTCTTATTTACCAACGCCAGCGCTTTAGTAAATATTAAAATGAAAATTTGGCAAATTTAGCGGTTTTTGGTCTACGCCTCTTTTAGATGCGTCTTCAATTGGCATAACATAAAGACGACATAATGAGCTTGCGGAGTTTGTGGAGTTTGCGGAGTTTGCGGAATTTGCGGAGTTTGCGGAGTTTGCGGAGTTTGCGGAGTTTGCGGAGATTGCGGAGTTTGCGGAGTTTGCGGAGTTTGTGGAATTTGCGGAGTTTGCGGAGTTTGCGGAGTTTGCGGAGTTTGCGGAGTTTGCGGAGTTTGCGGAGTTTGCGGAGTTTGCGGAGTTTGTGGAGTTTGCGGAGTTTGCGGAGTTTGTGGAGTTTGCGGAGTTTGCGGAGTTTGCGGAGTTTGCGGAGTTTGTGGAGTTTGTGGAGTTTGCGGAGTTTGCGGAGTTTGCGGAATTTGCGGAATTTGCGGAGTTTGCGGAGTTTGCGGAGTTTGCGGAGTTTTCGGAGTTTGCGGAGTTTGCGGAGTTTGTGGAGTTTGCGGAGTTTGTGGAGTTTGCGGAGTTTGCGGAGTTTGTGGAGTTTGCGGAATTTGCGGAGTTTGCGGAGTTTGCGGAATTTGCGGAGTTTGCGGAATTTGCGGAGTTTGCGGAGTTTGCGGAGTTTGCGGAGTTTGCGGAGTTTGTGGAGTTTGCGGAGTTTGCGGAGTTTGTGGAGTTTGCGGAGTTTGCGGAGTTTGTGGACATACTTGGGACATACTTGGGACATACTTGGGACATACCTGGGACATACTTGGGACATACTTGGGACACACTTTGGACATACTTGGGACATACTTGGGAAATACCTGGGAAATACTTGGGACATACTTGGGACATACTTTGGACATACTAGGGACATACTTGGGACATTCTTTGGACATACTTGGGACATATTTGGGACATATTTGGGACATACTTCTGACATACTTGGGACATACTTGGGACATACTTGGGACATACTTGGGACATATTTGGGACATACTTGGGACATATTTGGTACAAACTTGGGACATACTTGGGACATACTTGGGACATATTTGGGACATACTTGGGACATACTTGGGACATACTTGGGACATACTTTGGTCATACTAGGGACATACTTGGGACATACTTTTGACATACTTGGGACATACTTGGGACATACTTGGGACATACGTGCGACATACTTGGGACATACTTGGGACATACTTGGGACATACTTGGGACATTCTTTGGACATACTTGGGACATATTTGGGACATATTTGGGACATACTTGGGACATACTTGGGACATACTTGGGACATACTTGGAACATATTTGGGACATACTTGGGACATATTTGGTACAAACTTGGGACATACTTGGGACATACTTGGGACATATTTGGGACATACTTGGGACATACTTGGGACATACTTGGGACATACTTGGGACATACTTGGGACATACCTGGGACATACTTGGGACATACCTGGGACATACTTTGGACATACCAGGGACATACTTGGGACATTCTTTGGACATACTTGGGACATATTTGGGACATACTTGGGACATACTTGGGACATACTTGGGACATACTTGGGACATACTTGGGACATACTTGGGACATACTTGGGACATACTTGGGACATACTTGGGACATACTTAAGGCATAATTGGGACATACTTGGGACATACTTGAGACATACTTGGCTCTTACTATGGACATACTTGGGACATACTTTGGATATACTTGGGACATTCTTTGGACATACTTGGGACATATTTGGGACATACTTGGGACATATTTGGGACATACTTGGGACATACTTGGGACATACTTGGGACATACTTGGGACATACTTGGGACATACTTGGGACATACTTGGGACATATTTGGGACATACTTGGGACATATTTGGTACAAACTTGGGACATACTTGGAACATACTTGGGACATATTTAGGACATACTTGGGACATACTTGGGACATACTTGGGACATACTTGGGACATACTTTGGACATACTTGGGACATACTTGGGACATACTTGGGACATATTTGGGACATACTTGGGACATATTTGGTACAAACTTGGGACATACTTGGAACATACTTGGGACATATTTAGGACATACTTGGGACATATTTGGTACAAACTTGGGACATACTTGGGACATATTTGGGACATACTTGGGACATATTTGGTACAAACTTGGGACATACTTGGGACATACTTTGGACATACCAGGGACATACTTGGGACATATTTGGGACATACTTGGGACATACTTGGGACATACTTGGGATATACTTGGGACATACTTGGGACATACTTAGGACATACTTTGGACATACTTGGGACATACTTGGGACATACTTAGGACATACTTGGGACATACTTGGGACATACCTGGGACATACTTGGGACATACTTGGGACATACTTGGGACATACTTGGGACATACTTTGGACATACCAGGGACATACTTGGGACATTCTTTGGACATGCTTGGGACATATTTGGGACATACTTGGGACATACTTGGGACATATTTGGGACATACTTGGGACATATTTGGTACAAACTTGGGACATACTTGGGACATACTTGGGACATATTTGGGACATACTTGGGACATACTTGGGACATACTTGGGACATACTTAGGACATACTTGGGACATACTTGGGACATACCTGGGACATACTTGGGACATACTTGGGACATACTTTGGACATACCAGGGACATACTTGGGACATTCTTTGGACATGCTTGGGACATATTTGGGACATACTTGGGACATACTTGGGACATACTTGGGACATACTTGGGACATACTTGGGACATACTTGGGACATATTTGGGACATACTTGGGACATATTTGGTAAACTTGGGACATACTTGGAACATACTTGGGACATATTTAGGACATACCTGGGACATACTTGGGACATACTTGGGACATACTTGGGACATACTTTGGACATACTAGGGACATACTTGGTACATACTTTTGACATACTTGGGACATACTTGGGACATACGTGCGACATACTTGGGACATACTTGGGACATACTTGGGACATACTTGGGACATACTTGGGATATATTTGGGACACTTTTGGGACATACTTGGGACATACTTAAGGCATAATTGGGACATACTTGGGACTTATTTGGGACATACTTGAGACATACTTGGCTCTTACTATGGACATACTTGGGACATACTTTGGATATACTTGGGACATACTTGGGACATACTAGGGACATACTAGGGACATACATTGGACATACTTGAAACATACTTGGGACATACCTGGGACATACTTGGGACATACTTGGGACATACTTTGGACATACCAGGGACATACTTGGGACATTCTTTGGACATGCTTGGGACATATTTGGGACATACTTGGGACATACTAGGGACATACTTGGGACATACATTGGACATACTTGGGCATATTTGGGACATATTTGAGACATACTTGGAACATACTTGGTACATACTTGGGACATACTTAGGACATACTTGAGACGTACTTGGGACATACTTGGGAGTTTGTGGAGTTTGCGGAGTTTGCGGATTTTGTGGAGTTTGCGGAGTTTGCGGAGTTTGTGGAGTTTGCGGAATTTGCGGAGTTTGCGGAGTTTGTGGAGATTGCGGAGTTTGTGGTGTTTGCGGAGTTTGCGGAGTTTGTGGAGTTTGCGGAGTTTGTGGAGTTTGCGGAGTTTGCGGAGTTTGCGGAGTTTGTGGATTTGCGGAGTTTCAAAAAAATTCTACATAAGATTTATGAAAAATAAACTCGACTTGTGTATTGGGTTACTCAATACTCCACCATACTGGCCCCAAGCAAATGGGGAAGTCAACAACTTCAATCCAGAACTGCAAAAGTTATTATGATGGATAATGTAACCCCACATAGTACCACTCAAAAAGGGAATAAGGAAAGGAGTATGCAGATAGGTCTAGGAAAGCAAAGGACGTAGATATTGGAGTTGATGAGAATCCCCCCTTAAGGCAATCGCAAACAAAATCTTTTACCATTCTACATACATTCTTAAATATTTATTTAGTTGTTTTGAGCAAATGTTGTTTAGTTTAAATTTTATTTAAATTAAGAAGTAACAATTTTTGCATTGTATCGCAAGCTAAATTGTATCGGTGGTCGGTCAACACCAATTTAAGCGCGGAGAACCCGGCGTACCCGTTCGGATTCGGCGATAAGCTGTAGGTCCCTTTCTCTTGTGCGAAAAATTTAAAAAGCACACACGCCCAGAGATTGAGAGAAGCTTGGACTGGCCCCTTTGGAGCTGTATAGCCAATTTTACATTTACAAACTCAAATAAGAATTTTCAAAATTTCGCGTTTTTAGACCATTTGTTAAACACCTTCCTATCAAATTTTCATAATAATCTTAGCGTCTTCATTAACCTAAACTCAAATGAGAAATTTGAAAATTTCGCGTTTTTTTGTCCCGTAATTTGCAAATTTCGCAATATTTTGGACTGTTCAATCAACGACTCTTATTTACCAACGCCAGCGCTTTAGTAAATATTCAAATGAACATTTGGCAAAATTTAGCGGTTTTTGGTCAACGCCTCTTTTAGATGCGTCTTCAATGGGCATAACAAAAAGACGACATAATGAACGGTACTTTCATTGCTATTTCATGCTGAAGTTTCTCGCGGTCTGCGCAAATGTAGTCGTAGAAGTAGTATTTAATAGTTCTTAGAAAAAACAGACTTTTATTGTTTGATATTTAAATAAAAGTCTCTGACTGAGTTCGATAAGAGTTATTTTGAGACTTTTAAATATAAGTCTTTAAAATAACTGTTAGGAAATTACTTTTATTTTAAAAGTCTTTTAATAACAGTTATTTTGGAGTAATATATTAAAAGTCTTTAATAACTATTATTTTCTGAGGAAAAAAATAAAAGTCCTTAATAACTGTTATCAAAAAGACTTTTAAACAGTAATCATTTCTTAAAAATCACAACACTTAACAGTTCCGATTAAATTTATTTGGAATCGAGAAAGGGGCTCTATACCAAAAATATGTGAGTGTTTGAAGTGCAAGCAACCAAGTCTGCTGATGAGTGAATTGGGGACAATTCCAGAACAACCTGCCTAGACTTATGTACCATTGCTATTCCAATAAATGTAGTGAGCTATCTCTGTTGAATTATGTTGATTAAATTGAAATATAAAATTCTTCAACTAAAAAAGTAATCAAAGTTAGAAAAAGAAACCTCTCGAATCTCTAATCAAAATATGACTTAATCCTGTTTTCCCTCTCCCCGCAGCTTCATCATAATTGCCTCGTACACCGCCAATTTGGCTGCTTTTTTGACTGTTTCCCGTTTGGACACACCCGTTGAGAGTTTGGATGATTTGGCCAAGCAATATAAAATTCTTTATGCTCCCCTTAATGGTTCCTCGGCCATGACCTATTTTGAGCGTATGGCCAACATTGAGCAAATGTTTTATGAGATTTGGAAGGATTTATCACTAAACGATTCGCTCACACCGCTGGAACGTTCCAAATTGGCTGTTTGGGATTATCCGGTTAGTGATAAATATACCAAAATGTGGCAAGCCATGCAAGAGGCCGAGCTGCCCGGTACCCTGGAGGATGCAGTGTATCGTGTAAGGAACTCAACAACGGCCACAGGATTTGCTTTTCTGGGCGATGCCACCGATATACGTTACCTGCAGTTGACCAACTGTGATCTTCAGGTGGTTGGCGAGGAGTTCTCGCGTAAACCCTACGCCATAGCCGTACAGCAGGGCTCCCACTTGAAGGATCAGTTTAATAATGCGTAAGATGGGACTTTAAAGTGTATTTTTGATACTGAATTGTGATTTACAGCATACTCACTTTGCTCAACAAGCGTCAGCTGGAGAAGCTTAAGGAGAAGTGGTGGAAGAACGATGAGACTCAGGCCACCTGCGATAAGCCCGAAGATCAATCCGATGGCATTTCTATACAGAACATTGGAGGAGTTTTCATAGTCATCTTTGTGGGCATAGGCATGGCCTGCGTTACTTTGGTCTTTGAGTATTGGTGGTATCGTTACCGCAAGAATCCTCGCATTATTGATGTAACCGAGGCCCAAATGGAGCAGCGTGCAAATGCGAATGCCAATCTTAAGGATGGCAAATTGGCTGATGCCGTCATAATGGGTCATTCGGGTGAAAAGTTTGAGAAGTCTAATGCCGCCCTGCGTCCACGCTTTAATCAATATCCGGCTACATTTAAGCCACGTTTCTAAAAAAGAAAAAAACACAGATTTTTGATATCAAGTAAAACGCACCCGAAGAATGTCTACGTCAATTGCAACTTTTTGTGCACTTTTATTAAATACATACATGAATGTTTCGCATTTTGAATTTGTACTATTATTCAAACTTGATAACGATAATTTTGGTTTCCCTTCAACCAATCGATAAGACTTTTAAGGGGCTGCCAACCTAGTTGAAATTTAGTTTGTTGTTTTGGACCCGCAACACGTGCGGTTGTTTGATTTTTCAGCTTTAATTGAACAATAAAACATTAGAAACAATGCCGGGCAAAGTCAACCAACCGCTGCTATACATGGAGGAGTACAGGGTCAAGCAGGATCCCCAAGACTATGGCCTGGCCGACGAGGTGTTTAACATAGAGGTGTTCAAAGAGAAACTAAAGATAGCCATAGTCAGGTAGGAAACGCCTGGGGAAAATGTTAAACCCACAATAACTCTTTCACTTAATTATAGAAACGATGAGGAGGGCCTTGAATTTGATCTAATAGGCGTGTATCCAGCCATAGCAAATGCCTTTCGTCGCCTGATGCTCAGCGAAGTGCCCAGCATGGCCATAGAGAAGGTGTACATTTACAACAACACTTCTATAATACAAGACGAAGTGCTGGCCCATCGTATGGGTTTGCTACCACTTAAGGCAGATCCTCGCTTATTTGCCTACCGCAGTGCTGAAACCCCCGAGCAGGGCACCGAACAGGATACTTTGGAATATGAGCTTAAAGTCAAGTGCACACGCCGCAAGGATGCAGGCAAAGATCAGTCCAGCTTCGATGAGATTTATAAAAATCACAAGGTCTACTCGGGTCACTTGAAATGGCTGCCCAAGGGCAAGCAGGCACAGATTTATACCGAAGCCAGCGTGGGCTGCATACACGAGGATATACTAATAGCCCAGCTAAGACCGGGACATGAAATGGACTTGCGTCTGATAGCTGTAAAGGGTTTGGGAAGAGATCATGCCAAGTTCTCGCCCGTGGCTACGGCCTATTATCGTCTGCTGCCGCAAATTAAGTTGAATAAAGAGATTTCTGGCAAGGATGCGTACCTGTTGCAGAAATGCTTCTCACCCGGGGTCATAGGCATAGATGAGAACGAGTGTGCTTATGTGAAGGATGCTCGCTATGATAGTTGCAGTCGAAATGTTCACCGATATCCACATCTGGCGGACGCAGTGACCTTGGCGCGAGTAAGAGATCATTACATATTCACGGTGGAGTCGGTGGGAGCTCTAAAACCGGAGGTGATTTTCCTGGAAGCTGTTAAAGTTTTGAAAAAGAAATGCCGCTCATTTATAGATGAAATCGAGGCGGAATAGTTGGATTTAATAAAACTTTTTAAGCTTAAAATTAAGTTAAGAGTTGCGTTTGTTCAGAAACTCTCTTTGGCGTTTCAAAATCTTTAAACGAAACTCGGTAAGGACCACCTGAAGCCGCTCTTGACACAGAAGAGCATCCTCAAGATCCATGTGATTGAGCTGAAGGGAAACACTTTTGCCAAAAAGATCAAATTCGCTAATGGCATGATCCTCTTCGTGGTGGGAAGTATCCTCGGGGAGGTCCTCTGTATTTATTTTGGTTTCCTGTTTGATAAACAGCGGTTTGACAGGCTCCTCTGGTGGTGGCTCAGACTCCGGTGCCTGCTGCTCTTGTTCTTCCTCCAACTCTTCTTCGTATTCAAAGGATTCTTCTTCTTCCTCTTCTTGGCATATTAAAGTCTCCAAAATGGAATCATCATTTGACAGAAATTCTTCTTCCAATTTGGGCAAAAGTTTGGACTTAGTTTTGATGGTGGCTTTAGGGGGGACTTTAACTTTTTTTACTTTCTTTACCAAGGGTTCAAAGGGCTCCAGTGGCACTACGGGCTCTTCCAACACCCCTTCTACTGGTTCTTCCTTATATTCTTTATTGAATTGCTGAAAAATAAAAACATTATTACAAAAATCAGTTAAGTTACCCTCTCCCCACCTGTATATAAAACTCATTGCACTGCAAACTGTCCTGATGCTTTCGCGTTCTATGATGTTGCTTAATGGAGGCCAATCTGGCCAAGACATTGACATCACAAATCTTACAATGGGCCGAAAATCCATCACGGCCCGACTGAAGCCAAGGTGCAAAACTGGGAAATTGTTCCCATTCCGTACGGTACTTTTGATGATACAATCGCTTTACCTTGGTGTTTATGGGCATGGATATTTTGTTACTTTTGATCATGATCCTGTGCTTTTGCTGTTTCATTCAAAATTGACTTTAAATCAGTTGGATTTTTGTATTTTTTAGTATTTTTATCAAATATTGCGTAATAGGACCGTAAAGAGTTAAGTGTAAAATACTGTTTGCCTATCGTCTATCGCTTAGTGTGACCATTTTTGGCTTATTTTACTTTGTCAACAATCAATTTAATCCAAATTTTTACTCGTAAACACTTCCCCACTCCCAAAACTTTACATATTTCCAAAACGTAACAATGGTCATTCCCAAGGAAATACTCAGCGATTACAAAGAGCTGTACGATAAAGCCATCCATTTGGTGGAGGAGGAGAGTCGTCAGGATCCACCCACTGAGCCATTTCTTTCGCATTACAAAGCCCGCGATTTGCTTAAGGATTTAAAAAAACAACTCGAGGATCAATTGATTTCTATAAAAGCCAGCGAGGAGGATGGAGGCCCAGATGAGTTATGCTACAAGTCCATAACCGCCTTTGTTTGCCGCGATCTGGGCCGGATTTATGTGTACACAGAGGAGCCGGCCGAGGGTGAGCAATTGCTCAGACGTTGCCTGGAGTTGATAGACTCGGAGAAGCTAAGTGGTGAGGGTATCATACCCTATGTGGGAGCCATCAATGAATTAAGCCTGGTCATGGCCACACGTCAGCTGTATAAACGAGCCAAGGATTTACTTTTAGAGGCGGACAAGGCATACGAGCAGTTCAAGGCCAGCGGTAAGGTGGCTTTAAGCATAGCGGATGTGTTTAGTATGTCATCCGGCGAAGTGGAGGGCACTGGCCCCAAAGAGCTAGAGGGTCTGTATACACTATGTTGCTTCTATTTGGCCCAAATGTACGGTCATTTGGAGGAACCAGAAAAGTCTGCCGAATGCTGTCATCGCACTCTACATCGTCAGCTGGAGTACAAATCCTATGATGCCATTGATTTTGCCTTAAACACCGCCACCTTGTCGCAGTATTATATAGGAGAGGAACGCTTCAAGGAGGCCAGGCATCATTTGGCCGCAGCTACCCACATCATGGCGGAGCATGAGGCCACCATGCTAAAGCCTGAAATGTCGGAACAACAGCGTCAGGATGTCATCGAAACTTTCAAGCATCGTCATGCCGATGTGGCCAGATGTTGGGCCAAATATGGTTTATTCCTGCTGCAAACATCCAAAGAGCGTTTATTACGCGACGAGGATGAAGAAGCTCAGAGAGTGGCCTCGAAAGCCTTGAAGAATCTTAAACTCGCTCAACAGGACTATCGCTTTCTGGGTTTGGACCTCAGTGCTGGTGAGAATCGCATACCCTGCGATTATTGTCTCACCTTTGATGATGCCAAATTGGTGTTTCATTTTGTTAACGAATGGCTGGATGTGGCCAAGGATTACTACAAAGCCGAGACAGAGGCTACCGAATATGCCAAGATCATACAGGACTACGCCGAGGCCTATGAGCTGATTGCTTTCTTTGAGGAGAATCCCGATAATCAGGCCAAGATGCAAAAGAAGCGAGCCAAGTTTTTGGAAGATTTACTGGAACTGCTGGATCATGTTTTCTATTTGAAAATCTGTCGAGAATGTTGGTATGGAGCTGGCACCGCTCATGCAGCTGTTTTGGATGTACGTCTAGATATAATCAAATCCAAGAATACCCCCTCACCGGATGAGATAAAAAAGGTCAACCAAAGCTGTTCCAAGGCTATCAAGAATTTTGAAAGTTATGTGAAATCGTATCTGGCCCCCGGAGGAGAGGATTGGCTGCCCAATATGGATGAAGAGGAACAGCGTTTGATGCTCTATGCACACTTCCATATAGGCAGACTCTACTACAAGCTCATTACTGCCCATCCGATGCAGCAATTGGAGCATTTAAATAAATGCCTGCTCTACTACAATCGCTTCAATCTGGGCTGTCAGCAGCATAAGGAGGCGGGTCAGCCCCTGCAGGGAGAAGTTGGTGTGGTGCGCGAAATGTTGCAGCTGCTGCCCCTTAAAATAGAATCTGTTAAAGCCAGAATGAATTAAAAGTTGTTATTTTTTGTGTATTTAAAAATTTAAAGCTTTATTTAGTCCAATAAATTCAGAATTTAAACTTTAAAAGGGCAAACCAGAGCCGGTTGGCTTCTTGCTAGCTATGCGCACCGACATGGGGGACTGACAATTGGGTGGCTTATACTGACGCCTCTTTAGCAAATCTCTTTGTATATTATTACACAATTTGCGCACTGGGATTGCCGTAATGCCATCTAGTAAATTCTCACGGGCATGTTTGAGCGTACTCTCTATAAGTAACTCTACCCCTATGGCACGTGGATCTACCATGGGTTCACGTTCAAGCACATCCACTATAATGCGTAATGTCTCATCCGATTGAAACTCCTCCAGGGGCAAGACCTCAATTAGCTCTTTAAACATATGCGCCACAATGAAATGGGTACGATTCACCACTTCAGCATCACCCATACCCATATGAGCCTGGGCACACAGTGAATCCTTGGCATGCTCAAATATGCCGGAAATTAGATCTTCTGTATTCACATCGGAGCGTTCGTAATCAAAGACGGCCACAACCTCGTTGAACAGCTTGCGCAGCTCATCGGCGCTGATGTGAATGAAATACTTTTTGGGTACAATCGTTTGCAAATGCTCCGTAATGCAGTCAGCTATGCGATCCGTATAACGACCCTGTTAAAAAAAAAAAAAAAGTAAAGTCAATTAAAATAAATGGAACATTTTAGAATTTTGTAATTAAAAAGGCCTTTGTATCTAAAGATATAATTTAAAGAAATCTTAGACCAGGACTGCTAAAAAATACATACATAACAATATGGTTCGGTTTAAGAAAATGTTAAAATGTATTTCATTCAGAGTTTATTTAACTAAAGCAAGCTTGAGGTTCGACCACTGTAAACAATTTATGCATTGTTTTACGATAACAGATGTCTGCCTATGCAGTTATATTTCAATACCCTCCCGGTTCTATTTTTAGTATGATTTAAGACGAAAACTGCATGCTCAGTAGAATTTTGCAGCATATGTTTACCAAAATAATTACGTTTGAAGCCATGAAATTTTACGAAAATAATCACAATACAATTTTTTGCATGAAATAAGTCCATTTGTCAACATGAAAAACACATACGGTCTTTTCTCAGTTATACGTAAGGCTAAAAGTCGGCATATTGTGAAAAGTAGAGATCAAACACATAGGAGAAAAACGAAGTCATCACAAAAGCTTGATAAATGTTGGCCAAACGAGAGAGAGAAAAGTAAAAAATATTTTGAAGTCAGTGAAAGTTCGACATTATCATTATCACGATAGAAGTAAACAATAAATAGTAGTTAGTATATTAAATGTCAATAAAATTTTCAAATTCACTCAATTCTAGTTAATTTGATTATGAGGTGACATTTCATACAAAAATCAGGAGTTCGTAAGCGTAAGGCTCAGCTCTCCTACCTACGATATAAAAAGTTCGCATGTACATCTGAAGAACTGAGCCCGTAAGAAAAAACGCGGAGCCCGTAGGCTGCCGTGTGACGTTACCCAAACTGTCTGTTAATGACAAATCATTAAATCGCGGAAAAATACCAAGGAGGATCAAAAAATCTAATAATGCCAAACAAACTTTACTTTGGAGATAGTGAAAAATCATGTCAGGATAAATGCATAGGCGCCATATGCGGCTAAGGGTTCTCCATGGTAACTAAACCGCTAAGAGCTTAAGAAATTTTTTTCAAAGCCACAATTGATCATACATAACTACATTCCCCTGTCTATGACAATACTGAACCACGAATCATATATGACCATTATCCACCATTTTCGCTTGTAAATTTGTATAAAAGCCTGCCAGACAGTGGTTTGAAACAGTTTTAAGATCATAACTATGTTCTTCTCTTTTGGTCATCTGCGGTATTAATCGTGGTTTGTTATTGCCAAACAGGGGAATGCAGTTATGTTTGATAGTTTGTGGTTTTGAAAATCAATTTCTTAAGCATTTCGCGGTTTTATTACCATTGAGATCCCTTACCTGCGAATTGCGCCTATGCATTGATGCTGACATGATTTTTCACTTGGTTGGCAATTACTAAATTCGTTTTACACTCCGTGTACTTAACTAAAAATTATTTTGTACTTAATTGTACGTAACTAAAATTGTTTAGTGCGTACGAGTGCTGAACACAAAAAAGTTCAGTACTTATTTTTATCGGTCGGTGCGTTACGACGCTGTACCGTACTTGCTTTTTTCGGTCGGTGCGTTACAAAATATGTACGGTACTTGTGATTTCGTACAGTACGAAATGAAAAGTGTACCGTACTTTTCTGAGTACGGTACTTATTGAGTACGGTACTTTTGTTGTGTAATACACAATGTGTATACGAACCCTGGTAAAAAACAAAAAAAACGAGAAAGGCAAGGCTAACTTCGTCTGTGCCAAAGTTTTGATACACTTGAAAAAGCTTGTCTCGTCGGTTAGCGATTTCGACCAAACTTCGCAGATCAGCTTAAAAACAAAAGCAAAAGAAAAACGTTATATCTCCTACAGTTTTGAAGATAGACAATTCGTACCTTCTAGAGATAGTTAGTAGTTAACAAAATGTATCGAAGAAATGATAAAGATCGGATGAGCGGTTCTCAAGCTATAAGCAAATAAGTAAACCACCCTCCCCCACCCCCTACACAACTAACACCACACCATCTTAGAGAGAGAGAGAGAAAGAGAGAAAGAGAGAACAAGAGAGAAGAGGCTTGGAGATGAGCGCAACACCAGCATTGCATTCAGCTTCTACTCCAAGTACAGAGTATGTTATAGTCGGGCTTGACCGACTTTCTTACTTGTTTTTTATATGAAAAAGAAAAGACATAAATAAATTATATTCAGAATTTTGTATTTTTGGAGGGGATGGGAACTGTGGTTGACTTAGTTATTTACACAAAATTTCTTCTGTCTGAAAAACTTATAAAAATGATAATTCGTAGTCCACTCTTACTGGGACTCGAACTCAGTACCGCGGGGGACTGAACACGGGGCTCACATTTTAGCTCGCTGCGACATCGGCCGTCGCTTTTAACTATACACAAAACTCTGGAGTCTTGTTTTTGAGATTTCTAAGCTTATTTCAGATTTTTCTAATCTAGTTTTTATAAGATTGCAAGATTCTAGAAAAATAGATTTTCAATCTAGATTTTAGATCGATTTTTTTCTTAGTGTAGTTGTTACTATCTCTGAGATCTCTGAGTTATGTTTATCTAATCTGTTGATCTACATCAAGAATATACAATGTATAATTCTAATTGAGTAGGAAAATATTTCTTATGTCTTTTACAAAGATTGGCTCAAAAAATTGTGTTTTACTTTGGTTCGATCCATTAAGATCCATTTGCAATGTATAGTTGTATCATATCCTTTTTTATATTATAATAGGTACATAATGGTTGAATGGTTTTTAGCTCTATTGGATGAAAACTTAGAATCAATTAAACATTATATGGATATTATTAATATTCTTTTTAGGAAACTAGAATTATAAGTTCTAAATGGAAACCAAAATGTATTTACCCACCTGAAAACTATAGGCCGCCTGGCATAGATACAACGAAGATCTTTGGGCAAACTTTCGCACATTCTCGGCACTCGTGTGACGACCAAAAAAGCGATTGAAACTCTTTTGGACAATGGTGTGAACACGATCCAAAATGAAATCATCCGGCATGGGTGGCAGCATAAAGGCATCCACATTTAAGATGCTGGGACACACAAAGGACTCATCATTTGGCAGCAATTCCGTGGTGGTAACGGGGGGAGGTTCCATGGGATCCAATTCTGGTTCATTGTTAATTTGCAGTGGCTTGGATTTCAGACGTAAGGCACAAATTTCGCGTTCCAGGCACTGTAAGAGATGGACGGGATTTTGGTTTAGATTTTTAAGCTCTTTTTAAAGAGCTTACCTCTATTTGATCCAATAGTTGCTTATCAATGCTTCGCAACTTTTCAATATCGAAGGAGAGATTGAGCACCTGAGGCCTGGTCCATTTGGCATAGTTACGCTCCTGTGTATCCAAGACAAGATCCAAAATATTCTTCTCCTCACGCAGGACGGTGAGAATGTTGATCTTTTCGGTATTGTTTTGAGTTTCCTGTATCAGTTCCTCCTCACAGCGTGAAAGTTCTCGCTGAAATAAATACCAATAATAAGGATTACTCTTTTCTTTTTTTGTGACTTACCTGTCTCTCCAAAAGCTCCTTTTCCAAAGCTCTCAATTCCTCTTCGGCAGTGGTTTCTAGATCAAAGATATAACGTCGCAATACCTCTTCCTCCAATTCATCCAGGTTAATAATGAGACCAAATTTTTTGGTCATGGCCTGCTTGATTTCTTCCTCCAATCTGGTAATCTCATAACGCATAAATTTGATGTCCTTATTCATGCGACGCAAGTGTACAATATTGATGCGATGCCAACGTCGTGTGGCTAAGGTCTCATCGTTCAGTTTATCCACCCGACGTCTTAGATCCACTAGCATATCGGCATCAAAAAGTATGGCCTTGGACAGATCACGATAGTCTTCACCTTCATAGAAATGTTGAAGTTGATCCATGCGTAAAATAACGCTTAATTGTACCTTGTTGATTTCTTGCTGTCGCTTGCGCTAAAGAGGAATAGAAGGGATTAGACAATATAATAAGGAACCCCTCTTTATAAAATACTTTAATCTACCTACCCTAAACTCCAAAAGCGTGTTCTTCTCCCGTTGATACACCTCTTCATGATACTTCATCATCTTTTGCATTTCCGCGATTTCCCTACGTTTATTCTCCACATCTCGTTGATGATCCTGTACTGCACGCTCCAATTCATGACGATCGGCTCGCATGGAGAAGGCCAATTCATAAAGTGGACGTTCCAAGCCACTGGGACATGTGGACTCATCCAGTCGTATGGTAGTCATATCTAATGAATCCAAACTTTTGGCATCGGCACCCTCATCCTCGCTGGAAGACGATGATTCAGAAGATGATGAGGACGACTCATCATCACCTCTGATCCGCTTTGGAGGACGCCATTTCTTTTTGAAAATGCGTCGTAGAAAATCATAAAACTTATGACCCTTTGCAGTGCTCATGAAGGTCAACTGAAGTGCCGCGATTTGTTCATTCAGTTTATCAATATTCTTACGCAATTCATCCAACTGACGATTGGTGGCATTGATCACCGTTTGCAGCTCATTGCGGGTACTCATGGCCCGATTGGCATTACTTAGAAGTTGATTTTCAATCTCTTCGCTATCGCGTAGTATATACAATTCCTGGTTGAGACTTATCAAAAACGAGGCCATAAATTCTGCATCCATTTTAACATGAAACCCTCGCGCCTGCAACATCTCTATATCCTTATCAAATAAACGTATCTCCTCATTAACTTCGGTATTAATACACAACTGCTCTAATAAGATCATACGTTGCCAGCGATGACGCATTTCCACCAACATGGGTGCATTGTCGTTTGCATCCAGCTCATAATAGGCCGCATCAGTATTCGGCGGCAAACCCATGATTTCGTCTACTAATTCATAAGAATGCAGCACCTTATTGATTTTGGACACCTCCAAGGCCTTAAAGTTGGTCATCTCATGCAATTCGGGCAAATCCAAGGCCGCCAAACTGTACAGACTGACCGTATCTACTGGTTCCTCCGGTTGCTTGGAGGCTATGACCTCATCCACACTCTGTTCCAAGTACAAAATGTCATCTATATCCACACCACATCCCGGCTCAGAGTGTTCTTTGAGATTCAATTCGGGATATTCCAGATCCACATTCACCTCATTGATATTCCTTAAATGCAGACGAGCATCGAATGGTAAAAACTCATGGATGCGATCCAAGCGCTCTTTCTTTTTTAGTATAAACTCCATGAGTTCCTTTTTGCGATCCCTTAGGTGCATTACTGATTGATTAAATGAATCTATAAGCTCAAAGTGTCGCTCGCGACATTCGACTATTTCGATATACTTATAGGTAAGAGTCTCTAAAGATTTGGGTTCATAATCTGCCCCGATCTTAAGCTTATAATCGCCCAGATTACGCATAGCCTCAGCGATCTGTGCATCATCGTCGGGATGGTTACGATTTGGATCTGGTTTCTGACGCTCCAATTTGTCCCAGTCAAAAATGCGACGAACTTCATAGAGTTGACGTTTGCGATAGCGCTGCAGTAAACGCATCATTTTCTTACTAAAACGTGGAGTTATACTACGCGGATCGCGACCAAAGAAGAAAGTTTCCGGCGGCGGCTCACTTATAGAATCCTCTTTATCCTCTGCGGCTACCAAATCATGCAGGCTAGATGGGGGTATGGTTAAAGGTATAAGTGTGTATAAGTTAAAGGGGCTTGGAAGAAGTTTACAAATTAAATAAAAACTATACAAACTTAGAAGCGTTTTAGACTCAAATATAAGGAATGGAAGAAAAGTCGCCCATACATCATAATTCGAACATCAGAAAGAAACACTGACAGGCTGCCCTTATTTGAGGTGCAGGCCTTTTAAAGACAATCTCAGTTCACATAGTTCTGTTGCAGTGTCCGGCAAAACACACATGCTTATTTTGCCTTTGCATGTGTGCGTTCAGACACGGGAGAGCGCTCTCAGTTAGCACATGTTTGTTATTGCAAAAGAGAGCAGTGTACGCTCGTATAGTGTCTGTATATCGACGCCGCTACCACAGAGGATGGACGTCGCTACTTGTATACACAGAAAATTGATCGGTGCCGTACACTGTTCTGTGGACAGCCTCTGGCAGGCGTTTGAACATGTATGGAAGGATTTGAATGCAACCATGAAGGAAGGTTTTTAAACTTTCGCCTCGAAATGGATTACAGGTATATGAATGATTCTTAAAATTTAACCTAGAGCGGTTAAAGTAACCAGTAATTAAAACATACTATTTACAGTCTTCAAGTTGAATAGTCAAAGAAAAAACTAGGCGAAAATCTAAAGAAAATTGCCAAATTGCTTTAAAAGAATTTTATTTTAAGTTTTTTTATTTTTTTTTTTTATTAATCTTAAAACCTTTTTGCAGGCTCTAGGTTAATAAGTTATGATTTTGTGCATAACTTGTCTAAAACAAGACACGAAAAACACCACAAAGAAGGCTGGTTGACTGTGAAACGCTATGTTATGAATTTCCCAACTCAATCATCAGCAGTCTTGGCCAGCGGTCAATTAAGTAAGTCAGAGCTAATCTGCGTCGATTGCATACTCTGTAAAGGAGCGCACAAATGTCTATCTGAATCTTTTGTTATCTTATTTTATCCCTCTTACATTTTGAGTTGTTTTGCGATTTCTAAGGATTTTCGAATATTACTCTAGAGTGTTTTTTCAACAAGTTTTTAAAATAAATAGAATAGAAATTCTGTGATCGGAATTGAATAGAGACAAATAGATTTGCAAATGTATCTTGTATGTGTTGAAAATTTGGTTGTCGAGCTAATTAAATTAAGAAAGAATAGATTCTATAGTAAGACATCTTTCTTTCAGCTGCCTCAAGGGCAAAATATCTTAAATTCTTTCTACGTAAAGCCGTTTTTTAAAAAAAAATTCGATTCAAATTAAATTGATATAGTTTAAAGGCTAAAAGGAATACAAAATAAAAGCAGGTACCTAAAAACATTCTTACAAACTTACATAGATGTCTAGAATTGACCGATTTTTGGCATTGTTTTGAATTTATATAACTACAGAAATCTCGGTGAAAAACAGTCGATTTTGACAACTTTTACTGCTTCGGCTTTTTTAATTAATTTTGGTATGATGGTTAAAGATTGTAAATTGAAAAATGGTGAGAAAGTTTTCAGCTCTGCTCAACGGCACTTCCAGTATAGCTAATTCCCAGCCAGCATATTATGATTTTTTTAAAATTCTGATTAAAATAGTCATAAAATGCGCCCCGCGACTTTTCATGAAGAGTCGTTAATACCCCGTTTTTCAGATCAGTTTCGAATCATTAAGAAGTATTTTTCGCATCGTTTTTTAACCAATTACTTTTTGAGCTATTGCATGTCATTTTCGAGTCTTCCTTAAGTCTTTAGGTGGGACTAATCATCAAAAGGGCTTGACTAAGACTCGCTAAGGTTATTCTTCTTCAAATGATCTTCCAAATGCTAGCTGAATTAAAGTAATTGTATAATGAACGTATACTATGAAAAGACTTCGTATTAAATCTCGGACTGATTGTGTTTAATTTTTTAATTTTGGGAAAATTCAAACACACAAAAAAAACAGGTTGAAAAATGAAATAATAATCTAAAAAGTTCCTTAGACTTCTAATACGTTTACTTATTATTATTAGTCCACCACTAAATAGGAAATTATTGAACCCTCCTCAAGTGTTTCCCTCTTATAACTTATAGTACATCCTGATTTTAAAAAGGTTTCAAACACATTTAGAGATAAATCGAAGATATTTTAGGACCATGAACCTTAATTTGGTTTAGTGAAGATATATTCACGATTTATAACGATTTTTGAACCAGATTGCAAAACTTTACCGCCCCAATAGACCAAGCTTCTATCAAGAGATGGCAAAGTTTGATGAAGGTGGCCGGATGTGTAAAAGCTATTTTCTAGAGATAGAAAAAAATCTCTTTTTAAAATTGTCCGAGATGGGATTGGCACAGCAGGCCGACGCATTAACCGTTGTGTCACACCCGGACAGATTAATCCTATATAAAAGCGGTTCTTAGCTATATCCTAAAAAGTATTAAATCTACAAATGGAAAATATGTTGTAAAAAATTGTAAAATTGAAATTAAGTATGGTTCCAAAACATTTATCAATGTTTAAACTTAAAATTTATAGGCAAAAAATAAAAAAAAAATGTAAGAATTATTTGTGTATTTCGCATGGTGATGTGCCCACTATAATTATGTAAAAGCTAGGTCTTACACTTCTGGTTGTTCTGGGACGCGTTGCTGGCTACGTCTGCTGCTCATTGGAAAGTTGACAAAAATTGTTTTTTATTAAGTATGTTACCCACCACCCATTTAGACCAACTAACTTACCCTTGATCCTGTTCTAGTCGCAAACGTTCTTCAATATCGCGTTTAATTTGCTGAAATTCTTCGCCCAAGGCTTGCAGACGAAATGTAGACACGCCTTCTATTTTGCCTCTAGTAGGGTTAATTTAATTCGCTTAAATCTTATATTTTCATACGTATAAACTCACCTTATGGGCGTCACAGTAAACGGTATATGATCGAGCTCCTTAAGAAAATGATTATACAATTTTTTACGCCCCACCTGAGCAAATTCCAAATCATAGGCCAAATCATCGCGTACATCATCCAGTTCAGCCTGAAGTTCCTCACGGATTTGTTGCGTTATACGCGGATCAAGCAACAGGTCCTTATGTTGCACTTTTAAACCAGGTGGCAGCTCTTCATTACGTTTGATTATCTTGAAATAATCAATTTGCAAGATCCCAATTTTTTCGAGTATATTCCGATCATGAGCTTCAGCGGCCAACTGTTGACGTCTTAGTTCAGCATTAATTTTTTCCTGCTCAAGAGACGGAGTTTCGGGATCGACAATATCTTCAGCTAAAGCAACTATCTCGGGCAGTGGGGGAAGATTTCTTATTAGATTATTTTTCACAATTTTCGGACCACTCCATTTGTAGAGAAATACATTGCCATCGTGACCAATGGTGATTAAATGTTGGCCATCATAACTGCTTTGAATGCTGGGTATGATACCATTAAAAGCTTCGTGCATGGGATAAATGCGAAATTCTGATAAATCGGTAAAGTTATCCAAATTAATGCGATTGATACGCAAGCGTCCGTTTATAAGACCAAATAAGAGGTATTCATCGCTAAATGGTAGGAAGAGAAGAGATGGGGAAACTAGAGATTACAGAAAATGCAGCAGAATTGGTAGAATTAAATATAGAAAGAATAAAAAAATAAACGTTTTTCCCTTGACCTAGGCTGAATATCCTTAAAAAAAATATGGGAGTGTCGTTAACACTCAAGGGGATTTGAAGTGAAGCATGATGCTAAGTTAAAGAGCTGTTTAAGGGCTGTTTAGTTACTGTTAAGTCAATGTTTAGACACTTTGAGAACACTGTCAAGTCACTCTTATCATGTTACTCTTAAGTCACTGTCAAGTCTCTTTATAGTAACTGTTTTGTCACTAAGACACTGTTAACTCATTGTTAAGTCTGGGTTAAGTCTATGATAAGTCACTGTTCAGTCACTGTCAAGTCACTGTCAAATCACTGTTAAGTCACTGTTTTGTCAATGCTATTTCACTGTCAAGTCACTGTTAACTCATTGTATAGTCTATGTTAAGTCACTGTTTACTCATTGTTAAGTCACTGTTTAGTCTATGTTAAGTCACTGTCAAGTCACTGTCAAGTCACTGTCATATCCCTGTAAGTCACTGCTAAGTCGCTGTCAAAAAACTGTCAAGTCTGTCAAGTCACTCTTCAGTCATTGTCAAGTCACTCTTTTTTAAGTCACTCTTTAGTAACTGTCAGGTCACTTTATAGTAACTGTTTAGTCACTGTTGAGACATTTTTAACTCATTGTTAAGTCTAGGTTAAGTCTATGTTACGTCACTGTTAGGCCACTGTTTACTCACAGTCAAGTCACTGTTTAGTCACTGTTAAGACACTGTCAAGTCACTGTTTAGTCAATGCTAAGACACTGTCAAGTCACTGTTAACTCATTGTGTAGTCTATATTAAGTCACTGTTAGGTCACTGTTTTAGTCACTGTCAATTCACTATTTAGTCACTGTTAAGACACTGTTAACTCATTGATTAGTCTACGTTATCTCACTGCTTAGTCTTATTAAGTCAGTGGCAAGTCACTGTTTAGTCACTATCAAGTCACTGTCAAGTCACTGTCGTATCACACTTTTGTCGCTGCTTTGTCAATGTAAGTCACTGTCAAGACGCTTTCAAGTCATTGTCAAGTCACTGTTAAGTCACTGCTTAGTCGCTGCTTAGTTACTGCTTAATCACCGCTTACACACTATTTAGTCACTGTCAAATCACCGAAAATCTACGCTAAATTACTGTCAAGTCTTTGTTAAGTCACTGTTAAGTAAATATCAAGTCATTGCCCCCCATTTTCTCTCCTCTCCCCCTAGGTCCCTCCGCTAAAACAAGAACACAAAATATGCATGACTTTAGCGTCACGTGACGCAGACATAAAATTTTACTCCTTATAAAATTTTCCGTACCGAAATTAGAGATAATTCACATCAAAAAGATGAGTGCGCTCCAAGGTATAATAGATTAAAAACTGGCGGATAGTATTTAATCATTCAAATTCAAACTTGAAATATTTGAAATGCTTTATAAATAATTGAAGTAGTATAATACTCACATAACACAATATGAATGTATTTCAATATCATCTGCATCGGCTATCATGGTACATACAGAGGGTTCGGCAGCTCCAAACTCCAGTTCATAGACATAGCCCGCATCATAGCCACCCATGGACACCCAAATGGTATCCCTCGCTGTATAACATAACCAAAGTATGCAATTAGGCACGGCCGGAATATGCAATGGTTCCTCTTCTTCATCCGGTTCTGAATCAGCCAACGCTGTTTCCATATCAATTTGCAGTCCGGGATTGGCTTTCTTTAGTTTCTCAATATCGTTCATTTTACGTTCCCTTTTCCGTTCTTTACGTTTCTTAATTTTCTCTCGCCGTATATCCCGACGTATGCGACTTTTCACCGAAACAAAGCGAGTCGCACGCATACGACTCTGTTCGGTTAGATTGTAACTTAAATAGGTCTCCTCTTCGGTGACAGTGGTACGTATATTATACTCATAGACCTCACCCGATTTGCAACCTATTAAAACCAATTGAGGTTCCAGCTCGTGCCAGTAGAAACAGTTGGGCACGGCCTTGAATTCTACAAATCCCAGTGGTACAAGTCGAACCAGTTTCTGTTCACTCCTGGTAAGCTGGTAGATGAATATACTCTTATCGGCGGCTCCACTTAGCAGTAAAGTGCTCTTTCGGTTGACCGTAAGACGTGTAATGGGAGCCGTATGGGCCTTGAAAACCTGCACCAAATGCAAAGCCGGACGTTCGGATTGGCTTAGATCCAAAAAAAGTTGTCTGAGTATGCCGTCCTCAAATCCGGCCACCAGTTCCATGCCTTGTTCAGAGATCTGTGCATCAAACCAAAGCATATCTACACCATTTGCTTGGAATTGTTTCTCCATCAAAAGACGCCTTTCAGCATAGTTATAGACAAAGATCTTACCACCCTCGGACAAGGCCAGAAAGTGGGGAGATACCGGAGACATTTGAGCGGCCAAAACTTTTCCTCCAATGCAGGAATACAATTGTTGTGGTTTCATTGGCACATCGTAGGTATTAATATCGCAAAACCATATACCACCCTTGCCATCCTGGGCATAGTAGGTGAAATCCTTCTCATCGAAGGGTTTAATCTTTTGCATACAACGCAGTTCCACTTCCGCAATCTTAAACTCATAAATGGGATCAATTTCCACAAATAGATCATCTTCCGGGGGATCGGCCAGATCGACAGTCTCCCAATACCAAACTCTCACATAACCATCCATGCCCACGGTAGTCACCTCTCCATTCTTCATGGTTATACGTGTTATGGGAGCTGTGTGACATGGTTTACGTCCCTTGCGACATATTTCGAATTTGATTAGACCCGCCTCCCACAGCAACATATTACCCCAATCACAACCGGAGATGACATTCTCATCGGGTAGCATATACATGGCATAGATATCACTGAAATCGGTTTTACCAAATCGTCCCAGATCTCCCTTTAATTTCAGACCCGTAAACGTATTTGCCATTTTCCAGAATTTGATGTGACTTAGACCACAAGAGCATAGCAGTATGGGATTATGTACCGAGAAGTGCACAAACAATATATCATTCTGAAAGGATTTGGATCTCAAAACCACCTCAGCTGACTGCCAACGCCAGATGGTAATAATAAAATCCGGATAGCCTGCCTGTGAGACAAACAATTCTCCGGTTGAATTATACGAACCGGCCGTAAAGCGTGCCTTGGCCGCATTTAACAATTTGATGCGCACCTCAAATGAGGGATATTCGTAGATGAAAACCGTAGGTTTGGGGCCATTCTCAGCCACCGTCAAAAGACCCACATGGTCGGGATGTTCGTTTTTCTGGAAAAAGAAAAGTCTTAGTCAAACTGATTTTATGATGAGACCAGGGATGCAAACCGACCATTACGTGATAATGAACAAAAACAAATAACGAATCGATCAAAAGGGATATGAAAAATCTTACATAAGTTAAAGAAGCAGCCAGATATAAAAAGATTCAAAAATATTGCTTTAGTTACTTTATGGCAAATGTTTTCTAAGAAGGAAAAGGAAAAAGGTCTTGCAAGTTCAAAAATATTGGCCTCGTTCAGCAGAAACGCTTGCTCCCTGATCAAGTATAAGTTCGCACTGATCCTTCTGCTGAACTCGCGTGATGCGGTATCATGATAGCCAATTTCAAGAATCATGATAGAGGAGCATGTATCGAAAAAATAGTACGCTACTATGAAGTGATACTACTCCCAACAATAGTAATTGTGTATCGATAAGCATGCTATCGATAAAAACATGCGCATTTTGTGCATTGATTACAAAGATAAGTCTTCTATTGGCTGTCAATTAGAACAATCAATTCTAAAATATAATTAAACCTATTTGTAAATTTTTATATGCAGAATTCATGTTAACACGGATCGCAAATGTATCTACGCCGCCACTTCGGCGATGACAATTTTTGTGTGCTACTTGCTGAGGGATCAGTTATTCTGCTGAAAACGCCCATTGTCACCTTTTAAATCTATTACCCGAACCCCCTATGTCTAAAAAATGGTTTGGTTGAAAAACCTTAAAGATTTTCCGAAGAAATGATACAGAACGGACGAACAATAATCGAGTTTTAAAGAAAACAAACAATTATGATGGGTAGCACTGTCCGCAACGGCAATGAGTAGCCCTTTACACACATATGGTGGCTTTTTTGCCACTTTCTGTGGCTTTTGGCTTGAATTGATCAGATATATGTAATATTTGGGTGTACAGAGTATGTTACAACCTGCCATGGCCGACTTTTATTCTTGTTTTTTTCCTATATACAAATTTTGTACTCTAAACTCATCTAAAACATGTTTTTAAGTTTAACCCGAATTGATCGAAATGATTCGAAATTTGATTTTGGCAAAGAGTTATTAGAAAACAATACACTGTTCGGTGGGTTCGAAAATTCGGAACAAACCTTTTGCAAAATGTTAGAGTTTTGCAGTTTTTTTTAAAATTACGAATAGTGTTTAGCAGGGGTGCCCATGCATTCTGGAATACAAGCCAAGCATTTGTTATTGTTTGACTCAAAGAAATAGCTGGCGCGTATACGGAACACGCGCGTCGTAAGCCTACATAAAACAGCAAAAAAATTTATCTCTCCTCTCTTTCTTTCCGAATTAATAGCAGGCCTGCGGCAACAACATCACATGTGTCTCTCTTCTCTCTCTCTCTCTCTCTCTCTCCTATGTCTCGGGCAAACTCGAACGCAACAACAAAGTGTCTTAAGCGTAGTAGCAACAACCACACACAGGTTTCTCTTTCTATTTCTAGAGGTTGCTCTTCCTTGAGATATATTTCACGCATTTGTATGGTTTTCTCGCGGAGCTAAGCTCATTCTTGGCACCCCTGGTGTATAGAATTATACACTTTATAGCCTATTCACACTAAATTCTATTCTAACAATAAACTTTTTTATAAGCTGGTCCGAGAAGGGATTGAACCCACGCCTTCCGACACACTAACCTCTGCGCCAGCCTACGGGCTTCCAATGAAAATAAAATCTCGCAGCTTCGACTTTGACGGTATTTTCAAAGCTTCCACCGGTGTAAATAGGCTATAACCAGGGAATGAAACCAAAACGAATTTCGGTTCCGGTACGTACTGAAACTAACGTTTCGGTAAAAGGTTCTGTTTTGGTTCTGCTACTGCTTCGGTATTTGGTTCTGGTTCCGGTACGTTTTTATTTCGGTATCGTACCCGTACGTACCGGTATGGACCGGTAAAACTAAAAGAAATTAAAACTATAATGAAAAAAGTAAAAAATTAATTTCAATGAAGGTGAATTTATGATTATTTCTTACAAGCATAATAGCGTTCAATGTATTTCCGCTGCATGGGTTTGGTCTGATTAGCTGCCGTTTTCTTTTTATTGACCTTTGAACTTTTCAGCTTCAGTGTAGGATTAATGATTTCATATCTCGTAAGCTATATTGAATTTTGCTTTTATGTCTTTAGCAAAGTTGTTGCTCTTGGCTTGGCCAACAAAACATTTCTTAGTAGCAAATCAAAAAAATTACGTCTTGGTACTTAAAATTACAAAAGATGTCAAAAAAAATCAATTTTTCACAACTTTTTTCAGTTTTTCAACTTTTTCCTGAAATCCGTTACAAATTTGGACAAGTAATGTAGGTAAAAGTGGTTGCTTAGACCAAAATAATCAAACCGTTAGTACGAACACACTTCATTTAAGCACTCTTTGATATAGTAAGAACACCAAAAGCATGAAAAACTGTCAAAAAAAATTCGAAAAAAACGAATTTTATCGGTAAAAAAGTAAATAAATTAAATTTCTTTAGCTAAATTTTTTAAGTTATATTTTTTGACAATTTTATTGATTTTATACAAAACAATCGAAGTTTTTGATAGTGTCAGCCAATTTCTACCAAAAACTGTACTTTTTCGAGTTTTGGTTGAAATTATTCATCTTTTAGGGTCTTTAACTATATGAAGGACCATTCGAATGAAGTTGGTATGTTCCAACCGATTGTTTACGTTAGTCTATGCTTCTTTTTTGTACTTCATTGCTTGGTCAAATTCGTTATAGTTTTCAAGAAAAAGTTGAAAAACTGTACAAAATGAGGGGAAAACATGATGAACTTGCGACATTTTTGCAATTTTGAGTTTAAAGGTGTGACTATTTTGACTTGTTACTTAGAAATGTTTTGTAAATTAAGTCAAGAGCAACAACTTCTTTTCAGACGTCAAGGCGAAATTCCAAATAGTTTACGAGATAGGGAGTTATAAGTCCCAATCATATGCTAAAACTTCAAAGTGCTATAAAAAGAAATCGGCAGCTAACCAGACCAAACCCAGGGAAGGTTTTTGTACTACTATCATACCCTTTCAGAATTTTTTGGTCTCGACCGTATCAACTTTTTAGTGTTGCACAGTGATATATATCAGTCAAAGCAGTTACACATGTACTATTCTGTTCAGAGGTTAGCTTGCCAAATAGGAATGCATTGATTTCAAAGAGACAGGTCTCGTGATTTTCTATTTCACTAAGCAAAAATTTTGCTAAGCCAAAAAACTTTTTTAATGTGAAGCTTACTATTTAGCCAAACTGCTTAAAAATACGCCAAATCTAAATGCTCGTTTCGCAGTCTACCGTGCCGTACAACGTTTAGGTTCTTTTCTGTCCTTTCGGTTCTAAAAATATCGGTTCTCGGATAACGGTATAGCTAAAATGAAGAATATCGGTTTCGGTTCTGAGTTTCATTCGGTTCTTTTCGGTTTTCAGTTTGATTCCCTGACTATAACACTTATACACTGAATGCGAGCGATGTTGCTTTTATTCTAAGTATTTGCTCCCATAACTATAATCTTTACTAAAATGTCAAGGGTAGTTTTCCACTCAAATCATGTCAAGTGGTTCAGAGCCGATGACCTCTTTAAATGGTGTCTCGGCTCTCCTGATCTTGTCACTATTAAATTAAATGCTACAAAGTGTGATATGTTTATGGCTAGGTGACTTATGAACATGAAATTTTACGTCGAGCCTCGAAGTTTTAACAAATTGGATTTAAGGGTATCGAGTCTCTTTCCATCCAAATTTATAATATTGTTTTATACGAGGTTTGAAAGTATCGCGAATAAAATCATAGATTTTGCTCGGGAAAATTCAAGTGCTTATGTGTTTATTTTAAGATGGTTTCTCATTTTATATTCAAAAAAGTCCAGACAATGCTGCCCCTTTTAAGAAAACTGGCTACGCCCTTGTCAGTGTATTAGTGAGCCCATTGCAAATCCTGGTGGATTTTTCGCACTTGCACAACATAAGAAAACGACACTTAGATGGGATTTTATATGAACAATAAACAATGGATATGAACAAATCGCATTTCTCATTTCACGCCAATTATTTCCGACTTGAGTTTAAATTTATTTAAATTTGATCAAGAGTTTGCGCATGAATTACCGATAAATAGAAAAGATGTCAGTGAGCGTGAACTGCTGAACCGAATCGTAACCGTAAAATGATTTAAACGCAAAACCGGCATTTAAAACTAATTACACTGTGACACATTTTTGAACTCAAAAAAGTTGATACGGTCGAGACCAAAAAATTCTGAAAGGGTGTGATGGTAGTACAAAAACGCTGCATGGGTTTGGTCTGATTAGCTGCCGTTTTCTTTTTATTGACCTTTGAACTTTTCAGCTTCAGTGTAGGATTAATGATTTCATATCTCGTAAGCTATATTGAATATTGCTTTTGTGTCTTCAGCAAAGTTGTTGCTCTTGGCTTGTCCTACAAAACATTTCTTAGAAGCAAATCAAAAAAATTATGTCTTGGTACTTAAAATTACAAAAGATGTCCAAAAAAATCAATTTTTCACAACTTTTTCCTGAAATCCGTTACAAATTTGGACAAGTAATGTAGGTAAAAGTTGTTGCTTAGACCAAAATAAACAAACCGTTAGTACGAACTCACTTCATTTAAGTACTCTTTAATATAGTAAAAAGACCAAAAGTATGAAAAACTATCAAAAAAATTCGAAAAAAACGAATTTTATCGGTAAAAAAGTAAAAAAAATTAAATTTCTTTAGCTACATTTTTTAAGTTATATTTTTTGACAATTTTTTTGATTTAATACAAAACAATCGAAATTTTTGATAGTGTCAGCCAATTTCTACCAAAAACTGTACTTTTTAGAGTTTTGGTTGAAATTTTTCATCTTTTAGGGTCTTTAACTATATGAAGGACCATTCGAATGAAGTTGGTATGTTCCAACCGATTGTTTACGTTAGTCTATGCTTCTTTTTTGTACTTCATTGCTTGGTCAAATTCGTTATAGTTTTCAAGAAAAAGTTGAAAAACTGTACAAAATGAGGGGAAAACATGATGAACTTGCGACATTTTTGCAATTTTGAGTTTAAAGGTGTGACTATTTTGACTTGTTACTTAGAAATGTTTTGTAAATTAAGTCAAGAGCAACAACTTCTTTTCAGACGTCAAAGCGAAATTCCAAATAGTTTACGAGATAGGGAGTTACAAGTCCCAATCATATGCTTAAAACTTCAAAGTGCTATAAAAAGAAATCGGCAGCTAACCAGACCAAACCCAGGGAAGGTTTTTGTACTACTATCATACCCTTTCAGAATTTTTTGGTCTCGACCGTATCAACTTTTTAGTGTTGCACAGTGTTATTAATCTATGACCTCTTTTAAGTGTCTAAGTTGCCCAACGGTTTGCATCCCTGCATTAAGTCAACATCTCACTGTTATAAATCCTATGCCACAGCCAAACACAGTCTCCTGAAAGGTCACCTCACGCCTAGAGATGCTAAAGAAATGCAAGAAATTACCAGAAGCAAATACCAAAGTATCCGGATCCACCAAGACTAGATTGAACAAACGTTTGCAGTCGTAGCCAAAAGAATGTCTGATAAAGTTAGAAGAAGAAAATATTAAGAAATAATAAAAATCTTTCAGGACAAGTATTCTGCTCACTCTAAGCTTATAATATCGTTTAGAAATGATATGTCCAAGTCATCATCCAGTAAGCCTTCCTCCTCGCCTAGCACTTCATACTCTGTGCCATCGCCCTGTGAGGTTTCCATATTCTCTTACTATTTACTGATTATTTTTTTTCCTTATTTATTACGTTTTGATATAAAATCAAAAGGTTTGCTATAGCAAAATGTTTGTTTGCCTGTTGCCAGGGGATGAGTTGGGGCTGAGCATGCGCAAATAATGTTATGAAAGACCTATCTAAGTCTATTTAACATCGTCCATTGACTTGGACACTGTCCATTGATACTTATTGGTTTAGATCTGGGCTCGTCGCGTAGCCATCTACTGTGCATACAAAAGTTCCCAGCAGCAGCGGGGTGACACACCGACAGTAAAAGCTCCTCGCTGCGTTTCTTCGTGTCAGTGTCAGTGATTGATACACAGCCATTCCAAATGTGAAGGTGTTTTTTGCCGACCCCGGTTTAGGTATTACAAACAAATTGAATCAATAGAGTTTAGTCAGCAAAGCAATGCATATGGAATAGTGTTGGGTAAAGGTTGTTCTTTTCGCTGAACAAGTTCAATTGTTCTTTTTTTCTAAGTGAGTCAACTCACTCAATTCGCTCACTTGTTCAATTGTTCTTGTTCACTTGCTCTTGTTCAGACCCGGCCGCCAAAGGCTCGCACGAGCCGAAGTCTGTCGTGTTTTTAAGCAAACGAGAGCAGAAGTTATGGTTGTGTGAATCGGTGAGCACTGCATTGCAAGTAAAACGCGTGTTGTCTGGAGGGAGCTCTCTCGTTCACCAACACAAGCGCACTTATTTATCCTCTCCATTTGGCCGCCTCTGCTCTTGTTCTACTGCTCTTGTGTTCTCAGCGAGCGAGAGAAAACAGATGATTACAAGTGTATGTGTGTGTATTGCTGTTTGGAACCCGATCATCATGCAGATGCCAAGCTCAGTTTGCTCGTCGCGTATTTTTGGCAACATGTAGGGCTGGCTTATACACAAAGCTTGCAATCCTTTGTTGGCTTAGAGAACCGAATTGCTCAACATTTTCTACAAGGGCAGAATGGTCGTTGTTGTTGTTTTGCCGGACAACTGGTTCCACTGTGCGGTGTGATGCTTTGTGATTTGCAACTTAAGGTAACGCTGCAATATTTTCATTTCGCCGTTTTAATATCCAACTCGGTCGCTTTGCTTTCTGATTAAAGACATTCTGACAAAAAAAAAAGCGGATGTGATTGCCACACTTAAAGGTTGCCAAAGAAAATCTAGCATAGAAGCACACTCTGCTGCTTCGTCAACATTTCACTCAGATATTAATCAGCTGTTTGTTGTCATTTTGGGTCTTTGAGTCATTTTTAGACACTTTGAGTAATTATTGTGACTATATTCATCTCCCTCTAACCAACTGGTTTTTCTATGTAGACAAAAATGTTGAGTCAAACTTTGAGTTGTCACAATGAAAGTTCTCATTGTCAGGATTGAGTTAACATCACTCAAAAGAGAGAGGCGTTTCAAAGTGTGTTTCTATGTCAGATTTTCTTTGAGGTTGCTTAACACAGAGTTGCCATAAATTGACAACAAACAGTGAACTAATTCAACAGTCAGGTCACCCTGAACAGTTCACTGAACTAGATTCCGAACAGATGTTAGGCTGCCTTCACACTGTTCGACACATGACACATGATAGTCTAGTAGACCTGCATTTTGTTCTGTTTTAATTTGAATAGCTTATCAAATTCATTGAATTTCATGGGGCAATGCGGGCCTACTAGATGTTATGGGTCATGTGTCGAACAGTGTGAAGGCAGCCTTAGGTACAGCACACAGAGCAACACACAGAACAAGACAAAACTGAACAGCTCACAGAGCGAGACAGACAGAACAACTCTCAGAGCAAGGGAGAGACCGAACAGTTAACAGAGCAAGACAGAACAACCCTCTGAGCAAAGAGCAAGAACAGAACAAGAGAACAATTCAAGAACAATTCAAGAACAACTCAGTGCAAGACAGAGTGAACAAGATAAACTGAACAAGACTCGCTGAACAAAAAAGAACAATTGAAGAAGAACATGTTCGCTTGCTCAGTTTAAAGAACAACTCAATTTTGTTCTCTCACTCATGAGCTACCCAACTCTAGTATGGAATCGGTATGGTTCAGTGTATTGTGTCTTTCTCGGGTGTGTAGAGGTATAAAGCCATTTCCAGTTGATCAACTTTGTTTGGAGTATTTTCAAATATCAGTAGCTTTTCAACTTTGTCGTATTGTTGTACATATTGAGACTTCGACGAGTCTAAATATTTTCTTATTATCGATATTCTGTAAAAGATTTTGTCAAAGTTCGTACTCACCAAAACTTTATCAGCATGTCAATTTCAACCATCGACTAAAACAGAAACATTTTATAAAACATATTATATAACTGAAACTTTATTTGTTGAAACCAAAAATTCTAAAAAAAAAAGCATTCAATAATTAAAATACCAAGTCCAAAAAAGCCTCATCATCATCATCATTGAAAAAGGCAGCAATATCCGACTCATCTTTACTGACTACCGGCTTAATCGAACTTTTATTATCATAGTTATTTGGCTCGCTGGGAGCTGGAGATAGATACTGTTTGATGGATCCAGATTTCGGTGGCACAGCCGTGGATTTAGCTGGCGAGAAGAACTCTTCAATTTTCTTAGACTGAAAAACAAGACAGAAAATGTTTTTTAATAATTCATAATTTATATGCTCCTGACTAACCATGGTGGGTGCTGCGGTGTGAGTGGCTTGCTGTAGATTCTCCGCAAAAATGCCCACTTTACTCAATACATCCTGTTTATTTTTCAACATATTCCAAATGGTGTCATCGGCCGTCTGATGAGCCATCAGATAGCGACATATCACCGGTTTAGTTTGGCCAATGCGGTGAGCGCGGCTCTCAGCTTGGGCAAGGGTCTGAAAAAAGAAATATAATTATTTCTAAGCTAACCATAAATAGTGTCCATTAACCCACACTTGGATTCCAGTCCAGTTCAGCAAATACAATCATTTCGGCTGCCGTTAAAGTAATTCCCGAATTGCAAGCCTTCAATGAGAGCACAGCCGCCAGACAGCTGCTCTTCTTCTGGAATGTATCCACAAAATCAGCTCTCAAATCGCTACGCGTCTGCCCATCGATGCGTATGTAATGGACTTTCATACTGCTCAGACAATCACTGATCGCATCCATCATTATACGATGGTGAGCAAATATGATAAATTTTATTTTCTCTTTCACCAGAGTTTTGAGATAGGCACTGCAAGAGAAAGGAAGAGATTGAATAGTTGCAAAGGATTGTCCAATAGAATGCTTTACCATACTGCACGGGTTTTTACTTCCGCAGTGCGAGCATAGAATCGTAATAAAATCTCTTCCATGGCCTTGCCCTTGCACATTTGTAGCTCCTTGTTGAAGGCATCTAAGCTGGATTTAGTTTCGTCATTGTTCCATACCAGGGCGGGATCCAAGACAACAGTTTCGCTGCAAGGAAAGAGAGACTTTGTTAATTTAAATTGGGGAAAAAAGCAAACAATTACCTATATATCGTTAAGCATTTTAACGTTAAGGTGTTTTGTGATAGAAAGGATGGTCACACTATGTTTGTGATGAGACGAAAAGGAATGAACAGAAGTGTGAACATAAATGGACAGTAACAGTCCGTATTGACATTGTCAATATTAAACGTGTGTTTATAGAAACCCGTGTGAGTAAATAAGAATGCTCGAAATCAGAACACCACCCGATTACACATACATACACAAAAACCTTTTTTTAAATAAAATTCTCTAGTTACCATCAGGCAGGTGTTGATTGTCCAAAATGTTTGTTTGACTTATGTTCGCACATTGTCCGAAAAAAATCTACTCACAGTTCTTTTGATGAACACAACTAAATATAGACAAAGACATATGAAACTAGTTTAAGGGAACTGTATACCTTTATAAAATTTGTGTTTTGATTTTTGTATTTGCTTTAACGTTCTATTAGGATCTTATAAACCACCTGTAAGACTTTCAAGCAGATCCGAAAATATATTAAAAAAATAATTATACATTTTATTCAGGCCTGTTCCCGTTTTCGATTCTGATGAAATCATGCGGAATCGAAATTGGTAAATGTATTCGCTTCCAAAAACCGACTGTGTTCTTCGGCTTTTAGCTTCAAATCCCCATTTACCTTGACTAGACCCCCGTGTGACAAAAAGATTCGCCTGAATTCTTAAATCACTTCTGAGATATCACAGCTCTTACCAATTCCGATCAAACGAATGCGGAAACAGAAGCAGGCATGATTATATTTTCTTTTTTTTAGTGGAAGAACTTTCAAAAAATTTGAGTACTGCAGGCTTGAGGTCACTACAAAACAATTTCCAATTAAAAAGTAAAATTTTTGACAAATAAAATGTACTTAAATTTTTTTACACGTTAAAGAAAATCTAACATAGAAGCACTTTGCTGCGTTGTCAACATTTCACTCAGATTTCTGAGTCATTTTTTACTATTTAAGCAATTTTTGTGACTATGTTAGTCTCCCTCTAACAAACTTGATTTCCTATGTCGACAAAAATGTTGAGTTGACAAAATGAATGTTCTCTTTGTCAGGATGGATACACGTCAGTTCCGTTCGGTGTGGAGATGGATACTGACTTATTGTTTAGTCAGTAAGTGTCTGTATAGGAGCGCACAGTTTTCCGCGTCCATTTTGTAGTTAAGTCTTTTGACAGTGTGTGTGTCTATAATATATAACATCTCTAGAGTGAAGCGTTTGTTGTGGTGGTTTTCTTGATGTAGGGTGGTTGTTGCTTTACTTCATTTGGCGGTTACTTGAATTTCTCGTAAATTTATGACCGTCACCATCATAAAGCCTTTTTCAGAGTACTAAGAATATATCATGATGATTACTCCAAATTTTTTTTTTAATCTCTGAAGGGCCGTATTTTTACAGTCCGCGATTTAACTTTTTCTTTAGTTTCCGACGATTTTTCCTCCGTACAATGTATGATGTGATGTGATGTGACACAAACCTCTCATATAAAAAAATGTTAAATAGATGTATATTAATTTAAATAATGTTATCGCCTCGAACAAACTGAGAACATCTGAGAAATTTTTCTTAGGCTACGCAATGTTAACATAAAGTACTTTATATTTTATGGATTTGTCAATAATTCTACAACTATCAACAGCATGATATTTTATATTTGTGAAATATAAATATTAAAATAATGAAAAAATCTACTTCCTAGTACCAGTACGATGAGGCAATTATCATTAACCTCTGAAAATAAAAAAAAAACGAGAGCGTAAGTTAAAGTCGGCTCTAACCGACTTCGATATACCCGTTACTCATGAAAAAACATGTTTAACAGTGTTCCTGCGTTCCTTTAGGTGACCGCCCGAAAAGTATGCAACATTTTTAGCGGAGGGGGCTTGGTTCACTGTTTTGCTCATAGCTTGAGAACCGTTCATCCTATATTTTGCTAATTACTAACTATCTCTAGAGGGTACGAATCGTCCATCTTCAAAACTGTAGGAGATATAACGTTTTTTCCAAATTGAGGGGGCGTGACCAAAATTTAAAACAAGCTTGATCTGCGTGCAGATAAAAGAAGCATTTGTCCCATACATGTCAAACCTCTATCTCTTACCATCTCTGAGATCTAGGTGTTCATACAGACGGACGGACAGACGGACATGTCTATATCGACTCGGCGGTTGATGCTGATCAAGAATATATATACTTTATATGGTCGGAAATGATTCCTTCTGCCTGTTACATACATTTGCACGACTTTAGTATACCCTTTTTACTCTACGAGTAACGGGTAAAAAAATCCCTATCTCGCACACTGCGCCGTCTGTTTGTGCGGTCTGGTGTCGGTTCGAATGGAATTTGTTTTTTTTTTTAACACGCTTTAAATTGGCAAGAGAGGCAACATTTGTATCCCCAAAATTTTATAAAAACAAAATAAAACTTCAATATGCATTTGAGATCTTTGGTTTGTTTTGAAATTAAGAGGAACTAGTTCAATTTAGTATTTTTGTTCTTGGCCCTTACGGTCCCACTGTTTTCAAATAACACAAAGTGGTGGCATATTTTTGTTATCAAATTTATATCCAATTGTTTTTTACATTTGTAATTAACTGAAATTTTATTGTAGAATGGCCCCCAGAGGAAAGGGTCTAAACGGGTCCCAACAATGTCGCGTTTGTATGGCCAGTTCGGAAAAAGGGAACACCTGGCTGAATATATTTACCGATTTCGAGGTCGAACCAGGCGACTTGATGTCAATAATTAAGGAGGTGACTGGAAACATAATTAAATCTGCTAAAAGACTACCTCAACGTATATGCCCTTCATGCTTGCAATCAGCCAAAATTGCATTCAAGTTTAAGCGGCGATTTGAGGAAAGTTTTCATTACTTAAGCGAGCAGATGGAACGGATGCCAACCACAATTTTAATGGAAGCATTAACCGACAGGGAAAACAGCGCAGAGACCGAATCGGGCGATTCCGGATCTAAAACGGATAACGAACAGGAAGATAAAATGACTCTACCCAGCAAGCCACCATTCATTTGCCCACATTGCTCGAAGGTCTGTACGTACAGGTCGAAGCTGAAGGAACACTTACGCACTCATACGGGGGAGCGACCCTTTAAATGTTCCTACTGTCAGAAATCTTTTAAAACCAAAGATTCTTTCAACGACCACATTCGAATTCATGTTGGCAAACGACCCTTTCACTGTACAGACTGCCCAAAGTCCTTTAGCCGAAAGAACATTCTAATAGAACATTTTCGCACTCATACTGGAGAACGACCCTTTACGTGTACGCAGTGCTCTAACACATTCAGCCATAAAAGCAGTCTGAATTATCATCTTCGCACTCATAACGGAATACGCTTTGAATGTTCCGAATGCTCGAAAACATTTACCGACAAAAGCGCACTAAAGACACACCTTCGCAAACATACTGGGGAGCGACCCTTCAAGTGCTCGCAGTGTTCGAAGTCCTTTACCAGAAATACCGGTCTAAAGCATCATCTTCAGGCTCTTCACCAGATATGGTAAGGAGACAGACGGTGGGATTACAAAAATGCCGACAACGAGCGGTTTATCATTTCAGACGAGAAACTATTAACAGTGCATGGTCATGAATACGACAGGAACTGTACAGCCTAGGGAATCTTTTTGCCCTTGAGGGCCAAATACTGCTCCGTTTCGCAATAAAATACAAGAGCATTTTATAAACGTTAGTAAGCGGGATGGAGCCTTTATATCAGGGACCGAAAATAATGATTATTTTGTATTTTTTTGGTCAAAAAAATCATCCACTTAGAATGGCCGAAGAAGAAGAAATTATAAAATCTAATTTTGAATTAAAAATAAACATTTTGTATGGAAAAAATATTTTAACAAAAATTAAAAAATTGGTTTTTAAATCTTACTTAAAGTGTGGGGGTGAGGGGGGAATTTACCTTTAGTAATTATATATGAAGCAGTAAAGCAGCTCATAGCCCTTTTTTACCTAAACCCACGACGCAATAGATATGATCTTATACGCGCTGCAGCTCGCTGGTCGGAAGCAAATGACAAAATATATTATTATATATATTATTGCTCACAATAAAACATCATCAAATCTCAAAAAAATAACACAATGCAACAAAATTAGACTTTTTCCACCATATTGAAGCGTTAGTGGTGATTTTAGATGATCTGAACACGAATCTGTTTTCATAAATGGTCCATCAATGGCTTTTTTGACTATCCTTTACTTTTTATTTATCTTTTTTTTGTATTGTCGAAAAACCGACTTCCTAACTTTGAAATAAACTATCCCAAACAATTTTACGATTTTTTTTCAATGAAGATATACAATTTTTAGTAATTGTAAACGAGTTCACAAAAATCCAATTTATGGTTGCAATGGGTTTTATTTACAATTTTTCATTGAATTTCTATATAAATTACTTGCTTGCCTTGCATGGTATACAATTTTGTTATTTTATTATTATCGAGACTATGTATTCCAAATGGTTCGTCTTCGTAATAATCAAATTTCGGCGTGATGAACCATTTTGAAAAAAAGGATTCGTATTCGGCACAGGAAAAAATCATTGAGGAGCAAGTTTGGGCATTTCCACAGAAAGATCAACCAAAATCCGAAAAAACCTATTCAAAATATGCATCTTACTTAACTTATGTAAATCAACATAATTTCCTGAATCAAAATTTTCATATTTTTAGTGATAAAGCCAAAGTACGGCGTTAGAAAATGGCTTTTCACATAAAGGGTGATTTTTTAAGAGCTATAGGAAAGTTTTTCAAAAAAAAAAACACGTACAATTCAGAAAAATGCATGAAATCTTTATTTAAATCGATAGAACGGTCCATATAATTTAATGTTTGAAGATTACTTCATGCAAATGTTGACCGTGGCTGCGCCTCAAATGGTCCATTCGCTTAGTCCAATTTTGGCATACTCTTTCCAACATTTCGGCCGGTATCTCTTGTCTATACGATCACGATCTAGGCGGCCAATTGACTGGCCAGAACGTGAAATAAAATTTTCACCGCACTCGCCTCTCAATAAGTCCATTGTTGCGCGTGCTGTGTGGTATGTGGCACCGTTTTGTTGAAACCACACGTCATGTAAGACAAGCTCTTGAATTTGGCCAAAAAAAATTGGCTATCATCTCACGGTAGCGCTCACCATTTACAGTTACGTTACGATTCGCATCATCTTTGAAGAAGTACAGTCCAATGATGCCACCAGCCCATAAACTGCACCAAACTGTGACTTTTTCTACATGCATTGGTAGCTCTTGCAATGCTTCTGGCTGATATTCACTCCAAAATCGACAATTCTGCTTATTTACGTACCCATTGAGCCAAAAATGAGCTTCGTCGCCTTCTTAAATTGAACTTTCTTAACAGAGCACGCATTTTGATAATAAAATGCAATAATTTGTAAGCTTTGTTCGTTTGTAAGACGATTCATGCTTAAATTATAGACCGAACTGAAGATGTTTGACAGTGAAACAAAACACGAAACGTGCGTGAGCTGTTTAAACTAGTGTTGCCAAAAAGATAATGGCTAAAAAATCACCCTTTATAAAAAAAAATACATTTATTATGCAGCGAGTCTGATATAAATATATTCTTACATCATTGCAGATGATGTAATTATAAGTTGCTTTAAAAATTCGAGTAAAAAAAAGTAGCAAAAAAAATCGTACGTGTTAACAAAGCATTAACATTAAGTTAACAGTCTGCCTCAAAAACAAAAGCTAGACTTTTGACATTTGTTTGGTATTAATACTCAATGGAACTGGTTCCAATCAGTATTTTTGGTCTTGTCACTTATGGTTACACTAGTCTTGCAATAACTTAAAGTAAAAAATTCGTCCTCTTGTTGCTTACATTTGCAATTAATTGAGATTTAATTGTGGAATGACAAATATGGCAAATGTGGCCAAGCTATGCTGCGTTTGTATGGCCAGTTCGGAAGATGGTATTACCTGGCAGAATATATCCACCGACTCGGATTCCGACGAAGATAAGAGGTGCTTGATGTCTATGATAAAGGAGGTGACTGGAAACGTAATTAAATACGCCGAAGGACTACCTCAAAAGATATGTCCTTCATGCCTGCAAGCAGCCAAAATTGCCCATAAGTTTAAGCGGCGATTTGAACAGAGTTTTCATTACTCAAGCGAGCAGATGAAAACGATTGAAGCATACACCCAAAAAAATACTTTAGGCAATGAATTGGAAAATGAGAAATCAAAATCACTCACTCAATCAATAACAAAGAGCTCATGCGGGGAGTCTGGATCTATCACGATTAACGAGCTGGAAGAGCTAAAGACTTTACCAAGGAAGCCACCATTCAAATGTTCACATTGTTCCAAGATCTGTACGTACAGATCTGCGCTGAAGGTTCACGTACGCACACATATGTTACCCTTTAAATGTTCCAACTGTCTCAAATCATTTAGAACCAAGGGTGCTATAAACCATCACCTTGGAATTAATACTGGGGAAGGACACTTCAAGTGTTCAGACTGCCCAAAGGCGTTTAGCCGAAAGAATATTCTTATAGAACATATTCGCACACATACGGGAGAACGACCTTTTCAGTGTTCGCAGTGTTCGAAGACCTTCAGTCATAAAAGCACTCTAAGATATCATCTTCGCACTCATACCGTACAACAACGCTTTGAATGTTTCGACTGAAGTCGATTGAAGTCCTTTACCCGACAAAGCAGTCTAAAACATCACCTAATCATCACCACTCTTCACCAGATAAAGAATCTAGTTCGCTTTTCGCCAATTTAAGAAGACAGCAGATGGGGCGAGCGATTTATTATTTCAGACGGTGAACAATCATTAAATCGACAGGAAAAAAGTAGATTTTATAGTTAAGAACTTCTATTGAAAATCTACTATCAGGCCTGTTGCCGTTTTCGATTTCGATCAAATCATGCGGAATCGGAATTGTTAAATATTCTCGCTTCCAAAAACCGACCGTGTTATTCCACTTTTAACTTCAAAATCCCAATTACTTTCGTTCGATGGTCTGGATAGCAAAAAGATTCGAACGAATTCTTTAATCGTTTCTTAGAAATTAGCAGCCTAACCAATTCCGATTAATAGGATTCGAAAACCGGGACCTGTAGGTATACAGAAGTTAAAATGTGCATAAGAAACCATAAGAATCTTGGTGATTGCAATAAACTTTAAGTTTTGACTTTGCATTAAAAGTTATATTTTATAACATAAACTAAATAAATATCACGATTGTTACAAATTTTCCCATCGAAGAGGCTTAAAATTATATTTTGGAAATAGTATAAACTACACTAGGCAACAAGGTCCAGTATATTGAAGGATTTGTGATCATTTTCACGAATTTATCTTCAGAAATGGTCCATCATGTCGAGATTTTTAGCTATTCGAACTGGTCATTTCGCCCTTTTATCAACTAACAGAGCATTAGCATTAAGTTAACAGAACAGATGTTAGCCTTCTGCCACAAATGGAACTAGTTTAATTCCGTATTTTTGATCTTGTCAAATATGGTCACACTCGTCTTACAAAAGCAAGAATTTCTTTTATTTTCTGTTTACAATTTGTAATTAAATGAGATTTGATTGTGGAATGGCTACCAGAGCAAAGGGACTAAATCTGGCCAAGCTATGCCGCGTTTGTATGGTCAGTTCAAAAGATGGTACGACTGACCCCACCTGGCTGAATATATTCTCCGACTCGGACACGGATGCGGGAAAAGTTGGCCTGATGACTATAATTAAGGAGGTAACTGGAAGCGTGGTTCAACCTTATAAGGCACTACCCCAACGGATATGTCTCTCTTGCCTGCATACAGTTAAAATTGCATTTAAGTTCAAGCGGCGATTTGAGGAGAGTCATCAGTGGTTAAGTGAGCAGATGGAACAAAATGAAACCACAAACACAGTGGACGAGGATTCCTTCACATGCGAGTATCTCACGGATAATGAAGACGAGAGCGAGAGTCTTAGCGCATGGAGCGAATGGAAGGAGCATGATACTGCTGATGGCGAGAATTACTCGAAATCCTTTGTTGAGGAACAATGCTTCAAATGTTCCCATTGCCCAAAGACTTTCAGCCAAAAACGCGATCTAAATGATCACCTTCTCACTCATAGTAGCGTTCCTTGCTTTAAGTGTACAGACTGCTCTAAAAGTTTTCCCCACCTTAGCAATCTAAAAAATCACCTTCGCACTCACACAGAAGAACGGCGCTTCAAATGCTCTCAATGCCTGAAATCCTTTAGAACTAAGGGAATTTTGGAAAACCATCTTCGAACTCATACTGGCGAACGACCCTTTCAATGTTCACATTGCTCAAAGGCCTTCAGCCGATTGGGCATTCTTAAAAAACATCTTAACACTCATACTGTAGAACGAAACTTCAAATGTTCACACTGCCCAAAGTCCTTCAGCCGAAATCGCGGTCTAAGAGATCACCTTCGCACTCATACCGGGGAACGACCCTTTGCATGTACTCAATGCCCGAAGGCTTTTTCCAATAATAGCATTTTGAGTAGTCACCTTCGCACTCATAATAGCGACCGACCGTTTCAGTGTCCCGAGTGCTCAAAGAGTTTTCCCCATCTGGTCAATCTAAAGAATCACCTTCGCACTCATACCGAAGAACGGCCCTTCAAATGCTCACATTGTCCGAAATCATTTAGAACCAAGGGTATTTTAGACAACCATCTTCGAACTCATACTGGAGAACGACCTTTTCAATGTTCAATCTGCCAAAGGGCCTTCAGCCGTTTGGGCATTCTAAACAAACATCTTGGCACTCATACTGGGGAACGACCCTTCAAATGCTCCCTGTGCCCAAAGACCTTCAGACATGATAATACTCTCAAGAATCACCTTCAAACTCATAATGAAGAGCGACGCTTCGAATGATAAAATTACATTTAGAAATAAAATTATTATAAGTGCTCTTAACTAGATAATGACTGAATAAACATTTCCCTTTTTTTCCAAATATGCGGCGACAAGTGTTTTATAATTTTACGATACGAACTTGGAAAACAAGCGATCAAAAATGCAACTAACTTCTGATTATAAAAACACCTCATAATCTTGTGAGATCCTACAAATATATAGGGATCACAGTATCCGATAATATGAATTTCTCCCATCACATAAGGGAGAAGCTTGGAAATTGAAAGTGGAGAAGCTTGAAAGTTGCAATAATCACTACATGGAGGACATTGCTGGGTAAAAACAACGTAAAGCCAAGTTGGAATTATAAAATGATCCAGGCTACTGTAAGAAGCATCTTGTGTTATGCTGCAGAAATTTGGTGATTTCTAGATTCAACTATGTTCAACGCTAGTTGACATTTTCCATCAAAAAAGTTTTCAGACTACCGGAGAACATGCCAAATTATGCGATCTATATAGAAACTGTACTTCCAAATTTGTTTTCGTTTACACTGCGACTTCATTTCAACTATGTAGCCAGTCATAAACATGCCGGAGAAAAGAATGCCCAAGTTTAATAAAGTGTCAACTGCTTCTTGGGGAAAAGTAAGTTTTTTGATGACTGGACCACCATTTCAAGCAACTGCGGGCTTAACTTTGATTGGGACAATTTACAAGAATGTCATCATACACAAGCTGAAGTCACAAGAAAGCTTTGTGAACATGCGAGCGAACTCTTTATAAGCCGAGCTAGGCAGAGCATTGAAAGGTCCACACCAGCGTCAACTATTTCGAATATAGCCTAGGAACAGACTGCATTAGAAAATTGTTTAAAGCGAGATGCCAAATGATTGCATTAAACTTAAGGCCACATATAAGGGACTTGGATGAAACCTGCAGACTGTGTTGTAATATGCTCGAGGAGGAAAATGTGGGACATTTTATTGTCACTTTTATTTTATTGTTTAATTTGTACACTTGTAGACAAATTATGGTAATAGTTTACTATAAGGTAACTTTCCCCAAAAATTCAGGAACTAATTTTCGTCGATGGATAGCGAATTATGATGAATTTACGTGCAGAAACTAATTGACGATCGACTATAAGGGACCTCAGCTCAAAAAATTCTAAAACAAATTCCCTTCGATGGACCGCGAATTATGAAGAATTTTCATGCAAATAATTGGGGGGGTCTTCCATGGTTTCTTTTTAAACGAATTTTAAAGTTTCAAGTTTTTAATTAAAAAATATACATATGCTTTGAAAATTATGTCACATTTAATTAAAATTTGATGGACTTTTAATTTGTTATTTTATATTTCTCATTAAAATGGAGTGCACAAAATGTCAATTTACAGTGTCTAATTTTTTATCCTTATGGGAAGGAGAAGTCATCGATTATTTAAAGCGCCACAGGGGTATTCTACGTGAAAATTAATGTGAAAATGTGGATTTTTGGTGGATTGGAGCGAGAGCCGTAAAAATTCTTTATAATTCCGATGGAAGTCCGTGGAAAGGACACTCTTTTGAAAATTATCAAAGAGAATATAGCTGATGGATCCACAATCATTTCAGATTGCTGGAAATCGTATAATTGCTTAAATTATGAGGGGTTTCAACACGAAACTGGTAACCACTCAAAAAACTTTGTGGATCCCTCAACCCGTGCGCAAACACAAAACATAGAAAGACTTTTTTAAAAAATTAAAACTTTAAAATTCGTTTAAAAAAAAACCATGGAAGACCCCCGCTTTTTATACTCTGTACCAAAGGTACACAGAGTATATTAAGTTTGTGCAAAAGTATGTAACAGGAAGAAGGAATCATTTCCGACCCTATAAAGTATATATATTCTTGATCAGCATCAACAGCCGAGTCGATATAGCCATGTCCGTCTGTCCGTCTGTCCGTCTGTCTGTCCGTCTGTCCGTCTGTCCGTCCGTCCGTCCGTCCGTATGAACAAACAGATCTCGGAGATGGTAAGAGATAGAGGTTTGACATGTATGGGACAAATGCTTCTTATAGCTGCAGGCAGATCAAGTTTATTTTCAATTTTGGCCACGCCCCCTCCCGCCCCCGCAATTTGGAAAAAACGTTATATCTCCTACAGTTTTGAAGATAGATGATTTGTACCTTTTAGAGATAGTATTTAGCAAAATGTATAATTTTGCCGAAGAAATGATAAAGATCGGATGAGCGGTTCTCAAGTTATGACCAAAAATAAATTCCCGCCTCCCCCACCCCCTCCCACGCGCTCACAACCAACACCGCATTTTTATTCAACAACGTGTGAGTGAAAGAGAGAGGGAGAGAGAGAGAAACTTAGAGATGAGCGCAGCAGAAACGTTGCATTCAGCTCCTGCTCTTGGTACAGAGTATGACATAGTCGGGCTTGACCGACTTTCTCACTTGTTTTTCATGAAAATTCATCATAATTCACCATCTATCGAAGGTAATTTTTTTAGAATTTTCTGAGGTGAGGTCCCTATCCTAGACAATTACCTTAAGTGAATTTCAAAGTTTGCATTTTTGCCCATTCAAATATATGCTCTGATGATATGATCAGATATGCTTTTCGAATTCAGTTTGTTTTTACTAATTAATAAATAGAAAATATTCTTTACCTATATGAAGGACGTACGTTTGTTTGAATTTGAGTGTCAAAGTGAGGAAAACTTTACACCTATTGGAACTGTTATGAACTCTTTTCCACGCCATTTATCGAGGTAAAATTCAATGCTAGTTTTTTATAAGGTGGTTTTCCCAGAAGTCCTATTCCACGTAAGCCCCAGAAAAACGTTTTTTTTTTTGTTCTATCCGGTGTCTTCTGAAGAAGGGCATAGTCGAATGTCGTCCTCCTTGTGATCCTATAAATTAATATTTTAAAAACGAATTTTTTTTTTTAAATCGCTCGAAAGTTACCTTTTGTAAAAATTTACCCAAATTATAAACGAAGATTTTTTTATTTAATAAAAGAAGGTAACATTTTGATTTGTGCTGCAAAGTTCTTTTTCAGAGTCGAACCGCAGAGTTCGTATACTCTAGTTATTTATAACATTGGTATTCTATTAGTCTTGTTTTTTTATTCTGTCTTAAACTTGAATAGCTTGTCAAATTCATAGAATTTCAATTAAATTTTCAATCAAAATTTTTTCTTGCTGCTATAGGCATATACCCAGATGAGATAAAAATTTAGTACGGCACAATATTTCATAATCATTCAGATTTCAAAGCTGTTTAAGCCCCGTACGCAGTACGACAAAAAATTCCTTTCGTCACAGTATTTCACATAAATAAAAAAAACTTTCTAATAGCCTATTCACACTACATTACATCTACCGTTTACCGTCAAAGATGGTACGTAAGAACTTGCCGTGCCAAATTTTCTTAAAATATTCCAATATATAAAAAAAATATATCAATTATTAAGTGGTGGACCCAAGAATATCGCTTTGAACAGCATGACGGTAGACGGTAAACGGTAGATGGACTGTAGTGTGAATAGGCTATTAGAAAGTTTTTTTTTAAAGAAGTTCGAGTGATTAGACTATGCAAGGTATTAAACTGAATTAATAAGGGTCGGTAAGACGAGGCATCTAAATTAATGTTAAACGTAGTGGATCCTCGGCGAATATTTTGTAGATATTTCTTTACAATGCACTTCTCATTTCCGCTCACAGTTTTTCTGTGAACACTGAGCAATGCTCAGTGAGCATGCTTAGTCCTGTAAACATTGTATGGCAAATGGTTAGTTTTTGATATCCTTTTTGTATTTATACTGTTTAGTAGTTTTTACCGTTCTCAATGTGCTGAAAGTTCTTTCTATCGAGGATGTGATACAGGAGGATTTGATATCGAGGATTGTTATTGGGAAAAACTCGTCTGTTTCTTGTACAACATCGCACAGTTCTAGTGTCTTGAGATCCTCTGTGCTTAATTTTTTAGAGCGAAGCTCTTTTACGGACGTCAGACTGGGAGGGTAAATCTTGAAAACTTTTGTCTTTGCGACAGATTCTTTTGGGGTATGTCTTTGATTTTGCATTTTGTATTTGCAAAATCCGCTGCTTTTACCATTAACGCGTAGTAGCAGGTCGGTTGTGTGTGGAGTGGAATAGTGTGAGGTGGAAGTGGGGAGGAGGTGATGGGTATTTGGTGGAGACCTGGTGGGGATCAGGTGAAGATTTGGTGAGGATCTGGCGGGGATTTAGTGCTGATCTGGCGGGGTTCTGGTGGTGATGTGGTGGGGATCTGGTGGGGATCTGTTGGGAATCTGGTGGGGATCAGGTGAGGATCTCGTGGGTATGCGGGAAGTGGGGATGGAAAGAGTGGCTGCATATATAATATTTTTTGTTTCACAGTCCTTTGTTTGACGGAGACATTACAGAGACTTAACAGTGACTGACAGTGACTAAACAGTGTCTTAACAGTAACTTAACAGTTCCTTAACAGTGACTTAACGGGGACCCAACAACGACCTAATTTTTTGTTATTTAACATTTATTTATACAAAATCCAAGTTTATATTTTGCCATTACTTAAATCGGATTCATCGTAAAGAGCTTCCCTCGTACCGTGCGGCTAATGGCACACACTCTTTTTTATTTTGATTTTCAGTGATCGTACTCAGCTTCATTTAGCTTCTCCGCTATCATTTTGTAGGTCGTAGAGTCCAGAGAAGATTTTAGACATTTTTACGAAGTTCTCAAGGCTTATTTTAAGCATGATTGCCGGATGTAACTAAAATAATTCAAAAGCTGACAAGCTTTCATCAGCAAATCTGCCTTCGAGTGGAAACAATACCGATATCTTCCCAAATTCAACCATATTCGATGAAGGATGAATTGAGCGATGGTTTTGAACTTTCACAGTTCTAGGAGTTCGGAGTTCAACTCCGATTTCTTCACCAATTGAATGATTTTATTTAAGTGCTTTGTGCACTTGAGAAGGTCCACAATCTCTGTGATTGTAGGACATTAACCACTGGCTCAAGGTAATGCAGCTGAAAAGCAGATGATATGGTACCAGAGTTTCCTTTTATTGAGAGTTTTTCGAGCCCGTCGACGATCATTTTGAAGTGATTTTTAATGCTAATGCATTTGTCCTTTTCCGAACATAGCGTGTCGCATAAAGCAGAAAATTTTGGAATATACTTTCTCCTGGTAAATGATTCACGGAAAAAATTAATAACATCTTTGATTGTTGATATCGAATCTCCGGAACATCTAAATTTAGCTTGTGACTTTCGCAGTGGAACTAAAATGCGTGAGAGTTTTTTTTTTTTTTTTATAAATAGCCTGCACACCATTATCCTTTCCCGAAATGGTCGAACAACCATCATAGCCTGTCCCTTTAGTCTTTGTACCCATGACTTCCAACTGTACGAAACCTATAAATTCTTAACGAATAGATTGTTTGCTTTGATCATAGAATCTAATACCAATCGAAAGATGTTCTTTCCCTGAAATATCGCAACTTTCATCACCCATTAAACTGTAGGCAATGGCATCTTTTACTTCTTTGAAGATATCATCTTTTAGTATACGTCCACATAGCCCAATGATTACATTTTGAATCCTTGGAGAAAAGTAAGTAGCATTCTTACATCTCTTTTTAATATGTACCCCCAGAGTTTGATCACCAGCGCTAAAATGGAGTTGAAGCAAGACTTGAAATACACCTAGAAAAAGAAGAATGGTAGCTAATTCTTATTTAAAGTGTTTTTAAATTCATTGTCTTCACATTCATTCACAATATAATACAATTTTTGTATATCTTTTCGCAACTGTTATTTGGAATTGCTAGAATAGAAAAAAAAAGGAGAGGCAATTTCTACCGATAATCCGTGGAACCTTGAAGCAAGTGATACAGGCAATAACAATTGATGAAAATTATACTAACTTCAATGAAAATGCACATCAGCCTGCAACAAGCTTTACAACACGATCTTAGTTAAACCGTTACCTCTATGAACAACGGATAAGAAATAATCAAAAATAATATTGTGACGAAAGGAATTTTCTGTCGTTCTGTGCCAAACTAAATTATTTAGGGTGTTCAACAACCCGCGTAAAAGCGTAAAGCAAAAAGCGTACACTCCAAAAGTTTACGCCACAACAACAAAACACATGGTAAAAAAATTACGCGCTGCCCTGGGGTATGTTTAAAAAATCAGCGTAAAAATGTAAAAAAAGTAAAGTGTTGAAGTGTTGTAAAATTATTCAAAGTATCGACCAAAAATACTCGGTTTTGAGATTTTTTTCTTTAAAATATGCGGTCACACCTAGAATAATTAAATTTTTTTTGGCAGTTTAACTGCATCTGGCCAATAAATCAATTGAGACATCTTCCTCAAAATAGCTGTCTGTAGCTACACCCAAAGAGCTGTCATCACCTACTGTAAACATAGTTGTAGTTTTCCTTATTGATGCAGCTTCTCTAAACTACCCCAAACAGAAAAGTACTCCCTGTAACTCAAGTCGAAATGCATTTGACAACAAGCATGGGGCCGCACGGACCCATTGTTCATTGAAAAATGGTAGCACATTGGTTCGCTCATTTGGGCACACAGAACTTGGGTCCTCGCCGCCAGCATGCAACTGCAGTAAGAACCGCCATAACTTCGTCTACCATTGCATCGACAGCATCATGGTTGTATCTCAAGATTTGTTATATTAGTGAGTTTAGCTGGCTCAAGGTCCGAAAAAGTTGTGTTTTTTTCACAACTGAAAACAACTTATGCATTATTGTACACCAAAAATGAGCTGGTTGCCTATACGGTACCGTTTCATCATTCTCCCGAATGAATCTTCAGTAGGCTTATCGCTGTCGAAACCATCGCTTCACCTGCCTTTCCATACAATCAATGTTTTAATCAGTTGGGAACCTCAAAAAACAATGAAAGTAAAAATAGGTCAGGCAAACAACTTTCAACCTTTTGGTGTACCTAAGCTTAAGCTTAGGCTCAAAGTTCCAAACCCAAAAGCTAAAGTTTGTTATATAAATATTCACATTTCATATTTAGCTTGATTTATACACCAACACTCAATGCTTTAAAAATACGAATTAAACTTTGACACACAGAAGTAACAGAAAAACTCACAGCTTGTCAAAAACAGCTGATTTACGCCAAAAATTACGAGGGTAAACCCATTAGGGGCGCTCAATAGCAGCGTCGCGTAAATTTAAACAATTACTTTTTTACGCGGGCTGTTGAACACCCTAATTATCTCATCGGAGTAAATGCCTTATACAAGTTAATTTTAAAATTTTTCGATGTATGAGGTACGTTGTTCTAAATATAAATGGAACTAGTTTAATTCCGTATTTTTGGTATTGTGAAATAAGGTCACACTCGTCTTGAAATAGCTCAAAATATATTTTTAATTTTTGTTTACATCTGTAATTACCTCACATTTGATGGTAAAATGGCAAACAGAGCGAAGAAACTGAATGTGGCCGATCTATGCTTCGTGTGTATGGCCAGCTCGGAAGCTGATACAACGGACACCACCTGGTTCAACTTCATCACAGACTCGGATGCCTTAGCGGGAAATGGTGACTTAATATCCATGATAGAGGAGGTGACTGGAAGCGTGGTTAAATCTGATAAAGGACTACCCCAAAGGATATGCCCTTCTTGCCAGCATACAGCTAAAATTGCATTTAAATTCAAGCAGCGACTTGAGGGGAGTCTTCAGTCTTTAAGCGAGCAAATGGAACAGTATGGAACACACACGAACCCGGAGGACGAGAACATCATCGATTGCGAGTCTCTCTCGGAGAACCACGAGGAAAGCCTTAGCGCATGGAACGAATGGAAAGAGCCTGATACTCCTGATGGCAATTTTCCATTTGAAATTGAAAATTCTCAAAATGGCGTTCACACAGAGGAACACTACTTCAAGTGTTCCCATTGCCCAAAGACCTTCAACCGAAAAAGCGGTCTAAATGATCACCTTCGGACTCATACCGGCGAGCGACCCTTTGCATGTTCCCAATGCCCAAAGACTTTTTCCAATAATAGCATTTTGATTAGTCACCTTCGCACCCACAGTATTGACCGACCCTTTCAGTGTTTAGACTGCTGGAAGAGTTTTCCCCATCTGGTCAATCTAAAGAATCACCTTCGCACTCACACAGAAGAACGGCCTTTCAAGTGCTCGCACTGTCAGAAATCCTTTAGAACCAAGGGCATATTGGACAACCACATTCGAACTCATACTGGAGAACGACCTTTTCAATGTTCAGTCTGCCAAAAGTCCTTTAGCCGATTAGGCATTTTAGACAAACATATTGGCACACATACGGGGGAACGACCCTTTAAGTGTACAGACTGCCCAAAGGCGTTTAGCCGAAAGAACATTCTAGTAGAACATCTTCGCACTCATACAGGAGAAAAACCCTTTAAATGTGTAAAGTGCCCAAAGACCTTCAGTCACAGTAACAGTCTAAAAAATCACCTACAAAGGCATAAATGAGAATGACCTTTCGAATGCTCAAAGAAATTTAGTACTAAAGTTATTCCCAGTGTTCGCAGACTCCGAACTCAGATAACGATCTTATAAATCAATGTGGAATGCCAAAAGTTTTATGATTTCATACAAGAAGCTAGTAACAATCATCAAAACGATACGAACTCTTCATCTGTAGTCCATGAAATACAAGGGGTCAAAAATACAACAAATTTTTTCTGTTTATAAAAAAGCTCTTTATCATCTGTAAAAAAAAAAATACCACATCAAATTGTTCTACAAATATTTTAGTGTTAAAAACTTGGTAATGAAAATATAAAAAATTTAAATTAAATAAAATACATATGTATATTCTTGATCAGAGTGACGACCTGAGTCGATAAAGCTTTGTCCGTTTGTCTGACTGCTTACGCGAGCTAGATCCTCAGTTTTGCACAGAGTCTTTATTTGACTACACTCTGCTAATAATGTCGGAACCGTACCAGGAATAGGAATGATCGGTCGGAGAATGGATGTTAGGCTGTTTGTACACGACTCGTATAGTCATCGTAGCGATTTCACGTACAAAAGGACCGTGTACGGACGGCCTTAGTCAGGGGTGTCCCTGCACTATTCTGGAGATTGTCAATGAAACGATTGCACTTTGAACCAAATTTGTGAAGTAACAAAAATAAGATCGGTTACTGTGTAGATCATAAAGTAGGAAAACCCTCCGGATTTTATCTACTTGGGTTTTGAGCAGAAGCCGAACAAATAAAGTTAAACACCTCAATGTTCAGGCTTATACAAAAACCTCTCGACATTTCTGGGACAGTGAAAAAACCGAGTGAAAGATCCTTTTTGATTATGAGGGTAGCGGGCTCAAAACTCCAACTAACCATTGGAATAAGCTTTTTCAAGTGTTACGACTAAGTTAGTTTGCTTTCCCGTTATATTCAAATTTGTTTTTCCTTTTTAACATTGAAAATTCTTTGAAAGAAGGGAGTCTACCTCCCCCTACCCTTCTGCGCTGTAGGTAAATTTTTTATATATATTTTTTTTACTTCTGGTTGTCTGGGATTCTATCTCAGAAAATCGAAGACTAAACACGGACGGCTGCAACTTAGCGCATACGACTATCAAGCTGCCACGTTAAAGTGCGTCCACTCACAGTGAAGAACCCAAACGTATGTTAAGCACTCAGCCAATAAAAGTCCCGTTGGAGCTGATGGTTGCCTTAAAACAGCAATGTCGTGGGCAGATTTTTTGAATGAAGTAATCTGCATTGAGAGCATTAAAAAGCTCTTAGGACTCCAAGGTGCTAATCCCCTCCCGCAGCCCACACCAATTGCCGACGGCCCAACTGATTTATTTCGCCCAGAACAACAACATCACTCCTAAATACACAGCTAGACATAAACAATATCTTTTTAATAGAATAATTTATTTTGCTTTAAATATTACTGTAGGTTTTCTATGTTTCAAACTTTATAGCCTAGTACGGAGGGCGTTCGAATTTTCCTTCCAGAAATTTGCCTGATATTGCTTTTTGTGGAATGTAAAAGGCAGTGTGACCAGATAATATTAAAAAATATACCGAAAACGGAAAATAAATAAATTGGCCAGCTGATTTGTGTTTTGACATAACTATAAGATTTAAATAAAATGAGGCACTATGCACAACATGGATGAAGTTGCAATTGCAGTGGCAGCTGTTAAGCTGAAGAATGTGAGCAAGACTTCAGAATTGGATTTGCCTGTTGCCAAGAATCTAATGGTCTGCACGAGGCCGGATAAGTCCAATTATAATTGTTTTATTTCCATTTGGAACATCATTCCGGGCGAGGACCCCACTCAGGTGCACATATCGCTGCAACGAAAGATGGCTCAATTTATGCATTGGGACGTGCCCTCCAACATGACAAGATTCCAACATGGCACAACTGCTTTCCAAACACTTGTTGAAAGTGCGGTGTCCAGTTGCTTGTCATTCGTGATGTCCCACAATCATGCATTGTTTTTTACTGCATCAATTAATGCATTTTTGTCGTCATGACTAAAATTTTTATACTTTTGCCTTGCCTTTTGACAATTGACACAAGGAAAAAATGACCGCACAATATCTCTGAAAGAAATATCAGCTGTTCGATACAGTCCACACGGTTCGTCGATATGGCAACTCTCAAAATTCCTTGTGTGTATTGCTTGGCTTTGTGCGTACCAAACATCAGAATGAGGCAAGGAAAAATTCCTTAAGCCTAGTACGGAGGGCGTTCGAATTTTCCTTCCAGAAATTTGCCTGATATTCCTTTTTGTGGAATGTAAGAGACAGTGTGACCAGATAACATTAAAAAATATACCGAAAACTGAAAATAAATAAATTGGCCAGCTGATTTGTGTTTTGACTTAATTATAAGATTTAAATAAAATGAGGCACTATGCACAACATGGATGAAGTTGCAATTGCAGTGGCAGCTGTCAAATTGATGAATGTGAGCAAGACTTCAGAATTCGATTCGCCTGTTGTCAAGAATTTAATGGTCTGCACGAGACCGGATAAGTCAAATTATAATTGTTTTATTTCCATTTGGAGCATCATTCCGGGCAAGGACCCCACTCAGCTGCACATATCGCTGCAACGAAAGATGGCTCAATTGGCCCTCCCACATGACAAGATTCCAACATGGCTCAACTGCTTCCCAAACACTTCTTGTAAGTGCGGTGTGCAGTTGCTTGTCATTCGTGATATCCCACAATCATGCATTGTTTTTTACTGCATCAATTAATGCATTTTTGCCGTTAAGCCTAGTACGGAGGGCGTTCGAATTTTCCTTCAGCTGTCAAACTCCATATAAAAAAAATTGCTTAAGGAATTTTTCCTTGCGTCATTCTGTTGTTTGGTACGCAGAAAGCCAAGGAATACACACAAGGAATTTTGAGAGTTGCCATATCGGTGAAGCGTGTGGACTGTATTGAACAGCTGATATTCCTTCAAGAGATATTGTGCAGTCATTTTTTCCTTGTGTCAATTGTGAAAAGGCAAGGCAAAAGTACAAAACTTTTTGTTATGACGACAAAAATGCATTAATTAATGCAGTGAAAAACAATGCATGATTGTGGGATATCACGAATGACAAGCAACTGGACACCGCACTTACAAGAAGTGTTTGGGAAGCAGTTGAGCCATGTTGGAATCTTGTCATGTTGGAGGGCCAATTGAGCCATCTTTCGTTGCAGCGATATGTGCACCTGAGTGGGGTCCTTGCCCGGAATGATGTTCCAAATGGAAATAAAACAATTATAATTGGACTTATCCGGCCTCGTGCAGACCATTAGATTCCTGACAACAGGCGAATGCAATTCTGAAGTCTTGCTCACATTCTTCAATTTGACAGCTGCCACTGCAACTGCAACTTCATCCATGTTGTGCATAGTGCTTCATTTTATTTATAAGTCAAAACACAAATCAGCTGGCCAATTTATTTATTTTCCGTTTTCGGTATATTTTTTATTGTTCTCTGGTCACACTGCCTTTACATTCCACAAAAAGGAATATCAGACAAATTTCTGGAAGGAAAATTCGAACGCCCTCCGTACTAGGCTTCATAACTAAAATTTTTGTACTTTTGCCTTGCCTTTTCACAATTGACACAAGGAATAAATGACTGCACAATATCTCTTGAAGGAATATCAGCTGTTCAATACAGTCCACACGCTTCACCGATATGGCAACTCTCAAAATTCCTTGTGTGTATTCCTTGGCTTTCTGCGTACCAAACAACAGAATAACGCAAGGAAAAATTCCTTAAGCAATTTTTTTTATATGAAGTTTGACAGCTGAAGAAAAATTCGAACGCCCTCCGTACTAGGCTTTAAGCAATTTTTTTTATATGGAGTTTGACAGCTCAAGGAAAATTCGAACGCCCTCCGTACTAGGCTTATATTGTGAATAGGACCGGTGCGCCTCTGACTGAAACACTTTATAATAAATGCCGTGCAATGAAAAGGATTAAATATTTGTCATATAAATGCACAAAGTTTGGCAAGGAAGATAGAGGAGTTCAGGTTCTTATTTGTAAATTCGAATGTTGACGTGATATGTGTTTTGGAAACTTGGTTTTCGTTAGATGTCTGTGATAATTTAGTTAAGTGTGAAGGGTATGATTTGTTTCGCTCAGACCATGTAGGTCATGCTGGGGGTGTGGCAATCTACGCAAGTAAGAGATTACATGCAAAAGTAGTGCTTAAACAACCACCTGATAGTGCTATTGAGTACCTTTTCCTGGAAGTTGCTAGTACTACTGCTGCCTCTAAAATATTCATTGGATTCATGTATAGACCGAATCGCAATATTAATTATACCGAAGCAGTAAACGTATTGACCTCCATTTCCTTACAGTATACAAACATAATTTTAACAGGTGACTTAAACAGCGACATCTTAACTGAAAATCATCTAACAGACAATATGGAAGCCCTCGACCTGATGCTCGTAAACAAAGCTCAGCCAACCCACTTCACTAATACAAGAGACACATTACACATTGACAAAAAAAAACGATTCGACCACATATCACAATTTGCAGAGAGAATATTTAATTTACCTCTAAATTTATGGATTAGATTACGAGTGTTAATTTTCCTGCACAAAATAATTAACACCGGTGAACCTTCCTACCTGTTTCGAATGCTTAACTTTGCTTCTTCTCATAGGACAAAAAATTTAATCCCGACAAGAAATAAACTAGCCACATCTATTCGCCTATGGAACCAGCTACCTAACGAATTCAAAACAATTAGAAGCGCGCCCGTCTTTAAAAATTCGATTAAAAAGTACCTACAGCAATAATTTTAGTTTTTAGTTTTTCTTTCATTATTTTGTATTCATCATTCATACTTAATACTTTTATTTCATAATCAATGTTAAATATTAATATCACCTTAATAACTCCATCGACTATTGTTTTTAGTAAATGTCATAATGTCATAGTGATTAGTGCCTCCAAATAAATCCTGTACTTTTAGCACTAAGAAGAAATCTCTTAAATAAATAAAATAAATTTTTTGTTATTCCTTAAGTCTTGTTGTAATTGTCTAGTATATCGACCTATTCAGAAAATTTTTTTGATCACAAAGAATTACCATGCAAAAAAGTCGCGACAGTAATCAATAGATTCATTTTAATTGAATTTTAAAAACATGCAGTTTTTTACAAAAAAAAATTGGTTATGCTTTTCGTCAAATATCCAATATGTATATGTATGTGGGTGTTACTGCAGTGTTCGGTAATATTTTTTTTTTTGGGGTTTTTCACCTCAAAAAGTCATCACGACTAACAATAATTTGATGAATCAACATTTTTTCAAAATAACATTCAGTCTGCCCCGCATTAAAACATTAATTAGACGGTAAAAGGCAGGCGTTCATGATTATTTTACATAATTCACAGTTCATCGAAGGAAATTCTACTTTAATTTGCCGAGTATTCAAGACATTTACCTTAAATTTTAGAGGCAAGTCTCCAAAAACAATAATTTTTTATTTATTTGACATTTGACGAGAAGCATATCCTTTATCTTTTGGTACAAAAGACATCGATAGTAAGACCTTCGACTATAATTCGATTAATTGCCCAGATGTTAAATTTACCGTAGCCGCTTTACAGCCCAGATGTGCTATTACTTTTCCGACAAACCCTGTATATTAAGAGGTGTGAGGGCAATTGCAGGATGTAAAATGTTTGGCAGCTTAACCTCAAAAGCTTTCTGTACCGCTAAGAATTATTTCGGTCTATAATTGGTGTCTCTTGTTGAGTGAAAACTAATGTGAAACTTAATATAAATAAATAAAAACCAAACTGTTTCGAGGCGGAATTGAACCCACACCTCCCGCACGGCAGTTCCACACACTAACCTCTGCACCACATCAGGTCATACATTACTAATCTCTCACAGCTTATATTAGCCATGCCTTCAGAAGAAAGTGACGAAAGAATCTTGTTTTGCTTGTTCGGTTTGCGGTTCGGTCAGTCAGTTGGAATTAGCGGTTCGATTAAGATTTGTTTCAGTTCAAAAGCTGTTTGCAACCCTGCTAATAACGCTGACGGATTTCATGAAAATAATATTACTGCTTGATGGGGAGAGAGGGAGTTAATACGAGGTTCCTTGCCACCACTTGTTACTTTTTTACTCACATGAATTCAGGATCCTTAATGTTGATCCTTTCAGGACATGTGATGTATCAAATGATAGGTATTGAGCTGCACATCATGAATGTTTTTAGATTTTGGCACACTACGCGGTTCTCAAGATATTTACATTCAATTTTTATTTTCAATTTTTATAATACAAATTGAAAAATAATTTTTATTTTTGGAGTTTTAAATAAAAATTGAAAAATAACTTTTATTTTTAAACTTTTTAATACAAATTGAAAAATAACTTTTATTTTTAGATTTTTTAGAAAAATTGAAAATAATGGTTATATTATGATTTTTAAATAAAAATTGAAATTTAATGATTATTTCACAATTTTTTTATTTTGATCGAAAAATAAGAGTTAAAATTAATTTTAAAAATAAAAATTGAAAATAAAAATTTATCTTCTTAACAGGATTTTGCATCCCAAATTAGTATATCTAAGATTTTCCCATTAATGTAGATAATTTTTTTCAGGTTCAATTTTTTCAAACTCAAAACTCTTATTTACGATCCCTGATCGATACAATTGTAGGGAAAGATCGGTACTTACGTGTTTTTAAGATTGTCTATATTTTTTAACCGTCCTATGGTCCCAAAATCGTCAAAATCGTCAAAAACAATGTTTTCTTTAAGGTACATATTCCCATTTTTCTCTGTGTAGCTTTTAAATTTGGTAAAAATTTTTATAATTCCGAGAAGTTTAAAAAATGTTATAGCTAACTCTGACATTTTTCGGGTTTTTTTTTGCTAAAATAAATGGAACTAGTTTATTTCAGTATTTTTGGTCTTGTCACTTATGGTCACACTTGAGTTGAAATAGCCCAAAATTGTTTGCTGTTTACATTTGTTATTAACTGCGATTTCGTTGTTAAATGGCAAACAGAGCAAAGGAACTAAATGTGGCTGAGCTATGCTGCGTGTGCATGGCCAGATCGGAAGCCGACACCACCTGGTTGAACATCATCACCGGCTCAGACGACGATGCGGGAAAATGTAGCTTAATGTCTCTAATGGAGGAAGTGACTGGAAGCATGATTAACTCTGATGTAGGACTACCTCAAAGAATATGTCCTTCTTGCCTGCGAACAGCGAAAATTGCTTTCAATTACAAGCGGCGATTTGAAAAGAGTTTTCATTGGATAATCGAGCAAATGGAACGGACATCCCCACTGCAAGCATTGACCGACGAAGACACGGAATCTCCCACAGAAGAAAAGGATCACACGGGCAAACTACAAATCAAATGTTCACAATGCCCGAGGGTCTTTAACTACAAGTCCGAGCTAAAGAATCACTTTCGAATTCACAGTGGGGAACGACCTTTCAAATGTCCGCAGTGCCCAAAGACGTATAGTCGTAAAAACAGTTTGTATTATCACCGTCGAACACATACAGGAGAACGACCATTCAAGTGTTCAGAATGCTCAAAGACCTTCACTCATAACGGAAGTCTAAAGGATCACCTTCGCACTCATACCGGAGAACGACCCTTTCAATGTACCCACTGCACAAGGACGTTTAGCCAAAAATCGAGTTTAAATAGTCACCTACGTACACATGCTGGCAACCGACATTTTAAGTGCTCCGAATGCTCAAAGACATTTATTTATATCAGCACACTACAGAATCACATGCGGCTTCATACCGGGGAAAATTGCTTTGAATGTGTCCACTGTTCAATGACTTTTATCCAAAGTAACCATTATAATAAACACCGTTGCATTCATAAAGGAGAACGAACTTTCAAAAGTCCTTTGAACAACAAGATAATCTAAGGAATCACATTCGCATTCAAACTGGAGATAATCCTTTAAGTGTTTGAACTTATTTGAAGACCATCTAAAAAGCTGAAAAAACATTAACTTTTTTTGGATGGGTATAAAGATGGAAACGATCTTCAATAACGACAGGGAACTGGAACACTGTCGAAATGCGAAATCTCTAAGCAGAAGTGTATCAACACATCATTCTTAAAGTGCTTTCTGGGGATCAGCAGCACTTCGAATAAACAATGAGACTGTTGCTGCTCTACTATCTGGCCAATCTGGCTGTTAGTATTGAAGAATGAGTTGTAAAAAACAGATTTTAATAAAAGTTTTCTGCAGAAAAATGGAACTAATTTCAACTTTGCACCTCAAGACAAGATATGTTTTTTTATAAAGCACCATGCAAAAGTGGAATATGGATACGCCCATTTGGTTAACTAAATGGTTTTCTTTTCAGCACTGAACTTAAGTTTAAACCTGAGAATAAACCGATAATTCCATTGTAAAAGGTTCAGAGTCACTTACCGATTTTTCTCAGCTAATTCGGGCAAGACCTCAGACTTTGTGCGTCTAATCATATATTTTGCCTTCAATATCACTTTCAGTTCATCCAAATTTGATTGTCCCTGTGCATCCCAACCAAATTGCGATTGTTTGCCATCACAATAGCGGGTAGCTGGAATACAAAATTAACACATTACACCTACAATCCCTCCATACAATTCGCCAACTACTTACTGAATTCTATAAAACTCATAAATTTACTATCAATTAGCTGGAGTTGTGTAAATAGCTCTAAGGGACGTGAGAGGGCAGGTGTGCCCGATAGGAGTACCACACGTTTGGCGTGATCCGACAGCCTCTTTGCCACTGTGGTGCACTTGGCTTTGCCACTTTTCAATGTATGCGATTCATCAAAGATAATAAAACCAAATTTACGCTGCATTAGCTTATCCACATGACGTTCCATCATGTTATAGCTGGTGATCAAGACCCGAGCCTCACCCACATATTGCTGATTGTTGTTCAAAACTTGTACAAAATGCAGTGGAATGGAGGGTAAGAGCTCAACCAATTGTCTAGCCCAGGTATCGCGTGTGCTGGCGGTGGTGCATATAAGCAGAGGCCAATCATCTTTGTAGTAGTCTGCCACAGCCAGAGCCTGATATGTTTTGCCCAGGCCCATTTCATCACAGATCATTATGCGACCCTGCTGGGCTATGGTAAAGCTAGCCAAGAAAAGACAGGATATAAGAAATTATGTTAAAGCAAGACTTGAACTACTCACCATACTCCCTCCTGCTGGAAGGGCATCAGCTTGTTCGCCAGTGTGGGCTCTATGGTGGCTAGAACACTACGTTCCAAGGCTTTAATCGGCTGCTGACACAAATCTATGACCTTCTTTGGTATGTTTCCAATTAGGACATGTGGCTTGAGATCAGCCACATGTTGCTGCAGCAGCTGATAGTCTTTTAGAGCAAAATTCCATATGCGAGTGTTGCTATCATAGGATTTACTTGGTATATTCTTGAACACGGCTATGAGCTTTTCGTGATAACCCGAAGTGTGAACAGCAAAACGTTGTGGGCTAATCATGTAGACGCGACAGGTAATGGCTTGCACAAATACCGCAGCCAGAGGAGGCTTCTCTTTTTCCGGGCTGAGTGACAAAGTGGGTCTGTGGTAAGGGTGGGCGGCTGCCCGACCCAATTCCCGCGCAGATGTCTGTTTAATGGCTTTCAAAGCATTCAGGAAGGAGGAGCTCTTATTGTTGTTGGCTAAACTGGGACCTGGAGTGGGTTTGGCCTTGTCCACAGCTGCTGGCGGAGATCTATAAAATTTGGCTGCTTCCAACTTTGACGCACCGCTTCCACTTGTAGCGGCATTTGCCAGTTGGGCTTTTTTGGCCTGAAGTTTGGCCAAAGCATTACGTTTCTTCTCTGCTATCTCAGCAGCACTGCAGGCTGACATTTCTTTTATTTATTATGTTTATTATTTGTATTATTTATTATATTATTATTGTATTATTTGTTATCGATAAATGGCGCGAGCATTCACGTCGAAATGTCGTTGCATTTGCAATTAGAGATGAGCGTTTGTTTGAATTTGCAATCATAGTGATTGGTGTGACTGTCACACTCATGTATAAAGGACGTGTATTCGTTCCGCAAACGAGAAATTTAAACATAAAACTCAGCAAAAAGCAAATTACTAGTGTACAATGTATTAAAATATTTATTCACATAATTTTTACAAATTTTCAGCAAGGAGACTGCATTTGATCAAATCATTTAACTCAGCATAGTCATGTATTATTTATTTATAATATTCAGGCCTTTTTCCGTTTTCGATTTTGATCAAACTATGCGGAATCGAATTTGTTAAGTGTTTCCGCTTCAAAAAATAGAATTGTCGAGTATAGGGACCTTACCTCAGAAAATTCTAAAAAAAATTTCCTTCAATGGACCTCGAATTTTGAAAAACTTTCAAGCAAAAAAATCGCGGGGGTTTCTTTTTAAACGAATTCTGAAATTTTAATTTTTTACTTTAAAATATACATACGCTTTGGGAAATATGTAAATTTAATGGAGTTTTAATTTGTTATTCAATGTTTCTCATTAAGTCCATTTTAATGTCCTCGAAATGTTATTTTACTGTGTAAAAATTTGTATCCTTATCGAAAGGATCTTGTCTATTTAAAGCGTCACAAGGGTATTCCACGGGGAAAAACGGTGAAAATTTTGAAGCTGATTTCAAAAACCCAGAAAAAAGCAACCAACTATTCTTTTGGTGCAGAAAAATGTGTTCTGCTCCAACAAAGCGGAATAGAAAGATGTTAAGAAAACAGTGCGACTTTTATGTGGGGCTTTAACTCAAAAAGCTTTTTGGATCCCTCACGCGGGACGTCGAGGCCGAATTGACACATTTTGGACAGAAAAAGATCATTATCTCGGATATTTGTCAAAATTTATGTTTCACAAACGGTTCCCGAATAACAAAGACACGATTCATCACATTTTACACTGTTGTATAATCCAGCAGCGATTTAGTTAAAACAGATTTTTTCGTTTATTTTAGGAGTCCTCCCATAGCACACTGGTCCAAATGTCAAAAATTTTGGCAGAAATTAGAAAAATGCAGTTACTGAGCTGAAACTTGGTGCACTTTATGGTTATAGAATATTTGAAGTCTGAGAAAAAATTTAAAACGATCGGACCACGCCCTCTCTGCCGCCCCATATATGCCAATGTCTTTGAATACAATAAATTCTAAAATAACTTCCATAAATCTTAAATGCATATATAATTTTTTTTAATAAACAATCTGGTAAATCACCCCAACCACCTCAGCCCCCTCCACACCCACCCGACCGCCTAAACACATTTACCTTTTTATACCCTGTACCCATTGAAAATGGGTAAAAGGGGATCATGAAGTTGTGCAAATGTATGTAACAGGGAGAAGGAAACATTTCCGACCCTATAAAGTATATATATTCTTGATCAGCATCAACAGCCGAGTCGATTTAGCCATGTCCGTCTGTCCGTCCGTCCGTCTGTCCGTCTGTCCGTCTGTCTGTATGAACGCGTCGATCTCAGAGACTATAAGAGATAGAGATACAAATTTTTGCATGTACATAGGTATAGGCCGTACGCAGATCAAGTTTGTTTCAGATTTGCAAAATTTCCCCCCCTCCCCCCTTAAACCGCAAAAAACTGTCAGAGCCACATTTTTAAAGTTACAACATCGTCGCTTAATATATATTATCTTAGGCCTATAATCTATCTATTCTGAAAAGCACATTGAGATCTGAGCAAAAACACAGAAGTTATTAACGAAACAATTTTTGCACCTCCCCTCCCCCTACGCTTTGCTTATTACGCATTACGTTTGCTGCTTGCGCCCGCGTGTGTGAGGGCGCGTTTGTGTGTATGTGTGCGTGTGTGTTTGTTTGTGTATGTGTGTGTTTGTCAATTGTACAGGGTATTTTGAAGTCGAGCTAACTCGACTGCAATGGTCTTACTTGTTTTTAATGCGCCTTTGTTGCAGCCACTGCTGCTACATGGATAAGAAGATTTTCATTTTTACCATGACCTGCTGAAACCGTGGCAGCTATTCTACGCTTCAAGCAAGAGCTCCCTTCATAGCATAATCGTGGGCGTCCTACATTTTCAAAGAATTCACCTGGTTAAAAGTTTTATTTCCAATCGAGATGCAAACCAAGTTGGGTACTGCATATTCAATCTTGAGACCATCCGATAGCATTTGCTTTGATAAATATTAACATAGTCAAAACAAATGTTTATTTTCTTTTTTATCGACTCCTCCTTGTTTTTTGTGTGCTTCCTGCTACTTTTCTGCAGCGCAAAATAAGTTAAGGTTTGGTTGGGCGACCATTTGCAAGCCAAAACTTAAGCTTTTCGCCTTAACTCAAATAAATGTTGTCTGAGCAAAGTTGATTTTTCGCAAAAGGGGCCAAAAGGGGTCAAAACGATAAATATTCCCGTATTATGTACATATTGAAGAATAATATAGCGTTTAAGGTTCCGTCAATCCACGTCAATCCAACATACTTTTGTTCCACGGAACACAACAAGTTTAAGGTTAGAATTGCTAAAAACATCATTTTACAAAAAGACATATTAACAAAGACAAATCATTTTGGTTTACTTCAATATTCGACGTAGTTTTTATTATATACTGATTTGAAATATGCTCTTATGTGCAAGGCAAAAAATGTCAAAGTTTGTGTAAACGAACAGCTGACTTCCAGGGCTGCCTAAATTCGCAGTGCTTCAAATTCAATTGTACTAATATGATTTTTAACTGCCCTGGATAATATTTTATTGGAAAAAATAGTGTTTTTTCATAACTCTTAAAAAAAAAATTGAGTTTCTGCCAAAATTTTTGGCATTTGGACCAGTGTGCATAGGAGGATGATGAAGGAGCCGAGGAAGAAGAACAAAACTAATTTTTTCAATTTGTTACGTAGTTATATTAACTAAAAAATTAAATTATCAAAATTAGTTTAAAAAGAAACCAGTGAGAAACCCTCCGCGTTGTTTGCTTTTTTTTTTTTTTAATTTATTGTAGTTCACCATCTATCGAAAGGAATTTTTTTTTGAATTTTCTGGCCACCAGAAAAAAAATCAAGTGCAATCTGCCTTTAGTATTCCGCAAATATCAAAGTTTATAGTCTGAGATACTGTGAGAAACAGAGCAGAGAATTTTTTATTGTTCCAGCTAAAGATCGCAGCAAAGAGAGGCAATAATATGTCAGATTGTTGGAAGACATATAATTGCCTGGAGGAAGTGGGCTTTAGACATTAATCAGTAAGTCACTCTAAAAACTTTGTTGATCCTGATACAAAAGCGCACCCACAGAGCATAGAAAGAATATGGAGGGACAAGCGATGCACAAGTAAGGCACAATTATTTCAGAATTGGGTAGAGCTTGCGTCACAATACAACATGCATATATCTTTAGATAACCAAAGTAAATGGAATGTTAAGCAAGAAAATATACTGACCAGCATCGAACCTCTTTCCAGGCAATCCTATGTAAACGCAGCCCGATAAAACCTCACAAGGATCACTTACAGCAGACTGACATACGACCTATGAGCAAACAAATACTTGCAGGTTATCATTTTGATTGCGAAAATATCGCAGTGAAAACGAAAGCGAGCAGTGTCCGCTTTGCAACACCACAGAAAGAGAAGACACCAAACACATTGTAGCCAAATGTCCAATTCAACGGGAGTACAGACTATTACATTTCGGGAAACAAGATCTGCAAAAGGAAAAGTACCTGAACATTTTGAACGGAACAAATTGGGAGATACTAGGCAGTTTCCTAACGGATGCTCTAAAATAAAGATTTACAATATTGACAGAATTATTTTAGTATTTTGTAAATCATGTGCCAGGTCCAACCAAAATTAATTGTCAAATAGCTGTTCTCAATCTAATTTATTAATGTAAAATCTAAAATAATCATTATAATCCACGATAGATAAATAGACCTGCGCCATAAACGCTGCTGGGCTGTGTTATTGTCATCCTTTTCAAAATATTAAGCGTTTTTACGAGTCGATGTTGAAATGAGAAATTTTAGCCAGGTTTAATTAAATTGTTTGGATTTCTTTTTTTAATTGCCAAAAACTGAGAGCAATTGTTTGAAAATTCTATATTCGCGTCGTTATGTATATTTTAATGTTTTTAAAAAAATGGTACCGTTAGGGTTATAATGTAAAATTACCCTACATTTTTCAAATCGTGAGCAAATTGTCAATCACAATAACTCGGCTACACGCAAATTGCCCACCTCTACAACTCAACAGCTGTTCGCTTGTAAACAATGCCAAGTGCAACAACAACCACAAGCAAAATAAATTAGAATTTCATAAACCAGGAATTTCGTAATCGCATTGCATACTAAACCAGTGTAATGTGCACACTTCATATTGACGAGGAAACCCATTTGGCTGCCATGGGCGGCATTTGTCGCACTCCCAGTCCAAGGCCAAGGTCACACGATGAGACGCTCAAGCTGTTTGATATTTGCTGGGAGGATGTTCTCATCCCTAAAATGTCCACATATCTCAGTCTTAAGGATCTCTTCAATTTGCGCTGTTGCTCGCATTTGGCACTGCGTTTTGCCGAAGCAGCTCTGGAGAAGCGTCAGGAATTGCACTTGTCGGGCAATAATTCGAAGAATATTGAGCACAGTTTTAAGGTATTGGCCCGTTGTTGTCGCCGACTGGAGGTTTTGCACTTGGCCCGCTGCAAATGGTTAACAGACGAGCTGTTACTACCACTGTTGACCAACAACAAGCGTCGACTGTGGGCTGTCAATTTGAATGAATGCGTCAATATCACTGCCCTTTCGCTCCAACCAATCATAGTGGAGTGCAAGGACTTGCGTGTGCTCAAGCTGTCTAAATGCCAATGGCTGACCACAGGAGCTGTGGATGCCTTGACTCTACATCAAAGCAAACTGGTGGAATTCGATATATCCCATTGTGGAGCCATAGGCGAGCGTTGCCTGATTATTTTCTTTAGGAAGCTGAATAAATTAACTGTCCTGTCGCTGGCTAACACACCGAGTGTAACCGATCAGGTGCTCATACAGATTGGCAATTACTGTCGTGATTTGGAGCATATCAATTTGATAGGCTGCGCCGCCATTTCCGATTATGGAGTCCAGTAAGTGTAATAAGTTGACGTGGTGTTGTGTGTGTGTGTGTATGCATGTGATTATTATGTGTTGTGTGGCTTTGTACATCTTTTGCACACATCTCTGCATCTGCTTTTGTTCCAGCGCACTCAGCGTGCACTGTTCGCGTCTTCAGTCGCTTCACATCCGTCGTTGTTTTCGTGTGACGGAACGCTCGCTAGCTGCCCTGCGCCAGCGACGACTGTACATTGATCGACCGCCACAGGATGTGACTGCCCATAATAATAATAATAATGCCTACAATCTTAACGATTTCTATCCCACCGACTTTCTTGTCTACTAGCGTTTACCGTTTTCATCCCATCTTCCCTCCATTTAGTGCTCTCACCCAGTCCTGTCGCCAGCTGCAGTCGTTAATGGTGCAACGTTGTCCACTGGTCACCGAGCGTGTCTTGGCCCCCCTACGCGGACGTGTTCATATTGATCGACCCAGCATGGGCTATAATTTGCCCGCCATGCAGCATCGTCTCTTTCTACAAGTGTAAGATGAAGGACTGACAAACCATTGAAATATGCATTAAGGAAAACTCAAGCGAGGCTATCATACACCAAATATACAATTTGTAAATATATAAATAATCCTGCTTACTCCACAAGACGCTGTAATGTACGTTTTAGGCTTAGGTTTACCATTTGTTTATTAGTAAATTTAAGACTATATAAAATAATCATTAAATATTGTAAAATTGTCTATTCTTTAAATCTTTTGAATTTTCCGATTTGGAAATATCTGTGGATTCGATTCGGAAACAACTTGATCAAGCTGGATGGCAGACTTAAATATTAGAAAAGTATGAGATTTAATATACAAGAGCTGTTTTGACCATTTGGAAAGAACTTCATATCTCCCACAGTTCTGGAGATAGATAATGTCGTTATCAATATGTCTTGATTTGCCGATGAAACGATAAAGATCGGCTGAGCAGCCCGTACCCCTCATTAAAAACCAACACCGCAAGAGAGAGAGAGAGGGAGCGAAACTTAGAGATGAGCGCAGCAGCAGCTCCGTCTTCTGCTTCTATTCCAGGTACAGAGTATGATATAGTCGACTTTCTAACTTGTACTTAAAGGCTTTATGATTATTTGTTGGTCTATTGTGGCCCCCCAACTGAGTTTACGACTTTCTTAGCAGCTTTTTTATACCCTTGCAAAGGGTATTATAATTTTGCCCAGAAGTTTGCAACGCATAGAAATATTAATTTCCCACCCTATAAACTATATATTTTGTCTTGATCAGAGCGACGAGCTGAGCTGATTGAGCTTTGTCCGGCCGTCGGTCTGTCTGTTTCTACGCAAACTAGTCTCTCAGTTTTAAAACTATCAAGCTGAAACTTTGCACAGAGTCTTTTTTTACTGCTAATATGTCGGAACCGACCGGATCGGATGACTATATCTTATAGCTGCCATAGGAATTATCTTAGAAAATTAGATTTTACTTAGAACAATTGTTTGTTTTAATGCTGGCGTTCTTAAACTCTTATGTGTTAAATCATTCGCAAGGGTATGAAAACTTCGGCATAGACGAAGTTAGCTTGCCTTCTTCTAGTTTTCTGTACAAAGGTCAGGATTTTCATGGGTTCTAGGTTACTGATATTGTTTGTCCTCTTGGAGGCAAGGAGTCCTCCTTGGAACGTTCGACCCCGGTGGGAGGTGAGCCTCCAGAGAAAAAGGACCGTGTTTCCGTTGAGGGTCCTTCACAAATTCTTCCTTCCCACAGGGACTCGGTTATGATCCCGAGGTGGGATTTTGCGCTCTGCTGTGCGTTTGGCATTTCTAACGAGGCCTACTGGATATAGAGGATACGAGCATTTATTTGATTGGCGCGTTGCTGGTAGTGCTATTTTCAGCAAGATACCATCTAGAAAAGCGGTTCTTCTGCGTAATATTAGAGAATTCTAATACACATTAAGGGACAGCCCAAAACGCACTGTCCTTCAAATTGATGGTGTATTGATATCACTTGGGCTTACCATGAAACTAGGAAGAGCCTAAGGAAACTTTATAATCAATATGTGTTCCTCAGAAAGAATGCCGGTAGCGAGAAAGAGTTGTACCGCAACAGGGAAAGGAGTTTAATGGACCATTTAGAAAAAATTTTTGTTGCTGCTCTAAAAAGTTTGATTGAATTAAGTACTGATGCTGCTTTTAAAAGACAGAGGTCCGATGACAAGGAGTCCCTATCTAGTGGAAGTAGTCGCCATCCATATCAAATGGCTTTTGAAGAAGGGGAAAATAGTACGCTTATCCAAATAGCAAAAAAAAAAATATTCTGAATAATAAATTTGAATAACTACTTTTAATTGCATTTTGCATTTTCGCTTCACACCCTTACGAACTGTGGCCGTATGTGGCCCAGTGGTTAGTGTCCTGGACTGCTGGGCGGGAGGTCGTGGGTTCGATCCCGCCTCTGAACATCTAATAATAAAAGTTTTTTTCTTTCTTTAGAAAAAAGCTTTTACACATACGGTCACCTTCACCAGCTACTGGCGCCAGCTGTGAAGTAAGTAGCCATGAAAAAGCAAATTCTCAAACTTTGCCGTTCGGATCCGGCATTAAACTGTAGGTCCCTTTCTCTTGTGCGAAAAATTTAAGGCACACACGCCAAGAGATTGTGAGAAGCTTGGCTTGGCCCCGTTGTAGGAAGCTGTATAGCCAACATTTACATTTTACCCTTACGAACATTAGAGTTTTTTTTTCTAGCAGCGAAATAATTTAAAACTGAATATCTATGTTTCAATTGTTATCTTTGTTGCCAGCCATTTTGTAAATTGTTAAAATGCATATGATGACGCAACACAATGAGGAAAGGAATCTGCATTTTCAAAAATGATCTTTTGAAAATTTGCTTCAGTAAGGAAGCCATTTTAGTTTTGGTTTGGTGTTCGGCTCATATGCATATCCATGATTAGTACAAAACCTTTAAAGCACAGCGCTTAAATTTGCTCAACACTTTATTTCATTCTTGGACAATGGTCAAATTATGCAAAATTCCACGCAAACAAAGCTAGCGGAACATGGAATGTTTGGGTGAAAAATGGTTACGCCCAAGGACCACTTGATATCACGGTATGCCGATCCTGCAGTTATAATTCAGTCACAGCATTGATTGTTTCTGGCACATCAACCGTTTTTAAGTTGAATCAAAACGTTTGGCATCCCAGGTTGCTTTAATGAACACGTAAAATGAGAAAGGGGAAATCAAAATGAAATGTAGCAACTTTAAAACCACGGCGCCAGCACTAAACCTAAAAATTTCAAAGTTTGGTTTTTCATTACTTTAACTAGAAAATATTACGAATTTTTTGCGCATTGAGGAACAGAACATTTCCAAAAAAATTTTTTTCATATAAGGGACGTTCAGTCTAATGCCCATATATATCTGACAGTTGATTTATATTAGGGTTGCCGAATATTTTTAAAATATCGTATCGATGATATTTTCTGATTTGAAAAAATATCAAATGATATTAAATATATTATATAAAATATATATTTTAATTTTTTCCCTTTTTCCCCAAAAAGGTAATACTCTGCCCCAAAATAAAAAGATATAGTCTCTATTAAAAAAACATAACAATATTTTCCATGAGATTCGAGTTTTCTATGTATTATACATATTAAATACTTTTAGTTCCAATATTTGGATTTAAAAGACTTTAAAAAGACGCGTTGCTTTATATGTAAATCCGTCATACGGCTACGGGAGTCGCATATGACGCATTTTAGAGCAGAAGCAAGTCGCTCCGGAGGCACTGAGCTAACAGGGGTAATAAGATTTCTTAGGAACAGTCTGGATAGTCCTGGCATGGACAGCTTATGCAAATTCCAGAAGATTAAGGGGTTACTTTTCCATGATGTTTGCGGCAACCGTTCAACTTCCGTTCAGTATTTTGCGTTACTTTCATTAAAAGGCCTTTTAAAATCGACCTATTATGGGGTTCCATAAAGTCAACACTCGAGTTATCTGCATTTTCGACTCATAAAATATATTAAAATTTTTATAAAATTAATAAGCATTTCTTTTTTCTTTATTTTTGGGAAGAATCAAAATATTGCAATATTCTGCTGATACTGTGTATTGTTATTAAAGTTAATACATAAAAACTTCAATTTTTGACATACCGGGTTTTCTTGGGTAAATGTATCCAATTCTTTTAAAATATCATTAGTCGCCTCTTTTACCCCGATTGGCGAGATGTGCATCTTTCAAAAACCTAGCATCAAGAAATGACGATTTCACTAATATTTTATTGGACTCAAGTGGCTGGAACATTTTCTCCAATAGGTTACAAAGCGACTCTTTATTAAGGATACCCTCGTAAGATTCTACTTTTACATACATACATGACATAATATTCACAGCTTATTTTCTCAGTTGTATCTTTAAATGGGCTCAAAAGGCTACACAAATCACAGCAAATGTTAATTCTTAAGCCGATAGCGTTTCTGGTAGTTCTTTAACATATTCGGCTCTTTTTATAAGAATGATTGCTACTTTATTTGCAAGACCCAAAAAGGACGTCAGCAAATCCAGTCTTTTAAATGCGTTTGCGCTTGCTACTCAGAGACCAACGCACAAATATCATAAAATATCCCCAAAAAAAATCGATATTCGATATTTAGACAAAAAAAAAAATCACGATATAAATATATCAGTTTTAAAAAATATTATCGATATATTGATATTTTGATATATTTTCGACAACCCTAATTTATATTCCCTACTGATTAAGTGATGCACCGAACTTAAACATGAATTTAAAACAAATCTTTACAAAAAAATTAATTGAAAATTATAATAAGTACAAATTAAAGTGGCCGTATGTGGCCCAGTGGTTAGTGTGCTGGACTGCTGGGCGGGAGGTCGTGGGTTCGATCCCGCCTCTGAACATCTAATAATAAAAGTTTTTTTCTATCTTTAGAAAAATAGCTTTTACACATACGGTCACCTTCACCAGCTATTGGCGCCAGCTGTGAAGTAACTAGCCATGAAAAAGCAAATTCTCAAACTTTGCCGTTCGGATCCGGCGTTAAACTGAAGGTCCCTTTCTCTTGTGCGAAAAATTTAAGGCACACACGCCAAGAGATCGTGAGAAGCTTGGCTTGGCCCCGTTGTAGGAGCTGTATAGCCAACATTTACATTACAAATTAAAGTGAGTTAAGCAATTTTCGATATGGGGTCAGGTTGGCGGGTTCAAGATAACAAAAAAAAAACTGAACAAGACCGGTCCTATGAGGTTCGGTTCTGGACCTTTGGTTTTAATTGATCAATTTGAAAGTCCTTTAAGATTTTGCAATATTTCAGAATATTTCATAGTTTATTGAACAGAAACCAAAAATTGAGGGATGGTACAGGTTCAGCATTTTCTACATCTTCAGTTAAAAGTTCGGTTCACAGTTTTGAAAATCGGAGCCGGCTTGCAGCCCTGAAAAAAATGGCGTTATTTTAGTAAAAACGGACATCTCTAAGGGCACTACCTATTTATATTACACAAGTTGTATAGACGTTTGTTGTAATAACTTTTCAACGGTTTTTTACGCCTTTAGAATCCGAATCCAGAAGAATTTGTAAGATGGTTTTTAGGGGGCCTAAATGTTAACGGCCTTCCTATGAAGGTTAGCTTTGAATTAGTGAGCTTACCCCACAAAAAAGCAGTCCTAAGCAGTTTTGAAATCCAACCATTTTTATATTAGTACGGCCAATACTCTCTCTCTAAGATTGTGTGGTGTTGGTTGTGAAAGGGTGGGAGGGGGGGTGGCGGGGGGAGCTTGGTTCACTTTTTTGCTTATAACTTGAGAACCGTTCATTATCTTACCATCTCTGAGATCTGTTTGTTCATACGGACGGACGGACAGACAGACGGACAATGCTATATCGACTTGGCTGTTGATGCTGATCAAGAATATATATACTTTATAGGGTCGGAAATGATTCCTTCTCTCTGTTACATACTTTTGCACAAACTTAATATACTCTATGTACCTTCGGTACAGAGTATAAGAATACTAACCTGATATTCTTTTGAAAAAAAATTTTTTTTTTATGGCGGATTGTATGTTAAAAAAGTGAAAATGTTTTGGTTTTTACGTACTTTACGCCCTTTAGGGTCCCACGCCCACTTCCAATTTTTCGTCCAAAAATTTCTTTGGGGAATATTTGAACATTTAGTCCAAAGTTCAAGTCGATAGCTTGAAAAATACGACTGCTATTGAATTAAGTCCCCCTAGATTGGCCATAATATTTGGCCATTCCATTCACTTTTACAATAAATATTTAAACTGCTTTTAAATTTTTGTTCTATTCATTTGAATTTATTTTGTTGTCGTAAATTAGTCATCAAGCGTTGGTTTTTAATTGGAATTTTTTCCAGATTCATCGACTCCACCTATTTAATTGCAAACTTTGTCTTAAAATAGAAACAAATACATATAAAAAAGCATGGCTAAAAATGTGGCCTTTCTAAATACAATTGTGCTTAACATTAATTCCTCCTACTCCTTCTTAATTGGCCATCAGTTCCCATCATTGTGCCGATATCAATGGGGAGCTTGAGGTAGTTGTCGTTGCTGTTGTGCTCGCCTCTTTTCCCAGTTTCAGCTGGGCCAGATCAAGGTCACTGGTTGGCTGTGTACGCCAATGTTCGTGTAGATGCTGCAAATGTGCATAGGCAGCCATGGACATATTTAGACTGGGCATCACAGCTGTAAGACCCGGCTCGCCGGTAAAGGCCAAGCCACACAGGCCCAGGTACGTGTGAAAGGGATCTGGTGTGGCCTGTGGCCATTTGGCAAAGCCACCCACCAGCTTATCCTGTGTACTAAGGATATACTCGCGATTTTTGTCATAGTCCGTCAGCTCAAAGCCATCGAGTATACAGAGAGCGGCACCAATCCAAAAGGAATAGCAAGTGTCTACGGGTTTATTGGGTCGCCCCTGAAAGCCATCCACTTGCCGAAAGACGAGCCAACGTTTGATGCGTTCTCTTGTGGTGGTGTCCAAACGATGCAGTTGTCCACTTAACTGAAGAGCAGCCAGAGCACAAAATGTGGTACCTCCATGCGCTTCGCCCTCGAACTGTTGACTGAAACCATAATCATAACGCAGGCTACGCATTATAAATTGAAACATGGCCTCTTTGTTCACAGTCCCCCAATAGTCCAGCATGTGACAAATGGTGGCAGCACAGTAAACAAATCTCATGTCATCCTCACTGCCATCAATGCAGGCACTGAAGCTACCCTCGGGACGTTGGACAGCGGCCACACCATCAACAATACTTTTGCGATCCAAACGGGAGAGATCGTCACCCAAAGTGGCCAATACAGCCACACTGGTGTAGGTCATGGCCAGATGACCCCATTGATATTTGCGCATACACTCCAGAACCAGATAGTCATCGGTTTTGGGAACCATGGCACGGCAGCCCTGAAAGTGGAATTTTTAAAATGGAAAAAATGTTGAAAGTGGTTTTGCATGTTGGTTGGATGATAAGAAAATGATGAGATAGAGTTGGAGATAAGAGATGGAGTCCGGCAGACCACAAATATCAATATTGCGACGCATAGAAGATGCGACAAATGAGACAGACGCCGTGCCACGTAAAAAGATAAGACTAACCTTGTTATTTGTTTACTTTTCATATTCACTTAACAATATTTAGTCTTACCATAAATCCACCGCAATGTTTCTCATTGTCGCGTGGCACGACCAGGCCCCCATATATCCAATTGATGATGGCCTCACGAAGTTGTGGCGAAATTAAATGCAGGGAATTGAGCACATCCAGTCCACAAACGGCAAAGAATACAATGGTACCCCTGAAAACAAAATATATATAAAATTGTATCCTTATCCTCCTCCCCCCACACTTACCTAGTGTTATCATGGGACGCCATCCTGGCTGGCAACAAGTGTAGGAAGCGTAAAAGATTTTTAGCATGCTTTGACAGCAGCACGGGCTCTGGCGCAATGGCGTCTTCCATATCTATATGGTAGGACATTTTGTATGTGGTTAGTATTGACTCAACTGGTAACAGGAACTGGAACTTGTTATTATCAGTGTGCGAGTGCGAGTGACTAATTGCGGCGGCTGATATCGAAGACGGGGGAAACAACAGCCCGTTGGAAGCGAATGCGCTCTGCTCAATGGCTGTGCACCTACACGTGCACGCATTTAAATAGTCTAGCAATTTACCTCTTTTGTTTATAAGCCGGTTTGCATTGTAATTTCAAGCAAATGGGAGAACAACAATAAAAACACAAGAGCAAAAAGATATCAGCAGAACTGCTGCGAACTTCTTCTTTGCGGTTTTGCCATTCGCAGTGAAATTGTGGTTATACGTGGCGGCAGTTCATGATGTGCGACGGTTCAATTTTCCGTTTTATATGATCTTGAATATCTCAAAGCTAAAATAATTTTAAGTAAAAATTTAAATTTTGGATTACCACTTATTTTAAATTAATTAGAATGCAAAATAATATTAAGGCCTGTTCCCGTTTCCGAATGCTGTTAATCGGAATTGGTAAGAGTTGTGACTTTTACGAAACGATTAAAGAATTCAGACAAATCTTTCCTAAATTCGAAGTTAATTGGGATTTTGAAATTAAAAGTCAAAAGTCTTTAACAATTCCGATTTCCCATAATTTGATTAAAATCGAAAACAGGAACTGCCGTGATATACTCCAATCCTGCTCAAAATTTGAATCTTTTTGCGTTTTGGTACTGACGGAAGGGTTACTGAATTCAAACCAAGGCTGCAAACATGTAATAATTTGTTCAAGGGTGGGTCCGTGGGTTCAAACCCTTTGCAAAGTGAGGGGTGTTGGTTCGAGTCAGGGTTCCGATTTGTTGACCGATTTGTGCCTCCACTTTAGCCAATTCTTTATCAATAGAAGTCGAATGTACCACATTCCATATCACTCGAACGTCTACTAGGAACTTTCGCGTAGGAAGTGCCAGATCTTTAAATTTTGGAAGGTGTCCTCACTTTTTACAAACACAGAGGGAAAAATTTCACGAGCATTGTACACAAAATAAGCACAAGCTTTGTCAAAAAAGGTTACAGTTTGAGAAAATTTTGTTCGTGTTTTGAGCTGATAGCAAGAAATTTCGTAGAAAGTATTTTTTTTCAATTGTGTACATAAATGTACAAAATTTGATTTTCCATTTTCCAACCGAAGTTTTCCAAATGTTTGGTTATTTCGGCTCGAGGTCATCCGTCCCATTCAGGGAATGAAAAGCGGTGGATTCTATTTTGTTTCGATCCTATTTCGATCCTACATTGAACAGATATAAATAACAAGATTTTTGCTAACAAAAAGCATACAATAGTGATATTCCTGAAAGTTGATTTGCTTTTGATTTGCTTTCGTAAAAGCAAAAGCAAAGCTGTTGTTGGAACGACCCTGATTTCATTTTGATTTGTTTTCAATTGGCGCAAAGTTTAAACAATGGCTGGAAAGCAAAAAATTACAAATGAAACTGTCAAATAGAGTTTTCGTGTCTTATTTAACAATAGTATGTTCGCATAATCTGTAGTTTTAAGAAGTTTGTATCTTTACTAAGGTGAATTCAATTAATTCGGGGGTGCCACAGAAATCTCTAGAGATTTTGCCTTGGTTTGTAAATCTCTCGAAAAAACCGACGGTGCCACAGAACTTCGAGAGATTTCATTTTCATATTAGAAAATGTAGTTAGAGCACCAGCTGTTCCAATTGAAGTTCCATCTCTAAAAACAGGGCTGAATTTCTGGCCAAAAAATTTTTCTTCTTGTAATTAAGGGTTAAATTGATGTTTAAATTATATTTTTTGATTGTGTAATATGTTTTATGATGCATTTTTAAATTATAATTTAAATTAAAGTCAAATTCTCCACAAATAAAATGCAAAATTTAAAAATTTGTTGGCGCAAAACATGAAGAATATCTTGCCAGCCCTTAATCCGCTGGCTGCCAACCAGATGGCGACACAAACTCGCGACAAACGATAGGAGGAGCCACAGTAGTGGTTGGTTTTGATTAATATGAAAGACTTTGGTTGTTTTCCCAATAATTATTGAAACTTTAATTTCAATGTTTAAACTAATTAAATAATTTATTCGTTTGATGCAATCTATCCTAGAAAATAATGTTGTTTACATTTCCAAAATTTATTTTTCTTGTTAAAATTGTTTGGATGGTGAATTTGGCCAAATCTCCCTACAAAACACGGGAGGTTTGAAACCAACCAAACGGAATTTCTGTGGCACCTAAGAATTGGAATTGGGTTGGAATTTGGTTGGAAGAGGTTTCTGTGGCACCCCCGATTATGTATTTGTTTATGGCCACAGAAAGTGACATGCAATTTGACAGATCCAAAGAGGAAGAGGCAGGATAAAATAGTGGAAGAATTTGTAATCGCGAACCTTCTAGGAGAGTTGTGCAAATATATAAGCCTGAACATCTCTGTGCCTACGTGACAAGCTCCAAGAACTCGAGCACTTATGAATCTGTCCACTTTAGGACGCGGGCTTTTTTTTAAGTAGTCTTGTATGCAGTCCAAGATGCAATAAATAATTATCATTTAATTGCTAAAATATGGAAAGCAAAATAACTCACAACATTCTTTATATTTATATTTATTCGCGGTGCAAAGCGAAATCAACTTCGAGGTTGATTTCGCGAAATCAATTAGTATAACCTTAATTTCCTAACCTTTTCTGGGCTCACTGTTTGGAGTAGCTGTGATCAGCTTTTTCGCGAAATCAAATCAAAAGCAAATCAAACCACTAATATTCGATCCTATACATACATTGATATGGACAAAAAACAAGTGCTCTCCACAGTTTTCGATGTGAAACTAATTAAACCTAATGTTTATTTTGGTTAAGTAAGTGCCTCCGTTTTAAAGTTAAGCCTGATGTTTGTTGGTGTGTTAATGATATACAACATCTAAATTCTTATTGTGGAAAATTGGATCACTGGTATCTAGTATCCGCTTAGTAAGATTATTTGCTGTGTTTATTTCCTTGTTTTTATGAATGTTTGAATGGTAATTCATTCATACCAGTTGACATTTGTCGCTGAATCGATCCTGTGAGTCAAGGAATAGTAGTTTGTTGTCTGCTTCTAATTCTATGGAAAACTGTTGGTCCTTGTGATATGAATTAAGCACCTGTAGAGTTGTTTAGATGTCCTCTTCTCTGACTATTGCTAAGAGATCTTCAACGCATTTGGTTAAAAGTTATGATTGGTCTTCTAAAAGTTTTAGACTAAAACCCATCTTTAATTATAGTTTCAACGGAATCTTTTGAATAAAACTATGTTTTTTGGACATAAAACTAAGAAAGTTATTAAAATTCTGCTGAAATTTACATAAATGGTGGTTTTAAACGAACTTTTGTCTGTATATATTGGGTCTGGTTCGGGCTTAGGTTTGGGAGGTGAAATATTTAAAAGGTTCGGTTCGAGGGACCCAAGAAACCCGAACCGAAACTGTTTTTTCGGGTTCGATTCCGGATCGGTTTGCAGTCTTGATTCAAACCACTTACCACTACCGGGCTGTCGAAATGAATAGAAATGCAGCCACCCGATAATTTTCCTGTCCATTTCTTCATATTCATAGCCTCTAACCCTTAGCCAATACTCAACCCAAATTGTTGAAAAAATGCGCCTAGAATTCAGCCACGACATTACCTTAGTTGAAGTGGAAGCCGATTTGCGTATCTTCTTTTAATATAAACGCTTTCAAAACGTCAGATGCAAGTATTTCGTAACCGACTTTCCAAGAAAATTCAATTTAGGTTAGTTGCCAATACAGGCTTGTGAGGATCGGATCTAAATATTCTCTCAAAAAAACACTTACCCTACCCACTAAATATCTGACTTGTGAAAAACCATTGTACCCGGGAACGCAACCCGTTTTGATTGTAATATATTACAATTAAGCTGATTTGCTTAACAAACAAATTAATATTTTATTTTATTTACACATTTTAAATAATAAATGCAATTTTACGTTTCTTGAAAGTTCATACGCCTTGCCAAGCTAAACGTGATTTTAACATATTCTGTCTTTCGTTTCGTGTAAACATTGAAGTTCCACCCAGCGAATGGCACACATTCAATCAGCTGTTCGCAAGCCGCATTTTGTAATTTACTTTTAGTTAATTGTTAAAAATATAATAATTATATATAAAAATGCGCTTAACACAATACTTAACCAGCAAATTGAAGAACTTTTCCAATCTGCCCAAGGAATACATTGAGCGCAGCAAGAAACAGGTTGGACACCGACTTGGAGTAGTCGCAGACGCTCACGTAACCTCTTTGAACTCACTTTTAGGTCTTTTGGCAAACACCCAGGGAGACCAACTATTTGTCTCGCACTGTTGAACGCAAGCGTTATCGTTATACCACCAACCGTTCATGGACAGGCCAATTTCGGCAACAGAACATGCCCGGCACCATGCGTCGCAAGGTGTTTGTGGAGCCTGTGGGTAAGCTTAGCCATTTGCTTGTCACGAGTTATGTGTATTCAATCCAGTCTCTTTCTTTAGAGGAGTGGAGCTTCTTCCGTGGCGATCGTGTTGAAGTTCTGGTGGGAAAGGACAAAGGCAAACAAGGCATTATTAACCAGGTGATACCCGAACGCAATTGGGTCATTGTCGAGGGCATCAATTGGCATTATAGACGTGTGGGTGCGGAAAAGGAATTTCCAGGCATCATAATCAAATCCGAGGCTCCACTTCATGTGACCAAAGATATTCGGCTGGTAGATCCCTCCGATTTGCAGGGCACAGACTTTGAATGGCGCTTCACGGAGGAGGGTGAAAAAGTTCGTGTTTCCATGCGTTCTGGTAGAATTATACCCATTCCCGAGACGAATAATCAAACAATAGACTATAAAACACCAAATGCCTATATAGAAAGGGAAAAGGATACCCCAGGTAAGCACTAAACATAGACTCTTTATTGATTGATGATGGATTGAACATGATTTCATTTATATGCAGCTGCTGTGGTGGGTGAAATAACGTTTCAGCCCAAGCTGTCCACTTTTGAAATGGACATTATGGAGGAAATGGGCATCAAGGAAGAGCGCATACCAGCCAAAAGCTATTGGTATTAAACGTTACAAATTGTTTGTTTAATAATAAAAATTATAAAAAAAAAAATGGTCATTTGCCCACGCCACTAAAGATCTCTTCGCGATGCTCCCTTAGGGTTTTGGCCAAGCGTTTTACGGTCTGCTCGGCCTTGTCAAAATCATTTCGCAGGGTTTTGTTGAATGTCTCATAGAGCCAAGTGCAGGTTTTGGACATATTCGTCTCATAACTGTTGAATACGCGAGTGGTATGCTCATATCTGCAACGAGTTGATATATAGAATAGATATTTATTAGAAGTATAAATAGAATTCTGTGTTGCCAAATTGCTAAATCTGCAATAAAATACACAGTGCACCACAAAATTTCGATACCAATGAGACCAACAATATTTGAAAGGTACTTATGGTACCTTTAGTTTGATCTGATTAGCTAAGGTCTTCTTGTAATTGAATCTTAAAGTCTTCGGATTTTTTTTTAAAATTGTTTTCAAGTCTTTATCTAATTAACTATTTAAAATTTTACTTTAGTTTCTTTAGTACATTAATTTGCACCAGTTTAAAATAATAATGTTTTTATGCTTAAAATCACGATCATTCACGAAAAAATGTCCACCTTTTCCATTGCGTTTTATAGAGTTTAGCTTTAAAATAAGACAAATAGAAAGGTTTAAATAACTTAAAAACATAATGATAGCTTTAATATTTCAATTAGCTTCCACTGACATTCACAATCTCTTTCGATATAGTTCATCATTTAAGTCATTTTCGTCATCTGAGCTTGATAGTCTTGGGATTGACAAGGTGAAATTTTTTGACTCACCAACGTACCTTGCCTGGCATAAAATCTATTCTTTTTTCTTTGAACATTCATTCTATTGTCATGCTTACTTGGTGAAAAAGCTCCCCAGGGTGTTATTAAGGGAATGCAATTTCAGGGACATCGAAACGATGATAGGTTGAAAAGATTTTAGCATGTCTTTTACTAATACTTTAAAATTAATTTCATTGTTTTTTCCCAAAACTTTATAAATGACTACTTTCAGAGTCTTCCGATCAACTAGAGATTTTTAGAAAATCTTAAAGGGACGGTTATAAAAAATTTCTCCAGCTTTAATATGAGCGTAACATTTTCATTGTAGGTCTACCGGGTGACTCAGAATCGACTGAAAAGTTTAAAATGTTGCAAATGTCGCATGCGATAAAAAAAAACATATTACCTTTTTTTAAGCGATTTATTACAAATTATATTGTTAAACTAATTAAAACTAACAAAATGTAATAAGAAAATAATTTTTAATTATTAAAAATATTTATTTTGTATGAAAAAAATTATTTTTAGTAATAAATAATTTTTTTTTAAATAAATATTTTTACTAATTGAAAGTTAGCTATTTATTAAATTTGGTTAATTTTATATAATAAAATATAACAATAAAAATTTTTATAAATCGCTTTAAAAAAAAGTTAAAATGATTTTCTTATTTTTTGCAACCTTTTCAGTTTATCCAATTGTCAGTTTGGCGACCAATGATGGGTCACACAGTTGACCTACAATAATGAACTTAAACTCATTTAAAAGCTACTGAAATTCTCTAACACATTTCCTTTGAAATTTTTCAAATATCTCTTTCCATTTAAAAGTTACGATTTATGCTACGCAAAACCGGCACGCGCTTGATTTCACCTAAATACGTAGAATGTTCAAGCATTTTAATATGTTCAAGTCGCTCATACTCGCAAGGCGCAGCTATGCGCAAGACCACATAAATATATTTTTATTGAGTATTATGTATTTTAAAAAAATTTTCACTCTAGAAGCGTAAATGAGCGTGAATGTACTAGTCCATCATAGTGGGAAAAAAAGGTACAAAAATAGTACTTCAGTAAAACGACAATAACTCAAATAATTAAAATAAATAAAAAAAAATTTACTTATACATTTTTCTTCAGAGTTGATGCATCTTTAAAAAGCAAAAAACCAAATTGCAATCGGAGTTTCCGTTTGGATTTTATGCGTTCCAAAACGTAACATTTGAAACCAAAAAAATACAAAAATTTATCAGTTTGAAAAATTGTTCAACTTTGAACCACTGTAAAATCCAAAATAATTGACCAAATTCAATAAACTAATCATTTTCGGGCTATCTGGGGTTCCCTTTATTAAATTAAACTAAAGCGGTCAAAAAAATCGACTATCAATTTTTGATTTTTGCAACGCTAAATTCTCCAAACCGGCCACTGTGCGGCGCACACTCATTCGCACAAACAAAAATCTGGTTTCTATTTCTTGTGGTTGTTCTTGCTTGAGATATATTTTGTTTATTTGTGTTGGTTTTCACTCGGCCGTAAGCTCACTCTGGGCATTCCAGGACTAGATCATCACCATAAATCTCGCTTTTGAATTTCTCACATGCGATACAAACAACCATACAAATCTGGTTGATCAGAATATTACACAAGGTTAGCACATTTAAAGTCTACTGTTTTTGGAACCACGTTTGGGAACATAAAAGACACAAACATATCAAAAAATAACGCCAGCTTCCAACACCTTTGTATTCTATAAGAACCTCCCGATTCTACCTTCACTAAGCATTTCGCTAAAGAATGCATGATTGCCTACTGTTACTCCTTACAATCATTGCTTTATAGAAAAATTACCGCTTTTTGCCGTATCAACAGTCTGGAAATAAATATTATATTGAATTGGTGGCGGTATTCAAAATAAAAGCAAAAAAAAAAATAGATTGAATTTTTTACATTTTTGAAATTATGAGAATGAAGACAGTATTTTTTTTTTTTGAGCTGCCTATCAATTGCCTGTCCACATTGAGCTTCTTATTGTCCGTATAGGAAATCACACTGGTTAGAGCGAGACGCACTCAGAGAGCGTATGAGAAAGCGAATTTCTAACAGAAACGGTGTCGACTGCGTAAGTGTTAGATTTGAGATATTTATGTTTGTTCATATCTCTTAAATCAAGACACACACTCACACCACAAAGGTGTATGTCCGACTGTACAGCTGTGTGAAGAACCTCCCGGTTCTATCATAAGCTGTCTTCACCTATTTTCTGCAAGTCGGCAGAGGCCATGGCACCAACAGACAACGGAGAGAAATCTTTGTATATGTCTGCACTCATTTCTGCATTTCTGTGCTGGAAAAAAATGGATTCCCTCAGTTAAGTCACTTGATAAAAGTTTATCATAATTGGATCTTCAAGCAATCTTTCATTACTGACTCTAACGCTGGATAAAAATATAAGTTAAAAAAAACGCTAGACTGATGCTTGTGTTGTAGGAACAGCTAATACAAAAAATGCGACATTGTTAAATTCTTTTTAATGATTGTTTTTCTAAAATTTTAAAGCACAATGACGGCTTTTCATATTCATCAGAAGATTAACCTGGTAAAGAATCATCATTCAATCTTTTATTTATTATTTTTAAAGCATTCAATTACACTAGTTTACAAAAATAAAAAAAAAAAATGACCCATTTCAGCTGAAAATTTTTCTTAGTATAGTTTGGAATGGTGATCTAAAAAATCGATTTCAAAAATTTTTTCATGGCTCCGTTTTTGAAATATTAATTTTTTAAATTTTTTTGGTAGGTACTCTTACATTTTAAGCCATATTTCAGTTCATAATTGTCAGATAGAGTCAAGTAAGAAATAAATCGAAAGTTAATGGAGCTGCCAATAATTGCATGGAGCATTGTTTTTAAATCGGTTCAGTAGTTTGAATTCAACAACCAAGAATATTTCAAAAAAATCGATTTTTTGCTCGAAAATCCAAGAAATTTCATTTTTAAACGACTAGAAAAAATATTAAAAAATACAAAAAAATTATTTTTATTTTTTCTACTTAAGAATCGCACTTTTACGAAGAAAATAAGGTATTTGTGAGGAAAATCGTGTAACACGTACCTTAGATGGATCAAATTGAGTAGAGGAACTAACAGTCAAATTTGAGTATATTGTGTGTTCCCAAAAATGTACATTGTACTTTTCTTCGTTTTTTGGTCAAATTATGAAGTGAACGAAAAGCCAGAACAAAAATAAAAATTAAAAACGGAACAAAAGTCGAAGCAAACGAAAATTTATTTTAAAATATTCAGGAAAATATCACATTTTTTTGCACTAAATTGCTTACAGCTCCTGTGTTTGTTCACAGATTTGGATCATCGATATCTGTTTTTCTTCGTAGAAGTGCGGTTCTTATGTAGAAAAAATAAAAATAATTTTTTTGGATTTTTTTATATTTTTTTCAGGCGACCAAAAATAAATTTTCGAGCAAAAAATCGATTTTTTCGAAATATTTTTGGATATTGTAGTCAAACTAATGAACCGATTTAAAAACAATTTTCTACTCGATTACCGGCAGCGAAATAACCTTTCGATTCTTATCTTGCTCGACACTATCTGACAATTATAAAGTGAGATATGGCTTAAAATGTAAGTGCCCCTACCAAGAAATAAAAAAAAATTATATTTCAAAAACGGAGCCATGAAAAAATTTTTGAAATTGATTTTTGAGATCACCATTCCAAACTACACTAAAAAAAATTTTCAGTAGAAATGGGTCTTTTTGGCTGTAAACTAGTGTTATTATTACAATAAAGAAAATGTTTTCTTTGTAAGCTCCAAGGCCTAACAATATTAGAAAACTTACCTAGGTTTATTTGCTATATCGGTTATCAAATAGGTGTTACAGTGCTTCACAGCCAACACTTGACGATGACTCATATACTTAAGCTCCACATGTGGCAGAGCCAACTGCGCCGCCTCCAAAGAGATCATCGAGGCATGCAAAAGACTGCGACACTCCAAAGCCACTTGAAGTTTCTGCTTGGGATCACTTAGAGAATAAGTAAAGTTAAAAAAAAAATTCAAATGGAAATTTAAAGTTATCTCCCCACTTACATTAATCTGCTTAGCTGGCGCCATTGTTTAAGTGCTTGGGTCGAGGAACTGGCTGCGGCTCGTAAAAGCAATCCACAAATACGCCATTGCTCCAAAGCACTACCCAACTTATCCCGTGTATCCCTTGCCGTCTCCAATTGCTCATCTATGCTCTCCTCCAGCCGGGTCATATATGTACCCCCACTAATGTAGGCTATAATGCCATCCTGATTCACATACAGTTCATTCAATTCGGCATAACTTTCCACTAAGGACTTTTGGCGCTGTCTGGTGTGATCTAGCAATTCATTATAGTATCGTATGCTAAGCAAATAAAGTGCAGATTCACTTAGATTGGCAAAGAAATCTTCGTGCATGGAAGCTTTGTGTGAATCACCAATAACGCCTAGATTGTGGGCCAACTGGAAAGAAAAGAGAAAATCATAGAAAATATGTATATGTTGAATGGGAGTTTATAGGTAAGTACCAATGTTTTAGGATCATTGCAAATGACAAACGAACCCAAAATTGTAGATGTTTAGCTCAGAAAAAAAGGCGGGAAAAAATTTTCTGCTGTTCCGAAGCCAGGTTAATCCCATACTGGTTCTTTAGTCTTACTTTTTATTTAATTATCACCGAAAATTTTTAACCAATGTCTTTATGTGAATCAAAGAGCAGTTTAAAGATGTAATATTTAACTAGACTAACTCAAAACTAAAAGAACACATTTAATTTTCTGTCAAAACGCCATGCTTTACCTTAAAAACTTTTCCGGGCACATTTAAAAAAAAAAAGTGAATTCTGATTCCACATTAACTATAATGTTTTATTTGTTCTTATGTTCTTATCTTATGAATATCGCGAAGGTGATTTTGTAGATAACATTTTCGTGTGAAGGTCTTGGAGCACTGCGTACACTCCAGTCGTTCTTCCTCAGTATGAATGCGTAGGTGATTGGTCAGTGTTCCCTGTCGGCTAAAAGCTTTCGAGCAGTGGGAACATTTAAATGGTCGTTCGCCAGTATGAGTGCGAAGATGATCCTTCAGAGAGCTGAATTGGGTGAAACTCATGGGGCAGTCTGAACACTGAAAAGGTCGTATGCGTGCAAAGGTGTTTCTTCAAACTGCCATTTTGACTAAAAGTCATGGAGCAGTGGGAACATTCGAAGGGTCGTTCTCCAGTGTGAATACGAACATGTCTTGTTAGATGGGTGCGAAGATGCTCGTTAAGGTCACTCTTTTGGCTAAAGGTCTCTAAGCAGTGGGAACACTGATAATGGCAGACGTGAGTGCTTAGGTGCCCCTTTTGAACAAAGCTCTTTAAGCGGTATGAGAGCGAAGATGAGACTTCAGACTGTTTTTATGGCCGAAGGTCATTGAACACTGTGAACACTTGAGTCGTCGTTCCCCACTGTGACTACGAAGGTGATAGGTCAGAAGTTCCTTTCGACCAAATGTCTTCGGGCAAAGGGAACAACTGAAGGGTCGTTCGCCAGTATGAATGCGAAGGTGATTTCTTAGACAGCTGCCTTGTGTAAAAGTCATTGGACACTCTGAACACTGGAAAGGACGTTCACCAGTATGAGTGCGAAGGTGACTCTTTAAACTGCTGCCTCGAGCAAAAGTCATCGAGCATTGAGTACATTCAAATGGTCGTTCTCCAGTATGAGTGCGAACATGAGTTGTTAGAGTGCTTTTCGTGGCAAAACTTTTCAAACAGTGGGAACACTTGAAGGGTCGTTCTCCAGTATGACTGCGAAGGTGATCTGTTAAGGTGACTTTATGTTTAAAAGTTTTCAAACAGTATGAACATTGAAATGTTATTTTGCCATTTTGAGCTTCGAGCTCCACCCAACCACGCTCGCTTTCGTCGTCCGTGAGAAATTCGGATTCTTCTCTTTCGCACTTTACTGTTAATGTTGTAGATTTCTTCTCTTCCGATGGCTCGCTTAAGTAATGAAAACTGTTCTCAAATCGCCGCTTAAAGTTGAATACTGTATTGACTGTTTGCCGGCAAGAAGGGCATATCCTATCCGGTAGACCCTCATCGTGCTTAAGAACTCTTCCTGTGACCTCCTCTATCATAGTCAAAAGTCCAAGGTGTCTGGAGTCGGCGTCCGAGTCGGTGAAGATGTTCAACCAGGTGGTGTCAGCTTCCGAACTGGCCATGCACACACAGCAAATCTCGGACGCATTTAGTCTGTGTGCCATTCCTCAACGAAATCTTAGTAAATAAAGTGTAAATAGAACAATTTTAAGCAACTTCGAAGCGAGTGCGACCGGTGCGTGACAAGAGCAAAAATCCTCAACTGAACTAGTTCTATTTACTTGTATTACATACTTAACAGAAGACAGACTGTTAAGTATGTGTTTCGAAGAAAAATACATTGGACATTATTTTTGGAAATATATTTTGGATTTTTTGTTATTTATTACAGATGTTATGCTTTTTTTATACACAAGAAAGCTTCGTTGTCGTCCAAGGAAACAGATCCTGGCGATTTGATGATTGTGTGCCTTCTCCACTATCTTTTTGCTGAATACTGTATTAGAAATAACGAACACTTACAATGTCATCTGGTGAAGAGACTGAAGGTGCTTCCTTAGAATGTTCTTTCGCGTATATGACTTTGAACACTGCGAACACTTAAAAGGTCGCTCCCCAGTATGCGTGCGTAGGTGGGCCTTTAGACTGGCTTTGTGGATAAAGGTTTGCGAGCAGTAGGAACATTCAAAGTTTCGTTCTCCTGTGTGACTGAGAAGATGACTCTCTAGACTAGTTTTATGTATAAAGGTCTTTGGGCACTGGGTACAATTGTAGGGTCGTTCTCCTGTATGCAAACGAAGATGTTTTGTTAAGGTGTCCTTTTGACTAAAGGCCTTGGGGCACTCTGAACACTGGAAGGGACGTTTCCCAGTATGAATTCGAAGGTGTCCGTTTAAAGCACCCGCTGTTTTAAAGGATTTTTCACAATGGGAACATTTAAAGGGGCGCTTCCCCGTATGAATGCGTAAGTGAACCCTTAGATCAGACTTGAACTTACAGACTAATGGGCAACGTGGACATTTGAATGGTGGCTTGCTGGGCAGCGTGTTAAGCTCCTCCGTTTCGTCATCTGTGAGAGATGCGGACTCTTCCCAGTAGCTCGCGTCTTCCCTGAGTGATTCGGACTTTTGATGTTCCCATTCATTGTTTTCGTTCTGTTCAATCTGCTCGTTTAAGTAACAAAAACTCTCCTCAAATCGTCGCTTAAACTTGAATGCAATATTTGCTGTTTGCTGGCAAGTAGGGCATATCCCTTGGGGTAGTCTGTAATCGGGTTTAACCACGCTTCCCGATGCCTCCTCTAATATAGACATCAAGCTTTGTTCCAGGTCGATATCCGTGTCGGTGAATATATTCTGCCAGGTGGTGTCAGTCGTACCACACCCCGAACTTGCCATACACACGCAACAAAGCTCCGCCATATTTAGCCCCTTTTCTTCGAGAGCCATTCCTCAACGAAATTTTGTTTTATTATAAGAAATGGACTCGAATTTGCAACCAAAACAAACAAATTTTGATTTCTTTTAAGACGAATGTGACCGCAGGTGATAATAGACAGAAATACTGAATTGAACTAGTTCCATTTATTTTTATAACAAATCTGAGAAATATTAAAATCAGGGAATTAAAAATGAATCGTACGTAAAAGATTCTGGTCTTGATCCAACATTATTTCGGAATTTGGTTCCAAATTGGTACCTAGATATTTATTTCGGCAAAACATAAAAATAAATCTTCTTAATTATTTAAAAGTTTTTAGCTTTATAAATTTATAATGATTAATGCAATTAAACTGTTTTTTTGTGATTAAATACTGAACTTCTCGATTTGTCCTGTTTCCCTGATCAAAATTCGACGAAAAGGGCGATATTTGAAGCGGAATCTGCACTTTCCCATTTATAACTTAAGTTTTCCGTTATTGCTTGGATTTGATTTGATGTCAAATGCGTTTTGATATAATAAACACTTTGCCAACTGAGAGTCCAATCAATTGTCCGTTTCCCCCAGCACGTCAGGTTGTCGAGATATACGCAAAAAGGTCCGGTGACCACAATAAGTAACCTTTTCTAACGAAATTTGTTATGATGTAAGCTGTATTGAATCAAGTTTGAGAACAACCAAACACGAAGCTCATAAGATAGAAATTTTTTTATAAATAATATGGAAAATGTGTTTATCTTTATAAAATCGATTTTTTTTCCAAGATTGAATAATTCTGAAAAATTTCCAAAATATTTGGTAGTCCAATTTATCTTTAGTTTTCCGTTATGAATGCGCTTTTAAATGTTATAGCCAAAAAAACTATACAAACTTTCGTCACTTTCCTCAAACATACTGACACGAAGGTTGGTTTTCAATCTTTTCAGGAGAGAAAAAAGTCGGTTTAGCTGTTAACGAGTTGACAGGGATGGTGGAATTTCTTCGATATTATGAGCTGTAGTGCCTTGAGTAGTGTTTTCAATATTTTTCGATATATTGATATATCGATATTTTGGTCAAACGATAATGGTTATATTAGGCGACTATCAATATTTTTATAAACGATATATCGGAAAAAATTACTATGGAAATTGCAGGAGCACTTGTCATAAGAATACTGTCGATTCTGTTCTGCCCAAAACTTACAGAAAAATGAAATCTTCGGAAAATTTCGTCCAAAAACCATGGGTCTAAATTTAATTCCTCCATTGAACTTGATCCAGGTACGGTATTTCGGCATAGATTTTGTTCTCTTATACGTTATTTCTTTGTAGAAGTGCGATTTCTAAGTTGAATAAATAAAAATAGTTGTTTTCTTTCCTGTTGGAAATGACAAAATCTTTATCTTTAATATTTGAGGTGGATTTGCGCATGCAAGGAATTCATTTCAGACCCATGGTTTCTTGGTGAGATTTTCTGCTCTTAATCCCTTTTTTTCGAACAGTATTTGGCCCAGTGGTTAGTGTGCTGGACTGCTGGGCTGGAGGTCGTGGGTTCGATCCCCCCTCTGAACATCTAATAATAAACGTTTTTTTTCTTTCTTTAGAAAATAGCTTTTACACGTACGGTCACCTTCACCAGCTACTGTAAAATATATAAAAATGATTTTTTCAGTCCTGTTCAAAAGGCCAAAATCCTTAAATATCTATAATATTTGAAAACGATTTGGACCGATTAGGAATTAACTTTGGATCCATGGAATCTTGGTGAAATTTTCTAGAATTTACCGTAGATTCCGTTTTCGCTATCCGCTATAATCTCAAGCTTTAATAATCTAGTTTCAGAAAACTAAGTCACTTAAATCATAAAGTTATCCCATTAGAAAAATAAGATATAACGGCGACTAGAAATGGTCATTTGGCGGTTAGGACGTTCCTTAAAAACTTTTCACTTTTATTAAGCTTTAGGAAATAGCGATATATCGATGTTTGCTGTTTCGATCTTGAAAATGTTGATTTTTGATATTATCGATACTGATTTTTTGAGAAATATCGAAAACCCTAGCCCTAGGCCTTTTTTTTTCCTGAAATCTAACATTCTAGAGCCAGAATGACAAGTAATTTTCGTTTGAATTTAAAAAACAAATTAAAATCTTGAAATCCACAAAAGGCTAGTAAAGGTGACACTGAAGAGAAGAGACTGTACCATCGAAAGTGTACAATGTGACAAAAATTACCGAAAGCATCCGATCTTATTCTCGGTGCGTATGTTGATGCGGTTTTTTGGCGGCCATATAAACGAGGAATTTTCAACTCAAATCACATTTTGTCGAAAATTAAATCGAAAGATGGACTCTGAAGAGTCCTACTGAGTGTCAGAATTGCAGCATTGACTAAAAACTTCCAGAGAGATCAGAAACGGAGTTTTTTTCAATCGCACTTATGAGTTGTGCCGCGTATTATGATGTCTCTATAATTCTCCAATAATGTAAAGCAGAGTTCCAATGCCAAAGCCCCTTGGTCGAACACACTTAGCAATTCTTTGTGTGTTAGAAAGAGAGACAGTCACACTTTCGCGCTCTCTTCTTGGAGAACCCGGATGTAAGCAGCAACTCAGCGAATATGTACACGCTTTCGTGATCAAGCGTCAACTGTTCGCTTAGAATTAAATTAAATTATAACGTTTTTAGTTCAATAACACAAAAATGTAAAAAAAAAAAAGTAAGAGTGTTGCGGTCGAGTGCCCCGACAGCAAAATACCCTGTCTCAAGTAATGTGGTTCCTATAGCTTTGAATTCCATTTATTTTAAAATTTATTTTAATAAATGGGCAGGCGCACTTATGTACATATCGTCGGTGTTTTTGCTCGGATCTCTTTGTGGTACACAGAATAGATAGATGTTGGGCCTCACTGAATATATATTAATTCACTAGGTTAAAACTTAAAAATTGAAGCTCTGACAGTTTTTCGCGGTTAGAAGAAGATGGAGGAGGAATTTTCGAAATCTGAAACAAACTCGACCTGGGTACGGTACACACCTATATACATGCAAAAATTTGTGGCTCTACCTCTTATAGTCTCTGAGATCGCCGCGTTCATACAGACCAGCAGTCGGACAGACGCACATGGCTAAATCGACTCGGCTGTTGATGCTGATCAAGAATATATATACTTTATGGGGTGCTTCCTTCTCCCTGTTACATACATTTGTACAACGGTTTGCTTTTATCTTGAAAACCGCCATCAATTCAATATAAGATCACAATTTTATTAGATTATTCTTTTCTTGATGTTGACCTACAAGCTTAGTTTAAATAGCTATTCGTAAACTTAACTATTTTTATTAGTTTGAATTTACCATATTCTACATAACACTCTGTGTTTTTATATAGATCCGTTTATATAATATCTCCTGTCTGACTGTCAGTACGTATGTCTGTAATTTTATACAATAACTCTTTCAGGGAAAAAAATCTCGGCATAACATTGGGCATAGGAAAGTTTCTAGACATATGTAGGTTTGAGTTTAAAGGTCTTTTTTTACTACCATAAGAACCTTCTAAATTTTTGTTAGTTTCAAAATATTTTTGTTGTGCCTTCAGGCCTATACACAGATAAAATAAATTTTTAGTTTGCTACGATATTTCACTTGAATAGAACAGATTTCAAAGCTATTTAAAAACTGTTGCTGTTCATGTGAAATATCGTAGCAAACTAAAAATTTATCTTATCTGAATATTGGCCTTTATACAGTTAAATTGGTTAAATAATTGTATACAAATTTACACTTCTGTTTGCTATTTATTAGATGTAAAGAAATTTCTAAAATCGGGATACTATTGCAGTTGTTTTGCTTCAGCTGTCCAATTCCTATCCTTTTGATGCACTGTTACTAGTTTCTCATGCACACTTATTGCGTCGTTATCTGGTGAACAGCCTGAAGGTGATGTCTTAGTCCAGTATTTCGTGTAAAAGACTTCGAACAAAGCGAGCACGTAAAAGGACGTTCCCCGGTATGAGTTTGAAGGTGACCCTTTAGAATGACTTTATTACCAAAGGTCTTCGAGCAGTGCGTGCATTCAAACGGTCGTTCTTTGGTATGAGTTTGAATATGCTTCTTTAAATCGCCTTTATAGTTAAAGGTCTTTGAGCATTGAGAGCACTTAAAGGGTCGTTCTCCAGTATGAATGGGAAGGTGTTTATTAAGAGCATTCTTTGAGCTAAAACTCTTTGAGCAGTGGGTACATTCGAAGGGTCGTTCACCGGTATGAGTGCGACGGTGATCCAGTAGAGAACAGTGATGGGTAAATGTCTTTGAGCAGTCAGGGCACTGGAAGGTTCGTTGCTCGGTATGAGTTTGCAAATGGACGTTTAATGCATTCTTTCTTTTAAAGGTTTTTGGGCAGTGGGAACAATTGAAGGGTCGCTCTTCGGTATGAGTTTGAAGGTGTTCGTTCAAAGCATTCTTTCTTTTAAAGGTTTTTAGGCAGTGGGAACAATTGAAGGGTCGCTCCTGAGGGTGAGTGCTTAAGTGAATCTTCAGCTCGGGCCTGTTGTATGGTGACTGGACGGTGTCAGTTTTGAGCCCGTTTGCTTTGCTTGCTTCGTCCGTAACATATGTGGACTCTTCCTGTTTGCTGTCGCATTTGTAGCTTTCGTCTCCTGTCTCCTCGCTTAAGCAATGAAAACTCTTCTCAAATCGCCGCTTGAAGTTGAACGCAATATTTGCTGCTTGCTGGCAAGTAGGGCATATCCTTTGGGGTAGTCTGTTATCAGGTTTAACCACGCTTCCAGTCAGCTCCTCTATCATTGATATTATGCCACAATTTCCCGCGATGGCATCTGAGTCGGGGATAATATTCAACCAGATGCTGTCAGCTGTATCAACTTCCGAGCTGGCCATGCACACGCAGCACAGCTCCGACACATTTAGCTGCTTTTCTCTGTGTGCCATTCCTTAACTAAATCTTTGGTTGATTATAATCAATGTAATGGACACGAATGTGCAACCAAAACAAACAAATTTAAAATTATTTTGAGAGGAGAGTGACCGCAGTTGACAAAAGCCAGAAATACTAAATTGAACTAGTTCCATTTATTTTTATAACAAAAAAGAGAACTACACTGTTAACTGAACACTGTTAACTTAATCTATATACAATAATTTAATATGTTATACATATAAAACAGTCTAACCTGACTACTGCACAGCCTAAGCCATAAGATGCGGAATTAATTTTTATGAATCTATCTTCAAAACCGGAAAATTAATGGGAAGTGAAATCAGCTCCAAACCTTTTTTCTAAGCTTTATATTAGCGTGATTTTGAAAAATTTCTAAAATAAAAACATTTTCGGATTTCATTCGATTAAGGCCTATATCCAACACTCCAAAAAATTTATTTCGTGACATTATTTCATATAATTAGAAACGCTTTGACTTTGCTTTGAAATTTATGTGCTTTTAGAAAGTTTTTCTATTTGTCTGAAATACTGTAACGAAATAAATTTTCTGCAGTGCTGGATATAGGCCTTTAAATTTAAAATTATGATCAGATTTGACAGAGCTTTTATGTGAAAATGTGAAAAAAATATATATCAACATGTGCCCAGGATTGACATAAATAAACTTAGTTTGATCCCAAGTCAGAAAAAGAACCACGTACTTCCTGTAGTTTTAATGATTGTGCGCTGTAACCAACTTTCGTCGTCAGCTTATTTGAGGCCATGTCTTCATGTTGAATCCTTTTACATACTGATGGAGTCTTTATCCGGTGATGAGCCTTAAGGTGATATCTAAGACCTCCATCTCTACTGAAGGTCTTTGAACACTGCGAGCACTTAAAAGGCCGCTCTCCGGTATGGGTAACAAGATGACACTTTAGACTGTTATTGTGGCTGAAGGTCTTTGGGCACTGGGAACATTTGAAGGGTTTCTCTCCAGTATGAGTGCGCATATGTTCTATTAAATAGGTCCTTTGGTAAAACGCCTTTGGGCATTCTGTACATTGAAAGGGACGTTGTCGTTCCCCCCTATGACTTAGAATGTGTTCACTTACAGCACTCTTGTTGTTAAAAGATTTCAGGCAGTAGGTACATTTAAAGGGCATCTTTCCCGTATGAGTGCGTATGTGAATCTTTAGTAAAGACCTGTACGTACAGATCTTTGAGCAAATGGGACACTTGAATGGTGGCTTGCTAGGTAGAGTCTTGAGCTCTTCCTGTTCGTCAATCGCTATAGATATATAACCGTGCTCCCCGGCGAGGGATTCAGACAAGATCTCCTTATTGTTTGTGGGTATTTTCTGTTCCATGAGCTTGCTTGAGTAATGAAAACTCTCCTCAATTCGCCGCTTGAACTTTAATGCAATTTTTGCTGTTTGAAGGCAAGACGGACATATTCTTTCAGGTAGTCCGTCATTGGGTTTAATAGCGTTTCCAGTGACCTCTTTTATTATAGACATCAAGCAATCCTTTCCTGCGTTAGAGTCCATGTCGGTAAATATATTCTGCCAGGTAATTCCATCTTCTGAGCTGGCCATACAAACGCGGCATTGATTAGACACATTTGCTCTGTTTGCCATTCCACAATCAAATCTTATTTAGATAGAAAAGTAAACAACAAAAGAAGACAAATTTGATATGTAAATAAAACACTTTGACGGGTGTGACCAGAAGTGACATGTCTTAAAACACTGAATAGAACTAGTTCCATTATTTTTCCCGGTCCTCCACCTCCCAAAAACTTGTAAGAAGATTTTCTAAGGGATCATTTTCATCGACAGAAATCCGAGTGGAGAATGACGCGATGGAATTGGTCGTGTGAGAAGGAACTGGCCCCTTAATTACCCAGCCAAATACCGTCTCTTGGCCTAGAAGTGTCCCACATATGTTGGGACGGAAACCACCTAATAAAATCGAAGGAAGGATATCGGCGCCAATTATCACGTCGATCTGTGAGCTTTGTGAAAAGGAGGGATCAGCAAGTGGGATATCCGGAAGATCTCTTAAAACGTTGGATGGCACCGAGCAGGATGGCAAATTCTCGGCCAGATGTGGGAGAACATAGGCCGACGTTTCAATTTGCATGCGAGGCCTTTGGGGAGAGACCAAACTAAATTGACAAAGTTTCTGAGTTTGCAATTCAGGGAAATATAAAAATTCTTGCTTTTCTTATTAAATAAAAGTTTTTTAGGGTCAGAGTAAAACTGACTGTTGACTTCTGTGATAATTGTTTAGTAGTTATACAAAATATTATCCTGCACAATATAATTTAATCTTTCTGAATTCCAACCTGCGGCATTTCAATGATAAATGAATTATCAAAATTGCGAAACAGGACACAAAACTGAGGATGCTTTTCAATTTGATCAGGATCACGCATGCAATTTGAATGCAAAAACTTAATGTTAATACTCTATTACATTTATGATACATACGTAAAAAATTGACCCGGAAAAATACTCAAAATGGGTTCTATAAATGGTAAATATATATATTTTTTTTGTCTGAATGAAGAAAGTGTTTTGAGTCAAAACTTTCGACACATTGTCAAAACTCATACACTATCGGTGCAGGAGCTCTCATGAAAGAAAGATACATATATACTAGGGTGTCCCAAAAAATCAAAGGCGGCTAAATTTTTTAACTTTTAAGTCAAAACAGTTATCAAAAAAATTTTAGAAGGAAGGACCAGATTAACCCGTGCCGACTTACGTTGAAACATTTCAGTACTTTATAATAATAATCCGCGAATCAAGGCTTCGTGGGCAAAACTGAAAACGTTGATCTGTCTATTTTTAGATCTGGATTATGGCCTATATGAAAAGATTTGTAGGTGAGTCATAACATGGTACTCCATTCGCGGTTTTTTGGCTGTGGCGTACCATCTCCTTGGCATGTCCTTAATAGCCCATTATACCATTACAAAAAACGATTTGAATGAAATTCTACTGCGCGTTTTTAAAAAAAATACACAAATAAGGTTTATCTTCCTCTGGATGTACCTTAACCGATTGCACGATTGAAGGGAATTTTCTATATTGCGTTCCCCCTGTCCACATTTGCTAAATTTTGAAGAATTTTATTTTAAGCCATTAAAAACTAATTTAAAATTTTTGTCGTTGTGTGTTGCAAGTACACAAGTACCCATAAAACGCAAACCGAAGCTTCATTTGAAAAATTGGGTATGATGTGATGCTTACAGGGGATTCTTTTATCAAAATTTAAGTGTCTTATGCCGGGGTTTTTATAGTGTTGTACTGTGTAGGAAGTCAGTACAAATTTTCATGTAAGAAGTTTAATAAAGTCGGCACGGGTTATCGTTGTCCAATCTCAATAATATTTAATTTGTGAGTCAATGAGGTCAAACAGAATAAAATTAGAGGGTATGTCTATCTGATTTTGCGAAAAAATGTTTCCTTATAATTCTAGATGCTGAACCCGAACCTGATTCTAGGAACTTTACATATCTAATGACTTGTCTGTACATTTAACCTTAAAATGAGGAAAATGGATAATTTTACTCCGGTTTGGTACATTAGAATCTCGTAGAAATCAACTAGTTTTGAAATGTTCAGTCTTAGCATGGTGTAGTACTTGCCGAAATCTGTTCAATATAATAAATACTTTAATCAATTTAAATGTTATTAGTTTTTGAGTTTAATTTAAGAACTTGAGAATTATTCTAACGCCGATACTATTTTTAAAAAAATCGCACAAATGGAACAAGATATAGTGGATTTTTAAAGCAAGAAGTGTTCTTATAGTATTAAACAAGCATATGCAAAACTTGCCAGATGAATGCACCTTTTGCAACATGAAAGAATGCAAGAACTTAAATAATTTAATAGGCACATAGACATAACAAAAACATACGTTCTAGATCAGGGGCGCCCATGCCTATTGCGCATGACACGCATGTGTTGTTGTTCTACGCAAAGGAATAGCCTGCGCGCATTCGATTTGCGCATGCCATAAGCCAGCAAAAAACAAAAACAAATTTTATGCCTGCGCTGTGTTTTGTTGTTGTCGCGCTCTGACCTGCAACAACAACATCATATGTGTCTCTCTTTTCTCTCTCCCATGTCTCTCGCAAACTCGAACACAACAACAAAATGCTTATGCGTACTGAATGCTTGTCGCGCTATCGAGTATGATTTGCGTAGCAACGATCACACATACACACAAACAAGAATCGATTCTCTCTCTCTATCTCATTTTTTTGTTATTGCTTGAAATATATTTGGCGTTTGTGTATTGTTCTGGCGCGCGGGTAAGCTCGTTCTGGGCACCCCTGTTCTAGATTGTTTGGCAAGTCGTCGCATATGCAAAATTTAATTATTCCAAGATTAAATGGGCTAGACGTCGAAGGCTGGGAAAACTCAAATTTTTTTTTGCATTTTTTTATAGCTTTGATATTTAAGAATATCGCCCGAAAAGGATTTTTTCAAATTCGAAATACTTTAGAAGGTATAGCCTTTTTAGTGAAGCAATGTTTTCGCTAAAACAAGAACTTTTTGAGTAAATAAATTTCCAGTCTATAAAACTGTGATAATTATTCTCAAAAGCAGATGCAAGAGTTCATATGCACCGATTCTAATGTACTTAAAAGATCTAAATGAACGTATTTTCTACATTTTAAGCTTGTATTTAGTAAATATGGAGTATTATAATATTAAATACAAAATACATAATATATAATAGTTCATAATAAATATAAGTAATAATACAGTATTATAATAATAAATACTATTTAAAGCTAATTTATCAGAGATATGGAGCTTCTAGCTCCAAAATGGGGAGGATTGGCTTGAAAACTTTGTCTAGAATCATTAATTTATTTTCCATTTGAGCTTCTGTACTGGGAATATATATATGTGTTTTGTCATTTTGACAAAAAACTTTCTTGAAATTTAAAATTAAGAATTTTTATGTATTATGTATTTAAAAATGTTAAAACCACAGGGATAAAGGTATTTTTAATTGCTATTTCCCTGTACGATACAGAATCAGAATAAAGTAGAAACTACATTTTACTTTTAAATACATAAAAGCCACTTTATTTTTGCAATATAAATGAAGAAAGAAATTTTTTTTTCGTTGGCAAAACACTTTCTTGATATACTGGAGCAATATATTGCTTTCAAGACAGTAAAAGAATTTAACATAGTATTTAGAAACAATAGTTTTGTTTGGTTTTTATTACAGATGTTCAGGGTTTTTATTTAAACAAAAAATGGTTGTAGTGTTTTGACATTTTGAGTTCCATTGGCTTCTATTCTAAGACAGCATTATGGGGTCGTTATCTGATGAAGAGCCTGAAGGTGATGCTTTAGACCGCTATTTCGGGCAAAGGCCTTCGAGCACTGCGTACACTGAAAGGGCCGTTCCCCAGTATGTGTGCGTATGTGACCCTTTAGAGTGATTTTATTGCTAAAGGTCATTGAACAGTGGGAACATTCGAAGGGTCGTTCATCAGTATGAGTGCTAAGGTGATACGTTAGACTACTTTTATGGGCAAATGTCTTTGAGCACTGGGAACATTCATATGGTCGTTCGCCAGTATGTGTACGAAGGTGATCCTTGAGAGTGTTTTTATGATTGAATGTCTTTGGACACTTGGAACACTTAAAATTGCGCTCTGCGCTATGAGTGCGAAGGTGATTAACTAGTATTTCCTTTCGGCTATATGTTTTCAAGCACTGAGGACACTCGAAAGGTCGCTCCCCAGTATGGGTGCGAAAATGATCCTTTAAATGAGTATTTTGGCTAAAAGTCATCGAACAGTGGGAACACTCGAAAGGTCGTTCTCCAGTATGTGTACGAATGTGATTGTCTAGATTGCTTCTATAGCTAAAGGTCTTTGAGCACTGGGTGCACTGAAAAGGTCGTTCCCCAGTATGAACGCGAAGATGATACTTAAGAGTTTTCGTTTGGCTAAACGACTTGGGGCAGTGGGAACATTTGAAGGGTCGTTCGCCGGTATGAGTGCGAAGGTGATCCTTTAGATTGCTGATTTGAGCAAAAGATTTCGAGCAGTCGGGACACTGAAAAGGTCGTTCGCCAGTATGAGTGCGAAGATGATTCTTTAAAGTGCCACTTTGGGTGAAGGACATTGGGCAATGAGGACATTCGAAGGGTTTTTCTCCGGTATGAGTGCGAAGGTGATTCTTAAGGGCGTTATTATGGGCAAATGTCTTTGAGCAATAGGAACACTCGAAGGTCCGTTTAGGGGTTTCGGATTTGCTGCTTGCAGTTGGGTCATCAACTCCCATGAAGGTCACAGATTCCTGTTTTTCAGTCGATGCTTTCAAAGAAGTTTTGCTTTTGTTCTGCTCGATAAGGCACTGGAAACTCTCCTCAAATCGCCGCTTGAACTTATAGGCAACTTTTGCAGTTTGCAGGCAAGAATGGCAAATCCTTTGGGGTAGTCCTTCATTTGGTTGTATTGCGCTGACAGTCACTTCTTCTATTATAGACATCAAGCAGCCTTGTTCGGTCTCGGAGTCTTGATCAGCGAATATATTTAGCCAAGTGGTGGGGTCAGACGTACCAACATCTGTACTGGCCATACAGATGCAGCATAGCTCGGCCACTTTAAGGACATGTGCTTTGGAGGTCATTTTACAACAAATCCCAGTTAATTACGAATAGAAACGATTTTCTAATAAAAACAAACAATTTTTAGGTATTTCAATAAAAGTGTGACCGTAAATAACAAGGAGAAAATTACTGACGCGAACTAGTTCCATTTCAATTCAATAGGCACTCAAAATTAAATGGCCCCATATGGCCAAATGGCCATAGACTAAAATATCAATGTCCCCAATAAAAATATCAAATTTCTAGGATTGAGTAAGTTATATATTTTACATTTACGCTAATACTGTACACAATCATCAACATTTGCACCAATACAGAAAACTTAAAAACTTTCGTAATGTATTCGATACCATGAAGATTTTGGGCAAACTTATAGTTTAAATATTTGGTGAATAGTTCGCAGATGAAATGTAAGACTGCTATTTTGAGTGAATGTCTTTAAGCACTCAGAACATTTAAATGGTCGTTCCCCAGTATGAGTGCGTATGTGATCCTTTAGAATGCTTTTGTGGGCAAATGTCTTCGAGCAGTGGGAACATCCGAACGGTCGTTCTCCTGTATGAGTGCGTTGGTGATTGTGCAAACTCCTTTTATGTAAAAAGGTTTTTGGGCAGTGGGAACATTTGAAGGGTCGTTCCACAGTAGTGCAAATATGATGTTTCAAATGACCGGGTTTGATAAAGGTCTTTGAGCAGTGAGTACATTCGAAATCGCGTTGTCCGGTATGAGTACGAATGTGATTGTTAAGACTGCTTCTATGTTTAAAAGTTTTTGTGCACTGGTTACACTTGAAGGGTCGTTCCTCATTGTGAGTAATGTTGTGACTCTTTAGACACCTCTGAGTTTTAAAGCTCTTAAAGCAATGGGAACACTGGAAGGGTCTTTCCCCTGTATGAGTACGAAGGTGATCCATTAGAGCGTTTTTGTGGGTAAACGCCATAGAGCAGAAGGAACATTCGAAGGGTCGTTCTCCGGTATGAATGCGAAGGTGATGTTTTAAACCGCTACGTTGGGTAAAAGCCATCGAGCAGTAAGAGCACTCGAAGGGTCGTTCGCCAGTATGAGTGCGAAGGTGATTGTCAATATTGGTTCTATGGCGAAAGGTCATTGGGCAGTGGGAACATTCGAAGAGTCGGTTCTTAGTTTCAAGCTTTGTCTTTTTGTTCTCGTTAACGTTTTGTGCTTTCTGATCGCTTAAGCACTGAAGACTCCTTTCAAGTCTTTGCTTGAATTTTAGTGCAGTTTTTAAATTTTGCAGGCAAGATGGGCATATTCTTCTGTGTAGTTCCTTAGCAGGCTCAACTACGATTCCAGTCACCTCCTTAATCATAGACATCAAACCACACTTTCCTGCATCCGTGTCAGTGAATAATTTCAAGCAGGTGGTGGCCATACAAACGCAGCAAAGCTCGTCCACATTCAGAATCTTTCCTCTATGTGCCATTCCACAACGAAATCTCAGTTAATTACGAATGGAAACGACTTTGTAATAAAATCACACAAGATAATTAAAGTGTTTCGAGACGAGTGTGACCATACGTGACAAGGGGAAAAATACTAAACTAGTTCATTTTAGTTAACAATAACTAATTATACTTAACAAATTTTTATAAAGACAAATTTTAATTGCAGTAAATATGTATTTTCATACAAATTATTAATTAGTAAAAATATTAATTTCATACAATATAAATATTTTTAGAAATTAAGAAACTGAACCCGAACCGGAGCAGGTTAATTCTTTCCTGAACTAGAGCAAAAAATTCTCAAAAATTGGTACGGTTTAAAAATTATAAAAAATTTTCAAGATGCTATAATTTTTAACTTTGGCATTTCTAATATATCTAAATGCACACTTAGAAAACAATGCAACATGAATTTAAGGAACTCTTTTTTTTTTTAATTTGTCCCGATATTTAGAAAAATTTTTTAGTGAACAGAAAACGTTTTCTAAAACTTCGAAAAATATGACATAAAAAGTTTAAGCAACAAGTTTTCTTATAAATAAGAATATGAGAGAATTGGCCAACTTTTTCATATCTACCATCTTCTCTGTTGCAAAAGCTTCTAAGCCTGTGTAATAAGGACGAACTTTTCGAGTCACTTTTTTATAATTTTTTCAAAATGTACCTTAGATTTTAAACTTAAAATTTGTTTTCCTGAGTTCAAATACTATATTCCAAATATCAACCCTCTGATCTTCCAAATATGTATGAAATATTTAAGTTTTTTCAAATTAACATACGTTTTTTTGAGTCAGCGTAAGCTAAATTATTCTTGAACCCTGGTTTGATCCATAACCTAGGTTCAGCGACCTTCTGAACCCGCTCCAAAAACACGAACCCAAAAGGTTTCAAGGGTTCGAACCCCTACCGATTTTTGAGAGGTTTGCAGCCCTGCTTAAAAACAAACTTTTAGATTAATATGGTTAAATCGTTTTAAATTATTTTTTCATTCGATAAATCTAATTTTATATTTAAAAATAGAGGGAAGCTATCTTCGGCTCGTCCGAAGTTTATATATCCTTGGAGCATGATAAATACCTGCCGGTTTGTTATATTGCAGCTATACAATATATTCATAACTGAAAAGTGTTAAAAAAAACTTTTTCTCACGAGAACTACTTTTTTGGCTTTTCGTTCCTAAAGCAGCAATATGCTATAGTCATCCGATTTGGATCAAACTTGGCAGAATTGTGTGGTAGCATATAATATTGATCAGTAACAATTTTGGGGATAGCATTAAAAACAAAAAAGTTTTTCTTACCAAGACTTTTTTTCAAACCTATCTTTTGTATGGGAGCTATACTAAAAAGTTGTCCGATTTCAACAAATCTTGGTGAAATTATGTAAAATCATTGAAAACTTATAAATACGAGCATTGGGAGCGATAGCAAAACAAAAAAGGTTTTCTCACTAAAACTAGTTTTTCAACCGATCGTTCCTATGGCAGCTATGTGCTATAGTCATCCGATCCGTCCGGTTCCGACAAATGTGCAGCGTATTTATACCAAAAGACTTCGTGCCAAGTTTGGTTAAGATAGCTTTAATACTGACGGAGGAGATAGCATAGAAACAGACGGACGGACAGACGGACAGACGGACATGGCTATATCAACTCAGCTCGTCATGCTGTTCAAGAATATATATACTTTATGTGGTCGGAGATGCTTCCTTCTCTGCGTTCCAAACATCCGGAAATTTTCAATATACCCTCTCCAAGGGTATAAAAACTGGGAAAAACTTTTTTTCCGGATTCGTTTGGATAAGATCAATCTAGAACTTTCACCTAACTCAGCTTCTTAGTGGGCACGGCTGTTTTAGAAGCTACCTGAAAAGAGTCGGCCATGATGATAGCGAGGAGTGCACATACTGCGAAGAAGGCCCTGTGGAGGACGCCAGGCACGTCTTGTTCGTATGTAAAAGGTTTGAGACCGAAAGGGCGGAACTATCCAGGATGATGGGTGGCGATATAGCCGTAGATAATTTAGTCCCATACATGCTGATGTCGAAAGAAAACTGGGATGCTACTTGTGAGTTCGCAGCTACCATTATGGCTAAGCTTCGGAGACTGGATGTGCAACGTAGAACCAGGGAGTAGGCGGGTCATCAAATCGGCGAAGCAATGCCTTGCGGCCGTACCGCAGGTTTAAGATGTTTCTGTCTAATTTTCTGTACCACGTTGTTCAAAAGCGCTTCTAATGTATGTATATAGTAGTACTTTTAAAGTAACGATAAAGGAATTAAAAAAAAAAAAAGATCAATCTAGAAATTGCAAAATATATAACTATGTTTGGACTGTGATTTCTAAAATATCAGAAAAATATTTCTGACTGAATTAATAAAACCGTAACAAATATTTGTTGTTCGACCATACTTTGTTGTAGGTTTATTGTCTAAGTGATTTTTTTTTAAACAGACACATATTATAAAGGACTCGGGAACTAAAATGTCTGAGTTCACAAATGGACCTCATGACAGCCAATCTTCTATAAATATTTTATTGAAATTTTTCTTTTACTCTTTCTCTCTCTTTCGCTGAAATTTCAACAGCGGCTAACATTACTGACATTGAACGAACACAAAAAATTTTCTAGCCTTAGTCCCCCAATCAAACGTCAGTAAAGGAGCTTCTCTCTAAAAATCTTTGACATATTTTATTATTTACAACTTAAAAATATTCAATAAAGTTTTGCCATTGCTGTTCGAAAAATTGTATCCCCGTTTCCTTAAGGTTCCATTATTCCGTGAAGAACAAAAATGTGTTGCTTTAGATTGCCTTTTCGGCTAAATGTCTTCGAGCAGTGTAAACATTCAAATGGACGCTCTCCAGTATGAGTGTGCAGATGATTCCTTAAATGGGCCTGTTGGATAAAAGTTTTCGAACACTGCAAACATTCGAAGGGTCGTTCACCGGTATGAGTGCGCAGGTGGGCCTTTAGGGTGCTTCTTTGGCTAAAGGTCTTTGAGCATTGCGAACATTGGAAGGGTCGTTCGCCCTTATGAGTGTGAAGGTGCTTGCTTAAATGGATATTTTGAATAAATGTCATCGAGCAGTGAGAACATTTGAAGGGTCGTTCTTCGCTATGAGTGCGAAGGTGACTCTCTAGATGGGTCTTTTGGCTAAAGGTTTTCGAGCACTGCGAACATTCGAAGGGTCGTTCTCCAGTATGAATGCGTAGGTGATGCGTTAGACTTGTTTTATTGACATAGCTTTTTGAGCAGTGGGAACACTTGAAGCGATGAGATTCTTCCGATGTGTGAGTGCGTAAGTGAACGTTTAGATGGCTCTTTTGGAAGTAGGCCTTCGAGCATTGTGAACACTTAAAGGGTCGCTCCGTATTATGTGTTCGAAGGTGATAGTTTAGATGTCCCTTTTGGTAAAAAGTCTTCGAGCAGTGGGAGCAGTTAAAGTTTGGTTTCTCCAAGTGAGTGCGAAGGTGAGTAGTCAGACTCTCTTTAAGGCGATAGGTCTTGGGGCACTGAGAACATTCGAAGGGTCGCTCCCCAGTGTGAACGCTTGCTGAACTAAGGCTTTCGCATTCGACTTCGTCCTCCGTTACATACTCAGGATCTTCGCTCTTAAAGATTTTGTTGGTTAACCACTGAAAACTCTTCTCAAATCTCCGCTTAAACTTCAATGCTACTTTTGCTCTTTGTAGGCAAGTAGTGCATATCCCTTGGGGTACTCCTTCAGCATATTTAATCATGTCCCCAGTCACCTCTTCTATTATGGACATCAAGTCGATTTGTTCGGTCTCAGAGTCTGTGGTGCTGAAAGTATTCAGCCCGGTGAGGTCAGACGGGCTGGCCATACAAACGCAGCAAAGCTCGGCCACATGTTGAGCCTCTTCTCGGCTGGTCATTCCGATTTCCTCAAACGAATATTACAACGATAAATGACAAAAGGACACGAATTTATAACAAACGCAAAGAATTCTGAGCTATTTCAAGATGAGTGTGACCGTAATTGACAAGACCTAAAATACTTTATTGAACTAGTTCAATGTGAGAAAAGTAAGAAAGTTGGTCTTGCCCGACTGTAAAATACTCTGTAACCAATCTACCAATCTAGCCAAACGCTGATAGGGATTTACTCAGTTCGGGCAGCACTATCGATTCCGCATAGTGTAGCTTGGTAGTTTTATCGTGAGACTAAATATCCCAAATCTAGTTTTAGATGTCGAAAAGAGAATGTTGCGAATATTGAGGAGTCCTCTGAATTTAAAAAAAAAAGGATTTCGGGATTTTCTGGTACGCAGAACATATTTTTTTAGACTTATCTTGCAGAATACGAAAAAATTTTGTTTATAGGTATTCCGGTTTTTTAAATAAAACTCCTTCCCGAAAGGGTTAAGTCATATATCTGTTAAACATTTTAATCTTTAAGAGACTGAATATAAATGTTTTTTAGAAATCCTAAAACTATATTATGGAGTTGGTTTAGCTTAACAGTTTGTTTATTTTAGTCTAAGCTACAACTTTGCTCTGTATTACTTGCCCAAATCCATAACTGGATTCAAGATAAGATCCTTTCCAATTCGGAATTCTGCAGACAGTTAACTTTATGTTGTTTATTAAAAGACGGAGTGATGGATATATAAATTTCCGGCAAAGCCGACTTAAATGTGGGCTCACAATTATTGCTCTGGAGAGCAGTAGTACCTATTTGAATTTATTTTCCCTCCAGACAAATATAAGCAGGTAAAATAATTCGAGATTGTCAACGAAATACATCAAAAATTGTAAAGGTAATTTTAATAATACAGATTTATACAATTTTATAGATCATAGACCAGTATAATACAGATGATTTTTAAATAAATGTAAAAGCTAATATTAGTTTAACATTTTGTCTTTGATGGTATTCAGCTGTTCGGTTCTTGTCCGATTGATGACTGTGGGAAACTCTCTTTTTGACAATATTGCAAGTCCCTTGATGTTTATTTTCCAATCTAAATTTGTTTTATTTGGCAAACTCTCTTATGTTTAGGTAAAGCCTTAGAACGGCATTAAGGAGTTGTTATCTGGTGTAGAGTCTGAAGGTGCGTCTTCAGACTGCCTTTTCGGGCAAAAGATTTAGAGCACTGCGAGCAATGAAAGGGTCTTTCCCCAGTATGAGTCCGAATGTGACCCGATAGGTTGCTTTTATTAGTAAAGGTCATAGAACAGTGGGTACATTCAAAGGGTCGTTCCTGAGTATGAGTGCTAAGGTGATACGATAGACTGCTTTTATGGGTAAAGGACTTTGAGCAGTGGGTACATTCAAAAGGTTGTTCCCCAGTATGAGTGCGAAGATGATTTTTTAGGCTGTGTGGATGCCTGTAAGATTTTGAGCATTTTGAACATTGAAATGGTCGTTTTTCAGTATGAGTGCGACGGTGAGTTTCCAAAGTGTTTTTCTTGCTAAAGGCCTTCGAGCAGAGGGAACATTTGAACGGTCGTTCGCCAGTATGAGTTCGAAGGTGATCTTTCAGAGAGCTGATTTGTGTAAAATTCATCGTGCAATGTGAACACTGGAAGGGTCGCTCGCCCGTATGACTACGAAGGTGTTTCTTCAAACTGCTTTTCTTGGAATATGTCATCGTGCATTGCGTACATTCAAAGTGACCAATTTCAGTGTGAATGCGAATGTGTCTTGTTAGCTGTGTTTTTGTAACAAACATTTTCGAACATTCGGGGCATTCAAATGTTGGTTCGTCATTATGAATATCCTGCTCTTGCCATACGCTCGCAGTGACTTGTACTTCCTCTTCCAGGGGAGGTCCGAGCTCTTCAATTAATAATTCTAAAGGAGTTGTGGTTTTCTTCAGCTTCCTCTGCTGGCGTAAGCACTGAAGACTCTCCTCAAATCGCCGCTTGAACTTTAATGTAATTTTTGCTGTTTGGAGGCAAGACGGACATATACTTTCCGGCAGTCCGTCATTGGGTTTAATCACTTTTCCAGTCACCTCCTGTATGATGGACATCAAGACGCCTTCTTTCGCCTGGAAGTTTGTGTCGGTGAAAATATTCTGCCAGGTGGTGTCAGTCGTAGAAGCGTCTGAGCTGGCCATACAAATGCGACAAAGCTTTGACACATTGAGGATCTTTGCTCTGCGGGCCATTTTTAAACGAATTATCAGTTAAACACGAATATGAACAGCAAAAGGAGACGAATTTGCAACAACAACAAATAATTTTAAGGCCGTTCGATACGAGTGTGACCTTAATTGGCAAAAGCAAAAATCCTGAATTTAACTAGTTCATTTTGCCAGTAGATCCCAAGATAGGCGAGGAAATAAACTGGATTGGATTCCGACCATCCATTATAGTTTTTTGGTAAAATATTACATATATATTGTAGAGAATAAAATATTTCAGCCGTCACAGATTTTCATTTAGTGACCAGTAAATTGGGGTTAAATATCAACTGAAGACTATTTATATCTGTTTAATTTGGATTAAAGTTCAATAATTAATATGTTGATTGCTTTCAGAGTCTTTAATATGTTATAAATTCCAAGGAAAATTGCGAAAATTTAAGTATCTACTAGTTCTTTTTTTCCTTGAAACACTTCTGCAAGGTAATAAAAACGCAAATATTCGATTGGCTTCAGTTACTTGTTTTACAATGACGTTTAATGTTAATTTTAAAAAAATCGTATCCTCTAGATACTATACTTTTATTCTCCAACTCAAGCAGAACATAACAAGTTTTCATTTTTAGTTTTATAAAATTAATATTTATGACAATACAAAAAAAAAACAAAAGAAAGCTTAATCTAGTGATATTTTGCAGAGTGATCCAGTAGTTCAGATCAGTTTTATTTTTACAAGTATGCTTTCATCCTCAGGCATTCTTATTCACTTATATATTAGTAATCATGTGAACATTTCGAAGGTGATATTTCATACTGCTATTTTGGGTGAAGATCTTCGAACATTGTGAACATTCGAATAGTCGTTCTTCGGTATGCATGCGAATATGATAGTTTAGACTGCTCTCTAGTTTAAAAGTTTTTGAGCACACGGAACAATTGTAGGGCCGATCCTCATTATGAATACGATTGTGACAACTAAGATGGCTCAGACATCTAAAGGTCTTCGAGCAGTCCAAACACTTGAAGGTTGTTTCGTTCGAATGAACGCCTCCTTGGCTAAAAGTCATTGAGCAGAGGCTTTCGTCACCAGTGAAAGATTCGTCCTCTTTACTTGTAAAGATCGTCTCGTCGGTTAATGATTCCAGTGAAACGGATCTATGTTCCATTAGTTCGCTCAGGCACTGAAAATTCTTCTTAAATCGCCGCTTAAACATTACAGCAACCTTTGCTCTTTCTAGACATGTAGAGCATATAATTTGGGGTAGTTCTTCATCAGGCTTAACCACGCTTCCAATCACCTCCTTTATCATAGACATCAAGCTTTGTTCCAGGTCGGAGTCTGTGTCGGTGAATATATTCAGCCAGGTGGCGTCAGGCTTATCTGCTTCGAAGCTGGCCATACATACACGGCAAAGCTTAGACACATTCGGGATCTTTGCTGTACAGGCCATTTTTAAACGATTTATCGGTTAATTACGAAAGTAATTAGCAAAAGAAGACAAATTTGTAATGAAAACCAAAGTATTTCGAGTTCAGTGTGACCCTAAGTGACCAGAGCTACTGATCTGTAGTTTAATTCAATTTTAAAACAACGGTACGCTGGGCTTGCACTGTGTCACAGAGAGTCATATCACATTGTCACAGCGAAATGTAAAGCAAATCAACTGGAGTCTCCTTCTTTGTGTGACGCTAATGTGAAGACTTAACGGAAAGCATCATAAATGATTGTGGATTCGAGCCAAAACGGTATCGTAAATGGTTCAAGATTTTGTGAATCAAAATTAAGAAACTCAATTTTTATTTTATTAATTTAATAATAGTTTTTGACAATACCAACAACAGATGATAGTCATATTTTTCAGAACGATCCAGATTTTCTAACTTCTCACGTTAATTTAAACGGATGGATCTGCAGTGTGTGCTTTACTCCAATTTAATCCTTGGTGAACAGTTCGAGTGTGATATCTTAGATTGGTATTTTGGGAAAAGGTCTTCGAGCACAGCGAACATTCAAAAGGTCGTTCCCCGGTATGATTGCGCATGTGATTTTTAAGACTTTTATTATATTTAAAAGTCTTTGGGCACTGGGAACATTTAAAGGGTTCTTCCAAACCATGAGAACGAAGGTGAGTATTTCGACTTGCCAGTTGGGTAAAGGACTTCGGGCAGTGGGAACATTTAAAAGGCCGTTCTCCTGTATGAGTGCGAATGTGATTCTTTAGATTGATGATCTGGGAAAAAGTCTTGGAGCAGTCTGGACAATTAAAAGGTCGCTCGCCGGTATGAGTGCGAATGTGATAATTCAAAGTGCCTCTTTGGGAAAATGTCATATGGCAATGCATACATTCGAAGGGTCGTTCTCCAGTATGTGTACGAAGGTGATGGAATAGACTGGTTCTAAGGGAAAATGACTTTGAACACTGGGAGCATTGGAAGGTCCGTTTTTGAGATTCGCTGTTGCAGACCTCCTTCACATGCAATACTTCGAATGAGTTTGTAGTTTCGTTATGTTTCATCTGCTCTCTTAGGCACTGAAGACTCTGCTCAAATCGCCGCTTGAACTTGAATGCAATTTTTGCTATACGCAGGCATGAAGGGCATATCCTTTGGGGTAGATCCTTATTAGGTTTAACAACACTTCCAGATGACTCCTCTATAATAGAAATCAAGCTCTGTCCCAGGTCGGAGTCCGTGTCGGTGTATATATTTAGCCAGGTGGTGTCTGTGGTTCTAGCCTCCGAACTGGCCATGCAAACGTAGCATTGCTGCCCCTTTCCTCTGCGTGCCATTCCACAATGAATTCTCAGATAATCGCACGTGTAAACAGAATAAATAAACAATTTTTAGATATTGCAGGACGAGTGTGACCGTAAGCAACTAAAATAAAAATACTAAGATGAACTAGATCCATTAAAATTTAAAACAAACCAAAGTTAAGTTGGGTGCACACTGCGTTATTTCCATATTAACGCCAATTGAAAAAAATTGACTTGTGTCACATATTGTCTAGTCCTCAGAATATTCCACTATCACCCATAACTTGTTAGGCTGCCTTCACACTGTTCGACACATGACCCATGACATTCTAGTAGGCCCGTATTTCCCCATGAAATTCTATAAATTTGACAAGCTATTCAAATTTAAAACAGAACCATAAGCAGGACTACTAGACTAAGGCAGCCTTAAGGGTACTATATAGTATACAGTTCCATTAGGATCTTATAAACATCCTGCATAACTTTCAAGCAGATCCGAATCTCATTTTTACAGAAATAAACAAAAACAATTATTTTTCCCAACCCTTTTATATGAAAATTGTTTTTAACGACCCTCGTATTTTTAAAAACTTTTAGTATTTTCACTTTTTTGTTCAAAAACTTTATTAAGTAATTTTATTTTTTTTTAAACCTTTCAAAAAAGACACCTGTAGGTATACCCACGGTTGCCACCTGAGTATAAAATAATGCACCAAAAAATTTAAAAAAGAACCACTTTCATAAAAAAAGAGCCAAAAATTTGTTTCTTCCTTATTCATGTTATAGTTTCTATATATCTCTTTGTCAATAACGTAAAATCGCACATCTATTTAATTTCTTAAGTGTTCTTAATCATACAAATAAAAATTAAAAATTTTTCTTGTACCCTTTAATAATTTTGTTAACTTTTAAAATAAACAAAACAGTCAATATTCATTATTATATCCAAAATAAATTTCTTCACTTATTCGTGTTATATTTTTATTTCATTGAATATAAATTTCTCTTTTAATTCCATTTCTTCAGAATTACAAGTAAATATAATCAATTTTTTATACCCTGTACTCATTAAAAATGAGTGAATGGGGATCATGAAGTTGTGCAAATGTATGTAACAGCCAGAAGGAAGCACCTCCGACCCCATAAAGTATATATATTCTTGATCAGCATCAACAGCCAAGACGATTCTTACTTGTTTGTATTTACCCTGTTTTTCTATAATTGTAAGTCATTTTTAGACCACACATAACTTGGATATTTATTCTTACAGACCTGAATAAAATTCAAGTCTGTTTCTCAGTTTGGTTTTTATCAAACTTATGGCAAAAAAAATATCCTCCGCGGAATCCAAGCAGTGTGGTATGTAAAATATATTTCTTATATAACCAACTAATTTCTTAAAAGATTTCAATATTAACCCCATTTTTTACTTTTGCCATTTCTTCCCAAAATAAAGATATCTCCTTTTCTTTTTGTAACTTAGCTTCTGGTAACTTTAACATGGCCCATTGGAAATAATTTCAACAGGATCCGATTAACATAAATTCCTCAAGTATTCACTTAGTGGCATTATTTCAGTTTCTTTGCCCAAATAACATTGGCTGGTGCAATCATAATGAGAGATTTAATATCCTCTCGTCTAAAATCAAACCGCTGCATTACTTTCAGCAGCAGCTCCAAGTAAAATCGAGTACCGTTTCCTTTGCTTTTAAAGTTGTGTATTTCTCTATACACTGGCTATCCATATATGTATTGTTGGGCATTCAGACCAACAAAAATTTTGTCAACGCGTCACAAATAAGAATTTGAGTCGCTAACATCAAAGCTACTAACTTCCATATTCCTTAAAAAATATGAATATATGTAATAAGTGTATTTTGAAAATATAGCTTTCATACTATATAAATATATTTCAGATATTTAAAACTATCAATTAGTGTTGACAGCGAAAAATATCCAGGATCTAATTTAGGTGTCGAATAATGCTCCAACTTTTTCGCTTAAGCCAATTATTAGAAAAAAGAGCCAAAACGAGCCAATTCCAATAAAAAAGTGCCAGTGCACCAACAGGAAAAAAAAACACCAGTTTTGGTGCAAAAACACCAAGTGTGGCAACCGTGGGTATACCCTTAACTCGGACTCTCGTTCCATACAATTTGAAGAGTCACATTTATTTTCGCTTAGTCAGCTACGATTCAAGATTTGAAAGTCAACAGTAGGCTGCCCTTAGGCTGCTTGATTCATGAGAAATATTCGGGATGTACACAATGAAGCAACCTTTTTTTGATTTGTTTAACAAAATGTAAAGAATCATACTTCCGGGTCTCGCCTACTGAGAAGACTTCATGTAGTTTGCTTCATCGTGTAAATTTTTTCATATGAAGTTGCTTTTAGTTACAAATTTATAAAACACACGAGATGAAATGCAGGCCTACTAGATTATCACAGTGTGAAAGCAGCCTAACTCGCTTAATTCATGAGATTACCGGTAGCAATGCTGGAAAGAGTGATCGTAAAAAAAACCTTCCGAATGAGTCTCCTACAGCGTAGATGCGGTCAACATTTGAATAAAATTAACTTTAAAAACTTATGTCAGAGGTTGTTCTTTCGGCATTCAATTCTATTAAAAATATTTCTTTAATATTTAAAAAAAAGTTTATATTTTAATCTTTACAAATCAAACAAATATCATTTAATATATTTTTAGTAATTTGCTTTTCCAAAACTCAAATTATCCACGTACAATTTATCAATGTACATTCCCACTCAAGCTTGAATCGACATGAATCCAATTGAAAACATGTGTGGTAACCTTGCACGTCGTGTTTATGCTGGCGAACGAAAGTTTAACTCGACTCAAGAGCTTTGAAAGGCTGTAACTGAGGAATGTGCCTTAATAATGAAATCAGCGTTCGAATGGTGTTTTCGAGATCATAAATAAGTCTGGAGGTTTAATCCATTATTAATTGATTTTTTAGTATCCTTAGTATCCAGTAAAAATTTTTTTTTTTTTTTATAAAAAATAGAGAAAACATGCTTTTAATTGTATAAATAAAAATATTGTTGATTTAACTTCAATCAAGCACATTTTAACAACTTTTGTCAAAAATATTTTTGAACACGTTTTAAACCTTTTTTTTACTGAACAAAATATAGGCGGCCCGAATTAAATTTCGATGAGTGTATGTGGGCGAACAAAATTTTGTATCTCATTTGGCCATTTGCTTTAAAATCTTACAAAATCCGTGTGTAGTCCGGACTTTTTTTTAAACCTACAACAAACGTGAAGGCAGATGCGAAAGTCAGAAAAATTCTGAACACAACTTTTTTATTTATTATATTGAAAAAATATTCATAAGGAATCACCCGTTATAATTGAATAAAAATGTTGAGTTTGATATCTTCAAACTTCATTGGCAAATAATGATCTGTTAACATAATTTTATATTTTTTACTGTTTCAAAATAAAATTGATCAACATAAAACCATAAAATATAAATAAATAATTTATTATTCTTATTCGATACAGAATACCACAACATCCTCTCTTCCTTATTATGTAGAATGGTTTACTTAGAGTTGGTGAATAGCGTTAAGATGATGATTTAGGCTGTCTTTTCGGGTAAAGCTCTTCGAGCACTGCGAACATTGAAATGGTCTTTCTTCTGTATGAGAGTAAAGGTGATTCTTTAATTGGAAATGTTTTAAAAATGTCATCGAGCAGTAGGAACATTTGAAGGGCCGGTCTCCAGTGTGAGTGTGAATGTGTCTTGTTAAATCGGATTTTTGCGTATAGGTTTTCGAGCATTGCGGACATTCGAAGGGTCTTTCTCCGCTATGATTGCGAATGTGGTTGTTTAGACTGTGCCTTTGCTTAAAAGTCTTCAAGCAGTGGGAACATTGGAAGGGTTGTTCATCTGTGTGAGTGCGAAGGTGATAATTAAGACTTGCCATTTGGCTGAAGGACTTCGGGCATTGGGTACATTCAAAAGGTCGTTCTCCGGTATGAGTGCGAAGGTGATTTTTTAGATTGATGACTTGGGTAAAAGACATGGAGCAATCTGTACACTGGAAGGGTCGCTCGCCAGTATGTGTACGAAGATGATTTTTCAAAGTGCTGCTTTGGGAAAAAGTCATCGAGCAGTGAGAGCATTCGTAGGGTCGCTCGCCAGTGTGGGTGCGAAGGTGATCCTTTAGACTGTTTTTTTGGGTGAAGGTCTTTGAGCATTGGGTACATTCGAGTCGTGGTTGTTCAGTATGAGTGCGTTGATGAATAATTAGAATTCCCTTTCGGCTAAAGGTCTTCGAGCATTGAGAACACTTGAAGGGTCGTTCTCCGGTATGAGTGCGAAAGTGATCTTTTAAAGATCTGACTTGGGTAAAAGTCATCGAGCAATCTGAACACTGGAAGGGTCGTTCACCAGTATGAGTGCGTAGATGATACTTCAAGCGGCTTTTTTCGGTAAAAGTCATAGAGCATTGGGAACATTCAAAGGGTCGTTCTCCTGTGTGAGTGCGAAGGTGTCTGGTTAGACCGTACTTTTTACTAAAGCTTTTCGGGCAGTGTAAACATTGGAATGGCAGTTTGTTAGTTTGAGATTCAAATTCCTCTGTTTTGGAGTCATCTTTCAAGCTTTCCTCCTCCTGCTCGCTTAAGCAATGAAAACTTTGCTCAAATCGCCGCTTGAACTTGAAAGCAATTTTGGCGGTTTCTAGACATGTAGGGCATATTTTTTCCGGTAGTCCTTCATCAGATTTAACCACGCTTCCAGTCACTTCCTCTATTAGGGACATCAAACAGTCATTTCCTGCGTCGGTATCCGTGTCGGTTAATATATTCAGCCAGGTGGTGTCAGTGGTACCAGCTAACGAGCTGGCCATACACACGCAGCAACACTCGGCCACATTGAGGACCTTTGCTCTGAGGGCCATTTTATAATAAACACTCTTTTGCAATTTCGATACGGGTGTGACCGTAGGTAACAAGAGCATAAATATCGAAGTGAACTAGTTCCGTTTGGATTTTTAAGCAAGCTGAATTAAAGTGAGCGAAATAAATCAGATTCCTTGATTTGAATTTTCCTAAAAAATTTTTAATTTTAACGAATATCTGCTCATTTTTGAAAACAGGATTTCAGTTATAAATATATTAATTATTTGTAGATGATATGCATATATTTTTCGAAACGAAATAAGTTAAAAATATTTCCTATTGCAATAGTTTATTATAATAAATAATTATTTATAATATCCCAGCAAGCAATATGTGCGTTTTCTGACACTTTTCGGACACTTTTTTAGGAGCATTGACCGTCATAATGTGCACGAAAAAGAATCCGGAATGATCGTTTTTTTCTATGAAAACGGTCGCACTTAATGTGAAAGTTTTCTGAGTCTAATCTGACTCTTTTCTGACACAGATTAAAGTGCTTTCACCCTCCGAATGAAGCATATAATAACCTCATAAAAGACACATAAAAGACTCATAAAAGTCACTTTTTATTTAACTTCATCTGCCAAATGTGATAGACAGTGAAAATTATATTTCAGAAATGTTTCATCATAAAGCTTTGGCTATTTGCCTAAGAAACTACGAATAAGTTCTTTAGCACACTTATTTTTAGTCAAACAATATTTGTCACTCAGCAGAATTCTTATTGCAATGCTTAATTGAAGAAAGTGTTCATATCGGCTCTCTGATAAAACTCCTCTCAAAACTACTGACCCGATGTATAGTAGGAATTGCCTAAACTCAACGGCTTTCCACCTATCCATATCTAAAGTACTCCTCGGTTTTTTGGCAAACTCCTTACAAATATCTGCTTTTAGAGACATTAACTTATTATTCAAATAATCAATACTTCTTCTGATTAGGAGTAATTCTTTAATTTTAATCAATCCCATTCAACAGACCTTTCACAACCCCTAAGCACACCGTATGCAAGTAATCAAAAGGGAATTGACTGACCATATCTAAAGGAAGTTCTTCAATCTTAAGTGGGAGTTTAATATTATGATGCTCGGAATCTATCCTATTCCTAAATTGTTCATCTGTTCTTGGTGAGCTGTCTTCAAGCTTGTATACGATGCTTCTTTGAAGGACAAGTGAAGTATGCGCTATGACTTTTTGCTCCAAGTACAAAAGCTCTTGCAGGAGCATCGCAAAAAAAGGCTCTCACCTTTATTTCGAAATTATCTGTTTTACAAAAGTAACCATAAGAGTACTTAGTTCAGAAACGAATAAGTCGAGATATTCGCTAACATCTTTTGGCTTGCTGTCTCCGCAAAAAACACCACCTTACAAAACAGGTGATGTTTTATGTATATTTATTAATATTGGCCAAGCCTGCGTTCTCGAACTTTTAAAGAGAGGCAGGCCATCAATATTTACATTTATGTAGATTACCTTTTCATTGAAAGAATACTTTTCAAAAAAATCTGTCAAGCAATCTGAGATTCCATAATGAATATACTGGCCGCCGTTCATTTTGACACAAGAACCATCTCTAGGAGTTCTCTTTAATGTTCTGGAATCACATGGCGAATCAGAAGTAAGACGCCGCAATATTTTCAGAAGCTCATTTAAAGCAGAGCTCGAAATATTGAACACAACTGCCTAGCTCGCTAATTCCTCGCGCAGAGATTTCATTTCACACTCGGAACCGTCAGACTCTGAGTGGTTATTGTTGTCTGAATTGTACCCCATTATAATCCACAAAATTTGACTCCAACTGAGTCCCGGAATTCACAGATATTGCTTCAATGGTATGATTCTGTTCACCAAGCTCCGATGCCAAAGATTCACTACAGTGTCGTTTCTTGGCTACCAGTGCATTCATTATTTTTAAGGATTCATTGCGGCTTGATCTTCCGACACTCACTTTGTAATTTTTTTTTGTTATACCCTTGGAGAGGGTATATTAAAATTGTCCGGATGTTTGTAACGCATAGAAGGAAGCATCTCCGACCACATAAAGTATATATATTCTTGATCAGCATGACGAGCTGAGTTGATATAGCCATGTCCGTCTGTCCGTCCGTCCGTCTGTCCGTCCGTCTGTCCGTCCGTCTGTCCGTCTGTTTCTATGCTATCTCCTCCGTCAGTTTTAAAGCTATCTTAACCAAACTTTGCACGAAGTCTTTTGGTACAAATACGCTGCACATTTGTCGGAACCGGCCGGATCGGATGACTATAACATATAGCTGCCATAGGAACGATCGGTTGAAAAACTAGTTTTAGTGAGAAAAACTTTTTTGTTTTTCAATGCTATCGCTCCCAACGCTCGTATTTATAAGTTTTTAATGATTTCACATAATTTCACCAAGCCATGTCAAAATCGGACAACTATATAGTATAGCTGCCATACAAAAGTTAGGTCTGAAAAAAAGTCTTAGTGAGAAAAACTTTTTTGTTTTCAATTTTATCGCTCCCAACGCTCGTATTTATAAGTTTTTAATGATTTCACATAATTTCACCAAGCCATGTCAAAATCGGACAACTATATAGTATAGCTGCCATACAAAAGTTAGGTCTGAAAAAAAGTCTTAGTGAGAAAAACTTTTTTGTTTTCAATGTTATCGCTCCCAACGCTCGTATTTATAAGTTTTCAATGATTTTACATAATTTCACCAAAATTTTTCGAAATCGGACCACTATATAGTATAGCTGCCATACAAACTGTCAGGCACATATCAAGCTCCAAGGGTATATAAACTTCGGTCGAGCCGAAGTTAGCTTGCCTCTTTTTTTTTTTTTTTTAACTTAGAAAATTGTGCAAACCACTATTTAATTTGTAATATTATTTCGCAAGCACGCCCTTTACTTTTATTTCACAACTGAATGAACTTGTGAATTCTCTGTCGTCTTGCTTATCGAATGATTTCGGCATCCCATTATTTGCGGCAAAAGAATCAACGAAAAGAACATTTTCGATTACTTACCTACTTCAACTCCGAAAATGCTCAAAAATAAGTACTTTTTATGAGTCCGTTCTTAAAGAGCACTAAACGTGCTCCGAAAACCCTCAAATTTATGCGTTTACTCCAAAAACGCTCTTAAGCTCGACTTTTTAGACACATAATTTGGAGCGCTCCGAATTTTGCTAGCTGGGATATGTAGAAACAAGAAATTAATTTGATTCCCCAGAGATAATGGCAGTGTTCACTATCATACATGAAAATTCATTCATAAAAAAAGGTGATGCTTTTGCTTAACGTTTTGATGGGACTTTTGGCAAAAAATAGTAGTGAAAGTTGTCGTTTTAAGGCCCTCCTCTAGGTCTAGAGGGCGAAAATTTACACGTTTTTTTTTTTTCAAAATTCGTGGAAAGAAATCGGAAAGAGATTATGTAATTCTGTTTATTGTATTTGGTTGTACAATTCATTATAAAAAATACAAAATTTAAAAATGTGTGAATGCGAGGGCTGTTCAAAAAGTTCTCGGGATCCAAATTACGCTCTTCCAAAAAAAGATGTGTCGATGGTACCCATTTTTCTGAGAGTTACAATTATCAGAAAGCGAAACGGAAGATATCAAGTTGGTAAGTATGAATGCCTTTATCGTCCGTAGCAGAATTGTGATAAAAGTATTGAATATGAAAAAATTGCGGCCTTTTAAAAACGAAAAATCGATTTTTTTTTTGCAGTCAATAAAGCCCAACTTGATCAAAATCGGTTTGAACTCTAGAACTTTTATTGAATACATTGGTCGACATAAAAAGACTATATATTCTGAAGTATTTCGAATTTTGAAAAATCCTTTTGGAATAATATTTCTGAATATCTAAGCTAAAAAAAAAATAATAAAAAAATTTTGTTGAAAAAAAAAAATTTTTTAGACCAGAAGAGGGCCTTAATATTTTTTGTTTCCTCCATTGCAATTACACAAACCAGCAAACCATCCTGAAGATCTTACGATTTGTACTGGTGAACACTGTCATTTATCTTAGCTTTCCGTAAATGCAATTAAATACCAAATCTGATTGAGTCTTTAACTTTAAATAGTTGTATTAAGTTTATTATTATAAAATATACTTAATGCATCTAGAAATGACTTGTAGATGTCAATATTTACAAAATTTAAAATTATAAATAATAGAGATTCAATCAGAAATGCTCTGCTTGGACGCGGTGCCAAAAGGCAGAAGCTTCTTTTAAAAAAATTGGTACAGCGTGTTCCAATCGTGTCCGTTTAGGATTCTGATCGATTGCTTAAGGTTTATTTTTCCTAAGAGCCAATGGACAGGTCTGTTTTCCTGGAGGATTGAGCAGATTGTGATAATTGGAACCGTGTTTTCAATGCTGTTGAGGATATTTCCATAAGTTCTGTAGTCGAGTTGTAGCAATTCGCGTCCTCCACAAGAAAGAGAGGTTATAAGAGAGGTTTGTATCCCCATAGGGGCGTTTATATAACATTCTGCTGGAACTGTTGTTAGCTTGGTCAATGAAGTTGGCATAATTTCTGCAGTCAATCCACTCTAGTAACTTGATGTAAGATTTTGTCCAGGATGCTTTATCGCTTAAGTCAATCTGCAGATGGTGTTCCTTAGCGACATAGCGCCAAACCGCAAAGCAGGGAGATCGGCGTTCCAGTAAAAATGTTCTTTAGTCGTATAACAGGCGACTTTCTTATGTATACGAAGTGTGAGCCCTAGAGATTGCCTAGTTCGGCGATTTTCGCTGTAGTTGAGGCACTTTTCTGAAGTCTTTGAAGTCTTTCTATTTTCCCGTATGTCCTAAAACTTCACATCTGCTTATCCAAAAGCGTACTCTGTGTACTACTTAGAGCTTTGATAGAATCTCTTATTTTTGCCCACATGTGAGTACATGTTGTGGAGGACAGACTGACTACCAAATATTTAAAGGAGCTAACTCGCTAAATCTTTGCTGGATTTATGTCAATCTCGTCTCTTCATTCAAGGGCTCGTTATTCGGTGATGAGTATTAATGTGATAGTTTAGGCTGCTTTTCCTCGTGAATAGCTTCGAACACTGCGAACATTCAAAGGGTCGTTCTCCGGTATGAGTGTAAAGATGATATTTCAAAGGAATATATTGGCTAAATCTCATCGAACAGTGGGAACATTGAAAGCGTAGTTCTCCATTATGAGTGTCAAAGTGACGTTTTAGAGTCTCTTTACGGGTAAAGCTTTTTTCACAGAGCGTACATTTGAATGGTCGCTCCCCTGTATGAGATCGCATATGTTCTATTAGATTGGCCTTTTGACAAAATGATTTTGAGCAGTCTGAACACTGGTAGGGTCGATTGTCAGCATGAGTGCGAAGGTGAATATCTAGACCGCATTTAGTGCTAAATGTCTTTGAACACTGGGAACATTCAAAGGGTCGTTCACCAGTATGAGTGCGTTGGTGATTCTTTAGACTGTGTTTATGTCTAAAGGTCTTTGGGCACTTTGAACACTCAAAGCGTTCTTTTCCAGTATGAGTGCGAAGGTGAATATCTAAACTGCTCTTGGTGCTAAAAGTTTTCGAGCATTGGGTACACTCGAAAGTTTGATTTCGAGAATGTGAGCGGTTGTGCGCGTTTAAAGCACCTTGTGTTTTATATGCTTTCATGCAGTGGGAACACTTGAAAGGTAGCTTTCCAGTATGGGAGCGAAAGTGAATCTTCAGATCGTACTTTTTGTTAAAGACCTTCGAGCAATGTGAGCACTTGAATGGTGGATTGTCAGTGTCCTCCTCATCCGTGACAGAGTCGGACTCTTCCCATTCGCTTTCTGCGCTAAGGCAGTCGTCTTCTGTTAGCGATTCCGACTCTTCTTTATCGCTTCCATCATAAGTTTTCTCTTCCATCCAGGCTTCCAATAAGTCTTCGGATTCATTTTGTCCCTTTTTTTCGGCCCAGCTCTGAAGACTCTGTTCAAATCGCTGCTTAAACTTGAAGGCAATTTTCACTTCTTGTTGACACGAAGGGCATATACATTCGGGTAGTCCCAAGTTAGGTTTAACCACGCTTCCAGTCAGCTCTTCTATCATGGACAAAAATCCAAATTGTCCCATGTCGGAGTCTGTGTCGGTGAATATATTCAGCCAGGTGGTGTTGGTGGTACCAGCTTTCGAGCTGGCCATACAAACGCAGCAAAGCTCGGCCACGCTAAGACCCTTTCCTTTGGGTGTCATTTTGGTTATTACGAATGTAAATAGCAGGAATTTGTAATAAAAACAAACAATTCTAAGATATGTCGAGACGAGTGTGACCTTAAGTGCCAAGAGAAAAAATACTGAACTGAACCAGTTCCAATCAAAACAACGGACTTATTAAGAATTTTTTGAAATATACATCCGTTAGAAAAGAAGATTAAAAAACTGTGACCAAAATATGTATAATGTAAAAAATATTTTAAAATAATAATAAACTACGTTTATCGTTGTCGGACCAGCAGTAGGCATAGAGCATAATTTTGTGTTATGCCAAATATTTATAAAATAAATAATCTTCTCAACTACATATTTCATTTCAAAATCATAGCATACTTAAAAGGGCAATAAGACCAATGAATTTTGTGTGTATAAAAGCAGAAATATTTAATTTGTAGTAAGATTTCCTTAAGTTTTTAGACGGGACTTGAATTGTTATTTGTTTAAATATTTATAGACAATGAATATTTTGCAAAACTATTGCCTAAAATGTAAGTTTTTTATTTGGTAAAGAAGGGATGAAGTCGGACTCAGAGCTAAACCTCTAAGAGTTCATACCGAAACTAAATCGGAAAGATAATCGAAGATTTTTATCTTTGTGACTAAGCTTAAAGTTATAGCTCTTCCCCACAACGCACAGAAGACTCTTTTAACAAACTAACATACAACTAATTGAACAGTTTTCAGTTCTTCTTTGACCACTTCGTTCACTCGAAGAATAAATGTAAAGATGAATGATTAGACATTAGACATGATTAGTTTTTCGCGCACTTAAAGAGTTGTTCCACAATGTAAAACACTTTTCTAATACTTTAATATCCAAAACATTGGTCGAATAAATTGTGATCGATAAGTCCTAAAAGGGACATCCGCTTAAATATGTATCATCAATTTTCACCGTTTACTTATTTCAAATTCACGCCTTTCGCCAAACCACCTTGTCAATTTGCCTTCAATCATATGTCCCAGGTGATAATTGCTTATAACCCCCTCTACTTACTTGAGCCAGGTCCTTGGTCGGTGTATTGGCCACAATTTCATTTCCTCCACCCCTCATGCGGTAGTGATTAGTAGTCAGCGGAACGGCCTCGTCCGAGTTGGCTGGCTGAGTCTGCTCCAGTCCCATTCCCTCCAATCCCAACATGGCATCCCTTTTGGCCTGCAAATGCTCTATCCAAGCTTCGGCAGTGGCCATTCGTGGACCCGGGCAACTGCCCTCCAGTTTGCTGATCTGTTCGTCGAGACGCACATATTGCTGGACAATGTTCTGTGGGGAGGGGGAGGAAGTGGGAATGTGTGAATGAGCGGGGCGCATATTGATTTGTTAAATTACCGTTACGCTGGCTACGCCATTTTGTTGCATTATTACATTTGGTGGCGTCGCCTCCATGGACGAACCGCAGCCCATCATTCAATGCGTTCCACAAAAACGACTAATGAGAATGATGATGATGACATTTTACTCAATTAAGCTTGCTTGAAGGTTTCACTGCTTGTCCAATTGTAACGTCCGTCACGCTCGCCTGCCAAAAGCAGAATGAGCTTACAGTTTTGACCACTTTGCTCGCCTGGGGTCAGGTTATGATAGAAAACAACAAAGTTTTTGCGCGAAGTATGACTATTCCGCCCACCCTTCGTTTACATTAGGGGCAGTAGCTGATTAACCTCTTTACAGAGGTGGGTGAGTAAGGACAATGGGGTTGGCCAAAGGAGGGGGCTTAAACTTCCTGAACTTAACAATAACAAAATATACCAATTAAATTTAAAAATAAATAAAGGGAAAATCCAGAAAGATACAATTTTTGCAAACTTTTTTTTCTTCTTTCCCTTAAGGCCTATACTCAGATGGGATAAATTTTTAGTTTGCTACGATATTTCACATAAATAGATCACCATTTCATAATCATTCAGATTTCAAAGCTATTTAAAACTGTTTCAACATTTTTATTTGCTCATTACTTGAGAACCGTTCATCCGATCTTTACCTTCTTTTCCTTTCTTCGGAAAATCGATTCATTTTGCTAATTACAAACTATTTCTAGAAGGTGCAAATCGTCTATCTTCAAAACTGTAGGAGATATAACGTTTTTTCCAATTTGCGGGGGCGGGAGGGGGCGTGGCCAAAATTTGAAACAAACTTGATCTGCGTGCAGATAAAAGAAGCATTTGTCCCATACATGTCAAACCTCTATCTCTTACCATCTCTGAGATCTAGGTGTTCATACAGACGGACGGACGGACGGACGGACAGACGTACATGTCTATATCGACTCGGCTGTTGATCAAGAATATATATATGTACTTTATATGGTCGGAAATTATTCCTTCTGCCTGTTACATACATTTGCACGACTTTAGTATACCCTTTTTACTCTACGAGTATCGGGTATAAAAAGGAACAAGGAGTTGTAATACCAACAACCCATCAAGTATTTGAAAGATCATTTTTACAAGAATCGCCTTAGCGACTAATATTCGAGATCTTTTGATGATTAAAAAGAGATAAGTTTCATGTGCAATTTGAGGAATACTCGGAAATGGCTCAGGCATTTGCTCAACAAGTGATTGATTTAAACCGAATCGAAAAATACTTCCAAATGACTCGAAAATGAGACGAAACTGATCTGAAAAACGGGGTATATACGACACTTGATGAAAAGTCGCAGCTAGAGTGCCATTTTCTCCCGACAAAAGTATTATTTATTATTATTTATATATTAATCAGATATAATATATTTTAATAAGACTGAGAACTCTAAAAAGACTCAAATGTGATCAGAGATTATATAAAATGTTTTTTTCGGAACAAGATCACTGGGTGTTATGTTCTTCCATCTGTTATGTAATTCTATTAAGTCACTGTCAAGTCACTTTAAGGACACTAATAAGTCATTAATTTGTCACTGTTTCATCACTGTTAAGTCACTATCAAGCTACTGTTTAGTCACTATGAAGTCACAGTTTAGTCACTGTCAGGCGATTGGTAACTCATTGTCGAATCACATTTAAGTCACAGTCTATTTACTGTATAGTTACTCTCAAGTCACTGTTTAGTCACTTTTAAGTCACTGTCAAGTCACTGTTAATTTACAGTCGTCAATGTTTAGTCCCTATCAAGTCACTGTTAAGTCAAAGTTTTTCTTACAACCCATTTTTCGACCGATGGTTCCTATGGTAGCTATAAGATATAGTGACCCGAATTAGACCAAATTTGTAAAATCCCTTTGAAAGCATTTAAAATTAATAATGACCGAGTTTGGGGACGCTAAAATTGATAACAAAATAGCTTTATCACTGAGAACCATTTTCCTATCCTATGACAGATAACAATCCGATCTGGCAGCATGTAGTAAAAAGAAGACTCTTTGGTTGACCAATTTCATATCACATCGTGACAAGGTATATAAAGTAACAGGATCAGACTATTCCCCCTGCTTCCCCTAAAAGCTACCTAGAAAAGGAAATCGGAATGCTCCGCCAAGACCTTGCTGGGTCAGTCTTAGATGGTTTGATGGTTTTGCGGCCATTCAAATTTTAGCGATCACATAATAATTTAATAAATTTCACTCCAAAAAAATACGTTTTACTCTTACTTGCCCTTCTAAAAGGCAAATGTGACAACTTTGTCTAGTTTTCATCTTCGTTATTTTGTTTATAATCAGGAAAAATTATGATGTTTGATACCATTAAAATTGTAACCTCCGGAATGTGGACCGGAACCTCTCCTTCCTCCTCTTCTGCTTAAAAAGGTTCGGTTCTAAGAATATCTTTAGTCAGTTTCTAATATTGTCACAATGTTTTGACCGATTTTTAAATGACAAATCAAATCCTTTTATTATTTTACATAGAATCCTCATTTTAAAGTCCATGTACATTTGTAAGTCCTTGTAGTGAATGATTTTTATAATGAATGTGGTCTATTCGGGAAATAATTATCGTTTTAAATAGCTTCGTTAGCTGAAAGCTTCCCCTGCAGTTCTGGAGGTGGTGATTGACCATGCTGGAACTACCTACTCCGCTACTTCCCACATGGGTACTTACTAGAGTGACCCTATGGTAAGCGAACTCCGAAACACCAACTGACTGGTTCCTATATGGGTACTTACTTGAGTGACCCGTTGGCAAGCGAACGGCGAACCACCCAGCTAACTTTTCGGCTAGTGCCTACATGGGTACTTACTTGATTGACCCTATGGTAAGCGAACGCCGGACCACCGAGTAAAATGCGCGAAAGCGACAGAAAGCGTAAACGAAACATTACGATACTAGGATCGCAATTTGTTTTTGTTATTCTGCGAATAGGGCATAAGTGACTAAAAAATCAAAACCTCGATTACGTTTTCTCTCGCTGTTGTTTCTAAATTTATAAAAGGAATTGTGATAGAAGTTCGGTTTTTTTTCGTTTTGCTTGCTGCTCTTTCGCAATGCTCGAACGCAGCTGTGTTTGTTGGCTTGCCGAATTTCTGACAGCATTGCAGTTGAGAAAAGAGCAGCAAAGCGAGTGCAATTAAAAAGTGAGAGTGAAATTAAAACAAAAGTGACATTAATTTATAAAATAACTAAAACTAAAAGGTACTGTAATCAACCAAATAAATATAATATGTATAGCGAGAGGCATTTAAGAAGGCTTAAGCAGCAGCAGAAAAAAAATATGCAGACAAATTAAATTGTGTTGCTGCAGAAAAAAATGCGCTTAAAGTGGAAAGCACAAGAACAAGAGGTACCAGAAACCAAAGGACAATTGATTTCAATTCGATTGCTAACTGCTCTGGCATTTTTAAACACCTGAAAAATATTTTGGCCAATGAGGTTATTTTAGCCTACAATGTTGATGGCGTTCAAGGTAAAGCTTCATTAAAAGCCGAAGCCAATTTTTATGGAGCCATGATCGGTAGGTATTATCAAATTGATTAAAACTAGCGTTGTACAAAATTAGTTGCAGTCAATTTTATTTTAATTGAAATTAATTATTAAATTAGCTTAGTTAGCAATTGAATTGTTTCAATTCACATACATCATTCATTTGAAACTGATAGATTTAAAAAAAAAATTTTTTTCCAGATGCAATAAATTCGGTTGATGGAAGTGGGTCAGCTGAGGACCAAATACGGAAAGCCTTGCAGCTGCAGAAGAAGCGACATTTCAAAAACAAATAGCGTCCATAAAAAAACAAAAACAACAATTAATAATAAAAAATAAATTAAATGAAGTCAACATTTAATTTTAAACTAAAACTTTTTTATTTATTTTCTTCACGGTACCTACATAACTACCCCTATAATGGGCACCCATGTAACTACCCTTATTATGGGTACCTACATAAGTACCCCTATTATGGGCACCCATGTAACTACCCATATTATGGGTACCTACATGAGCACCCCTATCATGGGCACCCATGTAACTACCCATATTATGGGTACCAATGTAAGTACACTTTTTAGCCACCCTAATATGGGGACCCATTTCACTAGCTCTACGGTAAACGATGTGGTGGCGATTGACCCTATTTGCGGACATTTCATACAAAATACGAAATGAAGAAACGCACTGCTTAGGGTAAGTAAAGTAAGTAGAGGTGGTTTCCTGGTAAGTACTTATATCACCAGCCACGAACTAGCTCCCCAGTACTGCAGGGTCCTTTCTAATAAGTTATTAGTAATAACATGTTTTATTAATTCATCAAAAAATATCCCAACGATATCTGAATTCACGAACCAAATTTTAAACCAAAACCTTAGGTTCGATAAGTAGAGGAACCGGTTTTAAAAGGGAATCTAACACTTTCTAAGGGGGTTGAACTCCCGGATCGAACCAAAACTAAGTGGCACACTGAGAAAAAAAAAGGATAGTTTTGATGATCCTTAGGATATTTTCGGTATCCATTTGGACTGGATAGTTAACTATCCTTTTTTGGGATCCATTGGATATTTTCGAAATCGATTTATTTTCGCTTAAAAAGGATATATCAGAAATAAAATATTTCATTGATCTTTATTCTTCATCCAAAGGAGCTGATAAATGTGAAAAGGATATTTAAAAAAATGGATCTTAATGTGGATATTCGAATATCCATTTTACGGGGATCTTTTTTTTTCTCTGTGCAGCTTACCGGTACAATGTTTCGGTTCTTTTCGTCCTTTTCGTTACCAAGAATATTGGCTTACGGATTCCGGTATACAAAAAATTCAATTATCGGTTCCGGTTCCGGTTTGATTTCCTGGTTCCATCACAATGAATTCAGAACTCAGGCGGACTTTCTTCAGTGCAAAAGTTCCCCCCATTTAAATAATATTCCGTCTTACGCCCATGTCCTCTTTTACCTCTCTGTAAGAGTATGTGTGTCGTCCTATTTGATATTTGTATTCGTGCATGTGTAATCATGTTGTTTTTGTGAATTGGCTAAAAAACAACTTTGACTAGTTGTTGACAAACCACAACAGCAATAACACGAACCACAACATTAAATTATAACAGCTGCTTTATGGTTGAATCAAAATGCAAACGAAGGACGCAGAAAGCACGTTTTTTGGTATGTTCCTTGCCCCTTGTCAACCCATTAGAAATTAGGTACTTATACGCCCAAAGCATAATCCATCAGCGACGATAAATATCTACGTTTTTGATAAATTACCAACAAATTATAGGCTGACAAGCTTGGGAAGGAGGTGCACGTGTTAGATTAGAAATGTGTGTGTGTGTGGTCAGGAATACAATAATATATTAATTTTGGGAAATGTTTCTACTTGTATCATGATGCGTATACCTTCATATCAATTTTAAAATATATTATTTAAGAAATGCTTGAGTTACTCTTTCAAAATTATAATTCCGATACATTTTTTTAAATAGTTATTTAATTTTATATTTAAATTTAAGACTTTAATTGGTCGCCAACAACAAAATCTGTTCTAAAAGCACGGAATATTTGTTTGGTTGCTCGGTTTTCGAATCGTTCTAAAGGCAATGTGGTGATTTAGCAAGAGGCATAGAGAGAAACATATGAAATTGTTGCAGCAATTTGCGTGCGGCTATTGCTATGCACAAGACTGCAACGATTGCGCGCTGTGCGCATAGACTGTGAGCACCCCTGATCTATGATGTTGGTGCACTGAAAAAAAGGTCAAGCCAAAAGGGTTCTAATAATGGGTTGATCCCGGAATGCCTCATATTTTTCATATTTTTTCCCATACAACTTTGTTAAAATTTCATAGAAGAGATCGTTTTATTTCTTCAAACAAACCAAATTTTTTTTTAAAACTGTAGAATTCTGCTAATTTATACAAAAAGTCAATACAATTTGTCCCACAAACTGATCAAATCTTTAGCAAATCCCTTTAGATTTGCCTTATCTTTATTGTCATCTGCTTCGGAATGATTAAAATTGTTTCACCAAACTCCAAGTACGTGACTAATGCACACTCACACAGACAATAAGACCACATGTCGTATGAGCAATTTAAAAGTGTCAGCAGCAAAAAAAATGTTAATGGGTCAACTAGAAACGTATGAATAAAATACAAGAGGCTAAGCAAACTGTTGACAAGTCCCCATGTGGTTGCCGAGCTCAAAAACAAACTTGTTGATAAATCCCAACGAAAACGACGAGCAAAACATGAAAACGTGAAAAAAGTCAAGCGCCTGCGCTAATAAATCCTGGAAGTAAACCAAATAGCAGAGGAAAGACTCATTCAATATTGAAAGCTACATTCGGCTGCTTGGAAAGCGACGAAGCCGCACAAATACGAATAAACTGAAAAATAGCTCACTCATTTGGTCACAAGTTTCTCATGTGTTCAGTCGATGTTGTTGCCTGCACACATAATTTGAAAAACTAATTTGCCCAGGTCGTAAATTATTTTTGGTCATGGGTTTACGTGACACCCTGAAACGATTGCGTCCTGGCAGCCCATCGCGTGGCAAGTGTAGCATTGAGCTACAGCGTCGTAGTCCTGCCGGCTGTCATCAGAATCAGATTGGTGTCGCCAATCAGTTATCAGTATCGCCTGACCAGGTCACCGAACAATCGTTGCAAGTTTGGCGAGCCTTGCCCGCGGAAATACGTCATGATCCCAGCATGGCCAGCTTTCAAATGGAGAACGAGCGTATTCACGGTGAGAATTGTAATGAGAATTTATAATCTAGGCCAGACTAAATTTAGATTTTACAAAAATGAATTTGGTTAAGAGCAAATTAGGCGAGAGAGAGGCAGAGATTGAGAGAGATTAAAGCCATCGTCTACACAGAGCCCAGTTCCCCAGCGATAGCCCAGGGAGCACGAACTTACTTGCCGAATGCTTGCCGAAGTCATACTTCATTGTATGTTAGAGAGAGACACAGTCACGTTTTAGCGCTCTCTTCTTGGGGAACCCTTACATAGAGATATCTGACTCATAAACTAACAAGTAACATAGTAAGTTGTAAGTTTTTCTGGCAGAAAGTAGCTATTTGGATAAGGAGAAATCGGCTCGTAGTGTTAAAATATTTGATTCGAAAGTGCCACAGAAATCAGTACTGATTTTAACAGCGTTTTCATTTTCTATTTAGAAAATCCAGTTTGTAGGAATATGGTTCATCTCTTGAAACAGGGTTGAGTCTCTCGCAAATAAATTTGTATATTTTCTAGCTATGAGTTTATTTGATTTTTCAATTTAAATTGGACAAATGATTTCAATAAAATATTAAAGTAAATTTTAAAAATCATAAAGTTGGACTTGGACATTTGTTGTTGTAAATTTTTTAAAATTATTTTCTATTAGCTCGTTTTGTTATTTAACAAATAAAATATGTTATTTTTTAATGCTATTGTAAACACGTTTTTCTATTGACAATGTCTGTCTACGGCAGGGGTGCTCAGGCTTACGGCCGCGTGAAATGAAATACTAATGCACAAAACATATTTTAAGGAAGAACAACTATACTAAATATCTGTGTGCCGCCGTAAATAGCGAAAAGCGCTCGGGCCACTGCGAGCAAGGCGAGCGCTGACCACGCTAAGCAACTTTGTTGTTGCTTTCAAGTTCAAGGGAGAGAACATACATATATGATGTTGTTGTTGCAGGTCTTGCGCCAACATCAAACTTTTAGCTTTGAAAGAAAGAAAGGAGAGCATGCACATGAAATTTTTGTTGCTTTATAAAGGCTTATGGCTCTTGTTGCTGTATACGCACCCGCTATTTATTTGCGTCAAAATGTCAAAATCGAAATTTTAAAAATTTTCAATATTGATATTAGACATATCGGCCCCAAAAACATCGCTATATCGTTATTTCCAAAAGCTAAAAACCTGAAAAGTTTTTAAGGAACGTTTTCAGCATAATACTTTAAAGACCATTTTTAAAGGCCATTAAAGCTTATATATTTAATAGCATAACTTTAAGAATCAAATGACTAAGGGCCGATTTCTCATCTTCTACACAAAATTATATCTATATTCATATTGTGATAAGACATTTCATATGATCATCGATCTGGAGCCAAAACCATAATAGTTAGAAACTTCAAAATTTCACAATAACTTCCTATAGTGATCGGACATTGTACTAAGAAAACATTTCCTCAACGCAGTTCCCATTGCTCTCCAAAACGAAAAAAAAACGTTTAAGTGCTGAAAATATTTACTAGAAGTGTGTTTTCTTGATATCAAAAATAACAAAAAATTATATTTCTTTAAAAATACAATAAAAATACAATTTGAAAACAAAAAAATCTTCGCTCGCGTCAGGCCATGATTCGAACCCACGGCTGCTGACATGGGCGGCTGACTCTCTCCCCTCGTGCCACTGAGGCCATTTCCAATTTGGTGGCAGACCACTTATAATTATGAAGCGCTCAGTCCGCAGTTCTTTTGTTTTCTTATAAGTAGTGTGTTATCTATTAGAAAGATAAAGATGCTGAAATAAATGCTAAATTGTTTGAATGGAATTTTAATATCCCTATACTAGCGATACTTAGTCCTTGGTTCCTCCCAGGGGGGCGAAACATTTCGTTATTTACACGTACACGACCCGAACGTTTGCCGAAGCTGAGACCAAAAGAGCAGGTTTTTGAACACCAATACTCTCTCACTTTTTGGCCTCGCTCTATATCTATAAAAAAAAAGTGTACTGACGGGCTGACTGACTGATTCACTGCACAGCCTAAACGGTAAGAGATATATGGCTGTAATTTGGAGAGGAGTTCTGTTAGTGGGGAAGGTGCGTACTAAGACGGAGCCCACGAGGAAAATGGCCGGAAAATTCTGCACTCAAAAAACTATATTTCTTCCGATTGGCTTCAACCTCGGTTTGTAAGGATGGAATACGAAATAGTTTGAAATGTGATTTTCTGATGTTGGACAATTTTACACAAAGGTCGGAAAATTCTGCATAAAAAAGTATTTACCATCCGATTTTCTTGAAACTCGGTTTGTAAGGACAGAATACGAAATGATTTAAAATGTGATTTTTCAATGTCCAAAAAACCGCCCCCAGGTTGGCTTAAAACTCGGTTTGTAAAGATGTAATTCGAATTAATTTAAAAGCGTCTTTCCAAAGTCGGAAAATTTTCCGGCAAATTCTGCGAGAAGAAAACTATTTATCATCCGATTGGCTTGAAGCTCGGTTTCAATTGATAAAATAGAAAAATGTGATTTTTCAATGTCGGAAAATCTGATCCCAGCGAGTGAAAAAGCGCATAAAATTCTGCATGCAAGAAAACTTTTATTTATCCGATTGGCTTAAACGATAGAATACGAATTAATTTGAAGCATGATTTTCCAATGACGGAAATTCCCCCCCCGGCGGGGGAATTAGGAAAAATTTAAAAGGAAAATAAATTTTTTTTTTTTGTTTGTTTGGAGTTTTTTTTGTGTAAGGATAAAATTTGCAATAATTTTAAGTGTGATTTTCCAATGATGGAAAATCCGACCACGGTCTGATATTGGTTCTATACTGTTTAAGGCGCAGCGAAGCGCGACGGGTTATGTGATAGTATCTCATATACTTCCAAAGGACAGAGTAAATTTTGAGCTTATATGACACATAGCAGCTATCTGGAAGAAGAAAAATTGGCCCTTAGTTTTCTGAAAGTAGACTATAAATAAGGGGGTCAATTAATATTTGTAAACCTCAAGTGGCTTTTGAGGATTTTGTCTTTTCCCACAGCACTGGAAATTATTACACGTCCTCGAAAAAATAATCTGTAAAAAAGTCCATGGCTAAATTTCATAGCTAGATCAATGGATCAAGTTGAATGCAGGAATTAATTTTAGACCCATGGTTTTTGGTTTCTAACACTTTCTTAGAATTTTCCATAGATTTCTTTTCTTCCAGACTTTGTGCGGAAAAAAAACAGCGAGAGACTTGCTATGACAATGTGCTCCTGCAACTACCATAGCAATTTTTTCTGATATATCGTTTATAAAAATATCGATAGTGTCCTACATCGGTAGGAAAAATATCATATTGGAATACCCCTTATCGTTCGACAAAAAGATCGATAAAATATTGACAGCCCTAGTCTCTAAACAGATTGTCTCTACGTGGTTTTTTTAATAGTCCGTCTGTCTGTCTCGTCCATTTTATTTACTATGTCTGCGGTGTGACCATATTTCGATGCCAATATCGATATATCTATACATGTTGACATTATGGCGTTCATTTTAAAATAATTCTTTTTATCAAGATAAATATTGTTTTTACACTTCTCTTAAATTACTTTGGCTTATTATAAGAAAAAAGATATGAAATTAATCGTAATAGTTTTCCGAGACACTCAGATTTGGGTGCGAATTTGTTTCGAAATGATTAACGTGGCACCTCTGATTAAAAGAATAACTCTTTATTAGCTGAATAAATCGTGAAAACAAACTGAAAGTAGAGTTATTAAAAACAAATTTATGCATTAGTTTTGGTAATTTTTAAGTCAAGCTTCATAATTCGCTGAATTTATCAACTGTTTTTAAAACAACAAATTAGCAGGTCTTTCAGCTCTTTACTGCCAGCTGAGTAGGGGCTTTAAATTGATTTCGAGAATAATTTTAGTATCTCAGAGCCAGCCTTAAAGTCAGACAACTCTGTATTTCTCAGTATTTTTATGTAAATTAGCTCTGTATACTTATTTTAATCCCTTACTCATTTTCCCTTGAATCAATTAAAAAAACTTTGCCTAAAAGTAGGCTATGCCATGCACCCGTTACTAAGGGGTTGCCCTTAGGCAATAACAATTTAAACCAATAAAGTAGACAGCTGACATAGGTTAACAGCTAATTAATCTAACCTACTTATGATATAATCCAATGTAATTATTTATAGGCTCAACGGGCGGAGACAGCTATGATGACGATGACGACGACGAAGATTATGATGAAGATGTTAAGGACAATGTCAGCGTTAATCATATTCAAGATCAGGCTTCTAGCTTTGCTGGCTCCGATTATTTGGACATCAAACCGAAATCAGTCAGTCGTGATGAAGACAGAAGTACCGATGATGAGGCCACCACCCACTCCGACCACGACCCAACTCAGGGTCCAGGCAATGCTAAGTCATTGGCTCGACGCACTCATCGCAAGTCTAAGCGTTCCAAGGAGCAGCGTCAAACGGATAAATTATGGAAGAGATGTGGTCTCTTGCTTTTCTGGTCAGTGGCTGCTGTGGTACTCATTTCGGTGGGGGAGAAACATTTGTTGGAAAAGACTTTGCAAGTGCCGCAGGGTCCGGATGGGAAATGTAAGTGGAGCGCAATAAGTTACAATCAGTTGCTAATGCCTGTGGTTAGTTTTCAAGCTGTGGCAAAAGCCAACTGGAGATTTTCGTTTGAAAATTCAAGGAGCTTTTGAGGAATCAGCTACACAGCTGTTGGACAATGGAAATGAGACGCTCAGCTATAGCTATTTGATAGTGCAACCGCAAATATCGACTTATAGGGGCGAGAATCGAAGCAAGGTGTTTCAGGTAAGGTGTTCGTTATACACTTAGAAAATAAAAATGAGTTTTTAGAATGGACTGGAACTTATACCGTTTTGGGAGCTAGTCATGGGCGCAGCCCTTAATCATCGATTTTGCCCCGAAAAATTTACATTTTCATTTATAACTTAAGTTTTCCACCATTTTCTTGAAGATTGTTTCTCATTTCATATCAAATGCTTCTTGATCTAATTATTTAATGTTGAATAATATAATTAAAGAAATGTTTAAGAGAAGTTCAGGGACAGTTGCCCGCCCAAGTTGATAGTCGTATGCGTCCTGAGTTCGAGAACCAAACAAGTTAAGGTACCAAAAATTAGATAAAAGAACACAGTTTGGAATTGGTGGTCGTCTCCCATTTTTAGAACTTAAATGCTAAAACGAACATAAGTTCTGTTATTTTTTCTGTATTGAATCTGTTTATTGTTACTGCCTGGACTTGAATCTACTAAAAAAACTCAATATGATTCGGCTCTAAGCAAGAATCTACTGATTTTAGTACTGAGCAAAAGCATTATCTGTAAATATTTGGTTCTTCAAATAAACTTAAAAATTATGCTGTGATGTCATAGTCTGTGTAGTTCATATCTTCGTAAAATTACTAGAAAAATATAAAACAAATTTATAATTCTTAGAATACTTAATCAATTTTAAGCTGTTCAAGCCATTCAGGAAAAAGGATTGGTGCGAAACTCGACCGGGATCATAGACACGACCGACCACACCACAGACTTAACATACGGACGACGGCATCTTAGCTCACATGAATAAAAACCACACGCGTGGGATAGCGACCAAATCATAGTAACTTTTGCCTTTGCTCTCAGTTTATTCGTTATCTCACTCAGTTTTTAATTACGATAGTCGATTACGACAGAGGCAAAATAATCTGTTCACAAAATAAGTTGCATTCAACTTAAAATTAGAACAAAATAATTCTTGAAAATAAATGTTTCTAGATTTTGTACACACAAAGCAATGAAGAAACAACAAAAACAACATACCGATCGGTGCAACAGAAACCCACCCTTTAAATTCCCATCGGCAGAACAAAACGAGAGCGCAAGTTAAAGTCGGCTCTAACCGACTTCGATATACCCATTACTCATGGAAAAACATGTTTAACAGTTTTCCTGCGTTCCTTAGGGTGAACATCTGAAAAGTATGCAACACTTTATTAACTCGGCTATGTTTCACATTTTTGCTCATAACTTGAGAACCGCTCATCCGATCCTTATCATTTCTTCGGCAAATTTATTCGTTTTGCTAATTACTAACTATTTCTAGAACTACTATGCTGGGACGGGAGGGGGCGTATAATAAGAATGCGTGCGCCCACACAACGTGTCGGTTCAAGTGTCAACTGCACAGTAAAATGTTTTGAGAGTAAATTGAGAGAGCGTCTTACCTTCTTTGTTGTATTATTAGTAGCCCTCTAAATGCAAATCTGCAACAGTGTGCAACGGCTGAATGTGGTTGCGCCTCAATTCGATTGTTGTTTTTCTGAATAACTTAAATGAAACGTAGTATGTGAGTGGATTGTTGAAGTTTGTTGTAAGCCGATGTCTCTGATCCTATGAAATATGAGTATTCGGGTGGAGGAGAAGCAGCAGCATATCCAAAGCACCTGCCTACCTTCCTTTCCAATACTACTTCTAAATGTGAGATATCCGCTCACACTTGATCCTAAATTATTCCAATTTCTTACACAGTCGAGTATAAAATGTTATTGCAAACGGAACAATATCAACACGACTTGAGTTTTTGCGACATGTTCTTGACGTGAGGACATTGCACTACAAATAAGAAAAACCTATTTTGCACTGTTTTTTTATAACGTTTGTGCTCAACTTGAGTCGAGGGCTCTCGTTTTTTTCCCTCTATGTACCTAATGGGCTGACTTTTGCATATTTTGCAAGTCTAACAGCTTTTTTTAAAGCTGATGCCCTAGTTCATTAGTGCAAAATATCTTTCTGAGGAAACGGACTTATAAAAATTATTTCGACCTAAAAGTAAGGTTTGAAAGATCTTAAAATAAACCAATATGTACTTAATATACTTTTATAAACCGAACAGCTAAAAAATTTTTTATTTTTCTTTTAATAAAAAAATCCGAATTAGATCTCGACATGCCCACCAAACGTAATTTGCGGTTTCGCACAAAAATTTTTGTTATTTTATAAACAATTTAAAAAATCGTCAAAAACGAAAAATGGAAAAAAGGGTTTTTTAAAAACTGATATCTCAGGTTTGGTTTATCGGCAGTCTTGAGTTGATATCGATGGAAAGAATTTTGCTGTATCTAATCAAATTATAATCTTATAGATTTTTAAATTATTTAATAATATTAGTAAATGTTGCTAAAAATTATAATAATTTTTTCAGTGTTAACCACCATGATATACTTCTAGGATATACAATTTATTCTCTAATACCTTAAATTTTGGTGTTTTCAAAAGATGGAACTTGTATAGTTTAAAAGTTATGAGATTTTGAAGTTATAAACAAATTAAAAGATACCCTTAAAGAAGCTTTGCCCGCTATTTTAAAGCTTTTTGATTGAAACTTGACATTGTGCTTTATATTCATCAGCTTTCCAAAAATGTCAACATCCGCGATCGATTATATCTATACTGTCATACATGCTGATTTAGTTGTGTTATAAATTACTTTGCAGCTTTGGCCACCCTAATCCACAACAAAATTCAATTAATCATAGCTTCTATGACAGCTTATGATATACCATCCGATCCGCCTGTGTTAACATTTTTAAAAGCTGATAAATATAAAGCACACTCCAGTTTCAATCAAAAGCTTTGAACTGACTTCATGCGAGCTTTTTAAGAGCATCTTTTAATTTGTTTATAACTTCAAAATTCATAACTGTAAAACTTAAAAGTCTCCATCTTTTGAAAACACCATTAAGTTTTTTATAGATAATTGTATATAATCAAACATATCATTTTAACACTGAAAAAATTTTATTTTACTTTTTAATATTTGGGGGGAACACCCCTGACCGTTTGAAACCCTTCATTTTTCGTTTTAGTTTTGATTGTTTATAATACAAAAATTTTTGTTCACCGGTGGGCTGTCGGATCTAATTTCGGATTTTTTTACTGAAGAAAAAAAAAAATTTACCGTTCGGTTTATAAAAGAATGACCCATATAACGGAACGGTTTTAAACAAGTCCCTTTGGATAAAGTATTTTCGTACTAACACTCTCTTTGTTTTATCCCCTTGCAGAACATTTTATCAGCCTGGCAACTACCTCTACTACCTGAAGATCAGCTGGAACATGCTCCAGCCGCCTCACATAATCACACTTATCAAATGACCACCGAATTGAGTGATTTACTTAGTCACAAGGATAGTGAATTGCGCTTACATATTTTTTCCGAGGCGGATACAGATTTGGCCATAGTTCTTAGCTATAATCCTATTATAATTAACGCGCGAACTGGCAGTATTCTGGCCGGACTGATACTTCTCATATTCTATGCCCTATTGGTGTGGGAGCTTTTTGAGCGACCATTTGTGGCCATGGTGTGTTCTATTCTCTCTGTAACCGCTTTGGCCTGTTTTAATGGTAAGTTTTTATTAGATATGATAAGTTCAAAACAATTACATGGTTTTATTTTTAATTTGCAGATCGTCCCAATATGGATGAAATAATTCAATGGATGGATATGGAGCTATTGACTTTGCTCTTTTGCATGATGTTACTGATTCTCATATTAACCGAGACTGGAGTTTTTGACTATTTGGCTGTATTTTGTTTTGAAATTTCGGGTGGAAAAATTTGGCCCATGATTTATAGCCTGTGCTGGGTCACCTGTTTGGTTTCCAGTGTTTTGGACAATATGACTACGGTTCTACTATTGACTCCAGTGGCGATTCGTTTATGTGAAGTGATGCAATTGGATCCATTGCCTGTGGTAATGGGTATTATAGTTCATGCGAATATTGGAGGGGCTTTGACACCCATTGGAGATCCGATAAGCATTATTGTCAGCACAAATCATTTCATAGTGGAGAATGTGAGCAGTTTAAATGATATGGAATAATTGTTAAGATAGTAACTATTTTATTCCCCACAGGGCGTTACTTTTCTCAAATTTGTGGCTCATACTTGGCCTGGAGTTTTATTAGCCGTCCTTCAGAGTTGTGTGTATTTGCGTCTGTACTATCACAATATAGATGCACTGCGTCTCAATGAGCCCAAAGAGATGCGTGAGTTGAGACGTGAGATTAAGGTCTGGCAGCGTGCTCTCAATGCCATAGCGGCCTGCTCAAAGGATGCTCAATTGGTGCGTGGAACTTTGCTGGGCAAGGTGAAGCAGCTGAAACGAACCTTGAGACGAAAACAGCGTGGTATGGGCTCCACAGAGGTTTATACCAGCACCTTGGATGAGCTTAAACAAAAGGTAATTATAAAGACAAGTCTGACCCATCTCAAACTTAATTCCTTCCCTTTAGTATCCCATCAAAAACAAGACGTTGCTGCTACAATCCGCTGGAGCTCTAATCTTTGTCATCGTCTGCTTCTTTATTCAATCGGTGCCACACTGGCGCACTTTACCCCTGGGCTGGGTGGCTCTTCTCGGTGTCATTCTACTGATGATTATCCTAAATCGTGATGATATGGATCACTTAATGCATCGCATCGAATGGACCACTTTGCTCTTTTTTTCCGCCATGTTTGTTATGATGGAGTGTGTAGAACGTTTGGGTTTGTTCGCTTGCATTGGTGAGCTGACGGAGCATGTCATCCTGGCTGTGGATAAGCGTCACCGTCTGGCTGTGGCCATTTTTATGATATTATGGACCTCGGCATTGGCTTCATCGATTTTAGATAGCATTCCGGTAGCAGCTATGATGGTCAAACTGGTCACTTCCTTGGTGGCCAAAGAATCACTAGGCTTACCTCTTCAACCCTTGGTGTGGGCTTTGACCTTGGGTGCATCTCTTGGAGGAAATGGCACTCTGTATGGGGCATCGGCTAATGTCATTGCAGCGGGAATTGCCGAGCAACATGGCTATAAGCTTTCCTTTACGCGGTATCTGAGAACCGTGTTTCCCATGATGCTGGGACAAATTACACTTATGACTATCTACCTGATGGTGGCTCACATTGTGTTCGGCTGGCATTGATAGAACAAAATAGATAATCCCAAACTCATTCTTATGTATTGCATCTACTAATATTTAAATGTAAATTAATTGAAAATTTTTTAAAATTTGTTCTGTGTGTTTTTACTGTAGTTTTTTTACACTTCCTACTATATTATTGGTGTGTTTACTGTTCAAATTTAGTATATTGAAATTAATTAGGGACTAATTTTAGATTTTCAATTAAAATAATAAAAAAAAAACTATTTGAAAACTAATTTAACACTTAATATTCAAAGCTGTCTGCGAAAAAGGTGAAATGAAAGCGCTTTAAATGTTTTGGGTAAGAATTATTTAAAAAGTTTGGTTTATGGAACTTCAGCTTCATTACTTTTACGGTTGTGAGGTGTGCTAGCGGAAATAAACATAGCTTGAATATATGGCGATTTCAAAAGCCTTCGCTACTCAGCTTACGGCAGGGTAGATACCAATAAATATGAAGAAGCTATTAAAAAATGAAGAGAAGCTATTATTGCGAGGGATAGATAGTTTTTTCCTCATTTCCTTTTTTTTGTGGTCGATTTTAAGATACATTGAATGAAAATCTAAGATCAATATAACATTAAATGGATGCTAGTAATATTGTTGTTACAACAAAATGTTGTAGGTAAAAACCTATCTATTTCTTTTTTTCCTGTGTATGCGCTTCTGCGTAAAGGGCTGTGCTTTTGACCGTTGTTAGATTTATAAACCGAAAAAATTATCCATTTGGGATCAACATTTTGTTCCTGATTTTTGCCTTGCCGAGCTTAAACTGATCCTTATTTTCGAACTAAATTTTGTTCCATCCCAAATATCATTCTTGAACGGCAGGTATTGATCTGCGCCCGATACAAGGGATTAATTTAACTCAGAAAATAAATTCTTTTTTGATGCACATGTGTTTTTATAAAATGTATATTTATTTATTTGAAAGATTCAGAATTTTTTTTGTTAGCTTATAAAATATTTACATTTTTACAAAACTTATTCATATTTGTACTTATTTTAAACATAAGCTTTTCTGTTATTTGTTGGATACAAATGGAGAACACAGCTACTAGATATGAAAAATATGTATAAATTTAAAATTATTTGGGAGCCGCCGCAGCTTTGTGCAGACATGCATATATAAATGTGTGATTTAAAGTCGCCGCCGCGGCGGCCAGAATACTTTCACTTTGTATCGCTTGGGCATACATACTAAATACAGGCACACATAACTTATCTTCTAAATTCTCAACTACGTCTAGTCTAGTTGGTTGTCTTTACATCTCATCTGCCACAATCTACCAAAATCATCAATCTACAGGCACGCGTCACTAGTAGAATTTCGGCAGTCTAACGGAAAAATGAAAAACGATGAGAGAAGCAAAGAAAGCAAATCGGCAATTGCTATCAGTTTGATCCCTCTCTTACTCTCTCACTTGACTTTTGAGTACCATCCGGCATAAAGCAATCCCGATTCAGGTTGACTTAGGCTCACTCGTACTTAAAATATTATTCCCGCTGCCGGGATTAAATCATAATAATATAAAAATATAAATAAAAAACTTTTGTTAAATTATATAATGTTACACACTGTAAAACTAGAAATGTTGTAAGTCCCAGTAAGTATGGGTTGATCGCTTTGCCCTTCCAACATTTTAGAAATTAACCAAAAATACCACCAATCTGTTTGATATGAATGTAGTTTCTCTAATTGAACCAAAAGCTATGTTCATAATGGCAAACAGTTTGGCCAAGTTTTTAAGAAAATTTTGCTAATAGATGAAATTTATTGCGTTTTGAAGTTAATTTTCTTATTTTTTGGCCCGATATTTATATCAGTACCGCTTGACGGTCTCGGTCGCTGCTACTAATGCCCGCCCGTCGTTTCTCCTCTTTGTGCCAACCAGTTGTTCACACCAAGTTTGAAAATGTCTTTTCACATCTGGTTGTGCCCTTTTGCATCCTTCGCATTCCGTTTGTAAAACGCTTTTGCTGGATCTTGTTTATCCATACGAGTAAGAAGTCTTTGCCAGCGGAGCCGATGTTCTTTTAAGCGTTTTGAACTAGTTATAATTTGAAGACCTGCAAAAACTGGAATCATAAATACAAAGACAAATTTTTATCAAAACTTGGGAACCTAGTTGCTCGACTCAAACCTAGCTGATGAAGCGTTTTCTTCTATGGTTGTTATTGGACAGATTATTTAGACAGATTGATATTTGTGCATTAATTTTTAAACTTAAATATTTATAAACTGTATACGAGGGGTTGTTAGGTTTTCACATTTTTATTTACGAACTATTTAAACACGGTTTTCTATTTACAATACCTCTGTACGGGCTTGTCTCTTCACTGTTTATCTAAGCGGGTTTTACTTTTTGTGTGTCTGTCATATTTTTTATAGCATCTGCCTTCTATCTTGTGTTTGCTCTGCTCGGTCTCGTCGTCTATTTTATTTGCAGAGCGACCATCGTATCTGTCTTAAAAAAAACCTTAACACTAAAATATTGATATTGGTCACTTTCAAATAATTACATAAACTTCAAAACTGATTTTATCTATACGTTTGCTGCTTCCTTTCCCGCAAAGACTTGGGGTTGAAGTTGTTTGTTTTTAAAAACAATTCTTTTATTAATAGTTATTTCTTGAATTTATTGATTGATATTCCACTAATATAAAAAGGCAACCCTCTAGCATACTCATACGCACAAAGTAATTTGGCATTGCATATTTATAGGGGCAAAGCTAACATTTTCCTAAATGAGAATTCGGTGCAGATTGCATATTAACAACTTTGAGTCATACCCCAATATCTATAAACAAATCCTGACATCATCTTGTGCCATGCAAATGTTAGTCCAATACACCAAGAATTTTTCATAATTTAATTTCAAACATATCCAAGCGAATCCAAGCTAACAAATCGAACTTCTAATCTGTATACTTCAAGTATATTTCCCTTAAAAATGTATCTCGGAAATGAATACACTAAAAGTCCCGAGTACAAATGAATGTATAAGTACTTAAGTACTATTTATGTATATAGGAATAGGCACATGGAAACACAAGACCAGCCAATTAATGAAAGAAAAACCAGAAAACAGAACAAAAACGGAAAGACAAACTGAGTAAATGATAGCAATTGCGCTTTTTTCCCTAAGGCGTTTTCCACGCTTCCAAACCAAACCTTGTATTTTAAACTTTCACTCAAAGCAGTGGGGGGCGTAATGTGGATGGAGACGGTTGAGCCAACAGCAGTTTTATGGCAGCCACGGGACGGAAAAGAAAACAAAACGCCGCATGAAAGGCGCCCGTCCGAGACAAACAGCGGGTTTTAATTAATTTCGAACCATATTAAAATTGGCTTAAGGATGTGCTAATCAAATTCATTTTGCCACTCAAGTGTCTAACGTGAAAATGTCCTCCCCTTATGGATATACAAAACCCACTTTTATGATAACCGATCATTCCCAGGATCCCTATCATTTGCATCAGGAGAATGTAAATGATGATGACGATTGCGATCCAGATGAGGATAAGGACCGGCACTCCAAATTGCAAGAAGTAATTAATTGGTTGCATTTAAATGCCAAGCAGCGACGTAAAAAGTAAGTCTAACAAAATCAAAAGCAAAAGTTTAATTTTGAAGAAGATAGAAAATCCCAATTTACTTGGAATTCATTTGAAGCATATTATAAGCTTTATGGGAATTCTCACAGATGCTGATGTGGGCATGAGACATTTTTGTGTGTCACTAAGTTGAGCACATTCAAGCTATCCGTTTCGATTTTATTTTACTTATTGATATTTTTTATTGTTTGTAATAATTCCAAGTAAAGTCTTAAGTGTCAACAAAGTGGGAATTATGCAAATGATAAATACAATGGAACAATACTAAATGATGCTTTTAAGTAAGACCAGGTGGTTTTTAATAATTTATTTACTTCTAAGAATGATTAGGATGAATATAAAAAGTCGTCTTTTTCTCTACTCAGCGTGTCAAACACAATGAATTTATACCAACATGCAATTATCATAAAACTCTCTTACCTCACCCAGAACAATTCTGTCAACAAAATACGTGACTCATTCATGGAGATATCAAATCGTTTTAGTACTTGGATTATTTGTACCCATAACTGATGCCGCTATAAATAAATTCCATGCACAAACTAGAAGTACCCCCACACACTAAGCACAATTTTTGAAGACATTTAAATGCCAATTATGGCATTAGAGTGCGTTATCAGTGAAGCAAAACAAACAAATTTGAATAAAGTGAGTCTTTAATTAAAAGGTTCCGCCTTGTAAGCTGCTTGATCTTACAGAAAAATTGTTTAGCTTACAACTAATTGAAATTGTTTAAAATGGCTTTTAGTGCCCTTGCATTCCGGCCCGTAATTCGGAGCAAAGAGCAATAAAACATCTTTTCCGCTACACTTCTGGGCGTATGAGGGTCATAAAAATACATACACAGAGTCTAAGCGTTAGCATAAGATTGGTTTTTCGTTTGATTTGGTTCCCCACCGCTAAGCTATAACCCCTACAAGAAAAATTCTAAATCGATCCGAACCGAACCTCAAAGCGAAGTGGGGTTCCTTAATAGTTGGAAGTTTGGAAATTCGAAAACGGGGGTGAGAATTTTATAATCTTGAACTAGTGAATCACACTAAATTCACAGTTCGGTTATGTATAAAAACTGTTACCGAACCGGTGGGTTAAATTCTTTGTGAGCCACTGAACCGTATCAACATTTACCTATACTCACGGAAGGCTGCATTTTAGTAATTTTTGTACCCTTGCAAAGGAAATTATAATCAAGCTGCAGCTGGCACAGCTTCTTCTTTTTACTGCACGCTGCTAGCATATTGGAACCGGCCGGCTCCCAAATCCGAGAATGCTGACAAAAAGTCGAAAAAGTAGTTAAAGTGGGTAAATGATTGTACACGGGGATTTCAGGGCCGCTAATAACGAAATCGAAGTTAAAATTCAGAAAAATAAAATGGCGGATCCAATATGGCGGACAATTTCTTCGAAAGCACTTTTGATTTGGCTGATACATCGGGAAACCTGTTTATCAATAATATCTCGATGACTATTCGACAGATTTGTATACCCTGTTTCCATTAAAAATGGGAAAAAGGGGATCATGAAGTTGTGCAAATGTACGTAACAGGGAGAAGGAAGCATCTCCGACCACATAAAATATATATATTCTTGATCGACATCAACAGCTGAGTCGATTTAGCCATGTCCGTCTGTCCGTCTTTTCTCAGTATAAACGCATGGATCTCACAGACTATAAAAGGTAGAGCTACAAATTTTTGCATGTATGTGCTCCAGGTTTGGCAAATTCCTCCTCCATCTTCTTCTAACCGCGAAAAACTGCCAGAGCTTTAATTTTTAAGTTTTAACCTAGTGACTTAATACATATTCAGTGAGGCCCCATATCTACCTATTTTGTGTACCACAATGAGATCCGAGCAAAAACACCAGAGATATGTACATAAGTGCGCCTGCCCATTTATTGAAATAAATTTTAAAATAAATGGAATTCAAAGCTATAGGAATCACATTACTTGGGACAGGGTATTTTGCTGTCGGGGCACTCGACCGCAACAGAAAAAGTTGTTTTGGTGAATTGGGAGAGAACGCTAAGGAGTATTATATTATGTCGCTACAATTGTCTCACGAACATCATCACCGAGACTGAATCTGCAGCTATCCGCAGCTTATTTTTGGATAAATGTTGAAGAAGTGTCTAAACAACAGTTTATAATTTGGGATCTATTGGGATCTAATGCGATTTTTTACTTATTGCTTTTTCCAACACGACGAGTAAACGATGAGGCACGCCAGACGCTCACTAACGGAGTTTATACCTGTGTCAGGGAGGGACACTTCCCCACTATCAACGGTACCACAACAACTATTCCAACCACTAAAAGTCCCTAAATAAATATTATTTCGACTTTTGGTCACTTTTTTGGGATTTGGGACCGTAGTGGTCGGAAAATGGGTTTTAGTGAGACCAACTTTTTTTGCTTCCAATGTAATTGACCCCAAACTAGGCCGTTACTAATTCTATATATTTTTATAAAAGCTGCAAAAATTGGACAAAATACGATAACTATATCTTTTACTTTTAGGTCTTTTTTTAGGACCGGTCGGAAAATAAGCCTTAGTGAGAAAAACATTGTTATTTTCATTTTTATCGTTCTTAAATTCAAGCAGAGTTACAAAATTTTTAGTAAATTTTTAGTTGCAAGGGTAAAAAAGTCTGGAAAAGACGAAGTTAGCTTAGTCTTCTCGGTTTTGAGTACTACGATGTTGAACTATTCGATTTCAACTTGACTTTTGCTTTATTTTCTTCTTGAAATCGCAATATGCCGATTTGGGTTTAAAATTTAACGACGCATAAAATTTTTCTTAAATTAATAATATTGAAGAAGTTAAATGTGATTGTGTTGAACGTAATTGTGTTATCGGTTCAGCGCAATGCCTCGGCACTCAAAATCTCTGGATCTCAAGAAATCGTGAGTGCGCTCACAACACGTTTTTGTGAGGCATTCGTTCTAATTGAAATCTTAAGAACAAATATACTATTTTTATAAATAGTTCAGATATTTTCAGAATTTTTATAAAAATCGATTTTTTTTTACAATTGTTAACTGACATAAGTCTATTATTTATTTTGAGTGAATTGGATATTAAAGTAAATTCATTATCTTATCCCTTAGTTATTGTACTTTACAGAAAACTTACGAATTAAAATTCAAAAATATTGAGTAAAACGTTATATAACAAAATAATTTATTTATTTATTTTCACTGATTGTATTGTAGTCACATATGCATTGTATATTTTGAATGCACAATTCTTGTTTAATTTCCATAATTAATTATTGCGCATTTGTACATGCAATCGAACATAACAAGTTTGTTCTGGCAGAAATGAAAAATGTTGTAATAATACTTTAATCCGAATTGAATTAAATTAAAAGATGGATTAATTAATTTTAATCCATTATTCGATAGTTAAAAGGTCACCTCTGTTTATTGGCCTTGGTCTTGACACCTCTTATGAAGGGTGTTGCCATTAATTGAAGCATAAAATAGTTGTTTGATCCAAACAATACCCACGTGATCCATTTGACTGGTGAAAGAGAAATAACAATAACAACAAAACCTAGAACTTGGTGTCGAGGTGTGGCTATGGCAGTTTTGCGGAAACTTGTCAAAGTCATAGGGTTGGGGGTGATTGGTTTGATGGCTGCTAGTTGGTGGTTAAGGGCCCATGTACATGTGGGTTTTCAGCTAAGAATTTCAAACAAAATTAATATGCACTTATTTGTTGTCAAGCTGGCTCAGTTTGGGGGCTGTACAATTTCCGGTGTACAAGAATATGTAACTAAAATTAAACTTTTGTTAAAATAAAACAGCATTGAAAATTCTGCAACTTATTTCTTAGGCTACAGTTAATTCATGATGCTCAACTGCAGCAACCTGTTGTCAGACATTCCAGTTGATAGCACTGAAACTTGTCTGGCACCTGCCCCTGAATTCAATATCTAATCATATTCAGAGACAAGAGCTTGAACTTTTCCGTCACATACTCACAATCTTCGCATTACAATGGTATGTTAATAAGTTATTATAAAATCTAAGTGATAACGAGTAAACGTATATTAAATAAAGTTTATTACTCGCAAGTCTAATCTTTAAATAGACTGACACAAAAACTTATAAAAATCCAATGCACGTTTTCAATATTACAAAGAATTTCAACAAAAATACCAAAAAATAACAATTAGGATCAAAATAAAAAACTAAGAATTATACACAAAGAAATTTATTTCCAAATTCCAAGCACATCAACTAAATTTAACAATTATTTTACAGTTTTATACTATTTTTTATGCTCGTAAATTTAAAATCTTTTTTATGTGTTTATTTGTAAATTCTTATTGGTAAGGAAAATGTAATAATAAAAGTGCAAAGTCCCATTTTAAGACCGCTTAACTTTCAAACGGCTCGTGCAAGCATAAAAAAATGTAGATTATAATAATCATAATAATGCGCATACGCCCCGACTGCCAGCTTAATATTGAGCACTGGCATGTGACTCTATCCCTCTGTTTTGTGTATTCAATAAACACTTGGGGGAATTGAGTAGAAAATGCAAAGAAATTGAGAAAATTGAGACACAAGTCACTAAGCGACTCTCACACACACACACACAAACACATGAGAATGTTTTCAAATTTGCCTTTTGTCTGCTTATAGAAGTATTTTTTGTTGTTGCAAAAATGTAGGACATTTTGCTTTCAAGCTTAGACTTCTTGGGGTCTTATCATGTGCTGACTTCTATAAATAAACATTTACTTTGCTTTAAATTTGCTTTGATTCGTTGCCTGCGCAAATATTTTATGGCTTTTTTGAGGAGCTCGCTAACTGCTTGAGATAGCTAATCTGTTTTTATTTGGTTTACTTAAGGAGATTTCTTTTAGTGACGACAAGATTTTTATTATCGTCTTAATTTAGTAACTTGTTAATTGTCATAAATCTAAATTTGAAGCGTTTGTAGATCATAAAAACTGCTTTTGGGTATAAATATTAAATGAAGCCCGACTGCAATATTTCCTTCCTGTACCTGACAAATTTTAATTACTTTCGAAGTTCTTACAAGTTCTTATTAATAAAGCATTTTAAATATTTTTCCTAAGTTTTATACACCAAATTATATACAATCGATCTCAAAAGATAATCAAGTTCGAAGTTTACCCATCTGAATTTAAAATTCTTATCTTTAGTTTGTATTACTAATATTATTTATATAAAGTCTGAAGTTGCTTAAAAGCAAGATTGATTCAAGCGTTGTTCATAAAACACGGACAGAAAAATCTTTAAACTTTAACAAAACAACTGTAAATTCTATCACGAACGTACTAATATTTAGGATTGCTTTTTTCCTGATCAAAATGGGAAAGGGTTAACTCCATGGTTTCAACTCGCAAAACTTTTATAGTTTGAGTTCACAGATCTTGTTCATAATGTCAGTAAGCGTACACTCAGAAAAAAACGACCGGCAGAGTTCTAGATTGATCGGGATAGAATTTATACCTTTTTGTACTTAAAGATTCATGTATGTTTTGTTCTTGGATGTACTGAAATTAAGCGCGAAACATTCTCAAATAGAATATTATAAAAAGTCTGCTACGAAACTTGCGAATTATTTCAAGTTGAATCTGTTCTTAATAAATCCTTCTGGTTCTAACACTTTGGTTATGGAGTGGGGGTAAATTTCTGACCTACAGTATAAACATCTTGGTCCTTGGTTAATTGATTTCCTCTGGACCGTGATATTATACAGAGACCTTGTTATAAACTTGAAAAGTGTATTATAATTTTGCCCAGAAGTTTGCAACGCATAGAAGGAATCATCTCCGACCACATAAAGTATATATATTCTTGATCAGCGTGACGAGCTGAGTCGATTAAGCTTTGTCCGTCCGTCTGTCCGTCTGTCTGTTTCTACGCGAACTAGTCCCTCAGTTTTGAAGCTATCGAGCTGAAATTTTGCATAGAGTCTTCTTTTGTCTGCACGCTGCTAATATGTCGGAACCGACCGGATCGGATGGCTACTTCTTGTAGCTGCCATACAAATGATCGGTTGAAAAATGGATTTTAATGAGAAAAATTGGTTTTTCATGGGTAATATTAAATGTTTTTAAGCTGATCTGCGAAGTTTGGTTGAAGTCGCTAATCGTTGAGACAAGCGTTTTCAAGTGTATCAAAACTTTGTCACAGATGAAGTTAGCTTTGCCTTTCTCGCTTTTAGTTCAAATTGGGAATGCTTAGAGTTTTATAGCAGCAAGTGCATTTTGTACGTATTTTTTGAGGTATTCATTTGTTTTACAAAAGGTTTTAGAGTCCTCTTTAGAATTTATTAGACTTCGGTGAAGAACATTTTACTCTTATTTTGCGAGAAAATCGGGTTGTACTTAAAACCATAACAAACTAATAGTATGAAAGAAAGATATTTTAAGAGTTTCAAGTCTACTAGAAATTTGCCGATACAGTCTTAAAACAAGTATTTCGGGTTTGAACAAATCGTACTTAAAATAAGACTTTTGTACTTGTATAAAGTATTTTCGTACCTACAGTACTATTGACACCGATTGTACCTGATCAAGCACAAAGTACTTGGTTATTTTTCGTAGTGTTGGCTTAGGTTAATTTTTTTTTGCTAATTCGCCGGTACTCCAATCGGTACATCCTGCACTTACTTGAAGTCGTAAAGAAAGGAAAATAGCAGCAGTAAATGCCCCCGTTAGTGAAAATTGGGCAGCTCCTCTTTGACATGTTTGTAAAAACTCTTATGCAGGATTTCATAATGAAATATTCGAGTCGAATAACTTTTTCATAAAAATATATAAAAAGTGTAGCCGGCTTTTACTTAAAAAAGTAAGGTAAAGAAAGTATTATGAATGTTATGTCATACCTTCATAATGATAAGTTTGGATTTTGAGTTAGAATTTCGGTCTTACCTAAGTTCCAAATAATCTCTTAAGTCCATGTTATATAGTTTATTAAAACCAGTTATACAATGCTCGTTCAACTTATAGCTGTAACTTTATAGAAATTATCTTACGCAGAGGTTAAAATCCTCATAAATTATGGAGAAGGTTCGGTCTGGAGGTTCAAACTTCTCGTAAAGTCTACGGATCGGTTCTGAGAGTGGTATTTTTACTTATTAAATCTACCTTTTTGGAGATTGAAGCTCAGAAAAAGTTGTCTTTATATTCTCAACAAAGAAATAAATCTGTTATACACTTAGAAAATTATTTTTCAATATTTAAGGGATTCAGTCAAGAAATAAAATCGTCCCAAATTCAAAAAATTTATATATTTGACATTTAGTCTGAAAAAATCATTTTTAGTGAAACTTTACTAAAATTTACTAAAATAATGTAAATATAAAATTTGATTCTTAATTTTAGGGCCATTTTATTCCTTGACTGATTTTCTTAAATATAGAAGGGAATATTTCAAGTGTATATAGGAGATTTGTTAAAAATATATAGCGTCCAGCTGAACAAACGAGAAATATTCTTTCACCGTAATGGCGAACAACTGAAAACTTATAGGAAATACAAAGGTATATCAACTTTGATAAATGTTCAAGATTTTCTAAAGTGTTTTATGAGTAATCTTTAATAACAATTTCCTTTTAACTCATTTGATAATACACCTTCAGCCACACTACCAAAGTAGATCAAAACCGGTTGACAATATCTTACAGCTGAATAGGGTGCCACCGTCATTAAATTCTAATTTAAATAATTGAAGTATCTCATTCAAAGTTTTTAAGTCAAGGTCTATTAGTTGCTTTATTTATTATGTACTATTTGTTGTAAGGGCCCTCAGAGGCCTCCACCACGTTCAAGTTCAAGTTTCTTCACAGTTTGCCTTTTCCGTATTTGGTCACTGGAATATGGGAAAATAACAGACAAAAGACAGCGAGCGAGAGAGAGTAGCATTCAACAAGCCTATTGACAGTGTTCCATTCAATTTGCTTCAATGCGGCATTCAACCGAAAAACAACAGCTGCGATAAGCGAGGCAATGACAACGACGCCGACGCCTCTGACGACGAGCAACCGCAGCAACCGGTACATGACTAGGAACATAGCGACGGCATCACAGATTTATTCGGTTTACAACTTTCGTTTGAAACGGACGTGCGGAAGAGCGAGTGTCGATATAAATTTAAACTAAATAAACTTAAGCCGAGTGGCAGACAATAATTAGAAAAAAAGTTAAACAAAAGCAAAGTGAGAACGTTTGCTTAAAGTTCTGGTGGAAATATTGGATATAAATAAAGTTCACGCAATAAATTAGCTTACCCCAAAGTACTTATCAAGTTTCAAGATTTCCCAAGTTTCCTATTACCTTTTCATCCTTTTCATCATTAGCGAAGCAGACAATAATACATGTAGAAAAATGCGTGTAATTAGTCTGTGCGTAGTTTTTCTATAATTAAGAGGGTCTGGTAGCTGCAGTCTAGGTTGATGAATTATTCCCAGTGTATTTTTGTTTTGTGACGTCCAAAGATGATGCACCTGTGGGGAATTATATGCATGAAAGATTTTGTTATCCTTAATAAATTGAATGATATTTTATTAACAATGCGGTCTACACACGCGAGTGGGTCATCATCTTCATTAAGAAATGTCGGACATAGCATTTAATGAAATGAAAATATTTCATAAGCAGGCGAGCCCAGCAAAGTAGGCAACAGAAAGTCTGACATGTTATCATTCACACGCACACATATCCGACTGAGTTGGGTTTCTTAAGCTTGTGCTGACTTTGCCCCAAAAGTTATTAAATATTTATGTTTATAACTCAACAATGTTTATGTGTCTACGTATGCATGTAGAATGTCAAAACACATCCCTTAACTTAATTTTCATTTTCGCTTTTACTAAAACTTTTCCACACAAATGAAAGTAACTTTTCAACATTCCTTTGCCGGTGGGGCGAACCAACTTTCTTGGACTGGTGAGATGTCTGCGAAAGTTTAGTTTAAGAGACAAGAGGCAAAGTTTTGATGGTTCCCTTAACAAAGTCGTAGCAATGACCCTAGGCACTAATGTGTTGTTTCTATAACTTGAAAAGGCTTAATCAATTAGTAATTAACATGGGAAATGTGCTAACAGCATAGATATGCTTACGTGGAAATTCTTAAAGCTTGTAAAGCCGTAAAGCTAAAGAAATATTAAAAATTGGAAAAACTTAAATTTTTGTTTTGATCTGTTATAGCTAGTCGAAAGTGCTTTATTGGTGGGGCTTAAAAAGACCTGCTTGTAAAAATCTGAAAATATCTGTGTAACAAATAGAGGGAAAAATAATTGAGATATATCAATGTTTTTCAACTTCGAGTAAGCCCGGCATGAGCTTGAAAATTTAATATCGGATACTTTACGCAGTTCAAGAATTTAAGAATTGACCCAAGTTATTCAAAGTTGTATCATTCCTAAGCATATTGGAAATGATACACTCCGAGAAAAAAAAGAGAATTTCACATTTGAATCAAGAGCATTCGTTCTCAAAAGGACGGAAAGAGTGCAAATTCCTGATCAAAAATGATTTTTTGATCCCGACATTCTTGATTCCACAGTTTCAGTACTTGCTTAAAAGTGCAAATAAGAATTACTGGATTTGAGAACTCGATACCTCGAAGACCTCGATACGCAGGGCAGCTTAGCTCACTCGACTATTCTCCATACGCTGTAAGTCACGGCGAAACCAGTATTTAAGGAATTTTTCCGGCCTCAAAAGCTCGACCGGGTGGTCGTGTCGAAGTCTTGTTCGCTTAGAAAATTTGAAGGCCGTGGATGAAGTCCCCATAATCTCTCTCTCTCTGTGAGAGCGCGACCAACGCTATTCTCTCAAAGTTATTTTCCCCTTACTCGAGAACGAATTTAGCTCGATTCCAAGATTTCTTGAAAATTCCAGAACGAATACAATTTATTTCAAAAGCGTTCGTTTATCAACTTACAAAGCATATGGACCATAACTTAATTAATTTTCACATTAGGTTAGCAGACTGAGCAGTTGATATTTTGATCAAGGTTGAAAAACTCTTAAATTCTGCTGAAGGTTCGGACCAGAGGATGGATTAGCATGTAGTTTTTATTTAAACGATAAGATCATCGGTTTTTAGATAACGCTAAGAATTTTTCACTATTTTCGGTGATGGGTTAAAAATGTACTTTCTTGGCTTTTTTTCTTAAGGAGGAAGCGTCTTACTTACCAAGATTTTAGATTTATTCAAATCTGTTATATCTTCTTTATAGCTTGTCTCTAGGTTTTATTTCCCTTCAAGCTCGTCGAAGGTTAGGTTAAGACTATCTCGTCACTGTTGAATTCTGACATCATTTCTTTTTTATTCAAGATTATAATCTTGATTTTACATTATTTTTTTCTCAGTGCAGGAGTTTGGACTCTTTTTAAAAACACTCTGTCGGCCAAATTGTTGGAGCTGAACTTGTCGCCAAAACAAATCACCGTCCTTAGACACAAAACTAATTTGGTTTTCATATACAAAAAATATTATTTAGTTGTTTTTATATAAAAAACTTAGTATTAGTATTGTTGTAGATCTTTCTGCGGACTGCTGCCGGAGGCTTTCCATTTGAACTGCTTCAAAATTATTTTAATTCGTCCTAATTATTATCTTTGCCTCTACAGCAGTGGTGCCCAAATGTCAATTGCCCTATCCCGTGTGATAGGAAATCATAATTCTGCCAGCGTCGCAGCCGACAAACGCATAGAGAGAGACAATTTTAAGTCCGACGTTCGAGTTTAATGTTCGTGTAGATTTTACAGACAGCCTTATCGTTTGTCTGCGTACACTCCGTAAAACGTTTGACGTCAAACCTTTATAGAGTGTTTTTTTTTAATATGGAGTTTTTCGTTTGCGAGCGCTTTTTTCAGAACTCCAATTATATTTTGTCTAAATAATCTAAATAAAATTGTTGAGCCTTACTTTTTTTCAATCAGGTGATAAGTCAAACATTTTAAACGTTTGGGATCGAACGAGTTCGATGGGGATATTTGCTGAATTGATTTTGATATCTCCGCTATTAATTATCCCATTATAATCAAAATTGAATAGCTTAGGGATTATGAAGCTATGGGATTATAAATGTGACGTTTATTAAACTTCGATCCGCAGATATAAAGAAATACCGAGGAGCAGCTTTGGAAAAGGCATAAAATCAAAATAGGTACATTTGTGTTTATGGACTTAATGTGTACTGTAAAATGAGTCGAATCCAACAAAAACTATTTGCGTACGATTCACTCCCAAGCAAATAACCCGGAAATGTGATCAACGTAGCCACTGTGGTACAATATCATTTGTTCGCCAAAAGTTAATCCTTTTACACGGTTATCCGAGATTTGGCAAACTGTTTTTAAAACTCTTTGACTAGATGGAAATGCTCTTATTCAAGAAGCTTGGAATTTAAAAAAAAAAAAGAAGATTGTAATTTCGTGATCTTATATGCGTAATCTCAAAATAGGATTTATCGTCTCTAAACTTATTGACCCTCCTACAGTTATCTGTAAAACTCAAATTAACCTGAAATAATGTGGATTGGGCGGAAGGGGATTCAATAAAATATTGTGGGTGGCGATTGGGATCGGAACGAATTTTTCTTTCTGCGCCCATATTTAATTCGAGCTCACAACCTCGTAGTTCCTTAACAGTCTAAGCATGTGCACAGCAGCGCCGATGATTAAACTTTTCTTAAGATTTCAGAAAGAAGAAAATTTAGTGGACTCAATAAAATCCAAGCCAAACTAAGAATCTTGCATTTTAAAGTTATCCTTAAACGATTTTTACAAAACAAATAGCAAAATAATCTTGGATTGAGATAATCTTGTCTCTGTTGACTTTTAACACCGTTTCGTCTAGTTTCGAGACTATAATCTTGGTTTTAGATTGATTGCTTTTCTCAGTGTTTAAATGAAAATATATACAAATTTCTTTAAAGGACAATTTCTTCATTAACCTTTAATATTTAAATTAACTGTGATTGATTTGTTGATTTTAAATTGATTTATCAATAGAAACATTTTTGCGTTCTGCGTGAATTGACTTGATTTATTAAAATATAAAGTTAATTGAGCTGTGAGCATTGATGCATATTCCTTATATTTATCCCTGACCTGCCTATTTCCAGCAATTTCCGCTTATGGCTGGACTATACGTATATTATTAGCAATTCTGTTTTTATTTAAACGAAGGACACGTGTCTGCTGTGCGTAAACATTTCTCCCAACACTTTTCCCCATTTCGCCTGTGTCCAGCCAATCCCTTAGCACCCGCATATTGGCCTGGAATAAATTAAAACGAGGTCAGTAAGGGCATTTTCAAAGGGTAAATTTTTTTTAATTATGTGTCAGCTTACTGCAGGATTATTTATCCAAATTAGTTTCCAAACCCCAACTGCTGAGGCGTGCTGTGTGTGAACTTATTTGTGCCGAATGATTTCAGACCAAACTAAGTTAATATTGATTCATTGATTTCTAATCAATTGAGCTTAGCGCCCAGTTGTCGGTCGTGTCGTGTCCATGCCAAATATATTTTTGGATAATGCGACTCTACATTATTAATCCATGACGTATTTTTTATTCACCGCCACTCTGCGTGCGCATCAGGATGAACTTCAAGTGACAAAGGCAAACGTTTTCCTATATTTTTTTCACATTCACGTGTAAAGCTTCGGAGCCAACAGTGCGTATGCGTAATTTGAGTGACGTACAAACTGAACACAAAAGACGTGCCGGAAAATTGTGAATTTGTGATAATAATTATCAAAAATAAAACCATTTAAAAACATTACCATCAAAATTGCTGCAACACGTGTGCACGGCCTACGCCGCCGCAGTCACAGCTCTGAGAACAACAACACGCATTCCCCCCAAGGCAACAGTGTGGGGCATAGCGCGATTTCCCTCAGATCCTTCGCAAGGCGTAAAAGTGGAAGTGGGCGTGGCAGTGGTCAGAAACCTGATCGCCATAAAAAGCGCAACGTTTGGCCATTCAAAATGCGGGTGAAAGTGAGCAAACGCTTTTGGTTACAACGCCAGGCGTCCAACAAAAGCGATCATTTTCCACAGCCCAAGTAAGTGAACAATTAAATGAAGTTATATATTTTTGTAACAAATTGCGATATTTTTTCAAAAAAGTTGAATATTTTTTAAGTTGATAATTTAGTGTTAAGGTATTTTTAAGAAATCGAATGTTGGTCACTCCGTAGGGAGAGACTTTATAAAATGGACGAGACAGACAGAGAGATAGAAAAACCCGTACCGACAAACCGTGTGAAGACATTAAAATTTGAAAACCGTGTGTAAATAGAAAACCGTGTAGAGTAAAAACGAAATCCCGATAAACCCTTGTTTACAAAGTAAAGCTTTTGATCTATACACGGTCCAAAGATAAAGATAAAGGTAACAAAAGTTAAAATTTTGGACCTTTTTAGGTTTTAGTTCGCAGCGACAGCGACTTCTTCCTTACATGATTTTGTCTCTGTGCAGTTGACTTTAAATTTTTGGCAAGGAAAAAATGTCGTTCATTTGGGTGAGAATTTTTTGCTTTCGCAGGTTGACACTAAGCTAGAACAAGGATGTGTTGACCTGTTGATCGGATGTCTCAGGCACCATTTGGCCCCTCGTTTTTAATGTATTAATCATAGAATTACAATTTTCCCCTTTTTCCACCTTGGTCCCATGTGTCATTAGCAATTATTTTAACCCAATTTGGTTGGCATTAAATCCTTTAATTATGCCTATGTGTATGTGTGCATGCGTGTGTGTTTATGACACTTTGGGCCAACAGCGACAGCAGCAGCAGTAATAGCTTTGTTGTTTTCAGCCTGTCTGACGCCTTCTTTTTGGGGCTTTGCCATTCTCATAATCACATTTTTAATGTGCTAAAAACAAGCGTGTGGCACACTTAACCATTGACCTTGGCGTTTTCACGAGGTCGCCGCAATTATTGTTGACCCAAATTTGTGTATCTTTAAATTTCAAGCAGTAATAAGCAATTGTCCTGCGGCCATTTTGTTCTCATCCTCCCACATTAAATTGAAAAATAATTGCTTTGCAAAATGTTTCCTTTTGTTGTTGTTATGTTTTCTACAAATTAATTAGTATTTGTCTTTGGTTCTTAGAACAAACTTTGTTTAATTTTCGCAGCACGTTTCTGTCTGATTGATGGTTGCTTTGAATTTTTCTATACCTTGCATCTTGTCAAATGAAATATGCCAAAAAAGCAAATTCCTCTCAAATTCAATTCCTTGTCTGTCTATTTGTCTCGCCCATTGTGAGGCAAACGGAAATTAAATGTATGCTATTTATTTTTTTTTTTTTGTGGTCGACACATGTTTTCGCCCTTAGGTTGGCCCTTTATATTACTCTGGGTCATGTACAGAAACATGTTTATTTTTATGCTCTTAGCCGGATACGCTACTGAATTGTGCTCAAAGGCACGTGTCCCATAAACACATAAGCATAAGTACATATAGAAGTAGGTATGTATGTTTGTGTATTGAAATGAAAATGGTCGAGAACACAGCCATAAACAGGTGACGCCCTCTAAGCATTAACTTCTTAGGCAAAACCATAGAGATAGCCATGTAATTAGATAGGCCCAGTGGAATTTTTCGTCCCTTGTTAAATTTTTGGCACAAAAGTCAAAGATTTAATCTATTTTCGTCCACAATGGGCTTAGGGAAGCTTAAAATATTAATCATGTTAATTAAACTTTTTGTAAAGGCTTCAGCTCTAGAAAAGTATACCTGTTACTCGAAAAGTAATTTTTTTTGAAGGCGGTAGATTTCCAAGGCATTTTTTCTAGATCTCATAATTACCTCTAGTATTCAGCTGCAATATCATTTAAAGGTCTAAGTGTCTTGAACAACATTTATTTGATTTCAAATGATTTCACAATTACTGCAAAGGGCTGATATATAAAATTATTTCAGTGTTTCTTAGGTGGAAAGACCAACAAGAATTTAAAAAAAATTCAGTTCGATTTTTTCACAAGCTGATTTTAAAACACAGAAAGGCTCTAGCGGAATGATTAGGGCGAATTGTTGCCCCAAAAACGAGCAATATTTTGAATAATTATTAAAATCTAGATTTCACAAGCGGTCTGTGTGACTGCATACAATTTTTCAACATATTCGGTTGTGGTGACTAAGTCGGCCGATTTCAATTATACTGGAAACGGGCATAGGTTGCTTGACCGATTCCTGTACAGTAAAATAAACATTAGGTAAATTCATATCGGTTTTAGTCCCTGCTCTGAAGGTAATTGGACAAAATTTTTTTTTTTAATCGCTCGTGGAAAAGAGTTTTTAAGTGAGTAAATACAAATCGTTTTATCAATAAAAATTGGAAAACTTTTCAGCATGTGTAGTGCAAATTTTAACATTTTGCTTTGAAGTATAACAGAATTTCAAATAAAAACTTCGTACACGTCACTTATACCATATATGTAGGTACATAATTTGCATTTTAATATTGGTTAGCTTTATGAACTTGGAAATGCAATTGCATTCAAGCTTTGTGGCAAAGAAGCTCAAAAATTGTCTTTTTTTCTTTTTATTTAATATTTTACGAAAAGGTATTTTTATTTTTAGTAGGCGAGAATGGGGTATTCTGAGCCGCTGGGGGTTGTGGGCCACTCGAATATTGGCCACAAAGAAAAATAAATTTAAACTTTTTGTTTATGTTAAGTGTCTCCCTTCTTATTACCTAACTTTTGGCTAGTAACCGATCAGTCAACACGTTCTTTAAGTTTGTGAACAATAACTCAATTTTTTTTTTTTAAAATAAAGTTTTTTTTTTTTATTTTTGACTTGTGAATATTATACAAAATTTTTTTCGTAATGCCAAAAGTAAGTATGAGGGAAATATCTTTGGTCAATTGCCTTTTTGATACAAATATGTTTTTTTTTAAATAATTATACTCTGTACCGAAGGTACATAGAGTATATTAAGTTTGTGCAAAAGTATGTAACAGAGAGAAGGAATCATTTCCGACCCTATAAAGTATATTATATATTCTTGATCAGCAGCAACAGCCGAGTCGATACAGCCATGTCCGTCTGTCCGTCCGTCCGTATGAACAAACAGATCTCAGAGATGGTAAGAGATAGAGATTTGACATGTATGGGACAAATGTTTCTTATAGCTGCAGGCAGATCAAGTTTATTTTCAATTTTGACCACGCCCCCTTCCGCCCCCGCAATTTTGAAAAAACGTCATATCTTCCACAGTTTTTTAGATAGATGGTTTTTACCTTCTAAAGATAGTTAGTAATTGTCAAAATATATCGATTTGCCGAAGAAATGATAAAGATCGGATGAGCGGTTCTCAAGTTATAAGCAAAAAAGTGAACCAAGCTCCCCCGCTACCCCCCCTCCCACCATATCACAACCAACACCGCACAATCTTAGAGAGAGAGCGAGAGAGAGAGAGAGAAAGAGACTGAGATAGAGATAGAGAGAGACACAGCAGCAGTACTGTTTTCAGCTCCTACTCCAGGTACAGAGTATGTTATAGTCGGGCTTGACCGACTCTCCCACTTGTTTTTTTTTTGGTTATGTGACGTCACCAAAAAAAAAGTGAGATGTGGGGGGTTGTGAGCCACTTTGAAAAAAAGTCGGGTTTGACTTCCAAAGAGAATATTGCAATGATGCGCAATAAAACAGAAGAAAAACTCTCCAAAAAAGTAAAAAAAAAACACTGAAAAGGGCAATCAAAAGAACAGCCACCAGCAAAAAGTTCTCTCATATAAAAGAAAACAAGCCTGATGCCGTCAATCAATTTTCACTCTTCATTAATATTTCTTAATTCAGAATATGAGAAAAATTGTTATTTTTTTCATTTAATAAAGAATATTTGCCTAAAAACACGAATTCTGAACTTTTCGATGGGTGGCTCACAACCCTACAAAAATTTTTGAAATTTTAAAAAATCACTTTTTTTTTCAATATGAAATAAAAAAACCGCAAAAATAATTTTTTTAAAACTAGTGATGAGGAAAGTTTTGTGCATATTTTCCCTAAAATACAAAAATTACAGAACGTAAAAATATTGATTTTTGGCGAAGTAATGTTCGAAAAACAAAACTATGATCACAACCCCCCACTCTCCCCTACATAAACTGCATATTTTTTAAAATTTATTTAAAAAGATGACTGCCGCGACTTTGTTACGTAATGATTCCTAATAGTTCAATTTCCATCGATGAACTATTTTTTTTAAATCAAGTTGATAAAAAACGTAACGTGTTTTTTTATAACGTATTTTTCTAAATAAGATGCCCACATAGAAAAAAACCATTTCAGAAAATACTTAAACTTAGAAAGGAGACTTTCTGAAAAATGATTACTATTTAACTACATTAAACCGCTGCACAGAGAACTATTAGAAGCATCTGAGATGTTAGACAGTAAGTTCTTGCCTCTAGTGGTCTAGAAAATTTACAAAAAAAAATTTTCTTTTATTTATTTTTAGCTTAGATATTTAAAAATTATCCCAAAAGGATTTTACTTTAGAATATGGGTCATTCTTTTATAAACCGAACAGCAAAATTTTTTTTTATTTTTCATTTTAATAAAAAAAAATCCGAAATTAGATCCCGACATGCCCACCAAAACGTAATTTGCGGTTTTGCACAAAAATTTTTTGTTAATTTTATAAACAATTTCAAAAATCGTCAAAATCGAAAAAATGGAAAAAAAGGGTTTTTTAAAAACGTGATATCTCAAGATTGGTTTATCAGATAGGTCTCAAGTTTATATCGATGGAAAGAATTTTACTGTATCTACTCAAATTATAATTTTATAGATTTTTAAATTATTAAATAATATTAAGTAAATGTTGTTAAAAATTACATATAATTTTTTCTCAGTGTTAACCACCATGTTATAGCTTCTGAGGATATACAATCAAATGCTCTAAGCATAACTTAAATTTTGGTGTTTTCAAAAAGATGGAGACTTTTATAGTTTAAAAGTTATGAATTTTTGAAGTTATAAACAAATTAAAAGAAGCCCTTGAAAAAAGCTACGCCATGCATTCAGTTTTAAAGCTTTTCGATTGAAACTTGGCACGTGTGTTTTATATTTATCAAGCTTTTCAAAAATGTTAACATCAGGCGGATCGGATGAGTATATAATATAGCTGCCATACAAATGCTGAATTTAGTAGTGTTATAAATTACTTTGCAAGCTCTGGTAACCCTAATTCCCAACAAAATTCAATTAATCATAACAGTCGTATGGCAGCTATATGATATAGTCATCCGATCCGCGCGATGTTGACATTTTTGAAAAGCTTGATAAATATAAAACACACGTGCCAAGTTTCAATCGAAAAGCTTTAAAACTGAATGCATGGCGTAGCTTTTTTCAAGGGCTTCTTTTAATTTGTTTATAACTTCAAAAATTCATAACTTTTAAACTATAAAAGTCTCCACCTTTTTGAAAACACCAAAATTTAAGTTATGCTTAGAGCATTTGATTGTATATCCTCAGAAGCTATAACATGGTGGTTAACACTGAGAAAAAATTATATGTAATTTTTAACAACATTTACTTAATATTATTTAATAATTTAAAAATCTATAAAATTATAATTTGAGTAGATACAGTAAAATTCTTTCCATCGATATCAATTTGAGACCTATCCGATAAACCAATCCTGAGATATCACGTTTTTAAAAAACCCTTTTTTCCCATTTTTTCGTTTTTGACGATTTTTGAAATTGTTTATAAAATTAACAAAAAATTTTTGTGCAAAACCGCAAATAACGTTTTGGTGGGCATGTCGAGATCTAATATCGGATTTTTTTTTATTATAATGAAAAATAAAAAAAATTTTTGCTGTTCGGTTTATAATAGAATGACCCATATATAGCCTTTTGTGTTACTTTTTCAAAATGGTGCCCACGTTTTCTCAAGTTTTACCGAACCGATTTTGATGATGTAGGGCTTTATGGACGCAGAATTACCGTGGCTATCGTTTCTATCACAATCTTTGAGAAAAAAGTTTTACTATTTTGTTTGTACACTGAACTGCAAAAAAACATGGTCAATAATCGATTTCTCCTTTTTAAAAGGCTGCCATTTATTTAAATTCAATTTTCTTTTCACACTTCTGCTACGGACGATAAAGGCATTTATACTAACCAACTTCCCATCTTCCGTTTTGCATTCTGATAATTGTATATCCCGGAAACGTGGGTACCATCGATACATCTTTTTTGGGAAGAGCCTACTTGGGATCCCGAGAACTTTTTAAAATTCAACATTTTTTTTTTTAAATTCAGAAATTTTTAATTTTGTATTTTTTATAATAAATTGTTCAACCAAATACAAAAAACAGAATTACAAAATCTCTTCTCAATTTCGATGTAAAATTTAGGTCTCTAGACCAGAAGAGGGCCTTAAGAGGACAAATTAAACCAATTTTTATCTTGTGTCAGAATAATTAAATTAACTTAATTATTGAAATTCTATTGTGCATTTCACAATTATTTACAAAAATGGAAAATTTATAAAAAAATTTGGAACTTCATTTTTTCATTTTTTTTTTTACAAAATGACCTTACACCTTTCATACAAAACAAATGAGAAAGTCGGTCAAGCCCGACTATAACATACTCTGTACCTGGAGTAGAAGTTGAATTCAATGCTGGTGCTGCGCTCATCTCTAATTCTCTCTTTCTTTCTCTCTCTCAAAAATATATATACTTTATATGGTCGGAAATGATTCCTTCTCCCTGTTACATACTTATATAAAAATGTTTCTGCTAAATTATTTTAAGTTTTTTGGTTTGATTTGGTAATTGTGCCATCAATTTGCAATTTGGCTCTAATAACTTCTAATGAATGACTCCAGATGGCCATGCGGTCGAACGTTGTAATGCGGACATGATTTATGTGATAAGCTATGCATTCTCGGGGCACGAGTGTTTTTATTGTTCTCAATTCCTTTACAAACGATAACTAGAGTTTCGTACCGTAGGCAAAATCAATCGTTTTAATTGAGACTATCGCAATCTAGTCAAATTTTAACTTGAGAATGATTAGCTTAAATTGCTTGCGAAAATGCTAACAAATTAGACTTCGGTTGCCATGAAATGATGGGTCAGAAAATATAATGTTTTGAATTTTAACATATTTTTTGCATTAAAATCTAGCCCCAATGGAAACAATAGTCAGGCTTGACCTCAAAATGCTTATGGTAGTGCAGACAGTAAAGCATATGAATAAAATATGTGTGTTTATTCGATTGTCTCAATGCTTTATAAAAAGAAATGTGAAATGGGGCACCTCTGTCTCAAGCAAACACTCCTTTAAAATGACCACTTAATTTCGTTTGCTTTGCACGAGTAGAAAAGCTACTAGACGTCTCTTTTATTTAGTTCGGAATTTCCCAAATCAAACAATCTCAATAACTTGAGCAAACATAATTGTACGTATTTTGTTTGTCAAGTGTTCATAAACCTCTCATTATTAATTTGTGGAGCATTTACATTAAGTTAGTAATTAGCCAGAAGCTGCTTTGACACTCTCCCATGGCATGTCAGTTATTTAAAAGCTATTTGAAACCAGTTACAAATGATTTTTACTACTAAACATTTGCTCCCAGCTCTCAGTCACTCTTCGATTTATGTCCATTGCCTACGTGTGACTATGGAGGCAGCTGGAAACGTGTGCAATTTGCAATTGGCACATGTCAGACAATTTGCGCGTTTTTCAATTAATTAACTAACATTTTTTTGCAATGGAAATTTACCGCCGCTTCGGCAGATAAAAAAGATTCAACCTGCTAATCAAGGTTAAGAGGAGGCTGGTCACCGCTGTATGTCATATGAGACTCGAAACTTGAACTAAGCTTGACAAGTGCTCAGGCTTTGAATTTTTTTCTGAAAAAAATTAATGAAGCGTGTCGCATTGAAAGCGCCACATGGATGACTTGCCCCCGGCTAGTGGAACCGACCCGTACGACAACTGGACACAATTACGTTTTATTTTTTTCGGGTCTCTAATATTATTTTATTTTATTTTATTTTCTTTTGTTATCAAGTGTGTCGCACAATGACCTATATAAAGATGTGGGAGGTGTGTGTGTGTGCTAAGTTACTTTTGTTGAATTAATATGGCAGAAGAATAAAGGCAAGTTGTTTGATGAGCGCGTGATCATTTCATTTAGCAAATGGACAAAGTGCGTGTATTATACAATAAACGATATAATTTTAAAATTTTTTTTTTCAAATTGTTGTATTTATAGATTTTATTTATAGATGCTGCAAGACGATTATTTGCAAAGGTATTTAATTAAATACACACTCAAAGAAAGGGCCTGTCACTTCTATTAATAGCTTACTTGGCGCTGGACTTTTTATTTCTATATTTCACATATAATCTAGTTTTCTTTTAAGGACGGAGCTGCAGCTTGTCCTGCGCTTGTAAATAATCCATAGTCATAAGTCCTGTTCTCTATATTAGGGAATATTGCCGATAATAACCAGAATCCATCAAATCCTCGGCCTTTTTTTAAAGGTTTATAAATCCTCAAATAAATTTTTTGCTCAAAACCACCTGATGATATTGCCCATGCTTCTGCGCCATATTGCAGGACATATAAAGCGCTATTTTCGTTCTTCGAACAAGGTCGCTGCTCTTGAACTCCTTACTGAGCCCGCAGCGTGAATCTTGTTCGGGTTTCCGAGGTAGACAAAATCCTCTAAAACTTTAAAGTTATGTATACTCTCCCATTGTAACAAAAGACGCGTATTTTAATGGAGCCTTGAGTGGTTCTCAACGTCATCATGCAAAGTCGAACGTACTTTGCTGATAGACAAAAAATCTGACACAGAAAAAAAAACCTCGAGATATTTTCAATCTTTTAAATCTTGGAGTAAGCCCGGCACAAGCTTGAAAATTCAATCTCGATTTCCAGGATATTCTACACAATTCAATCTTTTAAGGATTGGTCCATTTCTTTCGAACTTGTATCATTCAAATGTGCTTACTACAATCCGTTTCGAGATCACATGCCCATAAATGAGAGAGCGAGAGCGAAGAAATATAAATAGCCTCTCAGACACGCTGAAACAAACAATGGGTATGGTGGTGAGAGATGAGATACCGTTCAGTGCAAATGGTCGTGTGTTCGTGTCCCAGTGGGCAAATGGCATGGCGGAGGAAAAGAAGAATAGTAATCTATCCTGAGATCAAATCAATCTTACATATCGAGCTTAAGTTAATCTAGAATAGGCATTAAAGGATCCAGTTTTGGGATTCAATTGTGCTCGAATTTTTTGCGAATATTTCATAGGATTACCCCAGGATATATGTAATCCTTCTAAGGATTAAAAAAGTCGGATCAACTCAATCTTTTTTCAGATCGGGTCAATCATATCCGGGATTACGTTGTTTTCATTACCGCTTCGGATTGATTTGATCCCATATGGATTGATTTTTTTTTGAGTGTAGCTTCCTAGCTAGGCTGAAGTAGAAATGCGAGAAATTTGGACAAAAATGTGCAAGTGCTGTGTACAATCTGAAGCATAAAACAGTATAAAAAGCTCCGACAAACTTCATATCTGAATAATTTTAAACCTATTTAAATTTGTTGTTGAGAAATTCAATGGCTAAGTCTCAGAAAATTTTTAATTGCCTACATGAGTAGCGCCCCATTCATTTTATTATTATACACCATTATCACATATTGATTAAGTCAAATTCCCTCCCTTTACTGGAAACACAATACAACAATAACTTAAACTTGCGCTAACTTGAGCAAGTTGTTTTTTCTAATTTACATAATACAATAAAAAATGTAATTAACTTAAAATTAGCAGCAATTAGCAAAAGTATGTATAATTATATTGGAACGAGTCGCCAATGAATTTTCAGTTCAATTGCCACACTCTGTCCAGTCAGGCATGTAATCATCTGTTCGAAGCAATTCATTTTACAGTGAAATTCGTTCAGGGTTTGTGCTAGCAAAAGAATTATTTTTATCACACATATTGTATTATGAATTGTAATGTGAGACTTTCGCAACGTTTCAATTAAATTGCATTTTCTTTCTCATATTATTTTTTTTTTTTTTTTTTGCTATAACAAACATTTGTGAAGTAATAGGAATAATGGTAAACATCAGCGACATTGTTTTCGTTTAGAAAAAAGCAAAGAATTGCTATCATTAAGTTGCCCTTGTGGTGTCAGTTACCTGCAACTGTTGTGGCTTTCCCTCGATTTTCTAATCTATTGGGCCAACGTCGACGTCGTTTTGAATTACCTTACGACAAAATTTATGCAACCAAAGTAAAAAGAATAATTTATGACGTCAGCATGCTCTGGTAGAGTGGAGGTAACGTAACTCAGCCATCCAGCTGTGCCAAAATAAAAGTAATGCAAAAACATTTCGTCAACTTTTGGGCGAAAAAGCTGACAGAGCGTTTTTGGTTGAGTATTTTAAATATATTTTGATACTTTAATTGAAAGCAGGCGACAGCTTTAAAACTATCTTGCAAATGTTACTTTTATTTACGAAGCCTGGTTGGGTTTTGAGCAAGGAAGTTTGAGGTCCTGACCCATCTTAGACCAATAGAGCTCACAAAGATAAACTTCAATATGAAGTTTTACTGTGCGAGTTTAAAGTCTGCCGAAGAAACTTTTGTACACACAGCTCTGTAGGTCCATATTGCAAACTTCTTTTCAAATTTCCTTGAAATTTCCTGCAATTGTATGTCGACACTCATCTTTGAGAATTCTAGAGTATTTGCCCAGACTATTTTGCAAAATGCTCCGGAACGGCTCGGTAAGCCTTTCAATTTATGCTCCAAAGTCAAACCAGTTGGTACACAAGAAAAATAATAGGTGAGCGTGTCCTTAACACTCACGAGGTTTTGATGTTGAACTTGATGGTAAATTTAAGAGCCTAATTTGAAAATCACAAGCTCTTTCAATTGCATAAGAATTAGCAATGGCAATATTTCAAAAGCAGAAAACTAGAAGGAAGTTAAAGTACCAATGAACTCCCTAATAAGCACCGTTGGTTCACTGTTAAAACACGGTTAAGTCACTGTTAAGAATCTATTCAGTCACTGTTTAGTCACTGTTTGATCACTGATCAGCCGCAGTTTAGTCACTTATCTCCTTTTTCCACCTCTACCCCCTCTCTTTCACTCCTCTTTCATTACGTCACGTAAGGCTGAACTTAAATTTTATTTCTACTAAAATCCTTCGATACCGAAATAATGATGTTTCATATAAAAAAAAAGGTGTGTGTGTCGTTAACACTCACGAGTCTTTGATGTGAAACATAATGTTAAGTTTAAGAGCTTATTTTCAAATCACAAGCTCTTTCAATGGTATATAAATTGGCATGGGAAAACTAACAAGGACTAGAAATACTAGAAAAAATAGAGGCAAGCTAACTTCGGCTCGACAGAAGTTTATATACCCTTGGAGCTTGATATGTGCCTGGCAGTTTGTATGGCAGCTATACTATATAGTGGTCCGATTTCGACAAATCTTGTTGAAATTATGTAAAATCATTGAAAACTTATAAATAGGAGCGTTGAGAGCGATAGTATTGAAAACAAAAAAGTTTTTCTCACTAAGACTTTTTTTCAGACCTAACTTTTGTATGGCAGCTATACTATATAGTTGTCCGATTTCGACAAGCCTTAGTGAAATTATGTAAAATCATTGAAAACTTATAAATACGAGCGTTGAGAGCGATAGCATTGAAAACAAAAAAGTTTTTCTTACTAAAACTAGTTTTTCGACCGATCGTTCCTATGGCAGCTATATGCTATAGTCATCCGATCCGGCCGGTTCCGACAAATGTGCAGCGTATTTGTACTAAAAGACTTCGTGCAAAGTTTGGTTACGATAGCTTTAAAACTGACGGAGGAGATAGCATAGAAACAGACGGAGAGACGGACAGACGGACGGACGGACGGACAGACGGACAGACGGACATGGCAATATCAACTTAGCTCGTCATGCTGATCAAGAATATATATACTTTATGTGGTCGGAGATGCTTCCTTCTATGCGTTACAAACATCTGGACAATTTTAATATACCCTCTCCAAGGGTATAAAAAGATCACTTGCTGCAGTGTTCTTTGATTATTTCAGGAAGTCTTGTTTATTGTGCTGATCCGATAAATGATAATGTGTCACCCACCCAGATACCACCACGGTGAGATTCCAGATGCCTCCCAGATCCGACTCAGATCCCTCCCAGAACCCACCTAGATCCTACAAAGGACATACCCAGATCCATCTAAGATACTGGGTGGTATCTTCCCGCCCAGATCCCACAAATCTCCTATCCAGAACCCATCTAGCTAAATCCTTCTTAGATTCCACTCAGTTCGTACCCAGATCCCACTTGGATCCTGCCCAGATCTCACCCAGGTCCCGCCCAGATCCCTCCCAGATCCCACCCATATCCCATCCAGATACCTCCCAGATCACACTTAGATCCCAACCAAATCCTTCCCAGATCCTACCCGGATCCCGCCCAGACCCCTTCCAGATACCACCCAGATCCCACCTAGTTTTTACTCTGATCCCGTCCAGATATCTCCCTGTTCCCACTTAGATCCCAACCAAATTCCACCCAGAACCCACCCAGATCACATTCAAATCCAACTCAGATCGCGTCCAGATCCCACCCAGATCCCGCCTAGATCCCACCCAGGTCCCAACCAGATCAGATTCCATCCAGATCTTTCCCAGAACAAACTCAGTTACCCCTCTTCAGCATCTTTCCAATCTCTTCACTTTGCCCCTCTGTCCATCGTCTTGTGTGTGTGTGTTTCCCGGGAAACTCCACAAAATATAAATGTCGTCTTCGTCACGTGACGCTGAATTCAAATTTGACTCCTACTAAAATCGTCCGTACCGAAATTAAAGATGTTTCACATCACAAAAAAATTTGAGGACCTTAGGACTGAAATTTCAGGTACGAGTCGTATGCTATTTGAATCAAGTACGAAAGGATTGGAACAATTCTAACATTTGTGTATCAATTTGAAAAAATCTTATTTTAAGTACGAATTCTACTTGGAAATCAAATAACCCTGCATCGAGATTAAAGTAAGAATTGAATTCAATTCCAATTCAATAGCAGAAGAGCAAGATAATTATCCAATGCTTCTGAAAATCAAACAAAGAATATAAAAAATTATCCATCCCAAATGGATCTTAATGGATCTTTTTAAGCTAAAGTCAAGCATTTCATATTTGGGATTGTTTTCAGTCCGGATACCTCGGATTTTTTTCTGGTTCCGATTCGATTCTGGACCAGCATTTATCACTGATTTGAATGAACTGAAAAAGAAATATTTTCAAAAAGGTTTTCAAATTCATTTCATATATCCCCGATTTTAGCAAAAAATTCACAATTTTTAAAAAAGTTTTTAGATTCATTTTGTTTTTTTCAGATTATATGTAGGAAATGATTCGTACATCAACCAATTTTATAACATATAAGTCGAACCAAATCTAATATAACCCAACCATTCAACTGTAGAGCCTACAAGATCACCAGCATCGCATAATAACTGTCAAATGTGATAAATCAAGTGTAATTGAAAGAAGTGCAAATAAGCCAACACGCCAACCAAACCCACTGATGATGAAGAGTAGCCAAAAAAAAAAAAAAAAACACAGAAAACGCAACCAAAGAGAACTGATTAAGTAAACACACAGAGCGGCTAAACGAACGTATGACAAAAGAAACCGCTTTTAATGCCGATGCAGAGCTCGGGTTAGGTCAAAGCCCAAAAATTGAGAGCATGAGAGCAGCGACACGGACAGTTCTAGTTCTGGAGTGCATTTTGCACTGTGCGGGACGCGCACAGAGAAAGCATAAATGCGAATAATGAGCAAAGCACAGACTTCAAAGAGATAACTGATGAAAAATATGAATATCAGGAAATTTTTTTGCCGCTGTTGCTGCTGCTTCTGCTGCTGCGAATGCGACTTGAAAAACCTACAAAATAGGGTAAAAAATTGTGCATGCTAGTTAGTAACGTGAGGGCCTTCAGTCTATGCTGTGAGGCACGATCAATGATCGGCGAGTGAATACTGAAAAATACAACCCCACTGGGCACGCGACTAAAAACAAATTCTCACTAAAATAAAACAATCGCTAATAAATTTCCACAATATGTAATTCAGCAAGGAAATATTTAAAATTTGAGAGTGTAAAAGAGATTCGTTAAAAAATATTACATTTTACGTAATAGCATTTACGTCTGGCATTTATTTCGCGCGTGTCATACAATATTTTTGCGTCATAGCAACCTGACAACCGCCTAAGAATGTCCTATAATTACAACAACAGAGCAGATGATTACCCATTTGAGGATGAGTATGTGAAAGTGAATTGTTGCCTAGCTTAAGAAGAAGTTGCCACCTGAAACCAATTTTCATTTACCTTGAGTTGCAGTGGAGCAGAAAACACGTTTAGACTCCTTGTTAATGATAGCCCTTAGAGGGCTGGATGGGATGTAATGGGCACTTTGCTGTCAATCTTTGACATGGCCACTTGAGTGTGGATATGAAGTAGCTGTTGAGTGTGGTATAAGTACAGTAAGCTGTGTTATACTTCAACAGAATCAATGAATAAGAATTTATGATAGGTTGCCATCCGGGTTGCAAGTTGATTAAACCATTTTGATTAAAAGAAATTCTAGATTATATAAAAATGGTCTGGAATAAATGAGAGAAATTTAGCGAAAATAATCTTTCCGAAACAAAAAAAATGATTTGCTTTATACAGCTGTTATTTTCGCATCCGAGAAGGGAACTTCCACAGAGGGTAAACCCAGTGCAGAAAATAGTCTTCCGTCTATTTAAAATTCGAACAAAATATTTTTCAATTTTATGAGGACAAATGTTCTAAATGTTCTTGAAATAAAGATCGTAGACAATTGCTAACGAACAGTTTATTCGTGCGTTTGTTTTAAAATTCTGATCCAAACCGAAATACGCTAAAAAAAAAAACGGTTCGATTTAGTTCATTTTGTCGTCGAGTTTGATAAAGCCTTTTTTTGGCCGTTATCTTTCTTGAGGTTAGGTTACACCACTTTACCACCAAAAACGGAGCTAAATTAGCTAAGCTCCTACTTAGCTAGTAGGACCAATTCACGCCGTTCCTGAGGTTTTTAAGATAGCTTTCCTACTCTCTAGGATAATTCTGAAACTTATGAGCGGCGTGTGTATACTGGACTTAGTCGGAGGTGCCACAGAAACCTCTTTCAACCAAATTCCAACCGAATTCCAATTCTTAGGGGCCACAGAAATTTCATTTGTTTGGTTTCAAACCGCCCGTGTTTTGCAATCGCATCAGTGGCTCCCTCTGTCAATGTTAGCGCCATCTACTTGACAGCCAGCGGATTAAGGACTGCAAGTTATACATCATGTTTTGCGCCAACAAAGTGACTTAATATATGACATAAATTTGGAACCTCTGGTTCTCTAGCTACATTTCTGTACAATTTTTTGAAAGAAAAACAATTTATTGTCCAACCAGTAGACCCGAGTGCTGTGCTGCTTACTAATTGAATTTAATGTTTATTAAACCAATTATAATATGCCTATGAAAAGCGCAAACGGTGACACTATTGTATATATATTTATAAAGATTTTGTATTTCACGACGTTCATTTGCAGTTGTTGTTGCATCATTGTTCAGTCGATTATTTTAATAGCGATGTGCAATGTCTTGGTTTTCACAGCTCCTCGAAGCCACAACTTGTTACACATTTTGCGTTCGCCCAAATTTGATCGTTTCGACATTTTACTTTAAAATCCACATAAGCAACAAAATTACACATATTGGGTGCACAGGCAGGGTGTATTGGCAGCTCTTGAGCTGCCTCTGGCTGCTCTTCAGACTAAGCTCGGTCATTCTCTTTGTTCATGAACCCATTAAGCCAAAAACGAGCTTCGTCGCTAAAAACAATTTTTCGTTAAAAAAAAAGTTTCATAGAGAGCACAAATTTTGATATTAGAGTAGGATAATAGAATAGAATACAATTAGTTTACTTCAGGTTAGGGTTAACTTGTAAGGTTCGGTTCGGAGTCCAGTTCAATTGCGCGAAAAAACCTGTACCGAATGGTTCAGTTCTGCACCCCTTCCCACACAATTCTAAATCATAAGATCGGTGCATAGTTTTTGGAGACAAAATGATTACTTTTCATCAAACACTTTGTATCAAACATATTAAGTAGTTGCTCTCACTTAACTAAAATCCTTTTCCCAAGTGACAAATGCTTTCAATTTGACTTTCAATTTGCCACAACAACACTCACAGACACACACACTCACAACAAACCCACAGAAATTCAAGCTAATAAATGGACCTGCCTTATAAATGTCTCAGCTGTGTCAGCAATTTAGCAAGTTCAAGCAAAAAGTGTCGTGACTTTTCCATTCCCATATCCCCGGTGCATATAAACACAAGTTTACCCCACATGCATGATGATTGGAATCAGCGGTCTTGTCTTTGTTTCGTGTATACACACTTACATACACATCATAAACCTAATCTAAATTTAACTAAATATAATTTATGACTTATTTCATTTATTCTGCCCACTTCTTAAGCGTTCTAGGCGAAACATTTAAATAAAGACTAAATTAAGATTTCTGTCCACTTGAGTCAAGTGCACAAATTGCATTTATTAGTCAGCGCACACGTGATGCATTTGACATGGGAATACATACTGGCCAAAAACTTTGGGACTAAACTTTGCCCGAGTTCCCAGCTGCCTCTTGTGCCTGATAATTAGAGCCAAGAGTCATTAAACTCGCATTTGAAATGAATATAAGCATTTGCAATGAAATTGAAAACAACATTTTTATTGCCATTACAACTAGACAGGGCCTGGGACTTGCCTCCAGCTGGGACTATGATAAATAACGATGGTCTTCTCCAGGTCTGACCTTAAAGTGTGCCTCAGAGTCGTGAGTCTAAATCTCAATCAGTGATGCGACTGACATTGCGTCGCCAACAAAAGCGCTTTAATTAAGTGCCAAATAATAAAGCGCTTCTCCAGTTCAAATTGGGCATGACTTTGAAAATTGGGCGACGATGTGTGTGTGTGTGGAGATTTTGCATAGAAATTTGCATGAGAATTGCAATGATTTTTAGATTTTTTATGGAAGCTACATGACGGAGTGTATGTAGGAACAGCATGCATTGTAGACAAGTAAATCAGTTCTTTGAATAAATAAAGCAAATGAGATTAAAAGGTCTCGTACTAAAAAATATGAGTCACTCCTTTAATTATGATTTCGATTAAAAAAAAATATTTTTAATAATCATAATTAATGCTAGGACAATGGATGATAGCATGGTCACTAGACTGGCCCTTAAAAATAGATTTCAAAATACCGGGCGAAAAAGGGTTCGTTTTGGTCCCAATAGATATGAAAAAAAGTTTGGCTGCGATCGGATTTCATTTAGTGGACGCGCGCTCGCCCTCAAAATCGAAAATTAGAAATGTATGGGAAACGAGGGGGATGAGATTCGAATTTAATTTCTAAAAATTCAAAAAAAAATTTATGTGTTAATTCTTTTTACATCCTTTTGGGGGAATATCATAGCAACATTTTAAATATAAATGTGTCTTATTTTGAGAGTCAGCCTGGCCAGAATCATATCAAAAGGGTCAATTTTTCAAATTTTTTTCGAAGAATTTTTAATACATTTGAGATTTTGATTTTCGCATTTGCCCGGGCAGCAAAACTATCGTTTTGGTCCCAATAGATATAATAAAAAGTTTGGCTGCGATCGGACTACATTTAGTGGACTTACTAAACTCGTGCAAATGTATGTAACAGGCAGAAGGAATCATTTCCGACCATATAAAGTATATATATTCTTGATTAGCATCAACAGCCGAGTCGATATTGACATGTCCGTCTGTCCGTCCGTCCGTCTGTCCGTCTGTCTGTATGAACACCTAGATCTCAGAGATGGTAAGAGATAGAGGTTTGACATGTATGGGACAAATGCTTCTTTTATCTGCACGCAGATCAAGTTTATTTCAAATTTTGGTCACGCCCCCTACCGCCCCCGCAATTTGGAAAAAACGTAATATCTTCTACAGTTTTGAAGATAGACGGTTCGTACCTTCTACAGATAGTTAGTAATTAGCAATATGAATCAATTTCAATAATTTGATAAAGATCGGATGAACGGTTCTCAAGCTATGAGCAAAAAAGTGAACCAACCCCCCCCCCCCCCTCGCACCCTAAAAAATGTAGTATACTTTTTGGATGGTCACCCGAGGGAACGCAGGAACACTGTTAAGCATGTTTTCTCATGAGTAACGGGTATATCGAAGTCGGTTAGAGCCGACTTTAACTTACGCTCTCGTTTTCATATCTATTGGGACCAAAACGAACCCTTTTCCGCCCGGCATTTTGAAATCAAAAAAAAAGTTAATATAAGGGCCAGTCTAATGGTCGCGATAGATCAGGGGTGAAGAGTTAAAGAATTTTGGGGGAAAAAAAAAATATATAACATAAAGAAGAGGAAGAGAGTAGATTGATTATTACTCATAGAGAAAATCGCACAAAAGTGCATAGCATAAAAAAGGTTACTTAGTTCTGCTAAGCGACTTGCAGAAATGTATAGATGAGGCTCACACAAAATTTCTAATAATCATCATGAACGCCAGTTAAAAGATTTGGTACCGATCGGACCAGATTTTTTGCGGCGTTACCAAAATTAACAAATTTTTGATGTGAAGCATCAACATCGATTTGAACAATATTAGTAGGAGTAAAAATGTATTTCAGCGTCACGTGACGCTGACGTCAATCATATTTTGTGTTGTTGTTTGGAGGAGTGTCTCGGCAATTATACACACGCTAGAGGATGGGCAGAGGGGGGGAAAGATGCTGAACAGGAGACAGGACTGGGTTCTGGGTAGGATGAGGGTGGAATCTGGGTGGTATCTGGTTGGGATCTGATTGGGATCTGGGTAGAATCTGCACGAGATCTGGGTGGGATCTGAGTAGGATCAGGGAGGGATCTGGGTGGAATTTGGATGGTATCTGAGTGTGTAAAACATCATCATCTATGCCACAGCACAATTAACAAGGCTTCGTGTGAAAATTTTTATTGTGATTTACGAAGGTCGCGACTCTTGTAAGGGCGCACATCACGCAAATCGGACGTATATATCATGTACGTAGCTGCCATACGAATGATATAATTAATTGAATTTCGTTGTGGATTAGGGTGACCACAACCAAATTCAGCATTCATATGGCAGCTATATGATATAGACGTTCGATGTTGACATCTTTCAAAAGCTTGATACATGTTAAGCAAATGTACTCATTTTCAGTCACAGCTTTGAAACTGACTGCGTGGCAAAGCTTTTTTTTAGGTAATATTTTTATTTGTTTATAACTTTCATAATTAATATCTTTAAAACTGTAAAAGGGTCAATTTTTTTTTAAACAACCATAATTTAAGTTATATTTAGGCAATAAATTGTATATCCTTAGAATTTATATCATGGTGGTTAACACGAAGAAAAAATTATTTTAACAACAATTACGTAATATTATTTGATAATTTTAAAATCTATAAAATTATGATTTGAGAGTATTACGGGACCTGTCCGATAAACCAAACCTGAGAAATACCGTTTTTAAAAATCCCTGTTTTTCATTTTTTTGACGATTTTTTAAGTGTGTGTCGAGATTTCATTTTGAACCTTTTTTATATGGGAAAGTCGGTCAAGCCCGACATATTCTGTACCTGTAGTAGACGCTGAATGCAATGCTAAGTCCAAGTCTTTCTCTCGCTTTCTCTCTCTCTCGCTCACTCTCTCTCTTTCTCTCTCTAAGATTGTGCGGTGCCAGTTGTAAAAGGGTGGGAGGGGGTTGGGGGAGGGTGATTTACTTTTTTGCTCATAACTTGAGAACCGCTCATCTGATTTTTATCATTTTTTCGGCAAATTTATTCATTTTGCTAATTACTAACTATCTCTAGAAAGTACAAATCGTCTATCTTTAAAACTGTAGGAGATATAACTTTTTTTCCAAATTGCGGGGGCGGGAGGGGGCGTGGCAAAATTTTAAAATAACCCTGATCTGGCTGCAAGTATAAGAAGCATTTGTCCCATACATGTCAAACCTCTTTTTCTTACCATCTCTGAGATCTGTTTGTTCATACGGACGGACTCGGCTGTTGATGCTGATCAAGAATATATATACTTTATAGGGTCGGAAATGATTCCTTCTCTCTGTTACATACTTTTGCACAAACTTGATTTACTCTATGTACCTTTGGTACAGAGTATAATAACGGGCCATTGCAGATACTGAGATACTGACTCTTTTAAATGGTAGAGATGAAGAACCTATTTAAGTGACGTGCAGTGTACCTATTTACACCCGATTTGTTAATGATGAATAAGTATACTTATGAGCTTATATCCTATATTTCGGCTGGAATGACCCTTTAGATTTTCACGGAAAATTTAGTTACAATTTCGTCCATGGAGAAAAGTGGTTGGTGTAACTGATACACAGACACGCTGTGCATTCGAATAGGCTAAGATTTTACACAACAGCAACTTCTGTTCATTAACAAAATTTGCGGAAACAATTGTCTGTAAAAATTAAAAGTTTCATTACAGTCACAGCAAAGAAACATTGCAACATTTCTTGAAAATTCCAGACATCAATAATTGCAAATGTTTGTTCAAACAAAAGCAAATCTCATTTCCTACATAACTCAAAATTGACGGCTTCGCTAAGAGGGAAATTGGTATTGGCTGTGGAGTGTAAATGGGAAAGACGGTTGACTTTTCTTATTTATTTTTGGCAAGGAATTTCAGAAAACTAACGCTCCTATTATTGAAAACAAACCAGTCAAATGATTTGGTCAACGCGTCATTGTGAATGTCAACAAACTTCTCTATTCATTGTCATAATCGAAAAGGAACGATAAAATTATAAAAGAGGAGGGGTATAGATGTAGCATTCCCAGTGCCCTCGTTACTCTTTCACAAATTCTTTAAAGTTTTAGATTTACATCCCCCTTCTTATATTTGCACAAATCCATGATCCTTTTGTACTTCTCGGCTATAACAATCAATGCGGCTTAGAAGCATGAATATTCACAAAAATTCAATTTCCCTTTTCGTATGCTCTAAGCTGGGCAAAAACTCTTTAAGAATTTAAATCAAATCAAATAAACAAATACTGTGTGAATCGTCACTGAAATAAAAATCAATATGCAGACGCTGAAAAATTGATAGAATTTGAGCCAAGGGGCGTCTCACGTGCCCTGCTTTCGAGAGGGTCACGCCCAGGCACCTGAACAAACAAATTTGTATTTAGTACATATATTTGGCACTAAAGTCGAGTAATCTTATTAAATCTTTATTCTCCGTTTCTTTTTTTCTCTTTCAATTTTTGTTTTCATGGCTCCCCAATGCGTAACAAAACGCAACGACCATTCTCCCTCCTCCTCCACTTGCCACATGTAGCGAAGTCACTGAAGGTGCCTTACAAGTCTGGCGCACTCTGCCCGAGCGCATACGTCAGGATCCCAGCCTAGCATCGTTTCGGCAGGAGCACGAGCGTTTACATGGCGGTAAGTGTTTGGTCTATTGGAAACTTTTTCCTTTTTTAGGTTTGCCAAATTTCCTTTTGCTTTTTTATGTGTGTGTCTCAGCATTATTATTTGTCTTGCCTTGTGTGGGTTGTTGTTGTTGTTGTTGTTTTTGAGGGTTTTTTTTTATTGCCGTAATTATGGTTGAATTTTTTATTGCCATTTGCGTGGACGGCATTGACATTGGGAGGGGACTGTAAAGTCCGTTTCAGTCTTACCTTATTTGCATGTTGGAATATGTATGTATTTTCAAGTCAAAATGCGGCAACTGTTGATCACTTTAAATTGTTTAATAGACGTTACTATTTTTAGAAGACAACAAATTATGCTAATACTTCCCGAGTATTTCCATGAGGAAGTCTACAAATTTAAGTAATTTAATTCGCTCGTATCCTTTACACTTAATGAAATTCACTTGTCTCAGCCACATCCTTGGGGTTGGCCATATCCATGGCCATTCTGGCATATTTATAGCCCATTTTGCACAACGCGTCGCGACATTAAGGCAAAGTAAATGTTAACCTTGCGACAGTTTTCAGTCTGCTGGCGAGTCCTGGCGAGTGCTGCTAATGACTCAATTTACGCGCAAATATTTTATCATTCCACACTTTGGTATTTCGAATTTTATTAAATTTAATTTATTTATTTTTCCAGATGTCGATCCTTTGCCCTCTGAGGATGTACACGAACAGGATGAAGAGCAAACGACAGCATCCAATAGTCATGATAATGCTCAGGAGGATGAAACATCAGCAACAAAGCTCCCACCAGCCACCATCCATGGCTTCACACAGATTGGCATCAATGTGACAAATGAGGTGGGACAGGTTCGTGTTTTGGACGGCAGGTTCGTAGTTCTGTGCTTTTCGAGTGCCAGTTACGTAATTAGTGCAACCAGTTTTCTGTGATTCCTAGGGATCTGGAGAACAACAATGAGGACCAGCAAGATGAGGGTGAAACTTCTGGCAAGAGCACGGTAAATTCAAAACTTTTGAGGAAAGTTAATTTTCGGCTAATTAAATCTTTTCTTCTATTTCAGTTCAAAAAGTATTTAATCTGGTTTAAGATTGCGGTTTTGGTGGGGGTCTGGTGTGTATTCACAGCCTTTTTGATGTCCAACAACGAACATGTGGATCAGCTGAGTCTCATAAGTGTTCCGGGTAATGGCTCCATCAAAGGTAAGTAAAATGTCTTTTGAGAGTTGCTCAAATTAATTTTCAAATTTTATTTCTAGTCTTTCCCATTACCACATCCACTTTAAAGCGCATAGGATTGGGCTTACGTGGTCCCTTCCGTCTGCAGGAGAATGAGTTGGTCATCAATGACAGTGTTCCCTTACCTGTTCTACAGATTCAGGTAATGCGCACCTACTATGACTCTTCAGGATTAGAGTTCTATACCGAGAATGCCAGTAAAATCTGGCAATTGGATGTGGTCTATCCGGATTTAATAGATGCCACCCGGGATACCAAGAAAAAACGTACCTTTGAGCTAACTCCCATTGATCCCATACAATTCGCAGAAGCCTTGAATGGCACTCAATTGAGTTTCCAGTTCACCAGCAGTATTGAAGGAGAGCTGCCGCTTCAGCTGAATGTGGATGAATCACCTATTTATAAAAAGGATGGGGTACTCTACGCCGCAGCTGTTCTTTGTGGCTTATATGTAATGATCATTTGGGAGATTGTGAATCGTACATTTGCTGCCATCATAGCCTCCACTCTGTCGTTGGGTATATTAGCAGCCCTTAACTCCAGACCCTCCATGGCCACCATTATGGGTTGGATTGATGTGGAGACTTTGCTGTTGCTCTTTGGCATGATGATATTGGTGGCCATTTTGTCCGAAACAGGAGTTTTTGACTATCTGGCTGTGTATGCCTATAAGATCACCAACGGACATGTCTGGCCTCTCATCAACTGTCTGTGCCTATTCACGGCCGTTCTTTCCTCATTTCTGGACAATGTCACCACAGTTTTACTAATGACGCCCGTTACGATACGACTTTGTGAGGTGATGTGCCTTAATCCGGTGCCCATTCTGATGTGCATGGTCATCTATTCAAATATAGGTGGAGCCTTGACACCGGTGGGCGATCCGCCCAATGTAATCATTGCCTCAAATAGTTACATATCCAAAAATGTAAGTGGTAGACCTTTGTTGGTAGGCATACACAGACCTAACTATTTTTTCTAGGGCGTAAATTTCGCTGTCTTTACCTTGCACATGTTGCCCGGAGTTCTACTGGTCATGGTGCAAACCTATATTCAATTGCGTTACAAATTCCGCAATATCAGTGATCTACAGTTTAAGGATTCACCCGAAGTGGAGGAGTTGCGGCATGAGATCCATGTGTGGAAACGTGCAGCGGCCAGTTTGTCTGCCTATTCCAAGGATGAGGAATTGGTACGCCAGACCTTAATGAAGAAGGTGAATCGATTGAAGCGAAGCTTAAAGAAACGCATGACGGTTGTAATTGAACCAGCACCAAACTATGAACAAACTTTGGCCAATCTGCAGGCAAAGGTGAGTAGTGCAGGACATAAAAAGGGCTGGATAAAGCTCTTATTTCACTTGTAAAACTCACGCTATTAAAATATCAGCTTTAAGCTATGCTGAAACCCGGTCCCCGAACCGGACCATGAACCGAACCATCAATAATTTTGCCCACTCGAACCAGAACCCGAACCGGACCACTTTTTCGAAAAATTAGGTTGGGTTCACATACAAAGACAAACAAAGATTTTTTGTAATCTAACTGGTATCATTCAAGAAGTTCTCCAATCCTATGCCAGATTTATACGATCACTATTTATATGCTGCACACTCTAAAATAACACAGTGCTACAAATTTCCAAAAATTGTAATAACCTGGGTATTGGCATAGTGTACGCTGTAGAGCTGGTCGCGTATAGCATTTCCTCATACTTGGTTTTCCTCGGGGACCCCCAAAATCTGAAGTTATGGCCCAAAAACCGCTTTTTTCTTTTTTACCTCACTTAAATAGATATAACTCGCGAATGGACCGTCTGATTGCTCATAACCTTATCAATTCCGATAGCTACGAGAGGAATCTAAAACATTATAATCAATGGTTTGACTAATTTAACGCGATGGCTGAGAAATGCGACTTACAGATGAGGCATTTTGAACTTTTTTTGAGAAATTTGTACTTTGGCCATCACTGGTTTAACTATTTTATTTTAAGCGATTTTTCCTTAAAGTTTGTAATAAAAGCCCATTTAATTCTCCGTCGAACGGTTGTTGTCCCAATGAATTTGGATACCGTTTGACGAAGTTATGCGCGATTTTCTGAGTACACATCGACAATCTTGTATTTTTTTTAAGTGTGCTAACATATTTATTTTTGTTTTCACATAATTGCCCCCATCATACAACTATATAAGGTATGGCATTCAAAGTTTATCGAGTACTGACAACTTTTGCAAATATCGAGAGAGAGAGAGAGAATAAAACAAGAAGCAAAGCACCCTCAGAATTAGAAAAATATACATGACTAAATTTTATTGGTATTCGCTTGGCACTTTTTAAATGGCTCCTATGTTAGAGCAGCTGATAAAGCCAAATCGCTGCTTGAGAGCGTTGCCGGTAGGAACACTCTAGCCGGCTAATGGCGCTGCTTCTTCGTTAGAGATTTGTTCTGAGTTTTGATTGTTTGGCCAATAACTGTTTGCTTTTTTAAATTTGTGCCCGTTTTTGCTAGTGAAGATTTAAATTTGTAGTGATTATTCGTGATGCGGTGTTGGGTTAAGATCTCGCCCTGAAATTACTTGCTAGCCGGTGTCAGTCCAAAATGCAGTGCCGTAACATTATGGCTAGAGGAATACACAGCCACAAATTCCCGCTCTCTTCATGGGGAACCCTGTTTTACTTTATTGCCGGCCATGAGAGCTCTCTTCAGACCAGAGGCGGCGATCCACAGCTCACACGAGCCGGTCTTAGTCATGTTTTAAAGCAAACGCGTGCCGAACTTATGGTTGTGCGAATTGGTGAAGAATTCATTGCAAGTTAAACTACTGCATTCTGGAGGGAGTTCTCTTGTTCACCAACACAAGCGCACTTTTCTGTCCTCTGCATTTGGCCGCCTCTGCTCCAGTCCACAGGCGTCTTGCAATTCAGTGTTCACCGATTCACACAATCAAGAGTTCTTCTCGCGTTTGCATAAATCCAGGACTGACATACGCAACAGTATTGGCTCGACATTTTTACAAACTCCAAATAAAATAGAAATCCCGTCGGCAAATCGAAAAAAAATTCGTGCGCACACAACCTTTTCAATCAAATGACAGCAACACAATGAAAATTTGGAGTCCCGAAAAGAGAGCTCTCTCAGAGCGCACCTTACCTTATATAGTTGTATTATGATTGCCCCTAAAAGTAAACTCAGTTTTGTTTGGCGCCAGATGCCGTGATGCAAATAAGTCCAGAGACTACGATGTTTGTATTATGATGATTATTTATTATATTATGTGAATAAACATGTACTTAAAACAATAGTGTGTGTGTGTGTGTGTGTATAACTTTAATGAGTTACTTTAGAACAGTGTTCGGCAAAACACACATGCTTATTCTGCCTTTGTATGAGTGCGTTCAGACACGCGAGAGCGCTCTCAGTTAGCACATGTTTGTTAGTGCAAAAGAGAGCAGTCTACGCTCGTATAGTGTCTGTGTATCGACGCCGCTGCTACAGAGGATGGACGTCGCTACTTGAATACACAGAACATTGAACGGTGCCGGACACTGCTTTAGAACTTGCGAATGCGTGTGTAGCCTACGAGATTTCTGCACCGACTGCTCTCTGATCGCAAACTACTCCTTTAGCATACCGAAGTTCAATAGTGACGGCCACTTTGTGTCGCTCTCTTGGTTACTTGCTCTCCTGGCTCTGTTGGCTCTTCGCGGATTCCTACATATATATAAACTTCCATGTTTGAAAATTTTTCGCAAATATTAACGGTTTCTGAATACTGTTATCTAGCATAAAGATAAATTGAGCTACGTATAGTGAGTAGATGTGGGTTGTAAGTGGTTGTGGTTATTTGTCAATGAGCTGAAATTGGCATATAATATAAAAGAGCCGTGCACAGCAAGAATTGTATACAGGTAGGCACGGTTAAGGCTTGTGAAAAGCAGATTGCTCTCGTGGCGCAAGCCTTGGCCACGCCTGGACATATCTGGTCTAATGCAGATAATTTAGCTGCGGGTTCTATTTAATGATAAATCCCTTTGGTACCTAAGAAATTACTTTTCAAGTCCACAAACAAGGCCCAATGATAACTGTCTAACCACGATTGTAGAGAACCGCGATAAAATACCAAGGATGACCAATGATGAAGAATATAAAAATCACTATAACAGGATGGACGAACAATTAAATACCAAATAAAAACCAAAGTGGACCACGCTAAGTAAAATTGAGAAGAAAGTGACATCAGCTTGCACTTAAGCAGCACTGGGTAATGCAAAGCCCGCTTGGGCCGCGACGCCCGGCCCGTTATCCTGTCTAAAAACTCAGCGCATAAATTGCCTTCTTTTGAGGCGAGGACCCGCACGTCGCAACAAGTGTAATTGGCTCGATTTGAAGTGAATTAAAACAAATAAATCCAAGAGTGTCGACGTCAGCCCGCATAAGCACACAGCGCAGCAAGTGCAGTATGGGCGACTTTAACTCGCTTATAAGGGTGGTTTGTGCCGTTTCTACAAAATAGCTTAACTTGCCGCAATAGGTAACTTTATTGGAGAGCGTTAATCTTGGCCCAGAAATCGTGAAGCATTGATGTTATATGTGCTTGCATTTTAAGTATTTAAAAATATTATTTAAATCTGGCGCCAATCAAAACTGAGTTTACTTTTAGGGGCAATTATGTGAAAACAAAAATAAATATGTTAGCACACTTAAAAAAAATACAAGATTGTCGATGTGTACTCAGAAAATCGCGCATAACTTCGTCAAACGGTATCCAAATTCATTGGGACAACAACCGTTCGACGGAGAATTAAATGGGCTTTTATTTCAAACTTTAAGGAAAAATCGCTTAAAATAAAATAGTTAAACCAGTGACAACCAAAGTACAAATTTCTCAAAAAAAGTTCAAAATGCCTCATCTGTAAGTCGTATTTCTCAGCCATCGCGTTAAATTAGTCAAACCATTGATTATAATGTTTTAGATTCCTCTCGTAGCTATCGGAATTGATAAGGTTATTAGCAATCAGACGGTCCATTCGCGAGTTATATCTATTTAAGTGAGGTAAAAAAGCAAAAAGCGGTTTTTGGGCCATAACTTCAGATTTTGGGGGTCCCCGAGGAAAACCAAGTATGAGGAAATGCTATACGCGACCTGCTCTACAGCGCTATGCCAATACCCAGGTTATTTCGCACTGTAGCACTGTGTAATTAGTTAACGATGTTTTTAAGGAAGGTTAGTTTGTCATTAGTAGAGGTCGCACACTTTATAGGGAACTCTCTATTCACACAATACAAAATCTATCTAGAAAAGTCGAAAAACTAGAGCTAGACTGTGTAACGCGGTGAAGATTGAATACAAAATGTGCAAAAGCTAACTTAATTTAAAGATTTTTGCATTCAGAGTTGGTTGCAGCCCTGGCTTTAAGGGCCTAGACATTAATATATCTGAAATTGTTCAATCTGAACATGACCTCTCTACACTTTTTTTTTACGTATTTAATCAAGTCAAAATATCGGTGTGGTTTCAAGCTACTAATGTTCCACAAAATTTCCAAAATTCAGTAAGGACGAAGTTGTTTTTCTGTTCATGGAGTAATATCGAAAATATATAGCTAGTACTAGATTAGATAGAGGGCGCCACCATAGATAGAGGGCGTATTGGTAGGTTGTTTTTTGCTGGTTTGCAAAACGCTCGAAAAATCCGTCGGTGTCACAGAACTACAAAAAATTTAATTTTCTTATTTGAAAATAGAGTTGTCAGGTTTGAGTCCATGCTAATGTCCATCTCTATCACATCCATCAATAGGGTTGCCTTTACTCGCAAAAAATTTCCCATCCTTCAGTTATGAGTTAATTTGATGTTTAAATGAAATTTTTTGTGTTAAATGTTTTGTGATGCAATATGCTCCAAAAATAAAATGAAAAATTTAAAGAAATGTGTTTGCGCCAATCATAAAATATAAATTGGCAACTCTAGCTTTTGTTGGCACCCATGTACACAGAGGGCGCCACCATATGTAGAAGGAGCATGTGTAGGTGTTTTTTAATTGTTGCGCAGCAACAGGCATGTATTCAGTGAAACGTCAATTTTAATATTAAATAATTCTGGGAAACCGCTGTATATGCAAAATTTCGGCTCGATAGCTTCAAGAATATATTGATGCTGATCAAGAATATATATATACTTTATGTGGTAGAAGATGATTCCTTCTATGCGTTGCAAACTTCTGAGCAAAATTATAATACACTTTTGAAGTGTATAAACATCGTTTCTTATTTCCATACTTTTAGTAAAAAATAGATTTGATGGCAACTGGACTTAATCTCCAAATCATTTAAATGGACGCTTTAAAACCAACTTAAAAATTAAATACATTAACAATTTTTTTCAATATCTTTTTTACAGTACCCCATTCGCAATAAGCCACTGCTGTACAAGTGCACGGCGGCGTTGATCTTTGTCATTAGTTTATTCTTCCTACACTCGGTGCCGGAACTGCAACGACTCTCTTTGGGTTGGACCGCCCTTCTGGGTGCCATATTCCTTATTATTTTGGCTGATATTGAGGATATGGAAGCAATTTTAGCTCGAGTGGAATGGTCCACATTGTTATTCTTTGCTGCCTTGTTTATACTGATGGAGGCTTTAACCGAAATGGGCTTAATCGAATGGATTGGCAACATGACGGAGGGAATTATATTGGGTGTGGGTGAAGATCAGCGTCTAATGGTGGCCATATTGATTATACTCTGGGTAAGTTAAACTAGAAACTTATGAATTAGTTCTTAAATTTGTTTAATCCGTGGATAGGTTTCTGCTGTGGCCTCGGCCTTTGTTGACAATATTCCACTGACCACAATGATGGTTAAGATAACCATATCATTAGCTCAGAATAGCACTTTGAATTTACCTTTACAACCATTGGTTTGGGCTTTGGCCTTGGGAGCCTGTTTGGGTGGTAAGTAAACGAAGTGAGATTATAGCGCAGCCAAAAAGTATGCTTTAATTTTGTTGTATGTTTTGTCAGGCAATGGCACACTAATTGGAGCCTCGGCCAATGTGGTTTGTGCGGGAGTAGCTGAACAACATGGCTATAAATTTACATTTCTTCAGTTTTTCAAGTAAGTTATGTATACTAGATAAAATTTATAAAAAATCCTCCAAAAGAAGAAAAAGAGACATATTTATTAAAATTCTGTAAACTAACATTATTATTTTTCCATTTTTCTTTACAGAGTTGGCTTTCCCATTATGATTGGCAGTATTATAGTCGCCACGGGTTATTTGCTGCTTTCGCATTCGGTTTTCGCGTGGCATTGATAAAATTGCCACGCCCAGTTTTTAGGCGATTTCGAAACAAGGCGCACTTTACCTCGTTACCTAAAAAAAGAAAACTACAAAAAATCAGACAAGTACCGGTCCACATTGTCGACACTCATGAAACCAAAAAAAGATACAAAAATGAATTTCCATATCTTATAGGTAAACTTTGAGAATTTATTTCCATGAATTCTACCACCAATTAAAAATAAAACCAAAATGATTATAAAATACAATACATAAAAAATATACATAAATATATTTTTACACATCGTTGTTAGTGTAGTTTGTAGTCTAAATAACAATTAATAAATATATATGTTAATTAATTATTTAAAAATAACAACGTCGCTGAACTGTGAAACAATTTGTTAAATGTTTAATGTATGAATGTAAAATGAAACTAAAATTAAATGCTTAGAAGATCAATTGGTAGCTTAATAAAATTTTGATGTATTTATTTCAAAAAGCTTAGATTTTTTAACGGAGCCCCAAAGTATGCAGCTTTAAAGGCATGACTAACCATTTTCACCAAATGGCAGTAAAATTGACAACACCTTTGTCGCTAGTCAAGCAAACAAAATGCAACGCCAATTATGCCAACGCAGTTTTCCAAAACCTATTTGCACTTCATTCATTGACCGCTTCACGTCTCGGTCAATATTTGTGGACTTTAAATGGCCACAAAGCAAAGACAGACTATGACGGGGGCAACGCCTATTTATTACATAAATCGATGGGGTTACATCTTGAAAACACAAGGTACCACATATCTCATGCATGCATGCATCAAGTGGGTAAAGCCAACTCGTGTGTCTTTGTTAATTAGCCGAGGTTGTCATTAAACTTGGAGGCAGCGTAGCGGAGTTAATGCAAAAAAAAAAAACAAACAGCCAATTTTGTAGGTGGCGTGACATGTCAGTTTTGTTATCGTTTTTGTGGGAGGAGTTGTGTGACATTCGGCAGATACATAATTTATAGCGTTCAATGAACTGTTTACTACATTTGAAGAAGGTACTTAATACTTACTTGAGGGAATATTACTTTTTATTTTTTGTGTTCCTTATAACTCGACTATCGTTCATTCATTTGGGAGATTTCGTTATTCTTACTGAGGATAAAGGCGACAGTTATTGAGCCATTGAATGATTAATAACGAACGGAAAAAAGGCAGGCAGCTGAACAGTTATCTGACCCGCATTAACGCTGAAGTAAAGGACATATCCTTTAAACTAAGTATTTTCTTTTGGGACTCTTCACTCATCATTCGAATCAAACAGCTTGTTTCTTCCAATATCTTAATCTTGTGGCTTGCAGCTAGATTTGCTTATCTTTGTACCATCTTTCAATGATGAACTGAATCAATTTGATTCTGCATCGCTGCTCGTGGACAAGCACGATGACTCATCAATTACATCATCTTCTTCAGTGACAATTTGGAGTTATCACTTAGAAAAACTTAAAAAATTGAATTTTAAATAGCATATAATTGTTGACCAGAAAATTTGTTTTGTTGCTGTCAGCAGTTTTCGTTTTCAGGAACAACTTTTTAACGAAAAACTCGGCCGCTATCTCAGCCGGTATTGTCAGGCATAATTTCCAACAAGTTTTAACACTGTTTCATTTTTCATAAGCGGCTCTGTCGAAAAGTAATCTAAATAAAATGTAATACCAGAGATAACCAAGTCCTTTGGTCTGTCCATATAAACGTCCAGATCTCTGACATGGTAAGGTTGTAGCGTGCAGGGTTTTCTTCTTATCTAAATAACTGAATGGCCTTCAGATTAATAGATCTGATCAACTTCGCGCATCGTAGGCCGAGGATTCGGGGCGTGCACTTCTGCTGTGCTCGGGCTCGCCGTCGGATGGGGTGGGGTCTTCCTCCTCCATTATGGCAAACACACCACTACATAATTAAGTGCACTTTCAAGTAGATTAAAGGAACATCTGAATAGGGACTTAAAAGACGACATAACGTATAGACGTGGACTAGGTAGAGCTGTTGATTAACCCTTTCTGACCCACCCTTCCGGCATACCCTGGAGGACGGCGCCCGCAGCAGTGTTACACGTAGGGAGCATTGGCTTTGGACGGCGATCGGACCCGTGAGCAACACATTACTATGGGTGTGGTTAACCTTGCAAACACCTTGCCCACCTTCTGGGTATATACAAAATTAACAACGGGTCGGCGCCTAACACATTTTGGGAACGAATCCGCACTGGGCGGGCGTGTAGATCTCCTCCGGGTTGGTAATTTCTTGTTCGACTTAACCAGAGCTTTGTTGACCTTAGCGGAGTGGTTAATGACACCGTTATTTGGGCCTTGAGAGTGCTGGATGCCAAAAGCAATAATGGGACTCCTGAATCCGCCAGAAAATGCTTTTTGCAGAATAAGCCTCAATGCACGGCTACCGCTTTAAATGGGCAGTCCAAGTCCCAAACGAAAGGCACTGGCGCGAAGCACTATAAAAAGACCACAGAATTATACTTCTGAAGATGCACTTAGAATTTCGTACCTGGCCAATTCTTTTCGCACAATTCACTTTTTTTTCTTAATGTTGATTCCAAAATTGAGTCAACCAACCGTCCGATACTCCAGTTCTCAGATTTGGGACTAGAGGGATCTTATGCATCGACGTGGGCTTACTTTTCTAAGTCAACGATAACTCCGACAGGTCGTTGTATATGTTGTGCTGTGCACAAAGACATCGCTCACTGTCTGCTACGGTAAGCATGCGCATTAACCTAGCTAGCTAACCGAGCCGACGTCAGATAAGAACGGTGCAATCGTGTGATGTGCTAATGCTTATCCAAGGTTACCTAAGAGCATTTTGATCTTCTCTTTTCGTACTTCTACCGTTTTATAAATCAGTTAAACGAATGTCAATAGTTTTAGTTCAGTTGAACGCCCCTGTTGGAAACTGGCCACTACAAGGTAGGGAGGTTTTTATGAAGCAAACACAGCTTTGCAGATACATTGTTTGTATCTTCTAGACATATTTTTTAATCAAGGTCATTTATCGACTCGAGGAATTGTGAAGATCGGATGAACGATAGTCGAGTTATAAGAAAACAAAATTTTTCAATGGGTAGCATCGGTTCAACGGCGATGGGCAGCACTTGGCACGCTTTATGTTTTCTTTACCACTTTGTATGGCTTCTATGTAAAATATATTAGATAAATAAAAAACTTTGGGGAATACAGAGTATGTTATAGACGGGCTTCACCGACTTTCTAACTTGTTTTTTGGGAAAACGTAACAAAAACATTTGAGCTCGATTTACGCGGACTACGAATTCATTTAAGACTCATCGTTTCTTGGTGAAATTTTCTGAGAAATGACCGTAGATTTGATTTTTTCTATAACACTGTGCAACACTAAAAAGTTGATACTGAAAGGGTATCATGGTAGTACAAAAACCTTCGCTGGGTTTGGGATGGTTAGCTGTCGATTTCTTTTTATAGCACTTTAAAGATTTTAGCATATTATTGGGACTTAATACACCATATCTCGTTAACTATTTGGAACTTTGCTTTAACGTTTCAAAGGAAGTTGTTGCTCTTAACAAAACATTTCTAAGTAGCAAGTCAAAATAGTCACATCTTTTAACTCAAAATTTTGTTTTCCCCTCAATTTGTATTGTTTTTCAACTTTTTCTTGAAATCTATAACGAATTCAGCAAAGCAATGATGGACGAAAAAGTAGCTTAGACTAAAGTAAACAATCGGTGGAAACATACCAAGTTCATTTGATTGGTCCTTCATATAGTTAAGGGATCTATAGTATGTATAATTTCAAACAAAACAAAATTTCGACTGTTTTGTATTAAATCAATAAAATTGTGAAAAAATAAAACTAAAAAAATGTAACTTAAAAAATATAATTCATTTACTTTTTTTGTTTATTTTTATTGTTTATTTGAAGACAAGCAATTGACTGCTTGTTTGTTTGTAATGGTTATAAAGTGTGTATGAAATAGTAAATAAATCTAATTATCTACCGCACCGACCAAATAAGGAGAACTTTTTTACGATATGCCCCTGCTCACATCGATTGGCCGGCAAAGTAGATTTACAAATTTGGTGCAGACAAAAAAGCTAAAAGATTGCATGAATTGATGTAGTGGGAGCATTGAAACGACAATATATGGTAATGGTCGTTATAGTTATCGCACAGAACTCGGAGAGGATCATGACGAGCGTAATTTGATCTGCATACTTCCAAAGACAACGGACGATAACGGCGAGTTGTTCTGCAGGGTACGTTCCACTTTATAAGATTTAGGAGGAGAGACGAATCTACATCACCAACAATTAGCTTATGCAGAAAAATTACACCTTGACTAGTCCTGCGGTCTTTTAGAGTGGGCAAGTTTAGAAGTCGTAGCCTATCTATATAGGGAGGCAAACGGCGACCAGTATCCCAGTTTAAGCCCCTTAGTGCAAAGAGAAGAAACTGTTTTTGAACCGATTCTAGTATATCTTGATAGAAGTTATATTGAGGGGACCAGATGCACGAGCAATACTCTAGCGATGGTCGAACGAGAGACACGTAGAGATATGGATCTTACGTATGGATCTGGTTATATATGGATCTTCAAACTCTTTAGACCAACGCTTTATGAAACCCAGCAAACTCTTACCTTTGTTGGATATGACACAGATGTGGTCATAAAAGCAAAGCTTGTGATCAAATTGATCAAAATTTTTACCGATAATATTAGTTTTTTTCCAATTTTTATGACAGTTTTCATGCTTTTGGGCTTTTAACTATATTAAATGCTTACTTAAATGAGTTTGTTTGTAATAACGGTTTGTTTATTTTGGTCCAAGCAACAACTTTTACCTATATTACTTGTCCAAATTTGTAACGGGTTTCAGGAAAAAGTTGGAAAACTGGAAAAAAGTTGTGAAAACTTTGTTTTCTTTAGATTCTAAGTAAGAAGGTGTAATTTTTTTGATTTACTTCAAAGAAAGGTTTTGTAGGCCAAGCCAAGAGCAGCAACTTTTCTTAAGACCTAAAAGCGAAATTCAAAATAGTTTACGAGATATGGCATCGTTAATCCTACTCTGAAGCTGAAAAGTTCAAAGATTAATAAAAAGATAACGGCAGCTAATCAGACCAAACCCAGACAGATTTTTTATACTACCAGCACACCCTTTAAAAATTTTCTGGTCTCGACCAAATCAGTTGATTTGGTTGTTTTGTTCAAAAATAGAGGGAAGCTAACTTCGGCTCGACCGAAGTTCATATACCCTTGGAGCTTGATATATGCCTGCCAGTTTGTTCTATGGCAGCTATACAAGATATTCATCAATATATTCGTGACTGAAAAGTGTAAAGTGTTAAAAAAAATAGTTTTTCTCACTAAAACTACTTTTCGACCGATCGTTCCTATGGCAGCTATATGCTATAGTCATCCGATTTGGATCAAACTTAACAGAATTGTGTAGTAGCATATAGTATTGATCAGTAACAATTATGGGGGTGATAGCATTAAAAACAAAAAAGGTTTTTCTTACTAAGACTTATTTTCAACACTGTCTTTAGTATGGGAGCTATACTTATAGTTTACCGCTTTCGACAAATCTTAGTGAAATTATGTGAAATCATTGAAAACTTATAAATACGAGCGTTGGGAGCGATTGCATTGAAAACAAAAAAGTTTTTCTCACTAAAACAAGTTTTTCGTTTATTTTACTTTTGCTTTTTATTTCCCTGTCTAGAAAGAATTTATATAGAGATTGTTCCGAGGTTTGTTAGACAACTCTTATTTTTGGTGCGAGCAACTGTTGTTCATTAGAATACATTAAAAATTAACTCCAAGGACATATGTTTGAAGAACCTAACCGTTGTTATAATATCACTTTAAGCCATTAAACAGTACTAGCTCTTATCTTCGATCAGCTTCTATGACAAATAAAATGAACAGGGCCATACGAAGGCGCGTAAACTGTTCTACAATATATACGTTTGAATTGTGGAGCAAATGGATATTCTTTATTTAAAACAGTAATTAATGTAAGTTGCTATGCCTAATAAAGAATTCCATGAATATTATTTTCATGATGAAATTCGGAGATACAATGAATCAAACCATGATCTTTGACGTTAGATTAGGATCGGATGGGTAATACTTTATTGATTCGGTTTGCGGTTACAAGCACAGAAAAAATATTTAATGCATTTCTTGCTTTTAATAATAATTTATAATTTTTTACAGTAACTAAAGTTTATTGCCCTGTAGAGATACCTATTTTTTGAATTTAATTTCAACTTTAAATCTATAAAACTCAATTGGTCTTGGACAATGACCTTTTGTAAAAGAGATATCATTATTTCCTGCACATTCTTCACTTAACCCAGCCCAAACCCAAAATTTAAAATCACAAATTTTAAGCCGGTTCAACAACTTTTGTTTTGCAAAAAACAATTCAATTTTTAAAAAGCTGCCCCTTTTGCAACCTTTCACATGGCCCAAACCCAACTTCCACACGTAATTGATGTGCCAAAAAAACCAAAAAACACCAAAAGCGAGACTCAAGTGCGCCAATTTTGAGCAGACTTGACGTTAATGGAGCAAAAGCCAACAGCAGCAGCAGCCAACAGCTATCAGCTGGTATCTGTTTCAAACTCTTCAGCTTCAGCGGAGCGGCGCATGCGCCACGTTACGTGATTTACTCCCAAGCTCACTTGGCGCGTGTTGCATATCCAAAACGTTTCACTCTCCATTTCAGTTGCAGAGCCGACGCGAAACGGGCAAGTTGTCCCATGTTTAAGCTCTCAGACCAAAATTGTTCAAAAAACAAATAGAAAAATTTGTCTATAAAAATACTGAAACGTAATTGAGCCGTTTGTATGAGTTTTGTGTTGTGTATAAAACAAAAAAGAAATTGAAATTGATCAAAATGTGTTACCAAATATAGCCAAGACTCGCTTTCATTTTTACAACAATTTCTTTGCTTTGTTTATTAACAACAATTTGTTAAACAAATAAAAAATAGTTCATATATATAAACCAAAATCAAACTAAGACAAGGCCGCAAGCCCACGCCAAAGATCAAAAAAGTATTTAAATGCCATAAAAAAGATTTAAAAAAAAACTAAGCTCATTGACGTTGAGTTAGCAAAACTTAAAACCTTAAAAAAAAGCCTCATTGAACAAAAGTGAGAGTGATTTCCAAACAGTTGACGTCGCCGTCGTCGCCTCCGTCGCAGTCGTTTATTTTTTGTGTTTACTTTTTCATTTTAAACAGAGACAAAATATTTACATACATATGCATATGCACATATAATCAAGTCGGAATCGAAATATTTGAAATACTTTTAACATATGACGCATCACTGAGTTGCTGACCCACCTCAAGTCAAGTCGGCGGATTGCGTAAACGTTTTTTTTTGGTTTCGACTTGCGCAAAATTCTCTACAAAAATGTAAATGTTGTAATCGCTTGTGTTCATTGCAGTTTTTTTCTTAAATGCGCGCAACAAGTTGTTCAACTGCTGATCATGTTTTGGCCAAAACAATACCCGGGCTCTGTTAGCCTTTGGCTGCCTTTGCTTTTCTGTCTGCTCCACAATAGTAAGTAGTAACAAAAAAAAAAAATTCACCAATTTTATTTGCTTTAACTTTACAACCGGTTTGGCGTCCACTCAGCAACCGTCTAATGGATTGAGGAGTCCAAAGTATGTAGCATAAGTAGACTTTGTTCAGTCCCCGAAACCCAGGCGCGTTTGAAGTTGTTGCCGGTCTTTGTGTCAAGGTCGTCGATGCGAGATGCTAGTGCTCTGATGTCGGTTCGCATTTCGTAGTCGTTTGACTTGTTTGTGGACAGTTTTGCCTCTATCTGTGAGCCAGTAAATAGATACCTAATATGTATTATGTCAGTCAAAGATCGTTTGAATTAATTTGAAAGAACAACCTTGTTGAGATATGAGGTAACACTTAGGGCCGTTTTCTCATGTTGCTGTTTTTGCAAATCTAGGTGGATTTGCTGCATTTCGTTTGCTCATGTTCATGGCTGACCATCTAGATGAATTTAGTAGCAATGTACTTCATCCTCATTGATTTGAAAACAATGTACATGACAATTCATATTAGGTATTTTTATGTGTGCACGCATATGGTCACACTAAAAAATATTTGAAAACTTTAAACAACTGCTGCTAGAACCAGTTAAGTTTGAATTGTTAATAAGTAAACCAAAAATTGAAAATATTGTATGTGCCTTTGGTATACAAGACACCTGCAGACATTGCTGAAGAGACAGATGCGCTTACTAATTCCCCTTGGTCATTGCTTAAGCCGAGTTCACACAGGTAACTAGTTTGGCCAACTTCTGATTAAAATAGCCTTGATTAATAATTTTACTGTATTTAAAACATTAACTATGGTTTCATACGCAATAAATTTGATCCAGAAAGACTGAAAAATTCCTTTATTTGCCCTATATAGCCAAATTTATATCAAAATATGTGCAAATTTATAATTTATAGTGTATATTTATATCAAAATTTGGCCAAATTATTTGCCTGTGTCAACTTAGCTATAGTCCTTTTACTTAATCTCCAATCAAAGTAACAAATGTTTCCGAATAAAAAAATTGCTTTCATTTTCAAAATTGGCGCGCAATAGACGTATCAACAAATTAGCGATGGCACAGGGGCTGCCAACTTACTTTTAGTGCCATGGCAGCCCAGCCGGTGTGACCGTGACGCAAATGCCCAAATTCATAATCAATCTACATGAGACAACCGATTGCACAAAATCCACCTAGTTGCGAAATCTAGGTGGATTTCGATTTGAGCAAAAACAGGAACATGGGAAAACGGCCCTTAGAGTGCTTTTTATTAATGAAAAATGGATTGGTGAACAGAAATCAACCAATTTAATTTTAATTTTCTATTCCACAGGCTGAAGGTGAAGATTGAGAAAAATAGGATTTCGTTGAAAAATACTTTTTGTTTTCGGTGCTGGCGTTCTTAAAAACTAAATTTACGAATAATATATAATTTTAGAGAAAAGAAAAATCTAAAAATATAAAGAGAAAAGAAAACTTAAAAATACTTCGGAATCAGATTTTAAAATTCTCAACCACAAGATCTTTCATTTCTCAACTTATCAGTTTATCTTCAGCTTAGAAATCTGGACCACGTTCCAGTATCGTGATAAAATTTAGAAGTATCCAATTAGATTCTTAATGGTTAGGAATCTGGTCTAGAAGTCTGCTCTCAGATGGAAAATAGTCTTAGGTGAATCTGTCAATGGGCCTTTAATCAAAAGAAAATACTTTGCCTTCTCGATTAAGATTAAGAATCTGTTCATAAATTGAGTTGCAGACTCAAAATAAGAATGAAACTGTCCGAAAAATGTGAAGCACAAATTTTTCGAAAGTGCTTGAAATGATAACTCAATTCAAAATATACTTATTGCTTGTATGGTACGGTATGACGAAATATTCTGGGAACCAAGCCGAAAATACTGAATTCACGCATGAATTTCTGAGACTAAAATTCTTGGTTTTTTAATTAAGTCGGCTTCATATCAAGCTTAGGTCTTCTTGGTTGTAAGCATGGAAAATTTTGATTTCAAGCATAGATCTTCTAGAATATAAGCATGAAAAATCCCGATTTCAAGATTTAATCTTCATGGTTGTAAGCAGAAAAAGTTTTGATTATATTATAACTATTAAATGAAATTATTGTAAATGAAAATTAAAAAGGGCTTATGGATACCTAATTCTTAATCAATTGATTCAAAGTTGCCTTCTCGGCTTGCACCTTCGTAACAGCCGAAGCGTTGGCGACGCTGAGAGCAAGAGCGAGAATTGTTATCATTATTTGTTTGCGCTCTTCCCTAATGGCTCTCCGCACTTCCCTCGCCCACACGTTCAAAGTCAAGATCAATTGTCCTCTCGTATGCATGAAGTTTTCGTCTTAAAAAATCAAGAAGAAAAATAGAGGCAAGCTAACTTCGGCTCGATCGAAGTGTATATACCCTTGGAGCTTGATATATGCTTGACAGTTTGCATGGCAGCTATACTATATAGTGGTCCGAAACCATTAAAAACTTATAAATACGAGCGTTGGGAGCGATAACATTGAAAACAAAAAAGTTTTTCTTACTAAAACTTTTTTTCAGATCTAACTTTTGTATGGCAGCTATACTATATAGTTGTCCGATTTCGACAAGCCTTGGTGAAATCATTATGTGAAATCATTGAAAACTTATAAATACTAGCGTTGAGAGCGATAACCCTAAGAACAAAAAAGTTTTTCTTACTAAAACTAGTTTTTCGACCGATCGTTCCTATGGCAGCTTTATGATATAGTCATCCGATCCGGCCGGTTCCGACAAATGTGCAGCGTATTTGTACTAAAAGACTTCGTGCAAAGTTTGGTTACGATAGCTTTAAAACTGACGGAGGAGATAGCATAGAAACAGACGGACGGACGGACAGACGGACAAGGCTATATCAACTCAGCTCGTCATGCTGATCAAATATATACTTTATGTGGTCGGAGATGCTCCTTCCCGCGTACAAACTTCTAAATTGGAGCCGATTTCGGTCTCGCCGATTCGTGCTAGATTTCTCTGGGTGTAAGCTTGATTAGTAAATAGATGGTGCGGAACATATATCTACAAAACTGTGGAAGATTTGGAATTGGTAAAAACTAGATCCGCTTGCAAGTATAAGAAGTATATAAGCTCCCATCATTGGTAAGCCTCTACCATCTCCATCTCTAAGATCTGTGCGTTCGTACAGTCGGACAGACCTACTTGGCTATATAGACTCGATTTTTAATGTTGATCAAGAATATTTAACATTTATGTGGTCGGAAACGATTTCTTTTGAACAAACTTAATACAAAAATCACTTAGCTAAACTTTATGTACAAGGAATCTGACAAAAGGGACTTAATGGTGGTATTTAGGCTCTGAAGGGTCTTTTTTGAGCGTACGCTGACTCTAATCGTATTAAACTGTTGATTCTGCGGTCTGGATATTTTGCTCATCGATTTGGCTTAAAAAATTACAGAGTAAAAGCATTCTTCTTCAAATAAGAAAGTTAATTTTTATAATGTTTGTGTTTATTTTTAGTCAGATGCTCTTGGTTGTTTTCCTCTGTGTAGGGTCTCTTATCTAGATCAATTAATAAATAAGTTATGTCCCAAATTTATGATCGATATGTAGAGCCAGAGTTTTCCGCACAATACTTGATTAACTACTTTATATGTATAAACAACTTCAAAATATTATGAAAAGTATTAAATTAAAATAAATTTATTAGGCTATGAACTATTCATGTACGATCATCTCATCTTATATTAAACTTATACATACCAGTGAACGACTGAGCTATTTAATTAAACGTCCAACCGAACAATGTGAGTTCCTCTATTTTGACTTTATACATATGTTGATACTAGCTGAACCCGCCACGACTTAGTCCAAGATTTTAAGAAATTGTGTTGTATTATCTTGCAGACAGTTTCGAGTTAACAGCTGATAAGAAGATGGGATAAAAAAAAGACTCCAAAGTCTTTCCCAAAAGTAAAGAGACTATATTTTTCAAAACAAATTGGCATGGCAAATTGGTGTAAGTGTGAGTCGTTCTCTTTCGTGCTCTTAGTAAGACAGCTTACCGAAATGTTGCGTAAACATACACACTTTTCTTTAGCGGTGAAAACGCTTCGCGAACAAATTTTCCAAAATTTTTTTTTAGTGCGTGCCTGCATTACTAAACGAAGGTCTATACCAAATCTTAGATCTCTAGGATGATCAGTTTTGGCTGTGGGTTAATTAGACGGGCCTACAGATTTATAAGTTTGGCAATGTTTTTGCCTCACCTGGGTTTCCCAACTCAGAATTGTTTTTCAACTTAAACTGGCTTTTCTTTCGCTTTCAAATTTAACACCTTTATACTTGATCTTCACAGCAATTGCCGTTTTATGCGTTGCTGAGTATTGTGCATGCTTGTATACAGTTCCTGCAAAGTCAGCATTTCGTCTTGTAACCGTTCACCGCTAAACCCATCAGTTCACATAAAGTTTAAAATATTGTATAATAATAAGAGAGTGTCCACCATTTTAGGATCGGTCTTAACAATCTCTGGCAAGGGTATAAAAGCAATGACATATTTAACGGTCACCTGGGCCTCTAGTTAATTTACTTAAGAGATGTGTGAATTTTCACACAGGTCATGCGACCTTCAAAGTGAAATCGGCAATTAAGCGGTAGAGCAGCATTATCTCACGACGACCACAGAAATGGTTGCATAAGCAGCAGGCCCAACAAAAATATGACAACAGTTTGAATCATCATTCAAAGATTAATAAAAGACTAATTAAATGTTCCTTTCTCTTCCAGCCCCAAATGCCTCCACATTCATTGTGCCAAATGAACTACCAACTCTATTATCCCTAGTATTCTCTAATATACCACCGATTAAGAAAGGTAAGAGCCAATTTAGAATCCTGCAATAAATTGATTTCAAATACAAATTTTTATTTTATTTAGGTACCGATTCCCGTCTCGGTTTTGGTTTTCGCCTGGGCGAAAATGCAGATTTCCAGGTTCTCGTTGAGTTGGGACCACAGAAGGAAACCCGACCCATTGGTCCGCCCAGCAAAGATGACCAGTCTTTCAATAAGCGTCAAGTGAGCCCCAGCGAACAGAAAGCCCTGTTGCGTCAACAATTCAGACAACAATTGAAAGAGGAGGCCCAAAAATTGATGACCTCCACAGAACGAAATGCAGCCAGTTGGTTGGAAAATTGGTCAAATGGTATGAAACCAGCCAAAGTTACTCCACAAAATCAACCACCTGTGCCAGCAAATGCAATGGAGCAACTGCAATTGCTTTATAAAATGGCCACAGGTTCTTCAACCACTTCAACCACTTCTGCACCAGCAATTGCTTCTTCTTCTGTTAATTTAGCTGGTCTTAAACTAGGTAGTCCCAGTGGGTTCAAATTGCCACCACCTGCTTTAATACAGGACACAAATGCTTTGAGTAATAACAGTGAACCTTTTAAATCAACGGCTGAGATTACCAAGGAGCTAAGTGATGTGAGTTTGGAGGCTGAGTCTTAGTTTGAGAACACTGTAAAGATTTTAATTTGTTAAGGGGGGAGAGAAATGGTCCTGTATACCACAGGCTACTTTTGTAAATAAACTACATTTTTCATAAATAGTTTAAAGGAGTTTTTCTTTTTTCTTTTCCTGAAAAAAAAACAAAATATTTTATTGGGAACTATGAAGTTATGAAACTCACTGCAGATGGAGAACCTGAATGAATTTTTGGCTTAAAAACAAAATAACTCAAAACGTATTAACCATTTGGCCTTACTGTTTTTTTTTAATAAGGTTTATTTCGACCAAAACTGAAAGTAAGTTCTATTTTCTGATTTAAAAAGAATAAGATCTATTTAAATTTTTAAACAGCGATTATCCTCTACATCTAATGGCTTTAGCTGTGAAGTAAACTTCGGATTTGGACTCACTTCTTATTGTGGGCTTCTATGGATTGTTAAAATATCGGATGATCTTAAAATCGGAGTTTTAAACCAAAAGGAAAATAATGTTCTCTCTCGGCAACTGGTTTATCCGATGGTTGCTGTGAATGGGCTTATTTGATATTCCAATTGAAGCTCAGAAGTAAGGTACAAAAGTTGCCAATGGCTTGGAAACAGTACAAATCAACCATTAAAAGTATGCTACAAAATTTAAAGTTCAACCATAGATTTGGTTTCATCATCCCAAAAGTAGGCAATATGTTGTAAAGTAAGTAAAAAGTAGATATTTATGTATGTAGAAAACGAATTTTGCTAACTTTTTTACGATATTCAAATGTCAAACTTTTGCTGAGAACATAAAACATTTTTGCAAATTCTGATTATTAAGTATTAAGAGAATATCATAAGTCGCTTATTAGTACATTGATTGGGCCTTTGTCAGAAAGACCATGTTTAGAAGCAATTCACCTCCCATAACTACTGATATTACAGACAAAAAACGAAGACGTGTTTGATTCCCCATCCGATTATCCGATATCACCTTCGTTTTAGCCAAGATTTTTTACCTCCCTGGACAAAAATCCCCCTAGCAAGCATCGGTGTAATTTCAGCCACAAAAAGTGGTAGCCATATATTTTCCTTATAAAACCTCATCCCACATTGCTTTCTGCTAAACCGATCATCCATATGGATGAAGATCTGAAAGTGGTAATGACTGCAGACTTAACTAAATGAGTTAATAAATCTTTATGCGGGGGTGCCACAGAAATCACTGGAGATTTTCACAAAAACGATTGTAAATCAAATTTAAACTGACTGCATTTTTACATTATTGCTTGCGAATAAAAACTAACTGATAAAAGAAAGGTAGATTTCAGCAGTCGGAAGAAAATCAAAGAAAATATTGTAATAAATTTCCGCATATCGGTTTTGGGATAGCACTTTAGTAGCTCTTTATTTAGTGTAAAAGCTGGAAGTTGTAGACAGTAAGGTCCCAATAGAAAGGCAGACAAAAAATCATGTATATTTATATGCAAATGCAAAAGTGCATACCAAAATCTCGAGAGATTTCTTTGCCACCCCTGTATATATTATTTTAACAGGAAATACTAAATTGTATCTTTTTATAAGACTATCAGGGATGTTCTCAATTCCACTTCAACGCCAACATTGCGAAAGTGGAATTGATTCATGTTCTCGCAGAACCAAAATGAAAAGTAATGCTTGTTAGTCGATGGAATGAAAAGTAATTGCCAAATTACACACTTTTATAGTTGCTATGTGTACATTAGACTGAACGTCCCTTATATGAAAAATTTTTTTTTGGAAATCTTCTGTTCCTCAATGCGCAAAAAATTCGTAATATTTTCTAGTTAACGTAATGAAAAACAAAACTTGGAAAATTTTAGGTTTAGTGCTGGCGCCGTGGGTTCAAAGTTGCTACTTTAAATTTTGATTTCCCCTTTTTCATTTTACGTTTTCATTAAAGCAACCTGGGATGCCAAACTGGGATGCCAAACGTGCCTGAATTAATACTGCAGGATCGGCATACCGTGGGATGAACTTAATTATATCGAACTTTTTAAAGCAGCAACAAAAAGTTCTTCTAAATGGTCCATAAAACTCCTTTCTCAGTTGCGGTACAACTCTTTATCGCTACCAGCATTCTTTCTGAGGAACACATATTGATCATAAAGCTTCCTCAAGCTCTTTCTAGTTTCATGGTAAGCACAAGTCATTTCAATACACCATCAATTTGAAGGAATGCGGTTTAGGCTGTTTCTGAATGTGTATTTGAATCCTCTTATATTATGCAGAAGAACCAATTTTCTGGATGGTAGCTTGCTGAATCCAGCACAACCCGCAACGCGCCAATCAAATAAATGCTCGAATCCTCTATATCCAGCATTTTGCTTTGAATAAAATAGTTTTAAAAATATATTTTGAATTCAAAAAATGTTTGGCATCTTAAAGGTTACTTCTACGAAAAAGTAAAATAAGAAAGGGGAAACTGAAATTAAATTTAGCAACTTTTAACTCACGGCGCCAGTATTAAACCTCAAAATTTCGAAGTTTGGTTTTTTGTTACGGTAACTAGAAATTTTTACGAACATATAAAAAAAAAATTTCCAATACGATTATGTTCACTCTAATGTACATAAAGTACATTTTTTTAATTCTGTTATCAACTTAGAATTTGTTAGTGAAATTTAATTGGCATTCTGGTCTTTGATTGATTTATAAAGATTTTTTTGTTATATGTGTCCAGAAATTGGACATTGCCCAGTCAAACCGAAAAGTGTAAGCTAAAAGTCAGCCTGTATCATTTCCAACTGTTCCATTTTCGATCGTTTCGCTTGGAGTTCTGATTTCTCTCTGGTTTATCTAGTGACATTCTCGTTTGGTCCAGCGGATTGCGAAAAGTAATAGGAGAGCAATTTCATTCGAAATGGAGAACACAAATACAAAACCGAAGCGGAATTGCTTTCGATTTACTTATCACAAAGTAGTGCAATTGAGAACATGCCTGTATATCTTAAAATGAGTTTTGAATATCTTAATTTGGTGGATTTAGAAAAAAAAAAAACACTTTTCTTCGATTTTTAGTTATGAAACAATTTGGTTTAAAGAAAAAAACTTGTTTTAAAGATTTTATAGGGTAGTTCTAGTGTTTTAAGTCATAAGAAAGGAACCATAAGAACCAATGGAACTTTTGTCCCCACTTTGGTCCACAATATGTTACTTGTACAAAGTTGTTTCAAAGGATTTTTTAAAGATTGCGTCACTGGTATTTAATCGAATCCGTGAATAAAGAAGTGAAGTGTTTGAAGTTTTTGCTGAAGTGTAAGTCAAAAATATAAGTCAACTTTTGTGCCACCAAATCACAATTAACTGGAAAGTATATTTTTCTGCTTTCATTTGAAGAAAAACACAGTTAAAAGCCATCGAATATTGCAAAAAGATTACGGCAAACATGCTCCAAGCGCAAATCTTGCGACCGTCGCCACATGTTGCGCAGCTGGTCAAAACATACTTTGATACTCTGAACTAGCAAGTTCTACCCCCATTGTTTTCGTCGATGACCCATGCCCTGGAGGATCAGCACTTCTTAAAGTTCAAAAACTCACTCGTGGATCGCATCAAAAGAGGCATCGTTTTGCTATCCGAAAATTTGCCAGAAAGATGGGAAAAGTAGTGGCTAGCGGTGGACAATACTTGGCAAAATGTATATATAGCAAATTTTTCACAACAAATCTTCGAACTTGAAAAAAATCATTTAAAACTTTTTGATACAGGTAATATTATTATTAATAAATATCACAACTGTTCTTTAAAGCTTTGAGACAGTGGATCAATGGAGTTCTTTAAAAATTTAATTTTTCCAAAGTTTTCCTTTAGTTCTGGCAACCAAAAATAAATCTTTAAACTCTCCTTTAAATGTGATAAACTTTATTAAAAGCTTAATAAATCTATAAATTAATTACATAAATAATAAAGTACATATACATAAAGTTGCTCTATTTAATTAAATGTATTTTATGTAACTAAGCTAATTCAGATGTCTTCTACTTAATAAATTTAACAATAGCATTTCCATGCACAGAAACTGATGCGGACTTCATTTCTTCTTTTTTTACAATGCATTTTTGAACTAACACTCCAAAACAGAATTCTGTGCACTCCATGGACATTTAGAATACTATAAATCGTCTAAACTAGAGATGTACATGCAATGTAAATTGTAAAATATTTGTCACTAAAAAAAGTAAATATTACTTGTCAGTTTAGTCAATTTCCATAAAGCAGACATCCAAGTGTATGTGTGTATGAGAGTGTATGAAAAGCGCTGGTAAAAATAATGTCTTTCATTTTTGTTATCCTTTGTCGTTTTTTGATTTCTTCTATAAATTTGTTGACTAAAAATCTCAAAAGTGCTGTAGAAATACAATCTACGATAACTTGTGCGGATGATGATCTGAATTTGTGGTGGGATGGTCAATTCACATGCTCCAAAATGCGATTTGTCATTTAATTATTTTGAACTCTTCAGGGGCACACCCTCCTCTTGGGTAACATCACTGATCTTCTTGCGCTCTGGTGGATTGTTCCAGGACTGCAGTTCACCGCTGCCCATGGCCACAAAGACCAAAGCGGCGGAGATATAAGTGAACGCCAGAATCCAGAACACAATTTGCCATGAATGGAAGGATTTCTAAAAACAAATCAATTTAAAACCATTTTTACAACTTCTATTTTTTGATTACTTACATCTTTGTAGGTCAATGAACCCACCATCCAGGTGGAAAGGAAACCACCAAACGAGGATAGAGTATTTGCCAAACCGAAAATAGTTCCACTGAAATTGGGTGCAATATCCAGACCATTACCTAGATAACCCGCCGTAACTGCTCCATGAGCAAACAAAGCCAGGGAAAAGATGGTCACAGACCAGGTGGCATCATAACCCAGAAAGACTTGAACAATCATGAGTAAACCGGGTATGACAAGAGCTGTAAAACAAAAATCCGTTAAATGATAAATTCTGCTCAAGGATCAAAGTAAACTTACCAAATGCGGTGAACAGTTTTCGTGTAGCTGTTGTGCTGAGAGTACCTTGTTGACGCAGATAATCGGCCAGATAGGATGAGGCAACTGCCATTACATACTTGCCCAGATAGGGCAATGAGGAGAAGAGGCCATTCTGAAAAATAATTAGAATGAAAGATAAGGGGTGCCCACACATTGCTTATGGCAGTGCAGAGAACATATTTGCTTACCTGTTTGATATCAAAGTGTAGAATCTGCGACATGAATGTGGGCAACTGGTTGACCACAGTAAAGAAACCAAACACTGACAGACCATGACAAATAATGATGGCCCACACGGCCGAAGAGCTGAACAACTGACCCCAAGGCACATGACTAGGACGCTTCTTCGAAGTGGATGTGCCAATGGCTTCCTCAATTTCACGTCTCTCCTCGGCCGAGATGCGCGGATGAGTGGCAGGAGTTTCATAAACAAAAGTGAACCAGCACATGGACCAAACCAAACCAATGGCACCCGTCAAATAGAAGACGCTGGCCCAGCCAGCAACTGAGATGAGATAGCCACACACTGGCATGGTAATAGCGGCGCCCAAAGAGGAAGCTGAATGAGAAACATTATTATATAGAAAACTTTCTTGCCACATCAAATGTCAAGCTTAACTTACCCATCATATTCGACATAAACTTGGAACGATCCATTGGGGGAATCCACACAGCAGCCACTGGATGTATGGCCGGCCACGAGGCACCCAACATAAAGCCGAGCACCACACGCACAATGATGAGGACCACATAGTTGATATGCGCCGCCAGCGGCGTAATCAAGGTCAACAAACTGGCCCACAACATGGAATGTCCAAAGACGCGACGTCCACCGATCAGCTCAGCCAGACGTCCACCAGGCAGCTCGGTGAGAATATAGCCCCAGAAAAAGCAGCCCAGCACAAAGTTGGTTTGATAGGTATCCCAGGGAAACCGCTCCTCATACACATCCACGCCATCGGGCGTGGCGGAGGAACTGCTGTTGACACTTGTGCCATTCCCCGTTAGACTGGAGTTGTTTGCTGTGACATTTGGTCTCACCATATCCACTATGGCAATTGTGAGGTTCACCCGCAAGGCATAGTTCAGCATGAAACCTAACATGGTCAGGAGATTCAACACTTGACGACATGATAGAGCGTCTGAAAGGAAAGAAGCAAACGAAAATTGTATCAGATTAGATGCTACTGGGTGGTCATCGCACGCGGCACAAGCCAAGAACAAGTAAATACATAATTTAATGACCCAGACAAATCGGGTCCAAGCTTAGACATGGAATATTTCTAGAGGCGAAGCGTCTATCAAGCCAGGCGACTGACCGCTTTGCTGATACTGACAACGAGTCTTAATAGAATTGAAATGGGGAAATAAAGTACATTAAATATGTTTGAAACAAGTACATGTCAGGTTATCTGTTTAGGAATTTCAAGGGACTTTCGGTACTTTCGGTTTGGGTTATTGATCTTAACTTAGTTAGGTCTATTTTTACCAATTTGAGATTAAAAACTGAAACTGTAAAAAAGTAAAAAAAAATAAAATAATCCTTTTAATACCAAAAAAAAAAAACTTAGTAGCATAAAAATAATTCTAACAATAACAAAAATTAAAAAAGAAAACTACGAAAAATACTATAAATACAAGACAAATACTAAAAATGTTAAAGAAATTTTTTTATTGAAGGAATTCAGACTAGAAGCGATACGCTGGACCGGCTTCTAACTGCTTCAAAAAAAAAAAAATAAAACCAGCAACTGGGAACCGATCGACAGCTTGACGATAAAGAATTTTTGACATTTTTTAAGCCAAATGGTAATAAGATGGAATCCTTACCATCTGACTCTAATTTACTATTAAAAAGTTGTAGAGATATAACGAACTCTTCTTATTCCTACTTAGTTAATAATTCTTTACGCGAATGTCCTAGTGACCTACTGCACAATAGCTACCCAACCTATTCAAAGGACTTAAGTATACAGTATAATGAATCTTCGCTTCGCTTTTGGCGCTTGCACATCCGTCTTTATACAGCAAGTACATTTATATTAAGATGTTTAAGCAATTTTAATGAATTCTTGGGAATTCTTGAATTATATTTTCGATGAATAATTGTTCATAGATATTCGATGTGAAAGAACATTTAGTGAAAATCAACAAAAGGGAAGTGCTAGTTCCGTTATAAAAGCGAACATATAAAATATTCTAACAAGCAAATATTAACCGGCTTGAGGTATGTTTGTTCACAAAGGAGGCTGTTTCAAGAACCTCCCGGATTTATCAGTCAGCTGCTGCCATCTTATGCCAGCATTACTATAGGTGCTTCGGAACTCTTAGCCAGCATAAGTAAAAAAACCAAAAGACAACGCCAGAATGACAAAAGCCTTTGTTCGAGTGTCGGCATAGAACTTGTACCGTTTTACACTTAAAATTTCAAGTATGTTTTGTTCTTGGATGTACTTAAATTAAGTACGAAACATTCTGGAATAGAAAAACGACTGTTAATGTTATTAAAATCAAGGCTGCAAATCGCTCCCGAGTCGGAGACTCCGGGATTTTTGGGAATCCCGAACCGAACCTGAACCGGAGCCAAAAAAGTTAAAAGTGGTTCGGTTCAGACAAAAATTTATATTACTTTTTTCGGGCTGGCTTATGTATTGGTGCTTTAAGGTTTGAATGCTGGTAAATACTAAAAAAGTTCTTAGAAAGAAAAACGTTCTCACTTTACTATTCCAAGAAAAGTAATTTTTTGACCTTGAAACAAAAACAGCTTGCAAAGAGACAAATTGCTGAATTGAATGAACCTCAAAAGGAACTCATTAATAAAATCATCACTGATTATTCTCAAGTTCATATTCTTATAATCATGAAATGGAATTCTTAGCTGAAGTTCTAGAATATAAAGAATTAGTGATAAATACATAATTATGAACGATTTCGTAGCTTCATTTGGAGGAATTCCAAGATTGCCTAAAGATTCTAATGTGTTAAAGGTTTCGATAATCTATAATTGTAAATAACAAGCTGCATTAGCTGTTCCCTTAACACAGGTATCATAAATTAAATTATCCATAAACTTAAACAAAGTTCGAATATTATATGGAAAATATCAATAGTTGGCTCATGTTGTTACAATTTACATTCCTGTTTTCTAGTCTGGCAAAAACATTATTTCTGAACCCCGGTTCGAACCTTAACCTAGGTTCACCGACCTTCTGAACCCGCTCCGTGAACCCGAACCCAAAAAATGTCACGGGTTCGAACCCCGGAATGAACCTCTACCGATTTTAAAGGGGTTTGCAGCCCTGATAAAAATGAGAACAAACATTCTTGAATCAAGAACATTTTGTACTTACAGTTAGCCGAAAAATTTAAGGAAGGATAGGCTTACAATACAAGCTCCAAAAAGTGTACTATGGAAAATGCGAATCTGTTCCTTAAATTCGCTCCTGGCTCTAACACTTGGTTATGGGGTATGGGTAGATTTCTAGCACACAGTACACATCTTAATCGTCTTGGTCTTTGGTTAAGTAATTTCCTCTGGATTTTGATAATAAACAGAGACATATTTTCAAGTACAAATTGGGAGATTTTGTACCTTTTTTTTTGAAGTATTATTTTGTTTAATAAATGTTTTGGGGCTGACTTAAGAATTTATTAGACTTTGATGAAGAACATCTTGCACTTATTTTGAGAGTACATCGGGCTGTACTTTAGAACATAACAAACTTATATTTTGACCAAATAGTTATTTTACTAGTGCGAAATGTACTTAAAATGTAACAAGTATTTCTGGATAAAAAAATACCTAATTGAAATAAGACTTCTGTTCTCGAATTAAGTATTTTCGTAATTTACCGTACAGTTTACACTGTTTATACTTGATTCAAATACAAAGCTCTTGGGTTTTTTTTCTGAGTGTAAAAATACAACAGAGTGTTAAGACTCTGCTGTGGTTACTAAAGCTAAGGTCTCACAGGCAATTAATTTCCTCTAATTTTGATGAAGAACTAAAACTGTGGTTCCGTCCTCAAAAAATTTGAACAAAAAAAAAAATGAACAAATATGATCTAACAGTCCAAGTTGGCCAAGTTTTTATCAAAATTGGGGCAAATTATTTGCCTGAGTGAAGCTTTACCTATTTATGCGCTTTCCTAGCTAGAAATGCAACAAATTTTTCCAGGGAGCGAAAAGTTATCAGATTTTATTTCGGTCATGTGTTAGATTGTGTTTTATTAAAAGGTTCAGTACTTTTTAAATCATACCGTGTGTTGTCCTAAAGTTCGATGGAAACATGGGTTGGAACCCAAGCTTTCCAAAAGTATCTTCAAAAACTCCTTTCTAAAGGATTATTCATACAATTGAAAGTTTTTTAAAACAAAAATTTTATTACATCAATAAAACTACTCTTGATCTTCAAGTAACGTCCACATGTCTGTAGAAAAACAGTAACAAAGCCTGATGAAATCCCATGTTTTCATTACATGTCACACTTAACGATCACTAACGATAAGCGCATTAATTAGGCATATTAATGAGCTCTGACGATAAAAACTCAATAACAAAATATACTAACTGTCAATTGTTTGACCTCAATAGCATAAAAAATTGCACATCAATTTGATTTGAGAACGTTGTTGGTTGCAGCCATACGGATTGGCTGATTCACAGCACAAGCCGATGGTCATTAAGTGGCATCATCATAATCGCCTGAACCTGAACCTGAAGCTGAGGCGGAGACCTGGTGCCGGTCGTCTGAAGTGTCTTGCGTTTGTCTGTCTGTAGTTATTAAGTGGCAAAGTGCATTGTGCTTGGAGAGAGAAATATGTGAATTCATTTCAAGAGCCATTGAACCCGACAAAAGCAACTTCAATTTGCGTTATATTCGCGCGTGTGCAAACATATTTTGTGTAACTGTCGGCTTAGTTTGAAGCAAAAAATATTATATAAAGTAGCCAAGTAACAGTGATTGTTAGACGTGTTATCATGGTCTAGCCTAGGGAAACGCCCACACATGCAGTATGATTAAGGCCCATATCAAATGTTAATGTCATGCTACGACATTCCACTTGTTGTGTCTAGACAGGCCATCAAAACGGGCTCGTATTCAAATTAGCGCTCGAAGAGAATCCCCAACTAATCTAGATTTTTGTATGCCAAAATAACCAGAAAAACGTGCACCGAACAAAACGTTTGCCCAAAAACCAGTTGCCAACAGTTTTCTGACGAATTCCAAATTGAGAATAAATAAATTTTGTATTGTGAGAATATATCAATTAGCATTAGCTTTTGATTGTTTTGTTCAAAGGCGTTTTTACGACAGGAAAAATTTGTCAATAATGTCGCAATGTTAATTTTTCAGACATATGTGGTATTTAATGATGTATATGACACCTTTAAATCAATGCTAAAAGAACGTGTGTGTTGAATTATGGTACAATATATAGATAAGTATTTGATTTATTAAATTAGAGGCACGCTCTTAAATCATAGAATATATTGAATCTATATGAAACTTTTCAAGGGGTAAAGGACAAAATAAGACACTAAATTCTACAAATCCAGTGGCAGTTATATGGGTTTCACGATCTACAAAAGGACTTTGTTTCATTAAAAATTTAAGCGTAAAATTGTAGGTATATATTTAATAATCATTGGCACTATCGTATATACCCAGAGGTTACCCAGAGAACTTATAGAGGTTCCAAAAGGTGAATGTTGAGAACGGAAGGGGGTGGGTGTGTACACAAAAGTCTCTAAAATGAGAAAAACAATCTAGAAAGAATCTAGATTGAAAATCTCTTTTTGGAGAATCTTGCAATCTTAGAAAGTCAAAATTTAATAACCTAGATATGAGCTTAGAAATTTTATAAACAAGACTTCTCTCATATACGATATAATAAAAAGATTTTTTTGGTTAAGAAAAAAAAATCCGAAAAATAAAAAATAAAACCAACACGCCTCTCCTGGGTCTCGATCCACAATCTTTTCGTTCCAATGAAGCTTTTGCATTCACTTAGTTCACCTGATTATTGGATATACATTTTTTGGCCCAACCAATTGCAGTATGAAAACTCAGCAGGCAGAAATCTCCGTTCAGCTGGCTAATAACTAAATCAAACAAAAAATATAAATGCTTAATATAATCTATTTTTGTCTTTTCTTTTCATATTAAAAAAAACGATTGTTTCATCTGAAAGTCGAGTATAAGCGATCTTAATTCAAGATTAATTAACTAAGATTAAAATTGAGAATATAATCTTGGGATAAGATTATTTCGTCTTAGTTTCTCCGTTTCACCGTTTCTCTTTGTTTTAGATTGACTATTTTCTCAGCGTTTTCAAACAATCTTAACAAGTTCACAAAAAGAGCCAGGTCCTCTAGGGGCAGATTTTCCAGACTACATAGGTCTTCAAAGAACGGATTTTGCTAGAAACTACGTTCGATTCTCAGTTTTGCTTGTACACATGCCTGAGAAGCTCAGATGAGCCAATTGCAGCACCATTGGTTCATCGGAATCATCTAGTTCATATGAACATTGTGACGTTGCTTTGTTTAAATAGAAGAAAACAAGAAGAATACAAAGCGAAATGGCGATATGTGTTCCGATGCTTCTTAAGTTGCAATTTATTTTTTGGATTTAAATAAGAGTTCACTTGACATACAAGAAACTTGACCGATAGCCAAAATTCGATAAGAAATGTATATCGATTGTCAGAAAGAGCACACTGCAGTTAGGCAACACTATAACTCAATAAATGCCACTCAGATGAGTGCTCAGGGCAAATAGAACCGGTTCTATTTCGTCTGATCGCTCATCTGAGTAGCTTCATATCTACTCAGACGCCTTTTTACAAGGTCAGACGAAAACTCAGATGAGCGATCAGGTCGTGTAAATATAGCTTAAGAAGTGAATGCTTTCTGCTTATTCCCACAACAACTCCAGAAGTCAAGTTAGGGCCATATGATCTAAGGGGCAGTGCCAAGTTATGAGTCGTATTATAGTTGGAAAGTCTTGCTTGGTGAGTATTTTGGTCAGAGTGATCGGGTGATGTGACAGCCAGGTGAGAGGTTTTATTGACGTTTAGCCCTAGTTCTGGATTTCCATTGAACTTCTGTGATGATTACTTGCTGTGGTCTTTGCTGAATTTCGTTTCGTCCAAAGTGAAGATTAATTTAGTCTGCCTGGAATAAGCTACATCAATTCGGTAGACGTAATAAGAGTTGTGTAGCTAGTACTTTGGAGAAGATACCTGCTCCTGTGCCCTCTTCCGTCTTTGAACCTTTTGTATAGACTAGCTGTGGTCACGTCCGTTCCGCAGGGGCCGAACACATTTCTCTATTCTTGAGTCAAAAGAGTAAGCAGCTTTTCAGTCGATGGCCAGCGGTCGGTGAAAGAGGCCGGAGCGTTGTTATGTCAAATATAGGCTACAAACAAACATACATATGTGTGTGCGAGCATTTTATAGAGCACACGTATTCTCTCTCTCTATGCGTGTGTCGGCTGCGACGCTGGCAGAATTATGACTTCGTATCCCACGGGGTACGAAAAATGAAATGTGTGCACCACTGCTTAAGACCATCACTTTTTGGCCTCGCTCCTCTTAACAAACCCTGGTGTAAATGGTAAGCTCGTTCTCCCTGATGGTACTTTTTGTTCTCCCCGGAAACCAGGTTCTTAAGTTGTTGTTCTCTTCCCTTTGCCTCAGTTATTCCTACTTTTTGTTTAACCTGGCGATCTTACTTTGCTTTTAGCAGCTGGAAGTGTTTACTGATTCCAGGTTCAGAATAACGTTCAAGGCCACCTGGGGCTTAGATCGGAGGGATCCTGTTATACCCCGACAAGCTGCTCGTTGAACCCTATGGAGGTTGTTTAGACTATCAAGTGTGTTTATTCCCATAAATATTTGAACTCTAAGACACAAATATTTACTTTGCCACCCAGACATAATTCAGACCAAAGCGATTGGAAATTCGATTAAAAGTTTAGTAACACCTGTTCAAATAACACACATAAATATAAGCACAGTTTTATAACTTATCTCTCTAATATGGTTTTTGCAGCTAATTTCTTAGAACCGAACAATCATAAACATGTTTTACCTCTTCGCGACCTTCTTGATTAATTGTTGCCTCAAAGCATTTTTTGTTAAGCTTCACAAAAAGTTTTCAGATTTTTTTTTTAATGTTTTGTTCTTTTGCCATAAATTAGTTGAAGGTTGAAAGAAACCGGCTAATTCACTTTGCTCCTGTTCAATCTTCTGAGAATTCATCAGTTAGTCAAATTTATATTAAATTTTAGTATTTTTGCAATAATCTTGTGCATTTATTAGCTTTCGTTTATTTAGTTTTGCTTCACCAAGTACTTTACTTTTTCGAACTAACCAAAAAAGAAATATAAAATTCACAAAACCATAAAATGCTCATAAAAAGAAGTTAAAAATAGCAAGAAAAATAAACGGCAAAAGATCAACCAAGAAAAAAAACGAACTTTTTTTTTGAGGGCAAACGTGATACTTAAATTATTTTTTATGGTAATTTCGAACAGTGTCAGACATGTGAACATGTGAATCTCAGCACGAGTTTGCGGTTGACTCATTAGAGAAGTTCATTGAATCAATGAAAATTTGCATATTCAAAATTTTCGATTTTTCGAAAAGTTTTTTTCCACTTTAGAGCAATTAATAAATAATGTGTAATTTCTTTCCGGCATATTTATTTGACATGAAACATATTGAAAAGTTGTCGACTTTAGATACAATTCCCACGCTGCTTTATCTTTGGTTTTTAGATTGTTTAATGTTTGAAATTCTATTTTTAATGTCTCTGCAAATGCGGGCACTGAGTACACACCCTCCTCTCATTCTCATTCATTCGAATTTTCTCTTTTGTACGCGATTCCTGACCTTCAAAATTTTGCTTAACCAGAAACAGGGTGACTAGTGAAAGTTGAGAATATACAACGAGTTTCATCACTAACCTCGACCCAGTAAATAGAAATATTCAAATAGGACAGTTTTAGTTGTAAGGAAGCATTTTACAAAATATACAAAATTTCCACATGAATTGATGCTTGTCTTCCTGCTATTTTGCTTTGCTTTGGTGAAATTCTGAAAAATCATTTGACGGTCGTAAGTCAAGTGAAAAATCCACTTCGACGTCATACTAATGCTTAGTATTTGTCAAGGTGCCAACATGCGGCTATATGCATATCTATGTAGAGAAACGTTAGAAGGCGCGCCCCGTCAACCAAATCACGAGCCCACTTTCCAGATATGTTTACTACACCCACACAATACAGTTGCAACTCTAAACAACAGTTCTGTTGGCCAGATAAGTCGATTTGATTTTGATGTATCTATAGATGACATTGTTGGCTTGCCTTCTAGCTACAATTATTGCCTTTTGTTGTACAACATTTCCGTTACTAACTTGGATTTTCAATGCACAATTGTACGGAACTGGCCTTGTCAGAATGTGTGTGTTTAATGCACTTGCCATTCATAGAACTGTGACTGGTTCTACTTCAAAATTGAAATTGAAATTGATTAATTGCACACAATGTGTCTGGGCAATTGTTATTAATTTGTGCACAAGTATATTTTCTTTTGTATCAATCTTTTCTTATCACATTAACTTCAATGACTGCATCTTTCTCTGCATCAGCATTGTCCTAGTTTCATGCTCCTGGGTTGGCATTCAAAAAAAATTCCATGACGGCAAGAAGCTACATATAAGTGGGAATGTGGCATGGAAATTTACAAGAAGCGCCATTTGGCACTTGTTGCGCTTTAGTCCAAAGTGCAATGGGAAAATATATTTGCTTAATATGCACGAATTCTAACAGAGAAGTGTAATTTTTACTGCTGATTAGTATATAAACTATAAAATTTAGATGCTCATAATCGAGAGCATTGTACTCAAGATAAGAACTGACAGTGTCAACAACATTTGAAGTTCAATGTTTCCACATCAAGCCCAGAGTTTAAGTATTTTAAGTCTCAAAGTATTTAAAGTATTTTAATTTTTACTAGTTAAGGCCTAATTCCAGATGACATAAAAATCAATTTTTATGTTGGAATGCTATTGCAAAGCAGTCTTATTTGAATGAATTATTGTGCTGAAATAAAAATGTATGTCATCTGGAATCAGACCTTTAGACCGAACATAAAGTGAAAAATCTGTCAAGTGTATAAGCATCTATGAATCTACGGATTGAAAGGAACAAGAGCCGTACCGTGAATCGAATCTTCATCAGAATTTTACAGGCTTAAAGAAGGGGCCGGCTAAACACACATGCTCATTTTAGTTTTACGTGTGTGTGTTTAGCCACGCTCATTAAGCACTTTTTGTTGTTGCAAACGGAGCACAATAAGCTTATACAATATGTCGACGTCGGCGACTCAGAGCAGTATTGAATACTGCGTGACGGACTCTGACTTAAAGGCTTGCTAAATGACATATCATTTTGTATAGGTAAAAATATTCCACAGGATGGAACATTGCTTTTCACTTTAACGACCCACCAACAATTTAAAGTATTTTTAAAACACAACAAATTATTCAATTAGATTATTGCAAACTTTGCTAAGTTTTAGTTACTAACAATGGTTGTACAAACAAGGAATTTTTAATCAGTTCAGATACTTAAGATAAAGACAGATTATGTTGTAAGTTAGTTTAATTACTATTAATACTACCTATTAATTTAATTACGTTTAGTTTCAAATAAGTTGTTTTTGTTCTTGTAAGTGGTTTGTGAGTTTTTCCCTAAATGTCTGTGTGTTCCTAATTGTCTGAAGGTCATGTGGTAGATGATTCCAAAGTCGAATAGCATGCGGAAAGAATTGTCGATCAGAAGTGGAAAGTTTATGTTCATACACTCAACAAATTATTTTTCTATATTTAAGAAAATCACCCTAGAATCGAAATCGCCCGAAAACTTAGAAAAAATTTCTATATTTATGAAAAAATATTCTGTATTTTAGAAAAGTGGCCCTACGAATAAATTTTTTAGAAAAAACTTTCTAAAATTCAATAAACTATATTTTTTTTCTAAATTTTAGGGTGAATTTTCTTTATTGCATTTTCTAATTTTTCGGGTAATTTAACCTTTGATTTTAGAAAATATTTGTTAAATATTTAGCGTACTTTGCCCTAAAATTAAGAAAATAAACCGCAATTTTAAGAAAGTTTTTCTAAATCCTTCGACCTTTCTAAAAATGTTTTCAAAATTGCATTGCGATATGCTGCCGTTCGGTTTTAACGACGAAGCCGTCTATATGATGGCATTTGTTTACGCACACTAATGTCTATCGCAATGCCTGAAGAATGTAGATGTATTGAGCAAGTTTTTGTTTCGTCTTGTAGTAATCGATTAAAGGATTGTATAAAATAAAAGCAATCTAAAAACCACTCAAGTAAAAGAAAACATTAAAAAAATTAACCATTTAATAAAAAAACTATGCTCCTCCGGGGATTGGATCCCAGTCAATGACATTTCCTAAGCTAATGTCTTATCCACTCGACCACGACTCTTGCTTCTTATTGAGTGGTCAATGTGAGTACTTAAGCTCCAAATACGCCACACAAATTCTTAGGTATGACTTAAACGCAAGGTTCTGCTAAATAAAAAAAACATTAATAACAAACATTAAAAAAATATATATTAAATGAGAAGAAAAAGTATGCTCCTACTGGGACTTGAGCCCAGGCCTCCACGTTTGCTAACCGAAAGTAATGTTAACTAGACCATCTGTGTACATTATTAACTATAGTTATGTCGCTACGTCCTGCTCAAGGTTAATAGTCGAGTGGGCTAAGGCGTCGTCCGAGTGTTCAGTATTTAAGAGAGGCCCCGAATTCAAGTCCCAGTAAAGTAAGTAAAAAAAATGGTTAATGCATTTAAAAATTATTTATAGCTTAGAAAAAAGTGGCCCAACCCAAGGGTTTGCGGCGGGGTGGATCCAAACAACAACCACACACGGTGTGGACTGTAGTCTGTCCTACTCAGCTGCTGCCTTCTCATGACAGCGCTGCCATAACCGGTTGGGAATTTTAAATTGACCTAACAGCTAAAATTGTCTAAGTTTTTTTCAGAAAAATTGCCCTGAAATCTAGAACATAATTTTTTATTTTTTAGAAAAGCGTTTTTTTTGCAAAAATAAGCGCGAGTCGCCTCTTGATGTTTTTTTTTAAAAGGCGATTTTTCTAAAAATTGGGCGACGTAAAATGCCACTTTTAGGGTGAATTGTTTTTTGAGTGTAGATAATAATTTTGTGCAGAAATATTAAGACCCTCAGACATATCCAGGAGTCGAGGTTGATGTTATATATCTGTTTAGCAAAAGTTGATATGTGATCGGTCCTTTTTTTTATTAAATATATATCTGGCTTTATTGTTAAATGCAACATTTAATGAATGCCTATATATTGAGTTGCAATTGCCAAACACCTCTACGCCATAAAAGAGCTTTGGGAGAAGGTAAGCTGTAGCGATCAATTTTCCTGTCTTTGTGGGTATGCTCTGTTTATTATGTTATTCTAGATGATTTTCGAAAATTGTCCATCACGTCTAGATTTTTAGTAATTTGAGCTTTAAATGTCCAAAAATGTATATTTTTACCCTTTTTAAGAGCGTTTTGTGGTCAATCGATTATTTAGTTTTTACCGGAAAGTTCAACTGCTACTATTTGAAATAACTTATCCCAAATGTTTTTACTGGATTCAACTAATTTTCAATAACACCTATTGCATACTTATGGGCAGTACAATATAATTTCACATCTAACACATGTATACAAACTTCTTTATCATCGCTTAAGAAAATCGTAGAATTATTTGGGACAATTTACTTTAAAGCTAAGAAATACTACAATATCAAATTATCAAAGAGAGTTTAAGCAAAAGTATAGCTCCTTTTTAAAACATTCAAAACAAATTTCAGCTTAAATTACTGAAAAATCTAGACGTGACGGATTTTCGAACACAGAAAATCATTTAGAATCACCATCACCATAATATTGAATTATGCTATGCTGTTTTTGTCTTCAAAGTTTTCAAGCTAAAAAATATTCTAAGTAGGCCAATCTGCTCTTGTTCGAGTTCGACATATTACTTTTCAAAAAAATATCCGAAGAATAGAATATGTAAAATTAATTATGTCGAATAAATGTGTTAAGCTTCTAATTATGATCAGTGGAGTGAATCTCCTGTGACTGTTAATAATGCTTTTTGCTTTTTAGAAACTTTATTTTAAACCATAAAAATTGGTTAAAAATTTAATGGAGAAAACCTTTTAAGAGTTATTAACTTTTTGCTAGTTAGTTTTAAACCACATACCCATTAAAGGTAATCCGATCCATGGCACTCTAAATAAATATTATCATTATACAAAAAAACACTCTACGTAAATCAAAAACACATGTTCAGTAAATATTTACATATCAACATTCTATATAAAAGAGCCACATGTAGAGTTTGCTCACCGCCTAGTTACACAGGGGTATTCACTTATAAATCAAGCTGATCAAAGCTGTGGGTATTACTCATACTCATAAATTATTAATAAAGGTTTGCCGACTTCATAATGAAGTTATTTTTGTGGCCGTTAAATTAATGTCATTATTAGCAAATCGTCTTATTCAATTAACATTTGATGTAAGCATTGTTTAATAACAATTTCACTTTTTTTTTCTTGTTGTTGTTTTCATTCTTTAATGTGCATTAATTAAGTCAACAAAAATGTTTTTAATTGATGTTAATTAATTTCTTGGAACTTGCTTTGAATGAAACTCTACAACATTACCAAACGAATCGATTGAGGCAATGTCCAGCCAAGAATGTTGATTGTTAATAATTTCATACTACGAAGTAAGTACAAGCTTATTTGTTATTTCCGCTGCGCCATGTGGCACACTTTTTTCGAGGCTGCTGAAACTAGAAATTAAAAAAAAAGTTCAAGAATGTCCACCGACTGGCTGACTTTGAACCGTCTTGAGCATGATAAGCAGATCAGTACGACAGTTTGGAAATACTTATTATATAGAGTCAAGCCCCCTGTCTGGCCTCACTCAGCTAGCAAGCTATAAATAGCCATTAAATATTACTTTTTAATAATCTTTACGGCTGCGACGCGTGTCTGACTTAATATTCCGTATATATTTCTTCCCTTTTTGTTGATTTAGACTTTAGACCCAAGAACAGGCAAATTTAATGGAAAATTATGACGGTTTTATGTTTTCGAAAAACCATTTTATGACCTACGATAGCTGTAAAATTAAATGCTTTCTCTAGACATGTGACGGGCCCCTCTTTTTTTTAATAGATTTGCCTGGCTGTTTATATAGAATTGTGACAACAACAACAACTTGTTGCCGACCTGTAATTAGCTCTTTATTAGCAAACACGTGCATGAATGAAAAGTACTTAAATGAAAATACGTCAACTGTAACTACAAGTACAGTTAACACCAAATAATTTGAATTACATTTAAAGAAAAGCATAATTTTTAATCAAGATATTGTACAACACGATTTGTGTGTATCATTTTAAATAAGCATATTAAAGGTCCTTCATTTAACCATTTTATTGTTTATTAACTACCTTCAGCGTTATATAACTACAATGTCGTGTAATAAAATTAAATATAAACTGATTCATGCTTCCCTATGTGAATTTTGATTAGTCGCTTGTACACCCAGTTTCTGCCTTCTCAGGTGTAGGTGTAAATTATGCACGAGTTTTGTTAAACAATCATTGGCAATAATAAGCGACGATAAATGCAAAATTGTGCATGGGAACAGGGTTTTCAATTAACACATATTTTAAACCAAATGTCTAGGTCAACTTGCAAAACATGAATCACAACGAATCGGTAAGGCAAGGATGTCTGTCGGACTGTAAAGTAAAAAGTCTCACGTCGGGCTTATCTTCATCAAAAGTGACCTACGCACGGGTTCGGCATGTGCACTCAGGCATTGCGTCTACAATTAAAGTGCTAACTAGCTCAAAGTACGAATTAAATAGATTTTGTTTGTTAACGCGCAATTACACCAATTGTAGCTTTAATTGAGAAATGTTTACATACCCAGCTTTGGCCCAGGAACCGAACTAGTTATACTATTTGCTCTGGACTAACCCACTGTTTAGAGTCTGGTGTTCAGTTAGCGTGACTTTGTTAATTTATTTGATGAGTTCTTTGGAAATGTCACGTCATAAGAACAATGCCATGTCGCTTTGAGGTCAGAAGGAGTGAGAGAGTGAAGGAAATCTCGGCACTCCTGTGTCCCAGAATGGTAAATGGTGCAAAAGATTTTGCATAGAATGCAAATTAATTTGCATAAAATGTGGTCTTAAATTGTTTAGTTTTGCAAAGAAAAATTTATCATGCTGTTTATTGATTCGCTAATGATAATTATTACTGAAAAAAAGATTTTTGTTGCAGATTAATTTGATCGCTTGATTTGATTACCAAATAAATTTTCTTAACTTGTTTAATAATTTGCCATTAAGGATTAATTTAAAAATTGAATTCTCGAAAACATTGAACTTTAACAAAGCAACGGGCAGAATATTTTTAAATTTTGTAGAAACTCAGGGAATAAAAGTTTTAGTTGAGAATTGAAATATATTTAAGTGTGTCCTATGCAAATAAGTTTGTGTGCAAATAATTAATACATAATAAATAAATAATATTATATAATAAATTTTAAAGAAACTTTTCTGCAAAAATTTTGCGTATAGAGCAATAGACTTAGTTTTAAGTTCTGCAAAATTGGCAGTCATGTATATTAAGCCAAGTAATTATAAAAATTTGTAAAAATTATTTGCCTGTGTCTTTGCATTTTCTGCAAATTAAATTATCTCAATAACTATAAAAGAGAGTCTCCTGACTGATTAACTGATTGGCAATCATCGCACAGCCTAAACGGAGGAATAAAGAGATAAAAAGCTAAAATTTGGACAGGAGTTTCCGTTAGTGATGAAAATGCGTACTAATACAGCGTCGAAAAAATTTGTATATGGGAAACTTAATTTTTCATCCGATTGAGTTGAAACTTGTTTTGTAAGCATAGTACGCGAAATAATTTGATACGTGTTTTCCCGATTTTGGAAGATCCGCCCATGAGGAAAATGTCCGGAAAATTCTGCATGCAAAAATCCATATTTCATCCGTTTGACTTGAAACACGGTTTGTAAAGATATAATAGGAATTAATTTGAAATTAGGGTTGTCGAAAATATTATCGATGTATCGAAATATCGATATTTTTGCACAAAATTACTAATATCATTATCGTATATTTTTCCGAGGCGATATATCGGAAAACGAATATTTTTTGATGATATTTTTGCGCCAAATGACGCCCCAATTACCTCAAAAGACCTGTTCATTGTCAACATCCGGGATTGTATTGAAAAATATCGAAAATATCGATAATATCGATGTTTTTGACACCAAAATATTTATATCGAAATGATACTTTTTCAATATCGCAAAAATATCGATATAGATATTTTTGAAATATTCGACAACCCTTTTTGAAATGTGATTTCCAATTTTACCCAGCGGTCGCCAAATTTCCGGAAAATTCTGCATGAAAAAATCAATTCTCAAATCAATCAGAACGATTCGGTCCTAAGAAAAACGCTTTTGATTTTATTCTGTGTCGGTCTAGAGTTTTGTAAGAATGATACGGAAATTCTTACTTTGAGTACGAATCGTTCTTCAAATCGAAATTGACCTTTAAAAATTTACAAATAGAATTTCTAGAATTTTGCTCTTGGAATCGAGATAAATTCGTTCTCAATTTTTGGTTCTTGGTCAGTGCAAAAAACGAAATGGCGAGATTTTGAAAAAAGCGAACCCGCAAGCAGCCACGTAACCCCATTTTTAATTCTTTTAATTTCAATCTTCATAAAGTTTTCTGACATCAAGTAAGTAAAAACCTTAAAAGAAGTGAATATTATTGCGGTTCAACGCGCTTCTCTCTGACTGAAAAAATAAATATTTGAAAATTTCGAGTTTTAAGTATACGGAACATCGGGTTTTGAAACATCGAGTTAAAAACTATGAGACCACTAGAGAGTTTAGCAGCCGTTCGACGCGCTCTAAGAAATCAAGTCCGAATCATTTAAGGATCTTTAAAAACGCTTTTGAATCAAGAAATTTCGTACTTAAATCGGGAATTTTCTGGCTTATTGAAATTTTGAAACTGAAAATTCTTGACATTCCTTTGTGTATGATGGGTTTGTAAGGACAGAATACGAAATAAGTGGAAATGTGATTTGGGTGGATGTGGTTGGGAAGTGGGTGGAATGTGGGTGGTAAGTGGATGTGAAGTGGGTGGGATGTGGCGGGAATTGGAAGAATATTGCCAATATTTAGCTTATAGGCCAAATGAATCAACTTTCGGACATACTTGATTAAATTATTTGCACTTAGAGCCATAGTTATAGTTTTAGGTTCAGCAAAAATTTGCCATCATGAAAATTTTCAACAAAGTTTGGGTAAATTATTTGTCTGCATAACAAAGCTTAAAATATTTTCGTTTGTTTCAAATTATTATAATATATTTGCCTGTCTACAATGAATTAAATTATCCAATTAAATATGTTAAAAAATAAATTGTACACAAATCGCAAACACAAAAAAATAAAATAAATTTGTATTTAGTTTGCCATTAAATAAAAATTACTCCCATAATGCCCAAATCATAACATTATTCTTTCCAATTTCTTCTCTCAGTGACTGTCCCAAGGGTCCAATTGGCGGAAAACATCAGGCTCAAACGTAAATTGAATCGTTGTGCGCATTTATCTCAATCGACCAATTGATTTGTAACCTCAATTCAACTTGTCGCTTTGACACCAATCAAATTGTCCACTTCGACCATATGGAACACAGGCCCCAGATCGAATAGGGCCTCAATCAATTCAGCAATTCAACTTAAATACTGAGCAACTACTGACCATGACGAGTCGCTGCGGTCGCTTATCGTGGCTTCTAGAAGCTACTCAAAAAAAAGGGGGCTCGACTCGGCTATTTGCTCACACAGTGTGACACAATTGATGTAATTTGATAGGCGAAAATCAAAAACAAAATTATTAAAAACTACTTACTTCTGACTCTGTGTAGACCTTTCTTCTCCGTATTCGACATGCCGTTGCCTCTGCAAATGGAAATAAACCAGAAATAAACAAAAAAATTAAAATCGGGAAACGATATATGATAATGATTGCATTAAAAAAATCAAAGTTCATAACACAACTTTCAAAAGATAGGCCGAAGTTGAGGTTATCTTATCTTTCGGCGGTCGTCTCGTGTTTGTACTCGGAAATACCCACCACAATGATATCACAAAAAAAAAGTAGGCATGTCCCCATGACTCAAAGCAAAGCTAGATAATTTTATATATGGTCCTAACTGGCCAACTCATTCATAACTTACTTAAATTTCTACTCACCCATTTACCAAAATTCCCAGCAGATAAATTCTTATCTTACAACGTTTGCCACTGTCTGCCGTTTGAAGAGGCAAACGTTGCCGACACCAAAAAAAAAATATATTGCATTAAAATGCTAAAAATATAAAATACGCACAGATACAAATTCAAATGTGCACTGAAACATTTAAATATAAACAAACATGAGACTGTAATAAATTCAGACCAAATCGTAAGATGAAAATAAGAGGAGGGTTCGAATCGGTTTAAAAAATTAAAAAATCTAAATAAAAATTTTTGACTATTTTTAAAAAATTAATTGGAATATTGAACTTTTACATCTTTGAAATCGCTAGAAATTTCTATTAATTATTCGAATTTCGATAGAAGTTTGTTGTATGCAAATGTGTAATGTACACGTGTATGTATGTCTTAGACTACTTAATATTATTCCACACTGCATATGAATGAGCAGCGGACCCAGACCCCAAGTCAGGCCTTGGCAACATGAAGAAACAGTTCGATCAATTAACTAAGTCATTAAATGCTTTAACCAATTTGTAGTGCAAATATTTGCTGACGTCTTGGCAACAACAACAAAATGTGTACACACACACACATTTGGCACCCCAAAAACTGTTATCCTGGTCCTGACATGATTAGCCTTTGCATGTTGCCATGTTATTAGCCGAATGAAAAGCGGCATCTGCTTGTTGGTTTGTCGATATGCGCAATGTGTGTTTGGGACATGGGCATTGGCTTAATACCTATTGTACATTTGTGTGTGTGTGTAGCTACGGTCACATTCAAGAGGCGTCAATATATTCAGTTCGTACGTCATATGGTGACTATATACTGCAGGAACTAAGAATATATTTAATGCCAAAAACGAAACAACACTGCAAGAACAAACAATCATCGTCATGACGCGTCTTTTCCCGCGGCTTCCACTCACATGCTTAATGTGTATTTTAGCTATGGAGCACGGGGTCAGTATTATTTGGCTGCAAAAAAAAATGTCATGCGATTGATAAATATGCAAATTAGTCATTGGTAAATAATTTTGCATAATTAACCATAATCTTAAAATACACTAAAGTCATTTTTAATTTTCTTTGAAAGATTTGGCTTAATTTTTACTTAAATTAAATTTAGAATTTCAAAATGGAATATTTTAATTTAAAAACTATTATTCTAAGGTAGTTGACAAAAAACACACAGATTTTCAAACGAATATTTTATGAAAATTTAGTACAGGGGTCCAGTTTGAGTCCTAATTCAGAGTAGAAATAGAATCGGAAACGGATTATAAAAATTTTGGAAGAGTCAGTCTTTATTCACAATTTCGAAATTCCCACGCTTATCGCCATTGTTTTTCGGGCGTCAATTAGTCCATTTTAAATTAAAGAGACTTTAAAAGAATTTCTCTCGAACCAGAAGAATGTTTTTGTTCTAATGAAGTATTTTTTGAAAACAGTCTCTAAAAACGCTAATATCAACTAAGTCAGAAAAGCGGTACCAAATAAAACACCACTGGCCTGGTTAGGTTCGAGCAAATAAAGGCTTTCGTGTCGATCCAGATATGTCTTCTCCTACATCAACAAAGTTTTGAGTAAGGCCCTAAGAAACATGACTCAAAACTAAGCTTTAAAAAAAAATGCTTCTAGAAACCAGCCAGACAAAACTAACCTAAAATTTGATTAAAAGTTCACATCTTTCAAAGGTTGTTTATCCTCGATCCCGCTATAGGACGCACGCACACATGCTACTGAATGATGAACTGACGGCAGAACATGATATTTTAGTAGTAGTAAACAAGCTGAACTAAACAAACATGCTTGATTGATTATGCAAAGCTGAGCTTACGACTGAATTTTAAAGATCTATCCACACAGAGGAAAAAACGTGTTCAGAAAATAAGTTGCCTTCAACTGAAAATGAGAACAGAACGTTCTCAAAATTATTGAGAACAAATGTTCTCAATGTTCTTGGAATGAGTAAAGTTGTGCTCAAAAGAAAAATATTTACTTTAAACAACAACACCGGTTTTCAGCAGAGGATATACAAGAGAGAGAGCGAGTTGGTTCTCTTTTTGCTCTCTCTCTCTGCAAAACTGTTCAATGGCTGAATTGTCAAGTGCGTCATTCCATACGTTGAGTGCATAAGGTACCGGGCTCAAATCCCAGTCAAGCCCGAACAAATTATTTCTGTGTTTTTCTGGAAACTTAAATGAAACGGGTTAGGTGAAGTGGGTGTCGTTGAAGCGATGTTTCTGATTCCTATGGCACATATGGGTGGAGGGAGAAAAGCAGCAGCGCCCATATCCAGAGTAGCCTTGCCTTTCTTCACTTCCAATCAAAAGAGGTATGTCCCCGTTCCCTATTCCCCTCCACCCAAATGTGAGTAATCCGCCCACACCTGGTCCCAAGTGCAATCAAATTTTTTTCCAGGTCTTGAAAACGGAACAATAAAAACTCAAATCTTGTTCTCAAAAATGGAAGAATGTCAACTCAATTTGAGTTTTTGCGTTCTCAATAAATTGTTCTTGAAGTGAGAACATTGTACTACAAATGAAAAAACCCGTTCATGCATGCTTTTTGGTAACGATTGAGACCAATGTTCTCGGTTTTTTTCCCTCTGTGCACACTAGCATGCGCGGAATGTGCTTATTTGTATTTGTAAGTTCTGCCGCCAGTTTATCTTAGAGCTGTATGTGTGCGCGCACCCTTATTCGGGAATTTGTAATTTTGTTTCAAGAAGAATAAAACTACAAAAATGCGTTAGAAATATTTATGGAAACTTTGTTGTAGTTTCGGAGATGTCTCAAATTTCAAACATAACTCAACGAATTAATCCCAATTTTTTAGTGGTTTTTAAGGGAAAAATTCAAGATGAGCAAAAACGAAAACAGTGCAAGAACGGATTTTCCTAATTTCAGTACAATGTTCTCACTTCAAGAACAATTTTCTTCTGATCATGTGAGTCTTTTCAATATTAAAAAACTTTTAGAGCATTTGGGAAGATTTCGTTCTTAATTTTTCTGAACAGTTTGTTTCCTCTGTGTCAAGGGCACAGTCGAAACAGTGGACTGAAAAAGGACATAGGGGCCTCAAGCAAGGCCAAGATAGTTTCATTCTCAGTATTGGTAGTATTTCAGTAATTACAAGGCACAATCTTTTTGGATAATCTTTAAGAAAAATGTACTTATTATGGATTGTTTCACATGTTTATATTTAAAATTACTAAGATTACACATATTTATAATTTTAGTATTTTGATTTAATCTTGAAATATTAAGTCACTGAGAGATTTCCATGTAATCGATTGCTTTTCCAACTAAACTAGGAGCACGTTTAATGTAAAGTGATAAGATTGTGTTCGGTTGCTAGGACTTAGAAAAGGAGAACTTTACATAAAAAGGAAAACAGCGCTTATAATGGCAAATTTTAAAAAATAAAATTAACAATAGTCAGAAGTTGTCATAAAACTGAAATAATTTGTTTGGTAATTAAGCATTAATTTGTTTTGTTTTATTTGAAAAAATCACCACAGCAAAAACTCTCAGCGGAATCGTGTTTAAATTGTGAAAAAGAAAAAGTAACCGTAAATTGCCCGCAAGCATAAAATTTGGGCATAACTGGTTTAAAGACTTACTTATCAACCAGCGGACGAACCAGGGGATTGAACCCAATCGGAATCCCATTCTGGGCCACACACATTTATTATGAAATTTAATTTTTTTTAACTTTCCACACATTTCATTTATAAATTCGACAAGTTAGTTCTAGCTTGATTTAAGTTTTTATAATACTTTCGAAATAAAAAATTACTGCCAGAAAGCTCCCAATTCTCTAACATACATGTAAATGAATTTTTCCAACTTTACATCTTTAATTTAAATATTTGCACTTCTCCAACTCTGAATTTCCAATGCCACTTCACTTTGAGTTTTTAGTCTCCACTTGGTTATTTCCCCTCCCCAAACCCATAATGGTAACACTTATGCATGCATGTTTTGTACATATATTTACACTTGGCCATATTCGAAAACCCACCTTGTACTTGACTCTGCGGCAAGCGACAAACAACACCTAAATTAATTAATTTTTTACAGCAAATTATATAATTTGTTAAAACACGCGCCAATTTAACCGTCTATATAATTACATTAACGATTTACAACGATTTGCAAATATGCAGATAAATGCACACAACAATACCAAAAACGCGCGAAATCTTTATTAAAGCCGCTTCACGGATGTATTTTTGAAGGCAAAATTTTTGTTGTCACTTTTGGTAAATTTCCAATTTGTTTGTAAACGGCGCCTTAAACGTCCATTTAGAAAATGTGAAATTAAATTTTGATATTTAAAAACAGACAGCTGTTGATTATTCAAAAGAAAACTTTTAGCGCAGGCGCAGATAATTCTTGTTTCTTATTTCAACTAAATTTCGAATTTTGTTTTCAAAGTCTGCCACAGCAGCTGCTATTGCTGCTCACTTCACTTCGAGTGTTGGAACTGAACTGAAAATGTTGCCTGAGCGACAGAGACTTTTTCTTGTGCAAGCGTATCACGAGCACGAGCAAAAAATACACGAGCGGAGCGGTGCGTCGACGGCGACGCAACTGCGTTGGCGGCAGCATTTGGCGCTCAGTCAGTCAGTCCCCTTCAGTTCAATGGGGCCATTTTTACAGCGACGCCGACTTTGCACAGTGTTTGCAAATTGGCAAAACATTTTATTCATACAAAAATGTGCGATTGCCTAGCCTTAGGATGTGAGTACCGTGAATGATAATTATTTAAATCTTCCTCCGTTTGGGAGAAGTTTAATGTTAAATTAAAAAAAAATAATAATAATAATTCTTAGATTTTGCAGCACCAAAAGGCTAAGCTGAGCTTTTCTTCATCTCTTGGAGTGTGTGATTGGAAGCGGCCTACAGATTAATGCCGGCTAGGAATAAATTAAAGCGATATACAACTTTGGAAAAGGAATTAAGGCGGTTACATTGTCAAATAAACTGATGATTTATTTCAAAACCAAATTTACATAACCTAAAGAAAGTCTGACTCTCCGGCAATATTCCAAACACAGCAGATACTAATACCTTGCGTTCTATATCTTCAAAATGCATAATTCTTGAGATTTATTTCCCGTTGTGGCTTAAAAAATTCCAGAATTCAAATTCGCTCCCTTGGCTTCGTACTTCGTTCCGTACATGAATTAACCCCGTCAGGTATGATTTAAGCATTTCCGGGATCAACCAATTTTTTGATGTCGTTTGGTTTTTAGAAATGTTTAGTTATGTGATATGAATGAATAATTTTAAGTTAAGATGTCCGGAAAATAAGAAAGAAAATTAGTCCTGATTTTCTTCCGCCGCGAATGTACTTAGGAGCGTCACGCACCGACTGGATTCGGTAGAGGGAGTTCCTAACTAATGAACAAGCGGCTGGTCAGTTGTCTCCGAGGGAAGAGGTTGCCGATGAAGACCGTGCTGGAAGACCTTCGACTTCGACAAACACCGACAATGTGTCTTATGTGCGCAAAGTTTTGAGCTCAGACCGTCGACTAAGTATTCAATTAATTGCCCAGACGTTAAACTTACCTAAATCTGTGGTTCATTACATTGTGGCGGATCATTTGGACATGCGCAAGGTGTGCACGAAGATGGTCCCAAAAGTGCTCACCGACGTATGCCAAGACCGGCATCCTAATGCTTCCGCAGCCGCCCTACCGCCCAGATGTGGACTTTATTTGATTTCTCACGACATTTTGAGACGACAGAGGGTATCCAAGTAGCATGCAACGAGGCTCTCAAGGCTTTTCCGAAGAATGCCTTCCGTGACGCCTTTAAAGCTTGGAAATCGCACTCGCAGCGCTGCATCGACACAGAAGGTGCCTATTTTGAAAGTTTTAGAATAATTGTTACATTTACAATTTTTTTAAATCGATTCAGTCCTATTACTTTCCCGACAAACCCTGTTCAATACTGGGCGTGTTGAGATGATCCGAGAGGTATCGAAAAATGATGCATCAAATAGATTCTGCTGAACGAGTTGTACATTTTAAAAACGCCGCGGGGCGTATTCTGAGGCGGGTGCACTTTCGATCCGGAAATAAATTCCGAATATGAGTCAATTAGGTTTAATTATTTTTGAATTTATTGTTAAGTTTCAGCCGTAGAGACATCTGCAATCAAGCGGGCTGTTTTTATCGATAAAAGTCTATCGTAAACAATTTCGTTTTGGAGCGGTATTACTTCAAGTAGCGTACTATTCTTTGATACATGCCTCTACATGATACTTGAATTGGCTATCATGATACTGTTACCGGTTCGCGAGGATCGTGCGAATTTATACTTGATCGGGAGCGTGCGTGAACAAGGCCACTGCTAAATGTGACTCGAAAATGTCAGAAATGATTAAAAAATCATCTAGATAGAAAAGAACTGCATGTCTGAGTTCCGCAGTTAATACTTTGTCCATCAAACGAGTCAATAAGGCCGATGCAAAGGCTACAACGGACGCTTCAGGTTTTGTAAATGCCGTTCATCAAGCGACTCGGGGTCTAATGGGATTTTCCAATAATCGTTTTGTAGATCTAAACTCAACATTAAGATGGCTTTCAGTAAGCAACTAAATAAGCCCGCAATCTGAGGCAGCAGGTTCTGAGTATATCACAGTCGGGCTTGACATAGACTGTTTTTATACATAGAGTAGTTATTTAACACATATGTATGTATCAGCTATTTAAAGCAGCGTTGGCCTCGCCTTGCTCCCAGAGGCCGAAGACATTTCGCTATTTACACATACACAAGCCGAACGAACGCCGAAGCTAAGACCAAGAGAGTAAACAGGCGTCAGTCGCTGCCTAGCCATCGATGCGGTCACATCGAAGCTAGTTTACGTCGCTTTATTGTCGCAAATCAATGGGCTCTTAGTTTTAGGCCTTGCTTTTGTTAATAATCACTGATTTGAAGGGATGAGAAACAAGCCCTTAGTGAGATTCTATTTAAGTGATTTCCATAGAAGGCCTCTGTGGGTGGAATTTTTAAGCTATTGAAGATTTTTATTGTTTCATAGTGATTTCAAATTTTATAGATCGGACTTGGAATGAGCTATGTGAGAGACTTTCAAGAGTATAGAATAATGACAATTTAAAGTTAAAGCAAAATAACTTTAACCTCCGTGTGTTCGCCGCTGAATAACACTGTCAACAATATCTTTTAAGCATCAAAACATATTGATCGAAATTACCTATGTTTTAAATCACGGAAATTTTTTTGGTATTCGAAATAGACCTACTGTAAAAATGTTGAAGGTTTGCTTTTGCATATTATGAGAGAAGTATGCGTTATTTACGAACGTAAATTTAAGTCTGAAAAAAACGTAAGGTTTATTGGCAAATATTATATTATATTTTCAACAATTTAGTGCTTTAACTACCACCGCCCGGCTCGAAGGGCGACCTACTGGAGTGTCCATCTCAAATGTTAAGACTTCACCACCAATGCCAAACCTCTCCCTCTTCCGATTTTCACAAATTTTGATTTTACAACTGGTTTCAAATTTATTTAAAATATGCGGCCTGAAACCACAGTGCAACGGTATGTCGTGGCGACACGTCGCGCAAGGCATCGTCGACGTCGCCGTCAATGTGGGATGCAAAAATTCAGATTCTTTCGCCGTTTATTTTATTTTTATGCTCTACCCTTTTTTTTTGTATCTTTGCGTTTGCTTTTTGTGTGTTTCATTTACTTTGTGTAACTTTCTTCATTGCACACGCGATTGTCACAACGATTTTCAATCACTGTAATTATCCGGATACACAAACTATCTGTCGATCGAGTAGCAATAATTAAGTACGCCCCAACTGAAGTAAAACTGCATTAAATATATTGGATAATTGCAAATTTGAGACATTGTCAAATGGAGAACCGTGTCCAACGCTCCACCAGACTGGGTCGTGCGGTGGCGCGCATGCGCTCATCAAAAATGGGGCAAAACTTCTCGGGGAACTTGTGCTGCAGACATTTGATGACCGTGCCGGTGAGATAATAGCGCGATGGCCAGCGACATTCGCACGGCGGTATGCATTGTGAGCAATGTGTCTCCATGGCTGTCCACCTGCTCTTTGTTATGGCCAGAGCGGGGGTGAGGCAGTTCAGGCGCCAGGGCAGCCTTATATCCCTTTCCGTCCAATCACAATCACAGGGCGGTATACATGTCTTGCACATGGTATCATCCATATGAACCTCCACAGGATTGTCATCCTGTTCGGCCTTCTCGCACTTATACATGCTATGACGCGGTATCAAACCAATTAGTTCATAATTTTTGCGTTCTTGTTCGCGACGCAACCAAACATCCAACAGATCCCAATGATCCAAGTTAAGGCAGCGTTTACGTATCAATTGCATACGCCGAAGCAAATCCGAACGACGCACTGCATCGTAATTGAGTCCAGTCTGGGTATGGAACAGTAGATATAATTCATTCGGTTTCTCATCGGGCAGCGAAATGCTATGCGAAAATTTGGTTAATTCAAAGTGAAAGAGCATACGTATGCCATAGACTATATGACGTATATGATCAAAGTCCTTGATATTCATGGCAGACAGGGCAGAGGCATCCAAAAGCAACAGTTTACGACCCCAGATCATATTCACTCGAAAGGTATTCTGCAATAGCCAATAAACAGCGCTTTTAAAGGAAATATAAATGCATAAAATAATGAAACATATTGAAGGAAACCAAATATAGAAGAATAATTATTTTATGAATCCGTCATCGTTCATTAGAACTTTTTCTTCGCCCACGAAAGAGAGAAGCATGTATTGAAGATATCGCATTGCTCAAGTTTGTCATTCAGCAAAATGGAAGAAGAAATTGCGGTTTCGCTTACGTACATTTTGTGATCTTTACTTGAATCCATTGGGCCACACGATCATCAGCCCGATAGCTTCAAAACTGAGGGACTAATTCGCGTGGAAACACACAGACAAACGGACAAAGCTAAATCTGAACTCAGCTCGTCATGCTGATCAAGAATATATACATATACTTTATGTGGTCAGCGATGATTCTTTCTATGCGTTACAAACTTCTGGGAAAAATTATAATGTACTTTTCAAAAGTTAAAAACAAATAGAATAATTTTTAAATTGAATCAAAAATGTTCGACGTCAAAAAACTTAGAACGAAAATTTTCGATGGAAGAACTAGTTTCTGAATCCTCATTTATTAACTCTTTGCCCAATTTATTGATTCAAAGTTTTTAAACACTTCAACTTCAAATTTAATTGCTTTTACATCTAATTTACTTAATTTCATTTCCTTTTCCTATAAAAACCAAATTTATAACGATTTTAGATTGAATATTAGAACGCATTTCTTTAAAATTCAAGAACGAATAAATCTTTTTTAAGAGCGTTCTTACTCACGCTTACCCTTCGGCGACTTACTAGTGAAGCAGTAGTCGGCTTGGTCTAAGATTTTGGAAAAAAAATGTCCTCGATGGACCGTGAGTTATGAAGTGAAGCCAACACAAAGTGATTCTTTAAAAAAAATTGTGGCCAAAGTGTGGAAGCTGTCAATCCGTTCTTCTTCGCTCGAGTAACTTACTTAATCAATATAGCCTTTACCACGGAAGTTTAGGCAATCTTCAATTGTAGGCTGGATGTGAAGGGTGCTATTCCTTTCACAAAATTCTTAAAATGCTATTGGGAGTCTTTATGAACCCTCGTAAAAAAATATTATAAACTAGCTGAACCCGCCGCGTCCAAGATTTTAAGAAATTGTGTTGTTTTATCTTGTAGACAGTTTCGAATTCACAGCTGGTAAAAATATATCAAAATTTTGAGTGGTAAATGCAGTCATATACACATATTACACATATTTTCCCCATCCCGTTCTAAAGAACCCCAACCAGATTTTCTAGGCGCTCGAAAATTGCGGAATTATATATTAGTCCCTGCCAGTCAAGTGGATGAAAACATACGTCTCCCGCAAGACCACATAGTTAATGTCGGGTCTAGCAATATTATACGAAGACTGTGCATTTCACGGCAGCATCAGCACTCTTCAATTATAATTGAATTCAAATTGGCTTTCCCTTTCCCCACCCTCCCTTCCATCTTCTACCGCTCTCCATTTTTTCCATTCCCCCCTCATTCTAACACATGTAGCTGCTGTCATCTGTTTTAGAGAACCAAGAGGTGCATTGGATATTTATAGTACACAAATACCTAATTTGAGTGAGTACAAGTTGATCTCTCTCATGCTCGTTGTCTCACGTTCTTATCTAAATATCTTCGTTCAACATATTGCCCGAGCGACACAGTTCTGTTACTTTTCTTTGGCTACATATGTAAATTTTTCGGCTGCTAGCTTTGTGAAATTCCAACTTCTTTATTCTGTAATACGGTCAACATATTTTTAAAGCTATCGATGTGTTTAGTATGTGCCATAAGATATACTTTTTCGCTATTTGTTCTTATTTTTTTTAATTTTTGTAAAAAAAAATAGAGGCAAGTTCACTTCGGCTCTACCGAAGTCTATATTGTATGGCAGCTATACTATATAGTGGTCCGATTTCGACAAATCTTGTTGAAATTATGTAAAATCATTGAAAACTTATAAATACTAGCGTTCGTAGCAATAGTACTGAAAACAAAAAAGTTTTTCTTACTAAAACTATAGTTTTTCAACCGATCGTTCCTATGGCAGCTATATGCTATAGTCATCCGATCCAGCCGGTTCCGACAAATGTGCAGCGTATTTGTACCAGAAGACTTCGTGCAAAGTTTTGGTTAAGATAGCTTTAAAACTGACGGAGGAGATAGCATAGAAACAGACGGACAGACGGATAGACAGACAGACAGACGGACATGGCTATATCAACTCAGCTCGTCATGCTGATCAATAATATATATACTTTTTGGGGTCGGAGATGCTTCCTTCTGTGCGTTACAAACATCCGGACAATTTCAATATACCCTCTCCAAGGGTATAAAAACTACAACACACATACACGCACACAGCACATATATAATTTGTGTGAGTTGTTTACTGTCTCACTCTCTTGCGAGCTCTTAGCGAAACAGCTTAGCATGTTATGTGCTCCGTACAAACTTTTATTTGGGTTTTTGACCCACTTTGTGGACAAATTTCCAAATTTTCTATCTTAGTGCGCTTAGAAGCTCTATGCCAAGTCTTAAATATCTAGGATAAGCAGTTTTTGCTGTGGGTTGATTATATATCAGTTAGTCGGGCCTACAGATTTATAAGTATAGTTGGAGATGTCCATTTTGAAAAGGTAGAAAATAGATGCACCACATAACAAACACTAGGCAACAAGGTCCAGGATATTGAAGTGTTAATGGTGATTCTAGATTATTTAAAAAGTTAAACATTTTGACCCTTTTTGGGATAGTTTTGTGAAACCCACACTTTTGTATGTGAACTACAAGATCGTTTTTAACCAAAGGGGTTTGGATCACTGCATGTATGTTTTACGTAGCAGTCGCATTCGACTGACATACGGAATGCTTCGTGCTATGCTCACCATATACTGAGGATATCCATATAGCTTAATCCATCGTCTTATATCCATATCATCCCATTCAAAGACCGATGGTAATGGCAATTTATCCACTGCATTGACACACAACTCTACAAGAGTTGTTGGTGATGCACGAAATTGTATGGGCACATCATCATGATTGAACTTCGGACGTCCTTTGACTAATTCATGTCGTCGAAAATTTATTGGCGGCACTTCACTGCGTACCTTCTTTTTGCTTTTTCTTATCAAAAACTTGGTATCCGCTATGCCGTAGAGGTAGGGCATTGTTAATCGAACTATCCAAAATTTTCAATTATAAAATACAAACTTGTATAAATATAGTATACAAGCATGTGAATTGTATGGGGTTTAAGTATTTGTGTTCGGACTCTCTGGGCCTACTGTTGTTTGTCCGATAGTTTCATATTTCCGTTTGCTTGTCACGCTTTGTTACGTTGTTCCGTAAACAACCGGCAGAATCTAGCAAAATCCGAAAGCAGCTTGCCCAGGTAGACGAGCAGTTCTGAGAGATCTATGCGGGTAAAGGTGTTTCGAAAACATCTGTCTGTCAATCCAGCAATCAGCACATGCCAAAAGAAAAGAAATAAGTGAGTTATTGCCCAGGTAGTCAGTAGATCTGCTAACTCCGCTAACGGTCTTGGTTTCAGTCCGTCCATGTGTGCTAATGTGGCGTTTGTCAAAACATGGTCAAGGGCAACGGCATCGGCCATTTTTTCGCTGTTTCTGTTGTTGTTGTTGTTTATTAATGAGCTGCCTCGACTGAGTCATAACGTACACTTGCAGACCCTCTAACACCCTCACGTGACGGTCGTTTTGTGAAAAGGGGGGATTTTTTTTTTTGATTGTATTCAAACACGTTTTTATAACACTTTATTATTTTTTATTTACTTCTGTTCCCCCTTCTGCTTTCGGCAATCAAGCAAACAGCTTTAGAAACCTCATCAGGTAGATGAATTGTTTGCCTTCATTAACATATGTGTGTTAACTTTTTGTTTATTTTTGCAAAAGATTTTCGTCTAAAATTGCAATGTCACCAACAAATCGAAATTTATTTAACTTTTTAACTTTATTAACACTTTTTTTATTTCATTTCGGAACTAAGCAATTAGCAGATTTTAATACACAAACATGAAGCTAAGTGTGAAGAATAGATGCACACGCACCACCACCCCATGCCTGGACTTGCTAATTACATACCAAACTGTTGAGCAGGTTTCCCCTGTGGCAGAGGGGTGGGGATATATGTAAATATAATAATGATGAACTGGCTGGCGAAACAAGTAATTAACAATTATGCCCGATAACTATAGATTCTAAATATAGTGCGCCAACAGACAGGCGATACTTTTAAAAGAAAACAGTGGAATGTCAAAAGGATGCATCGACTTAAAGATAGCTTTTAATTTGAAGTAAAACGTAAGGTTACTTTCGCGGTTTTGTATACATTAATCCTTCAGTTTTGGTAAGAACATGCTTTCAAGGAAGCTTTTAGATCAAATGAAACACATTCAATATTTTTATAACTCAAACGTGCCTTTGAAATTGGATAGACGCGTATATATTTAGAAGTATATATTTATGTAGAAGAGTGAGCAGAGAAAAGATGGTAATACAAATTATAATCAATACACAAATTTCGAAAAGGTTCATAGTGAGCAAAATTTGTGAGGCAAGGCTGTAGGTAGATCGGAGAGAAATTTCTAGTTCGGCGCAAGGGAACCGCAAGATTTATTTCGAATAACAGAGCACAAGAGTCAATATCACCTGATAAAAGTTTGTGAATAAAAAGCACACAATGGCACGTCCGGCGATTCTTAAGAGATGGAAGATCAATTAAGTAATCTATGCTCGTATGGTGGATGTTGAGTCCGCGGAGGACAAAAATTAAAAACTGTTTTTGAACCAATTCAAGTTGGTCTTGATATTTTTGGAAATGCGGTGACCAAACACACGACCCATATTCAAGTATTGGTCGTACCAGTGAGACGTATAAATGTTTAGTCAGATACGGATCGTTAAATTCCTTGGCCCATCTTTTGATAAACCCAAGAACACCCATAGCTTTGTTAGAGATGACAGAAATATGATTATTAAAGCTTAGTTTAAGGACAAAGCGTATGCCCAAATCGTCAACCACGTAAATGGGTTCGTGAGGTTTTTTCATCAAACGTATAGCCAAAAAAAATACGGCTGTGTGCGATGAAAAGTCATATATTTACACTTTTCAGCGTTTAGTGGGAGGCAATTAACCAAACACCATGTATGCAGAGAATTTAAGTCCAATTGAAGAAGGAGAAGAGACATCGGTTCGTTATAAGACAAGCAGAGTTTTAGGTCATCGGCATACATCAAGGAATGTGAGTGAAGCAAGACCTGAGGAATGTCGTTAATGAAAAGATTAAAAAGTAAAGGTCCAAGATGACTACCTTGAGGAACTCCAGAGAGTACGAATTGAAACGGATGAATATAAAAGGGGTGTAGAACAAAAAACGCAAAAATTTGAATATTTCAGAAAGCGCAAACGTTGGTAAATAAGTGTCGTCGAATGAACAGTAAAACATATTGCGAATTTTGCCAACTTTCTTAAGACTGGTAATGTAGACAGACAAATATGAGATATTATAATGAATACCTAATGGACGGCAGTAGTTAACGAGGATATATTGGATGGAAGTGTATATAAAAGGTGATTTTTTAACTATTATCTTTTTGAAGTTGTTGATTGGCGACCTTTCTAATTTTTAAAGTTGATTTTACCTGGCTCTAGGTCGAGAATAAAAACACAATGTTTTTTTTAAGGATTAGTTTCCAATATATTTCGGAAGCGCATCGGCCTCCGTCTTCAGGGACACTACAAAAACAATATGCCAATTATCACCATACATTAAAAACATTATTTTACATACAGATTTATGACACGTCTGTTCCGCTGGACGTGGAGTTTAATACTAAATTCTTGTTAAAAGAGTAAATGTCTGTATAGGTGCGCGCAGTTGTCAGTATCAGTCTTGTAATTCAATCTCCTCTCAGTTGCTGTGGAACTGATGTGCAACATTTCCAGAGTAAACCGTTTTCTATAGTTGCTCTCCTGTTGTAAGATAGTTGTTCCTTCAAAGTTCGGTGAATGTCCGCTCTCCATACAGTGTGTCGCTAGTGCCGTTTTTTGTATTGTCGTTTGGGGTCGAAGCTTGAAATCAGATTTATGTTGTTAAATTCTTGTTTTGAGTTTAGACTTTGTTGTTCCAACGTATAGTTTATTGCACTTGTTCTCCAAATGCTTAGCAAGTGATCATAACCAACACCTAAGCGGATGGACCATTTGAAGCGCAGTCACGATCAACATTTGCATGAAATAATCTTCAAACACTAAATTATATGGACCGTACTATCGATTCAAATACAAATTTCATGCATTTTTCTGAATTTTATGTGTTTTATTTTTGAAAAACTTTCCTATAGCTCTTAACAAATCACCCTTTATATAGACCGAACTGTAAATAGCTTTTCGCGCAGGGGGGATGAACTTTCGGAATTTTTTTTATGTGTTTTTTAAGTATTATTTATTGTTATCGGTAATAGTCGGGTATGTTTGGGGGTCATCCATGGCTTCTTTTCAAACGAATTTTCAAATATGCAGGTTTTAAATATTACAAAAAATATATTTTAGCTTTTATTCAATGTTATTTGACATAAATAATAAATTTGTAAACTACTTAAGCCAAGAATATTAGGTAATTGTCTAGTGAAGTCTCCACTTAGCTCAAAAAGTTCTTTTGATGGACTTTGAACTATGCAGAATTAACATGCAATAAAGTTGCGGCGGTCAGCCATGGTTTCTTTTTAAATTTTTATCTTTAAAACCAAATTTGTAAATTGTAGTTGTAAAAAAATTTTAGGTAAAATATGGAAAAAGATAGCACCGCAGTTACATTTTTTATAATTGGATTTCAAAATTATCTATCCACAATCCGCTTAACCAATAAACATTAAGCTGGAGCTAAAATCACACAATCAATTAAGTTGATGGAAGTTTGTCTAAAATAGGTCGAATTAGGGAACTTTTCGACTTATTTACGTATGTAACTATAGTTTTAGTTTTAAGTTATGCAAAATCTGCATACATGATTATTTCGCCGAGTTTTCTTTAAAATTTCGGCAAATTATTTGCCTGTGAGAAGTCAGCCTTAAAAAAATTTTTAACTATTCTTATGAAATTTTATTTTTATTATTATTAAATAAAATATGATTTTGTTAAATTTGGTTAAAAAAAAAAGTTGTGAGTGTCGTTAACACTCACGAGGCTTTGATATGAAACATGGTGTTAAAATTAAGGGCGTAATTTTAAAATCACAAGATCTTTTAATTGAATATAAATCAACTTGGGCAATCTGTCAAAAGAAGAAAACTAAAAGGGAGATCCAGGAAAACTAAGCCACTTTTTGGTCACTGTTAAGTAACTGTTCAGTCACGGTTTAGGCACTGTTTGGTCACTATTTAGTCGCTGTTTAGTTACTGTTTTGTCATTGCTTCGTGACTGTTTTGTAATTTTGTAATCTTTTAGTCCCTTTAGATATTGCTTGATATTGATCAGTCACTGTTAAGTCACTTTTTGGTCATTGTCACTGTTTAGTAAATAATCAGTCACTTTGAAATAACGGTTCAGTCACCGGTTTTGTCACTGTTTTGTTACTGTTTTGTTACTTTTAAGTAACTGTTCAGTCACTGTTATGTCACTGTTCAGTCACTGTTGAGTCACTTTTTCACTGTAAAGTCACTTTTTAGTCATTGTTTGGTCACTTTTTAGTCATTGTTAAGTCACTGTTTATGCACTGCTCAGTCACTGTTTGGTCACTTATATGTCACTGTTTAGTAAATGATCAGGCACCTTTAAGTAACTGTTCAGTCACTGTTGAGTCACTAGTACTAGTAAGTCACGGCTTAGTCACTGCTTAGCAAGTGATCATACTGTTTAGTCACTGTAAAGTCACTAATCACCTCTTTCTACCTCACGTCACGTGACGCTAAAATCAAATTTCACTCGTACTAAAATTTTTCGTTTCGAAATTAAAGATGTTTTACATCAATTGACTGTATCATGTTAACTCTAATTGGCTATTCTGATGCCGCATCACTCGAGTTCAGTAGGAATATTATTGCAAACTTGTACATGATCACGGAGCAAGTTGTATTGCTGAACACGGCCAATGATTCCTTACCATGTTAATCTTCTCATGAAAATACAACTAAAAAAATTAGCTAAGGAGCTAGAAAACATTAAAAAAGGAACAAAATCGGGGAAATCGGGGTACCACTTCATTGGAATTCGAAGATTTTCCCGAAATTCGAATACTTTAACGTTTTGAGAAAAGTATTATTGTAAAGAACCTAAAAATGTTTTATTTGTGGTATTAGCTGTATCTGCACAATCCAACAGTTTTTGTCGCAGTTCTATTTCTTTCTGATTTTGTTATTATGGTTTTTTACTGAATAAAACTGCTTCATTGGATTTGTTCTCTCAGTTCATGTTTCCAAGATATTGCGGAAAAGCGAATTTGAAGTATTATTTCCCTTCTAGAATTATTAGGGGTCGCTCTTGGGATAGAATTCTAGATGTATAAGTCCTTGGCACATATAACGCAAAAAGTTTTGCGGGTTCGGACCCCGGAGTGAACCCTTCCGATTTTACCAGTTCAACTATGAGCTGGACTTTTTCCTCTTTCGTATATTTTTCAAAACAGTTTAAGAATCCCTTTAACATATTGTAACCTATCTAAAACTGGTCCGAATTGATACTAAATCACTTCCTTTAGAAATTAAATCTAATTTAAATAAGAGAACCTTACTTTAGACCAGTAATAAATCTAGAAATACTCTTTTCAGGTTCATCATCACTAATATCCACTGTTTCGTTCTACTATCCATGCATATATTTTTTTATTAAGAATTCTTGCCACATCATAGACAACAACTACACACATTTCACTTTCGTTTAAAACGCTTGAAATGGCTTTTGCAGTTGTTGTTGTTGTTGTTGCTGTTTTCTTGCCATGAAAAATGAAAATGATATGACCATGTAAGGGCAACGGGCATAGCTTGGGCATCGGCATCGGCAACCAAACTGGGGAGGCAGCACAATAAATATAAATTAAGGTTCTATTTTTGTAGCCCAGCTTGAATTACAACTGGCTGCCGGCTACGTTGGTTAACTGGCCGTGCAACAAGTTAGACCTAAAATAGAAGCCATCGGGTTTCGGTTCACATGCGTGCGCCATCTGAGGAGCTTGACCAACTTGGAGGCATGTACTTACATACAAATCGCCGCACATACAAACAAACTTACTTACATTCGCGCAGGGAACATGAAAATTAAAAATGCAAATAAATTGTTAACGTTAAACGCGCAAAATTCCAGCCTGTTAGTAACGTCGACTGCGGCGGCCACTTGAGGAGGCCACTTCGATCACGAGATTTCACATTGTCCAGCATACGCATATTGACCGCGACTGCGCAGTCGCAGCGCCGTCACTCACAGCATGCGTTGGACCGGGCGACGAGCCTCCTCTTGGGGGCTGTCAAGTGGCTCCGAGCAAGCAGTCGCTTATGCGTGTGTGTGTGTGTGTGTGAGCATTTCTTAGCTACACTGGGAAAAATTGGTTGTTGCTTGTTGATGCCTAGGTCAGCCCACTTTTGCGCTGATTACATGCCTTGGGACATTTTAATTGATGATCCAAAGACACAGAGCTTTGCATTTTTTCTCCTTTTTTTCGCTGTCTCTCTTTATGATTATTGCTTTGGGTTGTTTGCCAACCGAAAGCAGGTTTGCTGTCGCCAATCTTGCCCTGAATTTGATGGTCTTACTTGGAGATAGCTATGGATAAGGAACAATCGTAACGACATACTATAAACGACAATTCTAAGTAATTACGCAACAAAGATAAATTAAGATCACAAAGAATTGACACTGCTTAAGAGTGTTTTGATGGGTCTGTGGTTAAGATAACTCCATTTAGGTAAGGGAACATTTGTTCACAATTGTTGGTGCTCAAATACGAGAAATTTCAGCTCGATGTAAGAGCTCAATTTAATGGAAATCTACGAACCAAAATAAATGTTCAAAAATTTGGAGAATTTTTTAACTTGATTCGGCACCTTTTTTATCCAATTTAAAAAACAAATCAATAATGGTCAGAATTCATCATATTTGAAAAGCCATGTTAACCATGATAAGATAACATCACTTTAGTATTTGTCAACATCACGGACATAACTTTCTGGATCATCATATTTTCCAAAATTAATACTTTTGAAACAAGGAAGTTTATTTCAAAATTTCAAAGGATTTCGAGAATCCATTCCGGTCCTGAAACCTACCGAACCGAACCGAACCACTAATTAGTGCTTAAAAAGCCGAACCGCTAACCAAACCGAATGATACAGGCTCGGTTCATTTCATCTATCAGTAATCAATATAATGAACTAACAAAAACTGCAATTGTCGTTTCTTTTCTGTGTTCCTTTTAATCAAAAAATGCCTATTCCATGGACTTACAGGTAATTTGGCAATGGGGAGGGCCTTGAAACAGTACTGTACAAACAAACCACATTGATATTCAAATGTTATAAGCTCTTGTTGATTTTTGAATTATTATCAACCAGAAATTCATTGACTTAGGGCCGATTTCACATCTTCTACATAGAGCTATTTGTCACATAAACTAACAAATAACAGTGTAAAATCGATGACTATCTGTCATATAGCAGCTATCTGGGAGAAAAGAAATCGGCCCTTAATCTGTTAGCATTTCGGATTCTTTTCATAGAATATCGAAAAGACAGAGTTTCCTGAAAAATCTAACTCAAGCAAGGGATGTATTTTCTACTGCAATAATTGGCAGTTCATAATACTATATATTGATTCGTGGCACCAACTTTGATAATATATTCGACATTTGGCTTTCCAAAATGCCCTGATATCTGACGGACCATATTCTATTAAAAACAAAAAAATAACGGAAATTAACTATTTATTCTTGTAAACTCAATTAATCCCCCTAAAATGCAATACACTTGGGCCAACGTTTTCTCCAATTTTCAAAACATGCTGCAAAGTCCTCTTCCGGTATAATTATAATTATCAATTGAAAATCCTGACCTTTCTACGGGAAAAAGGGCTACTTGGGGAGTTGTCAGCTCAGTAGGGGGGCACAATAGACCATGTTTGGTCGCGTTGCGCTATTTCCCCAGCCTTCAATTCCTTTTCCGTTTCGGTTTTTATCTCTTCTATCGATTCAAAACGATGTCCAGGGAGCTATCTCTTGAGTTAAGCGATTAGTCTGAAGGCAAATACTAATTACTGATTCTGCTTTTCAATAAAAATCAGCGTTTTTGGCACCAATCGAGATTTCACTTTTCTATGGCCCATTTAGTCACACAAAATTGTTTTCACTAAGCCTTTCGATATTCCAACAAGGTCAGTAGGGTTTCGGGCTGTCAATCGATTTATAAGCAGCAATTCTTTGATTTTGTCATGGATTGGAATTAGAATTAGAATTCTGTCAGAAAATTGTCATCTGTTCGCTCTCATTTACGCTCTCTAGTTACTTTTTGGTCAGCTGTTCGCTCTCTCTGGATACAATTGGGTTATGGTCGTCTCGCTCTAACCACAGTGATTTCCTACTGTCACTTTGAAGTATCTTTTTGGGCACTATCGTTTAGCACCAGAAAAATTGAGAGGCAGAGCAAACGTTCTCTCTAATACTCTTTGTTCCATGATTTTGTTGAAGTGGGCCTGATCAGTAGATTTTGATGGTTCACAATGCTTTTTCAAAAACTCTTGTTGTCGATAGTGCTTGCTCAGCAAAGGTTGCAAAGTTTTCAACACAAAATGTAATGAAAATGTTTTGTTTCAGACATAAAAAAAAAACAAAAACAAAATTCACCTTTAGCTGTTTACGAAAGGACGCGTATCTCACTCTAACTCTAATAAAAATGTGTGCAGTTTAACTTAAAAATGAAAACATTTGTCGCTATCGAAACCTCTAAAAAAATTAAATTAAAATTTTTCGGTATTTTTTGCCCATAGTAGTACATTGCTTGCGATATCGATTGTATTCTCGCTATTCGAAGATCAATGAACCACCGAGCCGAATAAGTTTTAAACTGAGCATCCCTATGAGATTTGTGTATAAACACTGGCAGTTCGAAGTTAAGCTCCTTGCTTTTATTTGGAATGTTTCCACATTACCCCCACTACTAGATTAGATGATGAAAATTGAGCAATTTGAAAGCGACTTCTTACGACCAAGCTGATTGACTTCCTATTCATCAATACCTCCAATTTACCCGCCTTCATGTCTATCAGAACTCATATACAAATTTGCGCCAGTTTCTTATATTTTTAAACCGATTGAAAGACACTTCTTTTATTTTTCAGTCCTTAATTGGCAACCATTAAATTTTCAGGTACTCTATTACTATATATCAAATCTTCATGATAATCTGAACTCATTATTTTCTCAATTTTGCGATTTTTTGACAGCTCGGTCTGCACCTGATATTTTTCTAGCAATTTATCTTTTTTAATCTAAATTCCAATGAGATTTTTTTTTAATATTTAGCGATTATTTTTTTGTGTACCAAATTAATGTCACAAAGTTTCATCGCAAAAGGAAATTTTGCAAATTTCGCCATTTTTTTTATTTACTTCAACTTAAAAACCCTCCAGGGCAAGCGTCCAACCAATCCATAAAGTTTCATTACAATCGAACATTTTTTTAAAGGTTTTTTTTACATTTTTAGCACATTTTTTTCTTAAAGTAGAAACCATGTCAAGCAAGCGTCCAACCTTTCTCCAAAGACTCGTCACAATCGGATGAACGGCTTAGACAGGCAGAAGGGACAAATCGAGAAACATTCATTATACCCATGTCTGTATGAACTCGTCGATCTCAGAGTAATAGATAGACCCACAATTTTTGGCATGGTATGTAGGTGTATACTGTTCCTACATCGAGTTTGTTTCCGATTTGGAAATTTCCCCATCTCCATCTTTTAACAGCGAAAAACTGTCTCTATCTTTATTCTCTCCTCTTTCTATTTTTTACATGCATATAGGTGTATACCGTACCCATATCAAGTTTGCTTCAAACTTGGAAAATTCCTCCTCCTTCTCCTTCTAACCGCGAAAAACTGCCAAAGCCACAATTTTTAGATTGAACATAATGATTTAATGCGTATTAAGTTAGGTCCAATATCTATCTATTCTGCATACCATAATAAGATCCGAGCATAAACACCAAAGATTTGCAATTGCGTCGCCCCATTTATTCAAATAAATTTTAAAATAAAAGGAATCCAAAGCCATAGGAATCACTTGTTACAGGGAATTCTGCTATCGGGGCACTCGAACGCAACACTCATACTTGTTTATATATAAAAACCAATTTTATTTATTTTGATCTTAAATATTATATATTAATTCAATATCAAGTGGGCATGTCTTAAGGGCTTATGAACTAGACAGAAACTATTTCCTGGTTATGACGTGCCTTAAATATGCAATCAGAGGATCTGAATACTCCATCAATATATTACATTTTTTTCTCATTCTTTTACTTAAAATTTCGATTTATAAAATTTTGCTTTTCCGGCAATCTAGAGATTCAGCAACATATTCAGGTATTATATATATATTTTTTTAGTGGCTTAATTAAAATTTTCTTAGAAAGCAGCAGCAATAGATGATTGTCTCATCCACTGCTTGACCTCAACCATCACTTTTCTCTTCGTTTGCTTTGATATTTTGTGCATCGAGTGTTTTGTTTTTGCCATTTATTGTATTATTTTTTTGATCAGACACAAACAAAGTGTCGCTTACTCATACAAAAATATTTATTTATTTGTTTTCTGGCTGTTGGAAAAAACAATTTAACAATGGTTAAGTGCAATTTAATATGTAGGTAGTAAGTTTGTAAGTAAGAGAAATACAGTCAGGCGACTGTACACGATTTTTTACGCTGCTCAAATGCGAATGACACATATTTTTTTTTTTTTTGCCACATGATTTTGCATTTATTAGAAATTTTTAAATAATATTTTTATACAAAACACAGTATTCACGTACGTACTTCTACATTCTGCGTTTTGTCTATTTTCAGCTGCCTTTCCCCCCGATTAGCGCACATGCCTCCATTTTTGTTGTTTTCCTTGTATTTTTTAGTCGTTCTTTGCGTCACCGGCTATGTGTACGGGAGTCGGGCCCCCTAATGCTGCTTTCGTGTGGGTCTGCATACATACAAACATCCGTATAAACTTACATATATGAGCGTATCACAATTTCAAAAAACGCCTATAGAAGCTGCACGCGTATCTGTTGCCAACGCCAAATACGCAGCGTCTAATAATGGGAATAATTAAAATCAACTTTTTTGTACAAAGTTGCAAGCGTGGCAAGTAAACAAGCTGAATTAATAAATACTTAAAGCAACGACATCAACTGCTGATAGTGAAGAGTTCAATTTTGATTGATGGTTTCACAATGAAATGAAAAGGAAATAAATTTGCAACTGCAAAAGGCGTTAGGTTAAGTGCAAAGGGAAAGGCTTAATACACAGTAGATCAGGAAGAAGCCACTGGCAATTCCAAAAATATTCGTATAACTTTACAGAAAACGGGCAAAGAGCTTTCAAAAGTTTATTTTGTTTTCCAAATGAAAAAGTATTTGCTCTCTTGTCATAAGCCTCGGCATGCATTCTGCTTGGTTCGGTGTGAAGTGCAAACTGCATGAATCGGGTGACAAACACTGCCATAAAGCTCGTTGACAATTTTTCTCTGTTGACGCCCAAATACTATTGCAGTAGCTAAAATTCTGCCTATGTCCCTGCTGTCATTACCGACCATTGAAGTCGATATATCCAGGAGTACAAATTTGAATAGAACAGAAAAAGGATCTATTTATTTCGGAAACTAAACAATTTCAATCAAATAATCGAAAAATAAGTATTTCCCCAGAAAAGTCCACCGAGACCAAAAAATAAAATAATGTACTTAAAAACACTGGTTATATACTAAGGCTGCTTATAGGTCCTGAATCGATTCTCAAAGAACCAATTCGGTTAGTGTTTTTTTGTACCTCGAAATAAAAACCGAGCCTGACCACCTGTAAACAAAAACGAGAAAGGCAAGGCTAACTTCGTCCGTGCCGAAGTTTTTATACACTTGAAATCGCTTGTCTTAACGGTTGGCGACTTCGACCAAACTTCGCAGATCAGCTTAAAAACATTTAATAATACCCATGACCATGATTGAGAGCGGTAATATTGAGAAGAAACCAGTTTTTCTCATTAAAACCCATTTTTCGAAGAAGTAGTCATCCGATCCGGTCGATTCCAACATATAAGCCGCGTGCAGACAAAAGAAGACTCTGTGCAAATTTCAGCTCGCTAGCTTCAAAACTGAGGGACTAGTTCGCGTAGAAACAGACAGACGGACGGACGGATATATCTTAATTGACTCAGCTCGTCATGCTGATCAAGAATATATATACTTTATGTGGTCGGAGATGATTCCTTCTATGCGTTGCAAAATTCTGGGCAAAATTATAATACACTTTTCAAGTGTATAAAAATAGTTGGTCCAAAAAATCATTTAAGTCCATTTCTTAAGAACAATTTTAAATTTCTTCATATAATGAAAGAAAAATAGTATATAGCACAGAATCGCTTGACATGCTATTTAAGATTTCCTATCCAATGTTTGCTAATTGCAATTTCGAGAGGGAAATAAAACATAAGTCGAGTTAGTATAGCTTGTTAATCTAGACGCGTTTTCTTAAAACAAAGTAGACTCAAAAATCGGTTAGCAATCTAACAGTTTATGCAACCAGAGTCGAACCAAAACCTTTGGTTTGATAAGTACCTACAGAATTTGATCCGCGAACCAAATCCAAATCTTTATTTCAGGTGTTTAAACCCTCTGACCGATCCTTCATAACTTTGCAGCATACTATAGAACTATAGGAAGATATCTGGATGCTCGACTATTTAAATTAAAGGGTTTTAAGTGGCTTTAATGTTATTTTAGGAATTCATTAAATGAGAAGTTACTTTCGAAATTGGGAACCGGCATGATTACAAAGATGGTGAATCGAATCGCAACCGCGGATCGTTATGTAATGCTATGACTGAAACCTGTAGCTTTAGACCTCCGTGAAGCAGTGAACTGAACCAGACCTATTTTTCGATTGGTTTCTATCCCTAAGAAAGGCAAAGCTCAAGTGCGCAGGGTGCATTTGGACAATTCTTTGATAATAAGCTGTTGGTTGCAAGGTGAACATTTTGAATAGATTGTAATAACATTGAGTATAATAAAAGTATTTTAGCATTTTAACCAAATGTTATTTAGACTTTTCAAGACTTAAATTGATTTGATTCACCTTTGTATCTATGTAACCTTTGATCCGATTGAAACAAAATAGAATTGCTACGCAGTATTGAAATCTCAAGTTTGACATAAATATTATTTTTAAGGATGTCGAAAATATTATCGACATATCGATATTTTTGCGCAAAATAGCGAATATTATTATAGCATGTTTTTCCGAGGCGATATATCGGAAATCAAATTTTTTTTGTGATGTTTTTCGGTGATATTTTTGACTCAGCATTCGGTCACACTCTTGCGAATAACTGTTTCTTGTGCTCTGGATATGTTTAAAAGTTATTTTATTAAAGTAAATGCACAGAATTCGCTGTGCACAACTTCTACAGTATTTGCAGTGTTAATTAAACTCAGCAAGCATGGGGCAGTGTACCGAATATGATAGCATCCAGAGAGATAATTATTTGTCGTGATTTTATAAATCTTCTTGAACCCTTCAAAGAAATCACTGAAATCGAAAAATACGTTACCGTTAGTTCCGTAATTCTATTATCAGTATTTTCCTTTTATTTATTTATTCAAAAAGACTTATACACTTAAAGTAATTACGCTTCCAATCTTCCAATTTTCTCTTATTCATTTAAACACACTTGCTGTAATTTCTTATTGTCATAGATATATTTCTTTTAGGAATCTTCATTTAATGCATCTATATAGTAACTCGTTCTCTGAAAACGTAATTTCGCTTATCACAAAATTTCCATGCTATCCAACAATTACCAGGTCGGTGAATTTAATTATTCGAAATGTATTTGAATTGACTGTTGTTTACCCGGAATCGGGACCCCATTAAGTTCTAAATGGAAGAGAAAGTCGCTTTGCCAGTGCTTTCTAACTTGGCATTGTCGTATCTTATTACACAGGGAAGCTTCGTGACATCGGAACGCTTGGCTTAGGCTATAAAAATTGTGGTTTCTGACAACAGAGGCCGATCTTCCTAAAATCTCTGTCTAACGATTATTGGTCAAATCATAAGTTCTTAAGTTTCATAGATTTAAATGACAAACTTTTTTTATGCTCTATCTTCGTTAAATAATAAGTTTGCAGAACTTATGTTAAAAATAAAATAGAAAATAATTCAAATTTGTTAACTAAATAAATATGCATCAAATCTTTATTTTTAAGCGCATTCAGAATGTACCTCTTGATACGCGTCAAATGACTCCCCAATTGCCTCTCTAGAACTGTTTACTGTTAAGAGCCGCGATTTTTAAAAAATATCGATAATATCGGTGTTTTGACACCAAAATATGACGCTTTTCAAAATCGCCAAAAATATCGATTTAGATATGTTTTAGATATTCGACAACCCCACTTATTTGCCACAGAATTGACACTCTCATATCGAACTTGTAATATCTTTTTAGAGACCATGATACCGTAGAGCTAATCAAAATTAACATATTACTAATTAATATGCTAATGAGTGAATTAACATGGAAACAAGTTGTCACTAATTTTTGTTGTGTTAATTTTCATTTAAATGCACCGCGGGAACTTTACAGTAACTTTTTCTCTCCCATATGTTTGGGTGTAGCAGTTCTCAGAGCTTACAAAAAAAAAAATTAATTTATACACTAAGAAAAAATTTTTGTCAAATTTCCAGTATTAACAGAATGGATAAGGTGTAAATATTAAGTCCAAAAGCGACGTTAAAAGTTAGGTTATGTTAATAAACCATAGAGAAGTGCTATTTGGAAGTCCTTCCAGATCAATGCGTTTCCACCACAGAAAAATATTCCAGACAATTTTTAAGCACAAAAAGTACGACCATACTCCCAAATGTATCCTGAGAGCTTAGGTGAGAGCAAACAGCTGACTAATTTCAACTGAGCTAAGTTTTTCTCTTAAAACTTATTTTCCTAGACAGAAGAATTACAATTTATTAGAATTAAGTGTCAGACTTAAGTTATTCGAAACGGATTATCTTTGGTACGGCTCGTCCTTAACAACCGAAAGAGAGAGTAAGAGAGCAAACAAACTGAGTGCAAATAAAGAAGAGTGGCTGCACTTAAAAAATACATTTTAGTCATAGTTTTGTTAACGTCTGTGTGTTCAAGTCCCCGACAAGGTAAAAAAAACAAAAATTTTAAAAGGTAACAAATTTGAAAAAATGTTGTGGTCGATCGTGTCTCTCCGGGTCGGATTTGACCGACTTTCTCACTTGTTGTCACGAATATTTTTTAGTTCCAAAATGTGTTTCTGTTTTCTCGTAGATGGTTGATTTGCCAGAGCACTTTTGAGATGTTCTACTATAAATATTGACTCTAGTTAAGCGATTCATAATGCATAATCTCATTCACTTTCAACCCTTATAGAGCTCCCATTGAAATGTTGATATGAATCTTGGTTTTTGTTTTAATACTATGTAAGAGGGTAAAGAAGCGTAGACTTTGATGTTGCAACCCATTCGTCGGTGCCCAAGTCCATGCGTTGGCTATATATAACCCCATAATCACGCAGTTGCTGCTGACGTATCACCTGTCAGCGACTTGAACTTCCTCAAAAGCTGTTAATACTGGATGTGCGGATCTAGACGAAAACAGAATAAATGTGCATGCGCGTGGAATTATTTGTTATTCCGTAATCAATTGAAAGATTTTCACTACAGAAACAAATAAGTTCAATTACCGGGTTAGACCATGCTTGGTTGGGCGTTACCCATGTGCATTTGGAATTAAAATTGATTAACAGCAGCTCAAGTTCAAAATTATTAAGAAGATGTATGGAGAATAAATTGATTTGTAAACAACATTTGCCTCATTGTTTTGTTTTTTACTTTTAAGAATTTGTTACAAATTCGAAACAAAAAGTATTAATTAGAAAATTGTTATGACAAAGTGTCACTGGTCAATACTGGCAGTGTTGGCATTGTCATCTTTTGGTTCATTCTTCTTTAAGAGTCGGTCTTGCTGCGATTTCTCCCAGGCCAGCTCAAAGGGATACTCCAGCGGTTTCAGTTCATCGGGACACTCTTGTTGATTGGGCACCGTGGCCTGAATGATGGAAGCACCCCGTGTATGTATTCTCTCCAGCATGGCTGCATTATGCGTCTCCGCATTTAGATTTGTAATATATTCGAATAGCTGCTCCTTAGAATAGATATTGGGTAAGCCACGTTTTTCAAAAAAGTTGATAATGTTTCCACAATCTCTCATTAGGAATTCCAAGGCACTCGGATGCTTGGGCTCGACACTTTGGGCCACATCAATGAACCAGCATTTGCCCTCAAACCAGAGTATATTATATTCGCTAAGATCGGCGTGCACCAGCTTGGCCTCATTGTAAAGCCTAAACATGGCGTTGACCACCTCCTCATAGGCGCAGCTCAATTCGGCCGAGCTCAGACGGGCATCCTTCAGCTTGGGTGCCGCATTCTGATTGTCACCAATGAAGCGCATGACCAGGACATGTTTTTTCAGGACCACAACATCTGGGACATTTAAGCCAATGTTTTGCATTCTCATCAAATTGTGCATTTCCTTCTCGGCCCACATATTAATGATGACGCGATGATTCTGCTTGCTAAAACGATCCTTGAAACGATAATCATCCTTAATATAACGATCTCGTTGCTTGAACTCATTCAATGTGGTCTTGAATATCTTAATGGCGCACTCTTTGGGCAACAATTGTGGGGGCAATAACACCCCACCCTTATGACCATGTTCATTTGAGCCCGTGTAGTTGGAATCGGAATTGGCATGTAATATGACAGCCTCTTTGCCAGTTGAGATGATGCCATTGATTTGTTCCAGAACTTGATTATTAATAAGCTTGTAGAGCAGCAGACGTGTGGCCGCATCCAGACCCATTTCAGCTGTGGCCACTTTCTCATGACGATCGGAACGACCGCGTCGGGAGTAGGCCTTCAGTTGGTTAAAGACCTTATTAGATAGTTTCATATCAAATCCGGCCCCATCGCCAGTAGGGAATTCAGGCGGAAATGACATGACACGCTGAGCATTCCTTACAGCACACAGTTGCGGATCATGTTTGGTAATCATTTCACCCTCCTTGTCAATCTTAAAGCCACACTTTGGTATGGCCTCCAAACGTTTCTCATTTGTCTCGAAACGATCCCAGTCCCGTTTTAGCTGCGCCACTTCATCCTCCTCATAATCATCATCATCATCGGCAGTGTCGTGCAGGAACTCGGCCTCGCCACTTCGGCGAAATTTGTCCAAGATCACCGTGACCTTCGATTGTTTATTCTGCTTACGTTCAATGCGACTCAGCTCCTCGTTGTATTCAAAGTCAAATTGGGATTGCAGCATTTGGGCTATGACCGCATCTGATTCAGCCCCACTGGCGGTGGCCTCTTCCTCAAGCAAAGCCAAAACCTCTGGAGGCAAAACCTCCTCAGCAGCAGCAGCTGCCTCAGCGGCACTAGCCTTTAGTAGCTCGGAATAGTCCTCCCACTCCTCAGTTTCATTACTAGCGACAGTCTGCTGGGATTTGGTAGAAGTCCCAGCTATATCCGAGTAAGAGGGTGCCTCCTGATTGCCACTCCACAAGGATGTAAATTCTTTTGGATTATTTGGTTTCTGCTCCAGTCGCTTGAGCTCTTTGTCATGCAGTCGATGAGCATATTGCTCCGACATGATGTCAGCCAGACTCTCGGTCTGAACTGGTTCGATGGTTTTTAACCAAGGTGATGACATGCTGCAATGATGGGAAACGGATGTTAGGACTAATATTGACAATAATTTCAAAATGAGGCACTAACTTTTTGGCACTTGACGGGGAGTGAACCTGGTCCGGAGCGGTGTCAATTGTTTTGTTAACTCGTGTGCTCTTTGCCTACACCTCCTACCCTGCCCCGCACTACACTTGGTGGCTAGTTGGCAACCACCAGACACGACGCTAAGGTGAATTTGTTGTTGATGTTTTGTTTCGTTGTTGGTTTTATACCAACTAGATAAGAATTGCAATTATTTTGCAATTCTTTTACTTCGAAATACAATATCCAATTGCTTTTACCAATCTGATGAAATTACTTGTATTAGAGATGGGAGAAATCAACATACTTTTATTGAAATAGTAAGGGTATTCAGTGGCTTAGAGATGATAGTTTATAACGATATATCGTAAGCAAGATAAATTTTATGTAGGAGACAAACAAAAACTTCGTTAAAAACATAGGAAAAGAAACTCGTTATACGAAATTGCAGTGAAATTGTTTATATAGAAAAATTTTTTGTACAGAAGTTCTTAATGGACTGTGCATGAAATAAAATAAATATTAAATTATATCAAAATGCTATGGACGCTAAGTAGAAACTCTTTCAAACAGCACACGAACATCTAAGCAAAGCAAAGGTGTTTGTAATTATATGAAATACTGAAATGAAAGAATGTTATGTTGTTCTGGTCAAAAAAACACTGAATACCAGTCTTTTTATATAAAGCAAAAAAATTATGGTAGAAGTGAGATGTTTTAGCAAATGTGGTTTTTATTAAGCCTATACTGACATCTTTGGATTATAACTAACGACGTTCAATCGTGTTCAAGCTAATTTTAGCATTTATGAAAATGAAAAGTGTAGGTCTTTCTGGTATAAAAATACCGATAATGTTAACCAACTACGTCCAACTGTTATGTCTGTTGCACTTTTTAGGTGAATTGTCGGTCATACATACTTACAGCTATGGAAAGAAATGCAAATATATAGCAAAGTTACCATAAACTGCATTAAGCTTCAGGAATTGAAATTTGCAACACTGCAGAGCTTAGTAAATATATTCTATAGGCCGAATTACAGAAGCACATTTGCACGTTTTTGGAAATAAAATTAAAGTGAACAACAACAGTATAATTTAAACTGCAATACATAAATGGGACTGCGATGGAAACAGTAGACATGCAACTTATAGCCAAAAGTTTCAAGATGGTGAAACTAGCATGGCCGATCAGCACCTGTTTGCAGTTTGCCTTGATCCCTTACAAGTTTAACTTGGATCGACAATTTTGATTATAAACAGTCGACTCCATGTCCGCCCCTTAATTCGTACAGAGACTGATAGTATAAATAGCCAAATATTTTTAATTAACCCACCAATTTTTAACTAATCTACGACTTCTTATGTATTTCATTGTACCACGCTGGGTCAAACATTAACTTAATCTAATCATACATACCATCAAAAAAATGGTCTTCTGTGCACAATGTATTAATACGTGGTACAGACATTCCCAGGTAACACTTCCTGTTTAGCTCAAATGATGTCCGAAAAAGCCCAGATAAATAAAAATTACGATTACGCAAAAAAAACCCGTAGGCTAATGGAAGATACTTTATAACAGATCCTTGTAACATCAATCCGTTACAACCGAAAAAAATTATAATTAGTTAAGTTGTTAGTTAAGAACTCAAAATATGTATATCATTTTTGGGAGCTAGATATTATTGCGACCTTCTAAATAAATTCCAAGCAGCTGTTTGGCCCACTGTGCCACGTAAACCAATAATTAAAAGACTTTAAATTATTAACTAAAATTTCTAACACTCGTATTTTTAAAGAGACAAATGTGAATTTAAGCTAAAATGAGCGTTGTAATATATATTATAATTACTATAGATAAATTTTAATGTAATTGTATGTATTACTTATTTTAAGAGTAAAAATATAAATGTAATTAGGCTAACGGCAAGTCGCCATGCCTATAATGAGCCAAATAAATTTCTACAACTACTTTTTATTTAATATAGCCCCCTGATGACGGACCCCAATGTGGGCATGAAATTTATTGAGAAACAAAAAAGAATGCACCGTTTTTCATTCATTTTCTAAAATTTATTCCAAAAAAATTCTTTACATCTGCTGAAACTATCGATAAGTTACACTGCCTTAAAACTCAGTCCATCCCTAATCGAATGTCAACACAAAACGGAATTCGTACAAAAGTATCGATGCCTGGGCGATACTTTTTGTTGTACTTGTACATTTTTCGCCAAAAATAATAATAAAAAACTTTTTTTTGTTAATATTGCTACAAAGAAAAAAAAAATGTTATTAAATTGAAATTGAGAAGGAAATTCACGCCTCTCGCCACGGCCGTTCGTAACACCCAAACCCAAAGTGCAATATCTACGTGCAATTCGCTTGGTAAGAGGGTAACAAAAAGATGGAAATGGAATACAAAATGCGACCGAAACGAAAAAAAATCAAAATAGAATTCCGAATTTAGAATATGACAGACCAAAAAAAATTTTCAATTCGAACGCATTGCTGCCTGTCGCCGTCGCCCGTTGTCGTCGTCGTCGTGTGTGTGGGGGAGGAGGAGACTTGGGGGTCAAACTTGAGGGGGAAAACGAATCAAGATCGGAGAGGAGAACAAAAAAAAATAAAACAGCAGCAGCAAAAGCAACTGATTTCCCGATATTGTGATTCTGTTTTCATTTTTTTTTGCGCGCAATGTAATTGTGTGAATCTTTGTGTTAAATTATCAAGTGGTTCGGAGTCCATTGCAGGACAGTAGCCAAACCAAGGGGAAAAGGCCCTTTAGGATAAAAACCATGAGATTTTGCCGCCACTCCCTTTTTGGACAGCGGATTACCTTTTAAGGTATACTTGTCTTCTGAAGAATCATCCTCAAAGAGAGAGGAGTCCTTTTTGCAAAGGTTCTTTAAAAAACGGTTCGGTTCCGGCTTCATACTCGACTTAGGACTTGTTTGTACACTCCCCCAAAGGATAATCATATTCTACTTTGTATTTTCGGGTTTAAAACTTCAAGCAGGACTTGTATGATTAACTCGTTTTTTAATACAACATTTTCACAGAGCTTATTTATCTTATTTATTTATATGTTTTTTTTTTTTTCATTCTCTCGCCATCCTTGGAGGACAGAGACGCTTTCTTCATCCCCACTAACCGCCTGCCCACATTTTGCTATATTTTTCGCTACTTCCTTCATCGCTTCAACAAAATTCCGCTACTAAAAAAACGACAGTTTGCACGCTTTTGGTTGAACCGAGAGTGAAATGATAAAGTCTACCACCAACATACAGGAACAGCGTCTGCCACGCCCCGAGGAACAGCCCACGCCGCCGCCGCCCCCTCCACCCACTGCAGCAGCCGCCGCGCCCACGCATCAAGTTGCCGCCGTGATAGCCAGCAATATGGATACACTAAAGACCGCCTTTCTGCCTAATCTCAGCATGGATCCGAATGTGATCAGTACGCACTATTGTCCCATGTGTCATCAACAGTTCGAGCGTGCCCAGCATGCCGCCGATCATATGCAGCTGTGCCATGGCATTACACTGAATTCACAGGGTGCCATCACCACGCTGGAGGCTGCCCAGCAGCAACAGCAGCAACTCAAGCCCAGTTATCCTTGCGTCAATTGTGATGAGAAATTTATCAGCGCCCTGGAACTGGACGAGCATCATCGGATGACGCATCAGGCCACGGCATTTTTGGCTCGTTGCATTGTCTGTAGCATTTATGGAGTCAACTCGGCCACGCAGAATCCCAACGAATACAAATGCTCGCATTGCGGATCCGTTTGCTCCGCGGGCATGCTGGCAGCGGGCCAGCAGTCGTTCATGGAGCAGCACGAGGCGCCGGTGACGCCCGATGAACTGCCGGCCATAGCACCGCGTGATATGAGACTGACCCCAGAGGAGCAACATCACCAACAACAACTGCAGCAACAGCAACAAGAGCAGCAACATCACCAGCATCAGCAGGAGCTCCTTGAACAACAGCAACAACAACATCAGCAGCAACAGCACCATCACCACCAGCACCCAGATGATCTGAATGATGGTCAGGTTTCGCTTAAGGTTCCTCCACTTACCGTCAAGCTGAACAAAAATGGCAACGGAGCTACCGTCACACATCCCCAGGTGATCATCAAGGAGGAACCACTCAGTCTCAGTGATAGCGGCGATGTTGTAAACTCTGTACCCGTCTATGCCATACAAGCGAATCCAGGAGCTGTGCCTGGAGGAGTGACACCCTCGACGCCAGGAGGCACCACCAGCGTACTGGTTAGCACACAAACTGTGGCCGCTGATTTGGCGCATAAAATACGACACAAATGTCCGGATTGCCCCAAAACGTTCAAGACACCCGGCACACTGGCCATGCACCGCAAAATACACACGGGCGAAGCAGAGTAAATCCAATTTATATTGATATCATCCTCTCCAATTCGTTCATTTAGAATTCGGCAATTGATTTCCTAACTAGATACTTGACAAGAGCAAATTTTCTTAATGATGAACTTTAGTCCAACATTTATAAATTAATTACTAAATTTGCTATATTAGCTGTTATAGCTTGAGTGTTAAGTTAAATGAACAATTTTGTTGGTAAAATCAGGATTTAGCCTAGAAGCCAAACGTTAGTTTTTGTGTGTTAAAGCTAGTGATGGTTAAATTTTGTGAAATTATTAATTTCTAATTTTTATTTGACGGTCTCAACCATGATCTATCAAAGTCCCGCGGGCATTTGAATTTATCAAATTTCCCTGTACATTTATATACTCAGAGTTGTTCAAACAGTGATCAGCACTTCGTTCAGAAATTCAAACTTTTTATTTATAAAAAAAAGTCATAGAAATCTCTTCCAACCAATTCCAATCCAAAACCAATTCTCGGTGTCACAGAAATCGCTTTCGGTTGATTTTAAATATCTCGTGTTTTGTTGTCAGATTGGCAGAAATTCACCAATAAAACAATTTTAATAAGTGAAATTGGTATTGGAAATGTAATCAGCGTTATTTTTCTGCATAGGTTGCATTAAATGAACTAAATATTTTAATTGTTTTAATATTAAAATTTGCGTTTCAATAATTGTTTGCAAAACCAACCGAATGTTGACAAACCAACTCGTTACTCAACCTTAGCTGGCCCCCTCTACATATGGTGACGCTCTCTGAGTATCAACAAGCGCTAAGGGTTGCCAAGTTATATTTAATTGATAAAATCTCTTGAAGTTCTGGGACACCGACGGATTTTTCGAGCGTTTTGCAAACCAACCGAGGCAGTTTCTTTGTTGAGGTGTATACTAAGTACATTTAAACGAGAACGCAAAGCTAGCTTCGTCTGTGCCGAATTTAAAAACACTGAATTTAAAATCGGAGTGTTTACTTCTAATTTGGAGCTACGCTTTCTCAAAAAAAACACTATTTTACTAAGACCCTTTTTGTGACTGAGCTGCCATATGGTAACTATAAGATATAGTTATCAGATTTCGACCAATATTCGCAAATCTGATTGAAAGCACATAATATTAATAAAAGCCGAGTTTAACAACGCTTAGATTAAAAACAAAAAAGGGTTTTCCCTAATTTAAATTTAGTTAATTGTTTTTGCTAATATTCAGGGATTATTGGAGGATATTTGGAATGTTGAAGTCATGGGCAATGCAAAATCTTACAATAGGTTTTAAATTAGTTCAATCGATGATTTTTGTCGAGCTCTTGCTGCTGACACTCTCTAAATTAGAAACAATTTTTTCTGCTACCACCAAATCAGAATTGAATCAGCTATTTGTGCCTGTCAAGTAAGCGGCGCCTCGAGCTTGCCGACGCTAAAGCACGGAAATTTTAGTTTGTCTGAGTTCCACCGAGCTTAAGAGGCCTGTCGGAAATTTACGAAAGTTTTCGACACCATTAGGATTCGAAGCAGTCATTAAGATCATTATTGTAAAGGGCTGTCAAAATTGTAAATGAAGCTCACACTTTCACATAACGACGCATAGAAGAACAAGTTCTTCAGGCCTGGATGAATACCAGAAGCGACCATACAGCATTGAACGAATTCTACGAAGATCAGTAAGGTGTCTTGTATGGTCCAGGCATCGCAAATTAGAGTTTTAGTCACGTTTTCATGGCGTGATCGTATTTGAACATTCAAACTCGTTTTTCTTGAAACTACTTTTTTCAACTGGTCAACATGAGATCACAAAAACGAGTTGACTGATCGCCTTGAATCTTTAAGTGTATGTTCAGCATATTTGGGGCTATAAGCTGAGCCCTTCAAAAATTTCACATCGGTTTTTAATGCAACAAAACAGACAAAAAAAACATTTTTGTTTAAGCCCCATACGGAGTACGACGAAAAATTCGATTTTTTACAGTATTTCATATAATTAGAAACACCTTAGCTTTGCTTTGATGTTCATGTGCTGTTAGAAAGTGTTTCTATTTATGTGAAATCAATGTTATCAAATTATCCTAGTTTAACTCATTCTAGGAGTCTCATAGATACAGTCCAACAGATTAAAACGTAATTTTCCTTTTAGATTTCAAATCACTCAGTCGGCCGGTATCGTGTTGGCCAATGCTGAAACTTTTTTAAACATGATTTACTTCTTTTTCTCCGACGGATACTTTCTATGGTACATACAAGAAATAGTCAGATTCGATATATTAACACTATGTTGTCAAAAAAAGACTGTGCAAAATTTCTCAAAACTAATTATTTAATTCGCGTAGAAACGGACAAAAACTTCTGATCAAAATTATAATGAAATTTTCCAAAGTGCATAAGAATATCTAACAAAATTACAAAACAGACGGAAAACTACATGATAGGGGCAAATTAACTTGGCAATTGTAGTCAGAGACGTTATTAGAGCTAGTAAAAACGTAATATAAGAGATCAAGAATATTTTGGTATTTAATATTTTAGTTTGAGTATAGTACTAGAGCCAAAAGATATTTTAATGTGACCATATAAATTTCTTTAAATTTATCATTGATCAACAAACAATCTGCTAAAGCTGATAACCTGAGAACAACTCTTCTAGAAAAATGTGAAAATATTTGAAAACAATTCCTTTATAAAAATATCTTAACAATTTCGAAGAATATTTTTTTATGGTTTTAAAGTATGGATGGATCTTGTTTATATATAAATATTGAACAAAAGTTTAATATAAAAACTTTTCTTAATAGAAGATCCAATCGGCTTATTGCAAAGTTCAAGGAAGTAAAAAGACCTTTTAATTCACTAATTTAATCCGCTTTTTTTTTTTGCTATCGTTGCTGGACTTAAAACTAAACACCATTGGATTTAGTATGTCCGTGATTTTAAAATTTTCGATTTATCGAGTATCCAGTAAAATTTAACAATAAAATTTGATCATTTTCGATTAATCCAGAAACTAAATGAAATATTCTCTTCTTAAAATCTTTGAGTGAAACTTGGCTTGGCCCTTTTTATCCGTTTATTTAATTTTACATTTACTTTAAATCTTTGAAAATGTTAAAGTTTCTTACAACGTTTTTGTAATTTTTTATATTTACAACAAGTTTTAATCTTGTCACAGTTCTTCTGTGTAATCAATTGCCGAACCAAATCATCATCCAGCACAGATTCAACTAATGCTGTGGTTCTATCTGTGCAGGATAACTCCCATTTACCCTTAACCTTAAAATCAATATATTTTTTTGTTTGTTTTTTCCTTAAGATCGGCCAGCTGAGCGCATGGGTGCGACCTTTAAGTGCCTGGGACGTGGCCCATGCGTTCGACGTTTGTTTGTTTGTTTTGCTTATATATATATTTGTATATTGAATGTTACTAATAATATAATTCTAATTTCTTTCTTTTCTCCCGCGCGCTCTTTCTTTCTCTCTTTTTCTCTCTCCCACTCTCTTCCCATATCTATATATATATAAACCAAATATCTATCTATCAACTGCCAAATTCTTTCCACTCCACGCAACTTCAGCGCCACGCCCAAAGAACGCCCCTACACGTGCTCCTACTGCGGCAAGTCCTTCACTCAATCGAATACACTAAAACAGCACACTCGCATACATACAGGTGAGAAACCATTTAGATGTGGCTATTGTGGCAGGGCGTTCACTGTTAAGGATTACCTGAACAAACATTTAACGACTCACACGGGTGAGAAGCAATATTTTTCAAATCAAATCAGTCAGTCAATCAACTCTCAATCAATCGACTCTCAATCAATCGACTCGTCAATCAATCAATCAATCAGTTCAGTTCAATTGCAAACACCAAAAAAAAAAGTCAGTATAATCAAGAGAAACGCTGTATGCAAATCCCATCTCATTTGTCATACTCTCAGAACTCGCTCTCTCACCCAAAAACGCGTACACGCTGGTCACGCTCGCTCCACTGACACGAGCCGCCGCAGCGCATGCGCACAATATTCTATACGCTGAAGAACATGGCAAAAGATATGTACCAAGACTTGAGGTAAATATTAGCAAACCAATTCCAAAAGTAGTGTTGGTGTACATTTTTGCCATACTCTTCGAACTAGCAAGGCTAAGCCAAGCTACAAAATAATAATATTATTAATTCATGCAGATTTCGGCTAGCCGAAACTTTTGTATACCCGCTCAGAAATTTGAGTATTAATGAATTCTGTAAAAGCAAAGAAGACAAAACAAATTTAGTAATAACGTATTACAAACGGTTTAATTGATCAGAAAACAGTCCGTCTTTCAAGAGCTTAAATCAAATATTCCAGCGGAATTTTTATAATTAGAACGTAGCCCTTAATCAAAAATTCTCAAAAAATGTTAACCTTCGAGAAGGTACAGTCTCGAATCGACTGTAATATTCCGAGGGAAAACATTTTTTCGAAAATATAACGCTTTTATCATAAAACTTAAAGACCGATTTACAGATCACACGAAAATCAATTTTTATGTCGAATTTTACATACAAATACACTTTTGAACTGTTTTGAAATCTAAAGGTTATTGCGAATCAGTCTAATTTGAATGAAGTATTGTGCCGAAATAAATTTGTATGCCATCTGGAATCAGGCCTTTAAGGTCTCAAAAACTGCCATTAAAATGATCTACCGGGTGGATTATAAATGGTTTCATATGATGAAACCCAAATAGCTGTGTTCTAAATCAGAGGTGGCACCAATCAGTGAGTCTCAATTGCGCACACTGCACCTGTTGCGTTGTCTACTAGTGCGTCTGATCCATGCCGTGCATCGTGCAAATAAACGAGTTAATTCCGATGCAATTTATTATGCGTCTGACTGAAGCCAGTTGTGCCGGGTTAGAGCTTGCTCTCCGCTGTTCTAAAATTCTTAACAAGAATGCAATCCGGTTCGGAATAAAGCCTGTAAGACCTGCTTGGTACAGGGTTTAATCCTACAATTCGGACCTTCTAAATCTATTCCCTCCCGAACACTATCTGCTCAGTCAAAGATAAAAGTTTTGCTTCGGTTACTCAAGTAGATCTGTAAAGATTTTTTCTTCAAAATGAAGCTGGAAAAAAATTTTTAGTACTGAATCGGTTAATGCATTAATTGGGATAAATGTGTAAATTATATCAAAATCAGAACTACTACTTCCGTCGTTTTCCACCAAAATAGGACCGAACAGGTTTAAATTTAAAGGCTGAAATCTCTAGAAAAGAAATTCAGATGTTAAGAACGAAAGCTCAAACCGAAAATTATAGCTTAAGACGGGTTCGGGGAGAATTGAAAAGGTTTCAAGCCCTATAGATTAATTTATTTGAAAATTAATGATACCCTTGTTCCACTGGGACATTCTTGAGGTTATTCGCCGGACCTCTTACTTTCGTTGTATTTCCTTATAAGAGATGGATATACATTCGGCAGGTCATCCGCTTCAAACGAGCAAATCACTTTTAAGGATGATCTAGCTATTGTCACAACATAGAGCTATTTTCTGCTAAAATGATAGATTTTTGATCAATAGGAACAGCTGCTGTGTCAATGCCGTTGCCATGGCTGCAGAGGGTTTCAGTTAAGTGAGTGGGGGATAAGCACAGGGGAAGAAGTGTCTGGAACCCCTTTATCGATAACCGACTATGTCCATGAATTGGGCAGGACCAAGGCAAGCGTCAAGTGTTTCATTCTTTGTTTTAGAACAGAGATGGGCGCGTCGCGACGTTCCTATGCACACGCTGCATCGTGTGCATTGGGCCTCTGCCGCGGCCGACTGCACAAAATCACACGTACGCTATAAGCATTGAATTTCAAGCACGCAAATTGTGCTTGTATGCGTGTGAAAAGTGTGACGATATGTGTGCATGCCCATCTCTGTTTTAGAATGTTCAAATGTAGCAATATATCTTATACAGGATTCTCCATCTAGTGGTTGGAATTTGAACTATTCATAATTTGACTTTAAAATCGTCAAATATTATTCGGAAAGCGACTTATATTTAGTAAAAACTTTGACATTTGCGAAATAGGTTGCTATTCGCTTGAAGAAAGTTGGGAAATATTAAAAACATATTTCCAAAGTGGTAAGTCCTCAACTCAAATTAAACAAAAGCCAATTCGTGGATTAACTCGTGAAGCGAGTTCATGAAAGTGGAATATTGGTGGATAAACCAAACCATGCACGAAAACATTGCCAAGTCAGACGTGGTGGTCATTTGACCGAAATTATTTTCATAAATTAATGACATGAACCAAGCTTTCCAACAAATGTACAACCTTTGAATAATATGGAGCCAATTTTCCAATGGACCACCCTGTATATGAATCCCCACAAACCACCTTTCGTGGCCGGAACATCATAAGAAAATGCCGTACCTCAGTACTTCTTGATAAACTAGTATGCAGTTATGATTTGAATTGAGTGCATTTTTATTTGGTATGCAATAACCTCCAAGTAAAATTTGAGGCCAGCAAGGTCAGGAGGCTTTGGTGGCATTTTAGCTATAACACCGAAACCAAACCGAGTTAGGACAAAATCTTTCAACATCTTGTACAAACCAACTCCATTGGCCATAACAGCATCACTGCCCTCTAGCTAGATTAGGGGCCGGCAAAACTCACATGCTCATTTTGGCGTTGCGTGTGTGTGTTTTGCCACGGGAGAGCACACTCATTAAGCATTTCTTTGTTGTTGCAAAGGGGAGCAGTATAGGCTCGTCTACTGTCGGTGTGTCGTCTTCGCTTCTCCACAAAAGGTGTTGCATACACAGTAGGTAGAAACGTGCGGAACTTTAAGCTAGATGCATATATAATTTAGTCATAAATACCAACCAAATGATCTTCTGCGTTACGCTACAAATTAAAATGTGTTTTCGGAACTATTCTTAAATTTTGCACAGGATTAAGCGGTTAGGTTAAGCTCTCTGCTTCAAAGCTCGAACAGCTGTTCATACATACGGACTCAGCTGGCTTGATAGTTTTCGATCTCTAAAGGCATAATAAAATTAAGGTGATGCAACCGCCAAGATAGGCTTTCGTTTTCATGGTGATTTGAATTACTTGTCTTAAAACTGTCATCGCGATTTGAATTGCATAATTCTTCATAGTTTCTACCTGGGTATACAAACACACTAATAAATCCAATCTAAAAATAAAAATCCAATCAAAAATCTTATCGCCCGCCTCATCTCTCATTACGTAATAATATGTCTCGTATTGCATTTTAACACTTCAAACCAAAAAAAAAAAAAAATCAAAACAACAAAATATATACACATATATATAGTTTGATTATTACGTGCAAATTTTATTATTATAATGCATATACTGTACCTACCTTACATCAAATCTCAATCAAATCTCCTTTCTTTGGTACTGCACGCACCATGCTAGCGGCTGGGTGCAAAATGAAATCTGCTAATCTTCCAAAAACAATTCCATTTCCATTTACCGTTCTTGCAGGTGAAAAACCATTTCACTGTGGATACTGTGAGAAGTCCTTCAGTGTGAAGGACTATCTCACAAAGCACATACGGACACATACGGGCGAAAAGCCGTATACCTGTCCGTACTGTGACAAGCGTTTTACGCAACGTAGCGCTCTAACCGTGCACACGACAAAGCTGCATCCGCTCTAGGGAAGGCCCAGCGGTGGGCGCCTAATCATTGTTGACCCAAAGAAAACAAGCCCAACGGCTTAAGAAGAAGAAGGAGGAGGAGGAGGAGGATCCAAGAAAGACGTTTTCAAAGACGGAGCAAGCAACCAACCAACCAACCAACGACTGGCAAATCTTCTGAGTGCTGCTAGATACTAAATTAGATTTTTTGATATCTAAATTTTGCGGAATTGAGCAAGAATATTTGTTTAAATTTTGTGCAATCGATTCTCTTATATATTTTGGTTATGTAAATGTTTGCTATTTTATTTTTTATATCATATCATATTTTTTGTTAATCTATGAGATTTTATAAGGCGTCTCTAACAAGCGCACACTCATGCATCTATTTTTTATTTATAGAACACAAAAAAACAAATACCTTGTGAACAAAAGGAACAATTTTCTATTCATATTGTGGCAATATTATTTCTTAACAAAAAAAAAAAAAACAAAAAACTTGTTTGTAAAATGTCTTAAAGGTAAAAAAAACTACGCGCAAAACTTAAATTATTTTTTATTAAAAAAAAAACACAAACAAAAAACAACACACTCAATTATTTATTCTTCGAAATTTTGTTTAACAAAAAAATCCTTTACTTCATTTTTGCATACGAGCAGGATCTCGTTTGTTTGGCTTTAAATTAATTTTAAAATTGTTTTATTAACTAATTAAACAATTTGTTTTTTAGCTTTTTAACAAATTTTGTTTTTAAATTATTTAAGTTTTGTTTTGTTACAACTAAAACCAAGAATCAGTGAGATTGTATAAAAATAATAATAATTAAAAACACACACCGTAGATGAACGATGAAAATTTTTGCATTTTTTTAACGCAAGAGCAAAATTTTTGAAATGGAATTCGATATGCAAAACGCAACACAGCTTTACGCGCCAAACTAGTTTAAAAAACAGCATAATATAATTAACTTACAAATTTAGTAACAAAGCTTATAAAATTGTTTTTGTAATATACGCAACAAAAAAAACTTTCATAATCATTTTTACCTACTTAAAAATGGAATTTTTAAACAATTACTAAAAAAAACTGTAGCAAAACCAAAACCAATGTAAATTTCTACCACAAAACAAATAGTGTTATTTAATTATACATAATATAAAAGAATATATATATACATACTATGTATCTAATATTAATATATACAAACACTCACAACAAATTGTCTACCTACAAACACAACAACAACAACAACAAAACGGCACACAGCACAGCAACAAAAATGCGCAGCGCATGTAAAACCAAAATAAATTCTAAGTACTAATTAAATTGTAATTTTTTTAAGTTTTAATAAACCAAGTTGAGACGATCAAAAAACCACAAAGCATAAAAACCGCTTTATCTAACCGCAACCAAGTAATGTTTAAGCTAAATGAAACGAAAACAGAATGGAAACGAACCGAAACTAATCATGTTGCATATACGATACGTACTAAAATACCAATTAACTAACTAAGTTGTACTACTACTTCTAACTACTAGCTCATAGCTAATTACTTACGAATGGCAAAGAATCGAAACACGAAGCAACCAAACAAAAGTGAGTAAATTGAAATTGAATTGTAATTAAAATGAAATTAACATGATGTGTATGATGATGTGTGGTGTGTACTTGCAATCTAATGAAAAATGAGTAAATATTCGAGCAATATTTCAATTATATAAGTATATACAAAATATATACATGCATAAAAAAACAAAGAACTATATATACACAAATAAAGTCCAACCATGTAGAAAGATTACAAATTGAAAAAAAAGAACAAAACAAGAAAAAGACTTATGAATTGGTCCAGGAATGGTTTCACTCGAAAATGCAAAAAAAAAATAGGCGATTCGAATAATAATATGAAGCAGCTGTCCATCCCTTAATCATATCACCGGAAGGCCAAACACTCGGATATTCAGGCCGAATACTTGCCGAAATCATGCTTTACTAAGTGTTGGAGAGATACAGTCACATTTTTCTTCCTCTTGGGTAAATTGAAATATTGAAGCGAACCAGAGAAATCCATGAAAAATAATATACTGCGTATCCTCCAATACCTACCATGTAACAAGGATCTAATTTTAAAAAGTCTTAAAAATCGTGTTGTTAAGCGGATGTGCATTGTATTTAAAAGTAGGTATGCAGTTTTCAATTTTTTGACCATATTTCAATCTTGCATTTTCAAGTAAGTATCTCAACAGTTTTTAAAGGAATAACAGCTTCAGTGTTTGCTATGGAACAGTTAACAGACATCAACACCACCGATCTGCAAGAGTGTCTGTTTTCTTGCTGCTCATGCTCATCAAATACTCACTCGTTGTCGTATTGTTATTTTTGTGACTAAGTGTCTTGTGTGCTGATAAACAGCAGTTCGCTTTCACTTCAGCTCTCTGGATACATTTGGGAATATGGTCGGCAATACGGGTATCTTTTTGGATACTATCGTATAGAACCAGTCAAATTGAGAGGCAGCTTTAATTTTCTCTCTATTACTTATGCTTACTGCGCACACCCCAATAATACATAGGAATACTATTATTGCTCTCGCTCTCTTTTGCTTTCGAAGAAGCAGCGGTAAACGCCGTTAAATCGTTATTGAAATCTCAAAAGAGAAAGGGACAAATGACAGTGCGAGTAGTTAATGAAATATTTATTTAGAGCGATGCCATATCGCTCACTTACTTCAATAAACACGATTTTTGACTTAATGATGATTGTGTACTATTTTGTGTAAAACTTTCATATTGGTATTTATTATATTTTTTACATGACATCCAAATATGCCGAATTATCATTTTACAGGTTAATTTTTATGTAATTGCAAGAACGTCATATCTCAGTTGTCTTGCAGTCGAAATTGTGCAAACTTCGTCTTTCAGGTAAAACATCATATTTTCAAATATTAACACTGCTCGACAGCATTTTTCCCCAAAGCGCCAAACCAACTTTTTCTAAAGTTAATTGGCCCGCTGATCACGAAAATCACCATATAAAATCGACGCGTTATCGAGATATTATCGATAAACGTTTTTTTTTCAATTTTTCAAAAAGTTACCTCTCATAACTTTTTTGTTTTTCAAACGATCTGTGGCGTAGCGGGGGGGGGGGGGGCGGCCCGCCCCGGGCGGCAAATTTTTAGGGGCAGCAATTTTTGGGGGCGGTAAATAATTACAAAATGCATATTGCATATGCATATATGTGCGCCTTCAAAATTTCTTATGAAACAAAAGTTGTGTCAACTGAACAATAATTTAAAAAAAAATTGTTTTTATCACAAAAAATAACCACAATTTCCATATTAAAGTCCAAAAATTTCTATCCAATGAGCAAAATCAGAAAATTGCTTTCAAATATACTTTGAAATCAATACAGAATGAGTTCTTTAATAGTTTGTTACATGGACAAAAAAAAAACAATGTATAGTGTCAATTATAAAAGAATAATTATCAAACAAGAATAAATATTTTCACATTAATTCATCATAGTTCGCGTCCATCTATTTTGCGATATTTACCGAATTTTTGGAGCTTACAATACTATACTGCCATTGAGATCGAACGGGTTATGTTATGTTATGTTTCCAAAAAACGTAGTCCAACTCGTCCAATTATAGCAGCCTCCAGTAAAAACCTCTGCAGGCACCCTACAAAGAAAGTTTTTTGGAGTAAAAAACTAATTTCGAAACGCTTTTGCCATCAAACTAGAAAACTATGCTCGACCTCAAAACAATTTTTGTTTTGGCCCATCGAAGTCAATTTGTATTTAAATTTTGGTTAAGAAGGTATGTAAAAAACGTTTCCGCGGTTTTTGCGAAAAAATTTTAGCCTGCGGCGCACCTTTATTATACATCCCCAAAAATTTTTTTCAATAATGAAAGCAACTTTAGCAAAATAATACTCCCCGAAGAATTTAGGTCTTCGTCATCCCTAATCAAAATCCTGCGTACGTCCCTTTATGTTACAGAGAAGTTTTTGATGGAAAGAATAAGAAAAACTTAATTGTAATAGAAAAAAGGTTCAAATATAGGACTATTCAAGGGGGAAGGGGGCGGCAAAGTCGACTTCCGCCCCGGGCGGCATAACTACACGCTACGCCACTGCAAACGATGTTAATGTTATGCCCATTTTCACAAAAAAAATCTTGAAAACTCCACTTTATGTCCGTTTTCTGTATTTGAGGGCTTGTTTTAAAGTAAATTTAATAGTTTTTACTGTCCAATTAAAAAAACATAACTATTATATATAAATTTGAATCTACAAGCGTTTTGATTTCGATAAATTTTCAAATTTGGCAGAAAAAACCATAGCGTTAAAAGCACACGACCCAGCTCATTTTTGTTCGAAAACAAACTGTTTGACGAAGTTTTGTATTTTTAAATTTGTTTAGGCCACTAACATCGTTTGAAAAACGACCAATTTACTTTAGAAAAAGTTGGTTTGGTCCAATGGGGGAAAATCGATTCTCATTTTGTCCAGTAGTGTAATAATGGGGCCTGTTCCGAATTTCGACTCGATTTTCGTGTAAACTTTAGTATTTTGCAGTCAAATTTGAAAACGTTGTATAGAAGACAACAAATATACCTACGGCTACTAGATCAGGTATAACAAAACTCGGAATTGTGGCAGCAGCTAAAACCGATTGCTTAATCCCAAATAAATTTAAATCGAGAGAAAATTGCGACGGGAACTAGTAGCCTCAAATTAACTTGACATTTACGTTTAAATTTATACAAATTGCATTCGAAATTCACATGTTTACACGAAAATCGAGTCGGAATTCGGAACAAACCCCAATATGCGTTGTTAATTTATAATATTTTATTCTGGGTTAAACCCATTGAGAACTTTAAACCAAAAATGGATTATTTTGAGTTATGCTAGTATAGAAGTAAGTGAGCGATACTTTTTAAGGTTGTAAATGTAAAGTTGGCTATAGAGCCCCAAAAGAAGCCAAGCCAAGCTTCTTTCAACTTCACTCTTTTATGATTATTTTATGTAAATTTTGGCCGCGGCTACGTCTGAGGAGGTCCATCCGCAAGCTTCAAATTTGGCAAATTTTTTGCAGCAATTCATCCAGTATTTCACCAATAGCAGCTGTAATGTTGTCTTCCAGAGCTGAAATTGTGGCTGGCTTGTCGATAGAGACTTCTACACTCAGAAAATTATTTTTCTATAATTTAAGAAAATCACCCTAGAATCGAAATCGCCCTTAAATGTAGAAAAAATTTCTATCTTTAAGAACAATTTGTCTGAATTTTAGAAAAGTTGCCCTAAAAATTAATTTTATAGAAAAAACTTTCTAAAATCTAGAAACATATATTTTTTTTTCTAAATTTTAGGGTTAATTTGCTTTATTGCCTTTTCTAATTTTTAGGGTAGTCTTTGCTGAAGGAAAATAAACCCTAATTTTAAGAAATTTTTTCTAAATCCTTCGACCTTTCTAAAAATTTTTTATTTTTTAGAAAAGCATTTCTAAATTTTCAACCTGTATAAAGTTGTATTTTTTTATGAAAGGCCCTTTCTAAAATCAAATCAAACTACCCAAAGCGCAAAAATATGGGCGAATATCTTAATTTAAGGGCGATTTTGGCCTATTTTAGAAAGAAAATTTTCTGGGTGTAGTAGCTTCAAATCATATGATCTTGAAGGCCAATGACTGGTCCATCATTATTTGCTTACCAAACTCGCCTCCCAATTGATCCATGGTTTCACGTGCAGTGTGGCATGTGGCACCGTCTTGTTAAAACCTCATGTCAACCAAGTCAAATTTTTCCATTGTGGGCAAAAAAGTCGGTGATAATTGGACGGTAAAGTTGCGATTTTCATTATTTTTGAAAAATTATAGTTCAATGATGCCACCGGCCTACAAATCGCATCCAACAGTGCAGCATTCAGGGTGCATTGGCAGCTCTTCAGACTAAATTCAGCAAATCTGTTTGTTGACGTGCCTCTTGAGCCAAATCTAAGCTTTGTAGCTGAAGACAACTTTTTCCATAAGTTACATTTGAACACAGAGCTCGAATTTGGATAATAAAATTCAATGAATTGCAAGCGCTGTTCGTATGTAATGTATGAAATGTAAAACTTTGTTGTGCATTTTTGGCGTTGCCACATATTACGAATCAAGCGTGAGGTATCAAAAAATGTACACTAAAAGACCGAATAGCAAATACATTACCCTTTATAAGCTTTAAGAGATTACAATTACACAATTCAAAAAATCATTAATGCTTACCATAACTTAAGAATATGTAGTTGATGAGTAACTGAACAATTAACCATTCAGCAATTCGAAAACAGAACAAGTGAACTTGTTTAGTGAATTGACACTATATTCGGGAAAATACTTCTTTAGTTCATCTTGGATTTTGTTAAAATTTGCCTTTATCAGGAATACATATCGTCGTCAGTTTTTAAAATAATTTTCTTAGTCATCTCGTTTTATTTTACTTTTTAACTAAAAATTATTCAGCCTTCCCTTTGTATTTTCGAAAAAAACACTTAATTAATTGCTGGTATTATCATTTTTGTTTAATTTATTTAGTTTTTCTGGTTTTTTGTTAATTACAATGAACGAATATTATGAACACTATCACACTTTTAAAATGTTTTTGTATTTCTTTCATTTTGTTCAAATGTTTTGTAGTTGCATTTGCAATGAGCAACTAATTTGGTTTGCTTCTCTCTTTATTGTAATGCTGATACATATGTCATTTACATACATTTAAATATATGTATATATATATTTATATATAATATAAGTATAGTTATGTATATATATATGTATTTAATGTATATGCCAATAATTTTTTTACACACACTTTTGATCAAACGCAATCAAAAAGTTGGTTTTTTTTTGGATTTTTAAATGCTCAATTTGTTGCATGCTATATTATTTGGTTTTGCATTTTTACCTAATTTTACCATTTGCCATAAATTTCCTTTCAATTCATAAAGATACAGATATATATATATATATGTTTTTGTGTATACCCCATATAAATGCCCATCAAGTACGTTTCCTGGACTTAATCCGAAAATTAAATATCAAATACATTTGGAATGCATTCAATTTTTAGAATTAAAAAAAAGGAAGGGAGTTTCAGCTTACACAACTATAAACATACTGAAAATTATGCAACAATTTCTTTTTAACAAGTGCCTCTCTCTTTGGTAAGCGAATTGCATACTCTTTCCTACGGTTTTTCTTTCTGAGCTCTTCACTATTTACAAATGTTGGTATTACTCCGGTTGAGTATGGCAAATTTTTCAAAATTACATTTAGTATAATTTATAATACATATTTTTATTAGTAGGTATTTTTCCTGTTTAGTAAGGACTAAGCTACACAGATGTCAAAGTGTGAAGTTAAGTTATGAAGGAAACTTCTATATATGTTAATGCCTATAAGCTCAAAATTTGCAACCGATTATTTGTTCTGGTTTTCAATGATTATTTTGCTGGCTTTTGAGCACACAGCTAGGATGGGTTCTGGAATATAGAATAACTAAGGTATTGGGCAAAATCATTATATATTCGTTAGTAACTCTTAAGGAACTTAGGGGAAAGAAGTGTTTTTTTTTTTTATGTTAGGAATAGTTTTCATTTTGCTTAAATACGTTTTTATCATCGTTTTACCTACACAGGTGGGCTCTGTTCATACAACTTTTGCATTTGATTTAAATAGAAATAAGAAAAAACAATACAAAATTCAAAACAGAATTAAACAAAAATCGATGCTCTTAAAAATGTATCAAAATTGTACAAAAACTCTTTTCTTACATCTTTCGCTCATTGCTTTCATCTTTTTTTCTCATATATATAAATAAAGTAATTTGGTTATTGTTATGCGCTTATATTTTCTGTTGGTTTCTCATGCCATTTTATTGCGAAAATTAAAGTAATTTCTTTCTTTCTATGCTGCACCTTTGAATACTCACATACTCGCGTATATATTTATCTACATCATACAAAAGGGGAGACATGACATAACGCTTAAGAGGAACTAAATGCCCTTTCCATTCAAATTAGAGTTGGGTGGTCTTTGAACTGAACTATTTAGGTTTTACTTGACTACTTAATTCGATTCGATACGATTAGGTTGTTTATTGAGAAATTTAAAGATGTGTCTTTAGATTCCTAATATGATTTTTGATCTATTTCTCTGACCTCATGTAGGTAAAGTAATATGTCGGAGCTTGAATGTCTTTTCGTTTATTCTATGGAAGTGCTAATGGAAACAGAAAAAGTATCGATTTTATTTCGAAATCGACTGTACCGATAGGGTTCCAGCAGCACAGGATTTCTTTGAATATTCAGTCTATTTATTTAAAACCAAAACCCTTGGAGATGGATATAAATCAATAAAAGCTCATCTTACAGTTCTTATTTTAAATATAAATATGTAAGGACTCAATTCGAGGATTTAGCTGTGTACATAAAAAGTTTCTAGAAATCCATATTTATAAATTTTGGCTTTGATATTAGGTATAACTATGTTGGAAATGCTGTAGGAAGGCAAGGATCTTAAAACATTGAATAAGAATTAAAATTAGGTCTAGAACCGAACGGCCCAGACCCGAGTTCCGATCCTGAGCCTGAACGGTACTCCTTCCGTTTGGATAATAGTGTTGGGTTGTTTATGAGTGAGTGAACAAAATTGATTTGTTCGCACTGACGTTAATCTGAACAGTAAGTTCTGTTCAGTAAGAGTTATTTAGTATATCTTGCTCAGTGAGTTGATCAGTCTAGTTTGTATGATAGCCAATCGTCACCATGCTAAATAGCTTAACAAATGATCAACTGAACAAGCGAACAGCTGAACTACTGAGCAATTTGAGTGAGTTGACTTGACTAAACTGAACAACCAAACAGCTGAGCAACTGATAAACTGAAGAGTTGAACAAATGAACAACTGAGCAATTTGAGTGAGTTAACAACAAAACTAAACACGAAAAGTTTTAGCTGATTTTGTTTCAAAGATCAAAGAATCTATCCACCAAGGCTCGAAACAGAGCCTTACGTTCTATAAGTTAAGGATCCGGTCTGCAAAACGAACCTTAAACTTTCCGACGGTACCTTCAAATTAAAACAAGAGCAAGATGGTCTCAAAATTCTTGAGAACAAACGTTCCAAATGTTCCTGAAATGAGTAAAGTTGATCTCAAAAGGATAATAATTGCTTTAAACAGACAACAAAACCGGTTTTCAACAGAGAGAAATGCAAGAGAGAGAAAGAGAGCGAGTGATAGTGAGTTGACTCTCTTTTTGATCTCTCTTATGTCTGCTCAACTAAGTTTAAGTAGCCCTCTAGATGTGAATCTGCAAAAGTTTGCAACGGCTGAATGTGCTGACGCGTCATTCCATACGTTAAGTGCACCGGGATTAAGGTACTGGGATAAATTCCCAGTCAAGCCCGAACAAACTTTTCTGTACTTTTCTAAAAAACTTAACTGAAATGAGTCAGGTGGAGTGGGTCGTTGAAGCGATGTTTCCGTTTCCTATGGAATATATGGGTGTCGGGAGAAGCAGCAGAGCGCATATTGAAGGAGCCTACTCCCCGTTCCCTATTCCACCCAAATGTCAGGAATCCGCTCACACTTGGTCCAAATTCAATCAAACTTATTCCCAGTTGAGTTTAAAATGTTCTTAAAAATAGAACAATATCAACTCAATTTGAGTTTTTGCGTTTTAAAAAAAATAATTCTTGATTATTATTCTTATTGTACTACAAATGAGAAAAGCCGTTCATTTACTGTTTTTGGTAACGTTTGTGATCGTTTTTAAATCCAATGTTCTTGCTTTTTTCCCTCTGTGTGAGGATTTTGGGAGGTTGTCAGACGATGAGATAAAGATTAACGGTTCGAATCAAAATTAACCGATGGTTAATGCTGAGGATCGAGGTTTGTGGCTTCGAATTTTGGTTCGGCCCACGATTTATCCGAATACTCGAACTACAATAAAATATTAACAATACTTTTATTTTATGCTGTCACAAAGTTACCGTCAGAATATTCGTTTTTATCCGTTTTTAATAACAAGAAATTCTTGAAGGCGCTATAATTTACGAAGGATTTTAATTTTGGGTAGGCACCGCCAAGCGTTATGTCCTGTCGCCCCCGTACAAACATATATTGGCTATAATTTTATATAGTATACTATATACAATTTTTGTCGCTTACTTTTCAAATGCGACTTTATTTGGAGTGTGAGACAACTGAGTGTGAGACCATGGAATGGGATAGCATTGAATGCGATATGCCCGATATTTCTGCGTACGTATCTGTGGGTCCTTCGGCACTGCAAACAGAATCCTCGGGTGTACGGGATGGTTCCGCCTCGGTTATTTCAATATCCTGATGATGTTTGTTGCTGCGATGTTTGGCACTTAAAGCCTGTGAAAACGAAGAGATTTTATTTTGAGACTTGATAGAGATTGGCGCTGAGGTGAGTGCGTGGTTTGTTTAATTTTAGTGCCATGAGTTCATGCATTTCTTTAGGTCGCGGGTTGAGGGGACTTGCACTTGCTTTTTAGGCTTTAGTTCTGTTTGGCATTGGCATTTAGTTTTAGGTACAGTCACAACACAAATGGTTAGTTTAGCAGGCTAAGCACTCTTACCTTGTCTTTGCTGCCCTTTTTCTACATTTGAGAATTGAGTTTGGTTTTTGTTTGGTGGTAGGTATTTTTTTTTTTGATTTGATTTTGGTTGTACAGTACAAGTCATGACAAGAACAATGATATATATTTATAGATGTATTAATATATTGGACATACAAAGAGAGAGAGAGAGAAAGAACGAGAGAGAGGAGGAGTGGAGAAAGAGCTTAGGAGCTTGGGTAAGGCAGCACAAGGAGATTTAGTTGAAGTATCAAAGTAGGAAAGCCCTTGGCATTGTTTCTTGAGAATGTGATGTACAGTGAGCGCGATTTACGTTAACAACACTGCGTGGTCTTCTCGCCCAAAACTTACTTGCAATGAGAAACGTCGATGACCCGCCTTCCGTCCACCACGTCTTTTACTGATGTGTGGATTATCCTGCCGCAGCGTTTTATTCTTCATAATCTCTAGTTGTGTATACAGTCTGCAATCAGAGAGGTTCAGTTAGTAAGGATGGGTGGCAATCAAGAATCGAATAACGTACCTTTTGAGTTCAGCACGTATATCCTCGGGACTCATTTCGGATATGGTCAGCTCACCAATATCGGGATCACCCAGGCATAAGCCAGCATAACCGCCACCCAAACGCTGACCCGCATCGTGTGACGTACCCTTGAAAGCATCCACAGGTAAACGTATTGATAGATCATACGCAAGCGAACGTACCTGCAAGCTATGAAGATGCAACAAACACCGCAAACCACACTCAGGAAGAAGTTAACAAAAAACTCAAAACTTGAAACCACAAAAACATATGAAAGAAGTGAGCGTTAAACTTAACCAAAAAGTCACAAGTTGGTGCATTTGTGTTCTGTGATGATTTTTGTGGCCTATGTGATGTGTGTTGCTATTTTTTAAATTTTCACCCTATTTTTCCCCCATCTTTTTTTTATACACTTGAAAAGTGTATTATAATTTTGCCCAGAAGTTTGCAACGCATAGAAGGAATCATCTCCGACTACATAAAGTATATATATTCTTGATCAGCATGACGAGCTGAGTCGATTAAGCTTTGTCCGTCCGTCTGTCTGTTTCTACGCAAACTAGTCCCTCAGTTTTGAAGCAAGCGAGCTGAAACTTTACATAGGGTCTTCTTTTGTCTGCACGCTCTCAATCACGGTCATGGGTAATATTACATTTTTTTAAGCTGATCTGCGAAGTTTGGTCGAAGCCGCTAACCGTTGAGACAAGCGTTTTCAAGTGTATCAAAACTTCGGCACAGACGAAGTTAGCTTTGCCTTTCTCGTTTTCTCTATTAAAGGACATCATCCGACTGATCAAACGTCTGATTAGGTAAATTTTCATAGAAGTCTTTTAATTAAATGGAAAAACTGCACAGAAAAAAAAGATCCCCGCAGAATGGATATTCAAATATCCACCTTAAGATTTTTCTTTTTTTAAAATATCCTTTTCACATTTTTTAGCTCCTTTGAATGAAGAATAAAGATCAATTAAATATTTCATTTCTGATATTTTGAAAATATCCAATGGATCCCAAAAAGGATAGTTAACTTTCCAGTCCAAATGGATACCAAAAATATCCTAGGGATCATTAAAACTATCCTTTTTTCTCAGCGTGTTTATTAAATTTCTATAGTTGGGCAGAAAAACATGGGACGAAATTTAAATGAGGTTTGATTCTGTCTATTTTCTATACTTAGAAAAAAATCAAGAATTGTGTACTTAAGTCAATTACAAACGGTGTCAATAGTTTGGTAAGTACGAAAATACTTGATTTAAGAAGTTCTTATTTCAAGAACAATTTATTAATCCTGAAAAATTTAATTTATGACTTTTTTAGGATATATTAAACCTTTTGTGAACTATTTTAAAAGCTTTTTGATCATACTTCTAGATTGTAATGACCTTAAGTACATATATTACTCTTCAACCGAACCCGAAACCAGGCCAAATTCAGTCAATCGGTCATAAGACGAGAGTTTCTCGAAGACCAAACTATAAAAATGTTGGTTGAAAAGGTTGCAGACTCAAGAGACCGCCACAGTTTAGCATAAGCAGAGAGCGAGTCAGTGTGAGAGAGAACGAGAGAGCGCATATAATATGTGAAATACATTCATTTTGTAACCTGTAAGCGTACACACCGATGCATTCATACAAAGAAGGCCGTTTGAATGCGTAAATTTTGCCAAAAGGTCCGAGAAAAACCTATGAGAAAAAAAACAAAATGTGTGTTTCTCTTCTCTCACAACCAAAAAGAGGCAGAGAGCATAGTTAAAGGTTGTTTCGGTACCTATTATCAATGTGATCACGCCAAAGCGGTCGTTTTCTGACACAGGCAAACGGGGATCCGATTTTGGCGAACTTTGGTGTTAAATCAAAAAAGACTAACAAAATCCAAAGGAACCAAAGACCAAAAAGGTATTACTGTACTATATCCTCACTCCATAAGTAAAGTGTTAGAGCAGACTCGAAATAAAATAATTTGCATTTTCCGTTGCACACTTTTTCGAGTCCATTTTTTACTCATACCAACATATTTTATACATGAATTAAGAACGCGTTTTTTTTTAAACATTTTTCGCCTGACTGTAAGTACAAATAGTTTATGATTTTACAACGTTTGTTCTCATTTCAGTTCTGTTTACAGGTTTTTTTCGACTTAAAGGACAAATAATTCTTAAAATTTTAATTACAAAACGGTATTCTATACCGATTAAGCTAGAACTCTGCCAGCTGTTTTTTTTCTGAGTGTTCGATTACTGTGAGATATGAGCTTAACATTAACATAAATGTAATTATCAAATACCGTGCAGCTCTAGCTCCACAATACACGAGCAACCAGTTTTATGTCTTTCTAGTATTTGTTGCGGGCTTTGGGCATCCCTGCTTCAAATTATCGTTTGAATTTGGAGGAACCACCAAAAGTTTGGTGGAGAGTTTCTTCAGAAGGCTTAAAAGATGCGATGCGATGCTTTTACTTTTGAATTGGGTCAACAAAAGTGTTTATCGAAGACATCAGTGGGGAACATAGATCATTGAACTTCGTATAACAATCTAAATTTGTATTGGTTTGCTGGTATTTGATCATTTCTATATCGAATTACCTAGGTCAAAGAAATAAACCAAACGAACCTCAAGATCTATGACGGGTTTGAACATTCAGACCAAACCTATAGTTTAATTTATGAGGTAAGGTTCAAATCTGAATTTTTGAATGATCAATATTGGTGCAGGCGAGATTCGGTAAGAAGTTTTAGACTAAACCTAGTGTATCTAATAGTATTGTAAGTATATAGAATTTCGTGCTCATTGGTTGTGATTGTGTCTTTTGTTGTGCTGAAAATAATAATAATAAATAAAAAAAATAAACAAAAACAAACATAAAATTAAATCAAGTTGGATTTTTAGCATAAATGAGACTACTTAGTTAGACAGAGAGCTTGAAGATTGGACAGTACATGGTTGATATAGTCAGAGGAAAGACAGAGATAGTTACAGTTACGGTGAGGCAAGTTTGGTATGCATGTTGGGTATAGTTTTAATTTTCTTTAAAGGAAACCGATTTTTGTCATTAATTAGATTTTGTTCTTGTTCGAGCCAAATGAGTCAGAAAGAACATGCATTTGTTAGTTACTTAAGTGCTGGTCAAACATGCGGCTAGTGTTGGTGAAACCAAAAACAACAAACCAAAAGTACAGTTGGCAACAAAACACGTGCAAATTAAAGTTTAAGTTGAATACAAAATTACAGACACTTGCAGCAACTTCATAGCTTGACTAAAATTTATGAATATGTTAGCTTAAGTCTAAAATTTTCACAAAATCAAACCAAATCTTTATGTCCAACAAATTAAAATCAATTTTTTTTTTGTAAGCAAAAAGCTTTTCATTTTTCGTTTGTTAATTTAATTTGAACAAAAATCGTTTCCTCAACCAATATCAATACCAAATGATGACTGAGCACAATGAGTTTGATTACTTGTATGGGTTTTTCACTCAACTGAAGCACGATTTACTGTCACTATCATGTACTCGAACAACTTTTGGACTTTGGACACGGATTTAAATCCTCACAAGAACTCAAAACAAACAAAATAATGCAAACTCAACAGAAAATTCACAAAAACAACTGAAAAACTTATGGTTTTACCTGCTTGTGCTGATACCATAATTTTGGCACAAATATCAAACCCAAGGCAAAGCTATTCGTGAGCTGCGAGCGCACAAAAAGGGCCAGCAAAATGGCACTGGGACTCATTTCCGGCAGGTAGACAAAGCGCAGAAAATAAAAACTCGAGGAGACGAGGAACTCCAGCGTCAAAGCGGTGACCAGAAATTGTCGCTCCTGAAATGGGGAGGAAATTACTTGTAAGTCCATTTGGAACCCATTTAATGTCCCACTGCCTCACCCGGAACTGTGTGTTGGCATTACGACTGGCAATGGACAAATGGAGGCCAAAGCACAGGATCAACATTTCGCTGGCCTGTGTCACCAGCTCCCATTTCAGGGGATGGCAGGTATTGGTGCTGGCCTCACGTAAACTCTCCAACTGGGCACTCTCCAGCAGATCCATCGATGAGGCTGTAAATGCGGCCAAATAACAAATAACAGCAAATACCATGGTGCCCAGATATTTCAGCAAGTCCACATCACGTAACACCCAACGATGGGCTTTTCGTGTACGAAAGTCCACCAGATGACGATAGAGCTTTAATATGATGGCACCATAGCAGGTGATGAAGCCGAGTTCACGTAGCCAAGGCTCCAAGAGGCAGCGCTCGGTGGAGGCGGGAAAGAAATGGACGGCAACCTTTAGAGAAAAGAGAGAGAGAGATTAGGGAGACAAAGCGTGAGGTAGTCTTTCATGTGACTTACAGATGCATAAAGTAAAACAATGCCCAGCAGTATAGTCTCCAGTACAGTCCACATGCCCGAAGCGATGGCCTAAAATTACATTTAGTTTTTTAGTAGAAGTTGTTCGAAGTGAAAGAAATATTGTTATTACATTTGAATTAAAAAAAGCACAACTTGAAAGAGTTGATTCAAGTTTTTAATAGATTATAGAGTATAATTCCAAATTCTGAAAAAACTTTTCCAGCCAAAGCTTTGATTTTGAAAATTTAAAATTGATCATTCTATACCAAAGATAGGCATTTTGCTCGGCGGCATTGTTGTCGAAACAGCGCAGCGACGAGCACATACTGATAGTATATTAGCTGCGCTTCTGCTCAGAGCTTCTGTATGCACAGTAGATAGCTACGCGCCGACCCCGCTTCTATACTCACAAAAGTGGAATTAACTAAGGAATCCGAGGTCTGGTTCAGTAGATTCTTAAACTCGTATTTATTTATTACTTGATTAATTGAAACGAACTGTACACCCATAAAATTATTATTCTATTTTAAAGAAAAATCAGTTTAAGATTTTTAATCTCCCCAAAATTTTCCAAAAAAAGTTCTATATTTAAGATATTTTTTCTATATTTTTCTATTATTAAGAAACTTTTTCTGAGTTATAGTAAAATTGCGCTGAAAAGAATTTTCGGAAAAAAAATGTCTTAATACAGAAAATATTCCGTAATTTTAGGCCGATTTTAACCCTTGGCTAAAGATAATTTTCTGTGTGTAACAACTAAGAAGCTGCAAAGCGAATATGAAATTATTTATGGAAGCCCCGGAAACCTTTTCTAAGATTTTCTTTCTACAAAAATCCTTCGAAGAATTTAAAAGCGTAATTTTTACGCAATTATTTTGAAGATTGTTTCTCATTTCACATCGAATATATCATGATATAACTATTTAATATTAAAAAATAAAATTATAGAAATGTTTTACAATCGTACAGGCTCAGCCCTTGTGTACGGACAAACCAAACAAACCGGCAGCAGCTCAGCGGCATTCGCATAGCATAGCAGAGAGCTTCTTGATCGGAAACCGCTTAATATGAGTTAAGCCCATCAAGTTGGTGCATCAATAATCATAAAAAGAGCAAATGGAAGATCGGCTCCCATTCCGAACCCCTATGGGAATCGAAATGAAACGATCCTGATATTGTTCATAATTGTTTGGGTCATGGAACTTGATCAAAACGGTTTGGAAGTCTTTAGACTAATAGACTTGGCATTACAAGATGAGTATTTATTTTGAAGTTCGTAGACTTTTTAGATATAGACCCTGTACTAGCAGCCTCGAAAGCTACCAAAAAATTATCAAAAAAATTGGCCAACGATAGACACATAATATTCATGAGGGGCATAGTCCGAAGATTATGATAAGTGTGCAACTCATTTAGCCCATTAGTAGCCCAATTAATTACATTTTAATGCTATTCTCGCGATATTTACACTGAGAAAAAAGCATAATTTTTGATGATCCTCAGGATATTGTTGGTTTTTGGGATCCATTGGATATTTCATTTATTTTCGTTTAAAAATGTTATATCAGAAAAGTATAGTTCTTGATATTTATTTTTCATCCAAAGGAGCTAAAACAAGATTTCGAATTGTACCTTAAGCTCTGTAGAGTTTACAAGGCAAAAATTTGAACAATTGACTAGACTTTTTTTCCCAGCTTCTAGCTGAAAATAATGCATAAAGCAGCTTATAAATTGCACTCACCTTGCACTTTCTTTGCCTAAAAACAATCACACTCAACACCACGCAGCACAAAATGCAGGCACCCAACACAATGGCCACCAACAGTCGCAGCATGGCATCCATATTGAGAGCCTCCTCCTCTTCAAAGGTGAGACAAACACCATGCTGATCGCAATTGGTGCAACCGCCAGGGCAAGGTATGCACGAGTAGTTATCATAGCCCTCGGACAGCTCAACCAAATCGCCGCGAAAGCCCTGCAGAGTGGAATTTGGTAGATAAAACGATTCACGACAAATACACGTGTAGACATCGCGGGTAGCGGCCGGCTTATTCTCAGTCAGCAGGCAGAAGGTGGTATTTCGATCACAGCTGAAGGAGAGAAAATCAAATTAGAAAATAATCGAATTTCTAATTCTGTGACTAAACTTACCCATGACGCCGTCCGAAGACCTCTTCGAGGCCATCGTTGCATACATCTTCATCGGCAGCTATAAAGGCAGCTGCCACAATTCTGTTGGATTAGGGGATTAAAAATCAAAATTAAACTGTCAGTTGGTACTATGCACTCACTTGAATCTGTGCTCCATGAATGATATGCGAAATGGCCATAGCCAGCGTCGCGTCAACAGGTTGCAGTCACGAAAGGGGGCGCCCCACTCCTGAGTGCCGTCGCTGCTGTTCCAAGCCAAACTGTTTGTTGTTGATAAGATCAAACAATGCCGCACAGGTCATTATTTATTTTAATGAAATACTTAGCATACTTTTATGGGCAACTATTTTAACTTACCTCAACTCTCGCCAATAGGAACCCAAATATGCCTTATTATGCACCTGATCCGGCGGTATCTAAAATAAATTATTGATTCGTTTGGTTAGTCACCTTCTAAACTGGAATCGTTCTCGGTCGTGTCCTCATACCGTAACATTGTCCCTAAATTTAACCACCACAGTGTGCGTGATGGGCGCCGCAATGGCAAAGGCCAACAGATTATCATCCTCATTTAATGCATAGCTGGCAATGCCATTGGCACGTCGACTAACCTCCGCTCGTGTTTGCTCATCGATGGTAATGGGCGTATTGGCATTTGGGAATTTTGTGGACAAAAATTCAATAAACTGTCGTGCAGCATCCTCCGCAATGTCACTGAAGTCATAAAACTAAAATTATAGTGCGAATTGAGGTTGACCCAACAATTAGTAATTGAATGGTAAATGGCATGGAAATAAGATTATTATAAAGCATTAAGCGTTATACACCATAACGTTTCTATGAGGGAATTAAGCAGTGGCTAAACATGGTTATTGGTAAAGGTTTTAACGAAATTAAAGTTTTTCAGCTGACAATAAGACAAAATATTTTTGACAAAAACTTTTTCTCCCACGATTCCTTACAAATGATTGCTCTTCAAAATTAAAGTTCTCTGTGATAATCTTTAAATAATTTATTCAACAACAATGTACATCGAATATGCCAAGATTTATTCCACACCGAATTTGAATTAATACCTGTTAATGGTGTATATTACATTAAGGTATTACCGACACGTGATTTCAATCAACCAAATTGTTTTCTCTTCTCATTTTCACATGCACCCGAAGACCAACAACTCTCTAGCTATTAATTATTCACATGGCACACGTTCCTCCAGCACCTTTCGAAAGAATGCAAAAAAACAAAAAAAATATAAAGGAAATGTACAGAATGTTGTATTCTTGGGTAGAAATAATGCGATTTAATGCCCAAGCTGGGTCTGGTTGGCCAAATGGTTTTAATCCTTGTTTGTATGGTCCTTAACCGACAAAATGCTTGTACATAATTTACACGTTACAACAAGCTTCAGAGAGCGGGGACAGGGAGGGGAGTAACTTTGATGACATCATTATGGCCTTTGGAAACAAAAGTAACCGCTGCTGGGGAAAGGGAGATAGAGACATTCCGGTTGGGTGAGTCATGTAGTCCGACAGGCACCTTTGGCTTTTAAAACAAATATTTCCCATTAGCAAATGCCGTGATGCCGATTCCGAGTGCGAACATATTGCGTATACGTTACGGTCCGTGTATGTGTGTGTGTGTGTGTGGGCGCCAAATGAAAAACCCAATGAATTATTAACAAGAAACAAACATATTGTGTACATAAATGACTTGTTTGCGTTGCACACATTGAAGTAAAGGAGCTCAGGAGAAGAAAAAAAAATATATATATAAAGTATGCAAGCCAGTGCAGGGCAACCTATAGGAGTTCGCAGGAAGCTGCAGACTTGTTTCGACTGTTTGCACAATTTCTTTTACATATTCATTCACATATTTCAAGAGAAAGAAAATTTAAATATTCATTTAATAATAAAAGTTTAATGATTAAGTTAATACAAATTTCGATTCTTTGCTTTTTGCGAGGTACCTTAAGTTTCCCGCCTTGAATCCTACTCTAAAAAAATAGAGGCAAGCTAACTTCGGCTCGACCAAAGTTTATATACCCTTGGAGCATGATATCTGCCTGCCAGTTTGTTATATGGCACCACAATTTTGACAAAATTTTGAAAACAAAAAAGTTTTTCTCACTAGAACTACTTTTTCGACCGATCGTTTCTATGGCAGCTATATGCTATAGTCATCCGATTTGAATCAAACTTGGGAGAATTGTGTGTTAGCATAAAATATTGGCCAGTAACAATTTTGGGAGCGATAGCATTGAAAACAAAAAAGTTTTTCCTACTAAGACGTTTTTTCAAAACTATATTTTGTATGGGAGCTATACTTTATAGTTGTCCGATTTTCATAAAACTTGGTGAAATTATGTGAAGGCATAGAAAACTTATTAATACGAGGTTTGGGGACGATTGCGTTGAAGACAAAAAAATGTTCCTCACTAGAACTACTTTTTCGACCGATCGTTTCTATGGCAGTTATACGATATAGTCATCCGATCCGGGCGATCCCGACAAATGTGCTGCGCATTTGTACCAAAAGACTTCGTGCAAAGTTTGGTTGAGATAGCTTTGAAACTGACGGAGGAGAGCATAGAAACGACGGACATGGCGGATATGGCAACTCAACTCAGCTCGTCATGCTGATCAAGAATATACTTACTTACATAATACTTTATGTGGTCGGAGATGCTTCCTTCTATGCATCACAAACATTTGACAATTTTAATTTATCCAAGGTATAAAAAAATTGATATAATACCAAATTAATTTGTACCAAAAAAAACCTAGAGTATCAAATTGATATTTTGTGTATTACATTGATACCTAGAATATTAATTTGAAAACGTGTCACACTTAGTGTTTTTGTTTTAGTGCAAACTCATCAATACTTTGTTTAGAGTAAATGCTATGGAAGTCACTTTCCCAGACGACGTGCCGTGAAGATAAATTAATGGATTTTAAAGGAGCTTAAAATAAATTTCTATATTTCCAAGGTATATATGGCAGGTATGCATTCATTTTAATATACATATGTTGTTGTTTTAGCGCTTTGCAAGATGACGCACAAAGCGAGAGGTTCGAAACGAAATCAGCTGCGACATAAGCGATTTGTTTTTGCCTATTTTCACTCAGGATTTAGGCGTGAAGATCTTCATGTATGGGTTATAGCGTGAGGCACACCATTTAAGTGAAACAACATCCACGGGGAGACGGGGCCAGCAGAGTTAGAGAACAATGTTTCCTATAGCGAAATGTCCACACCTGGCGATTTCATTTCATAGGTGTAAAATAAGTGCATTTTGTAAGTAAATAATCAAAACAAAAGTAAAAAGTTTTTTAATGTTATGTTATAATTTAAATGGCAGTTTGTCGAGAACTCAATTGATACTACAAACTTGATTGAGAAAAAATATTTAATCAATAAATGATAGTATTTTATGCAAGGCTCTAAAATTTTTCAGAAGGTTCGGTGCGGGGGTTCGAACTCGTTGTTAAAACTTTGTCGTGGTCGAAGGAATCTATACCATCATTTACAGATGTAATTTTCGCTATATTTTTTCAGTGCTTTCTTTGACTTTCATAAACTTCTCTTTTTTGCAATCAGAATTTAAAAGTGAATTTTGAAAACTTTTATTCCGAATTTCTGTTTGGATCTTCAGCAAAAGCTGAAAAAGTTAAAAAAACTCGGGTCTAAGAGCACTGCAGCCAATATTGGCACTGAGCTTATAATAAAAGAAGGTTTTTCGAACGTTTCTGAACAAATGTTTTCTCTCTGTATACAGACTAAATTTCCAGAAGTGGACTTTAACCACTCTTAATCAGACGGCTGGTTCGACTAAGTTCAATATATTACTAAAATAACTTTTTTGAAATGGCTCTGAGCTTTTTAAAAAAACTCTGAATGCATAAATCTTTAAGTGTGAGTAAACGATTGCACATTTTGTGGGTTAAGTTCCATTGCGTCACACAGTCGAGCAATAGTTTTTTTTTAAATTTTTTTTCTATTTGCAAAAGATTTCATATAGTGTGAGTACGTAGAAGTATACGAACTGAACTAATGTAAAACTAAACTTCTTTAAAAATTCGTTATTTACTAAATTTAGAGATTGTGCAGCACAACAAACTGTTATTACAGAGTCCTCCAGGAAATCTATTGAGGTAATTTGGTCAAATCAAGAAACGCTTCTGATGCACATAAGCCACTTTCATTAACAATACATTCTTCATAGTTGTATTCCTTCTCTGCTCTGCAGTTGTTATTCAAAAGTTCTCCTGCTCGATCCATATTCGCTTCATTACGACGTTGATAATATAAATATAATATAGAGACATGTCGCAGGATTGGAGAACTTCTTGAATGAGAGAGTCAGATGTCGTTGGCAGAACTAGATAATATTTTGAACCGAACCTAATTTTTTGAAAAAGCGGTCCGGTTCGGGTTAAGGTTCGAGAAGTCGAAAATATTGGGGGTTCGGTTCGTCGGACCCAAAAAACCCGAACCGAACTGGTTCTAGGGGTTCGGTTCAGGACCGGTTTGCAGCCTTGATTTTATGTTGATTGATCATTTATGTGACAATTGAAATTTCAAACGCTAAAAAATTAATACAAAAATTGTTCATCTGATACACGTTAGTATCAAGAGATTCGTATTAAGATTCTTGTAAAATTCACTAGTTCTTTTTAGTTTAATTTTTTCTCCTGTATTTATAAAAAGGTTTTTAGTGCTCCTTGGTGGGCCTTTTTGTAACTTATTCTCCAAAGAGCCTTTAGTCCCTTTTTTTTATCTCTGATGAGTCTTAAACTCGAAACAACATTGCCTCTTAAAGCTGCCTACGCCCAAAAGCAGCTGATGTCTTAATTCTTAATTCTAAGCCACTTGAGTGTTTCCTTCACCCTCAGTAAGGGTATAAAACGTATGAGAAAACACTTGTAAATAGCAAAAACCGCAAACATACCCGAGTCTGCAATATAACATGCATATACAAACACATACAGACATACATGTGTACTTATGTAGGAAGGGACAGGGACGTGCACATAGAGCAAGTAACTATGCCAAGTGCTGAGCAGACATACCGCAAACAGCAACCCACACACACACACATAAGTACATTTCAAATGAAATCAGTAAAACGCGTTGTACTCGCTTTTTAATGTCCATGCTCAAGCCCATGCTCCTCCAGTTCGTCTGTCTCAGTCGACGACTCTCGGGTATGTCAGCGGCGCGTTTGGCATGTACAACAAATTCTTACTTATGACCATAAAAATATTTACAAGGCACCACACATACATACATGCATACGTGGATACATGTTGCTTGTTGCCATTTGCATGTTTGTTGGCTTTGCCTTGTTTTCCTTTTTTTATTTCCCTACACTTTTGTGCTTAATGAATAAAATATGTCAGCTGCTGCCGCAGTCGCTTTGCATTTGCTTGTTGACACTTGGAAATCTTATATACGGATTTAGTCATATTTCATTATTCAGTAAGACAAAGCGAAGGGGAATAAGTAGCAAAAAGTGTGTTTTTGTATAAAAAAAAAAGAAATGCAAGTCATTTTATTTTTTAAATTAAGATTGCCCCTAGAATCCTCGAAGGAAAATCCTTAAGAACATAAATATATTTTCCGTTACAATTTCCTAATCCGTGCATTATTTATTATGTCTGTCTTTGCTGCATTCTGTGCCTTATTGCAGAAGGTTTATACATAGCACCAAGAGTTAAGTTGTTGTACAGAAAGTTCATCCAAATTTGGAACTTACTAAAAGTAGAGTTAACGGTCTAAGAAGTTAAAAAACCCATCCCTGACTTTTAAGTCAAAGTACTTACGATTTATCATTTAACAAACTTTTTGGTGATCCTTATTGACACGCAAGAAATTTTTTTAAAGTTTAAAAACGTTTAACCGACCTATACATACATAAATAGGCAATTTTAAATTAGCTTGAGATATTAAGATATTATTTTGGATGTTTACAATCAAGTCTACCAACCTCTAAAACTCCTTAGGCTCCTCTAGCAAATCCTGCTCGGCCTTCGTTTTGTAGTAGAGGACTCAAAAATATTCTTAGACATTTTGTAGTAGCGGACATACAAAAGGGAAGCTTGATTTTCGGGTTGGAATTTCAAATACGAGTCGTACTTTATTCTATTTGTTAGAAGCCCTGGAACAATCTTTAATATGGTGCTGTTTGCCTAACAATCTTTTGTTGGTATATTTTGCGAAAATTAAATTTTGTGGTATTTATTTAATGCGAAATTAGGCGAGAGTTGGGACCAAATGTCCTCTATACCCAACAAAATTTGTATCAATTTGAAACATGTGTCCCAAATTGAAACTATAACAAGTATCATTTTTGTTGTATCAATGTAAGCCTAGAAAGTATTACTTTGAAACTTAAAATATTAATTTGATGCGAAGAAGTATCAATTTTAAACTAATCAATTTTTTTAAGTTTGAAAATTCGAAGAATGTATGAAATGTGCTAGGAATCACGCCCAATGTGGCAGCTGACGATGCTTGACGTGTCAAATGTAGCACATTCCACATCCAACATCCTGAGTTTAAATCAGTGGCCGGCAAAATACACAAGCTCATTTCGGCATTGCGTGTGTGTGTGAGCCACGCTTTAGCACTTGTTTGTTGTTGAAAGAGTCTGCAGTGTAAGCTCCTTTGCTGTCGGTGAATCGACGTCGCTGCCACTTTGTGGCTCTTGTATGCACAGAAAATAGAAACGTGCGGAGCTCTGGTTTAAATGCTTAAAAACCATTTCCTCTTCCAACATTTTCTATATATTTCTTGATAAATATTGTATACTCAGAATGTTGGATGTTAGATGTACTCAATGTGATTAGCCTATAAAAGTAAATCCATGGAGGACCCTCTCCCAGGCGCTGAGGAGATATAAATGGATTTCAAAAGAAGCACACTTACAAGGAAGGTTTAAGCAGCTGAATATAAATATTGTTGTGGTCTTTTTTTTTTGCAAATATTTGTTATTTAATAAGAAATGTAACTATTCAGACGGGATACATAACAAACCATAATGCTGCGGATCCTGTTTCAGCGCTTTCCATTGTAGCGCACAACGCGAGAGGTATCGAACGAAGACAGCTGCAGAAGAGGCGTTTTTCGCATCTCTGAAAGAGTAACGCGCTAAATTTATGGGTTCAAGCAGTGGCCAAGCAAGGCCGTTATTAAAGTCCTATGGTGTTCTTGTATTTTGTAATGTTCTGTTGGGATCAAATCTAGTTTAAAACAATGTACTTTTATCTTTTACGCTTTCGTTTGGGTACTATTGTTTTGGAAAGCACAACGTTTTGGAAAGCACAACGTTTCGGTTAGCGGATTAATTTGGTGTGCATTACTTAGTATCTAGTATTACCTACTAGAGACCTGCACGAGTAAGTATAATAGTAATCGAGTAGTACTCGCCGAGTATGATTACAAAGGAGTACGATTACCTAGCTGTTAAATTGGCACCGTGTCACCGTTTTTACTTAAATGAAATTAAGTTTTCGATTTATTTTTACATCGTGCCGGTCGCAGAAAATTGGTACAGAAATAAATAAATAGGTCGGACATTTTATATATGGAAAAATGTAACGTCATACTGATACCCGCTTAAACGATGCATATTTGTGTATAAAACGCATAGCAAAAAAATTTTTTGAGAAAAAAAAAGGTTTAGGGTCTGCGAGTTGGACTTAAAGTTTATCACTCATACGTACTGTTGCCCATGCCTAGATTTTTAGTAGTTGGCGTAGACTTGGTTTGAAGTCATAACATTTGACAAATAGGTCCCATGACCAATAAAAAATGTTTTTTTTTATAACAGACACAATATGGTTTGGTAAAAATTTTATATTACGGCAAAATTTCTACTATTTTGCGCTGTTTACTTCTAGATGAAAGCAAGTTTTAGCCGTTCATTAAGAGGCTATCAAGATATCTTTGAAGTCAGGTCCCACACTGAACTGAAGTGCTGCACATCACGGTTGCAGCCGTTTCTGCGAATAGTCAACTGGGCTGCTTATAAATAAGCTTCTTCAGGATCGAAAAATAAATGCGGATTACTATACTACTATGGGCAAAAATACAGGGAAATTATTCATAAATTTCAAAATAGGGTCTCGCTTGCTCGTCAAAATTTGGTCCCCTAGTCCATTTCTATGGCAGTCTTTAACTTAGCCCAATAAAAGTGATAAACATTTGATTCCTGCTCCATATTTTAGTTTTGTTCCTTTATGTTGTTCGATTAAATTCAAATTTGACAACTTTTAAAATGACACGAAGAATTCGTCGACAGAATTTCGATTCTGTGAACGGGTCGTATACGTAATATTTGTGGAAACTTTGAAGGCTTTTCGCAGAGGTTAAAACATGATACAAATTTTTTTGATTTTTTAATTTATTATGTACACCCTAAAAGTAATCGTTTAAGATGGTATCAGTTATATTTTTTATCGGCGTCCACCCTAATGGACGTACTACGCAGAAAGCTAGAGCCGGGAGAGAACAAGCGGATTGAAACAAGTGGTAACAGCGATGTGTGGAAATTCTACGATAGAATTCCGAATATGTTGGCCATGTGTTGTGCAAGAGATGAGAAAAAACTTTTGAATTTCCAAAAGGATCCAGTTTATCAAATCTGCGAAAACAGGTTTGTTAGAAACGCTCAAGCACCAGCGAATTATTGCCTCAATTGAGAAAATCACGAGTGTTTGTCGATGACAGAGTACAAGAGGAAGTGACAAAGAGCTGCGTTAAATTTGTCGCTCAAGCCATTCGTTCGTTTGATACCGTAAATGGTGCGGAATTTAAGGATCTTGATGAGGAAACTTGGATGCTGTTATATTTTTACATTCACAACGCAAGGCTCAAAGCTAATTAAAATTTTTTAACAAATTCAGTCAGCTATTAATAAAGAATATAACAAAATATTTTTGTACTAATTTTTTATTAAGTTTGTCAATATAAAGTTTCACTGCAATTGGATGCGCAAACTAACTCCCCTCGATTATTGCTCTAGCTAACTTCACACAGGCAAATAATTTGAAAAAATTTTCGGAAATTTTGATGAAAATCTCTTCTTCTTAGTTCTTCATTAATGGTCATCCATGGTATTTATCGAGGTTCAACATCATCATTGTAATTTAATGTGCTTATTTTTGGCCTCGAAAAGCAGTTTCTTAAGCACTTAGCTGTTTTATTACCATGGAGATCCCTAAGATGCGAATTACTTTTATGCATTAATCCTTGCATGGTTTTTTACTAGGATGGAAGCAAATTTTGTTTGACATTATTACTATTTTTAATCCTCAACGGTATTTTTCCGCGACTTGTAAGTGGTTTGGAAAATTCCTTATGATCTTAACTATATTCTTTACCATTGGTCATCCATGGTGTTCACCGCGGTTGGGCATTGTCATAATCATAGTAATGCAGTTATGTGAGGTAATTCTTGGCCTAGAAAAGCAGTTTCTTGAGTATTTACCGGTTACCACGGAGAACCCTTAGCTGCGGACTGCGCTCATGCAATGATCCTAACATGTTTTTTTTACCTGGCTGGGAGTAAAGTTTGTTTGACAACATTACTATGTTTGATCCGAATAGGTATATTGTCCGCGACTTAATAAGTCTTCAGCCTTTGCTTCCCAGCAACTTATTTGCGTGTTTCTTAAGCACACATCAACAATTTAGTATTTCTTTTATGGTGTTAACAGAAATAACTTGAGTTATCAACATTTACTATATTTCCTACGGTTCTACGATTATAATCGTACGATGCCACGATGCCGATTACTACTCGTACTCATGAAAATGATTACCTGTGTCAAAAAAAAGTAACTATACTCGTCAAAATGAGTATTTTTACTCATGATTCTGGCATCGTGTAATCGCTCGTGCAGGTCTCTAGTACCTACTATTTTAATAAGGATAAAAAAACACGCCCTCAATCCTTTAAGCGTTTTATTTATCACAAAAAGTCTTTTCTCTTTTTTAAATGATCAAAGTGCATGCTGCATGACATGTTTTCTTTTTTTCATGGAGCTGCATCAAAATTTTAATCATTTCCGGTTTGGCGCTTATGCAACATAAATCTTTTTGAAGCATTTTAAGCAACTTGAGTAAAAAAGCATCATAGAAAATGTAAATATGTAATAAATTATTATTATTAATAGCTTTGTTCCCTGAACGTTGTCGTGGCAACAAAAGTAAATACACACACACACACACACAAAAACGCTAGCTGCTGTTATGGGGCACCACAAAGCGGCGCCTGCTGTTGACCACAGAGGAAAACAATGGCCAGGATGGCCAGCCTGATGCCCAGGCGGGCGCTGATGATGCCCAGCTGTTATTCCATTTTACTGGCACCGGCACTCACTCGAGAGATTCAAATCGCTCTTGATGGCAATTTACAAATTTGCTTGCCATTTAATTTTTTGTTCCTTCTACTCTCATTTGCTTTGTATGTTTTAATTATGCCTCAGCTCTTGAGTAGAACAATTGCGTCAGAATCGATTCAAATACGTCATGTTTCACATTTAAAAGGAAAAGGAAAAGCGGGCGTTGGCGTGCAGTTTGTTTACCTACTCAATATTTCATTCTCTTAAAATAGCAACGAGTTGAAAAATTACTAAAAAGAATTTATGGCCCGCTGCTTTGAAAGTCCTTTGCCTGCAATTGTCATGCAAATTCAATTAAATTATTGTGGATAACACACTTAACTTCGCCCGGGTGTTCCTGTCTTCACTTCATTAGCATCTTTTAATTAACTTGCACAGCAGACGACGATGGAACATATGACATGCCTGTCAACTCTTTTCCCAAAATACCTGCTCCTGATGCTGCTACGACTGCTCCTGCCTGCTAGACACATCCATGTGCGTCAGAGAGTATATGTGGTATATGCGTAATATTTTTGTTACGACAGTCAACAAGGTGGGGGCGAATTTTCGTTAGCGCAGATTTGCGCAAAGATTTGTGTCAGCAAGTAAGCCCCGTGAGGGGTTGACGGGGTGACCGGGTGTAGTGGGTGGTTTGCCATCTCAGCAACTTTTATTGATTATTACGACCCACGACCTCTCTTTGCCTGTACGAGTATCTTAGCCCACTAAGCGAGTCGACAAAATGACGAGTTTGAATTTTTATTTTTTGTTTAAAATTGACACTAATTGCCTCTAGCGGATCGATGCAAGCTGCATTTATTCTCACATAGCAAATACCAGTTGAAAGTTCATCAAGAAATTATACGCTGTGTATGCTTAAGTAGGACAAGCTTGAAAGGGTGAGTGCTTGCACTTTCTTTATTTATGAAAATCGCTTTAAAATATAGAAAAATATTTCTGTATTTCTTAAAAGTTAGAGCACTTTTAGGGTGAGTTACAAGGATTTTTTGGGTGGATTTTTTTTTGAGTGTGGAAAACTAACGATTTGCTATGCTTATCTAATTTATCCTTTACTTCAAGAACAATTTTTTGAGAACGCTAAGTTTTTTTTGTTTATTTTATAAGAACTTGATTTGAGTTCAAGAACATTTTAAGCTCAATTGGGGAAAAATTTGTGTGCTTTAACGACTTTTATGGTAATCAAACTTTCAATATTCAGCCGGCTTGAAGTCTCGTTGTGCTTGCACATAACTTCAAAAACAGAAATACAACACAGCACAAAGAAGGATAGTTGATCGTACAGCTGTTGCATTGGTATCTCTACCAAACCTTTATGGTAATCAAACCTTTAATAAATATTATGCCGGCTCGAAGACTCGTTATGTTTGCACATATATATTCCATATGGATTAGAGACATCGCTGTACAACAACTTCAACGACCCTCTCCACCCGACTTGTTTTATTAAGTCTTTCAGAAAAACCCAGTGGCACATTGAGCCATTGCACTCTTTTGCAGACTCACTTCTAAAGGGCTATTTATACTTGGTTGAGCTGACAAAAATGAAGAGAGCTAGCTCTGTCTCTCTTTCAAAAATCGGTTCTATGCTGATATAAAGCAAATATTAGCCGCTTGATCCGAACGATTAAGACATAAATTGCGTGGTCTGAAATGAATATTTCCCCGCTTCGCAAACTGCTGGGTAAAACTTTAACACCCTCCGCTAGGTTGAATTGGATCATTGTGGCTCTAAAGTTTTATTATCAAAGTGTTTTTATATAATCCTAGTTTAGGTCCATAATATGAGCATTAGGTTGGACCCCCCGAGTATGAAATTTTAAGAACATGGTCTCACCCCGCTATCTGATACTTTTCGATATATAATAAACGTACAAAAAAAAGGTAAAAAAGTCGAATTTTAATGGACGCCAAATAGTCTCTAAAGTTTTTGTATATAACTCATACGCAGTGTAGCCTATTATCATATATTTTTATACCCGTTACTCGTAGAGTGAAAAGGGTTTACTAAAATCGTGCAAATGTATGTAACAGGCAAAAGAAATCATTTCCGACCATATAAAGTATATATGTATATTCTTGATCAGCTTTTAACAGCCGAGTCGATATAGACATGTCCGTCTGTCCGTCCGTCCGTCCGTATGAACAAACAGATCTCAGAGATGGTAAGAGATAGAGGTTTGACATGTATGGGACAAATGCTTCTTATACTTGCAGGCAGATCAAATTTATTTTCAATTTTTGTCACGCCCCCTCCCGCCCCCGGAATTTGAAAAAAACGTCATATCTCCCGCAGTATTGAAGATAGATGATTTGTTCTTTCTAGAGATAGTTAGTCATTCGTAATATTTATTAATTTGCCGAAGAAATGATAAAGATAGGATGAGCGGTTCTTAAGTTATGAGCAAAAAAGTAATAAATAGCCGAGTAAAAAATTTTTGCATACTTTTCGGATGTTTACCCTAAGCCCTAAAGAAACACAGAACACTGTCAAACATGTTTTAACGGGTATATCGAAGTCGGTTTAACTCTCGTTTCATTTATAAATATTCAGCAATTGAAGTAAATAAATAATTTCGTTGTAAAAATTTGTATCCAATGAACGTGTAATTTTTTCCAAACTTTAAGGCTCTGTCGCGCCCATTTAAAAACAATTTTTTTTTTATTTTCACAATTATTAACTATAAACCAAATATTAGCTTTGGGAATGCTGAGACCTGTTTTTTTTTCATTTCGCCCATTTGGGGTCTGACCTAATGCACATATTTGATTTGTACAGATCAATGTCAATTAATTCATTAAAATTAAATCTAAAATATTAAACCAATTTAATTTTACTTACCGGTTCATCGGGCACCATATCCAAAACTCTCGGCTCGCATTTCTCCTGCTGCATTTTGCTGTTGCCTCCCGTGGGATAAAGCGTTGCTGTTGTTGTTGGCACTGTAGTTGCTGCTGCTGTTGTGCGTGTTTCTGCTGTAGTTGGCAGTGATGTTGTTGATGTGGCACTCCGCTTGCGTAAACGTTCTGCGTTACTTAAAACCGAGACTATGCTGTCCAGGGGAACAAGATCCTCAAAATCCAAAGCTGAAGATGATTCCCTAAACTGATAATCCGGCGATTGGGCCACATGTTGCATTTGGGCACGTTTGTAGTAAGCCAAAAGCGCCTCACGCTCACTCTGGAACGGTGAGGCGGATATGGGCTGGGCCAGGGTAAGGATTAGGAGCAGAAGCAGCAAATAAAGTGTATTTAATTGTGTGCAAGAATTGTTATTGCAGTTAATGTTATTTTGTGCGGTTGCAGTTGCTGTTTTTGTGGTTGTTGTTGTTATTCTTCGATGGTTTTGTTGCTGTCTCAGGTGGTCTCTGTTTTCGCATTTGTGACTTGTTTTTACTTGAGTAATCATTTGATTTTGGTAGCATTTTTGATAGTTGCTTGAATTTTGAGCTTCTTTGACTTGGTTTTTTGACTTTGTTGCTATGCACAGTTCCATATCACTGTTGTTGTTGTTGTTGTTGATGTTGCTGCTGCTGGTGTTATTGTTGCTTAGTTGTATACAAAAGTTGGAGACTTGGACGTGGGCGTGGCAGCGGCAAGGTGTAAATAGAATGCGAACAGCAGCGCACTCATCTGAAAATGAGAAAAGTTTTTAGTTTGTTTAGTTTTTGGGTGTGGCTAGCAAAATATTTTAGCAAAAAGTTTTCAAATTCTGAGAAATGCGGTAAATTTGGTTCAAAATGTTTACAATAAGTTTAGTGTTAAACCATAGAATTTACTACAAATTAAAATAATAAAATTTCTCTGGTTTTGTTTCAGTGAATTGCTCCTCGAAATAGATTTATTTTAAGGACTTTAAGTACAGATAAGAAAAGTTAAGCACGCTTCTACAAAATCTATAAAATAATGGAAAAATGTATTTGAAACCTGGAAATTTCTGGTGATAATTTGTAGTCTCTTATAACTAAATATTACGAAAAGAACTACTGGTCTTACAGTTGAGCTTGCGGTTTCAATGCTACAAGACCCTCCTGTAGTAAAGTTGTTTACAATAAGAACAAACGATCTTGAATCAAAAACTAGTCCACCTTACAGTAAACCGAAAAATGTCTTGGATTGTGTGAGCTACGGAGTATGCGAATTATTGGAAATCGAATCTGTTCTCAAAATTCCCTCCTCGTTCTAGCCCTTAGGTTATGCAGTAAGGGTTGATTTCTAATGTACAGTAAATCCAACTCGGTCTTGGGTTAAACATTTCCAGTGGATTTTTCAACCTTATTAGATTGTATGGGCTTAAGCCAAGAATATTTTGAACTAATTTTATGAAATTTAGTTTTGTTCGGAAAATTAATTGGGATTGATTTTGGAATGTATTAGACTTCAATTAAAAAATTTGTACACTTATTTTAAGAGTAAATCAGGTTTTGAAATAGTTTGAAATGTACCTAAGTAATGCGGCATTTGAAAAATTCATACTTGAAACCACAATTTTTTACTTGAATCAAGTATTGTCGTACTCACCGTTCTACTGACACGGTTTGTACTTTGTTCAAGCAAAAGTTCTTTTTTTTTCGGAGTGTGAAATCTGATAATTTTAAGGGAGTTCTGTAAGCATCGCCTTATACTTAAAACCCTACCTCACTTAATTTCTTTACCTGTGGAAAATTCGATACAAATGCATTACTTCACTTCAATAAAAATCATTCCTTTGCCTAGATACAGCAGCAGAATGACCCAGACTAAGCTGATTCATCAATATTTCTAAACTCTTTTATCATCGATGTGTCTCATTAAATAAATAACTTTACAGCCTCGCCAATTCATAAAATTTTTATTGTCCCATTGCGGTCATGCACGTATATCGAACTCGAACCTGAATATGGTTATAAAAGCAATTAACTTTAACTGCTATTTTTTTTTTAATAAGTTAAAATATACGTTGATTGCTAGTTGAAGTGCATTATGTGAGTGAATGGGAGCGAGAGGAGCAAGTCTCGCACATTGCCATGCCAATGACAATTTCATATTTGCGCAAATTGCAATTTAATTGAAAGGGCACGGTAGAGTGTGGTTGTTTTTATGCTGCCGTGGCTCTGTGTGTGTGTATGTGAAAAGTTGTGGGCGAAAAACAACTGGAAAGCCTGAATCGATAGGCGGACATATATGATACACTATTTATTTAATACTGAACGAAATAGTTTTTTGAGTTTTTGTGAGCCTGCAATCAATCTGTATATTTAGTAGAGCGCCAAGGACTCTTTAATTCAGCGATGGTATCTAGTTCCTCCCTGGGGCCGATATCATTTCGCCATTTGCACGTACACGAATCGATCGCATAAGTGGCTTTCAGAGTGTTTTGGGCAATTGGAATCAGCAAGTCAAAGATGTAGAGTACTGGTCCAATTACTTTTCCTAGGGTCGTTTCCGCTCTTATGCGGCAGATATTTCGACCATGAAGCTGCTTCCTACAAGAAAGCACCAGAGTAGTTGGGAAACTGAAACAAGACATATTTTTAGATGGACTCATTTTTCGACTTGAGTTGATGAACAGAACCACTGGAACTTGATCTGTTTGAAGCTTGATCTTTGTGCTTGATTTGTTTGATGTTTGAGCTGACTTACTTGAACCAAAACAATTTCTGTCTTGACACATTTAATCCTTTTTTATACCCGTTATATGCTTTCCACACTGAGCACATCTAACATAAAACATCCTGAGTAATAAATATTTCCCATGGCGGAATTTGCTATCTTTGTAGCATTTACCTATTAGACATAGACCCACTTAACATTTCAACAAAACATAAGTTTAAAAATGTTGGCATAGCAAATGGTTATTAAGCATTTAAACTCAGGATGTTGGATGTTAGATGTTAGATGTGATCAGTGTTAAAAGCCTATTACTCGTAAAGTAGTAAAGGTATACTAAAGTCGTGCAAATGTATGTAACAGGCAGAAGGAATCATATCCGACCATATAAAGTATATATATTCTTGATCAGCATCAACAGCCGAGTCGATATAGACATGTCCGTCTGTCCGTCCTTCCGTCCGTCCGTCTGTCTGTATGAAGACCTAGATCTCAGAGATGACATGTATGGGACATGTCTTTTATCTGACGTTTCAATTTTGTTTGATTTTGGCCATGCCCCTCCCCCCCCCATTCGGAAAAATCATTATATCTCCTACGTTTTTATCTGCACGAAAGATTCGACTTCTAGAGATAGTTTGTAATTAGCCAATAATCAATCATTTAATCGTTTTTCATAAGTAACCAAGCCCCCGCTACCCCCTCCCACCCTACAAAATTGCTACTTTCGGTGGTACCCTAAGGAACCGAACACTGACTTTTTTCTAGTAACGGGTATACGGCTCGTTCCAACTTACCGTTTTAAACTTAAATCAAAGGACACTTTAAATCCATTTATGCAGGGGTCTAATGGCTACATAGCTTTCCTTAAATAACTTAATTATTTATATTCTTTGTTTAAAAACCGATAGGGAATCGAATCCAACACATTTTCGTTTGAAAAATTTGAAGTAGGCATTTTCTTGATCCATGACTAAGTCCGAATAAGTATCTTCTATTTTCTTCATAATTTTTAAATGACTTCTTATATGATTCAAAAAGATATCAGTCTACCTATATAGACTCTCTTGACTCTTGAAATTACAAGGACATGGGTATGTCGCATTCGGAGAACTCAAATTGTTTTTGTAGTAAACTTTTTAAATCGATTATAGTTTTATGGATTTCATATCGAACAATTGAAGACGGCGCTCAGAAGGGCAAATAAACGCGTTGTGGTAGATAGTTGTCCCATATATATGGGTTTTTAGCGACCTGTTTTTGATTTTAGTCAAAGATTTTGTTAAGCCGGCTCAAGGTCAACTATAATTCAATATTCAACATAAATCCACAAAGAATTGAACACTTCATATTGGATAGCAATGGTTTTTCTGTACCGTACGATTTCAAGGACCTCCCGGTCCGCTTATAAACTGACTTTTATATACTGTTCTATGATTCAATGAGCAATAACTCTTTAATTTAAGTTAATATGTTGATTTAAGCGAAATTCGGGCGCTTTACCTAATTTCGGGATGGGAATAGAAGAAAATGTGCTGTGGAAAATGCTGTCTTTGTCAACCAACTATTTCTTATGTGTGTTCTTAAGACAATTGATGTTTTTAGCTCTCAAGGTCAAAGTTGACAGCAACAAAATACACATAAGGGTAGCCTAAACAGCTGTTTGAAGAATCTCCATTCTCTTAAATATGTCCATAAAGATCAAAAAAGTTTTTATATGGTGCGAAATATTTTAAAAAGTTTTCCAAAACGGTCAAGTATTGAAGCTAAGATCAAACATGTTAATAGTAAATAAATTATGAAAAAAATTAACTTTGTTTTAATGGAGTTAATTTAAAAAAAAAAACTAATTTGTTGACTTACTGATTAAATTCTTAATTTTAGAAGCTTTGTTTTCTGATTTGTATTTTCTGATTGTTTCGAAACTATGAAGATGTTTTCCACTAGCTCAAAAATTGGGGATTTAATTAGCAAGCAAAGAGTAAAATGTCTCTTTAGAATGAATTCATTAACTTATACCAAAGTAATACAGTTTACCACAGATAACTAACTATTATAGAAATTTACGATCTAAATGCAATGAGCAACCAGAGCAAATGCAAATATACGCGCACTCAGTCAGTCACTTACGCTTGGTTACGTCTGCTCCTGCTCCAGGGGGAGTAGGGTAAGTGTGACACTGGGTGTGGCGCTACAATGAAATGCAAAACTGTATTCAAGTGTCGCCTGGTGGTATGCCACGTGTATAATTTAAATATTTTACTCCTCGTTGACACTTCAAATCAAATTTAATTGCATTACATTTGAGATTTATGATTGCACTACAATTTCCCGATATAAACAATTAGCGACAACAATATCGTTGACAGTTGCAAATTAGCCAAGCCATTTAAAAAATTGATGTGAAGGATAACAGGTGTAAAAACAATTTGCAGCTAATTGAAATTAATTTTTTTTCTTAGGGGCCAATCTCTGGGACAGTTGGCACATGCGCTATATAAACAAGCGGTGCTTACGTGATTTGGCCAAATGCCAGAATAAGGTAGGTAGGAAATGCTAGGCAAAGAGTAAGTGGAACAGGATTTGGACTTGTTTATTGCCCAAATTGGTATGCCAGGGTATACCAACTTTGGGATTCAATTTACAATTGATTTTAAATTTAATGTGGCTCTCAAAGAAACGATTACAAAAAATTGGATCATTCTCACTTGCTAAAGACCAGCAAGGGTACATAAATATCGTGTTGCCTACAAGAACCTTATCCTAACTAGTATTTGCCTGTTTTCTGCCTGGTTGAGCTCACCTGGCCTCACCTTGACACTCGCTCAACTGCTGCTAATGTGCAAAAGCAACGTATCTCTCTGTAAATGTATCTGTTACTGCAACTACGGATGTATTCACGTAAATGGTTGTGTGTTCGTTTGGCTTTGGACAACAACAGTTTTACACTTTATGCGATATTCAATTAAACACACAAAATTGCTGTTGCACACTTTTCGGTGTCGGTATCGGCTGCAGCAACCTTGTCGTGTCTGTGTTAACTGCAAAACGGATGCTTCGCATATAAATGAAATTTTTGTGGCCAGATTTTACTGATTGTCCATGTGCATCTATGGATGGAAATTTTCAATTGGCTGGCCAAGCAATTTCAAATGTAAATTGATGCAGTTGAGACTTAAATATGGTAATTTATGCCCGTATTTATGGAACTCAAATAACCAATTTGCCTTAAAGTAAGCAAAATTGTTAAACTAATTGCCGAGTGAGAGACAAAGCATGGTGTTAAAATATTCAGTTGGTCTATATTTGAAAATGAAATATCTTAGAAAATGAATTTAATTCCTTACTCAGTTCATTTATTTTTGGTCTTGCTTTCTCTCTCCCTTAGAATTTTGCTAATATTGTGGCTTATAAAATAATAATAAGCTAAAAATATACAAGACAAGAAACAACACAAGTGCAGAAACAGCTGCCAGACTAGACTTTTCATTAGACAAATGTTATTTCGCCCACAATGCCTGGGCGTAAAACAATCCAACAATGCTCATAAATACACTTGGAAAAAATAACAAGGATTTAGTACTGAATTAAAAGGGTATCTTTTTTTTTTTTATTTTTTATTTATTTATTAGGTCGACAAAAAAGGCTATCAATAAAATTACAAATACGTTATAAAAAAGTTTTAACAACTTAGAAAGCCTAACAAAGAAAAACTAACAAAATTACAGAATAACTAATAACGACTCTGACACGATGGGGGAATTTTATTTGCCCGTCCGGCCAGCTATGCCCCGATTCACAGCCAATTGTAGTCAGAGACGTTATAAGAGCTACCAAAAAAACTTTAACGATATAGAGATAGAGAAGAGGAAAAAAAAACCAAAACCTAAATAGGAGCATGGGAAAAATAAGAATAATAAACTAAAAAAACTAAAACAAATCAGAAAAATTGAAGAAGAAAAAAATACTATCTAAAAGTTAAATTTAAAACTAACTAAAAATAAAAAAAAAATTATAAGTTAAACTTAAAATTAAATAACCGGAAATCTCTGACCCGGTGAGGTAAGATTTTTTAGCCAGTCCGGCAAGCTATGCCCCTACTCACAGCTTGGAGTGGTCAGAGATTTCCCTTAAGATAATTGTAGAGAGATGTTTTTAGAGAGAAGAGAGAGAGATCTGTTGAGAGCAGGGGATAGATGCTTTTTATACTGCGGACACCGGACGGACAAGAGCAGTGTATAAAAGCTTTCTTTCGACCAACGTTTAATGAATCCGAGCAGAGGAGATATGAGGATTGAAACTCAACTTGGGATCAAAAAGAATTCCAAGATCAACGACTGTAGATATTCGTTCCAAGGGTTCATTGTCAATCGTATAGGTAGCCAGCGAAGGCTTGCAACGATGGAAAGTCATGAACATGCACTTGAGCTTAGGTGTAACTGGTTAATCAGGCACCAGGACTGCAAGGAGTTTAAGTCATCTTGCAATCTGATGGAATGATCGGGTTAAAAGATAAAATAAGTTTTATATCGGCTAATAATTTTGGTTGAAATTATTGGGGAAGATCATTGAAAGTGAGAAAGTCGGTCAAGCCCGCTATAACATACCTGAGCTGGGTAGGAGCGACCGCAGGCTGCCGCTTGTCTCTCTATCTCTATAACACAATCTTTTCTCTAATAGAGCGGTGTTAGTTTTGAAAGGGTGGGAGCGGGGTGCCAGGGGAGCTTGATCACTTTTTGCTTATAACTTGAGAACCGCTCATCCGTCTTTATCCTTTGCAAACGATCCATTTGGCAATTACAACGATCTCTAAAGGAACAAATGCAGCGTATCTATAAACCTGGAAGATAGACATTTTTTATGGAGGGCGTGGCAAAAATTGAAAAAAAGTTTGGCTATAAGAAACATTTGTCCCATACATTTCAAACTGACGGAGGATCTGTTTGAGCATACGGACGGACGGACGGACAGACGGACAGACAGACATGGCTATATCGACTCGGCTCGTTGATGCTGATCAAGAATATATATACTTTACGTGGTCGGTACAGAGTATAAAAGAGTAAAACAATGGCTGCCTTCTGACCTAGTAGGCTTTGACGTATTAGAGCGTAGCAGAACTTTTTGAGTTCCATCTTTTAAATACGACGAAATCCAAAGTAGAAAAGGGGATGGAAATCCTAATCATGAAGATCATGGTTCACAGAATCAAATGCTTTACTGAAGTCTTCTAAGATACTTTATACTACAACTGGTAAGATTTTTGCTATACCTAAATTCAAAAACTTGCATCTGGAATCACTACAATTATTTTTAAAGAATTTATTAGTGATGACGTCACTAGTATTAAATCGAAACGGACAATGCTGCACCCAGTTAATGCCTCATCATTAGGCCTTTTTTAGTATGTGTCGTTTCCCTAAATGGAACTTCAACTTTGTACCAACAAAACACAATGTGCGGAATGTGCCACCCCATCCTATTACTATTACTATTTGTTTTCGTCGATGACGCATACCCTGGAGGATCAGCACTTGAGCTCTTTTGAAGAACTCCCAAACTGGATCGATTTGTGAATCGCATGAAGAGTAGCGTCTTTTTTTCGAGATGGCATCCGAATATTGCCAGAAAGATGGGGAAAAGTAGTGGCTAGCGATAGGCAATACTTTGGACAGTTAATCTGTAACTAATTTTCAAAATAAATTGTCCAACATAAAAAGAATTCTATAAAACTTTATTGTACACGTGAGCATAAAAACTACACATTGCAACAATATTTTCTGTTTATTGAAGAAATGTTAATCTAGCTTTCGTGTGGTGAACTAGTTTGCTATTTGTATCGACGATAATTTCTAATTTGAAAAAATATTTTATGATATTTGATATATCGCTTTGAAAACATCGATATATTTGATATTTTTATTTTTTCCCCAAAAAAAGTTCATACTCTGCCCCACAATAAAAAGATATACTGCCCTGTTCCGAATTTCGACTCAATTTCGTGTAAACTTTAGTTGTATAGAAAGCGACAAATATACCTACGGCTACTAGATCTGATTTCGATCTGTTGGTTTTATATCCCAGTGCTACAAGTTAAAACTTATATTTAATGCACCAGTCACATTGGCATATTGCATATGTGTTTGTTTTCACTAAGGACTAACAATTGTTTCAGCTTATTTAACTAATTTTACAGTAAAATGTATCTTTTTTATTTATTTTTTTTAATTGGTTTCGTTGTAGGTAAGTCTTCAAGTTATATTTAAATTGCGTTTCGCTTTGCATAGTTTTTAAATGATTAGACAATTCATTCCATAGTCGGATAGCAGGTATAAAAAAATGTCGCTCTGAGCATGGTAGCTTAAATCTAGGGTAATTCAAATTATTTGTTCTCTGGGAGGCAGAGAAATTTAACTTGGAGTAAAGATAGTTTGGTTCTTTCGCTACTATAATTTCTATAATCAATCCATTCTTTTCGTCTAAGGTCAAAAGTCGTGCATGCTAGTGAAGTAATATGGACAGAGACTCGACGATTATAAATATATCTAACAATTGAATTAATAGCTACAGTTAATTTTCTACATTGGAGTGTCCGAATATTTCGATTCCATAAAAAAGTAAGGGTAGGTATGTATTTGCTATAAGAAGCTTAATTTGTATTGTGACACTGACAGTTGCCTCAACAGTCCATACGTTGTATCGCACGCTTTAGTGACATGCCTACTCTACGTAAGTGTGTTATTAAATTAATGCCTAAGTTGGAAGCCTGGTTCTCGTATTTAATCGGAGTATCATTAATAAAAAGCTTTGGCAGCTGCGTCGTTTCCAGGGGTTTTTTTATGTATAACAATACATTTGGGCTGGATGGGTTTAATCCAAGCTCATTGTCCCTAGCCCAAGTTTATTGTTACAAACATTGATACAATCAAGAATTCTAACTAACGGACGACTATCATCAGCATACATATGGACTTCACAATTAGACAAATTACTAGGAAGATCATTAACATATACAGAAAAAAACAACAAAGGTCCTAAAACAGTACCCTGCGGAACACCTCTCGTGAGGTTTTCAAAAGTAGACGTGGAAGATCCAGCGACCACTGCCTGTGATCTATCCGTTAAGTAAGACCTAAGAAGTTTGGTTGCAGCACAAGTAAAATTATTAATATTATTTAGTTTTGTGTAGTATCACGTTCTATCCTAAAAACTTTTTTCCCTCTTTTCTTTTTCTATTGTAATTAAAAATTTATGTATATTAAATGTCAGCACACGGGTCCTCTAAAATTTTCGTGCTACTAAATAAGTCTGGAGGTCAAATCCATTAATTGATTTTTTATTATCCTTATTGTGTATCCTTTAATTTTTTTTGAAGACTGGCTTTAATAAAATTTTGCAGTAAAAATTGGATAAACATTCGATATTGTCGATTTAATTGTAAGGGAATCGGGACGATTTTGGTAATTTCAGACTAAGTACAGCTCTGATATTAAGTTCGAACCAGTTGAAAATCTATCTGATCTTAAGTACAAAATATGCTTCGTTTTGACGGGAAAAAAAACAATCTTCCATCTACAAAATGTTCTTAAAAAAAACTAAGATAAAATTGTTAATTTCCCCTAATTGCCTGGGTTGGGACCAATAAATTGTGAAACTGAGGCTCGTGCAACACCTCAACCCAGTTTTTCTGGTCCACGTAAGTTCGCGTTTATGGGCACATTTATACTAGCAACACACAGTTACAACATCTGTTGCTGGTTAAAAAATATAGAGCTAGAATTTTGGAAAATTCACCAAAGTTAGGGGTCACCACCTTGTTATACTAAATTCCCCTGCCAATGGATAACGGTTAGTACCCCGCCCATAGGGTCTAACTTGAAAGTGATTTGGAAAACCACTCGATAGAATTTTGTTAGATTTTAAACATATTAATACTACCGTTATGTGTCCTTAAGAGATGGTAACTCATCAAAAACCGCGATGGTGGGTACCCATTTGGCAGCACCCACTCGGCAATATAGGCCTAATCAACAGATAAAAATAGACCGAACTGCGTTTTCAATTTTACCAACGAATCCTTGGTTCGCGGTTTATAGTCATTTTTGTACTAGCATTGCCTTAGAACAACATGACCTTAAGGGCACTTCCCTTGACTTTAAAATTAAAGTTTTATTCATACTGTAAAAAACATTCCTTACAATATGAAAATGAATGTATTGGCTTGATATAGCGGTTCGCTAATAGTCTAACAGTTTTGAAAATTTTTTCTACCTAGACTACTCTATATGTCCTCATAAAAATTTCTTTCTAATATTCTCTGCATGAGACTCTCTGAATCTTGGCATATACGATTGGATCCAGTCAAAATAAATTTTTTAAAGTTTGTGCGTGCTTTGAAGTATGTTAAAATTTTTTATTTGACACTTAAACAAATCCGATATGAGCAACACTAACCAATTTCTTGTTTATTTTTTTTTAACAATTAACACAAGAAAGTAAAGTAAAAAAAAAATACATTTGTTGAAAAACCTGTTTAAAACCGTTTTATTTTATTCAAAGCAAAAATGCTTCACATTTTTACAAAAAAAAAAATAGTATTCCCTCCCAAAGTACTTTTGGGCTACGCCTACCAAAGCATCTCGTCGGTTTAAAACTCCAGTGTGGCGCTCTTGTGATCGCTGTACAACTGCCTCCTTGTTGAGCCCTTGTTGGCGACCGAGCTCCCGCTTTTTAACCGTGAAGGACACCGTGTCGTACAAATGACACAGAAGTTGACACGGTGTAGGCTCAAAAGTTCTAATAATAATTTAAAATCTGTCTTAGATGACACTAAAAAAAAAGTTGCAACAACTAGAAGAATTCATTCTGAGTTAAACCACAAGTGTTCTAGCACACAACACTTGATTACCAATCTGCTAACGACATAGTTCGAGTGCAAGCTTGTCCCAAAGTGGCACTGCTGCATCTCGCTAACAATGGAATTTGGTAGCAGTGATTTTAAAATAACATCTTCTCGTAAACGAACCTGTTCCAAGTCACTTGATATTAATTTCGCCATGCATCCAATGGAAACAGACAGTAATCTATGTTATTGTACAAATATCGATGATCTTTTATCGAAATAGGACACCCTCATGTCCCAAGGAATGGCGTCTTTTTTTGATGGATCTACGAACGCAAAAGCAGTACTGCTAAACATTGGCAACAAGTATCCCTCAGTACCCATTGCTACGCAACAAATGCAACAGAAAATATGAGGTTAATTCTACGGTTAATAAAGTACCAACAATATCAATGGATGATTTGTTGTGACCTAAAAATAGTAACATTATTACAGGTGTGAAAAAGGGTTTTCGAAAAGCTTTTTTGCGTTTGGAGGACGAAAAACACTCCACACGTTTTAAATGGGATCCGCGAGTCGGTTCCAATTGGTCACTGAGCATCGAGCATTTACCGCTCTGCTGAAAAATTATCTACCACCCATAAACTGGGTCTTATGAAATTTGTCGGGCTAATGTTAAAGCACAAGTTTTCAGCTTTTAAGAAAAACTTTCTAAACAAGTATAGCCAAAATCGACTGTTTTCGCCCCAAATTAAATATGAATTGATTTTGAAGTTCCTAATTGAAAAAACTGCTTTTAAATCGTAACGAAATTTTTACAAAACACGTACAAACCTTTTTCACATATTGTGTGTCACTAAAATCCCTTACCAACCTTTTTGACGACCGATTCCTTAATTAAACGGAAATCTTCACCTAATTTGTTTCCCTTTAAAACCCTGAATTCCGTCAAAATTCTTTTTAAAAAAACACATCTCCTCTCTTTTTCTACATTTTTGTCTCTTACAATCCTTTTTCCGTTTTTTTTTTCTATTTTTAACCCCGTTTGTCTTTACCGCTCTTTCTCAACTATTTTCGGCGTTTTCTTCCACTTTTTTTTTTTTTTACGTTTATGTCTTTAATTAACTTTCACCCTTTAAATACTTCCTTCACACCCATTTTTTTTTTCTTTTACTTAACTCTTGACGCTTCATAACCATACTTGTTTTCTTTTTTTTATTTTTTTTTGTCTTTTCTCTATACAAAATTCCTCTTTTTTTTTTATTTGATTTGTGTTAAAAACAAAATTGCATTTTCCGTTGCATACTTTTTTGCCAGAAACCATGATGGAATAATAAAAGTGAAAAAATTGAGAGTGAGCCCAAGAGGGACAGCACACAAACTTTTATTGTATGTGTGGATAAGGACCTGAGAGCTTGGCTGACAGACAAGCGTGGACAACACCTTTCGCTTCAAGTGTCAAATGCAGCAGTGCACACCAATGTAGAAGAACTTGGAATAAACAATGTCGAAGCATTTGACTTACGGTAGGCACTAAAGAGTTTTCGTTTACTTACTTTTGATACAAAATATTCTTGATTCAAGTTTGTGTTTTTTCTATTACCAAATCGAGATCGCATCTTAATTGAATTTTTAAGTTCAAGACAATTTTTTTCCGAGTGTACGCCTACATTCATACAAGTTTGTATGCTACACAACTTAACAATTAAACAATGGCTCAGAAAAAAACAACAAGTACAAGGGCACCAGCAATTGCGGGCCTCCAGCTGCGAATGCCGCTGACAACATTCGAGGACAAATTGTGTGCCGTTGTTCCTTTGTCTGATTTTTGCTTAAATAAGCTCAAGCAGGCATCCCTCCTACTTCATCCTTTCCAAAAGCTAACAAATCAGACATCATCGCTTTCCCTTGATGCCATTGTGCTGACATTTTAGCTAAAAGCTTCGAGTGCCGGCCCAAAACACTTTTCCAATTAGGACGAAAAAAGAATCAAGTAACGGTTGCACCGTTTAGCGCCCAAAATGTATGTATATATATATATATTTTTTTTTGGGAACTCTTACAAGGACGAGACGAACTAAAATGCTTCAATTGTTGTACAACAAGTTTTTAATCACTTTTCAGGGTTTAGCGAAGCATTTTTTCTTAGAAATTTTGGAGGGGAATAAGTACTTTCTTGCGCAATTTACTGAAGTGCCCAACTGTGTTTATATCATTAAAATGTGTAGATGCAGTGTCTGTATGTAGATTGCTATATATTAAAATGGATGTTTGATGTACACAGAGATATATGGGGTTCTGTTTGGGGTAAGGTTTCCAAAGCGTTTGTATCTTTGTGCCAGTTTTCTATAAGTTTCTATAAGTCTTAAGTAAAGTACACAGAGAGAACAAAATTTACCATGTGAGTCCACTGAGTTTGAAATTACTAAAAAAATCATTAATTTAGAATTTTTTCTTAATTTAAAAAATTCAGTCAAGTGTTGAATAGAAATAATTTCTATTTTTAAGACGATTTTTTCTAAAAATTTCTTTATAGGGAAATTTGAAAAAATGTCTTTAATACCCATAGAAATTATTTCTAAATATTAAAGCGACTAACTGAATTATCTTAAATATAGAAACATAATTTTTGGAATGTTCTCAAATCCTTGAGTTTCTAGTTTTCTCAGCGTTCTGTTTTAAGATGCCCTATAATAAAGTACCTAAAATCAAATCGAAAAATTCACTTATAAAGGTCCAAAAACCGAACTATTTTCCCTGTGGTTTTCGATTTGGTTCAACTTTTTTAAAATGAAAATTTATTCCCCCAAAAGTTCTTCCATCTCACAAATTCCCAACAATATTCTTTAATAAATTCTATTGTAATTTCGTTTTGTCAACATTCGATTAAAGTTGTGTACAAGGGCTTAAGTATACCAATCCTAAAATATGCTCCGATCAATATAAAGAAATTTGTGCAAAAATAATTTATATAAAATAATAAATTTATATTTTGTATTTCATGGTTATTCATCATGTCTTTCACGATGTGTACATATGTTTATGTGGAAGCTCGTTGGACGTAATCTACTTGGCCTACTTGGGCTAAGTGCGCTTTTAGATAAAGTCGCTAGCAAGGCGGTTCGACACGCACAAGAGAAAGGCTGGGCAGGACAGTATAGTGGAGCAGGGGATGGTGGTAGGGGTTGCCATGCTTAAAAAGTCGAATGGCCCTGTGTGTGTGTGTGTGTGGGTGCGCCTAATGTTATGCTATGGCATAATTTGTTGCTTGAAGTGAAAAATTGTCAAGCACACACTCAAGCAGCGTTTACACACACACAAATTGAACTTTTCGAGGTCATAGATTTTTATTAGCTTTTGCATGTGTGTGTGTGTGTGTGTATGCTTGAAACCTATATTTAGGCACATAAAATAGTCGCAAACATTTTCATGTTTATTTCGCTTGGAAGAGCGTAAAAATGGTGTTACGCTTTTGCTTTTTCCAAACAACATTTTCCATTTTCGCTGTTCAACAAAATTTCACTTTTTGTCCCAGCATGTGTATCCTGCTCCTGGGCGTAACATGTGCATTCTCTCATTTTGTGTAAGTATCTAAAATGCAGCCAAGCGGCAACGCAACATGGCAACAGCTGTGAAGAGGGGGAGGGGGTTGGGTTGCTCATTGTTTATGTATGAATTGTACATATGCACTTACTTACACACATCAGTTTGCTGTCATTTAAGTCATTGGCCACAAAGAAGCCTACAGGCAGCAGCAGATTCATGTGCTTAGACAAAAGATCTTTTTCAAGTGCTTAAACGCCCACTTAGACAAAATGGCTGAGCTCTTAATTAAGTTATAAGTTTCGTTAGGCGGCCTAAAAGCATAAATTTGTTGCTGAACTTTCAAGTTTGAGATTAGCCAATGGACAAACAATGGGTGTATATTTAGGGTGAACGGGTTTAGCTTAAGCATCGTGTATTGAATTAGGTATGGGCAATTGCATCAAAAGGTTCAACGAGACCAAAAAAATTTTATCATATTTTCATAGGGAAACAAACAAATTGAACTTATATAAGCCAATCTTACATTTAACTATAACCCATTTCGAAATACTCCCCCCACTTCCCCCTTAAACGATGCGTTGAGATGACTGGCTTATTAGGGAAGTTGACGCTGAATGCTGGCTTGTATATCTACGATATGTTGTGTGTGGTTCCAGTGAACGGAGGCTCAAGAGGTTGCTTGACGTGGTCGCTTGACTGCTTGTTTGCCAGGTTGTTTCACAGGAACTTGGAATACATATGTATGTTGCTGAAAAGTTTGAGCGACGTTTTTATTTTGTAAGCTCGAACCTGAAATTTTTAGCTGAACGTCATCGAGTTGGTTGGACCTGTGTTCCGTATATGGCAAAGGCTGACGTCTTTGATGCAGTGTATCGGACATATGTGCCTGTAGCTATGTCGTTGAGTTGACCGGACATGTGTGCAAGTGTAGATCCGCACGCCACAGGTCTCGTTTTGACAAATTGGATTGGACTGGACCAAAGATTCTTAAGTGGCTATTAAAGCCAGGCTGAAGAAGCTCCTAAAATTCTGATATGACGTACTCATATATGAATGATAGTTTCTTTTTTCGCTCTCGTACAGGTTGAGATCGTTGCTGTTGAGCTCCGACTATAAATTGCGAAGCATTTGGTGGGACTGACACGATGTAGTTTTAGTTAATAGAAACTTTTTTTAATCGGTCGTTGTGGTTTTGTTGATTCTGGGCTTGCTCACATGTGCGCTGGCGTTTAAGGTCAACTATTTCATAAGAACTCTCAAGAACACGGCTTGTACATTTGCTTTAAGATTTTCGTTCAATAAAAGGGTTTTACTTGGATTTTTGTTCAATGTTTAATGCACATTTCACTTTTGTTGTGTTGCATTACGCTTGTATGTGTGTTTTTGGGCTTTTGTTTAATGTTTTATGCACATTTCAGCTACGTTGTGTTGTTGCTGTTTTTTTTTTTGGTAGCGCCTGTTTGTATGTTTTATAACAGCCACTGTTAATTGTTGTTTCAGAAGGGGTAAACATAGCTTAAAACACAGATTGGGTTTAAGTTCGGTTTATTGGAGACGGCGTGATGCCGGTGAGAATGAGTGTCACAGAGGAGAGGAAGGATAAGTCAGTGTGTGTGGGGTCCCCATTTATATGAAATTTTTAAGGTCATGATCTCACCCCCTATCTGATTCTTTTTCATGTATTATTAGCGTAAATAAAAGCAAAAGATAAAAAAGTCGAGTTTTAACGGGCGCGAATTGCGTCTAAAGTTTTTGTAAATAACTCATACGCAGTTTTGCCTATTATCATATATTATTTTCATTTATAAAAAGTCGGCGATGATTTTATATATGAACTATTTAAATTTGAAAAATATTTTATTTACACAAATGTAGATCCCTTTTCGAATTTTAAACAATGACAGCAATTGAAATGAACTAATAACATTGTTTGTAAAAATTTGTATGTGGTGAACGTGAAAATAAAATAGTTTGATTTTCACAATTATTAGTTATACAACAAATATTAGCTTTGGGAATGCTGAGACCTCCTTTTTCCATTTTGCCGGTTTGGGGACCGCTCTAGTTTGCGGGTTATAGATGTATGATATATAAAGAGTAATTTGTGAAATAGTTAAATAGTTAAATGAACTGGATACGTGGGATCGCCGCACCACTGTAACTGACTTGAGTATAGTTCATCCGATCCTTATCATTCGTTTAGCAAATTGATGAATAATCTTGATCTTGAAATATCCCTAGAAGGTACAAACTTTCTATCTACAAAACTGTGGAAGTATAAGAAGTACCATACAAGTAAAACTTCTATCTCTTACCATCTCTAAGATAAGTTTGTTCTTACGGACAGACAGACAGACATGGCAATTTAGACTCGTCTGATGATGCTGATCAAAAATATATATACTTTATAATGTTAAAAAGAGTAACGGAACGCTTTCGTCAAATTCTGACAAGCCTTTTACGGTCGAATTTCAGACAAACTACAATTTCCCGTTCAGAACGTCGGAAATCTCAAGGCGCCGCCAACTTGACAGGCACAGGCGCTTACTTTATAGACTGAAACAGCTGATCCAACTGCTTAAGCAATTCCCATTTTTCTTAAACCTGATCTAGTAAGCTTAAATTTTCTTGTCACTGTCCATTAAGCATTATTAAATATAAATTATATTTGCAAACGTTTACACGAATACCGGCTCAAAATTCGAAACATGGCCAAAAACCCAACAAAATTTGAAGTCTATAATTTCGTTTAAGCAAACCGAAAATATTTTTAATCGTAGTTTGTTTCGCAGTAGACAAGCCGAATGGGATTATGCCTTAAACAGCAAACAGATTCAAACAAGAGATAAGATAAAATTTGCATTTTAATTATGCACGACACATTAAGAGCGCGGATAGAAAAATACTAAAGTAAAGCACTGGCGTTTCAAGTCAATGAACGAACGTTAACAAAGCTTTTGATACACACAAAACTTGGAAAAGAAACGCCCGATTATGAGTAAAGCGTAATGTCATCTTAAGGGATATTATTAAGTTAACGACTTTTTCGCTAAAGATAAAATATTATCTTAGAATGATTTTAAGATAAGAAGAAAAAGCTAGCAAGCTAACGACTTAAAAACATTGAAGCTTTTAGTAAAATATTTAAAATTTGAATAGCAGCGAGACTCCGAATAAACTGCTTGTAAATGAAATGTAAGAAACTTGTGTACAGAGATCATAAAAGTAAGGAGATGCTTATATTTCCGTACCGATTATTCTTGAATATGTTCCAAGACATAGCAGCATCTGATCAACAGTTGAACTCCCTTAAGACAAAGAGATTCGGCCTTATTGGACCTCCTACGTAATTTCCCCACATTTCAGGAATTTTGTTCGCAAACCTGTATAAATTTGAAATTATCTACACAAAAAAAATCACAAATTGTACCCATCAACTAATACCAGCAACAGGCACCACAAAATGTGTCTCCTACCCTAAATCAAAGTCTCTATTCTCTGTCTTACCAAAACCATTAAATCGCCATTCGAGGGGGCAGCAACATGGCACACAACATAAAAAAAAAGCCATAAAAAAAGTAAGTCAAGCAAAGTAAAGTAAAGACAACGGATAAGGAAGACACATAAAACCAAACAATTGCTAAAAATCAAATGTGACAACTTTTACCAAAATTAAAATCAGCAAAACTGAAGCCAAACAGCCAAAAGCAAGACACAGAAAGAAATCACACACACACACACACACAGACAAAAACATATATATACAGAGAACATAAAAAAAAACGAATGCCAGTTGGCCAGGCCACAAGTCAGTACAGAGTGTGAAGAAGAGGAGCTGGCGGGGAACGTGGGCGAATCATTGATGCCAAACGGAAATGTGCGCACTTTTAAGAAGTGCACTAAAAATGGCGACGAGCACTTCCGTTGATGGCTGGGCAGGGCCTGGAGCGCTGAACTGGACGGACGACTTGGCCTGACTAGGTTTAAGCTGGCTTGTCAGTGATTGTACAGTGGAATCGAAGTGGTGAACATGTGAAGAATACAATTTTTTGGAACAAAATATAACAAAAACTGATTTCAAAGCACAATTCGGTATAGGATCGGTAATCAACGCACAGCCCAAACCGTAAGTTTAGACACTACACCCAGAAAATGATTTTTTTTATATTTGAGAAAATTCAGTTAAGGGTTAAAGTCAACCAAAAATTTTGAAATATTTTCTATATTTAAATCATTGTTTCTGAGTTTTCGTAAAGTTTCCTTAGGTTTTAGTTCGGTTTATTGAAGACGGCGTGTTGCCGGTAAGAATGAGTGTCGCAAAAAGGCGGATGGATAAGTCAATTTGTGTGTGTGAATCGGGTATGTAAGATATAAAAAGGCGGGAGCATCAAGCACTGATAGTTGTTAGTGATGTGTGAACCAGATAGATAAACTGGATCTAGGACTGGAAATGGAACCGCCACATGTGGTGGCTAAGTTATAATTTTTCGTTTGTTTATTGGAGGATTTGATTTAACAAATAACACAAACAAAAAACTAACAAATGCTTCGTAATGTTTAGAATTTTTTTTAAATGTCGTTAGATTGGGAATATTAATTTTTGTCATTAGGAAACAGCTTTCAGCTCTTTTAATATCTAACTAAAAATTTTGTACCTCAAATCAGTTATTTATTCCACTGTATATTGCCTCAGATCTGGTACAGACACTGACTGGCTCTTCTTTAGCTTGTTTCACTCCCTTCCTGTTCACACCCTTCCACACACACACAGCCAGACAGACGGACGGATTGTAAAATGTTCGCATAAAAGTTGAATGATAGTTTCCAAGTCGATTGAAAATCACGGACGCTGCATGAGAGGAATTGCAATTGTGTCTCGGAACAGGCCAATGTTGTTCCGGCTATGTAAACAAGCGTAGTTGTAAATTGCCTTTAAAGTGCTTAAAATGCTTAGCATGAGACTTCATTAGTCGCCCACCATGACGTATGATTAATATTATTACATCCTCAAGTAATGAACTTTACTTTGCCTTCGCTTTGGTCAACACAACAACCATTCATCCTTGGTTCCGGATCTGGGCGGTGGCTAATTGCTAATGGGGGACCTCATGTTGCATAAGACAGCTCCTGCTCCAGGGGCAGGAATTATTAAGGCCCTGCTGCTCACTTGAGCAGAAACAGAAAACGTTTGGCCTGGAAACAGGCAATAAAATTTGGTCAAAAGCAAAGGCATAGATAAGCGTCAAACAGTTCACACATTTGCCTCTCGCTCTTTCGCTGCCACGCTCCGTCTCTGTCAGACTCGCTGTTCGCTGGAGCTGAGCGCTCAAGCGTGAATATTAAACGTTTGCGTAGAAAAAGTACGGACGGACGGGCGGGCAGGCAACTGACAGGCGACATAAAATAATGTTTCGGAAAACTTTTCAAAACTCGAGTTAAACAAAACGGATATGTGGAGAGCGCTTAACATTTGAATAGACTCGTGTGGACATACACGTTTCCAGATGAAGCTGAAACTATAAACTAAAGCTGACAGTTTTTTTTTTACATGTGTTTGTGGCAAGTTTAAAAATTTAAGAACAATCGGGCATGCTGGAAATGACACAATTTGGCCAAGTTGAATAGCTTGAATTTTAAATGCAATTTCTTTTGCAATATCTTTGACTAAATCAGTTCTTTAAAATTCCTTAATATTAAAGAAATGGAATTCGGTAGCATTGGGAAAGTGAATGAATTTTCTGCAATCTTTTCCAGTTTGAAATATGAAGTCGTTTAATTTGGAATTTTTGTACTCAGAAAACTATGTTTTTGAACTTGAGCCTGGATTTGTCCTGAATCGAGAAATTTCATGTCCAACCGAGCAGTCATAAGAATTATGCTAGAGTGGGCGAATTTTCCAAAAACGGGAACTATTTCGCATACTAAGCTTACAAACCCAGTTACAAGTCGATCCGATACAAACTTTTCGCACATATTTCATTTTCTTGGGAAGCGAATCTTCTAAAAATTCTGCCAAAGTTCCGAATTTTAGCTCAAATGGCTACTGGGAAAATCTTGAAATTTCTGTAGTGAGATGCCACTTAAGTTAAATTTTTTAATAAGATTCTAGCACAAGAAATATAAAGATGATATGATCGAGTTGGTGGAATGGGGTTGTATGAAACAGGCCTTACATTTGTTTTATTTTTCTGTGTAGGCAACATGGGTTTGAGCCGGGACGCCCGAAAAATCTCAAGTTTTGTTTTGAATGCAATAACTAGACAGCAAAGCGAGCACTTAGTTTTGTTAGACTTGTCCGTAATTTCTCTGAACTATAAGCTTAAAAACGTATTTTGACTAAGGAAAACTTTTGAATTGTGGAATAGCAAAGCTCGAGACAAGTCTTATGAAACTGAAACTGAATTTGGAATTGTATTCCTGTATTCTCAGAACCCTATTACAAAGTCATGCAGACAAAGTTCTTGTGTTATAGTGCAACCAAATTAGAAAAGCAGCTCTGATGAGCTTAGCGGTTAATGAGGTCAAATTGGTACAAGGCAAGGTGGGAATACCACCACTAAAATGGGACGACCAGGTGCGGAAAGACATTTCCAAACTTGGTCCGAAAAACTGGAGCCATTTCGCACGGAGCAGAAGCGACTGGCGGGCATTAGAAGCAACGGCCGAGACCGTCAAACGGTTGTGATGTCCAATCAAGAAGAATATCTTAAGGAATCCAAGTCGATCCATATACGTATATAAAGGAACAGAACAATACAAATATACTTTATTGTTCTTGAACGTACTTAACTAAAGAGCAAAACATTATAAAATCGACAAAGGACAGTAAACGATATTAAAATGGAATGAAACGTCCTTAAATCAAAAACTTTTTGTACTCACAGTATGTCGAAAAAGAAAAGCGGGTTCTCAGTTTAGGTACATATATATTGCATGGAGCACAAAATAGACTTATCGTGTAAATGCCGTCTTACAGATTGCAAGTTATTGTAAGTTACAAGGCTAGCTACAACAAAAGTTAAACGGAAAATGTTAACTATTTAAAATTTTGAAAAATACAGAGGCATAATTTTAAGAACAAATTGGGAAAAGCTTTAGTTTTTAAAGGGCTTAGACCCAAAGGAGTTTGTAATCAGAGAAAACGAAATTGGCTACACGGCGCATGTAGGAACGTCAAACCTAAGCGCAACGTATTTCGCCCTGTTAAATTGCACACGCTGCGTGTAGAATTCGGAAAGCCACACGGGACGTGTGCAAAAGCTACACGCCACGTGTAGGAATTAAAAATCTGAATGCAAATGTAGAAAAGTTAAATGCTACGTGGGCAAAAGCAAAGTCTACACGACATTTGAAAATCAGCTTGTTTCCCTTAATAATTCTACATTTTTCATGCAGCAGTCTGATTACCGCACGGACGTTTAGGTTTTCTACCTTGACGTTTGGATATTGAAATGCTACACGCGCGTGTGGAAATTCTAAACGAAAAATGTAGCTCTGCATCAGTACTGAATTCTTATATTTTTCGTTAGTTTCTAAATGAACGTTTAGATTTACAAAATCTTATCGCTGCGTGTTAAAAACTTACACGAGTCGTGCGCAAATTTCTGTTGACTGTATATAAATAGCGATTTGGTTGAATAAGAACTTGAGAATTACAAGCAAGCAAATATTGGATTGTGCCTTAAGCAGATTCAATACAAGTAATGTCTTTGAGGCCTTGCCTTACACGCGTGACGTGGCGGAGACGTCTAAACCATCATTCCAATTGTGTTTCAGCCCAAGGGACCGGGATTTCAAATCTACCAGAGTACGTAAAATATATAAATTTGTTAAAAAAAAAAAAATTAAAAAGCTACACGAAAATGTAGGATTTCTACACGTTTCGACCGGGATTTTCAACCTATTACTTTTGTGTAGCTTTTTTGCACGCCGCATGTTGAAATGACAAAGCCACACGCGCGTGCAGAAAACCTACATGCGCCGAGTAGAATTCAGAAAGCCACACGCGGCGTTTAGAAAAGCTACACAAAAATAGTGGGTTGAAAACCCCGGTCGAAACGTATAGAAATTCTACATTTCCGTGTAGCTTTGGAATTTTTTTTTTCTCTGTGTAATTATTTTATGAATCTTTGTAATGTATTGTACTTAATGTGTCCCGAATCAGTCTTCATTCAAGTATTCCGGTATTTAACAAATCGTACTCGATTTAGGAATTTTTTACTTGATTGACACCGCACAAAGTTCTGGAATTTTTTCTCAGTGTACTGGCCTGTTCCCTTTTTCGATTCGATCAAATCATGCGGAATCGAAATTATTAAATGTAGGTACCCTTTATTTTTTACCGGTACGGACCGGTATACCGAATTCAGGTACCAATACCGGAATAATTAAGAATCAAAACAGAACCTTTTAAAGAACCGGAATGCGATTCGCTTTGAACTGACAGATCAGCTCTCTTTTGGAAAAAGGTGTTGCCAGTCTTCCGCTTTTCTGGGCTTAAATTTAAGCAGAAGAGCAAGGAACCTACAGTTTAATGCCGAATCCGAATGGGAAAGTTTAAGAGTTCTTTAATGCCTAGTGTTAGTTTAAAGTGCAAAGAAATATAGAAAACAAAAATGTTTTTGTTTTTTGTTTTTATTTCTTGGTAGAGTTTTGGTAGCAGAATATTTAGTGCAAAAGATAGGTTCAGTCGATTTGTAGATTAAAATATAAATTGAAAAAGTTATATGATTTATCACGCGACAAAAATGGAAGTCGTTTTCGACTGCATCCAATAAAATTCATAAATCAGGGAATAGTAAACAAAAATTATATAGCGGTTAACTCTAAATAAAGGGGAATAATGCAGCTTTTATTGAGTGCAATGATATTCAGTTATTTACTTAGCTTTGTTTTTATAAGCTTTAATATTATGGAACGCGACTTATCACGCCATATTAAAAAACTACAATTAATTGCTTATCTCAGTATCCAGCCAATTTTCTTTTAATAGATCAAAGGTTTTAAAAGAATTATGTTATTTATTTCAATTTTTGTTTTTCACGTCATGTTAAGAAAAATCTTTTTTTAAAAAAATATTTTGTCGATCTTGGTGGACCTTTCTGTGGAAATGCCCATATTTCAGTAACAGGCTCTGATGGGTTCTAGTTTATTTAGAAATTCGGAAACTGCGCTTCCCTCTGGTCTTTTCAGATGCATTAATTTAGTTCTAAACAAGAGATGGCCATTAGAAGAGACTAATGCCAATTAGAAATTTAAGATTTTAAATTGAACCTAGCTAACCGGTGACACATGGTTTGTTGCGGCTAACGTCAAGCCCCTCATGTCTGCTGATGACATGATGTCGATAATGCTTCAGGTCGTGCTAAATAAGCTTCACACCTGTCAACACATAGATATGTAAATTGATGGTGCAATTTGTGTGCGTCGCTAGAGAACTCACAACAGCAGAGCGAGAGTTGACCATTTCCCCGGAGTAGAGGGGTTATGTAAATGTGGACACTAGGGCGGACTTAATTGAGGAAAACGGTTGTGCAACGTATTGGTAATGGAAATAATAATTTCCCTAAGTTGGAATGGAAATAGTTAAATAAACTCAACATTTTGTCGGGTGGCCGACCAAAATTTCACATACCAAAATCCATTGACTCAGAAGCTTTGATATCAAAAAAAGGTAAGCTGGCTGAGCTTATGCGTCGTCGTGGTTTAGATCCTTGCAGCTAAATAATTCTCTTTCAATTCGCTGCGTTTCATCATCAGCATTGGAAATCCAATGTTTTTTTTAGACATTTCTTTTTTTTTTGCACTGTTGGCAGCTCTTTAAATCATAAATTGAGGCGCACAGGAATGCATATTAATATGCAAAGCACGAGGACTCTGGGTGGGGGGAGAGTTTCAGTCAACATAATGAATTATGCCACGCCTAACGAGTGTACACAGCAGCCAGCTTGGCTCTGCCCTGTGTGTGTGTGTGTGTGTGTGGGTGAGTGTGGGCGCGGCAAAAGAAATCCAATAAAAATTCAATAAATTCCGCACAATTCTCGCAATGTGTTAGGCAACTGCACGTGGGGTTAAACGAGCTAGACACAACGATGACGCTTCCGTTCCGCCTTCTTACTATGTCCAGGTTCCAGCAGAACACAAAAATAATCATAATTTATTTTTCAATTTTCTTGGGGGATTTGGGAGTGGGCGCCTATAAATAGGCAATGGAAAACGACAACCGGAAGTCGCAAACCCTGTGAAATATGATTAAAATATTAATGAGAATCCCTAATAAGGGTACAATTTTTAATTATGGTAATTTCCAATTAAGCTACAAAAAGTGTTATAATTTTTCCAGATGTCAACTTTTGTGACAAGAAATATCTCAATAATAATTTGAATGGACTAAACTATCCCAAATCATCTTTCAATTCAAACCATTTTTCATTTTCACAGTCGCTCATTAATTGATGTCAAAAATAGGGTTAATATAGCCCTCACACAGCAGCGATTCATACTAAACATTAGAAAAGAGTTGCTCCCGTTTGCCCTTTCCCCCCATCTGATGTCGACACAGTCATCAACTGGCTGTCGTTTAAATTGCTGTCGCTGCTGTGACCTTTTTCTTATTTTTCTTTTCGTTTTTTTTTTTTTTGATGCCTTCAGGCAAATGATGCCTATTTGATCAGGACAAAAAGGATAAACAAAACGAAGGCAAACAGCGCTCAAGCAACGCAGCAAATAAAAATGAGAGACAGAGGAAAGGAATTTTCCGTTTTGCAATAAGGCTAAAGTCAGAAAGATGATATCGAGACATACTAACCTAAAGTTGTATATAGGCTGGATGGGTCAGCAGTTAGCAGTTACGCCTTTTTCATGGTTCCATTCCTTGTTGTTGTGGTTGCTGTGGTTGTTGTTGTGGTGCTGTTGGTACGTGCTTTTTGTTGTTGCTGATAAACACTTGGTGTTGGTTTCTATGTAAATTTTTATGAGCGCGCACAAATAAAATTAATACGAAATTGCCGCTTGGAGTTTTGCTGGTTTGTTTAGTTGAATTTGTTGCAGTTGGATAGCAAGCTAAGTTGATAGTTTGAAATTAAAATTTATTTTCGTTTTATTCGTTAGTTTTGCTTTGTTTTCGTTCGCGGATTTTCGTTTTTAAATCGAAAACTAAAAAAAAAATTGTATTGAAATTTACTTAATAACTTCTGCGCTTCCTCTTGTTATGTGCTTTTAAAGCATTTTATAACTCAGCTTCTTAAGCTCAAAACCGGACAGTCTTAAAATACAGAAAATCTTGAGATTTAAATGGTTACCTTAATCAACTAACTAAAGTTTTTAATAAGATTTGGACATACAGCTATCTGTCACATAAACTAACAAATAACACGGTCAATTGTAAGTATATCTGACACATAGCAGCTATCTGAAAGAAAAGAACTCTGCTGTTAGTTTCGCTAGGTGCAGAAGGGTTCGATTCCCAGTCAAGACCGAAAAATTGTTCAGCTTTTCTGAAAGATAACCTAAGTCGGATGAATTAGTTGGTTATCCGTTGATGTCTCTAATCCTAAAGAATTTGGTCGGCGCTTGTTAAAATAATAGTTGCCGACTCCCTTCCTTTTCAATTTAAGAAATATGTCCCGTTCCGTTTTCAGAACCTCCCCAAAAAGTGAGGATCCCAGTTGAGTTTAAAGCAGAGCTCGCAAAAAAACTGTCAAAACCCACAGCTTGTCAGCACAAAACAGTTTTGTTACTGACAGAAAGAGTGACGAGAGCGAAAAGACACATTCCGTTCCGTTTTGCTTAATATTCTATTTTGCTTAATAGCTGTTTTCGCTTAAGCCTAGTATACACTTCCACCAAAGACTTGCCAAAACAAAAATACCAAAAGTGACTATTCTTTTGTTTTGGGGCAGTGTGACCAGATTGTCAGATGAATGCATGTAAAATGGTCACATTGCCTGATGAGCAGATATGACACTTTGGCAGATATGACACTTTGGTTCAAGTCTCACGGTGTTTTGTAGCTTGCTTTGAAAATTGCGCTCAATAATTGATGGGAAAATTATTCAAATTTCACCCGATTACGCATATTTGTGAATCGACAATGTGCGATACCTCTTGAAATAATTAAAATTTATTATTCAGGAAGCTATCGATAAAAATACAGAAAATACGGATCTAGTATTTAATCGGTATATAATCGAGGCCTATTTGTTGGAAGTGTGGACTGCCAACAAAGGGATCGCCAAAGGGCTTTGGCCCAAAAAATATTATGTGGGTTCTTTTTATATGGAGCTTTTTGTTTTGGCAAGTTTTTGGTGGAAGCGTATACTTGGCTTTAACCAAAGATCGCTTTTGCTCATGTCTTTTACTGATCAATTTGCCGAGAGCAAGCGTACAAAGTGTCTTCTTTAAATGTGTGTGGCGCCTGTGTGTGTGTTTCTCAGTCAACAAGTTATTAAGCTTTATTCTTAATAAATATTCACGGCTTTGTAAATCACCTATTCCATATTCTTCAATGTGTTATGTTTGACATTTAGTTTGAAGCTAATCATGGAAAAAAGTGTTGAGACTTATTGGCAAGCTATGGTTTAAAAATTTCTTAAAACAGCGACAACATCAACTCAAACCAAGTTGCCGAAAACTGAATAAGAACTCAATTTGAGATTATGCGTTCTCAAATAGTTCATGAAGTACTACCAATGAGAATATCATATTTACAAAACATAACCTTATCCAAATACATTAGGGTGCCCACCGGCCTTTTTCTGAAAGCTTATAGAGTAAAGTTTTTTTCGAGACTTTTTTAGATTTTTCGAAAGACGTTTAGAGGTCGCACAAATCGAATTTTCCCCAAAAATCGGGTTTCTGATTACTTTCAAAAAATTAAAAAATAATCCATTTCTTGGAATCAGGTGAGCCAAGTCCCTATTGTAGCCCTCAAGCGTTTGTTTTTTTGATGTCGTCTTCAAACACATTGAAAATTTACAAAAAAAATGTAATATATGACACGTGACACCACGCCCGTTTTCGGCCCCCTTATTGAAAGAAACCATCATATATTTCACAAATTTTTAATTAGTCAATATGTATCGTTATTGGCATGACTTATAAATCTATCAAGTTTGGCACAATATAGGTGTTTGATAAGAACCTCAAAGGATTCCTGGGAATCAGTACTACAATATAAACAGGAATCCCTTTTTTTTGTAGTTGGAATGCACAATTTCATATTCTCCAAGGCAGCAATCCTACACTTAAAAATGTAAAAATCTACTCACCCTAAAAAGCCCAAAAATAAGGAATTCTCCTAAAAATCCGTCCTAAGGAAATTAACCATGTTTTTTTATACCCTTGCAAAGGGTATTATAATTTTGCCCAGAAGTTTGCAACGCATAGAAATATTCATTTCCGACCCCATAAACTATATATATTCTTGATCAGGGCGACGAGCTGAGTCGATTGAGCTCTGTCCGTCCGTCTGTCTGTTTCTACGCAAACTAGTCTCTCAGTTTTAAAGCTATCGAGCTGAAACTTTGCACAGAGTCTTCTTTTTACTGCACACTGCTAATATGTCGGAACCGACCGGATCGGATGACGATATCTTATAGCTGCCATAGGAACTATCGTTCGAAAAGTGGGTTTTTGTGAGAATACTTTTTTGTTTTTAATGTAAACGCCTCCGGCTTCAGCAATTTTTAGTTTTATACGCTTTTACATAGATTTGGAAGTTTTGGTCAAAATCGGATGACTATATCTTATAGCTGCCATAAGAACTATCGGTCGAAAAGTGGGTTTTATTTAGAAAAATTGTTTGTTTTAATGCTAACGCTCGTAAACTCTGATGTATTAAAGCATTTGCAAGGGTATAAAAACTTCGGCAAAGACGAAGTTAGCTTGGCCTTTTCGTTTTTTAATTATTTTATTATATTCTGGCGAAACTTCGGAAAAAACATTTAAAAAAAAACAAATTTTTTTTACATTTTTAAGGGCGCCTTCTTATATATAGAGTGAATCATATTTAAGAACACACCTTGAAAAGTCAGGCTGGTTACTTAACTAATGAAACCTAAGGATTTGTTTTAACGCTTGGTTTATAGATTTTTAGATCCTTAGAACAATTTTTGGCAAAAAAATTAACACCTGCTTCAACACTTGTCACATCCGGAACACTGCCCCGCTAAGCCGGTTTGGTTCCTGTTTTTTTTTTTGACATTGAACCAGTCCATGGACCGGACCATCTAAATATATTTCCTCGCAAACCTGAAGCCGAACTGGACCTCTTCTGTTTAGAACAAATGTGTACGGAACGACTTCTATGAACAAGTAAATACTGGAAGGACCAGAGTCTTTTGAGAGCGAACGTATGATTGATAGCATTAATGATTGTATCCCAACTAACTTAACTCATTTTCTGTGGATACATAAATAAAATAGTTTGTTAAACCAACTGTGTTTTCTTTAGCAAAAACAACTACGAGCTGCCCTTTTTATACACTTGAAAAGTGTATTATAATTTTGCCCAGAAGTTTGCAACGCATAGAAGGAATCATCTCCGACCACATAAAGTATATATATTCTTGATCAGCGTGACGAGCTGAGTCGATTAAGCTTTGTCCGTCCGTCTGTCCGTCTGTCTGTTTCTACGCGAACTAGTCCCTCAGTTTTGAAGCTAGCGAGCTGAAATTTTGCACAGAGTCTTCTTTTGTCTGCACGCTGCTAATATGTCGGAACCGACCGGATAGGATGACTACTTCTTGTAGCTGCCATACAAATGATCGGTCGAAAAATGGGTTTTATTGAGAAAAACAGGTTTTTTCTCAATATTACCGCTCTCAATCACGGTCATGGGTAATATTAAATGTTTTTAAGCTGATCTGCGAAGTTTGGTCGAAGTCGCTAACCGTTGAGACAAGCGATTTCAAGTGTATAAAAACTTCGGCACGGACGAAGTTAGCCTTGCCTTTCTCGTTTTTGATCATATAAAATGGGGTCAAAAATGTTTCACAGAATTTAGATGTTGTGAAGCTAGGATCGAACCCATACCTGATGTTCGATAAGTTGATCCGGTTCGAACCTCCGGACCGAACCTTCTGCAGAATACTAGAGGTTGTGCAGAGTTAGATTTTTTTTTTGTTATTAAGTTAACAAAAAAACTTTATAAATTAAAACTCTTTGTCATCAAATCTTTTGAAAGGATTTCACTTATTTATTTCCTTGAAACTGTATCGTATCATATTGAGGAATAAGGATCGAAAAAGATAATGTAAGAATCTCTCACAGCCAAAGACATCCAGATCCAAGACAACTGATACACTAAAATAAAAAATAAGTCTTAAAATTAGAATTTGGCTACGTTTAGCTATGAACCAAACACTCAAAGAGCAGTACGTTCATCTGCTCCATATAGGTTGTGCTACTCTTTTAGATGATGAACTTAAGAAAATATCAAAATGTGGGACCGGCAATTGGTTGTGTTATAAAAACCAATAATAGCAGGATTTTGCACTTGAAAATAAGTTAAAGTCTTTTCCCAAATAACAAACAACTTTGTTTACAACTCCTAACGCGTAGAACAGTGCGTTTTCAATAAAGTTTTACCTTACAATATCGCAAAGGCATAAAATATAAAACTCTCCCAGTCAAGCCACATTTTTTTAAACTTAATTCATTAATTTCATCATCATTTATGGAAATTTGTATACCATAGAAATTTGCCAATCATTAATATTGAATCAAAAATCGCGGTCCCCTTAAAAAACTTTATTGAAAACACACAGCACTTACAAGCGAAAGCCATAAAAACCGCAATTTGGCGGCTGAAAACTTTATGCTTTTGTTTCTCAAAAATAGAATTCCTACATTTTTCTTCGTCCTGCCGCGGCAAAACACGCGCGCTTCTGTTTTCAGCTTTCCAAATAACTCTAGGATACACAAAAAGACATGCTGTGGCCTTGTGTGTGTGTGTGTGTAAGTGTGTGAAGCACAAAAGGTGAAACTTTGGCAGGACTTGTTGTTGTACGAGTACGAATTTGGCTTAAAAGGCGCACGACAAATTAACGAAAAATGGAAGGAAAGAAGGCACAAAACTGAAATGAAATGAAACGTAAGAATGCACGAGAATTGTGTATAAAACTAAATATTTAGCAATAAATTAACTGATTTAGACACTCCAGACATAGGCCAGAGAAGCGAGCGGTGGAACGAGCCAACAACACGCGCGCAAAACTAACGAAGCGGGACGCCAGGACACGCCGGCATACATACTGTCGTACATAACCTAGGTATGTATGTATGATTTCAGCTCTTAGTCCTGTGTGTGTGTGTGTGCGTCTCAATACCGCCGCAAAAGCCTAAGCGCGCAAAAACCGTCAGATACACGTAGACGACCATTTAACACCCAAAAAAAAGAAGGAATTTGCTGGGCGCATGTTTAATACAAGGAAGCACCAATTACTGTCAGTTCTCTACATTTTTCGTTGTTGTTGATATTTTCACCACTTCACTTGCATTGGGAAATTTGTGCAATTTCTTGGCCATTTTTAATTTTTTAACTTTTTCTCCTATTGATAGGTAGTTATGTGTGTGTGTGTAAGTGTGTGTATGTTTTGTATTTTTACCGCACACTCTTTCGGGTTTGCTTTTGCGCCGTTTTCTTTTGTGTACCGCTCACGCCTATATCCTGTACTCAACTGAAGCAAGCTATTTTTTCCCTCCGCAGGATGTAAATCCGAATTGAGCTTTTACTCTCTCCCTCTCTTTTTCTAAGCGTTTTTGGTGAGTTTCATTTTGGGGTGGGCTCAACATGTTGAGTGAATTTAGTAGCAAAAGCTGTTCAAATGTAATTTCAAAATTTGAATAATTTAAATTATTCAAAAATACATAAGTAAGGAGTGAACTGAAGTGACAACAGCCATGAAAAACCTGCCAGGCCAATTAAGACAAACACTCAATTTTTTTTGGTTTTGGTTGGTTTGTTTGTTGGTTTATTTTTTTATAAATTTTTAAAATTTAGTAAATCTTAATAATCATAATTTTAAAAATTCCCCTTATTAATCGAATTGTCCTCTTTCTTAAAAGAACTTTTTAGCAGGCTCTAAATCATTAAGTTATGATTTTGTCCATAGCTTTCTTAAAGCAAGACACGCGCAACACCACAAAGGATAACGCCATGAAATAGCGTTTTTTCCCAATTCAATTATCAGCAGTCTTGGCCTATTTTTAATGAGCTGACAGAAGGAACCTCATGACAGTAGTGCTAAGACCTGTTGGGAGTCCCAAAGGCAGGCTAGTAGCAAAATTCGACATCAGCAGCAAACGCCCCAATACAAAAAATTTTTACGCCATAAAAAGCAACAACAATCCTACAGCAAGCATACAAAAACTGCCCCCACTCCGATCAGCACCAAATTAAAAAATGTTGTTACCATCAATGAGAAACTCCCTCTCCTAAATTTGTAGTCTTCTAATCGCTATTGGAGTAGAGTTATGAGGGCGGAAAGGTAAAACAAAAAACTCGTTTATCTTAAGAACCGCTTAATTTTTAATTTATGTTGTAAGTGCCCACAGCGCAATTCAAAAAATAATTTTTGCACATTTTTATTGCCAATTCTTTGGCCCAAAAAAAATTATTGAAATTTTCAAATAATTATTTTACGGTGTAAGCCTTTTGCGACACCGACAGTTTTTTGCTGGTTTTTTCATCAACATATAATTTTTGCAAACACATCCCAAGTGTTTCTCATGGTGAAAAATAATTAAATGTTAAATTAGTATTTTTCATTAATACTTTATACATATTAGGCACACTGTATATCAACTTAAAAGGGGGAAAAGGGGGAAATCTTCTGTCAATTCTGTGTGAGTAGTTACAGTGTGCTCAATATTATAAAATACATTTGTAAAACTATTCACATGTTTTATTGGTATTCACTATGAAGAAGATTCCCGATGTGCCTGCAAAAATTTTACATTGCTAAGGACTTCTTATTGAAAAAACCAGAAAAAAACTATAAATCGGTTAACCGGTTCTTAAGATAAACGAGTTATTCGTTTTACCTTTCCGCCCTCATAACTCTACTCCAATAGCGATTAATAGGCTAAAAATTTCAGAGAGTGAGTTTCTCATTGATGGTAACAACATATTTTAATTTGGTGCTGATCGGATGTTTTTTTTAATCTGCTATGCCCTTTAGGCATAATTTTTTCTTGATTGAAATATAACTTAGATTTAATACATTCTTTAAATCCGCACAAAAATCGGAAAAACTAGAATTTTTTATTTGAATTGAATCAGAGCACAGCTAACAATGTGGAAATATATATCTTAAAAAAATTTAAAAAGGCCTTGCAAACTTCAAAGTTTAGAAACAACGGTTCAAATTTTCAAACTCCCAGTAGCTGAAAGAAGCACGACGACTTAAAGTGGTCAATTTTTTCGGGGAAGGTCAGTAAATTCCAAGACAACCATCTGGTGGGTTTTCACAAGGGAGCTTCTCCAACTGCAATGGGTGCGATTGAGCCATGTGATTAACCGAGAACAGAACACAGTATAAGGAAAATTATATACTTTGCATGACATCGCTGGGCCACATCTTGATGACAAATTTTCAGACAATGCTCCTTCAGATTATCAATAGTTTAGATCAGCGATTGTCACCGGAAGCCTTCAAGGGCCGAAGAAATACGAGCCGAATGCATACCGAGGCTGAGTTCTTCAATCGCTTGCTAGCCTTCGATGCGGTCAGATCGGAACGGTTTTCATTTGCACACCAATACACTCTTACTTTTTGTCCTCGCTCTCGTTGACAATCGCTGGTTTAGATCAGTGGTCAATAGCACAGCCCACCTGTCCCTTGCTGCCCGGCCCGCAATTTCTCAGAACCCAATGCACGCGCTGGTCGAAAAATATGACGAAAAAAAAAATTTTGTATCAGAGTCCGTTCTGTTATTTATGGTGCCCACCGCTGGTTTAGATCAATAACAAATCGCTTGGCTGACTAGCTTCCATTTATTTCAAGAAGTCAAAAACTGAATCTTTGGATCACCTCAAAGTATGTAACGCGAAATCCTATACTTCCAAGAAGTTGGAAACAGTTGTGACTAGTATTTTAAAAATTACGTAACCATTAGATCACAATAAAGACTGGAATTAAAAAAAATTTTTGTGAAGGCTAATTTTTTTCTAAGGATTCTAGTTAATGACTTTTATCGAAAATCAATATTTGCCGGTGTCTTTAATTCATTTCCGATTTAACTTTTGTATTTCTTACTTCAACCCGCAGTTTCTCAATTCGTTGGATTCGATTAAAATAATTTTTTCCATGGTGGGGTTTTTGTTGAGTGATCTCATATGGTTACTTAACTTAAGCCTTGGTTTACAATAGATATACGGACTGAACGCCCATGGGCCTTATGGCCAGACGTAATGCTCAAAAATGTTTTGAGTTATATTTCAAAGTTGTTATCGAAATTTTTCATTTGCGCCTTATGTCCGTAGGCATTATGTCATGTCACCTACAGACCAATTTTCCATATAACAGCTTTAACAATTTCTGATATGTAGACTTAACCCACTCTTTAACTGGCTTAACCGACTGATTTACCTAACTTCTATCGAAGCCGGTTCGATACCGGCCCTAAACCAGTAAAATATCCAATACCATATATCCAGCCTTCAGTCTAAATTACAAGTTCAAAGCCTAAATAACTTCTAAGCTTTGCCTCTGAGCCACTCTTGAACCGGTTTAAAACTCTCAGTAAAATATCACACTCCATACTACCAGCCTTCGGTGTGAACTACAAGAACAAAGCTTAAATACCTTCTGAGATATGGCTCTGAGCCACTTTTGAACTGGTTCAAAACCGGGTTGATGCCCTTAACCAGAAAAATTCGAACTCCATATTACCCGCCTTTAGTCTAAAATACAAGTTCCCAGCATAAATAACTTTTGTTTGAATTCCGGCCCTGAACCACTAAAATATCCAACTATATAATACCAACCTACTGACTTCTGAGATTTGGCTTGGAACCAATTTTTAACCTGTTCGCAATCCGGTCCTAAAATGTATATTTAACCGGTTGGAACCGGTCACCGAAACGATTAAACAACAGATAACCGTAACCAAAACCGATATCACATCGAATTTCTTTTTTGGAGATGCCTACGGAGACCTGCAACCAATGGATAAACTTCAATTAATTTCGAAAAAATATTTAGGGTGTTCACTTTGTTGAGCACTTGGGGAAAAGTGTAAACATTTCCAACAACAATTTACTCTGAACAAATGCACGCCCACAACCCACCGACGGCCTTCCTTTCATAGTGTATGTACAGCTAATCAATGTGTTATTTTTGTATGGAACCACTGAGACTGTACGCGATTATCCAACTTCTGCACGAGGGCTGCTCACAATACTAGTCAGGCAAAACTTAAAAAAAATACCCCAATTGAATTTTTTGTTTATTTAGCTGAAAGCTGGTGTCACATGAATTACGTTAATCTAGCGCACCGATGGTCACTGGATCACCTCTGGGGGTCGAAAATATTTCGCATTTACACATATACGAGCCGAACGCATGCCGAAGCTGAGAAGAGAAGCAAAAAGCCCTTCAGTCGCTGGAAAGAAGCAAGTTCAAGGTCCACCAATACCCTCTCACTTTTTCCCCTTACTATCGTTGGTCAAAGCTGATCAAGATTGCCTCGAATGATTCTACTTTGTAAATCTTAAGTGCTCTGGAACGTTTTCTTGATAAAATACACGTACAAGTTGCTCAACAAAGTCTTTTGTGTTTAGTTTCAAATTTATCTACCTTCGTCTTTCGATCATCCATTGCAGGACCATGAACTTGATCCGCTTGACTAGATTAGTTTCCCCTATTGAGCTCAGCCGAAAGCGAAATGTCCATAACTCCTCCGAAGTACTTTTCTCTCAAACACACCAAGTGTTGCTCATTCGCTGCTGCTCCAATTTATCCAGTCCAATTAAAATGGCGTTGATTTTGTGGTTTGAGTTTTACTTAATTCATTAAATTACAAATGTACATGCGAATTTAAGGTTTACATACATATTTATAAGTATATACATATATATCTCATTTTAAAATGTATGTCATCTTTGAAGAGCGTAACAGATTAGCTAAGTCCATCAATATTCTCAGTTTAGATTGACTTAAACAGTAAGCAGGCAAAGGTATAAATATAAAAAATAGTTACATATCTCACATAGCCATAAGCAAATGGCGGTTGGCCCTTAGAAAGTGGCATGATTTCGTATAAAGTACACATCGTATTCCTTTTCAATCCATTTTATCAGCTTGTCCACATATTTAATGACTGTGGCTTTATCCACCACCGGCTCAAACACAGCATACAGTTCGTAGGTGCCAGTGGCCCAGGCCAATACCACCTCCCGCTCCTTTACCTCGTATATCAGTTTTAAAGGCCTTGCGGTGTTATGTATGCGATGCAAAAGATTACAATAGATAGCCTCCAGGCGTCCAAATTCGGGCAATGACTTATACGGATGCCTCAGCATGGGACACATCAGTTGAGCAGTGGCCTTGGGCTTATACAGAAAGTGACGCAGCTCGGGCACGCCGAGCACTTGTTGATAAAGTTTGACATTAAATGGTTGCTTCAGTTCCTCATTGATGGCATCTAGGCAATGACTTCGTCTTAATTTCTCGGTTATCTTGGCCTTGGCCTCTGACAAGGGGAAGAAGGCATCACGATCGACCGACATTAATAGCAGACAGGCTTGGCAATCATCAGCCAAATACGAGACATGGGCATGCAAATACCCGTTCATATCAAATTTGGGCAAACAGATGGGTGTCCAATTCTCCGAAGACTTGAATGATTCGGAACATTCAATTAAATTAAAGATTAAACGCAAATCGGCAGGATGTATAGAGTATTTCTTCATGCGAACCAAAGCAATCAGTTTGTTTTGGGCTATCAGCACGGCAAATACAAGATTCTTGATCTTGGAACAGTTGCTCTGTATGGCCGAGATGATCTGAGAGCGCACAGCGGTGGCCAAAGGGAAGACACGGATGGAGTTGGTGAGAAACGTGAAAATGTTGTTGGACACTGCAAGGAATAGATCATCAGAAATAAAATTTGTAAAAGGAACTCCCCACTTACCTCGAGCATTGCTGCTTTCATTGGCCAACAGATTAAAAATCAGACGCTCGCTGCCCGACAACAAGCGACGTAAGTCGAAATTCTTGCGCTTCTCAAAGATTTTCGACATATGGGAATAAGTCAAAGTGGACAGGATTTGATTGTACACATCTCTGAAATGGTAAAAGGTAAATTAACATACCATCAACTCCAAGCTCTTGCCAACTCACCCCAATTGCAACTGCAGCTGCTGGACACTCATATTGGTACGCGTGGCTGCCACCAGGATGAGTGAATTCCTCTGCATGAAGGCAAACTTAATGCCTCCCGCATGTATGGAAGTGATGGCGTCTTGTCCCAGCTGCACAAAACTAACCAAAGCCTGAATCACACCAAAGAGAGTTACCAGCTTATCCTCATTTCCATGCAGGGAATAAATCGGTTTGCCCGCCTCACTGAGTATGAAAATATGTTTTTTTTGGCCACGCCACACACTATCATGCTGATAGTCATGATCATCATCCAGCAGTTGCTGCTGCCCAGCGCCACTACTTTGGCTTGTTGAGGTACTCAGGGCGAGTGATTCCACCGAGTCGGCCAAATCCTTGTTGGCTTGTCCTGGCTCAGGGCTAAGTGTTGACGCTCGGGTACCCAACTCATCACGCAATTCTAAGATAATACTATGTTTCTGTTTTTCAGCCTCTTCTTCTTCTCGATCCGCCTCCTCTGGGTAAAAGTTTTCATGGCCGGCCGCCTCTACTTCATCCAACTCGCCCTCGGCGTCCAGATACTCGGATGTGGAATTTGTGTCCGAGGTGGCCACATTCGGTGACGTCTGTTCAATTTCCATAGTTTTAATTTGTTTTATATTCGTTGTAATTGTGAAAACATTGCAAAAAAAATAAAACGAAACAACTAATCAGCAAATAATCTCAGCTGCCCGAGTTTTTCAACACTGGTCTAAAGAACAGCTGTGCGATTGGTGATGGTAATAGCCGAATTGAGAATACTCTTTCTAAAAATTAAAATTATGGTATTTCGGCATTTAACACAATCGCCACGACATGATTAAAACATCTGCACTCAACAAGTTTTAACTCTCTGAAAGAGGCAGCCAAGAGTTCCTCTAAACAAAGTCTAAGATCCTCCAGGATTTCTAAAGGACCCAAGAAAACGAGCACCTGGCTTTACTAAGGACCGTTAAAGAGTTGTCCCCTACATGGGGTCAGCTGGAAATACCTATGTACCTACATTAAACACTAAAATTAACGAAATTAATTAGAGGCGTACTGTTAGTGAACTTGATGGCTCAAAATTTGTTCCATATATGTAGGAAAAGTAATAATAATCCCTTTTAAATTCAAATAACGTACCGATTTTTAAAAAATAATTTCAAGCATGGTATGAAATTTGTGAAATATTTATAAATTCAGTTAACTCTCATCTTTATCTTTACTATCACGCAAACTCACTCACGATGACCAATGCCCAACACTAATTTCCATCGTTCGGTGTGACTGGCAAAAGTAGTAAGAAGAAGACGGATTATGAAAACACGAGCCGCAAAATGTTGAGAAAAACTTTAAATAACTGTAAGTTATCAAAGAAACCCTTAATGAAAATTATTGTACCTAATCAACCTTTCACAGTGTCCAGCTTCCGTCATTTGTGTGGTGTGCCTCGGCGCCTGCAAAGCTCGCTCGCCCAGGAAGCCCGTCCAACTCCCATTACCACCACAGATTCAGATGCGGAACCCGAGGACATCGCCCTCATAGAGGAGAAGATTTTAAAGCATCCCGACTACTTCCAGGTGCATAATCTATTCTCAGTTCGTGATCTCTTCAATGCTCGGGTGCATTATGGTCACAAAGAGGGTTCACTGGATGACCGCATGCGTCCGTATCTCTATGGCAGTCGCTTGGGCCATCTCATTTTCGATCTGGACAAAACAGCTTCGCATTTGCGGGATGCCCTCAACTTCGTGGCCCACATAGCCTTTCGGGATGGCATCATTTTGTTCTTCAATCGTAATGCCCTCAATGCCCATCTGGTGGAGAAAAAGGCTTTGGAGGCCGGTGAATTCTCGCACACACGCTTCTGGCGTGGTGGCATCTTCACCAATGCCAATGTACAATTCGAGGCGGTCACCCGTCTGCCCGATCTTTGCATCTTCCTAAACACACAGAATAATGTCATGTCACAGCATACGGCCGTAAGGGATGCAGCCAAAATGGCTATACCCACTGTGGGTATTGTGGATAGTAATTGTAATCCAAATTTGATTACCTATCCAGTGCCTGGTAATGATGATTCGCCCGCTGCAGTGGAACTGTATTGTAATTTGTTTAAGGAGGCCATTTTGCGAGGCAAACGGAAGCGGCGTGAACTGTTGGGCTTGGAGCCATTGGAGGAGAAAAAGGTGGAGGCCAGACGGACGCGTAGTATCAAAACCCAATAGTTTTTAAGTTTGCAATGTTTGTTATTGATTTTATATTACAAAAATACAAATATCATGCGCCGAAACTGAAAAGAATTTGAAGGAAACTTCTCAGAAAGGTAAAATATTTTTAAGTCTTCTTTACATCGCCCTCGTATTTTTAAATTCTTAGTTATTTAAATTTTTTGGTCAACAACTTTATAAATATATTATAAAATGTTCGATATTTTGTAAAAAAAAAATTGAAAAAAAAATTTTACTTGGAAATTTTTTGAAATTTTATTTTTTACCATGTCTTGACGCACTTTGACCCAAATTTCTGGAGAGCTGCTTAACCGATTTTGATCATTTTTTTTCGGTGAAAACTAACACCCAAATGCATCAAATTCAATTTTTACATTTATAAAATATAATTTTTATTTCATCGAAAACAGATGTCGAAACTTTCAATGCGATTATCTCGGAACCACTTTTTCCAAAATGGTTGCAAATATTTAAAGAGTACCAGTTGACCGATTTTCAAATTCTTTTTCTTAAATTGCTCCTAATACCCACCATTCTAGTGTGAACTAGGATATTTTTGATCGGTTAACAAATAACGGAGTTAGGACCAATACAGTGGGAAAAAAGAGTCGATTTTCGAAATTTTAACTTTGAAATCCCATAACTCCGCCATTTATTGACCGATCCAAAATATCCTAGTTCAAACCAGAATTACATCAATTCTTAACAAAACCCCATCTTCAGTTTTAAATTCAGATCATCCGTTCTCAAAAAATTTTTGCAACCATGGGCCTATGTTTTAAAAATTTTGGTTAACTTTGAACAGAAATTCAACAACAACCGCAGGTACAACAACAACAACAAAAATAAATAAATTTTATTTTACCGATTACCTATCTAATGAAAAAAACCGCTTCTTAATACCACTTATAGTTTTTGAGTAATTAAATTTTGTTGTAAACCTTTAAAAAATGACACCTGAAGGTATACAGTCCTTAATTTACAATATGCTCTCTTCAAAGATTATGAAAGTATTTGTATTGGGAAGTAGAGAGTTATATACCTTCAACTATTAATTTTCGACGACATGCTCAATCAGGATGACGATCCGTCTAGTTTTTGATTTTTAAAGCAATTCTTATTCGTCCGTATTGGATTACTAAATTTTATAGCTGCCTAAGAACCAATTGTTTGGTGAATGGATTTTAGTGAGAAAATTTTTATTTATTTTTTTTTATTTTTATTTTCCACGTTCGAGTTTTTAAGCTGGGCAATTATGAATTTTAATGTGCAAAATTGAGTCTATATCAGATGACTTTCAAACCTGCCCCTATTTCCATTATCGCAAAAATGTTCCAATATACAAATCAATTTTGGTTCGGAAATGGTTTAAAATTTTTGCGAATGTCAAAAGGGAAGCACGGCTGTGTATCTTATAGCTGTTATTGAAGTCGGAATCAGTGGATATTGGTGTTAAAATCTCCTTTGGAACCGGAACTGATATTTGTCTCTTATCGTCCAACTAAATTATCGATATATCGATTTATCGATCAAATATTACAACCCAATTGTGGGCCACTTTGCCAAAAAGTCGGTTTTGACTTTCAAAGAGAATAGTGGTATTCCTGATAGTTGATTTGCTTTGGTGAGAGCTTGGTTGTTGGTGGAACGACCCTGATTTCATATTGATTTGCTTTCACACAATTTACACACATATACAATTTGACAGATCCAAAGAGGAAGGGCAGAATAAAATTGTGGAAGAATTTTTAACTTCGAACTTTCTAGGAGAGCTGTGCAGATAAGTAAACATGATGTTCTCTAAGAGAAGTGTCACACTAAAACGAAAACAAAAAAGCTGATTTTACGAAATAAATTAGTATGATCTTATTTTCCTTACACTTTCTGGGCACACTGCTCATTTTGTATGGAACAGCTGTTTCACGACATCAAATCGAAAGCAAATCGAAAGCAAATCACTTTCAGGAATACCACTAATATTCCAATGATGCGAATTAAAACAGAAGAAAAACCGCTCCAAAGAAGTAAAAAAAACTTTAAAAAGGCAGAGAATACCCCAAACATTTTTGTAAACTTATGATGAGCAAAGTTACATGCATCGTTAAACTAAAATACCAAATTTACAGAAGGAAAAAATATTGATTTTTGGCGAAGATATGTTCGAAAACCAAACTATGACCACAACCCCCCATCTTCCCCCTAGTTAAACAAGGTTTTCTCGAAAGATTCAACTTTGACCCGCTGCTTCGCTTTACCGTTCCACGTTGCGCGAATTGAACGCCTTCGCTCTAGCTCTGAAGTGCTGTCGCGGCGGAACAAAATCAGTCGTATTTAGGACAAACCCTGTAGACTGAAAAGCTCTCAAACCAATGATTTCTATAACTTCATTGCTGCAATTGCTCTTTATTTTGAAGACATATTATTTATGTAATATTATCGGCTCTTTAATAGGTTCCGATCCTGTTACGCAGCCAACTGAAACAAGTGCCATTACCCACACGATTTTCACCAGCAACATCTTCGAAGCTGAATTTAATAATTGAAGTAAAAACTGAACTTTTAAGCGGTATTTAAACAGCTTTTCATTCAGCTGATATAAGCAGAACCAATTACTTTTCGGTTTGTTTGGGTTAATTAAATTTACAGCGTAATAGGACTGATTGTGTTCCGCCGCGACTGTACTTCTGAGCGTGCGCGCATCGATTGGATTCGGTAGAGGGCGTTCCTAGCTAACGAACGACCGACAAAGACGTTTGATATGATCAAGCAGGCTTACACAAATGTTGCTTTAGCAAAAGTGGTGAGTTTTGGTGACACCAGGCTTTTTGGTGGTCGCCGATGAAAACCAGGCTGGAGGACCTTCGACAAACACCGACAATGTGAATCGAGTACGCAGAGTTTTGAACTCAAACCCTCGACAAAGTATTTATAATTTTGCCCAGAAGTTTGCAAAGCATAGAAGGAATCATCTCTGATCACATAAAGTATATATATTCTTGATCAGCATGACGAGCTGAGTCGATTAAGCCTTGTCCGTCCGTCTGTCTGTTTCTACGCAAACTAGTCCCTCAGTTTTGAAGCTAGCGAGCTGAAATTTTGCACAGAGTATTATACAAATGATCGGTCGGAAAATGGGTTTTAGTCAGAAAAACCGTTTTTTTCTCAATTTTACCGCTCTCAATCACGGTCATGGGTAATATTAAACGTTTTAAAGCTAACCGCTGAGGCAAGCGTTTTCAAGTGTATCAAAACTTCGGCGCAGACGAAGTTAGCCTTGCCTTTCTCGTTTTATTGTTTCCTCGCCTGAAAAGGCCGATGAAAAACAAGCATTTTGAGACGACAGAGGGGATCCTAGCAGCATGCATTGCGGCTCTCAAGGATATTCCGGGACGCTTTAAATGCTTGGAAATCGCGCTGGCAGCGCTGCATCGACGTAACGATTGGCTTAATACATTTTTTTAAATCGACTCAGTCCTATTACTTTCCGGACAAACCCTGTATATTCATTCGGTCAAACTCTTCAAATTGCTTGTTGTGAACAAGGAAGTTTTCCTTTAAATTAATCTATTTGTATTTAGTATAACAAATCTATATCGTAATGTGATTACCAATGTTATGTCTATAGATCAGCATAATAACATAAATATGCAATAAGATCAGTCCCAATATCAGCAACAAAACACGTTCACCAGTTGCTTCCACTTCACAGCGACGCCGAAATGTCTACGCCGAGAGAGATGAAAGTGTCCCACTGGGGATGGCGATCGTTTCCCATGCCAATGCAACTGCAACTTGTGTTCATTAGCGTCCGAAGGTGGGAGTCGGGGAGAAGTGAAGGAAAGTGCGTAGCTTGCAAGAAGATGTACACAGACCGACAGTTGGGCGAACGGACAGATATGTTTTAAATTTTCGCAAACAGACAAATAAATGTTCTACTTTCACCGGTGTAACAACTTTGACGACACGACAACGACGAGCAGATCAGCCAGAATGAAGACGAAGAAGATAATGACGGTGGCAGGGGCAGTCGGTAAGGCTTGGGACCAAGCCGGAAAGGGCGAGGCTTAAGGCTAAGACAAACTTAAAGGCCTTTAAAGTCAAGATCGAGACGAAAAAAAATCATTTTCTCCGATAGATCTTAAATATTAGGATTCACTCCAAACGCTAATTTTTATTCAAGCTGTCAAGCTCTTTCAAACCAATTTTCTGTAAATAACTAAATCCTAACAGAAATGATTCTGAATATCAGCGATACGGGGCACACACAAAGATTCTGTGATATGCCAATTGCTACTGTGTCAGATTTTGCTACAATCCCAAGCGGGCAAAGCAGTTTTTTCATGAAGTCAGGCAAAGATCCCTGATAATTGAATACTGGAAATTCATGAAATGGCTACACAATCAACTAGCCTAGACCCATTGATTGATAGATATTGATACAAAATTAAAAATATCGCAAATATAGAAATTATTTCTAAATTTTGGGGCGATTTTATTTCTCGACTGTTTTTTTTTAAATATAGAAAAGTAAATTTCTGAGTGTAGGAATGCAACAGCTGGTGTATTATTATTAATTTTTGACTATGGACTAGATTGCAATAAAATATATAAAAAAGTTTTCATTTTAAGAGTTCTCATAAAAACTAGAAAAATTTTAAATTTTGTATGTTTTAAAACGTTTTTCAACTTCTGCAATTCCTTTGCAATATCGCTTTTTATTTTTTTTTTAATTCTTCACTATAGGTTTTGCTTGGGCTTTCATAAAGCCCCTTTTAAAATATTGTTCCCGTTTGAAACAACACGCAATCAGCCGAAAATTGTGGTTTTTAAAACCTCATGAACTCTGAGATAAACTATTTTAATACGAATGGGTTAAAATGGTTAGCATTTTTTATTTGGAGCCACTGATCATATTTTTGACAAGGGCCTCTGTTTTCCTATATTCTTTCCCCAATTTTCTATCATTTGAAAATGTTTTGTCATTCGCCTTGACCATTATGAGGATTACTTCGAAACGAACTTGTCTTACTTTTTTGGGAGAATGTACATTTCCAGTGGAAGCACCAAATTTTAAATATACATTCGACTGCTTTTATTTGTATAGGAAATGTAAGGTCAAACGGACACCCCTTGATTTGTATGTTTACAGTGTATATTTAATGTGAAAAAGAAAATAAGTTGAAAAAGTTCTTTAATATTACTAATACACAAAGTTGTCTGTGATCTTTATATAATTTTGTAGTTGGCGTTCATTTCAAACAAAATGCTTGGTTGAATAAACTAACTCATAAGACTTAGATATAAATCATGTTTAATAATGCTCGAAGGTACCTTTAAGAAGTAAGCACACAATTTTAAAAATGGATTCAAAAAAGACCAAAAAAAAAACAACAATATAGCAAAAGCATTTCGATGCTAGTCGGCACCTGCCCCACCTGTGTCGAAAAAATCTTTTCGGTATGGTGAAGCTTACAAACACTTTAAAAACAAATAATGTAGTTAAAAGTAGAGCTTGATTTATATTCTTTTAAAAACTGTTTTTGAAGACAGTTGGGATATACATTACGACTCGGCTACTGTATTCCTCACCCACACAGTCGATGTGGGCATATATTTTTCACTGCAGCTTGAGTTGTGTAACTGTTGTGTCTTTCGGGGCATATGGGTAATTTTTAGTTCAAACTTTGTGGCCTCGTCGCGGCCTATAAAACTAACACTTTTGTATATTCTATGTCAAAAAAGGAATGCGTCAAGAGGGCGCCTTTTCGAAAAATCCAATTTTTATTTTGTTTTAAAGAATCTAAGGAGCAAGTAAAATACTAAATGGAAAAACAGATTGACTTAAAATAATCGACGGGGTGTAGACTTAATGTACCAGTGTAGGTTAATATCTCTTTTTCTTAGGTCAATTCACTAATGGATTTATTTCAATTTTTCAATTATTTATTTATGTTCAACTTTGGCATTTTTGATTTTGATTTTTAAATTATGTACGTTAAGTTCTATTTTTTAGAACTTTTTGTTAAAAAACCTTTAGCTTCCTAGGTGGGCTGGTATACAAATTCCAGAGCTTTGGCCAAAAAAAATTAGATTCTAGCCCTCAGTGCAACGCTCCTTAGCCAGATAGTAAAAGGCCTTTCAAAAAAGGTTCCGTTCTGCACATTAGGTTCAGGGTGTTAAAAAAAACACCTAAATGGTCCAGTTGGTCTTCACCGTCATTCATAAAGAAGAAAAAGAAGCCCAAATTTCGTTTGCCTTTAATCCCTAATGAAAACGTATCCTTTACTAACCCTGTTACAGTAATAAGATATAAGTTTTCCAAATTGACTATCCAGACATAAGCTTAGATTTCTGAACATCAAGATTATACAAAGTTTTATTTTTAAATGATTTGTTTTTCTTGAGCGACACGAATCTGCTCCGGTTTTAGCGAAGTCTTGGCATCGCCTAACCGCAACCGTTGTTATTTCTTTTATTTTTATTTTTGCACTTTCACTTACGTTACCCCAAAAATATATCGACGATCACACTGCATGTGGAAACGACGACAATGGATGGCCGTTTAGCGCCCTAAAAAGCAAACACAAAAAAATCTACACAAACTGACAAAAGTTGCAAATCAAACACAAATGTTTACATGGTGCGATCAACAAATACAGATACACAAAATCGGCTGCAGATATTTCGCAATCGTAAACCAGTTTTTGACCCTTTCCCCTTCCCAGCAAGTTAGCTTAAATTTGGCAAAAAAAAAACCAGGAAACGCAGACCTGAGGGGAAAATTGAAACCGAAGACCACCCACATAAACAGCAACTCTCGGCAATTTCCCACTTGGTCAAAGGGGAGTCATTGACGTGTGGTTAGAGACTTACTCAATGGACCGCAAAGTCTCCTCGGTAAGGTGATCGGTTAATAAAAAAACAATTGTGTGTCTGGGCGTTGGGCGTTGCTGAATGGGCGGAGCGTGGTGAGAGTCCAAGATGAGGAAGACATAATACAAACAAAGATAATTAAACTGAGGTTACATTAGCAGACGACAGAGTTGTGGCCAATTAGCAACGAGGGCGGTTATGTAAGTAGTTAGATTTTATCTAACTTTGTTTTCTGAAATCTTTTGGAAAAAAGCTAACAGAAATGATTGATCTTTAGATAAGTTATGTTAATGAGCCAAAAAAAGAAAGATTTAATAGTTTTCCAATTTATAGAAAAATTAGAAAAAATTAAAAAAATGGTGAAGAATTTTCAAAGTAAATAAAAACGTACTAAAACTTTAGGTTCAATTAACAAATTGGGATGAAGGTGATCAATGCTTCCCCTTGAGTTTACAAATCGTTATGTCAGGGGAAAAAATCGTAGATGAACCGAAAAAAAATCTAAGAAGTTTGAATTTATTTTGTAAAAGAAATAATTAAATTTATAAGACAACAATATTTCAATGTTTAAAGTGTAGCAAGTGTTTTTTCTCGGTTTTTGGACTTTTATTTACGCACTCCATTTACGGTTTTCTATTTACAAACAGTTCACTGTTTACAATGTCAATACCGGTTTGTGTTCATTTGTATACAGCGTTCGTCTCTCTCGTCTGTCTGTTACTACCCTTCTCGATCATTATATTTACAGTGTGACCATCGTCTCTGTCTTAAAATATCGTAACGCTAAAATACTTATCGTTATATTTGTACATATTTGGCAGTTATTTTCAAGCATATCAAAAGTCCGGAGTAGACACAACAATAATTTCTAAATTTGGAATTAATCCCCAATATCTTGATCAACTTCGGTTTGACCCTGCCAACCGGATTTTCGCTCAAATCTAAAAGTTAGCTAATTGCGCTCTTCTTTTGATTAATCAAAAGCTCACTTCAAAATGTTATTATTTAGGAAAAAAAACGCACCGCGACCAATCCTGGTCTATTGTGACTCCCTACAGAGTTTCCAACTCTCCTAGTAGCCTTATTTTTTGTACAAAGGTCAGGATTATTGTGGGTTCTATAAAAAGATAATTCTCTAAACTCAAAATTCAATTATCAAGACAATTTTCTGTTACCACCCTCGCCAACTTAAGCGCTTCATCAGCAATCCATCCAAGAAGATGCGCGCCAAAAACAAGCTTTTGTCCGTGTAATCCCCCAACTTTGGTTCCAGCTCTAGCCTGTTCCAGCTGCAGCAACAGCAGCAAATGAATCAAAACAAAAACCCAAACAACAACAAAGCCAAAGTCCACTACTGACCTACTAAACAGGCGCGTCGCAAAGCTCTCCCACTTCCACTTCCCCAGAGCAGAGTCAGCAGCAGCAGCAGCAGCAACGGCAGCACCAGCAGCCAGCGGAGTTGTATCTTCGTCTTTGGTCACACACATCTGCACTGATCGTTCGTTTGCCTTCGCCTTTGCCGCTCATCGTCTTCATCGTTCTTAACGTGCCGTACAGTGGGCTGAAAGCTGATATGATAATGCCCTAGAATATCGGAAACCGAATATCAAATATATTGAAAAGCGATGAGCGCGGTAAAGAAATGTTGACCACAAACCAAGTCCCAATCACAAAACAAATTTTCAATTCAATCTCGTCCGTACCGATCCCGACTTTAAATAACTTCGGGTTCTTGCCCCGAAGTAGGTGCTTTAAATTAATCACACTTTTATCAATCTCTAATCTTGATGAAGAAAGCAGAAAAAATATAAGGCCATCTAAAAACAATTACAGTTTTTGGTCGATAATTTAAAAAAATAAAAACTCTTCCTCTCCTCGTGATGATTTTGGAAAGACAAGGGACTATTTATTAAGACTTATTAAAAATTTTCGTAAACTCTTTTTAAACTTAAAAGAAAACCGATTTGATCTAAAAATAACCCTATCTACCATTATAAAATCCAAAACTTGGTATCTTATGAACAATAATACAACTTTTTTTAAAGTTTTTTGTGACGTTTTTCAATGCAGCTTACAATAAAACGAATTTGGTTTGAAAATGTTACTTAATGTAGACACAGGACCTACAAAGGGGGAAAACAGACAATTGATATGAATTTAAAAATACATACTCTTCTCAGGTGCAAAAGTCTGCCACCTGTGTTATTTAAGATTTAAACAGAGAGAAAAACCGAGAACAAGTTACCAGAATCAGTACAAAAATTATTTTTCTTAATTGTAGTAAAAAGTGTTCCATTGAAAAGTTTTTTTAAACTATCAAAAAAAAAACACAAAAAATGGAATTGGATGTTGCAATCTTTAGTATGGGCTGAAAGCACAATCTCTGAAATTTACTGTTTAAAAATAATTTCATTTAAAAGTTGTCCAATTTTGGATCACTCTTTCTGGCTTATCGACGAAGTCTTTTGACTTCACGTAACTCCACAGGAAAAATTCTAGTGGTGTGATCACATAATCTGGGCGGCCAGTTGACAGGTGTGTTCTGTACGGAATAATTTTTTAAGAAATAGTGATCGATCTTTTCAGCAGACCGTCAACCATACCATCGAGAGCCTCTTCGGGTTGCTCATCAACTTAAGTGTGACAACTTTGTTTGTTTAGCCAGAAATGTTTTTCTTCACTGAACAAAAATTGTCGAGAAAACAGCGGATCTTCGTTAAAGTTGTTCCGGTGTGAGTCTTTCCATGATGATTTGTCAAACAATACTTAACTAAAATAAGATGACAGAATGACACCAGTCACGCATGATATCTGAAAAAATAATATTGATAATAAATGAATGAATCTGATGTTTATAATCTCACTACAAGAACAGTTTTATGGAAACTCAAAAACCTAATTAAAGAGGCGGAATGTTTTTAACTGAGAATACAATTTAATTGATTTTGGATCTGGTTGGAAGCGGACTGTCACATTGTTTGGGCTTTCGGAATAGGGATCTGGACATAAGTATCTCCTTACATTGGGAGACACTATTATTTACAAGCGCTCGACATGGTACTGCTCCGCCATAGGATCAGAGACATCGCTGTCCAACAACTATGTACATTGACCCACTACTACTCTAAGCCTCCAAGAAAGACTCTGAACTATTTTTGTCAGACTTGTCTGGGAATCGAGCCCTGGACCTTCTGCACTAAACGAACAATGTATGCATTGATTAAAGTATTCGATTGAAATGTTTTGGGATCGAATCAGTTAAATTAAGATTATTATTAATTTGAAGTAAAGCACATAACAAATTTGATTCCTTATGATTTGATTAAAATCGAAAAGGGAAATCGCCTGAATGTATTCAGAATAAGTATTAATAATTTTAATTAAATTAAGTTCTTTATAAAATTGTGCCGTAGTTATACCAAACTCTGACAGCAATAAAAAAACTGATGATTGATGCGTTTTCTTTTTTCTATGGATATATGTATCTACATTAGGTCGGACCCCAAAAGGACAAAATGGAAAAAAACAGGTCTCAGCATTCCCAAAGCTAATATTTGGTTTAAAATTAATAATTGTAAAAATAAAAGTTTTAATTTTAAATGGGTCCGAAAGAACCTAAAAGATTTAAAAAAAATTACTCATACGACACTTTCATTGAATACAAATTTTACAACGAAATTATTTGTTTATTTCAATTGCTGTCATCTTTTGAAATGACACATATTAGTAGTATTTTATTATTTTTTATTCAAGTAGTATTTAAATAAAATTAACGCCGGCTTTTAATAAATAGGAAAAATATAATAGGCAACACTTCGTATGAGTAATATACCAAAACTTAAGAGACTATTCGCGTCTGTTTTTATTTGTTTACGTTTATTTTACATCAAAAAGTATCGGATAGGGCGTGAGACCATGCTTAAAAATTTCATACTCAGGGGGTCATACTTCCTTATAATAGCTGGAATTTTTTAACAGAAAGTTTATTTTTACATATAAAATTCTAGACCCCATAGTTTTTTAAAGATTTCAAAGCTTTTGAAGTTCTTAAAAATAGTGTACAATTATTTAAAAAGTTATTCATCCCACTGTGCCCGCTGCGTTGTGTCGTTGCGTGTGGCGCTTTTTTGCGCGCTTGGTCGTTTTTCAGTGTTTGTATTTCAACTCCGCCACCCGATGACGCCGTTTCGAATAATAAATAAGAAAAAGTTTTCCTGCAAACGAAAATAACGAAAAAAAAAAAAGAAAAAACGAACAAGCAGAGCCGTAAAAATAAGTTTTCGCTTGTGCCGATCGCTCTCTGTCTCCGTCTTCTGCGTCGTGAGCTTCGTTTGGGGGCTAGTTGGGGCTTTTGCCGCCTCGGCCGCGGCAGTTGCAGACGTGAGTGCGAAGCGTGTGAACGTGATTTTGAGTTTCAATTCGGCTTTGGTGTCTAACAAACAAAATAAAAGCAAGAAAAACAGCAAACGGGATAGCAGAGGCCCAATCCGAATCACAAGTGAAAAACTATTTGCAGAAATAAAAAATATGAATTTTTCCATCAGTTGCCAATATCATAAAAATGCAAATGCAAGCGCGTGTGTTCAATCCCAGTTACTGCCGTTAATAGCAGCCACACCGAGATAAGAAGGGCTTCTCCCTGGGCCCCCGCAACCAATCGAATCCAATCAAAAATTCAAGTGAAACATTGTCCAAATCCTTAAGCAAAGTTTCTATTTGCCATTTATTTTGAGGTATCTTGTGTGTGTAAGCGCGAGTGTCTCAATAGAGTGAAAGTAAACAATGCAGCTTATGAAAGTGTTTAAACGATTTAAAATGACAAAACTAATAACGGTGAGTGGTTGAAGAGGCGATCAAAAGGGTTTGCGTAATACGAATCTTATGAAATTCCAATTTCGAGTTCAACAATTTGTGCGACTTTTTGAACTAATTTGGAAAATAATTATAAGCTTGTATGCTCAGTCAAAATAGTCTAGCGATTGCATTATTATAAATTATACGTTTTTGTGAAACAATTAAAGGTTTTTTGTTTTGAACTCCGCCAATACTATAAGCCATTAAGATTGGTATTCTGGTTAAGAATTTTGGAAAAATTGTTTTTTTTTTAAATTTATTTTTGTAATATACATATTGAGTTATATTTAGCTAGACACACAATCGATCCAAAATTATTTTCAAAGTAACTCTCACAGTTTTCCGGTGCTCTTTAAACGTTAAACGAGGTTTTCTTAATATTACTTTTTAAAGCACGTTTGACATGGGCTGTATGGGCCTTGGGCATAATGGGCCTTTATTATATATTCCTCTATGTAACGAACTCCACCCAACAAATTATTTTTCTATATATAAGAAAAGTCAGTCAAGGGTTTAAATTGCCCTAAAAATTTTGAAATAATTTCTATATTTAAGACATTTTTTCTGAATTTGAGTAAAGTGAACTCAAAAGAGAATTTTTAGAAAAAATAATCTTAAATTTTCTTTAGTTTAGAAAGAATAGTTTTCTTAGTGTAGGATTTGTACCATTTTTAAACACATGTAATTTTTTTTTAATTTCTATTTTTCCAAAAATATTTTTAGTGTTTTTTTTTTTTGATTCAATTTTAAAAAAGGCCTAAAATTTGTCCCTCTAGACCAGAAAGCCTAAGGGGGCTATTACCTATTTAGAGTATTCAGTAAGAATAATAATCAAGTAAAAATGCTATTATTTAAGCTAAGTTCGGAGTCTGACCTGAGTGTGCAAATTTAAATGGAGTTGGTTTACAATTTGGTCTGGTATTATTTATCCATGGTCATATACACCGAGAAAAAATGCAAAAACTACACGAAAATGTTGGATTTCTTCATGCTTGCCCGAGATTTTCAACCCATTACATTAGAGTAGCTTTTCTGCACGCTGGGTTTAGTATTCTCATTTCTACATGCGGCGCGTAGAATTTCTGCACGCAGCGTTTAGATTTCTCATTCTATTAGGTTTTCTGCATGACGCATACAAAAATGAAAAAACTAAACGCAGCTTGCCTAAAAGCCTAACAGAAGTAACGGGTTAAAATACCGGGTTGAAGTCTCGAAACATGAAAAAATACTTCATTTTCTTGTAGATTTATCCATATTTTTTTCTCTGCATATTGCATCACATCTCAGAGCAGAAGAGGACCCAACTACCTATCAACTACCAAGTTTGGTTCTAAAAGACAACAAACTAAACAAGTTTATATTTTTTATACGTTACTCGTAGAGTGAAGAGGGTATACTTAAGTCGTGCAAATGTTTGTAACAGGCAGAAGGAATCATTTCCGACTACATAAAGTATATATATTCTTGATCAGCATCAACAGCCGAGTTCACATAGACATGTCCGTCCGTTTGTATGAGCACCTAGATTTCAGAGATGGTAAGAAATAGAGGTTTGACATGTAGGGGACAAATGCTTCTTTTATCTGCACGCAGATCAAGCTTGTTTCAAATTTTGGCCACGCCCCTTCCTCTCCCGCAATTTGGAAAAAACGTTTTGAAGATAGACGATTCGTACCTTCTAGAGATAGTTAGTAATTAGCAAATGAATAAATGAATGATTTGCCAAACTTATGATAAAAATCGATTGAACGGTTCTCAAGTTATGAGCAAAAAAGTGAACCAAGCCCCCCGCTAACCCCCCATCCCACCCTAAAAAAATGTTGTTGGTCACCCTAAGAAACGCAGGTACACTGTTTTTTCATGAGTAACGGGTATATCGAAGTCGGTTAGAGCCGACTTTAACTTATGCACTCGGTTTTTTTCTTACTCTGTTGGGATTTAAACTTGTAACACGATTGGACTGATGTTTTAGACGGCTCCGCCACGGCACGCGTGTAAGGCAAGTCTTCACTTACTTATATTGAAAATGTCTAATGACACAAACCAATATTTGCTTGCTTGTAATTCTCAAGTTCTTATTCATCGCTCTCGTTATTTACTCAGAAATTTTCGCCAGATTCGTGTGGTATTCAGATTGCTGCACGAAAAATGTGGAATTATTTGAGGAAATTAGCTGATTTTCTAATGTCGTGTAGGCTTTGCCTTTGGCGTTTGAATTTGGCGTTTGTTGTACGCCGCGCGTAGGTTTCTGCATTCTACACGTAGCGTGTGCAATTTAGCAGGATGAAATACGTTTCGTTTAGGATTGACGTTTCTACACGTGCCGTGCAGCCTGTGTACTTTACTTTTATGTAAATAAGGCACTGACGGAATTTCGACGTACCCATCAGCGATCTTTTGAAGACTGTTGGGCATTATAGTTCCTTATTTGTAAAATTCCGAAACAGTAAAAATTTAAATATTTTCGTATTAGAACTCCAAATAAAATTTGCTTTATTTTGGAACAACAATTATGTGAACGTCGTAAACTTGGTACAAGTGAAGCTCAATACTGAAGATAAGACATTTTTTTGGTTCGTTTGGATAAACTCAATTTTGAAATAGCAAAAAATATAAGTATTTTTAAACAAATTTTGGACATGATTTCTGAAATATAAGAAATATATTTCTGACTGTATTCAAAAATAACACTAGTTTACAGCATTTCCGATCCCGACCATCTGGCAGTTATTTCGTATGTAAATCCATTTGCTGAGTCTAAAAATCCAATCCGCAAATTTTTTATGGGGCCGTTTTTGAGAAATCGCGAAAAAGCTAGATTTTCGATTTGTAAAAAAAGTACCTTTAGAAAATTGCGTATATCTTTGGTACCGGTTCTTTCATTATGAACAGGTAATGCTTACTTGGAAGGTAATTGAACGCCCTATCATTCGTTGATACACCACTTCTTAATCCGGTGCTGGACTTCAGCGTAATAAAGGCTTTTATCGGCAACTTTGCATTAAATTTATCACTTTTTAAAAAAGCTAGATTTTAAGCGCGATTTTTACCACGAAAAAAATTGTGTAAAATTTATTTTATTGCTGGTCACTAAAGATTTATCTATTAAAATACAACGCCACATAACTCATTAAAATCCGATCAAGAATAAAGAAGTTATTGGCATTTTAGTAAAAAATGGAAGGTTTCAACTTCAACCAAATTGACTTGGTTTGACTGTTTTATGTTCGTCACAGGGGGCATAGTTAAAATTCAAACAATTCTATTAAAGAGCTACTATGACCTAACAAATTTATTTTGTACCTGGTTAACCCTTTACATGACATCAACTCCGATTTTCATGATTCTTTTTTTGTTTGGTAGACAAATGGAAATAAAAAATACACTTTATTTTATTTTTTTATTTAATTTCAGTTTTTTTTTTTTTTTCAAAAAAATAGGGTGTGATGCATTTCTGCATCAAATGTGCTTAAGGAGAAAGTTCTTGCCGAACTGGCCCATAGCATGAATTTCATATTCACTTAGCATTTACATAATTTTGAATTCATTTATTTATATAATATGTATTAATTTAAATGGAAATTTTTAAAACAATTATTACGTATATTAAAGCATAAAAAACGCCACATTTTTCGCTCTCCGTTTGGAAGAATCCAGTGCAGTTTGGATACTTGCAGCGCAGCCTTTTGTCAGTCCAAACAGGCCAATGCCCGAATTGATCCTGTCAAACCATTTTGTCTGGCATTTCCTGCGAAGGCCCTTTTAGCTTCTTTTCATCCAATGCATGTTCGATACTAGAGCCACGTTTTCCCTTATTTTTTGTAGCGTCCAATTTAGTCAACGCTTCTGCTTTTTGTAGTCGAAAATCAGCTGAATTAAGCAACTTTTCAGTGGACGCCTTAGCTTTGTGAACTCGCTTGTATAAAAGCCAAGCATTGCTTACAGTTAAGTCTAGAAGGTGGTAAAAGACTCTAACTTGCCACATTTGACTTCTAATGGAAATTTTGTACCTTCCTATAATGCTGTCAATCAGGTCGACGCCTCCCATATAGCTGTTATACTGCGACACAGAAAACGGACGTTCGATGACAATATGCTGTTTTTTAAGACTATCGAATCGACGTGCAGAATCCTTGGAAACAACTCCAGCATAATTAGAAGCCAATGTATCTTCTTTGTTGTCCATCCATGATGTTAACGATATGTCAACTCCGTCATAATTTGTGACATATTCCAAACAGGTGCCACGTGGAATTTTCTTTCCATTTGAGAAATCATCCAACTAGCAATTTGGAATTATGTTCTTACTAATTGTACACAATGCCAAAATTCCTTCATCAGCTAATAGTTTCAAGAGAGGCAAGGATGTAAAATAATTGTCAAAATATGAGCGATAGTTTTGGTGCCTTGGTATTTCTCTGGCCAATCTCACAACGCAATTGAATGCAGCCCCAAGGTCAGATTCTTGTGGCAATACGATGTTTTCTTTGCCTGTATCAAATTCGAATTTGTAGCAGAAGACAGAAATACCGCTTAGCAACCAAATCTTATATCCCCATTTATGAGGTTTGTTGGGTAAATACCTCTTCATTTGGTTTCGAGCTTTGGTAGAGCAGATTTGCTCATCAACGCACAGGAACTGCTCCATTGCTACTTTTCCGAAATTTGTGTTCAGTTTCTCTACAATTGGCCTTATCTTAAAAAGTCGGTCATGTCGAGGATCAGTAGGAGGAACAATGTTGACGTTATTGTTAAAATGAATGTGAGTTCTTAATTAAAATTATATACAGTAAACAAATCACACTGCGAATCATATTAAATATGAAACAAGCCAAACATCAATGTTATTCACCAAGTTCAGGCTGAAAATTCAATTAACAGTTGTCAGTATTTTTTTATGTGTAAAGCTTGTTTGATGCATATCTGCAACAAAGCGAAATTTTTTATTTACTCAAATTCTAATGCGACAAACACAAAAACTCGACAATATATAAATATATATAATATTTACCTCTATATAAATGCAAATTGTTCAAACTATACAGCTTTTATTGTTATTAATATGTTAATGAAAAACTGCGCAACCAATTGAGTTTTCCACATTCACAAAATTATCGGGAAAAGTGATCAGCTGTTGAGTTATGGACATAATTTAGGGTTACCAAAACTTTTAATATAAAAAGGAATGTTGCTGAACTGCATCAAATTCATGTTTGGCAATTTTATAATCCACACTGGAAAATAATTGTATTAATTCGGTATGATGCAGATCTGCATCACCACCATGTAAAGGGTTAAGCTTTAAAGTGATTGAGTTAGGTTGAAAAATGAGTGCAATTGACGTCTTGCACTCATTTTTCATTCATTTGAATGCAAGAATGATCTTGGGATACTAACAATTTCAATAACAAGGCATATAGAAAATCGATTATATATTGGATATTCATCTAAAAATGTTAATAAGTTTTGATTGTGCATATTTTATAACACAGTTAGCACTCAAAACAGCCTGGGAACGGGACCAATAAATTGTGAAACAAGAGGCCTCAGATAGCAACACCACATACCCAGTTTTTATACCCTTGGAGAGGGTATATTGAAATTGTCCGGATGTTTGTAACGCATACAAGGAAGCATCTCCGACCACATAAAGTATATATATTCTTGATCAGCATGACGAGCTGAGTTGATATAGCCTTGTCCGTCTGTCCGTCCGTCCGTCAGTTCGTCTGTCCGTCCGTCTGTTTCTATGCTATCTCCTCCGTCAGTTTTAAAGCTATCGTAACCAAACTTTGCACCAAGTCTTTTGGTATAAATACGCTGCACATTTGTCGAAACCGGCCGGATCGGATGACTATAGCTTATTGCTGCCATAGGAACGATCGGTTGAAAAACTAGTTTTAGTGAGAAAAACTTTTTTGTTTAAGTGCTATCGCTCCCAACGCTCGTATTTATAAGTTTTTAATGATTTTACATAATTTCAACAAGATTTGTCGAAATCGGACCACTATATAGGATAGCTGCCATACAAACAGTCAGGGTTATATCAAGCTCCAAGGCTATAGAAACTTCGGTCAAGCCGAAGTTAGCTTGCCTCTATTTTTTTTATCACGTCGAGTTCGCGATTAATGGTGAAGGGATTCAACACATTTGTTATACCAAATTATACAAGCGGTTAGTACCCCGCCCTCAGAAGTCTAATTTAGAAAAAAGAATCTATGGAAAACCACTCGATAGAATTTTTTGATATAACGATAGGATGAAAAATTGCATTATTAAAAAGAATTTTATCATAAAAAACAAAAAAGTTTTCTTCGGGCGGTGGTAAAGCTCATATAATTTACACAAATGTCATTGAAATTGTTAGCGGAGTCGAAAATAAGTAATGCCCGCAAGCATACCAAGATCATTTTGCATTCAATTTGACGTCTTGCACTCATTTTTCAACCTAACTCAATCACTTTAAAACTTAACCAGGTACAAAATAAATTTGTAAGGTCATAGTAGCTCTTTAATATAATTGTTTGAATTTTAACTATGCCCCCTGTGACGAACATAAAACAGTCAAACCAAGTCAATTTGGTTGAAGTTGAAACCTTCCATTTTTTACTAAAATGCCAATAACTTCTTTATTCTTGATCGGATTTTAATGAGTTATGTGGCGTTGTATTTTTAATAGATAAATCTTTAGTGACCAGCAATAAAATAAATTTTACACAATTTTTTTCGTGGTAAAAATCGCGCTTAAAATCTAGCTTTTTTTAAAAAAGTGATAAATTTAATGCAAAGTTGCCGATAAAAGCCTTTATAACGCTGAAGTCCAGCACCGGATTAAGAAGTGGTGTATCAACGAATGATAGGGCGTTCAATTACCTTCCAAGTAAGCATTTTCTGTTCATAATGAAAGAACCGGTACCAAAGATATACGCATTTTTCTAAAGGTACTTTTTTTACAAATCGAAAATCTAGCTTTTCCGCGATTTCTCAAAAACGGCCCCATAAAAAAATTTGCGGATTGGATTTTTGGACTTAGCGGAAGGACTTACACAAGGAATTGCTACCAAATGTTCGGGATCGCGAAATTTTTATTATTTTGTAAACTAGTGTAATCGTTAGACTATCTTTTGCTATAGATTGGGAAGGATTGTGGTGTCTAAGTATAACTGACATTTTTAAAAGAAAATCATTTCCTTAAAAAACTCGAGCAGATTTTTAATTAAGTTCTGGAACTGAAATGGCCATTTGCGTTTTTGGTAAATTAATTTCATCAACCATGGGCATAAAATCCCTGTTTTCTTTTTGGTTAATGACGCGAGCAGATTTAAAATTTGGTTCACGAACAGCTACTGGAAATGAATTAATCATTATAACTTAATGCACTGAATTCCCAACTTGATCTCTTGGCCGCCACTCTTAAATTAATATTCAATACAAATTTGCTTCAACTCTTTTTCCCTATCACTTTTGCATCTCCTTCCCATCTCTTTGAACACTGATTCATTTTTTCTACCCAAAATATTAACAAAAATTTTGTTCATATTTTAAATTACTAATTAACTGAACTTGAAATCGTGTAAGAGCACCTAAATGAGTTTTCATGTATCAATGCTTTATATTTAGGTAGCAGCCCTCGTACTTTGATGTATACTTAAACTGTTTCCCATTCGAAAAGCCGGATATAAGCACTTAATACGCTCTAAATATTTTGATATGCCCTTCCCCCCTCCCCCCTTTACAGAAAAAATGAAAATGCAATTAAAAAACGGTCACACGTAGTCTTAATTTTCATTTCTCAGCGATGTTTTTCGAAATGTGTTGAAATCGATAAGCGTTCGAAGCATATTAACAGCCAATTGTGGTATATGACATTAAGCCACTGTCACTGACTTTACCCTCTAAACGCACATACAAACAAACATACCCACTTACATATATTTCAACGCATGACTACGCAATCATAAAAGCATAACCAAAAACCCGGCAAAGAGAGCGAAAGAAAGAGAGAGAAATAAATGAAATAAAATAAAAAAAAGTTTCACTTTCTTTTGCCGGCTCACCTTGGTTTTTGGATTGACTCCAAAAGAAAAAAATAAATAAATAATATTAAAAGTAACAAATACAAATCGAACTAAGGCCCAAATCGGTGTCGCCAAATAGGGAGAAAAGTTTTGTCTATGGGTTACCTTTTCCGGTGGCCGTAAGTGAAATTTTGTAAACAGATTTTTTGTGAAAAATTTTGTTGGCCAAATCCATGAATATGCATTACCTAAGTTTGCATGGTAGGAGGGGGAGGGTAGCTGCATGTCATGTTTGTGTCTTGAGTCTTTTGTTTTTGTCAAGTGGAAGTTTCACCATGGCAATTAGCACCAACAGCAGAGGCAGCTACCAAACCAAATTTGGTTAAATGTAACATCAACTTTATTTCCAGAGCCAATTGAATTTATAAATAATTCATTCTAGCTGCCGCCGATGCAGTTGCCGATGGAGATGGCAATGGCAATGGCAATGGATCGGCAACATTGTATTTAGGAAATGAAGACATAGACTGGCAGCCGCACAGCTCCTCGCGCTTTTCGTAGAAAGTCGCTGACACATTAAAGTGTTGCAATGTTGTCGTCGTTGTTGGAGTGACAAATGTCTTCCTCGATGCGAGTTGACTTAATGCCCATTTGGCTGCAAAACTCTCGCGGCTGATTGGACATATTGATTTGTTTCACCAACTCAACACGCTGACACTGTGCTCCAATTATTCTGCCAATGGTCTCGCTACTTGAGCTTCCCAGAATTAATTTACGGTCCATATGACATTTTGCTGTCTGCTGGCGGCTGCATGAGTTTTGGTTTTAATTGTCTGCCAGCAAACACACAGACGCACAATCAACACCCAAGCTCCCATTCCCAAACAAAGCGAAAGTAATTCTTCTTTTTTTTTTTTTGCTTTCCATTTCAGGCATTTATTGTGGCTTGCCATGTGTTGACCTGATTTGATTTTCAACACAAATTAGTTCGAAAGTCAAGACTTCTTGCGGTCTCATCCTCTGCCAAATGTTTGCCACTTTTTCGACTTATCCACCGAAACACTTTCTCAATGTAAATAATTGCACCATGATTGAAGTACTTCTGTAATTATCTGACAACTGGTGGGGGAAAGGCAATGTGAGCCAAAAAATGGCGTAAATGAGCATCTTTTTAATCATGTTTGACATAGCTTGAGATCTCAATTTGGATTCATTAGATGGAATGAAATGTGTTCCCAAGAAAACAAACGAACTGACATAGCTTGGACTGTTACGAATAAGAACAGTGATCACTGGTCCTGGTCCATGGGGAGTCACATATCAATTCATTTTGCTTGTAAATTTTGTCCTCGATTAGTATATAATTTCTTATTTGAAAATCCATCTCATCCAACAGAGAAAACAAGAGCATTTCATTTTGGAATCATTGTTTTTAGAATATCCGACTTGAAGGACCATTTGGGAAAATACCAAGGATGGTAACCGAACCGGTGTGTTTAAAAAAATGCTAACCCGAACCAAAATCGAATCATTTCAACTAGGTCTTAAGTTACATACGAATACTAAACAAAATCTCAGCAAAAAGTTTTTTAAAAATTTAAATATTTATCAGGTTCAAGTTGAGCAAACAACTCGGATCGTTTTAGCAGTTACAGCCGGGGTTCGAACCCGCGAAACTTTTTGGGTTCGGGTTCAAGGAGCAGGTTCACAAGGTCGCTAAACCAAGGTTTGGGTTCGAACCGGGGTTCAGGAACAACTTTGTTCTTCTTAGTGCCGATTTGTCTTTTTTCAGATAGCTGCTATGTGTCAGAAAAGCTTACAATTTACTCTGCTTTTTGCAGGGTTATGTGACATATGGCTCTATAAAAAACATAAGATGAGAAATCGGGGAAAGGCTTCATAATATCATATTCGAGGTTGGATCTGGTGTCGACTGCACAACCGTTCAGTCTATATCAGGCCTATACCCGTTTCTAAGTCCGATTGATCGGAATTGGTAAATGTTGTGATTTCTAAAAAACTATAAAAAAAACTCGACCGTATATTTTTGCTATCAAGAGGATCGAATGATGATAAGTGTGACTTTTAAGTAAAATGCCCAATAGAACTGTCGGTTTTTGGAAGTGAAAACATTTAACAGTTCCGATTCTGCATGATTTGATCGTAATCGAAAACGGGAACAGCCTAAATATTTATGCTTGATTATGCTTGATACTGTACAACTGATTCAAGAACCTACCGGTTTTACTATAAGCAGCATTTCGGCCCTTCTGTATTAGTGGAGGAAATTCTATCGCCCCAGTTAACACAATTAGTATAGGTTAATTTTAGTGTGTCTTCAGCAGTCTTTCATTATTACTGACTCTATCGCTGGATAAAACAAATATGGAGTAGGAAAGTGCGCTAGACTGATACTTGTGATGCAGGAACAGCTGATACAACAAATGTGACATCTTTAAGTTCTTTACAATAATAGTTTTTTTAAAAACTTTAAAACAAAGAGATTGCTTTTCATCTTTATCAAATATAAACATGGTTAAGAATTATTAATTAAAGCTTTTGTTTATTAGATTTTCTGAATATTCTGCAATATTTCAAGGCTTACAAATATTGGGAAACGGCATTCTTGACATTAATAGCATCTAGTCTCCGACTCCGGAGCGGTTCAACTCCGAACCGGTTTTCAGCCCTGACTAAAATTCTATTTCTTCTCCATTCCATTTTAAAATCTATATTATTGCTGGTTGTCTTGAAATCAACATCTAAAGGGTGATTTTTTAAGAGGAAAAATTCATGAAATCTTTATTTAAATCGATAGTACGATCCTTATAATTTAATGTTTGAAGATTACTTCACGCAAATGTTGACCGTGGCTGCGCCTCAAATGGTCCATTCGCTTAGTCCAATTTTGGCATACTCTTTCCAACATTTCGGCCGGTATCTCACGAAAAAATGCTTTAATGTTGTCTTCTAATGCGTCAATTGAAGCAGGCTTGTCTATATAGACATAAGCTTTAACTTAGCCCTTTAAAAAATAGTCTAAAGGCGTTAAATCGCACGATCAAGGCGGCCAATTGACTGGTCCCAAACGTGAAATAAAATTTTCACCGCACTCGCCTCTCAATAAGTCCATTCTTGCGCGTGCTGTGTGGCATGTGGCACCGTCTTGCTGAAACCACACGTCATGCAAGTCAAGCTCTTGAATTTGGCCAAAAAAAAGTTGGATATCATCTCAAAAAGTACGGTCCAATGATGCCACCAGCCCATAAACCGCACCAAACTGTGACTTTTTCTGCATGCATTGGTAGCTCTTGCAATGCTTCTGGCTGATATTCACTCCAAAATCGACAATTCTGCTTATTTACGTACCCATTAAGCCAAAAATGAGCTTCGTCGCTTTCTTAACTTGAACTTTCTTAACAGAGTACGCATTTTGATAATAAAATTCAATAATTTGTAAGCGTTGTTTGTTTGTAAGACGATTCATGCTTAAATTATAGACCAAACTGAAGATGTTTGACAGTGAAACAAAACACGAAACGTGCGTGAGCTGTTTAAATTAGTGTTGCCAAAAAGATAATAGCTAAAAAATCACCCTTTACAAGTAAAATGAAACCAATCTTACTTGCAGCTGTCATGAAATGAAACAGTTTTAAAGATCTCGTTATGATCCAAAAAAAGTTTTAAATTTATTAAAAATAAATTATTTACAAATATTTCTTTAATTATATTTTTCAACATTATTTTTTTTTTCTTTTCTGTATACATAAAACAAAGTCGGGTTGGAGTAACCGCTTTGGGAAGTCCAAACTGAACCTGAACTGGAGCAGATCATTTTATCTTACCCGAACCCGAACCTGAACCGTAGCAAAAACAAGTAGACAAGGGTTCGGTTCAAAAAATATGTTCTATTACATTTTTTTCTAGCTGCTAGATATGTGAAGTTTGCCATTTCCCAATACTTTTTAGCATTGAAATAAAATCAGCTTACAAAAAAGTATTTTGCTTCATTGTATAATATTCAAAAGGATATAATAAATTCAAGCTACAAGAATCTTTATGCTTAAACGATTTAAGAAAACTTTTATTGTAAAGAACTTAACAATGTCGCATTTGTTGTATTCCCAGTAGAGTCAGTAATAATGAAACATTGCTGGATGACACATTATTGATGGCCTTATACCAAGTGCGTTAACTAAGGGGATCAACTTGATTTCACTTAGCACAGCCATAGCAATGGCCTCTGACGAGTTGCAGTAGATAGGCAAAGCCAGCTTAGGATAGAACCAAGAGGTTCTTGAGACAGCTGTACAGTCGACCATTATCCTTTGTTTAAGGAAATATAAAGATATAGTCAGAAATAAGCTAGCTGTTCGCTCTCACTTACGCTCTCTGAGTGTCTGTGGGGAAATGCCCGTCTCACTCTAACTGCTGTGATTTGACTTGAAGCCTGCTAAAACGTCCGATGATCTTAGGTCGAATATGATAATATTTCAAGCCTCTAAAGGCCGAGTTCTCATCTTCTACATAGAACCATACATATGTCAAATAAACCTACAAAAAGCTGAGTAAATTGTGAGCTTGTCTGACACATGGCTGCATCTTGAAGAAAAGAAATCGACCCTTAGTTTGTTTCAATTTACGTCTATATTTTCTTTATAAGCGAAGAACAAAATTATTCCTGAATCACTTCTGACACCGCGGTTCAGTAAGCCCCAAAAACCATGCAATCAGCCGAACCGGCGAGCCGGTTAAACAAACTGTGTGAACCACTGAACCGAACAAGTCCAAATTTTTAAGCGGTTTGCATCCCTGGAAAATACCCATATTTAGCTAAGATTTTAAAAATTTCGCAATTAATCTCTCTTCTGATTTTTTTTATTATGAATCAGAAAATGAACCAATGGCAGACACCAGCTGATATGCAAATGTCGTGACGTTAAAACTTTATGTATAGTTGCCTGGGAAATGGGAAATGGGAGAATGTAACTGGCACTGGCTGCACCTGGACATCAGCATCGATGGCTCTCACTCTGGCAAACAATTTGTCGCCACCGTGACGAGGCGAAACATACACACAGACAGACTTAAAAAAAAGCTGCTCAGAGTCAGCGACTTGGTTTTTTAAATCAAAGTTTTACTTTCACGCAGACCCCGTGCTGGACAATCACAAGTCATAAAGATGATCGATGTGCATTTGCATGCAACTGCAACGACCGCAATTGCTTGGGCGCCGGCAGCGGCAGCCGGCAAAGTGAAATGCAGCGACAGCGGCAGAGTCGGAGTCGGAGTCGGAGTTAGAGTTGAAGTTGGAGACAGAGAGCAATCAAAAGCGAAATGGGTTAGTCAAGTAAAAGTAAATTGCGGCACAGGCATGTAAAAAGCCAGCCATGACGACTTGACTCTCTGAGGCCCTTTCAACTTTCCTTTTCGGTGTTGCACAATTCCGATCCCCAGGTTCCTGTCTCTTTGCCGAACCGGTTGGGTTTGTTTTTTATTTTGTTTTTCAGTTGCCTAAAAATTGAAATGCATTCAATTATCGATTGTGAATGATTCACTCGCCCGGTGTGCTGCTCGTCTTGATCATGAAAAGAAAGTGTTAAACTCCACTGGCAATGCTATTGGAAAATTCCAGCTTAAAGATTAACATACGTATGTCAATATTTTTTAGAGTCTTAGAGTTAAAGGAAGATGTGCGGGGCGGTGGTTTTTATTGAATTTTGATGCCCTTGAGCTGGTTAGAAAAAGAAAGATTTGTCAACGACAACTCAGTATTGTGTATCAATCAAAAGATGATGTTAATAGCCTATTCACACTGGGCGCAGCAATGTTGAAGCTGCGAAAATCTACTGCATGCGTTCACACCAAACACTCAGCTTCAAAAACAGATGGCAGATGCTACATTCAAAGTAGTCTGGTTGCAGAGTACGTCAAAAGCACTCGGAAAGATAACCTTATACTCAGAGATTAAAACCATTACCGAAACCGTAAGCCATAACCGCTAAGAACACTTAAAATTTGAAACCGAATCCGTAACCGTTACCGAAAATTATTCTTATAGCCGTAATTGTTAAACCTTTATTTACATCACCAGTTATCAGTACCGTAACCGATACAAATATATGGTTTAATTCCGGATTTTCGTTCACAGCCAGCTCCAGAGGAGAAAATGTTTGTAAAATAAATTGGTTTTGTGGGAAGCTGATTTTTTTAAGCAAAGAAATATTAACTTTGTGCTTAATAGTGACACGGGCGTTTTTGAATTCCCTATCACAAGTGCGAAGGCCATTGCCAGTTGTGGCTTTTGCGTAGCAATCTGTCATATGCGTGCTCATGGTGGAATTAATAAGGAGAAGCTAGGCATACATATATTGGCCCTCATCAAAGGCTGACGGCTTCGCCTTGTTAATTGCACGAAACGAAATTGAACATGTTTGATTGTTAGAAAGATCATTTATCTGGGGAATAAGACCCAAGTCAAGTTTGACGGAAATTTGCAGTGCTGTATAGGAGTATATAATCATGGTATTACGTGCAAAAAAATCTGGAAAAAAAAATTTTTCATTATAAATTAAATTTTTACTTGTATAAAATGTTCTAGTCCTGCGTAGTCCAATAATTTTATGCACTCCATTATTTTAACTTTCACTTTTAGGACTACCTAGCACAATGCAAATCAGAAAACTAAACAACGTTGCATCGTTACTCAACTTAAGGTTCCACGTCTATTCAACACAAAACAACTTCAACACGTCAATTCAACACACGTCAATTCAGCACAAAACAAAGTCTTCACAAAAAAAGTCAACTCACGTCTATAAGTCATTTCACCCAACACAACAATTTAACACTTCGTCAATTCAATTCAAACCAAATTTAAATTTAATAATAAAATAATTATTTTGTTTTGTGTTGAATTGACGTGTTGAAATTGTTTTGTGTTGAAATAACGTGCGTTAGGTGAAATGACTTAGTGTTGTATTGACGTGTGTTGAAATTGATTTTTAAGACTTTGTTTTGTGTTGAATTTGTTTGTGTTGAAGGATTGTTGAATTGTGTTGTTGGGTTTTATAGACGTCACAATTAATTTATAATGCCCCAAAAAATGAAATAACACCCCAAATTTGAGAAAAAATCGTTGTTTTTGTTTTTCATATACATTTTTGGGGTCTATTTATAATGACGCCCCGGAGCACTCGCTTGGACAGTCAAACTCTATATGCTGCTATGATATTTCGATGAAATTACAATCTCGATTAAGATGTCATTTCTGTACTTAGTACATTTACTGAATAAATGAGATTCCAAATGGGGCAAGATTAATCACCAACCAATAACCACCCAGCCTTCGTGTTTCCTACGAAAACAAAATCTCGCAGCTTTGACTTTGAACGATGTTTCGAAGCTTCGGCCGCACAGTGTAAGATTTTGCCAATCTAGGGGGACTTAATTGAAAAAAAAAATATTTTTAAGGTCAATGAGCTTTTAGGAGTCAATTTAGATATGTTCAAATGTTACGAAAACAAGCCCAAAACAAAACAAAAAATTTTTGTTCAGAAGATAACGGTACTTAAACCGGTGCATTTGAAATGCATACAAAATTTTTGTTCAGAAGATAACGGTACTTAAACCGGTGCATTTGAAATGCATACAAAATTGCATTGCACAACGAGCATCAGTTGAGAAAGTTTAGTGTTCTCAATTGGATCGTGTGGCCACTGTGAGCGGTCGAACTTATTTTTCCCATAATTGAGGAAGCATTATTGATTTTTAGCACTATAAAGGGACTTCATAAGTGGCATACAACATTTTTGTTATTTTTTGGAAATAAGTGCCAAAAAGTAGGTATATTTTTAACAATATTCTGTATTTGGTGGAAAAAAACTCACAACATTCAATCACATTCAAATCAACCAAAACATACGTATTTTGCAGAAAACTATTCTGAATCAGGATCAGAAATAAAAACTTGCTATTATTTTGCACAAGGACCTTCAATTAAGCAATGAGTGAGATAAAACGGGCAGAGTTTTTCGAGGTTTGGGTAAGAAACGCAAAAACCATTAAGCTTAAATCACTCCTAGAGCACGCAGCGATCATTTGGCGATGATATTGATCATACAAAGTTAATGTTGCATTTAAAACACATTGTTCCGTGAATTTGAGTCGTGGTGGACTAAATCTAGGAGAGATAAGTCCAGAATTATGACCGATAATGCAAGTTGGCTTCAGGGCAAAATAAAGGGCGATGCTATAGGATTGATGTCGCGCCTTCAACCTCAAAACGCATCGAAAGAGCTATAAAACTATTTTCTGATCAATCTAGTGAAGAAAGTTGTGATTCAAATTCAGATTTTGATTAATTTTGTCAAAAAAATTACGCCTAATCTTTTTATCAACTTTGAGTTGTTTTTTTTTTAATTAAAACAAAATTTTGAAAAATATGGAAATCGTTTTTTTCTTTCAATAAATGAATTACCTTTGAAATGCATCCATTTTTATATTTGTACGGCCAATACTTTTGAAGTTACAAGCAAAAGCATGAACATTTAAAAAAAAACGTAAATTTAAAAAAAAAAAAATTTTTTTTTATGATTAATTTTAAAAAAGTATTTTTAAATTGGCTAAAATCAGAACCAAAAATACTAACCTGACACTTTTTTGAAAAAAATTTTTGCCTTTATTTTATTGCGGATTGTATGTTGAAAAAGTGAAATTTTCTGGTTTTTACGTACTTTACGCCCTTTAAGGTGCCACGCCCACTTTAACTTTTTGTCCAAAAATTTCTTTGGGAAATTTTTGAACATTCAGTCCAAAGTTCATGTCGATAGCTTGAAAAATACGACTGCTATTGAATTAAGTCCCCCTAGATTGGCAAAATCTTACACCGGTGTGAATACGCCAATTACCCTCTGTAAAGAACAACATTCCCATTCCATCCTACATCCTTACTTGAAACTGAACTAACTAAAACTCTTCCCTTTTTCCATTGCAGTATGAGGCCATGCTTCTTTCCTGGCTAATCGCCGTGATTATCCTGCCCGATAGTAGTACAGGTTTCGGTTTTGACTCGGCCAACTCGTGCACTCCCAATGGCAAGATGTCACGTCGTGGACGTGCCCAAATGCTGGCTGCCATACCCTGTGATCTGGGTAAACAGGCATTTTGCCACTTACCCGGCACTGCCTATCCCTGGCATGCTGTACGCCGTTTCGTGCATGAGAATCAGGGTCTAATGAAGCGCATGTATGGTGATGTCAGACATATTGCCATATTGAAAGATGAGATACACAATAATGAGGTGGATGAGGATGATATGGAGAATACAGCGGAGAGATATAGCAAGGAGGGTGGACGTCGTGGAGCCAAGTATTTGATGCATGGTCGGGAAAGGGAACGTGAACGTGTAAATGAGGAATTTGGCAGCTACAAGGGCAACGATGTGCTGATGGAGCCACATTTCCGTCCAGTTTCTACGGCCAAGCCAATCACAAGTACTCCTACGGTAACCACCACATCCACAGAATCGACTACCACAACAAGGCCATCTTCAACACTGCCTATTGAGGCCACCAATACCTCCTCCCTCCTCACAAACTCCACAGTTGTTGTTCCAAAACTGCCAGTGGCTGATCCCGAAACGAACAGTGTGTATGAGGTGCCTCTTACTACCACTACCAGCACTAGCCCCACTCCACCCACGGCCAGCAGTGGGGATACAGGTGCCAACATTCAAATCATTGACTCACCCCAGCTGGGATTGCGTAATCTCAGTATCGACATAAAAACGGAGCCTACAAAGGCCACAACCACCACCACCTCCTCACCTTCCTCTAGTTTACCCAATCGCAAGACCCGGCCCAGTGAGGCCACCACCAAGGCAGCTCCCAGCACTAATACCACAACAGTGATGACCTTATCTTCGGTCGTCAGTCGTCGAAATGTCACCAAATTCACTCCCCCAGTGACCACAATCGCCAACTTTGCCTCACTGTTCTCCTCGACTTCAGCTGCTTTGAATGCCGACCGACAAAGGAGACCAGTGACCACGGCAGCTCCTCCGCCAGTCACCACCTCCAGCACCAAACCCACTTTGCTACGCGAGGGTCAACTCTTTCAGGATGCCATGAAACAGGAGCCGGTGACCGTTAGCAGCAATATGCGTGGCGTGTAAGTGGTACCAAAAAGTCTCTCTCTCTAAATTTTCTTAACTTCTCTCTTCCCTCCCCAGTAATGCCTGTCCCGTGAAAGATGAAGTGGTGGCCCCCTTTTGGGCCAACAATACACGCGGTGAAGTCTTGGCCCTGCTCAATCTCTACCCCTTCGAACAGTATGTACACTGGGAGAAATGCACACATGAGTTCAAGCAAATGTTCTGTCGCGATGGCTGTCGCTGTGAGCAACAATACCGTCTACATCGCCTGCTCGCCTATGACCCCCACAACGAGTGTCGCGGCATCTTCTCCGACTGGTTTCGTTTCCCCTCCAGTTGCATCTGCAAATGCTACAACATACCAATGGAATTTCGTGCCACCTCGCGCAGTCCACGCTCCGATAGTAGCTTCGATGTCAAACCAAAGTCACCCATTGAGGCAGCCGAGGCGGAGGTACAAAGGGCCATTTACGAGCATGCCACCGAGCAATGGTATCGGCCACGCGATGAATTTGACTTCTTTGAGGGTTAGACCCGTGAAGGGAAACCTAGTCGTTCATTTGTACAGTAGTAAAATTATGTAGATTTACAAGGCTAAGTAGTTTAGGTTTCCAATTTCCAGACCTAGTACACAGCTAAAGTGAAAGACAAACCAAAACTCGTTAATACAAAAACAAAGTTGAAATCAAGGAATATCGTTAATTCCATTTAATTCGTAAAATTAAAAATTGTAAAGCCGATATTTCTTTTTTCAAAAGACCTTCAAAATTGAAAGGAGTTGCAAGGATGATACATCAGGTAAATAAACTGAAACATGCAAAAAGAAATTTGGTATTAAACCCCCAATTCATCAGAAAAATTCGATCTCAGAGCGTGAGTTGTTTTAGCTGTTGCATCGCATCGCTTGATCCTTTATCCAGTAGTCCAACTACGTAGTATTCGTCTCTTTAGAAACCGGCTAAATTTTGAAAATTTACCGTCTTGGTAGCTCTATGGTTTCTGGAGTATAATGGTGGAACCGTGTTTCATCAACTATATAGATCATCAACACTAACATAAAACTTTAAAAAAGCCTTTGAACCGACATGCCTAAAGCTATATCTACACCAGTGGTGCACAAACTCACATTATCATGATTTGCGCTGGTGTGCGTAGCAGAGCAACACGAAGTAAACGTTGTTATGTCAAATATAGGCTACAAACAAACACACATATGTGTGTGCGTGCATTTTATAGAGCACACGTATTCTCTCTCTCTATGCGTGTATCGGCTGCGAGGCTGGCAGAATTATGATTTCGTATCCCACGGGGTACGAAAAATTAAATGTGTGCACCACTGGTCTACACAGTCAAATAATTTGCACAAGTTTTGATGAAAAATTCTTTAAATATCGATGCTTTCAGGACTCCATCAAACCGGACTCAAAGCAAACCTTCTTAATTGTTAACCTCCAGAACCTGAGACCGTACCGGACCCTCTCTGCTCACAATACCTTGTACTCGTAATTGTTTTGGTACACGGTTTTTTGATCATAAAATAAAAAAAACGAATGAATATTTTTCAAAACTTATTTCTTCTTCGCCTTGTGCTTTTCAGCAACGCCGAAGTCTTCTGTCCACTCATCAATTGAAGTTGTACAAAATGACTGGCTTTCCGTTTTATAAGTTCAATAAATGTCTCAGAGATATAAAAATCCACGAACCTAGCGCCGAACCAAAAGCTTTCGTTCGATAACTAAAGTAACCGGTCCGTGAACCAAACCTAAGACTTTCCAAAAGTTTCGTACCCCAGAACAGAACCTCCTCCATATTTTCAGGGTTAAAGCTTTGCTTCATACCAGACCGAATTTCATAGTCAACATTTGAAAAAAATGTTTGCCTGTGTGAACATAGCTCTACTTTTCTTTCAAATTTGAAATATATTCAACAACATCTTGCAGACTTCATCTCCGATTGTTAAGGATTGATTTGTAGTCCAGGTTGAAAGCTGGTTCGAAACCGAACCGAATTTTTAAGATACATTTTGTTTAACAGCTTACAATTTTTTGTCAGTTTGTAAATTTCTTAAACTGCCCTCGATTGTTCGGAATTTTAAAAAGTTGTGATTTATAAAATAAGATTCAAGAATTCGGCAAAATGTTTTTGACATCAAGAGCGTCGAAAAAAGATAAATGGGGTTTCAAAGTTTAAATGTGACGACACAGTCGATTTATGAATGCTGGAACATTTAGCAATTCCGATTCCGCATGACTTGATCGAAATCAAAAACGAACGGTCTGTTAGCTTATAATCTTTTGTCTCAAACAAATTTTTTCTATGGAATTTCAAGGACCAGAAAAGTCAAACTGCAAACTGTCGAGATTAATAAGTTCTTGTAAGGATATAGTACATATGTACATTCAACAAAAGGTCTATACTTGTACAAATAAAAGAGGTTAACCTTACTAATTAATTGGTTATTACCGCACAGCCGAAACCATAAGAGATACTAAGATCAAATTTTTTTCAAATTTTTTTTGTAGGGGAAATTAATAAAACTTTAAGTTTTCATATAATCATTCGATCGGGTTGAAACTTATTTTGAAAGTTTTACATCAACCTTGGGCACAGCACGCCCTTGCTCCCATTGCTCTGAGATTTATTTTTAGGCAACTAAGAAATTACGGAGCAATTGTCCCGCTTCAGGGCCAAAAGGGTACAAACATCGAGACTCAATGTTACTTATCTTCTGTTGTTGTAGGACTGCTTCCAAACTTAAAATTCATTCGCAAAGTGATCTACATGATGGTTAGAAAATTCAAAGATATATGGGCAAAGTTTAGTTTTTGAGCGATAAGCTCCAAACCCATTTCTATATTCAGTCAGTGCTACCCATCATAATTGTTTGTTTTCCTTATAACTCGACTATCGTTCATCCAATATTTATCATTATTGATTGGGACGAAGGTTCAAGCCATGTATCAAAAAAACTCGGTAAGCTATAACATTTTTGCAAAATTGCGGAGGCGTGGCAAAAATGCAAAATAAACTTGATCGGAAGTAAGAGTAAGAGACGGAAATAGGGCAGGAAAACTGTTGAATCTTAGTTTATTATCGGAGCAGCTACAAACATATTTTTAAAGCTCTACAAAACAAATTATTACCAACTTTACTTAATTTTGGGAAGTCCGGAACAGACAATTCTAAAAAAATAAAAAAAAAACTATTTTGTTTTCGATTCAATCGTTATCAAAAGCATTTTTTGCCACCTTATAAAATATGGAATACGTGATGTTAAAGTTTTGGAAAAAGCATCGGGTATAAGCGAGTCTATGTAAAAGCCTTCTCAGCCTTTGAATTAATTTATGTTCAATTAAACACCAAAAGAATGGGTCACATTTTTCACAGATTCTGTATTCTTGGCTATAACTTTTTAGAAAAATCGTATGGCCATTGAATACGATAAGAGCGCAGCAACAACATCTGCAACAAAACTACTGTTTATTTGACTTGTTTATCTAATGTTTTTTAAACTGAGATTTGTATTTGACTTCTTCATTTTGATTTCCCTTTAGTTTATGTATAAAAAGGTTATGTTTAATTTTCCATCTTCAAGGAATGCTGTGTACTAGGCTAGTTACTGCTCCCTCTGCCTCACTCTCTCTCTCTCTTTACTCTTTCTAGTCTTAACCTCCCCCCATTCTTTCTAAGTTAAACGAAGCATTATATTGATTGTATATATAGTTCAAATATAATGCCTTCCACCCAACGAACATAAAATTCTTACAGAGCGAATGTACCTTAAAATACTTTTAAACAAATCCGTTGGCCTTTGTTGAGCTGCGTTTGATTGTATTTAGATTTTAAACTAATTTAATATTATTTAATTTGTGGCCATAACAACATTTATTTTGTACCTACAAAAAAAAACCAAGCATTAATTTTTTGAATAATATTTATTGCAAAACTGTTGTGTATAGACTTTTTTTTGTTTCAAAATATATAAAGAATGCTTACGTATGTATAAAATAGATTTTAATGTATTTAATACGTTCATATGTATGTATGTTTGTATGTATTTATGTAAATGTAAGATAAATTAGATTTATATAAAGTGTTTTTGTAAAGGCATTTAATTTCAGTTTTAAGGCTAGTGATAGCAATTTTTTTCACAATACAAATAAAGTTTTTTGATTTTCAGTGTTGCAAACACCAAAGTAGTTTTTTTTCCAGTGTAAAGCTTGTTAAATGTTTAGAAGGCAATTTTGTGGTGGCTGAATTAGTAAGGCTATACTAAACACACCAATCCAGTCCAGAAATTGAGACAACAGAGAACTAATTACTATATAAATTACGGACACAGAAAACACATAGAAATACGACCAAAGAATACTCTGCGTTAAGCGAAACGAATACGAAAAATTGTTAAGATACTTAGACTAAGCTACAGAGACTACCTCAAGCGATTAGGCATTCGAAACGGGCACCCAGAGCAGCTTATCCTGCTCCTTGTCCACAGCATCCTTGATTTGGGTGCACATGTGCTTAATGCTGACGCCGGGGATGACGGCTGGAAAAGAGAAAAATGAAACAAGGGGATACTCCAGCGGGACATATCACCTTACCCGATATGTATTGCTTGTAGTCAGAGCCCAGTTTCTGAGCCCTTTCGTACATTTCCTTGGCCGCCTTGGCCGAGATTTTGTCAGTACCAAAGTCACGTATGTCGCGTATATGCTTAGCGGATTTGAAGCGCAATAAAAGCACAATGGGATAGATCTGCAGACGCTGAAGACGTTCAACGGCTGAGATGGATACATCCAATATACAATGGCGACGATCCTAAAGCAAAAGTGAACAAGTGAGTACATGGATTTGTTGTGGCATTTCATTTTGGGCTTACATTCTTGCAGGCATTGCTGATAGCCTCCACTGTGGTGCACTCAAACTTATTGCCCCGACGACGATAGTCCACAAAAATATTTTCCTTTAACCCCTCCTCCATAGCCTCCTGTGAACAGTCCATGGCTGTAACCTCGCACAGCTTAAACAAATTGGAAAAGTCTATGGTCAGACGATCCATTAGGCATTCGGATAGCGGACCAATGATCAGCACTGGACGACGTACGGGTGCTGCTGGGCAGAAAGAATTAGAAATAATACACTCCAAATGGATGCCATACACTCTTACAGTCTAACAGCTCCACACGCTGATAGCTAAGGATGCCGCCATCATCGTTCAACAGGCCCAGGTCGGGAAAGAAGCTAAGCTGTGTATTGCTAAAGCTGGCAATCTCTGTGGAGTCGCGGGACGAGCTGCGCTGATTCTTTTTGCGACGAAAAAACGAACGACGAGCCGAGGTGCTGCCCCGTCTGGCGGTGCCCGTATCACAGTCAACCACCTCGCCCGAGCGCAGCTCTTCCTCCACCCTAAAATATAAAATATTTAAAAATTCTGCTGAATAGAACTTTCCCTGTCTTTACTCACTTCATTTGACTTGGTATAATGCCGCACTCCTTGCGATGTCCCATCGCATCCAATTTCCAGGCACGCCACAGTCCAAATGTTCCATTAAACACTGTGTTGTCCACATAGAGCACCTCATCTTTGACAAAACGCAAATCGTCCTCGTTTAGCTCACCAATCCTGTCAAACCCCACGCGTATATAGAAGGAATCACCTGGCTCATCCTTGATTTGCTTGAGGGCTGAAAAAATAGACAATTAGTAAATGTTGTTTCACGTCTCCCTTTGGCACTCACTGTGTAGCTTGTTCTGCACTAGCATAATGACCTTATCGGTTAGCTTCGAGATCTCATTGGCTGCCTGCTCCGCAGTCACACCACTCAAATCGACGCCATTGTATTCTAGTATCTGGTCACCTTTACGTATGCCGGCATCATCCGAAGGTGAACCTGCCGCCACATCGTGCACATAGATACCCACCTTGTTGCCCCCAAAGAGCTTAATGCCCAGATTCTTCGATTTGTCCATGTGTAGGGTCACATATCGCAAATCTGTGGTAAATATGGGTTGAAGTGAAAGTAAATTTCGTTGGTTAGGCACAATCAGGGTTCTCAAAGTACCGTACATATGATTGGTACACAAAAAGGTATTGAACAAAACCAAGTACCGTACTCAGAAAGGTGCGGTACATTTTTCGTTTCGTAACGTTAAGTACGTTATTTTATTAAAAATAAGTTTAGAATTAATTATTCGTTAAGTAAAGATTTTAATTTCAGTCTTTGTGATAGGTGAGTTATTAAGGCCATTTACCGTGACTGAAGACTTATTCAATTGCGAAAATAAAACCAAAAAAGGATAAAAAATAGAAATTATGAAAAACGTTAATGCCAACCATGTGAAAAATTATATCAGGATCAATGCATAAGCGCAATTGGCAACTAAGATACCTTCATGGTAACAAAAACCGCGAAATGTTTAAGAAACAGATTTGCAAGACCACAAAAGTTTACAAATAACTACATTGCCATGGTTTTGACATTACTGAACCCCGAACCATGGATGACCAACAATGAAAAACATAGAGTTTAAAGAACGTATCAGTTCCACAACTTTCCTTCATGCAATTTAAAAAAAAGCAAGACTTTGTACTTGAATCAAGTACGAACGGTGTCAATAGTACGGTAAGTACGAAACTTCTAGATTCAAGTACAAATTCCAGATTGCAAGTACGATTTTTTTAATCCCGAAATACTTGTTTTGAGACTGTTTCGAGATATTTTAGGTAAATTTCGAACTATTACAATACCTGTTTAGTTAAAGTATTAGTTCGATTTACTTTCAAAATAAGTACAAAAAGTTTCTTCATCGAAGTCCAATAACTTCTAATGACAACACCAAACCAACCAACCAAAAAATAAGCACAAAATGTTCTTGGTGTAAGCCTATAAAAATCTAAGCTTTCTCAATATGTACTTAAAACTAGGTCTCTGTGTAATATCAAAATCATAACCAAAGACCAAGATTTTTCTACTATAGGTCAGAAAACTCAACCAAAGTGTTAGAACCAGGAGGGAATTTCAAGAACAGACTTAAATAATTCGTGTTATTCCTAGCACACTTTTTGGGGCTTGCATTGTAAATCTATTCTGTACTTAATACAAAAATTTTTTATTTGAACTAAGTACGATCTTTTCTAACAGTAAGTATGAAATGGGCTTGATTCAAGAACGCTTGTTCTCATTTGAATAATTTTGATAGTCGTTTTTGTATGCTAGAAGGTTTCGTTCTAAATCAGTGGTGCACAAACTCACATTATCATGATTTGCGCTGGTGTGCGTAGCAGAGCAACACGCAGTAAACGTTGTTATGTCAAATATAGGCTACAAGCAAACACACATATGTGTGTGCGTGCATTTTATAGAGCACACGTATTCTCTCTCTCTATGCGTGTGTCGGCTGCGACGCTGGCAGAATTATGACTTCGTATCCGACGGGGTACGAAAAATGAAATGTGTGCACCACTGTTCTAAATTAAAATACACCCAACAACAAAACATTTTTGAAATTTCAAGTACAAAACGGTAAAACTTCTATCCCGACCGATCTAGAGCTCTGCCGGTCGTGTAGAAATTAGAACAAGAGAGTCCGGAAAAATCTGCGATCATGCGATCATTTGTGCAAATTAGTTGCCATGAATCGGTTGGTCTCTATTGTCAAAATCATTTCAATGTTGTGTGTGGTCATTTGAGGACTTGAAAAGTAGTTTCTTACTATGAAAATCCCTTGGCTGTGAACTGCGCTTAAGCATTGATCGTGGCATGAGAGAAAGGTTTGTTTGGCATTATTACGTTTTCTGATCCTCTGTGTTATTTTTCCCCAATTTAAGGGGTTTAACCCGTGTGACAACCGTTATTTTTTTATTTTTTTTGATTTTTTTTTGAAGAGCGGTTAAAACTTAGAACTTTGCACTTTTAATATTGAACAGTAACAATTTATTATTATTTGTCGTCGTTTTTGAGAAATCATGTTGACCAGTTGAAAAAAGAGGTCTTAAGAAAAGCGAGTTTGAAAATTCCTCTTTATATGCGGGTTTTTTATGTGTAGAGGTATTTTCCTAGCGCTATAACTTTGAATTATACATATGTTTTAGATGAGATTTATAACAAGATTTTAGCTAACGAAAATTAAACAACATTCAAACCTATACATACATTGATACGGGACATGATACAAGTGATCGCAACGGAGTTTGATGTAAATCTAATTAATACCAATGTTTGTTTTGGTCAAGTCAGTGCCTATATATGTGTGCGCAGTTCTCTGTGTCCGATTTAAAATTTACCCTAATATTTGTTGGTGTATTAATGATGTACAACATCTCCAGAGTAAATCGCTTATTGTCGTTACGCTCTTGCTGTAGAATACTTGTGGCATTAAAATCAGGAGAATGTCCGCTCTCTGCACAGTGGGCCGCAATTGATGGTTTTTGTGTGTTGATATCGTTTCGTCTTTTGATATCTGACCTGTGTCCAGATAGTCTCGTCTTAAGCTTTGATTTTGTTACATATGTTGGTCCCGTCTCCAGCGCATGGTATTTATTTGGTTTATTAAATTATTTTTGTCCAACTTTGCAATATTACTCTTCATATTGATAAACAGAGCAGCCAAGGTGAATGTTGGCTTGTGGGCTATAGCGATAGGTCAGCTTTGGCGAGTCTTTCAGTGAGATATTCTCTAGTATATGTCACTGATTTATATGTTTTTGTCTGTTCAGCTCGTGTTGTTGTGGATTCTTTTTCGATACCTTTATCGACTTAATTATCTTGTGGGGAAAAACATTCTTGGTCATTATATTACTAAGTTTGACTAAATTCAGCCCTTTTAAGGACTTCTTCCATGACTATATCAGCTATAATTGGTGACGCTGGTGACCTTTCAACTGAACATACAGTTCTTCAAACTTGAAGTATCCGTTCTCGTTTACTATTGGTCATCCATGGTATTTTTAGCAGTTCCGTATAGTCATAATCAAAGTAATGTAGTTCTGTTTGATCATTTGCGCCCTTAAAAAGCAGTTTCTTAAGCATTTCGCGGTTTTGTTACCATGGAGATCCCTTAGCGAATTGCGCCTAGGCATTGATCCTGACATGATTTTTCACTTGGTTGGCATTAACGCTTTCCATTATATCTTTTTTTATCTTTTTTCTGCTATTTAATAAGTCTTCAGTCACGGTAAGTGGCTTAAATAACTCACCTATCACAAAGTCTGAAACTAAAATCGTTTAACACTCCGCGTACTTTACTAATAATCATTTTGTATTTAATTGTACTTAACTAAAATTGTTTCGTACGCACGAGTGCTGAACACAAAAAAGTTCGGTACTTATTTTTATCGGTCGGTACGTTAGAAAACTTTGATTTCGTACAGTACGAAACGAAAAATGTACCGTACTATTTTGAGAACGGTACTTGGTTATGTTCAATACATTTGCTGTGTGTACGAACCCTGGTCACAATATACTTACTCTCTCCCTGAACTGGAGCTGGTGGTGGAGGCAATGCCGGCTTGGGATCCTCATCATACACGGTCGAGGTACCAGATGCAGTGGTTGTTGTGGTGGTGGCCGCCGATGAGGGCATATCCTGGCTACTGCTAATATCCGATTGATTTTCCAGACTATCGGTAAAACTCTGATCCTTGATGGATTGATGCGATAGCGGTGCCCGCGAACCCGATGCCGTCGATGACGATGAAGTGGGCTGGGGTAGGCTAGGCATAATGGGCAAGGGAGCCAGAACATTGCGTGCCGGCGGACGTGGCGAATTACGTGGTGTGGGCGAACCCGAATGATTTAGCGGAGATTCTGGTTCCAGTAGATGACAAACAAGTTGACCACCAGCCTCGCCGTATTCGGCCGGCGTGGGGAACTTCTCCGGATTGTACTGAACCAGCATGGTGAAGGAGTCACCGCACTGGCGCAGCACATTCGCTGCAATCTCCTGCGTAGCGGCACGCATATTGATGCCGCACACTTCCAAGAGTTGATCGCCCACCTGGAGACCAGCACTCATCGCGGTGCTCTTGTCAGCAACGGTGGACACAAAGATGCCGCCGCCGTTGTTATTGCACTGAATGGTTATGCCGAGCGACTTGTCGCGCCTGTTGATGGTGACTCTTCTAAGGTCTCCCGGGCAGAGAAAATCCGCAGGTACATTGGACCTGCGCTTTGAGCCGCCATGGCTCAAGACCTCCACATGGACCTGGGGCATGGGTGAGCCGCGGCCGCTGCCACCACCACCGTTTAGGCCACTGGTGGCGAAATTGGAGCTCATGAGGGAGATGGGAGCACGCTCCGAGGAGGAAGCAGAGGCATAATGATGATCGATTGAGCCGGAGCTGTTCTTGACCATGCCACTGCCACTTTTGCTGGCCACGCTGGGATTGCTGGGAATGCGCAGTCGCTGGTTATCTTTTTTACGCGGAAAGGTGCCGCCTTCGTAAATGACACCACCACTTGGGACCATGCTGGTAATGCCATAGGGATGATGGTGGTTATACTCCAGATAAGGCGGCTGCTGGGTGGGATGCGGTTGCTGGTAGTCCAGGTCAGTGGGTATGCCAATGGTTGCCTCATGCTGATGCTGTTGAACTGTGGCCAGCTGCTGATGCGGTGGAGGAGGCGAGGGTAAAGTCAAGGGACTGGAACGCCTCATATTCCTCAAGCCATGGACATTGGGGGCAAAGGTGGGAAAGAGTTGAGTGTGACGATTACCCGGCAGGGCGTGGCTAGGTGGATGCTGACCGTAGATGCCACCACCCAAGATGCCCGAGCCTATGCTTTCGCTATCGCTGGGATATTTGGGTACATGCTTGACCACCTGTCCCTGGGGCATGGGCACATGCCTTTTGGGATACACACTGTACTCACTGATGGGCGGACTCTTGGTGGAGAGTATGGATTCTATAGAGTTCTGTGACTTGAGCGAAATAACATCCGCGGGCTGATTGCCCTGATTGGAGCCCGAACCACCTCTGGGACGCAGAGGATTCAGGGGTACAAACATGGCATTGGCATTTGTTTTGGGCAGGGGGGGAGGATGGAAGACATCAAAGATTTGCTGCTTACGCACGGGAAATTCACCCGCTGCGGGGCCAGTGACGCCTCCTATGAGTCCACCCACCATGGAGGAGTTGCTAGGGTTCATCACCTGCTGCTGGGCCTGCTGTCCGCTGGTCTTGGGCTGATAGAAATCCCCACTGGGAGTGATGTTGAGAGACAGGCGATGCGAATTGTGCGGTCGTGCGCCATAACGATCCTGTGAGGGCATTTTCACTCGAGCATTGGCCCCCATCAAAGGAGCCGGACGCTGCAAAGGCTTCTGTGGTTCCTCCGGTGAGGGAGCTCCCATGGTGCCGGCATAGAGCGAATGACGCGGATGTTGTTGAGGGGGTTGGAACAAAGTGTGGGAGGTGGTCACCGGATTGGAATTGCGATTGGGATGGGTTTTAATGGCACTGCCGTTGGGGGCATTGCGTATGTGAGGAGCCAGCAGAGGCTTGGACATTTGTGGGGGCAATGGAGGCGGCAAGTCCTGCTGCGGTTTATCCAGAGCCACTCCCACAACTTCCACATCCACCTCATCATCCTTGTCCACATTAATGGGTCCTGCCGTAAACAAGGACATCAGAGCACGCTTGTTCTCCCCACCCCTTTGGACTATGGTGCCCGTGTTGTTGTCATGGGTGATATTGGCCCTGGGCCAGGTACCCATACTCTTGGCCGCCGCCTCCTTCTCCTTTTTGCCTTTTCCCTTATTCCGCTTCAACATATTCTCTTTGCTCTTGTCGGAGCTGTTTTCTCTTATGACCGAATCTAAAGCCGCAATGGCATCAGTATGCTCCTGCTCGAAACTATCATCTGGAGTGCCCGGCTTGCTAAACTTGCTGAGTTTGCGTAGAAAATCTGCAAATTTGGAGGGATGCTTGGCCGCTCCTCCACTGCTACCGCCGCCGCTGGCTCCACCCATCTGCTGCATGGAATCTACCGAGTCTGTTTGTGCCGATGAGGTGGTCATGCGGCAGTGACCCTCCTGCACATACTTCAAAGCAAATATTTGTAAAGTGTCGCTGCCATTGAGTAGCTGCATCACCTCGTCTATGGATTGTACCGTATCCATGGATTTGTTGTTGATACTCAACACCCGATCACCCACATCCAATTCGGGTTCATAGAAGGCCAATGAATTCTGTTCGATTTTGGCTATAAATACCCCCATGTCCAGCTGCAGACCATGATGATCCGTTTTTAGCTGCACCGAATACGAGTGTCTTTTACTGTGCCGTGTGCGTGATACCAGCATTAGGCAGCGTGGTGCACAAGCTCGGATTTCATCCAAGACCAGTCTCTTCGACAAGGCCTGACAGTCCATATTGTTGACCTTACAAATGACATCGTTAATCTTAAGCTTGCCAAAGGCCGGTGAGCTGTTGGTCACTCCACAAACCAAGGGCAATCCTCGTCGATTGCTATCATCCAGTATTATACCCAAATCCGCATCGTGATAATTGTTTAGCTCAATCTCTAGCAGATCTTCGCCCTCATAGCTGCTACTTAGGCGTTGATAGCTACGCTGTGAGGACGTGTCCAAGTGACTCTGCTGCTCCAGCTGCTCTTTGAGCACATCAATCTTCTTCTGCGCCTCATCCTTTTGCTTTTTGATTTTCTCGCTATCGCGTATCGCCATTAGCGATTCCGAAATGGCCTTGTCACGCTCATGACGCATCTTATCACACAGCGTCTTTACCGAATCACGCTCTTGTACTATCTTCTCGCGCTGCGATATAGCCCAATCTCGGACGCGTTTGGCCTCCTCCGCATCTTGCCCCGCACGCTCTACCTCGGATAGTGCCTTCTCCAGACTCTTGCGTACCTTCTCCATTTCTTTGTTGGCGTCCTCTTGCTTGCTGTTCGGTAGGGCAAACTCTTTGGACCAAGAGCTTTCCCGGGATTTGAGTAAGTCGCGTTTTGTGAGCTCCACATTGGCCAATTGCAGCGACTTAATCTCTGTCTTAAACATCAATTCATCCTTCTTGAGTCTTTCCAACTCTTTGTTGGCCAAGGCCAGATCATCGGACATCTTCTGATGCTCCTGCAGCACATTATCCTTTTCGGAGAGCAGCTGATTGAGTTCCTCCGTGAGTGAAACTACATTCTTGGTCTCCTTGGACAGCAGAACCTTTAATGTCTGATTCTCTTCCCCTCGCTCCCTGTAAAAATTCCTTTCCTTCTCCAACTCGATGTATGACTTTTTATACTTTTCCCTTTCTACGGCCACCAGATTGCGTTCCTTCTTTAGTTCGGCCATTTTTTCATTACAGCTACCATCGCAGGGCGGGGATTTGCTGTAGAAATAGTTGGGGTTGCCTCCCTGCGGCGGAGGCGGTACAGGCTGCACATTGCCATTTTGCTGCTGCTCCATGAGCATGAGCTTGTGCTTAAGCCTTGCACTCTCTGCCACCATATCCGTGTACTTGTTGCGATCGGCCACATAGTGCTCCTGATAGAGATTCAACTGAGTGGCCAATTCATCGCAACGTCGCTCTGTATTTGAATGCTGATGGCGCAACGATTCGTATTGGGATTGCAGCAGTTCATATTTCTTGACATTCCCAGTAGACGGCACGACACTGGGATTGCCCACTTTGGTAATGGGCCCATTATTGTTGGCCATATTGTTGGCGGCTGTGGTGCTGCCACTGGAATTGGACGGTGGTCGGAGGGTGTTATCGTAGCCTACATACTCTGAGCTCTCTTCTGAAAGATTGGATAGAAATTAAGAAAGGATGGCGAAGGATAATCAGCGAACTACTTACCCTCCTGACTGCTGGTGCTGGTCAACGAAAGATCTCCCGATGCCATTTTCGCCATCAGAACATCTTTTGATTGAAAGACAATCTGAAAGTACAAGATTAGAAAGTGTTGTAAGTTTTTTGTCCGACTGATTGAGTAAATGAAATAAAGCTAGGGTCGGTTCACGCAGGCAAATAATTTTTTTCCCAAGTTTGGATCTAAAGTTAACAAATATTTAGTCATGCAGATTTAGCAGAACTTAAAACTATAGCTATGGTTATTCGATTATTATGTGATCAAGTATGGTAAAAAATAAAACTCCCCATGTTGGGGAAATTATTTGCCTTTACGACCTTAGCTTTACAGCTTTATCTGACAGACTGACAAATCAACGCCCAAGTTGGACAAGTCGCTCTCCCACTTAGGCCGCTTTGGGCCCATTGCGATGCCATTTTAATTCCCTATTAACCCGTTTTAAGACTGAGGCAGGTCCTCGGTACTGAACCATTGTGTGGACAGTAAAATTTTTAATAGAGCTGGGATCTCTAGATCGGATGTCTCCGTGAGGCTGAGTAGGAGAGGTTCACCAAGTGTACTTAGTCTTCTTCTACTTAAAGCGGGGCATTGGCAGAGTAGATGTTGTACTGTTTCCTCCGCTTCTTCATGTTTACAACTTCTACAGAACTCATGGTGAGCAACGCCTAGGCGTGCTGCGTGTCTGCCAATAAGACAGTGCCCCGTGAGGGCTCCAATCAGAAGCGATACGTGTTCTCTTCTGAGTCGTAAAAGTTCATTTGTACGTTTTTGATTGAATGTAGTCCACGTGAGTTTTGATACTGAACAGTAGAGAATGGTTTCCCACCGTTCCGAAGCGAGACTGAGTGTTTCAGCTTTTATGTGCAGCTTATATGTTGCCATAGGCATCAAAATCGTGCTCTCCTCTGAAAGGAGCTCGATGGTAGTTGCTATTCTGGCCAGTTTGCGTTGTCCAGACACCCTCTCTTAGTCTTAAGGCCGTTATGGTAGCCAGTTGCTTTGCTACAAGGTCTAGCGGTAGAAGATGAAGAATAGTATTAATTATATTAGAATTATAGAGGTATTTCAAAGTTGTCTGCAATTCTGAAAGCTTTTGAGAGAATTATGACATCTCAATTGCAGCATTTATGCAGTTCCATTATTTCACCCTATCAACACGGCTTTGTAAAGCGTCGATCCACTACAACTAACTGTGGCCGTATGTGGCCCAGTGGTTAGTGTGCTGGACTGCTGGGCGGGAGGTCGTGGGTTCGATCCCGCCTCGGAACATCTAACAATAAAAGTTTTTTTTCTTTCTTTAGAAAATAGCTTTTACACATACGGTGACCTTCACCAGCTATTGGCGCCAGCTGTGAAGTAACTAGCCATGAAAAAGCAATTTCTCAAACTTTGCCGTTCGGATCCGGCGTTAAACTGTAGGTCCCTTTCTCTTGTGCGAAAAATTTAAAACACACGCCAAGAGATCGTGAGAAGCTTGGCTTGGCCCCGTTGTAGGAGCTGTATAGCCAACATTTACATTTACTACAACTAACTTATTAGAGCTTACATCATTAGTGATCAAAGGATTCTTTTGTAATATGCAAACTGACGTGATTTATACTGATTTTAGTAAGGCTTTTGATTCTGTCAATCACTGCTTGCTGCTTCACAAACTAAGTTTTATTGGTTTTCCAACCAACCTTCTTATTTGGATCTCTGATTACCTTAGTTCTAGAACACAAAAAGTTCTTTTCAGTAATTTATATTCCAAACCAATCCAGGTTACCTCTGGTGTACCCCAAGGTAGTCACTTGGGTCCATTGCTTTTTACACTCTTCATAAATGATCTTCCGTCAGTCTTGACTCACTCTCGTGTGCTTATGTACGCCGATGATGTGAAACTATGTTTAACATATAATGATTTGGTTTCCCGCTTTAATTTGCAAGCTGACTTGAATGCATTTCATTCTTGGTGTAAAGATAACCTACTAAACCTTAACAGTTCCAAGTGTAAGGTTATGACATTTTATAGAAGCTCACCACAATTCTTTTCTTATATGATTAATAATGTCCCACTAGAGTGTTTGAATGATTCAGTCAATGAGGTAAATGATCTTGGGGTTATTCTTGATCACCGACTTAAATTTGACTCTCATATAACGGCTACTGTTTGTAAGGCCAGAAGTATTCTTGGGTTTATTAAGCGCTGGTCGAAGGAATTTGATGATCCTTATACGACGAAAACTTTGTACATTTCTCTTGTACGTCCTATACTCGAGTACGGATCTTGTGTGTGGTCTCCGCAATATTCGACCCATCAAGATAGAATTGAATCTGTGCAAAAGCAGTTTTTATTGTTTGCTCTTCGTGGCTTAAACTGGAATCCTGAGGTCCGTTTACCATCTTACTCTAGTAGGCTACTTTTGATTAATGTTCCCTCCGTCATCAACCGTAGAGTTATGCTTGGTGTAATTTTTATACTTCTTCTTCTTTATTGGCCCGATGCTTGCATCACAACCGTTTGACGGTCTCGGCCGCTGCAACTAATGTCCGCCAGTCGCTTCTGCTCCGTGCGAGCTGGCACCAGTTTTTCACGCCAAGCTTAGAAATGTCTTTCCGCACCTGGTCGTCCCACCTTAGAGGTGGTCGTCCCACCTGCCTTGTCCCAGTTCTTTCGCATTCCTCTTGTAGACCATTTTTGCTGGAGCTTGATCATCCATACGGGTAACATGTCCCAGCCAGCGCAGCCGCTGTTGCTTTATGCGCTTGACCAGACTAGTATCCCCATAGAGCTTATACAGTTCGTCATTCCTTCGGATGCGAAAGTCCTCGCCAACTTTCAAAGGTCCATAAATCCTGCGAAGAATCTTCCGCTCGAAAACGCCAATCGCCGCCTCATCCGCTGATGATATTGCCCATGCTTCTGCGCCGTATTGCAGGACTGGGATGATAAGCGACTTATATAGCGCTATTTTGTTCTTCGCTTGAGGTTTCTGCTCTTGAGCTCCCTACTTAGCCCGTAATAGCATCGGTTTGCGAGCGTGATTCTTCTTCGAATTTCCAGGCTGATGTTGTTGTCGCCGGTTATCATCGTTCCAAGGTAGACAAAGTCCTCTACAACTTTAAAGTTGTACTCTCCCATTGCAACAGATTGCCCAATTTGTGTGTACTTCTGTTTCGAGGACACTAGGTACTTCGTCTTGTCCTCGTTTACCGCTAAACCCATTAGCTCAGACTGCTTCTCAATCTCTGAAAACGCATTGCTTACTGCCTGTTCGGTTTTGCCGATAATGTCAATATCATCGGCATATGCGAGTAGCATTACATCTTTATTAAAGATGGTGCCCGATCTGTTGGCATTTGGGCACTGGCGCAGTATATACTCCATCAGCAGATTAAAGAAGTCACACGATAAGGTGTCACCCTGCCTAAAACCTCTTTTGGTATCAAAAGGCTCGGAGAGGTTCGTTCCTATTTTGACGGAGCTTTGAGTGCTTCTCAACGTCATCATGCAAAGTCGAACGTACTTTGCTGGAATACCTAAAGTAGACAGGGCTTCGAAAAACCTTGACCTTATCGGCGTGTCGAAAGCGGCTTTGTAATCGATAAAAAGATGGTGATTTTCGATGTTTCTCTCATAGGTCTTCTCCAGAATTTGGCGCAATGTGAATATCTGGTCTGTGGTGGACTTACCAGGTCTAAAGCCACACTGATAAGGTCCAATCAGTGTATCAACAAGCGGCTTTAGACGTTCACAAATAATGCGGGACAGAACCTTATATGCGATGGGGAGGAGACTGATCCCGCGGTAGTTGGCGCAAACTGCAGGGTCCCCTTTTTTAAAGATTGGACAGAGAACACTTAGATTCCAATCGTCAGGCATGCTTTCGTCAACCCATATACGGCACAGAAGTTGGTGCATGCACCTTACCAATTCTTCGCCTCCAGCCTTGAACAATTCAGCGGGCAGCTCATCAGCGCCTGGTGATTTGTTGTTCTTTAGCCTTCGTATGGCTAAACAGACTTCCTGTTGGGTCGGGGGGTCTATCTCAATGTTGTCGATTGGTGGCATCGTTACTTCTCTAGAGGCGGCATCATGTTCGTCATCGCCTCCCAGTAGGTTGGAAAAGTAACTTCTCCATTTGTTAAGCGCCACTTGCGGATCTGTGACCAGATTCCCCTGTTCGTCTTTGCATTGTGCGACTCTGGGCTTGAAACCTTCTGTTAATTGCTTAATCTTTTGGTAAAATTTTCGAGTCTCACTCATGCCGAATAACATCTCGACTTCCTCGCGCATTCGCCTTTCCTGCTCCAACTTTTTTCTTCTAAAAAGGCGTTTCTCCTCTTTCTTTTTCTCCAGGTATCGCTCTTTAGCAGCCCGCGTTACTCTCGACTGCAGAGTTCTCCTGTAGGCAGCATTTTTCTCTGCAGTAGCGCGTCGGCACTCCTCGTCGTACCAAGACCGCTTTCGAGGGGGCTCGGAGTAACCGAGTATCTCCTTGGCAGCCGTACTCATAGAGTGCGATATACGCTGCCACTGTTCGCATATATCGGAAGGGGAATGGGGAGGCTTCCCCTGAGCAGTTGGGCGAGTTTAGCTGAGTAGGCTTCAGAGGTCCCTTGTGATTGCAGCTTCTCGACGTTTAGCTTTCGACGTGTGCCAGAGCGTGAGGCATGTGCCACACTGAGCCGCGTGCGTACCTTGGCTGCAACCAGGTAATGATCCGAGTCTATGTTGGCTCCTCGAATCGCACGCACGTCTAGTACACTCGATGAATGCCTTCCGTCGATCACAACGTGATCAATCTGATTTCGTGTTCGTTGACCAGGGGACTTCCAGGTCGCCTTATGGATATCGAGGTGTTCAAATCTAGTACTACTTATGACCATGTTCCGGCCAGCAGCGAAGTCTATTAGCCTCTCTCCGTTACCGGAGGTTGTTTCATGAAGGCTGAATCGTCCGACTGTCGATCCAAAAACTCCTTCTCTCCCGACTTTCGCGTTAAAATCGCCTAGCACGATCTTTATGTCGTGGTCGGGGCAGCGCTCGTATAGTTGTTCCAGGCGCTCATAGAATTCATCTTTTATCGTGCCGTCCTTGTCTTCTGTTGGCGCGTGAGCACAGATAAGGCTAATATTAAAATATTTTGCCTTAAGTCTGAGCGCGGCTAGCCGTTCATCAACTGGTGTGAAGCTGATGACAGAGCGACGCAGTCTATCACTCACTGCAAAGCCGCACCCAAACTCGTGCTTGGAGACATGCCCGCTGTAGTGTATCTCCCAGGGGGTGGTGGTTTCTGTTCTGTCTTCTCTTTTGGTAGCGTTATTTTCTTGCTCCCATGTCCAATCCATCGCATTTCCTGGAGTGCGGTAACGTCCGATGAATATTTTTTGAGGACTTTCACCAAGGCGATGTCATCACCATCTCTGTTGAGGGTGCGGACATTCCAGGTGCATATTCTCAAATCGTGGTCCTTAAAACGTTTGCGTGGGTCGTCGTCAGGGGGGTCCGTATCCGAGGCATTGTAGTCGCAGTTTTCATTGGTGGAGATTTTTACGATGGTGGGTACCAAACCCGACGCACTAACCCTATATATTATACCCTGTAGGGAAGGGGGGGGGGGGGGACGCCGCTCACGTTAGTCAGCAGCGAATGCGGGTGCATTGCCACTGCTTCCGGTGGTCACCACGAGGAGGTGTGAGTCGACTTGAGACGTAGTAAGCCAGGATCACTCTGGGTTCGCCAGGTTGAACCGATCAGAAGCTTTCCCTGACCACATACGCCCCCATTAGGTCCAGAAGATCTATGACTAGAAGTTCTGAACCACATTTTATACATTGATTGATTAATGGTGAAATAGACTCATCTGAGTTGGTTGGCCAAATTAACCTCAACGTTCCTAATAGACCGACTCGCAATTTTAAACCCCTATCACTAAGTCGTTGTACTACTAACTATGCTTTGCATGAACCGTTTCGTGTTCTCTGTGCTGATTACAATAAACTCTACCGTTTAATCAACTCGGAAGCTTCTCTTCCTGCTTTAAAAACAACTATTTTAACATATTTAGCTTGTAGTTGACATTACTTTACGTTTTTCCTTCACGATTACGTGTCATGCGTTGTGTCTCCGCCTCTCGGTCGGCTCGGCTACTGTTTTGGGCTACTATTTTGCCTGCGGTACGCGCGTAACAGGCCCTGGCTTGGTGTCGCATGGGCCACTTGAACGAACTGCGCATTGTACGTCAACGTCCATATAAAAGCGCTTCCGTTGGTGTCGTTCGGCGAGCGCCACTAATACATATCTCCGCACTTCTCTGTACTTTGTGGAGGTTGTTCAGCACTGATTGTTTCCCAAGTGCCGGCCACCATACTAGTGATCCGTACAGTAATATGGTACGAACGGAAAAACCCCATTTGCGGCCTATTGCCTTCTTGCACGAGTATAAAGCGATGGTCGCCTTTTTCATGCGTTCATATGTGTTGTCATTCCAGAGTAGTTTCTTGTCCAGAATGACACCCAATATTTCCCCATAGAGTTAAATGTTTATTCGAAAGAGCATCAGTGTTGCCAACTATTCAGGGAAGTTAAGGAACAAGCATGTACCTAACTTTTTGAAACAGCAAGAAATTTAGCAAAGAAGCTTTATTTATAGCTAGCGTAGAATTTTTTATTATTTTTGATGTGAAATATCTTTAATTTCGGTACGGATGATTTTAGTAGGAGTAAAATTTAATTTCAGCGTCACGTGACGCTGACGTCGTGCATATTTTGTGTTGTTGTTTTGCGGAGTTTCCCGACAAACACACACACAAACACAAGAGAATAATCGAAGGGGAAAGCGAAGAGTTAGGAAAGATGCTGAAGAGGGGCAACTGGGTGGGTTTTGGGAAAGATCTGGGTGAGATCTTGGTGGGATCTGGTGGAATTTGAGAGGCATTTGGGTGAAGTCTAATATGGGCGAGATCTGGGTGGTATCGGGTTGAGATCTGGGTAGGATTTGACTGGGATCTGGAAAGGATCTGGGTGGTATCTGAGAAGGATCTGGGAGGGATCTGGAACGACTATGGGCGGGATCTGGTCAGGATCCGGTAGGGTTCAGGATGGGATCTGGGTGGGATCTCAACGGGATCTGGGAGGGTTCTAAGTGAGATCGGGGTGGGATCTGGGTGGTATCTGAGTGAGATTTGGTTGGGATTTGGGTAGAGTCTGGGTGGGAATTGGGTGGGTGAAATCTGATTGGGTTCTAAGAGGGATTTGGATGTTATCTTGGTTGGATCTGGGTAAGACCTTTGTGTGATCTAGATGGGTTTTAGGATGGATCTGAGAAGGATCTTGGTGGGATCTAGCTGGGATTTGTGTGGTATCTGGGTAGCATCCGGGAGAGATCTGGGTGGTATCTGGGAGGGAAATGATTGGAATCTTGGATTTCACCTTGCTGGTATCTTAGCAGAATAAACTTCCTAAAACTCTGCATCAAGTGATCTTGTTTCTAGTATTTCTATTCCCCGTTTATTTTTTTCTTTACAAAAAATGCCCTTGCTCATAAACATAAGCTATTATGCCAAGCATCCTGTTTCACATCAAAGACTCGTGAGTGCTAAAGACACTCACTCCTTTTTTTTTATTATTATTTGAATTTTAATTATAATTTGAAAATGCATCATAAACTATATAAAACAATAAACAATTTCAGTTAAATCCTTTATATTTTTTTCTTATGAAATGTCATCTGGCTGTGGAACCAGCAACGTGCAAAGATTGGTAGGGGATGGCGTTGAGGGGACACTAATTCACGCAGTCTAATTTCCATCTCCCCCTAGAGTCGTGCTAAAGCAAAATTTTGACTCTTCGAACGATTAAAGACCAAAGCCCAGGTACTCATCCGAAATCTGTACAGATTTATGAGTCATCCCCGATAATAGGCAAACTTTAAAAAATTTTCAGTGGTTCTATGATTATGCATTTAAGATACTTTTCAAACACTTCAAAGTTATAGCAACAGTTATTTGAAAATGAGGCTAGCCGTAAAAATCTACATAGTTCGTAACTGCTTTAGCAATTTTTACCATTAAGCATATTGGATGCTATTCCACTGACGTAGCACTTCTTTTTTTGAGCAGTCTACTGCTTAAAGTGCTTAAAAGTTTGAATAACATACTTTTTCTTGAGACCCAATCGTAGAAAATATCGACTTTTTCGATAGCAAATTGGGAGAGTGAATCACCTAGAAAACATTTGTTTGGAAAATAACTACCTCTGTTTGAGCTCTTCAGTTAATGTTACGATAAAAATCTGTGCATTTTAATTGAATTGTCAAGATTAGATAAAATGTTTTCATTACATTTTTTAAGCTTTGATTCGAATGCGTGTCCCATATACATATGCACCTCGATTTTACAACGTTTTGAAAATTTTCTTTCAAAATATCAATCAGTCTTGTTATCGTTTGATCGATTGATCGAAGTTTAAGGTCCACTATATTAAAAACTGACTTCGCTAATAAGAAGTTTTTCATTTTTTTTCCAAAAAATTAATTTTTTATCTTAAAATCTGTGTATTTGAATGGATTTAAGACCTACATATTCCTACATATACTTTATAATTTAAAATAAAACAATATTTGTTTGAAAGGAAAAGTGCAACATGTGGGAAAATTAAACTTTCACATTTGTTGTGAAACTGCGATTTTCACAATTGAATAAATAAAATTTAAATACAGCAACAACGCAAACACACAGACAAAACCATGATAAACCAGAAGAAGAAGCAAAAGTGAGGAGCCAAAGAAGAGCTTTCAAATAAGCGTTGCGAAAAGACCAACAACAACAACAATATCTCTGGTGTGCATGAGTGTGTGTGTGGTAATTAAGAAAAAAAAGTAAAAGAGCCAGCCATAGGCATATACATACATATGTACACCGAAACTAAACTAAAGAATTAATTGAAGCAGCCAAGCAGAAAGCGTAAATTAATAGCAATATAAGCACAAACATATAGACATACCTACACACATACGTGAGTACGTGTGTTTGAATGTATGTATGCTTGTATAAACGGGAGCAAAACAAGTTGGTGGAAAAGAGAAAGAAAAATTAAACACCAAATCGAATTATATAAACTATAACTAACAAAAATATATATGTATATTTAAACTTTCTTACCTTCTAATCAACTCAGCTGGAGCTGAAGTAAGCCCAAATTTACATAAATATAAACCTAAATACGTTTGCATCTGCATATGTATGTGTGTATGCGCAACAGCTGAATGAAAGTGGCAGGGAGTGGGAGGGAGGGAGCTGAGCTGGCTGCCACACACACCCCAAATTTTCAGCCCTGCGACACTTGATGCGAAGATGATGAAAGCAACAGGCGAGTTTGTTACTATTTTGTTTTTCCCGTTTTAATATTTCACACACACACGCACACACAACACAACACCCCGGAAGTTGGGTGGGGGGGAGAGAGAGAGGGAGAAAGGTCAAACTCCAAAATATAGCGAAACACTCAATTAATTTTTAGTAACTAACCCGTCCACGCATCACTCTTCTACCACGAAAAAAAGATGACGAATTTGCACCGAAAACGTTAATATAACTAAAATAAAAGAAAAATAAAAAAACGGCAACAACAACTACAATGCAGACGCCGCACAGTGTGACCGCAAGCTAAAGCTGGAAAAATATCACAATTTGGCCTTAAACAACTTAAACAAAAATACCTAAATAAATTGGTCACACTGATTATCGAAATTTCGATTGGTAACAACAGGGCTGAAAATGGCTGAATGGCTGACCATTTCTGTAGTTTTTTTTATGGTGACATTTTGAATTGATTTACTTATAAAAGAATTGAAAAATAATGCAGTGGTTATTGTTATCGGCGCAATTGCTTATCGTTGTTTTTAAACTTTTTAATCGACAGTTAAAGTGTTTACCAACACTGATCGACAGCCCGTTGGCGCTCAAATTTTAAAATTTAAACAGAGTAACAAATCCGTCAAAAGATAATTTTTATTGTTTAATTGAAGTCTATAAAATTTTAAACTTATTTCAGTGTTTCGAAATCCAACCAAATGCCTCCCTTTAAAGTGGCCATAAAGTAGGTATCGTCTATTTCATTATCCACGCGCATCTTGGGATTAGGTTTGATGTTGAAATTCTGTACAATTTCCACTAAAGCCAACTTCATTTGGGTCATGGCAAAACGCATACCTAAGAAAAGACAAATTCTGTTAACGAAAGATTCCAAAACCAAGTGAACTGACAAATCAATTTACCCAGACAAACGCGTGGTCCATCGCCAAAACCATAATAAACACCCTGTTCACGATATTTTCGCACTCCTCCATTAGATTCCAGAAAACGTTCTGGTTTGAACAGATCCGGTTGCTCATAATACTCGGGATCATGATGAAATGAATAAGATGGCACAATGACCACATCTCCGGGATTCACGCGTACGCTAACACCGTTTTTGTTGAGAAAGTCGTAGGGTTCCGTCACCAATTTACGTGCAGACAGCAAGGGTGGAAACACGCGCATGGTTTCTGTTCCAAATTAATGTAATTCAATAAATTTTCTTTTTTTATTATTTCATTAAATACTTACCATGTATGCAAGCATCCAGATACGGCAGTTCATTTAGCTCCTCAAAGCTCCATGCTCCCTCGCCTACTTCTTGGCGCAATTTTTGCTGTGCCTTCGGATTGCGAGCCAGCTCCATCAACGTATGACACAATACCAGAGCCGTTGTCTCGAAACCATCGGTCAAAAATGTCATCGTATGCGAGGTCAACTCCTGGTTATCCAATCCCTTTTTATCCTGCAACTGCAGCATATAGTTGAGGAAATCCACACGATCCTTTAGATTGGGACTCTGACGACGCAACTTTATAGACTTTTCCATTATGTCGTAAAAGAATGCTTCCACATCCTTGGCAAAGAATCCCATTTTATAGATTTTATTTAGGGGTGGCCAGAAAGTAACCAATGTGCTGTATAGGATGAACCCAAAGGATTGCTCGAACACACGTCTAATCATGGATACTATGGGCGTGGGGTTATCGGTAAAGCTTTGGGCTGAGATGCCCAACACACAGCTGGTCACCACCTCGGTGGTATAGCAGAGGCAAAGATTTTTGCCATTTAGACCTTCCTTGGGTGCCATCCTCTGCTGCTGCTTGATGTAATCCACAAACTGACGGCTTACGCTTAGAGACACGGGATAGACGGCACTCACCTTGGGGGGAAAATGAGATCATTATGAGTATTAATGGAAAACTTAAGGTATGGGCAGCCGAGCTTTTCTGCACTCTCTTTGACGTATTATTATTATGATTCCGACTATGAATTATGATTAAGTTCATAGTTTCTAGAAAAAAAAATAGAGAATTTCACTCTTGAATCTCTTGATCCAAAAGCAAAATTCTTGGTCTCGACTTTTTTGACTCAAAAGTTTCAGTTCTTGATCCAAGTGCGAATAATTCTCAAAGTAATATTCGACTATCTGGCATCAGCAAATTCTCTCGTCCAAATCATAATTAAGAATAAACGCTTCTCTCTCTCTCTCTCAGTGAGAGCGTGATCACCGCTATTCTCTCTAAGTTTGCTTCCCCTCACTCCCTTGCTTATTAAAACCATAGCTTATTTATCTTGATTCCAAGAGCGAAATTCTTTGAAATAAAAGAACGAACCAATTTTTTCAAGAGCGTTCGTACTCAAAATATTCGATCTAATTTTCTCTTAGTGGAACAAAATCTTCAATTTTCACAAAATTTTTAGATTTAAAGCTGTTTTCAAGTGAAATCTTATTTTATTAAATATTTATTTGCAATATTTTTGCTTCATTACTTTTCGCTGCTCGAAGTTTTGATATACAACAACTAAGTATTGAAATTCGGTTGGAATTTGGTTGAAAGTTGTTTTCGTGTCACCTCCATATTTGTCCTTTGACCCATATTCTTTAATTATCAAAAGCAAACTTGCTCTCCGTTTCCTGCAATTGACGAAACTAATATATAATTTTTCAGCTGTTCTTTTCCATGATGTTAAAAAGTTTGTTCGATTTTGTGAAACGAAATTCCGAAATTGCCACACAGAAAAAAAAGATCCCCATGGATATTCGAAATATCTACTTTAAAATTAATTTGTTTTTAAATATCCTTTTCCCAAGAATAAAGATCAAGATATATATATCGTTTTCAAACAAAAATGAATCGTCTTTGCAAATATCCAATGGATCCCAAGAAAAAAATTGTAGTAAGTAATTTCGGTATCCAAATGGATACCGAAAATGTCCTGATTCAAAAACTATCCATTTTTTTCTCAGTACACTTCCATTGATCTGAGAGTTATTTTTTTTAAATTCCAGGCCAACGCTGGTATGAATCATATCCAGGGCTGCAAACCGGTCCGGAGCTGAACCGCTCCGGAGTCGGAGACTCCGAGATTTTCGAGAATCCGAACCGAACCTGAACCGGAGCAAAAAAAAATTTCGCTGCTGAACCTGAACCCGAACCGGAGCAAAAAAAGTTAAAAGTGGTTCGGTTCAGAAAAAAATTCATATAACATTTTTTGGGCTGACTTATGTATTGGTGCTTTAAGGTTTGAATGTTCGTAAATACTTAGAAAGTTCTTAGATAAAACGTTTTTAATTTTTCAATCTCAAATAAAATAATACAACTTTTTTAAGCATGCTCTAGGTCATTTAAGTTAGGATTTTGTCCATAACTTGTCTTAAACAAGACACGCACAACACCACAAAGGAGGCTGGTACAGTAGCTATTTCATTAATACCAATTCAATCTTCAGCTGTCTACGTCTGTCCTTAGTGTGTTGGCATAAAGTACCTCATGATAGAACTGATATGACCGCTTGGGAATCCCCAAGGCTGGCTTGTAGCAAAATCCGACATCAGCAGCATAATAAAATGTATTTTTTTTTTAATCCAAGAAACTTAATTTTTTGACCTTAAAACAAAAACAACTTGCAAATAGACATATTGCTGAATTGGATGAACCTCAAAAAGAACTCATTAATAAAAGCATCACTGATTATTCTTATGATCATGCAATGTAATCCTTAGCTAAAGAGCTAGAATATAAAGAATTAGTGACAAATACATAAAGTGAACAACTTCATAGCTTCATTTGAAGGAATTCCAAGATTGCCTAAAGATTTTAATGTGTTAAAGGTTTAGATAAACTATCATTGTAATTAACAATAATATGTTGCATTAAACAAAAGTATCCGGCAAATTTTTCTTCAGTCAACCCGCTCCGTGAACCCGAACCCAAAAAATCTCACGGGTTCGAACCCCGGAGTGAACCTCCGCCGATTTCAGAGGGGTTTGCAGCCCTGATCATATCCACAAAGAAAATTATTATTACATTACTAATAGAAAAATTCACAGTGAGAAACACTTTAATAATAAGTGTTGTCAGTTGTATTGGACCTCTGAACAATAATCATCCCTTTTTTTAGTATAATATTAAATCAGTTATATTCTGTGGTTTCCCAAGAAAGCTTAGAGGTTTTCATATAAAATCATGCATATAGAATTGAAATATGAGGTAATTTAAATATATTATTGGTTACTAAAGCAAATGTTAATCGATTTGAAACTGCCTGTTTTACCGTATTAATTCCATATAATCTAGTAATCGAACTTTTTCTTGTCACTTTACACTTTAAGTAATCCAAGTTTAAATGAAATTGCCATCGTTTATACGAAGAACCTTACACAGATAAAAAAGATCTCATTTGCCTCTGCCAAGAGCAGACAAACCACCGTAGAACAATATTGCTTACATATTTTGAAGCTTGAATATGTACCCTATTATTCCATTAACAAACATTTGGATTTTGGACAACTTTAAATTTCAACCCTTGGTTTAAAAGTTTTTGGGTTAGCCCATATGTATATTATACTGTTGGAAAATTAATCGGGCTCTTGTATGTCAGGTTTCTTACGTCTGGCTTGTGGTGTGTGTTCCTCAAGGTTCAGTCCTTTCTAATTGTCCGATAGGCTGTGATGTCCAGTGGCAACTTTATGTAAGGATAATAATAGCCGGAGAATCTAATTTAATATTACCCTAACGTAGAACCACCACATTACGAACATACGGGTTAGTTAGAAAGTTGTTTCGCTTAAGTCCGAAGTAACGAGAAGTTTTGTACAAAAACTGAGCTGATGTTACGATTTCACCAATTGAACTTTTTGCACGTAATGTTACGCTTAACAGCACATTTGTGGCTGTGGATCTTATTGTGCTTTGAGCAGAAGACGCAGCATTGAGAATGCACCATTAGAACTCTCTCTGCTTCTATCTGCATCGATCAGCTGGAAAAGACATAAAAAACATAGCAGAAAATCAAAAGCGAAAGTCTTTTGGAATTGTTTTCGCATAACGAAAAAATGTCTTTAATTTTGGCGTTGAAAGAGCAGGTTGTCCTATGGGATTTATCCCACCCCAAGCACTCGGATTTAAATTTTGTGAACAAGGCTTTAAAAAAAAAAACAAAACAACTTTGCATCAAAACAAAATTAAGTTTATGAAGCTGTGAGACCTAAATTACGTATATCGAATGTCCGTATGGGGCTTCAGGGTGTATAATAAGCGTAAATAAAAAACAAACGCGAATAGTCTCTAAAGTTTTTGTGATTAACTCATACGCAGTGTTGCCTATTTTTATACCCGTTACTCGTAGAGTAAAAAGGGTATACTAAAGTCGTGCAAATGTATGTAACCGGCAGAAGAAATCCTTTCCGACCATATAAAGTATATATATTCTTGATCAGCATCAACAGCCGAGTCGATAGCCTTCATTTGAAATAAATATCAACTTCCCCGTAGAATGGATATTCGAATATCCACATTAAGATCCATTTTTTTTTAATATCCTTTTCACATTTTTCACCTCTTTTGGATGAAGAATAAAGATCAATGAAATATTTTATTTCTGATATATTCTTTTTAAGCGAAAATAAATCGGTTTCAAAAATATCCAATGGATCCCAAAAAAGGATAGTTAACTATCCAGTCCAAATGGATACCGAAAATATCCTAAGGATCATCAAAACTATCCTTTTTTCTCAGCGTATACAAATAACATACACTATTATTTATATCGTAAGCTCTCATACAATTGCATGTACACGTTGCATAAGCACAAGCATAGATCATAAAGATAAGAGAAGACAAGTTCAGCGGAACGATTAGTTCTGTACAGACCACACAAGAGTTCGGATTGTATTAAATAAAATTACTAAGCTAATTAAACTGTTCCTTTACCCCTTCCTGGGGTTAAATAGTTGCGGAAAGGAGTCCACAACCATCCAAACGCTCGACTGTTGGATTAGGCAAGGAAGCCCACTCCAAAGATTGGCTACCCCTGTATTGGAAACAACCACGGATTTGGCAAAGAAGTCTCATCCAAACACTGGCTGCCGGGCACCCTTTTCTTAAGGCTAATCCTAGCAAGACTAAGCTTTAATGTAACTATATCCAATTTACTCATCTGCAAACTTGTTGCTTTACTTCAAACACTTGCATAATTTACTATTCATTGACTAACTTGCAGAATAAAGGCTTGGGAATTTCACTTGTGTGACAATCAAGCTCCGAATTTTTGATTTGAAATGGTTTTAAAGATTTATCCAATTTATGTAGCCAGTTGCAACTGCTTTTTCTGTGATCCTGGGATTTAAAAAAAATATTTTTCCAAAATAATACTTTTCTTATTTTTTTGATTATTTCCTGGGGAATCTAATAAAAAAAAGGGCTTTAACTTTTTAAGTTGAATAAATTTTAATCGGTATAACCGAAATTTAATTTAGTCTCCTTCAGCTTAACTTACCCGATTTGCTGTTAGTCCCGGTGTAATCTCAGCGCGTCTTTCCTTCCAAGCTTCGCCATTTAGCATAAATGGATTGTTGCTTAAAATTTTATCCGCATTCTAGGACAAGTTTGTTTTAGTACACATCCAAAATATGCTAAATATGCACTTACAAATCGTCCCATTTCGTTGTCGTGAAAACTTCTAAAATCGCTGACATAAATTTTGTGACCATATTCCGGATTTGTAATAAGCAGCTGTGGTATACGCGTATTCATCACACCCACTACGTATTCAGTGGCCTTGAACTTGCTAGAAATTATGCAAGTTAACATTCACGATCTTTAAAATCAATTAAGTTTTAACTTTACCGATAGATTTCATCAATGTCATAAGTAACATTGCGTTTTTGTGTGAAAACACTCGGAAAGCTGCCCACAAAGGGCCAGGCTTTGGCTGTTTTGATGCCACGTTTCTTCCAATAACTAAAGTTCCATGTCAGGAATATATAAATGAGGGCCACCAGAGAGGCCAACAGGAACAGCGTAGTTGTTAGCGGACACATGATGAAGACCGAGAGTACCGCTCCGGTAGACGGACAAATCAAAACTAAACTACGGCTGCTCGTTTTCGCTTTGGCGCAGTGCTGATTAAACCAATTGCCTCGATTTCAATTGAGCTTGATGAAAACACTCATCATCTTAAAGCCCTTGGGTATACCTATAAAATATATTGTTTATATTAAAAATTCAGCAGTATCATGGTCATTTGGTATATCTAAATTTAGACTTTTGCTGTTTACTGATAAGCGTTGGCTTTATACTAATATTTAGAAGATAACCTTTTAAAACCTTTTCAAAATTGACAAATATATGAGATCTATTGTACAATTTTTAGAACGCCACTGTCTTCAGCTCTTGAACTTAATAAATTTCTAAAGATTGTATATTAATTGCTTTCTTATCAGTTTTAATTTTGTTGTTGAGAATTAATAATAATAAGATAACCTTGTTAGATTGGGGCCTAGACACACGGTTTGAGTAGGAATTTTTCAAATGTTTGATAGTCTGGTTACCGTGCTAGTCCCAAATTAGCTGATCGAAATAATAAGAATAATCATACACGAAGATAATTGCTCAACAGTTACAGGTAGTTATGAAATTCTACATTTCCCGCTGACGAAATACCAAACATAGTAGAAATGCGCATGTTGCTCTTTAACCGCAAGTGATTGACACCATCTGATTAAGAAGAGTAGTTGTAGAATTTGTTGCGATTTCAATTGATGGCAAAATGATGGAAAACACTAGAGATAGATTTCTCGTCGTTTGCAGCAAACTACTGACCATTGCTTTGACAGCTCATTTGTGTAACTGTGGCGTAAAATAACAAATTCAGGTTTTATTTACTTTGAGAGATAAAGGAAAAATTCAATTAATAATAATTTCTCCCATTTGTATATTGTTGGAGTTAGAGTGCTGAAATTTAGACATGTTCTAAAATGATTAGGCATTATGACAATAACTTCAAATGCGAAAAAATATTAATCCTTACTCGGAGTGTTCCTTATAAGCGTCTGCACCGCTATATTCATATCGATCACGAAAAAGTCATATGAACCTTAAATTCGGTGGGAAGGTTGGTAGTATAGATATTAGAGTCCTTTGATCATGCATCATCTTATTGTAAAAAAAGGTTTAAGTAAGTCAGCTCAATAATAATGACTCCAAACAGATCAAGCTCCCAGTATATCAAGCTCAAATAGATCATGTTCCAAACAGATCATGCTTCAAACAGACCAAGTTCATATGGTACGGTAGATCAAAACAAGTCAGAAAATGATTCGATCTTAAAAACTTAAAAATTGGAAAGCAAAAAACTTCAAGAAGCCGGTTGGAAGGGACCACCGAAACTGAGTTGACAAGACAAGGGGCGTATTCAGCAGAGAATTCCGATTAGCGATTACCGATTTAAGGTTTGCGATTGCTGATGAGTCTCTGCTGAATAGATTTGATTGCAGACTTTAAGATATCCGCTTTAGTACTTTTTATCAATGGAAAACACTCACACAAAATCTCCAATATTTATTGGTTAGTTAAATTAAAAATTGTATATTAATGTCTGAACAAAGGTAGGCTGACCCAGCAATCGTTAACCAATCATACGTTTTGTTCGATTTCTATTCAGAAAACATGATTGCCTCATTTTCCAATCCCAATCGGCAATCACTCTATTCAGCAGGGAAATTCGGCAATCATAAATCACTAGGAAATGAGTCCCTATTGGGTCCCCACCAATTTCGGCATATCTTCAGGTATTCCGCTATCACAGCTCGGTAATTTGACCATTTTACAAATAATTAATCCTACTATTTTGTAACAAATTTTTAGATATCGATAGAGGTAACTCATTTTTCAACCGAAAATTTTAATAGTTCTTGTGGTCAAAAACCACTATTGCATTTTCTAAGCAGTTTTCAAGTGTCTATAGTCAATTGTATCTATACATATATATAAAAGTGAAAGTATGTTTGGTCCTTTTGGGCATCCAAACCGCTGAACCGATCTGGACCAAATTTTCACTGAATGTTCATGGCGATCAAGAAAGAGTTAGTCTATGACTATTTTAAGTCTGTGAATGGTAAAAAAACAGCGAAATTTGTTAAATTTTTTGTGTTTTCACACACAAATAGCTGAAAAGAATAGGATGAAATTTGGCACGCATATAGTTAACAACCTGGAGTTCAGTTATTTAAATGGTCCAAAGAACCGCAAAATTCGCAAAATAATTATAAGAGTATTTATGAAAGCGCTTACGCGCACAAATGGCTGAAAGGATTCGGATAAAACATGGTAAAGGGATAGTTGATACTCTGGACTTAAATTAATGTTCCAATAAACGTGAAATATTCAAACTTGTTATAAGGTTATTTATTATAGCGCTTAATCCTTAGATTACGATGCAGGAGTTGGTATATAAAAGGTGTAGAGCCAATGGTCAAAAAACTGACCTGATAATGCAAGATCGTCATGTGACATACCGAGATATTGGGGCACCCCTTAAAATTAGTTCCTCCAAAATATGTAAGATTTTCATAAACACCTTTCCGTACCCTTTCGTGAAGAATATTTTAAAAAACACTGCCATTTTTTTTTAAAAACGTTTGTTATTATTTGCTATTCCCGAAATAATAGTAGTACCCCACGCATCACCATACTTTTTTAAAATACGGTCAATAATTTAAGAGTAGAAGTTCACTTCAAGCAGGGCTCTGATAGATATTTTACAGGTTAAAAACCAGTTCCGAACCGTATTAGATAGTATAAGAATAAACATATGATAAGATAATACATTTACAACTTACTTGGGTTGGAACCCAATTTCAAGTCTACTAAAATTTTGAAAAGAGCAGATAATGGATAGCCAAGTTATAAGCAGCACAAATAATGCTCAGCCGGTCAGTCTTAAAGTCATATGTCTTAATGCACTCACACAATACTTACTCCGACGGGGTGGTACTACACACTGTTCCATTAGCACCACAGCGCCGTTAGATGGTAGATTACATATTTCCCCTGGCTCCACATTATGTTGAGATATTTTTGAACTTTATCATAGAGGTACAGATTTTCATACACTGGACAGCGGTCGAAAAAGTAGATCAGAGCTAGTGTGCGTCGCTTTATTTTCACACACCAATACACCCTAATTTTGAAACCTTGCTCTTTTTGACAAACGCTGCACTTACGAATAAAACATCAATTTCTTTTGGTTTGGTGGATTTCTCTTCCTCACTAGGAGTACTTTTACTCTGACATGTGTTGTAAATCAAATGTTTTGTAATTACAGCAAATTTTGGAATTATGGAGGAGATTCAAGATGCTGGTCTAATCGCGACTCAAAGCCAATTGTACCAAGGGCAGTACTTTAATAGATGATAAATCTGCCAAAATTGCCTCGATGCTATCTAGAGAAGCCACCTGCATGATGCTCTCCTTGCGGAAACTCAATATGATAATGGCAAACAGGGGCAGAATCTCCAGGCTATCGAAGCCAAGTATCTGTAAAAAATAAACCAAGTTATAAAAAATTATAACAATTTTAAAGAATTATTCACCAAATCCCACAACACCAAGAGCTGATCGGGCGGCAAATGGCCGGAGAAGGCACGCATAAGCCACTTGAAAACCACGCGCAAGCTGTAAAGATATTGTTTTACTTGGTAAAAATAATCGTCTTAGTCCCCACTTCCACTCACGGCTGTATCTGAAGCTCTCGAAAGTGTGACCACAATTGCGGCTCATACGTCTGCAGCAGCTTCTCGAATAGCAAGCACAGGCTAACAATGCCTTGCGCATGCGTATTGATGGTGGTCAGTCGGTGGCAGTATCGTATGTAGAAGGCACGAAAGGTGTAATATAGATTCACAGGCGAATCGTACAGATAACAGAAGGGGGCAGCAAACATGCAAATACCGTGAAAAGGTACTACACCGGAGGGTGGACCCTCGTAGGTTTTGCCCTTTACCGGAAACGCCTCGTATTCCACACAGTTGCCAATGTCGGTATCCCGCGAGAAGCATAATAAGACCTGGTAGAGAACATCCTCGAACACAAAATACTGATCGTCATTGGAGGCCGTTAATTGTATGTCCTTGAAGACTAATTTGTCAACAATATGATCGGTGGTCCAGACGCTATTGCGTAACTTTTGCCAATAGTCAATGTCCTGAAAGGGGTTAAGGAAAGTTGGGAATATAATCTGTAATTGATAATGAGTACTTGATACCTGATCCTAGATAAAGATTCATAACTCGATACCCAGTAGTTAATATTCAGTATTCGATACTCAATACACGATACCCAGTACTAAATACAAACTCTGTACATGATACCTGTTACTCAATACATACTCAGTTCTCGATACTCAGTATTCGATACGCAATACTCGAAGCTTAGTAAGATATAAATAGATACTCAAATCTCGATAGTCAGTAATCTATACTTAATACTCTATTCATACTCATACAGCAATGCACAGTAGTCGAAACTCAATACTCACTTCTCGATACTCAGTAGTCTATACTCATTACTCTATAAATACTCATACTTCGATACTCAGTAGTCGATAATCAGTACTTAGAACTCGACACTTAGAACACGACACTCAGTACTCGAAACTTAATACTCAGGTATCGATACTCAGTAGTCTATGCTCATTACTCTATACATACTCATACTTCGATACTCAGTAGTCGATACTCAGTACTTAGAACTCGACACTTAGTACACGACACTCGGTACTCAACACTCAGTAATCGAAACTTAACACTCCATACCGAGTTCTCGATACCTACTTAGTATTTGATACTCAGTACTTAATACAGTGCTCACTACTTAGTACTCGATACAAACTCAGTACTCAAAACTGAATACTCGGTACTCAATACAGCACTAAATACATACTCAGTACTCGATACTCAGTATTATATACATACTCAGTTTTCGATATTTAGTAGTCTATGCTTAGTACTCTATACATACTCATATTTCGATACACAGTAGTCGATACTCAGTACTCAGTAGACGACACTCAATATTGGAAACTCGGTACTTGATAATCAGTACTAAATATATATTCATTACTCGACTCTCAGTACTCGATACTCAGTAGACGATACGCAGTAGTTGGTACTCAATACTCAGTATTCATACAGTTCAGTTATCGATACATATTCAATTCTCGATAAATTCTCAGTTCTCGATATTCATAACTCGATACTCAGTAGTCGATATTCAGTAGTTAATACTCAGTACTCGATACCTATTACTATTTATATACTCAGTGATCGATACTTAGTAGTTGATACTCAGTACCCGATAATCAATACTCTATAAAAATTTTCATATCTAGATACCCAGTAGTCGATACTCAGTACTCAGTTCTCGCCACAAATTTAAGACTTGACACTCTGTACACAAAATCCAGTGCTTGATACTCAGTACTCGTTACTCAATACTCGATACTTAATACTTAGTACTCCATACTTGGTACTCAATTCTAAGTACAATTTGATCGGAGATAGTTCCTATATATTATATAATGGAATCCTTTACACTCACATAGTCATGCAATTTACTGTCCAATACGGAGGCCCACAATGCTCCTCGATATGGTGCCGGAGTGCATCCTTTTTTCAGAAATTGTTGACACATGGGTGCATGCCTGCCCTCCAGTATACGTTGGCATTGCACCGTTAAATCCAAGCCCATATAATTATCACTTCGCAGTAGATCGGCATAGTGAGTTCTGAGCTCAAACAGATTCTTAACTGGCAGGGCTATATGTGAGAACTCCCATTGAGGAATTTGGCTAAAAACGACTTGATGTTAATCAAAATGTCCTCCCAATTTGGCTTATCCACTCACTCTGTATTTTCGGTGGTCTTGGCGGGTCCTTTGAGTGATAGTAAAACTTCTAGCAGATCCTTGGGTGCATATACCGGACGATAGTTGGCCAGATCTGTTTAACTTCAAAAATTTATTACCCAAAACTTTGTACAAATTTGATTCAAGTTTACCCATATTATAGTTGCTTAGTTCATTCCACTTGGCCACAAAATCTTCGCGATCCGCACTAATGCGTGGCTGACCATGTAGAGGCACCTTTAGCTCCGCACACATGGCATTTAGACTCTTACGCACGCGTCGATCCCACAACACACCAGCTCTCTTTAGATAGCCCAAAGGATCGCTTAGGCTGGTTTTCTACCGTTCACAAAAATCCCTTCAAATAAATTACAAACAAAATAAATCCCAGCTCTTACCGAGGGTTGCTTAGTGGACGCCAGCGACTTCTCATCCAACTTGCCTATGCGACTGCGTACCAGATTATAAATGATATTACGTATCTCCGTCTCCAGGCCAGCTCCTTTGATGGCATCCTCCAGTGTGTTGCGCATGTCGTGGGTATCCACGTTGGGATTACACACCAAACGCTGGAGTTCCTTGTAGATGGGCTCATAGCACTTGGTATTCTTAATGGCCGATATGACCTTGGCGGTCATATGATGTATGCTGGCATCCTGCAGCTCCTCCATGCTGTTGCAGTCTGTTCCGTTGCTCTATTACTTCTACTTCTACTTGGCCCCCAAAAAATTGGGCACTTTTGAAACAGTCGCTTGACTTTTATCGATCAAACTTTCTGTCTGGCTTGCTTTGATTTCGGTTTTCGATTGGATGCAAATCCAAATCAACAAGGTACATAACTGGGCGCTTCATAGTTACGGAATGCAACCACTTGTTTGGCCGGGCCCCACACAACCGTCGCGACGCGTTGCTAGCGACGCGAAAATTCCCATGTGTGTTCCGTTTTTTAATGGAAAGTCAAAAGGCGCGTGAAATTGGTTTTTTTCTTTCTTGATTATTTTTAATGCTAAACTTTTCTTCATACGCAAATGTTATACACGACGTGACAGCTTTTCAGCTTTTGGCATGTGCCATAAAATATTGCTCATACGACATGTTGGTCCTACACAGTTTTTTGGGCAACACAACGCGCTGACATGACCTGACACGCCTGTGCTCTTGTTTTCCGTTTTGCTGTTTGAAGTGTGTTGATGGTGTTGAAATGGGTGTCGGCCTTCTGTTCTGGAAAGTTTTTGGTCTTTAAGGCAATTGAATTATAATTTAAGAACATGAATACCTAGAACTTGTGCAAACAAGGGACGGACCTGCTATTTTTCACAACACCTTCAAAAAGTTGTGTTTAAGCTCACGAGCCGACTTACAAAGATGAAGGTTCAAGCAGGCATGAAGGGATTTCATCATTCATTCACTTAGTCCAAAATCATAGCCCTTAATCACAGAATTCATGTAACGTTTGCTTGAGGACTAATTGATGTAGCTTTCAGGGCTGCAATCCCAATCAATTTTTATACACGTTACTCGTAGAGAAAAAGGGTATACTAAAGTCGTGCAAATGTATGTAACAGGCAGAAGGAATCATTTCCGACCATATAAAGTACATATATTCTTGATCATCATCAACAGCCGAGTCGATATAGACATGCCCGTCTGTCCGTCCGACTGTATGAACACCTAGATCTCAGAGATGGTAAGAGATAGAGGTTTGACTTGTATGAGAGAAGTGCTTCTTATACTTGCAGGCAGATCAAGTTTATTTCAAATTTTGGCCACGCCCCCTCCCGCCCCCGCAATTCGGAAAAAACGTTATGTCTCCTACAGTTTTAAAGATAGACGATTCGTACCTTCTAGAGATAGTTAGTAATTAGCAAAACAAATAAATTTGCCGAAAAAATAATAAGGATCGGATGAGCGGTTCTCAAATTATTAGCAAAAATGTGAAAAATAGCCGAGTTAAAAAAGTGGTGCATACTTTTCAGATGTTCACCCTAAGGAACGCAGGAACACTGTTAAACATGTTTTTTCATGAGTAACGGGAATATCGAAGTCGGTTAGAGCCGACTTTAACTTGCGCTATCGTATTTTTTTTTTTAAACTCTAGTTTTAGGTTTCGAACCAAAATTTACCAATGTTCTATAAATAAAAATTCAAGGTTCGATGCTTCTTGAGGAAGTATTTTACCACGTCTTTCCCAATTTTTCTAAAACACTAAATAATAGGTTTATTTTTCAGAACTTTTTTACTCCTGATCAGAAAAAATAAATTTTGAAGGTGGGAAAATCCAGATCAACGGAAACTTTTGTCGCTGATACTGATTATACAGTTAGCTTAAGACTTTTAATAATATTAAATATTAATATTAAAACTAAGACCAGATCTTTATATCGTTTTCCTCTAAAAGAGAACTCGATAAAGACCAACTCGGAAGCTCAATTAAGCAAGGTGCATTTAATTTAATTTATTGTATTTTTTATAAAAGGCTTCGAAGGGCTTTTTTTTATCACTTTTTCTAAACGTCTTTGTATTTCTATAAATTTGTTGTACCGCAAAATTTTAAAAATTGTATAATGAGTTTTGATTGATGACGATTGGTAAAGATTAAAAGTTATCCATCTCCAGAGATTTTGTCTTTTTTAGTTTTGGGTTAACTGAAATTTTTTTGATTGTTGATTATGTTTTATGATAAATTAATATTAATTTATAATTTTTTAAGTCATATTCTCTAAAAATAAAATGCGAAATTTAAAAATTTGATGGCGCCATATTTCGCTTTCTGCCAAGTAGATGGCGACACCATTGACAGAGGGAGCCACTGAGGAGGAAGCTTCGCTTAACACGTGAGGTTTAAAATCAACCAAATAAACTTCTGTTGAACCTAAGAATTGGAATTCGGTTGGGATTTGGTTGGAAGAGGTTTCTGTGGCACTCCCAACAATGACCAAAATTACAAAATTTTCGTATGAGCTTAGAATATTATGAAAACGGGTGTCTAGGCAGATATTAAAGATCGAAAGGTCTTATCATGAAGATTTGATAAATGGGAATTGTAATGCATGCTTCATATCTTCCTTCTCAGTTTAAAATACTAAAAGGGGTGTAGGAGAAAAAAATCTATTTATTCTATGTAGACTAAAAATATCTCTTTTGAAAATCTTGCAATCTTATGAAGGCAAAATAAAAGGATATTAAAATAACAGCAATATGAAAAATAATATTTATCAATAATATCTCCCTACTTATCAACTCTCCTTTTATGTAAAGCTTCAATTCAAAATTATTTTGATATATAAAGATTAAATTTGTAAAAAAAAAAAAGAAGCGTTGCATTCGAATGGCCCGGCTCCGAAATCCCATATACAATTGAGACTCACATCCAAACACACAGAGAATATAATCTTAAGTTAATATTTACTTGTCTCTGTCGAGTTCTGACGCTGATTCTCTTTGTTTTGGGACAATGGGCGTTCTCAGCAGATAATTCCGATTTACGATTTGTGATTTATGATTACCGATTTTACCTGCTGAATAGAGTGATTGCCAATTGGAATTGGAAAATTTGACAGTACTGAATAGAAATCTAACTAAACGTATGATTGCTTAACGATTGCTGGGTCAGCCTACCTTAGTGCAGACATTCATATGAAATTTTCTAATTAACAAATCTATAAATATTAAGGATTTTGTGTAAGTATTTTCCAATTTTAAAAAGTACTAAGCCCACAGATTATCTTAAAGTCGGTCATCGATTCTATTCAGCAGAGACTCATCAGCAATCGCAAATCGTAAATCGGTAAACGCTAATCGGAATTATCTGCTGAATACTCCCTATAATCTTGGATTTAGATTGATTTTTTTCTCAGTGCAGAAAAAAGGTTATATGTAGTATCTTTTATACGAATAGCACAGGCAACAAATAAATAATATAATAAAAATAATAATATATAATAAAAAATAAATAATAAATAAGAGTATAGTCGAAAAGAGGAGTTAAATTTATAATGTTTAAACCACAAGCCAAAAGCTTGTGGAAACAAATGACAGCAAGTCGAAATTATTTTGGATAAAAGTAAAGGGAGGTCTCTTAGCCGTAATGTCGGTTCAAAGAAAGCTATTGCTATTGTTCCAGTTCGAAGTGTAAATAGGTTCCATAGTGCAGGAATCATTTAATTCTTTGGACCATCTCTTGATAAATTCAAGGACGCTCTTAGTCTTGTTGCAAATTACAGAATTGTGACTGATAAAGCTCATATTGGTTTTCTAATAACTGTTCTTAGAAATACGTCTTGGTTCTGTGTTATGGTAAAATATATAAGCTTGCTTGAGTAAAAATTTCCAAAAATTAATCAGATTTGAACATAAATTTTTCGTCGTTTGTGAATTAGTTTCCTAATTCCTTTACCAAATTTAGCTTCCTTATCAGTTTCGCTTAGTACTTCACTCACTTCTGGGTGCTTTGTCATTTCTAACTTAAATTGATTATACAAATTTCTGGCGTACAAAGCGTATTATAGTCGGGCTTGATTGACTTTCTTAAATATCTGAGATTAATTTCCTTTCGAAAGTAGAAAACTTGAAAAAGTATGTCGGCGGTAAAATACTTGTAGGATAAAAGTGTTTCGTGCAAAAGAAAATGAACACATTTTTTAACACAATTATTACCGATTTATTAATACATATATCAAGTTATGGTAAAGCCTTCATATATACCTTTGGAATATGAAATCTATAATTTCTGCCTGTCAAAGATTTATAACCATTTAGTGGTTCTGCCCCTCCTGGTACACTAATCCCAATCTTGTTACCAACATATCTATTTTCTAGCAACTTCATAATTTTCCTGCCCCATTTCTTGATGGGCCATCGAAGCCAGGCGACCCTTTTAGAGGCGCTCCTGTATGATGCAATTTGTTTTGGTAATTATGCCGTAAATCTTGCTTTAAATTTCATGCCACCAAACTGTCAGCAACCAAATTAGAACTTATGCCACGCCTGTGGTCGACACTTGTGCTATTTATACCAAACACAATATTCAAATATTGAAAAATGCTAAAAACAATCGAGCAAAAGTATTGTGTACTCATCCCCCCACCCCTTAAGCACGGCCCCGTCTCCTCCGCTTTCCAACAAAAAGAAAAGAAAAACTCTTTCACGTTTTGTCATAAATAATAAAAATCAAATGGCCATCAAATGTTGCCTTTGCCTTTTGCCAAAAAACAACAACAACAACAGCCAAATTCCGCCATACCGACGGAAGGTTACACACACAAACCCCAACCACAACACAACCCCATCCATGCCTGGGCTGTCCACCTTGCCTGATGTCCATTTGCCAGTTTGAATGCCTTGTTTGTTTGTTTTAAAGCTCAAAAATATAAAACCACATCAACATTTTTGCCCAGAAAACCACCAACGAGAGGAGGTGAACCGGGGCGGTTAACCACAGCGGCAGCAGCAGCAGAAGCCGCAGCATCGGCATCTGGCCCACTCATCTGAGTGGATGATCATATGGACAAAAATTGCTATAAAGTACTAAAAATACAATTACCGTGAGAAATTCGCGCTGATTTTGTGACTGATTGTGAAGACGTTTATAGTCGATTTTTAGTGACTGACTGAGTGACCGCCGGATCTTATACCAGCCGGTACTCAATGCGAGGGTGGTTCTGGGCAGAGACGTAGAACCTAAGCTGAAGCTAGGGGTTACGCAATATTCTTGAGAAAGAATCGAAGAATCAATCGCCAATTGAGGTTGAATTGTATTGAAAAGAAGATGTCGAGTACTTTAGAAGAAGCTCAAATTCAAGAAATATTTAATAATAAAAATAAAGTTTCAGTTTATGGACAAAATTTCATTATTTTTAATTTTGTGACGCTTTTTCAGGGCTGACGCCAATAGCTGTTGTAGGTGACCGGATGTGTAAAAGCTATTTTCTAAAGAAAGAAACATCTTCCATTAGACAATCGTGCATTACCATTGCAAGACTTCACTTCTTCTTTTTTATTGGCCATCACAACCGTTTGACGGTCTCGTGCACAGCTACTAATGCCTTCCAGTCTTTTCAGCTCCGTGCGAGCTGGCACCAGTTGTTCACACTAAACTTGGAAAAGTCTCTCCGCACCTGGTCGTCCCACCTTCCTTGTTCCAATTCTTTCGCAGACTGTTGCGCTGGCTGGGGTAACATGTCCTAGCCAGCGCAACCGCTGTTGCTTTATGCGCTTGACTAGACTAGTGTCCCCACAGAGCTCAAAAAATCGTCATTCTTTCGGATGCGAAAACCTTCGCCAACTTTTAAAGGTTCATAATTCCTCCGTAGAATCCTTCGCCCGAAAACGCCAATCGCCGTCCCATCCGCTGCTGATGACAAGCGACTTGTATTGAGCAGTAAGTCTCTGCTCCATTGCCATATACTGGGGTAGATAACAAATCTAGCGTTTGTCTTCAATAATGTTTTAGTTTTGGGTTCATACTAAATCTCTCGAGTTCTTAGTAAAGCAAAATTATCAGTAGGCTGTGCTCCCTTTCATAGTGGATTGGAGTAATGTTCAAAATCAATTTAAACATTATTTCGGCCCAAAGGCGAGATGAGAATGTTTACCAAAGTATTCATTTATAATTGATCCAAAAAGGTGGAAGCGTTAAGGGATTTTTAGACAGAGACGATGGTTACACTGTATATAGAATGGACGATAAGCTCAAGGATAAGAAACCACAGAAAAGAGGTGGCAGAAAGAGATGAACAAAGACGCTGTATATAAAATGAACAAGACAAACTCGTACAAACCAAGAACTTTTATTTGTTTGAAAAAAATATATTGAACTCTCTTCAGTTGTTGAACTGGCAATAGCTACTGTATATACCTCGGATTTAAATGGATAATACCTAGTATTCCTTGTGCTTTTCACACTTAGTTCTAGGCCGGGTAATCAGGAGCCCAGCCCTAAAATAATACGGCGTCTAAAAATAGCCATGCTTATATTTACAGAACCGCCTTTTCAAGAATTCTGAATAGAGCTATAGAATAAGTCTTAACGCCGGCACCCATTGTAGATCCCAACCAAGGTTTGAGACAAAATCTTCCCGAAACTTACAATTTCCATAATTACCCAATGTTAAATTTTGGTTCCAACCATCGAATCGAAATTCTGAAATAGAAAGCAAAAGTAAGCTGGGATATTAACACAAAGTTCCTTCCCTGTTGAATGGATATTCAAAATATCCACTTAAGATCTATTTTAATACCCGTTACTAGTAGATTTAAAAGGGTATAATAAAGTCGTGCAAATGTATGTAACAGGCAGAAGGAATCATTTCCGATTATATTAAGTATATATATTCTTGATCAGCATCAACAGCTGAGTCGATATAGACATGTCCGTCTTTCGCCCGTCCGTCTGTCTGTCTGTATGAACACCCAGATCTCAAAAATGGTAGGAGATAGAGGTTTGACATGTATGCGACAAATGCACCCTCAAAAAATGTTGCATACCTTTCGGATGGTCACCTTAAGGAACGCAGGAACACTGTTAAACATGTTTTTTCATGAGTAATGAAGTCGGTTAGAGCCGACTTTAACTTACGCTCTCGTTTTCAATATCCTTTTCACATTTTTCAGCTCCTTTGGATGAAGAAAAAAGATCAATGAAATATTTTTTCTCTGATGTATCCTTTTTAAGCGAAAATAAGCGAAATTGCAGGGGCCGACACGAGTCGAACGAAAGGCTAAGTTGTCGGTCATTGGCCGTCGGTCGATGAAAAAGCTGAAAGAAGGATTTCTAAATCCATTTTTTTTTGTGGACTTAAAGCTTCATTCTCCTATATGTGGCCCTTCGAGGGCCGTCCGACTTAACAAAATCCTTCGGCATATTGATCCAACGAACTCGGAGGCTTGCAGTCCCTTCATGAAACGATTCAGGCATCAGAATATCTATCCAGGTCCCCCCCTTGACTACACCCATGAAGGTGATTAGCGTATGTATGTATGAGTGTGCGTTTGTACTATGGGCAAGTGCTGCTCTTTGCATAATTGTGGCGTGTGCGCTGCGCTCGTTTTTCCGGCAGCCAGCGCAGCGCAGCGTCATACATACATATTAAGATGATGGAGATGACGTCGTCGTTTTTGTTGCCGACCTTAGAGCAGCAACCAAACGCCACCATCGCCCTACTCTGCCATCCATCTAACATCGCCGCCGTGCACCTGTAACACTTTGATCTGATTTTCTGATTTTTGTGTGGATTTGCGTCTGGCCAGAATCAGCATCGGCATCAGCTCTCCACCGCCGCATTCCAATACACAGACAGGCGGTTAATAAAGCGTTTCACCGAAGCAACAATTACCCAGGATGGAGGTGGAGACGATGAGTTGTTGGTGGGTGCTTATTCGCTGCGTGCCAGTGACGCGTCCACTAAGCGGATTTTGTTGTTTATAAATAATGATCTTGGCCAGACGATCGGTTTAGTGCGCGCCCGCAAGCCAACGCAGTTGGAACGCATTTTGGCCATACGAGTCCATCCGCAAAAGTATTCATAATTCTCACACGAAATGGTACGGAGGTGATTGTGCAACCAGATGACGGATTATAAACCCATTTAACCCCTTTAGGAAGACGATGAGAAAATGGACATCATGCGTAGAGCATTCCAGATGTTCGACACACAAAAGTCGGGCTTCATCGAAACGCTGCGTCTGAAGACTATACTGAATAGCATGGGTCAAATGTTCGAGGAGAGCGAACTGCAGGATCTGATCAGTGAGAATGATCCGGAGGATTCGGGCAAGGTGAATTTTGATGGCTTCTGCCAAATAGCAGCACATTTCCTCGAAGAGGAGGACGCAGAGGCCATACAGAAGGAGCTGAAGGAGGCATTCCGTTTGTATGATCGTGAGGGAAACGGTTACATCACCACCTCGACACTGAAAGAGATTTTGGCCGCACTGGATGATAAGCTATCGTCGAGTGATCTGGATGGTATAATAGCTGAAATCGATACGGATGGCTCCGGCACGGTGGACTTTGATGGTGAGGGAACGGACAACGACATTTTCTGGAATAAAATTAATTAATTTAATCAACTTTTGCAGAGTTCATGGAGATGATGACTGGCGATTAGGGGGGAAGAGTGGCAAACAAAAAACAAGAAGCTTTTGGTTTTTTTTTGTTTAATAATATTATGAATTTTTTTATTATTATTTTTAAATAAATTAACTAAACGCTTTAATACAAAACTTTAGTTCTTGTGGGAAAGACAAAGAAAAACGAGAGAAAAATACATATTCAATAAGATCTAAAGTTATGATTTATATATATTATTTACACAAATCGCTTAAAACGACAATATATATAATATATATATATATATATAGTGGGTAGGCACTGAATTATACCTAAAAAAATGAAATGAAGTAATAAGACTGCCATAAACAGTTTATTTAGAGTGCTTTCCCAACACTTTAAACTTAATAGCTATTAGTTCTAAATACTAATAATTATTATGTTGTATATTTACAAAAAAAACACAAAAATTTAAGCCCCTATATAGAGATTTATGTACTATATATGTGTTATATGCTAAGTGTATAGTATGTGGTTGTAAATTAGTGAGCCAATTGGTCTTCCACTGACCTTGGTATTACTAAAAGGCACTAGAGATGGGTAATTAGTGAACCACGTACGAAAACTCCAGTCAAGAAATATATTTCTCAAAGTTGTGTTCTTTTCTCTATTAAACTTTGCTTTTGGGAAATTGTTATTGGTTTGTATGTTTTTAATTGTTTTGTAGATAAACTTGGGTTACTTGGGCCGTGCAATTGTTTAAGTTTTGATTTCATTGATTTTGATCTTGAATTTGTTCAATTTTAGTATCGATCCAAAAATTTAAATATTTTCCGAATTGATTTTTTAAAAAATTGGTTTTCGAAGCTTTTTTTAAAACTAAGACGTGCTCAAATTGCTTTGTATTATGACTCCATTACAATATTTACGTTAGCGAAAACAAGACTTATAGTAATTTTTCAATATAGGCATTTCCAAAAAAGGTCCACTTTTGATCACTTTCAAATACAATTATCTTGAAAACGAAAAGTTGACCAAAATCACCTTTAACAACAATTATAGGGCTTATTTAGGACCGATTTATGTTCTCCTAGATAGCTGCTATGCGTCATTTGTTATTTGTTAGTTTATGTGACAAATAGCTCTATCTAGAAGATGTGAAATTGGCCCTTAAAGTTATAAGTTAAGCCTATCTAGACTTTCTCAAACTTTTATTTACTTTCAATGTGTTTCGTTCGCTGATAAACAAGAGATTCTGTTCTGTTGATCTTTACTGAAAACCTGCTTTATCTTTGTTGAGTTGTCTAAGGTAAAATTTTAAAACAAAGTCAATCCGACACAAAATGCCTTAATAACCCTGAATTGGATACAAGCTTTGGAAGTCATTTCTACCAAAATCAATCTCTAGTGCTTGCTTTTAGTTTTCATTTTTTCAGTTTCATTACCTCGAGCTTTTTGAGTTTAGATAACGTTTTGTTCTATTGAATTCTTAAATCTCCATTTAACATATATTTGTATATATATCTTTTTTAACATCAAGCTTGTCAATAGGTTTTAGATACCAATTAACAGAAAGTTGAAACTTTAGTTCATTTTTATGGTCTTAACTCAAAACTTTGGGTGCATAATCAAGACAACCAATCAGTGATCTTTTATGAAAATTAAATAAATATTATCTAGCAAACCATCAATACTAAGCTGGCACGCGGTCTCGTTATGCTTGCACATAACTTCAAAAAGCATGTACCCCACACACCACAAAGGAGACTAATTGGTCGTACAGCTGTTTCATTGGTATCTCTACCAAATCATCAGAGATCTTCGCTTACTTGTACTAAAACCAACAGCTCTTACTCTATGCCAATGCTACCAAATTCGTTTGGGAATTCCTAAACGGCTTGACAGCAAAAACCGGCACACATGAGAACAGCGCCAGTTGCTTTTGTGTGCTCTCCTCTCTAGCAAGCTTCACTATTGTTTATGTTATTTTGGCAGGAATGGAATTCCTTTGGGAATTGGTGTTGGTTCGGTTTATCGATGTTTTAAACCAGCCCATAGACCATTGCGACCAAGTTATTCCTCTCCAACGGCACTTAAATGCCCACAATAACAGAGAGTAAGAAAGTCGACCGACTATAAAATACTGTGTACCTGCGATAAAGTAAGCTCAGTATATATTTTGTTGCTACAGTAGCAGCACTAAGCAGCTCTTTATTGCCGATAACTTGACTAACGTAAAGGTATAGATCAGATATACCTTTTCTACTGCAGATGGAAGGTACTAACCATCTATCAGCAAAACTGTGTCCCATACATGTCGAACCTCTATATTTTTCCATCTCTGAGTCTGCTTGTCATGAAAAGACGAACATTATATACTTTATATGGTCAATTAAGTTCGAATTACTGGTATACGCTTAATAAATTATCATTCCTGTTCCTGTTTCCAAAACTTTGAAAGTAAAACGACAAGGCCCAGCGTCGCAACTTGTCATTAATGGATTACTAATATACCATGAGTATAAAGGAAATAGTCCCATACAATCTGCCCACAGCCTGCATTACTAGAATTAAAAGATGTATGCTTAAGCCGAACTGCTTTCGGATTTCAATTACAAGTGTGTAGATTTTTTTAAAACTGTTATGCAGATGGTCCGCAGTCTTTTTGTTTCCGATTATTATCTCTCTTACATAAAGCAGCGATTGTAATACATGACTTTACTTTTTCTTCAGGCCCTGCGCAGCTGGTCGATCAGTTTTTTTTAGAATTTTAAGGTCTGTTTCCGACTTCGAATCCGATTTATCGGAATTGGTTAAAGTAGGGAAGATTAAAGAATTCGCTCAAATCTTTTTGCCATCAAGATGATTACACAGTCGGTTTTCGAAATCGTAAATGTTCTTACACAATTCCGATTCCGCCTGTTAGGCTCTCTTTTGGTTAGGTCTTAGCAACTGGAATGCCATTTATCTGCTTCCTTGTGACGGTCAATCAATATCTCAAAAGTTTAGGCTTAACTTTAAAAAGAGTTTAGAGAGAAAATAACTGTGGAGTAGTTCACTTAACAAACGACAACGCAGGTAGCTGCCATTTCCTTCTTTTTTCGCTTATGATGATCTTCTTGATAGTCATTCTATTGTGCATCCGAAAGGACTAATTCCCTGTTTATACACAAAAAATGCACCATGATAAATGCCCTTTAAAGTATACTATGTTTATGAATAAAATAATAGTTTAGGAAAATATTAATTTTATATTTTTCTGATAAATATTAATTTTAAACTACTGCTCTGACAATCTAAGTGAATGAATAGGGCAAATTTTGTTTGACGCTGCCATAACTGACTGGTAATACCTCATTTAACTAGATAATTATTTAAGGAAATAAAGTTTGCCTACTTTAAAGGGCATTTATCATGGTATTTCCTATTTCTTGCTGTTGCTGTTATTGCACTTATTAGCCTTACAATTTCATGATTTTTGAAATGAATGAATTAAAGTAAATTATTAATGTAGCTGGGCATAGTGATCTGTAATATATATACTGAGCTTTTTAGACCGATCAAAATCAATTATTATGTTCAAATAAAATACTTTTTTTTAAACTGAAAATGAATAAAATATTTCTTTTATATGAAGTAAAAAAGGTATTTTGCAAATCAAATCAAATGGAGGCAAAATACATGTTTTGATTTAACTGGAAACTGGCAGTTTTATCTATGACAAACAATATTCTCTTGTTATATTTTGTTCATTTAATCATTTACAAAAAGCAAACCGATGCAAAATCTGTTTAGCAACAAATAAGCTCAATTTTTACAATGCTCAAGACCCAAAGCTAAGCTCAACTACAAATTACTGTCCAACATCTACTCAAATCTTTACAAAAGTTCCCTATAAACAATGTCAAAAATTACAGACTTTGTGTTAGTTGAAAATTTCTAAATATTTCTTTCAATTTTATTCCCAGTTTTCGTATGTTCTCTTTCTTCTTACCCATCTCAACATTTCTACCATAGTTTTGTGTTTTTGGCTTTTGTTGTCTTTACAATTTGTTTTTGTATATGTCTTAAGGCAATTTAATATAATTATGTGGATTTTACAAAAGGCAGCATTATCTCAGCTTTTAAGGCAACAAGTTGCAGCTAGCTAAGTCTTACTTAAAAAGTATAAATAATTTTCGCGTTTAAAGCATACAAAAAAGAAGTTGGCACAAACAAAGAATCAGCCCGTAAACAAATGGCGGGTGACAAGGCTTGGTATGAAAAATTAAAGAAAATATTTCTCAAATATATAGTTAAAGCATTTTGTTAACCAAAGATTAGATAGATACATATATCTATCAAACGGTAGACTAATCTTACAATCAGTGCGGCATATTACAAGATAAACACAGAAAAGTTACTCCGCTCAAGTTACAGAACTAACACTAACTAATTATATAACTTAGACTAAATAAATGAAACAAAAAACATGTGGTAGGTGGAGGAGGGATGACATGTAAATGCAACTTAGTTTTAAACTAGAAACTAATCGAAGACCTATTCCCACTTCAATCTACACAATCTTCATGGGCACATCAATTAGGCAATCTGTCTCCAGTCGCCCCAGCGTCTTCTTGACACGCAATGCGGTCAGGCGTACTGTGGGATTTGGATGCCAACACTCTTGCATAATTTTGGACACTGTAGCTAAGACATCATCCTCCAGCCAACGGGAGGGTATGGGCGGTCGGAAGCCCTTAACGCATACGACAGCATGCATATCCTCAAAGGTGGGATCAGAGGGTACTACATCATGATAGGGCAGGGCATAATCCTCACAGGTGGTGGTCTTGGTGCCCGATATGGGTGTATAACAGCGTCTGGCCATCTCCCACAGAACCAGACCCACCGAGTACATATCGGCGCGCTTGAATTCCTCAAACTGTTGCGGGTTGAGCACCTGGGCCAAAACCTCTGGTGCCATATAGCGGCGTGTGCCCACGCGTGTATTTTGGGCAATGTGTATCTCATCCAGTTCGGAGTTATATTTGACCGCCAGTCCAAAATCGGCTATGGCACACTGACCATTACGCTTAACTAGGATATTCTTGCTCTTGATGTCGCGATGTGCAATGGCCGGTTTGCCTGGTGTGCCAAAGATTTCGTCGTGCAAATGGGCCAGGCCTGAAGCCAGCGAATACGCCAGCAGCTGAAGTTTCTGTGGATTAATCACCGACATGGATAGATAATCATGTAGACTGCCCACTTCATGGTAGTCGGTTATAAGCAGCATTTGTGTCCAGCTGCCGTTGCCTTTGATATCGGCCGCTATGAAGCCCAGTATGTTCTCATGGCGCATCAGTACGGTCTGATAGATTTCGGTCTCACGGAACCAGGAAGCTTCTTCGGTGGTGAAAAACGTTTTGACAGCCACACGCTCATCACGCCATTTGGCCAGCCAGACCTCACCATAACGGCCCTTGCCCACAAGTCGCACCATCTGAATTTGCTTGGCTATGGTACGCTGAACCAGCAAAGGTAGACCCGAACCGGAGCCAGAGCTTTGCTCGACCAGCTGCGAGAGTGGCGATAGCTGAGAATTGCACATGGAGCTAATCAGGCGCGGTTGTTTGCGTAATTTCTCTCGTCGTCGATAGGTGAGACAGAGTATAAACACAATCACTACGAGGACGGACAGTGATACCACGATGGAGCCGAATAGAGCCAAAGTATGTATGGACTCACTGCTCACTGGTAACTCGGGAGCTGGTGTGGTCACTTTGGGTGCAAAGGCGGGACGTAAATCACGATTACAGAAATCCTCTTTGTCACAGCAGGCCAAATTCTTGCCATGAAGATGCGGTACGGCGGCCACTTTGCACTGCAAATGGAAGAAGTGTGATTTAAAAACAAGTGAGAAGATAAAAAGGTTGTGAAAACTTACCATCCAGAGGCCGCCATTATCTTCAGGTGGCATGCAGCCATACGTGCGTTCCTCCTCATAGGTGCCAGTGGTCTCATCGTACACCTGTTCGACGGCACTGAAACAACTGCCACCGGGTCTGGTTTCACAGGTGCCGTTGCTTACATTGCCTGGACAGCTACCATCACAATAACAGGTCAGCAAGCGGGCTGCAAAAAAAGGGAAATAAGAATTTTATAAGATTTAGCTGTGATTTTTTGGGTGTTATTATTTTACTCCACAACTTAAGAAAAACTCAACTTTCTTTTCCATTGCAACATGCGAACTATTGAACCATGAAATCACTTCATGGTTACTTCTATAAAGCCCCATCCGGGGTTATGTTTCAACAAAATCTAAAACAAATATGGACTTATATGGTTTTCAGTGTGAAATGGACGAATGACTTCAACCGCCAGGGGCTATGAAGCTGAACGGTTTATGAACTCTTCATGGGGATGGGACTTAATTGAAGTAACCATTGAAGTGATTTCATAGTTCAATAGCTCGTATTTTGTATTAGAAAAAAAGTCCTTAACACCACCATGGAAAAAATGATAAAATCGCGAATTAAAGGAATGAATTCAAATAGATAAAATGTATTGTTCTGTCATGAATCCAATTAACAACATGTGTCGGACGAAAGTTTAACTCGACTAAAGAACTTCGAAAAGCTGTTACTAAGGAATGGGCCAAAATACCGCATTCAGAGTTCGAAATCATGATTAGAGCGATCCGATTAGGTATTTTCGAGCTCATTAATAAGTCTGGAGGTTTAATTCATTATTAATTGATTCTTTATTAGAGCGAAGCTCTTTTACGGACGTCAGACTGGGGGGTAAATCTTGAAAAATATTGTCTTTGCGACAGATTCTTTTGGGTAATGTCTTTGATTTTGTATTTTGTATTAGCAAAATCAAGTGCTTTTACCATTACCGCGTAGTAGCAGGTGGGTAGTGTGTGGAGTGGGATAGTGTGAGGTGCAAGTGGAGGGAGGTGATGGGTTTTTGGTAGAGACCTAGTGGGGATCAGGGGAAGATGTGGTGCCGATCTGGTGGGGTTCTGGTGGTGATGTGGTGGTGAACTGGTGAGGATCTGGGGATCTGGTGGGACGTTGGTGGGGATTTGGGGGAGATCAATTGGGGATCTGGTAGAGAGTTGGTGGGGATCTGGGGTTGGTCGGGTGGAGATATGGTGGGTATACGGGGAGTGGAGGTGCAAAGAGTGCCTGCATTTAGGTTAAAATGTGAATTCTGTGCAGAAGACTATAATGTTGTTTGTTTGACAGTGCCTTAACAGTGGCTTGACAGTGACTTAACATTGTTTGAACAGTGACTTAACAGTGACTTAACAGTGACTTAACAGTGACTTAACAGTGTCTTAACAGTGACTTAAAAGTGTCTCAACAGAAAATTTACAGGGACCCAACAGTGAACTAATTTTTAATAATTTAACATTTATTTATGCAGAATCTAAATGTGTCTTTTGCCATCACTTAAATCGGATTCATCGACGTAAAGAGCTTCGCTCGTTCCGGGCGTCTCATGACACACACCCTTTTTTTTTGCCTTATTCTGCACCCATTTTATTTTTTTCAAAACTAAATTTTACAGTAAAAATATATTTTGTTTTTAATGAAGAAATTCGGCTTTAAAGTTAACAACAAAACAAAATATTGGTGGCTATAGGTTACTCAAGTTCAAGATTTATAAATCACAACCCACATGTTGGATGTGTCCTTGGAAGCACGATTTTTGTTAGGTAAAACTGCACATCTTTTGAGATGATCCAAAGATCGACAAAAAACAACATCCACAAGAAATGGAAAGAAAAAACCAGATTTGATGCGCACGCAGCCAACAACAAAACCTTCGCTCGGAGAGAACGAGAAGGAAGAACAAACTTAAATTTGTTTTTGCTCTACGCTAAGGCAGATGCTTTGCTTGACGGCAATAACAAATCCTTCGCTCAGAGAGAAAGAGTAGAAAAAAATATATATATATATAGGCTAGTTCACCCCTGATCTAAGCCAAACATAATCTAAAGGAGCATTATATGGTGAATAAAACGGGTTTGGTTCAAAGTCCCAATTCAGGTTTTAGGACGTTTTTAAAATATATAATAATAAATTGGTTTTCGGGTAATGACATGGTTCAAACACACCAACTACTGATGAAGGAGCTCCCTTGTAATGTTTTTGTTTGGAGCGAGCAGCTCATATTTCTTAACGACAAGGTGATTCCGCCATGTATATGTCTTGGACATTCCTAGCCTTCCTAGGCCTTGTGTTATGTCACCGCTCAATATCTATGAACTTATAGATGTAAATTACAGTCGGTCTGGATTGACTTTCTTACTTACAACAAGTCCAAAACTTAAGAAGAAATGTCTTCATTATTTCCTGGATTTTACAAAATTGGAAAAACAGAGCTTACACCCCCCCAAACATTAATGAAATCGACCGAAAAATACAGTTTGACTTTAAACCAGTCATTTTGATTGGAATGGGCATATTTATGCGCTTAACTTAATTTTGTGTAAGTTTGACAACAATTTAAATTCATCTTTTAAAGTTCAGGTGCCTCCCGCCAATTTTGCCAAATCTCTTTCAAGCGTTTAAAAACGCTAGAAAAACGCGCCTATGTTGGCTTGATTTCTGTGTGGCTTGAGGTTTTTAAAACGGTAACTCGGGCAATTGATTCAGTTCGCTGGGAAATCAGCAGCCAGCGAAAAACCAAACTAATTACAGGCTCTTTGCTGGTCTAGCTGCTGTCCAGTAGCCAGTAGCTTGCGTGGTCAAGTGGCCTAACGGTGTGTTGTGGGCGTCGGACAGGCAATTGGACGCGCGTTTTATGGTTGCATTCGTACTTGTGGAAGCATAAAATGCGTTAGCCAAAACAGACAGCGACCCGTTACGTACATTTAGTAAGTTGTTCGTTCCCATGGCTGATCCGTACCGTCACCCCCTCTGCTTACCTCAAAATTATTGCAGCTTACGGTTTGTGTTGTTCATTCATAAAAACGTGTGTAATAATAGTTTTTTTTTTATAGTTGATTTGTTTACTTCGCCCCTTCTCTTACACACACACAGACAAAATAACATAACATCATATTTTTAGACATTTTTATGTGGCTATTTATAAGTCATAAAAATTTGCAAATTCTCAATGGAGACGGATGTGTGTCATGAGTTGGATATTTTTGCTGTTGCTGCTGCTGTTGTTGTTGGTTCCATGAGTTGTTTATTGAGTGATTGTTTTTTTTTGTGCTCAAACTTGTAATTGTTTATTTACACTAACAAAATATATTTATATTTCAAATAAACAATCACTCAAATGTTCACATGAAACTAGATCATGGTTGTGCAGAAAAATGAAACTAAATACTCGTTGTCAAGTGTTGTGTGTGTCTTCATTTGACATAGTCAAGTCTGCTCTTATGAAGTTTGGTACTAGTTTAAGTTCTACAGGTTTGAAAATAAAAACTGAATTTGGATGACCTCGAGCCGGCTAACTCTCAAAGCTGTAAAAGTCCAGCCAACTGTTATTAAGACCAGGATCCCTTTAAAGTATCTGTACAGAGGATATTGTTATAATTTTGGAAGCGTGTCACGGCAATTAAAGAGTTCAAGTATGCTGCAAAATGGTTAAAGTTAAGGCTAAACTTAAAATTTCAATCAGCTTGAACAAATAACACCTTATAAACAATTTAGATTGAACCGCCTTAGGACTGATTTTATAGAAGAATTTCTAATTTTCAAAGAGAATTTGGGGCTTTTAAGGGTGAGTTGTTTGTTGAGTGTACTTTTTGCAGTTCCCAACTGCTTGAAGTGTTGATTGTAGGGAGAGGCTGTTAACTAACATGCGACTAGCCTACTGAATACAGAACTGGGAGGTGCTTGAAACAGTACTGCATAGACAACCAGCTGTTTTTGGTGTACAATACATAAGTTGAATACAGATTGTGAATAAACCTAACTTTTTAAACCTCAAGCCAGCAAAACTCTCTATTTAAACTTTAGAAAGGTCGCCGGATACATTACAAAGGTTTGTGAAATAGTTATACACACATCCTTGTTTCTGTATAGACGAGACATCGGAACTACTTGTTCATGATCTAGGAGTAATTTTGACAGGTATTTAAGAGGGAAGGTGTAAATAAGGGATGAAGTCGGTAAGTAACCAATTTCCAAAAGTATTGATAGAACCAATACTAAAAGCGAATGACCTAACAGGCGGCAAGTGCAGATTGACTTTAAATAAGGCAATAATAATATTTCAACCGATGTTTTGGCAGTGTTTTCTAACATCAACAGTTAACAACAGTGGGCAAAAACACAGAGAATACGTTCAAAGTAAAAAAAATCCTTACATATTCTTGTAAATTTTTTTTTCATATTGTTTTTCATACATCTTTTTTTAAATATTTTGACATGTAATTTTGGACAGATGTCAGTGAAAGTGTTGCCATTTGTCGTTATCGGAATCCCAAAAAAAATTGCGGTATTTTTTGCCCCACAATAGTATACCTAAGACAAGGAATAATTTAAGCCATGGGCTAAAAATAACAAGAGTCAGCTATAAGGAATGCACAAATAGGCATGGTTTTCGTTTATAAGGATTGAAAAGGCTATTTTCATAATGCAAAAGCTAAAAACTCATTATACGGTTGGTCCCAGAATTCTAGACAGATATATTTAGGTCCTAGTGTGGGAGTATGAGTGAGGTAAAGCAGTAGACCGGTTCAATTCGCTGACCGTTGCGCGATCCTGGCTTACTGAGTCTCAAGTTATCTCCCATCTTCTCGTTGGTGACCGCTGGTACCAGAGCAAAGAATTCGCAAAGCTGCTGGCTAACGTGAGCGGCGTGGTGCATCGGGCTTGTTATTCACCACCATCAATAAAATAAAAACTCCACCAATAAAACTGTAACAACAATGACTCGGATACCCAATATATGAAGACCAAGCTTCTTCTTTCTTTCATATTTGCCATCACAACAGTTTGACGGTCTCGGCCTCTGCAATTAATGCTCTCCACTTGCTTCAGCAACGTGCGAGCTGGCACCAGTGGGTCGCTCCTTTTTCTTCTTCATCCATCGGGGTTACATTTCCTTACCAGCGCAGCCGCTGTTGCCTTAAGCGCTTGACCAGACAGGTAGACAGGTGTCTCCATAGAGTTTATCCAATTCGGCATTCATTCGAATGAGGAAATCATCAACCAACTTTTTAAGGTTCACAAATCCTCCGAAGAATGTTTCGATCGAAACCGCCAATCGCCGACTTATCCGCTGCTGACATTGTCCATGCTTCTGCGCCATATTGCAGGACTGGGATGATAAACGACTTGTATTGCGCTATTTTTGTTCCTCGCGTGAGGTCTCTGTAGAAGCATCGGTTTGCAAGAGTGATTCTATGTCGGATTTCCAGGCTGATGTTGTTGTCGCTAAACAACTTTAAAGTTGTATTCTCCCATTGTAACAGATTTTCCCAGACGCGTAGACTACTTCGTCTTGTCCTCATTTACCTCTTAAGCCCATCATTTCAGACTGCCTCTCTAAAATCGCCCTGTCTACCGCCCGTAGAACTTTATAAAGAAATGCGCCCGTTCTTTTGGCAGATTAAAGAAGTCACACGATAAGGTAATGCCCTGCTTAAAACCTCTTTTGCTATCATATGTTTTGAAGAGGTTCTTTGCTATTTTGACGGAGCTTTAAGTACTTCTCAACGTCATCATGCAAAGTCGAATATACTTTGCTGGAATACCAAAAAAAAAAGACGGGGCTTCAAAGAATCTAAGCACAAGTAAGATTATCTATCGATTTTAGAACAAGTAATAATATTTATTGCCAACAATTTCTTTGGTATTTTGAGAGCAATGCCATCACATGCAATTGTTGCACAAATGTATTTAGTGGCTATGTGTGGCTTGCATGTGGCCTCAAGGCTGCCCAGTGACACATACCCGAACACCATACCAAACTGCATGCCGTTCACAGAGAGCTAGAGCTACTCGTTTGAACAAACACACACAATGCCCAAGCGTAGAAATCAACAAATTGGCGGATGTTGTTTGCATTCGACCACGCCCCTTATCCCAAGTCAGGCGAGATAATAATTTAATTACAATTTAATAGGCAAGCGACAGCTGTTGTTCCTACGTGCAGTTGTGTTTTGCCACGCGTTTCAATCGCCAGAAATGACATAGACAAGCGTTGACATTTCCTTTTGGTTTTGTTTGATTTTTGTTAATTGTGAATTTTTATACAAAAAATGTTTATTTTAAAATATTTGCTGGCATACCTGTTGACCAACCAAGCCACGTAGCACGGTAGCAGCAACAAGTTGGTCGATCAGGCAGACAAATTATGAATTTTTTAAGGCAAAAAAAAAATCTTAAAGGAAACCAAATTATGAAACGAACCGCAGGGCCAAAGCAGACAGGCGACCACGACGAAATCAAAATTGTTGCGACTCTTGGCGGCTCCAACTTGGCGCCAAGTGCACGCGCGCGCCCATCAAAAACTGGCTGCCAGGCCAAGAACAAAGCAAATGCCCAGGCCGCTAAACAACATATTTTATTTGAAGAAGTTTCCTTCACGAAAAGGAAGAAGCGCCTACAAACAAACAAACACAAAAAAAAACAATTTGATGTACAAAGTATACCAAATATGGAAGCTGTTTATCATAAAGTGACTCAAAATTTAATAAAGGGTATGAAAGTAAAGGAAGCTATCAAAAGCTAAAAAATCTCACAAAAAGTAAACCCAATAATTTCGAAGACTATCGTACTGGGCGAATGAGCAGGAATTGGTTACTATTGAAAATTTGTTGGCTATTTGTAGATTACTCCAACAAGACCTGACCCAAATCTGCTTGCACTCCAATTTGTAAATTTTTCTTATTAAGTTTGCCACATTTTAATTTTCCAACAAGTTTAGTGCCAGCTGCATTTGATTTTTTTTTTTAATAGCCCAAAGTGCAGGCATGTTTGTTAGAGCTCGCATATGGAAATGTTTAATGACATGATTCAGTCAGCCAAACGATTTCCGCTGCCAACGCGCGTGCATCATTTTGCATTTCCAGCTTCCAATGATGGCCGCTTTTGTAGGTGCAGTCTAACCTCATCTCTCCTCCAGCTTCACAGCTGGGCGTGGGCCGACTCTGTCGTGATCGTGTCGTAAACATTGTGTCAAACGGTCGCCCAGTCTAAAAATACACCCACAAACAGACGACACACACAGGTTTTTCCTTTCCAGTTGCAAAATGCTTGGGATGCCACTGGGTGGGTACATCCGCAAAAAAAATTAACAAAAACGAGAAAAATACTTTCGTTTATGTGCGCAGGCAAAGTCATGTGCTTGCCCAAAAAATATATACAAAATCTGTATACAAATCCGACTATTATGCAGTCACCATTGGCCCACCTGACGTTGGTCGGAAATTGTGAGCTCATCAATGGAATCAACAACTAGGCAAACAAAAACAGAAACAGGAGCAAAAAAAAATATATCTTCTCGGAGGCTGGTGACGTCTATTGCTTTGAATGTGCTTAGCCAAGACACAAACCATTAATAAAGAGTGATGTACTACAAATTCGATACACTTTACTTTTAGAGAATGTTTGGTTGTTCCTATAAATAATTGAGGCTAGCACGTCATTTCTTATCTATTAAAGGAAGCTCTTAATAAATGAAACTGTTATCAGTTTGGTAATATTCCTAAATAGTTATTGTTTGCCACTTATAAAAGTTATACACACTTATCAACAGGGTCGCCTTTTATATTTAGGGTAAATGCCAATCTAAGTTTAATCTATTGGTAAGTTATAACCCATAACGTTCTGTCATTCCTCGAATTTTTCAAGCATCAACATTCGAAGGGATGCAAGTTCAAATCAGAATCAGATTGTCTTAAAAAGTCAGAATAAAATAAGAAAAAACTTTGCCACCTAAAAAATGTTTATCAGGTCCATATTATTATATTCAGGAGTGTCATTAAAATCTCTTTAGATTTTCGTATAACTGCTGTCATTTCGATTTAAACTTTGAAGATCTTTTAAGTAAAGTGACAAGAAACAGTATATTTACTGATATGGAGAAGAAACATCTTTCAACATCTGATCTAGTAAGCGAGCCAATTAACATCACGTCTCATATTAGCTTAAGAGAAAGGCACTTAGCACCACAAAGCGGCTTCTTATGATTGCATACTCGGAGCAAGGGCGTGCCCACCGCTGAATCAAACCAATCAAATCTTGTTGGTGTTTGTGTTCGGGTGTTTGTTCGTTCGGCTTAATCAGCTCGTATGAGGTTTTACTGTGCGGGCCAGTGTTGCCAATTTAGCTATTTTCACCTAGATCTGGATATTTTTGTAAACCAACTGCGGGAGAATTTGTAATCTAGCGGCTGGCGGAAAGTTACAATTAGCTTTATTTTAGCTATCACAAAACTATTGAAATTATCCTAGAATATCATCGGGCCCGAAATCCTAGTGATTTTGGTTAAACGATTGCTTTCAATTTAAATTGCTTTACTTTAGATGTATACAGACAAATTATCTCCGTGACTGATCGAAGTGAATAAGCGATTTTGAACACTTACTCAATCTACTTTGCCAGTCCGTTCAAATCCTTAATTTGGCCACATCTAGTACCGTTTAGTGCCCCTTCACACATAAATGCAAGCCCTTTACAGTTGAAATACAATCGTTTATACGAAAATCTCTAGTGATTTCTGTGGCACCCCCGATAGTGTGGCATCACACTCATCACACACCGACCCCAACGAGATAATTCTCCCCCAAACCCAAAACCAATTTAGCCTATTCAACAACGACCCCCACGCACACCCGCATCATTAAGTCACCACCTTTAACTCGATAATTGCTCTAGAAAAAGTTCGTCATTATCATCTTTTACAGCTATAAGTAAAAACACAATCTTTTCGGAAATGTGATACTATTGTTAAGCCATTAAAAATGCGCAAAGTTCATTACAAGCAAAAACATCAAGAGGCCTGTATGTTTATACTTAATTAAAGAATTGGTTAAAACTTGACCCAAGCAATGAGGGAAATGTTTGGAAAATGAAGAAAAATGTGTTGAGCTTGACCATTATATGTTATTGATTGTTAAATATTAATAACACTTTTGCTAGTTTTTTATATGGCCACCACTTCTACTACTTCTAGCTATTTCTAGCTACTTTTTAATGCCGATCTAGCTTGCTGAGGCCGTGAAAAGACAGAGAGAGCTTGCTCCTTTAAAGCAGGGTCAGCCAAAGTGGGAGAACAGACAAATGTGCTTGCATTTATTAAGCGTAAGCCGGTGTGAAACTTATTTTATTCAACGCTGAGTTTCGTTCGCTTTGTTCGACTCACATTCAATAGCTCGATGCGTTTTCCGGTATGAAGCTGATATTATACAACGCTAAGTTTTGTTAATCGAGTAAATGTGAGTAGGAAATCAAGACAAAAGTGAGTTTTTATCCATTCGAATTTATTTTTTTAGAGGACGGTCAAATTGTTTTATAGTTTGAAACTTTTTTCAGGAGTAATTGCGAATAATAAGCTTGAATGTAGTTCACAATAAGAGCCAATTTGCTCTCTTTCCCTTATATCGATTTTTTTCTTACGCTCTTCTAATGGCTGAGCCGTAGTGTGAGTTTTTGTCGCTTGGTGCCAAAAACAGAAGTAACAAGTGAGAAAGTCGGTCAAGCCCGACTATAACATACTCTGTACCTGGAGTAGAAGCTGAATGCAATGCTGGTGCTGCGCTCATCTCTACTTATCTCTCTCTCTCTCTTTCCCACTCTCTCACCCTCACTCTCTCTCGCGCTCTCTTTAAGATTGTGCGGTGTTAGTTGTAAACTTGTACACATAGATACTGAGAACGGGCAGAGAGCTTTCAAAAGCTTCTCTTTTGGGATATAAGTATTTTACTCGACCGCTGCAGACTCAGCCAGAGAACAAAGAGCTTTAAAGCTAGTTGAGGACAGCTTTCCTATAAATGCTTTTAAAGCGGCAACACCGCCCTCCACCCATTGGCAACCCTTGATATGATCAATGATCATTAAACCTTAATATTTCGAATTTCTGTTTACTAAAACTTTACAATAACCAGAAATTATTACAAATTTGTTGAGCCTTTAGCATTATAACATTTTCAATAAAAACGACCATTCCATTGATCATACGTAAGCTTAGGTAGTTGACGATTTGCAGGAAGGTTACAATAGCTTGCGCTATGGTGGTGTGGTTTTAGAATACATTTAAGGTAAGATTTATGTCAAAAATTAAAATTGATCATACAAAAAGTCTCTTTCCACGTAATGCTTTCCCTTTCTGATTTGAATAAAAACATCAACTTAAGTCCATTTTCAGGTTAACATTCCCGCGTTTGTGTTTTTCATCAGTAAATTTTCCCCCTCAAACATTTTTATTTGTGGGCGTCTGATTTTTTATATGGCCTGTTTTTGCCGATACGTTTTATATAATAATAATCATATTGAAGCCCATTTTATTGTTCAACGTAGGCCCGTCGTTGGCATGTGCCAGTGGGCGTTTCTTTTTCTATAATTTCTGTCAGTTTTAATGAATTGGTTTAAGGCAGATTTGATTTTTCCATGTCGACCAAATCGTAAATCGTCTGAGCAAACGTTCAAAGCTGATTTATTTTCAACAAAAACAGCGGCGAAAAACATTTGGACCACTTTTAGTGACTTGCTGACGCTGTTGTTTTCGTTTTATCTACTACACATGTGAGATGTTTGTTTTGCGGGACTATTTCGTTATCAAGAGTTCCATTTGCGCATTTCAGTTTACGGACAATGGCTGAGATTGTGTCTAACTTTAGTTAAGCGTTTCACAAAAGTGTTCTAAAACTGGTTCCAGTCGACAAAACAAGTGTTAATTGCCCGTTTAAATTAGTATTATATGTGTTTTAAGTACGCTATGCTTATGCCATTATTGTTTAGCATTCCAATATGCAATGGTTAATTTGCATAAAATGCATTTTACAAGCATTTAATTGACTTTCAAAACGTGTCACAAGCCAACACACACACATAAACATGTTTCTTTTTTTTGAGCTGTAAAAATGCATGAATGGTTGTTGTTTTCCACTTAACCAGTTATTTCCCATAACTTGTTGTCTTGCTCCAAAAATATCGTGGGCGTCTGTGCCTGCGTCTGCCTTGCGGCTGTCTCTTAATCAAAACGCTGTCAAAATTCTTAATAAAATGCCTAGCAGTCTCTCTAAATTTTGCTCAAGTGTCTTTTTGCATGCGTTTTAATTAAGTGTTGCATATATTTTAATGTTGATAATTAAATCGGAACGCGCCTAGACCCGGTTACCGGGGTAACGTCGTGTGGGCATAGAACACAACAGCGACAAAGAGGTAGAACCGCGACTCTAAGAAACACCCACGCTTGAGCTTAGAAATTATCAATTTGGTCCAGAGGTCTAATCTGCATAATCTAAACCACTTTTGGGCTTAAATGGTATTTCTATGTGAAGCCAACACACACATCCGGGTTCAAACGTAAGGTTTTGCTTTATGCTGTCAATGTACAGTTTAGGGTGGACCTTTTATTCTTTTTAGAACATATTTTGATAGGGGAAAATAACTTTAGTTTAAGTCGTTGATTGATGTTTCAGTGGCTTCTTTGGGGATAGTCAGCAACATCGATAGTGGACTTCATCGAAAGTCCAATTGAAACTAAATTAAATTTTATCATTGATAACACAAGATAATAGAGTATAGCTATTTGTCAAAATTTCAAACGTATTGGACCATTTCGCAAAATTTTTCGTGTTCAGCCCACGAAAATCATCTAGAATCACCAACACCACTTCTATGAACTGGACCTTGGTAGCTAGCATAGTTTATATTTTCGGAACTGCTATACTGATTTCAGAGATTAAAGACAAAGTGCGATTCTGCATCTGCATCTGACTTTGACCGCATAGTAAAGTATGTTCCAGCTGGATCTTAGCATAATAGCAGCAAGTATCAATCGATATTGATAATGTTCTCTCTGCTCAAACACCGAGAATTTTTTTCGACTACTTTTCGAAACTGTTTAATAAGCTACTTTGCTGGACATAATCTGCCGAAAGTGTCTTTTGCGCATGTGTTGCGCATGTTCCTCAGTAAACTGCAAGTGTGTATGCGTGCTTGAGTACTGTTTTGTCCCCCTTCCTCTCTTATGCTCTGCCTGCCTGCTCTGAAATGTATGAACTTTTATAAAGTAACGAAATTATCCCCATCAAGCTGTTATCGTAAGGCAGCTCCGACAACTATGGAACAGAAAATACAAAACCAAGTGTTCTGTTGGGAGAGTGAGCAAGAGTGTTAAAATTGTCAATGTCTATTCGATGAGCAGACGGCATAAAAGTTTTTTGTTACCAATTTTCGAGTGTCTTTATCCATAACATATTTATCAGCTATCAAAGTAAAAATGTTTTAAAGAGACCAAAAAACGACAGTTTATTGGTGAATCAGCTTCAATCTGACCGCATCGAAGGCTAGCCAGCGGGTCTGTTTACTCTCTTGGTTTCAGCTTTGGCAATCGTTCGGCTCGTGTATGTGTAAATAGCGAAATGTTTTCGGCCCCTGGGGGCATACAGTGGCAATCGCTGCTTTAAGCGCATAGCAAAGGATGTTCCAGTTAAATCTAAGCTTAATAGGGGATACCACTCTGTATTGATGGTTTTTCTATTTTCATGGGAATTCATTAGAATGTATCGAATTTCTCAGTGGCAAACTTTTTTACAGATGCGCACAAGCCTCTATTAGGACACTTCTTATCAAAGATCAAAATGAATAAAGTGGAGTACTTAAGAGTTTTGGTTTTTACTATTGTGGTGTGGCGTGAGCAAAGGAAATAAGTTTGAGAGGAAAAATTGGGGCATATATTCATGCGAAAGGCGACCAAACCTTAAAACTGTGTTTTAGCTCCGCCTTTTTGCCTCCTTAAAAACAGAACTTAAAGTGTTCTTGGTTCCTTGATTTTCAAGTTCGGTCCAGACCCTGTAGTGCCTAAGCATTTTTTATCTTTGTGTGTGTTAGAAAAAAAAATATGTCAAGCAGTTAACTTTACATGAAGTCGCACAACAATTTAATTAACGCCTACGTCATAAAAATATAATCACTTCTAAGAACGAAGAAAAAAATAACAAACGGGGTCCACCCTAATATGTAAATACAATATGTATATGTATACTAATTTGTCGACATGTGATCGAGAGCTCGAAAAGAGAGGAAACTGATTGCTTGAAATGCAAAACAAAGCTCGCTGCATAAATTAGTCAAGTGATATTGGAGAGTTGGTCAATTTCTATATGAAATCAACAACTTGTTCTTGGCAACATGTTGCCCAAAGACCAGCAGCTGTGCTGCAACAAAATAAAAAAAGTTGCAATATGAAGTCATCTTCTATTTATTATGAGTATATTTCGTGTGGGCCATAAATTATAAATAAATCAAGTATACGCCCCGTAAATCAATAGCAATTAAAGACTATTTGTTTTATACGCCCTCAACCAACAAACAATAAACAATGATAATAACTTTGAAGGAGAAAAGTTTAATTAACATACAAAACAATTGGCACAATTCTCAAGAATCACAAAAAACTCTTCCCAAATCTGTACAAATCTCCAAAAATTAATCATCGACTGACCCAAACTTTTAACCAAACACAAATCGTTTGTTTTCCTAATAAAAAACCACAAAACAACAACAAGAATATTGGCGAAGGTAAACTGGTTTTGGGTACCCGCCGGTTGCTGCCTCCACGCTTGGGCATGACAACTTTTAAAATGATTTTTCCTTATAAATGGCAATAATTAATGCCCGAGAGTTTGCCTATTTGGTATTTTGTTGAATTTTGTTTCATGAATGAATAAAGCAGAACCCAACCTAACACTAACACACAAATCAACAGATGGCTCTCTCTTTCGCTGGCAATTAAAAACAATTGCACCATTCATACATAATTTTATGTATTTTTACTGTTCCAACACAATTCAGCTTTAATTACAGAACCCGCCGACCAGACCGCGCTGATTTGGCTTAATGATTTTTAATTGCAAGCAAAAAAAAAGAACAGAAACAGAAAAAAAATATATGCACAAATATGAATAATTGCAGCAGCTGGCCCAGAGCAAGAGGCGGGCAAGACCACCCATGATGTGGCGATTAAAAACGCCAAGGCATTTGAGTGAAAATCTGGAAAAGCTTCAAATTACTTTTTTAAGATTTTTAGGAAATGGGTTTGGTCCATTGAATGGAGAATCGATCTTTCTAATGTTCTATTTAAATAAGGAAACAGCAGCTATAAACTCATTTTCTAAATTTTATTTAGGTGACTTCCTTCAATTTTTTTGTTGTTGTTTGACAAATTATTTTCTTTATAATTTTTTCTTTTCTTTGAAGTTTTTCAGATTGCCAGATATTTTTGGAGATTCTTATTAAACAACACACAGAGCAAGACAAGACTGAACAGCTTACAGAGCGAGACATACGGAACCATGGTGGAACTAACACGGTGAAGCCGTTAGCCTCTGCTAAGGGCTAGAAGATGTATGCCCGTGTGATAGAAAGAGACGGCAGAGCATTTATTTGTTTCTGCTAATGTATTGCTGTTTGCTTCTAGCATTCACAACGTACTAGTCTCTTGGACCTACAAACAGAGAGAGCGGCATCACCTTATTAATTCCACCATGGACGGAACAGCTCACAAGGAAAGAAAGAGACTGAACATTTAACAGAGAAAGACAGAACAACTCTCTGACCAAAGAAAAACAGAGCAATCGAACAACTCAAGATAGAATGAACCAGATTCGCTGAACAAAAATAAACAATTAAAGAAGAACAAGTTCTCTTGTCTAGTTTAAAGAACAACTCAATTTTGTTCACTCACTCTTGAACAACCCAACATTATAAGATATAGACATCCGATTTTGACCATTTTTTTGAGTCTGTTTAAATGCATTTAATAGTAAAAAAAGGAAGAGTTTAGCATCGCTAACATAGAAAACAAAAAAGTTTTTTTTTATTAAGACCCATTTTCCAAACGATGGTTCCTATGGCAGCAAAATTTCAGCTCTATAGCTTTTAAACTGAAAGTCTTCTTTGCATAGAAACAGGCAGGCGGACGGACAAGACTCTATAGATTTAGATCGTCGCCCTGAGTAAGAGTAGTTTATTAAGTCGGAACTATACCAACGGTCGATTTGTTATATAGAAGCTTTCAGGAAAAAAAAGTTAAAGAAATCAAGTACCCTAACTCCCATATATTAAAACTCTAACCATTAGCCTTTAAACTGAAACTATTCCCAATCAGTAAGAAAGCGTCAAATGAAAGAAATACCGTGTTACTACCCAAAGTTGATTAGCCACCATTTTACTTGCTAGAGTGCTCACCTTCACCAACCATAACTTCGGCTCGCGTTTGCTTAAAATACGACGCTTCGCTAAACGTGCCTTAGGACGGGTCTAAGTATGCCGATTTCGATAAATAACTAAACTAAGCAATCTCTCTTCAAAACTGCGGCACAAACTTGATCTGACTTTATATATAAGTAGTCAAAAGTAATGCTATTACCATCTGTGAGCTATTATATCAAATCGGAGAATAAATATTGTTTCTTCATCATTACGTTACCTCCTATATATATAAGAGTTATTATACCTACTAATAAGATATTAATGACATTTTTATATAATTTTCTTAGAAAAATCTAAATTAACATTTTACCACTTAATCACTTTATGTGTTTTTTGCACGAATCATCTCATTCACTTGAAACTTACCTGTAAAGAAATAAACAAAAAAACAAAAAATTAGCAATTGAAAAATCAAAGTCAGAGCTAAATTAAAATCACAAATAAAAATCATCATATAAAATCTTATCTGCCAGCGACATTTATTGCAATTCACAGAATTAGCGAGTGAGATGAAGGAGAGAGCTCTAAAGGGGATTTAAGTTTAATTTATGTTCGTCGAACAATTTGCATAATTTAACGGCTGACTGCGCTGATACCAATTTTATGACATTTTTTGATCAAACTCGCAGGAGCCAATGACATTGATGATATTTGGAACAAAGTTTTGCGCATACAAAAGATCAGTAGCTGCTGCTGGGGCCAAATTAAAATAAAAACAACAGCGAGGCTAATTAGTCGTCGTCGTCGTTGGTTTTTGTTTTAAATTTGAAATTTATGCGCCTGCCATACTAAATACCAAATGCTATTTGCCCGAAAATAAACTTTTTACATATATATACAGCATATATTTATACGTATATAAGCGGCATAAAAATAAAGTCAAACTGTCTAGCCGGCTGGCGGCTGCAATTTGTTAGCCCAGACTCTTGTGAGCATTTCTTCTAATTGCGACTACCAGGAAACCATGACTATATCATTGACCAAACGGATGTCCCAGCACTATGCCAATCATAAATTTAAGCCACATTATGTGCATTTGCATACGAAATTTATGTACAAGTGGGTGGCCGCGTCAAAATGTCAATTAAATTTATGTGCAACTCGCTCCTGGCATACAAAATAATTAAAGCGACATGTTGCCAATGCACACAAGGCCCCAGCAACATGTTGCCAATGCTTTTTGGTCACCTGATGAATCAACAGAAAAAAAATATATTGTTGATCGCCTTTTAAGGCGAGGGGGAGCCGTCGTTTGGATCAAAGTTGAGGCATGACGTGTGCAGGCTTTAAATAGCAAAAAAAAAAAAATAACATTAAAAAATTATACAAAAATACAAGCAAACTGTTGAACACCGAAAATGCGAAATGCAAATGCTTTATAAATTTTATATATGACATGTACAATGTACATACACTGTACAAAAAAAGGTGGTTAAAGGTAATTTGAAGTGAAGAGAATACACAAACCTAGGCAGAGGGTTAATTTCAATTCTCTAAAAGTATGAGAAACTGAGTTTATTTCTCAGTCTGTTTGTGTTTCTATCCCTCAGGATTTTAGTATGTAGTAAGCCGGTCCTTTCAAGCGGACCAATAACCAAATCTTCTTCAGCAGCGGCAGTAGTTCAAAATAAAAGTCCTTTCCAAATGCAATCAAATTGGTATTTGGGGGAACGTTTATGTGACATTCCCAAGTCAAGTTCTTTTATTTATAAGTGATAACAAAAATGTATAAAATATTTATAAATGATATTTCAGATCTCATATTTTTTTTTGCCCAGTGTATTTGTGCTTTGTTATTGCTTGTCTTTTTGGTTCTCGATTCCCCATTGTGTGTTATTTCAGTCTAATAAATATGCCGCCATACTGTCTGTGCGACACATTTACCAACAAAAGCAACAACAATAAACGTTATTAACAATTTCGGCCATATATGTACACATGTGTGTATTGAACCTGCTGCATACAAGTGTATCTGTAGGTATGCTAACAGCAAACGTGCCTACAAATTGTTACTGTCAATTAGCAACTGTAAACGATTTAACAGAATTCTGTTAGCTAAGCCTAAATAAGTACGAGATGCCATAAAACGCAAGTAACCTTGAGGTGAGCCAATCAAAGTGGAGTGGGCAGTGGAGTCATGAAAGAGGAAACATGCAATAATAAACGTACATAAATCAAGAGGCTAAGCTAGTGAAATTCACTCAAATTTCACTTCATTTATCACAAAATCCATCATCAGCAACACACACACACAGCTCAAGCCAGGCCAGCCCAGGCCACAAAGGACTTGGAGATTTTGATTAATCGTCAACGAAATTAAGCGGAATTCGTTATTGTTCGCTAATGGAGTTTCGCTGCAGCTTTCGGGCTGGGCAGGAAACTGCATTTACATATTCACATGGTGGAAAGTGTGTATGTATCTGGCAGATACATTTCATTTCACTTGCCTTGCCACGCAGCAAATTCCATGCCATTTCGTTCTTTTTTATTTAGTGTTTTGACAAACAGCAGCAGCTGCTCAGCATTCAGCGTATCCGTGTCCGTGTGTATATCTTTCGGATGCAGAACGGCTCAGGCTCAGTCATTTTCACGCGCGCCCGCACATGTGTGTTCCACACGTTGCTGTTGTTGTAGTTGCTGTGGTTCTTTGTTGACGACAGATCACATCGATCTGCACTGAAGGAGGAGATAGAGGAGCTGATAGACAGACAAAAACAGACAGGATATGCGGACGCTGCACTCGTGGCACAAACATTTCCATACTAAGCATGACTTTAGACAGGGGAGTTTGTTGAAATATTTTGAAAAATTTTTCTTTTGGTTTGGAAAAAAATAACGGATATTTCTTTCTTAGTTTCAAGTTTTGTTTTCAAATTCTGTGTTTTGGATTGTTTTGTATAGTTTTTGAAAAAAGTAAGATTGGCTTTTTAAGTGGTTGGAACAGACTCGAAGTCCAAGGAGGAGCTTTTTACATATTTTATTGAAAGAATAGGACTTATAGCTTAACAACGAATCTAGATGGCAAAGCTTAAGAAGTCGTATTGAAATTGTTGGCAAAGGTGACCGGTTGTTTTTTTTTTTTTTATATTTTATTAGATGTTTCTTAGAACGGGTTTCTTAAGGAGTCGCACACTCTGCACCAGAACTAACAAATGAACAAAATAACATAAAATTACTTTAAATATAACATTGATCAGTGATCAAACTGTTCTGTTGAATGCATGATCATCATCAGAATTAGCTTAGGCAGTCCAATGTGAAATGAAGTTAAAAGAGTTTGTACTGACTGAATGACAATCTTCGCAATGGTTTCCATTAGTGGCGAAGTTGCGTACTAAGACGGGGTTTTGGAAAATTCCACACGGAAAAGTCGTCAAAGCGTCGAAAAATGTTGTTTGGGAAAAATTTTATTTTACGTCCGATTTACTTGAAACTTGGTTTGTAAGGATAGTAAGTGAAATAAATTGAGATGTGATTTTCCGATATTGGAAAACTTGACCCAAAGGTCGGAACATTACTGAAAAACTCTGGAAGCAAAAAAGTATTTTCCACCCGATTTACTTAAAACTCGGTTTGTAAGAATAGCATACGAAATAATCGGGCGTGAAAATGCACGGAAAATTCTGAATAAAAAAATATTTTTCATCCGATTAACTTGAAACTCGGTTTGTGGGGATAGAATACGAAATAGTTTGAAATGTGATTTTCCAATATAGAAAAATTCGCCTCCCCGGGAGTGAAAATGCCCGAAAAATTCATGAAAAGATATTCAGGCCTGTTCCCCTTTTTGGATTTCGATCAAATCATGCGGAATCGGAATTGTTTAATGAACTCTCTTCCAAAAACCTAAAGTGAACTTTGGCTTTTAAGTTCAAATTCTCATTAATCTTCAGTCGAATATCTTGATATCAAAAAGATTTAGCCGAATTCTTAAATCGTTTCTTAGAAATAACAGCTCCTACCAATTCCGATTAATCGAATTCGGAAACGGGAAAAGGCCTGATTATTTATTTTTATCCGATTGGCTTGAGATTCGGTTTGAAACGGTAGAAAACAAAATAATTTGAAATGTGATTTTACAAATTGTTTGTAAACTGCTTCCAAACTCGGTTTGTAATAATAAAATTTGAAGTAATTTGTGATTTCATTTTGTGGACAGTGGGTGGGATGTTGGTGGTATTTGAGTGGGATTTGAGAGTAAGTGGGTGGGAGGTGGGGCTTATGTGGGCGGAAAGTAAGTGGAAGTGTGGGTGTGAATCGGGGGGAAAACCCAGCAGCAAACTCGTAACTGGGAAAATGCTAGTATGAAATATAAAACAGCAAATAGGCCTTTTACCATTGTCGATTTCGAGTAAATTGAGGGTAATCGGAATTGTTAAATGTTACCCGCTTCAAAAACCGATTGTGTTATTCGCCTTTTCACTTTAAGTTTCCATTAATCCTCATTCGTCTACTTAAATGGCAAATGATTTCAACCTAATTTTTAGATCGATTCCTCAAATTAGGACTCAAAATGTAATCAATAAAGAACAAAAACATAAGTTTTGTTACATAGTAATGGCAAGCCAAAAAGTATGCAATGGTAAATGTAAGGTGTTTGAAATGAATCTTTATTCCAACAATTCCCAACTGGTTCTAGCACTTTGTGTTTGTAATTTTGGTTTGTCATTTCTTGATGGTTGCAAAAAGTATGATTTAAACCATCTTATGAATGTACCTAATGTAATTTGAGACTTTCTTAAATCAAGTACTTAGGGATTGAAAAATCTCTCTCTTCATATAAGAATTTTATTCTTGTTATATATACTTTTTCAATAAAGTTGCCATACTTTTTTAAGCAACAAGCCAAATGATTCACTGATCTAAAAACTAATCAAACAACGGAAGTAGATGACCTAAGAACTGGATGATTAAGAAAAAAAAAACTAGAATGTCTAATTCAGCTGTAAGTCATCGCTTTTAAACAAAGAAACATTATTCCACACAAAAACTCCGTAACCCCCACGAAACACATCCGATCTTCAGATGTTGCAACACAAACACATCTCGTTGTTTGGTCTAAGGTACTAAAAAGGCTTTTAACCTTGACTTGACCTTCTCGTTCAACTTTACATTTCTTTAATCGTCGCCGATCAGACAATATAAAATTTTGCGTATATTTTGGCGACATAAAGCCCAGTCTGGGTTTGTGCTGACCAAGGCGCAAGTGAAAAGTACAAAAATCAATGACCTCTTTTGCGTGTACGCCAAAAAATAAAAAAATTAAGAAAGAAAAGAAATTCGACAAGTTGGCATTTAAATTGAATTAAAAATAAATGCAGTGCGCAATTTTTTTTCTTTTCTTATTTTTACTATTGTTAGCATGTTTTACAAACGTTTAGTTTAAATATTTTGAATGCAATCGCACAAACCTAAACTCTCGCCCAAGTGCATACATAAGTGCTATATATTCTTATTATTATTATTTTTATTACAATTTTTTGTTTGTTCATGTGCGAGAACGGGCGGCAGACGCCACACATTGATTAGATTAGACGACCAGGTCATATACCTGAGAATTATATATTTTAGTGCTAGGCCAGTGGAGGTGTTATCAGCATTGAGCTGACGACTGTGGCGATTCCACGAAATTTTCATTCTATCATAAATGGGGAAAAAATAATCAACAAACAAAAAAATAGAAACATGCCCTGCCCGGGCCTGAGCTGTTTTGATGTTGTTTAGCTTAAAATTTCAATCAAAAGCCGCTTTAGAGCTCAAAATGTTTTGTATTATTGTTGTCCCATGACCAAGCGCAAGCGAACATCAAAAGGTGTTTTTCTTTTTGTGTTTCGTTGCGCTTTTTTCTTGTTTTTATCTTGTCTGTTGGCATTTGTTGCGATTTGTCATGGGCGCAACAACTGACGACTGACTAAGACCCTCGGACGTGGGTTGGTCCCAAAAACCCACCGCCCGTGGCGAATTTATTATTAAGAGAACTGAACTGAACAAAGCAAATCTCATATAAGCAGACAGCTTTACACCTGGACGAGAGCAAACCATAGAGGGGATTGGTCAAGCATTGCAGATCAGACAAAACAAAAAAAAAGTTCTTAGAAGCGACGGGAAGGCAAAATGTGCAAATTAAAAAATATACCTATATATTTTTTTAAATTTTTCTAATAAATTTGGTTTTTTTCAAAACGAGAGTCATTTAAACTTATTAAGAATAAAATTAATTTGAAAAAAATGAAATCGATTGAGCATTGTAAAAAGGGTTCAGAGCGAAGCGATTTTTACTAATAAGAAAAAACAAGTCAACAAATTGCAACCATTTTCAGTATATTAAAAGGGGTTATGGTAATTCTACACTCAACATAAAGCGGAGCGATTCGGTCTTAAAAAAACGCGCTTGATTTTATCCTGTTTCGGTCTATAACTTGGTAGAAACGATTTGTTCTTGAAAATTCTTACTTTGAGTACGAATCGTGCTTTAATTCGATATTGACTGTTTAAAATTAAATAATAAAAATGGAAATAAAATTCTTGATACAATGAAAAATGGTTTTAATTTAAGATCATTTCGTTCTTAAATTCGAAATTGACCGAATTATATTGATTTAAACAATAGAGATCAAAATCTGGATTCAATATCATTTCGTTCTTGATGTAAAAACGAGCTTTTACTTTAAGTACAACTCGCACTTAGCTAACATAAATAAGTCTAGATCATGCTTATTTTGAGCTCTAAAATTTCTTAAAATAATTCCAAAACGTGCTTAAGACATCCATAACGTTCTTGAAATCCAGAACTTAGGGATTTTTAAAACCGCTCTTGAATCAATAAATTCCGTACTTAAATCAAGAATTTTTAGGCTTATTGAAGTTTGAAAACTGAAAGTTCCTGATTTAAGTACTTAAATTCTTGATTTTCGTCTCAGTGTAAATGATATAGGTATGCTGAACTCGAAATTGTTTGATAAATAGTCTATTCCTTCGGTGTTCTTGGTACTTTGAGCTTAAAGTTTCTTATAATGTTTATATTGACCCTTTTTAGAGATCGTTTATAATAAGTGTAAAAACCAATTTCTTAACTTTAAGACAAACTATTCCAATCAATTGTACGATTTATTAAAGAAAAGTTTGGTTTCTAAACCAAAAACATTTCAATGAGATACACATCAAACTCCTGACTGTTTTTACTGGTTTACCACCACCCATAACGACCTAACTCATCCCTTATAATCCCTCTCTCCTACACAACCGTCATAAACTGCTTTTGTCACTCCAAAACCCCAAATCAAATACAATGCGATGCATATCAAACTAATCTAGGCAAATGAAATGAATTGACAACAACAAAGTTGAGCACACACAAAAGGCATAAAATATGTACATACTCTCGCGCATACATACAACACCATGAAGTTTTTTTTTCTCCTTTGGCACCCATAAAATTGACAGCTGATCTTTTTTTGGGTACCTTTCATGGGCAGCAGGCAGGCAGCCTGGCGGCTGGCAAGGGGTGCCCATTGCCCATGCCGATTGTTTTTATTATTATTTTCGATTCTGCTTCTCGTTCTACCTGCGCAGGGTCATAAAAAATTAAGAAAAACATGCACAACAAGACCAAGACGACGTCAGACATCGCATATTTTAAGCCACAGCCGCTGGAGTCACTCACTGATCGGCATGGTCAGAGAAGGCTCAGAGACTCTAACCCTCACACACACACACACACAAATACAGAAAACACTTGGCACTACAGAAAAAGAACAACCAAACGCAATTAGAAACGGATTTCAATTGAAAACATCACACAACAACAGGATATGCTCAAAAAGATTTGTAATATGAGCGCTGCATACTTATGAGACAATGATCGTGGCATGGCGATCATGTCCCCAAGATGTGGTAAGCGGATAAGCGAAGTAGAGATAGCCTCTAACCGGTGTCTTTGCAGGAAAATCTTTTCCATAATAAGAACTAATAATGGAAATTTAAATAAAAAGCAAATGGGAGCAGATCAACTTGACAAATACCCTGTTGAAAAGGATCAATTTGATTATAAGAAAATTAAACTTTATTATCAAAACTTTTAACTAGAGTAAGCAGCACAGAAATGAAAATCATGCGTCACGTCAGGTGTAACTAAGTCGGAATTGACACACTGAAGAAAACGTAATGAAGTTTTCATAATAGGCTTGAAAATCAAGGGAATGTTCCTAGATTGGTTGAACAAAATGTATAGAATCAGAATGTCTCTCTCTGAGAAAACTTTACGAAGCTTGCTTCTGCCCAACCTAGCGGTAATGTTGTCATATGTAGATCATGAGTTTAAGTCTTTTGTTATAAACGCCTTATTCAGTTCTGTTAAATCAAAGAATGGACAAGGTCCTTTTTTACATGCTTTAGTAATTCTTTTTTAATGTCCAGATTGATAAGAGCTGAATTGCTTACTAGTGCTCTTAAAGACGAACCGCTAACCAAACCAATGTCCTTCGCTAAATCCTAATCAATACCAAAAGGCGTAAAACACAAAGGTTTGATTCGGTACATTTCTTTTACATATCGTCATATACTGATTCCCAGATTCCCTTAGAATAGATATTCGAAATTTTTCCCTTTCACATTTTCAGCTCCTTTGGATGAAGAATAAAGATCAAGAACTATTGTTTTTTCTTCATATCATTTTTAAACGAAAATAAATCGACTTCGAAAATATCCAACAGATTTAAAATAAGAATAATCAAAGCATTTCATGAATTGGTTTCGACACTGAGTGAATTCGACTTACACACAAAATTTGACTGTTATTTCCCCTTCAATTCGGGAAATGCAGAGGCGCAGAAAACTTAACGTTTGGTCGGAGTTACCAGATCTTTTGTTATCTCATATGTGCGCTGGTCATTTTATAAATTTACAAAAATTGCATAGTTTTAGATTTTATTTTAAGATTTCCTAGTGGTACAAGATAAACTTATAAATTAATGCACTAGTCACAAATAAACAGAAATACAACATTGTCAAACATAATTATGATTATAATCCGACTTATCTGATAAAATGATCATTACATTTCATATCTATATTCATTTTAATTTAATTATTATTATTTTGTGTTAATATTATGTATTATATAACTTATTTTATTATTCCCTATCGATTTCCCTATATTACTACTCGTTACATGTGATATTAAGAAGCATGATTTATTACTGGTTCCAAATCCAAACAGCATGAACACCATATTGTCTTTCTTATAGAAGAAGTTTGTGCCTTGGGATAACTAAATTATTTGTTCGTCTTGATGTTGAAAACTCAAGTTTTTCAAAGAGATACAGTGGTTGTTTTTTAAAGATGATTTTGTGCAGTTGTATTAACACCCTGAAGTTGGTCCATGAGTTAAGAGAAAGATCGAATAATTTTGTTGAGTAGCTGGATACATGGTCTCTGCATCATAGTCCATAAACATCATATAGGGCAATATTGGTATGTGCAACCTTCAGTTTGCTAGAGTTTAAGGCATCACAGTTTGCAAACACTTCGATACCATAGAAAAGGGTGGGTAAAAGATATGCTTTTACTATTTGTAGGCGAGTATTGGTAGGGAGATATTGTTGGGACAGATTTAAATTTCTTAACACGACATATGTTCCTCCTACAGCTTTCACTATTTGCGGGTTCGAGTTGAGATTTCTATTGAAATTTAAACCCAAATTTCTTGCTTCTTCCACATATTTTAAGGGCGAATTCTCAATTAAGAAGGGTTGTAAGTTGCTTGTGTTAAGGAGCTTTTTATTGGATGGGTTCCGACAGACAGACAAGAACAGTGTAGATCTTGCAAATTCAAGAAATCGTGAATTTCATAGCATAAACGTAGTAATAGCCGATTCTATTGCTGATTTTTAGAGGTTTGCAGCCCAGGCTTAAGAGGTTTGGGCTTCATACAAATAAAGAAAATATTTGTGAAACAACAACAATTAGTAATAGAAACCCGATTTTTGTTAGTGTTGTGAGCTCATGGCATTTGCAGCTAACAACAAATCCTTGGCTTCAAGGGAAAGAGTAGAGATTACAAATGAGGTTGATGTTGCTCTACGTATAGCCATAAGCTAAGCGCATACGCAATATGCGCTACTATTCCTTTCCGGTCAAATGCGCGACGCAAGCAATGGGCACCCCTGGTTGAGACAATCGATTTTTTGGCACTCGAACGCTGCGATAATACTTCCAACACAACGAAATTTTTGGGATCTCAAAACAGCTTAAGCTTCTCTGAGATCAACGAAGTTAACTTTTCGACAAAAGAGGGTTTTAAAAATCTTGTTTTCTGAGCAAAGAAAATATCAATAAAAAATTATTTACAATGTGGAATTTCCTAATAAAAGAGTTCTCTAAGACTATTTTTCACAACGTTTTTTCTTTAAATTGTGAGATATGACCAGAGCGACTCCCAAATTATCCACTATTAAGCGTTTGATGTAATATCAAAGGTGTTTGCCCACTATGCCACAACTAACCATATCACTTGTGAGCTGTGTAGTTACCAAATCCCAATCCCACTTCAAGCTCACGGTTTAACTGTTTTGATGCTTTATTTATTACAAATTTAATTTCAGTGGCAAAGCCTGAGGTTCTTCGTACTTGTTTCTCGTTTCGAGTGTGTAAAAAAAATGGAAAAAGAAATGTTATATTAATATTTACCATGAGCCTTCTTCTTTCTGGATTTCGGCGCCATGTCTGGGCTACAACAGCAACAACAACAACAACAAAAGCAACGTTGATGATTTTTATACGAGCGGCTGCAGCAGCAATGGCCAGGCCCGGGTGTTTGGGGCCAGTTGTTGTTGTTGCTCGCTCGCTCCTCTTGGCTATGTTGGGCCTGTGCAACAAAACAATAAACGCGGCGCAGTCGCCAAGCAAAACAAAAGGGGATCGTGTGTTTCTGATGGAAGAGAACTGGATTCTTCTTTGGGTTTTGCTTGGTTGTTTATTGCGCGCCCATTGGGGACGGGAGACGACGACGACGACGTCGGTCAAGCCGGCGACACCATGGAGCCCCGTAAGTCCGTTGTCTGCGTTTGGCAAAATACAAAAATTATGGGTTTTCGCCAAACTTGATCCTGGAGAGGAGAGCGAGAGAGGTTCTTCCGCTGCCGGGTAATGCTGCCGCTGCTGCTGGTGTTGTTGGCTGTTGTCGTTGTGGTGTGAGCGCGTGATCACGTTGATTATAATTATATACGAAAGGTGGCAATACAAATCAGGTGAAATTCAATCCAAAAAGCCAGGCGATATGCTATGCGGAGCGTTTGCGATGCGATTTAAGAAGCTGGTTTTCAAACACTACACACACACACACACAAGCACATAAAATAAATTAGATTTATTTTGATGATTTGTAAGCACAAATCTTCTTTTTATTTATTTAGTTTATAATAATTTCAAAATTTGTATTTCTAAAAATTTAACGGACTTTCATACGAAACGTTACAAAATGCGGGATACGTCACGACTCGGCTACGACATATCAGGTACTGAATGTGCAACAGGCCAGGCAGCATGCTGAGTGGGTAGCTCAGAGAGTAAACAACAAGCAAGAGAGTGGGAGAGAGAGCGTGTGGGAAACTCTCGCCATTCACGCGATTTGCTGGCGTTTAAAAACGCGCGAGAGCTGAGCACGTTCTTGTTTTTCAAGTTTTTTTTTGTATGCCTCCTCCTCACCTAAGTAAATGTGGGAGTGTGTGTGTGTGTGTGAGTATCTTGATCTCGTCGTCGTCGTCTGTGCTCGTATTTCGTTGCTGCTTATTATAACTGACATATCTAGATACGACTTGAAGGAACGGCCTGGAGTGGGACTGTCCGTCCGGCTGCATAATTGCAAGACCCTTTTTTGCATATACCCGTATATTGAAGCATACACTTGGAAAAACAAGAAAGTGTTTTGTTTTTGTACTTGAGAGTGACATGATAATATTTATTACCGAAATCCTAACCGTAACTCTATGTTAATTAACAGAGCATTAGCATAAATGTTAGCATATTAACATTATGTTAGCAGAGTCAAATGTTGATTTGACAAAAGTTGTGTTCCTTAAAGAAAAGCCGAAAAGTATGCAACGATTTTTATAACTCCGCTATTTATTACGGACGGACAGACGGAGGGACCAATGGACGCACATAGCTAAATCAAAACGGTTTTAAATGCTGAAAACCTTAAAAAAATTTCCATTTACCTGATACATTTGCACTAACTCCTTTTTACTCTACGAGTATCTATTTAACGAGATTTTTGGGTGATTTATTCAAATACTCGAAAAAAGTACACAAATGTTCTCAAAAATGGCAAAACAAAATACCAAGCTTCACCAAATATTCGAACCGAGCATTAAAAAGGCGAATTTAAACATTTTGAACAAAAATTAATTTGCCACCAACTCAGTTTGTATTCAGTTAGTTTCTAGATTTTTATCTTAAGCATCTCGGCCTTTTGAAAAAAATTGTCTTTATGTATTTGAATATCTCTAATAACTCTCTATCTGAATATCTCTCTACAAATTTCAAGTGTCATTCCAGCCTTCCGATTGTTGAACATTTCAAAATTGATCTGCAACTGAAACTAATCCAAAATAGTTTCAATGAAGTGAAAAGTGTAAAACCATTAGACCTGGACTCTATAGCAGAGATGCCCAAAATGCCAAAAGCCCATCCCTTGGGATAAAAACTCTTAATTCAGAATTTGGCAGCTATATGATATAGTCATCCGATCCGCGCGATGTTGACATTTTTGGAAAGCTTGATAAATATTAAGCACACTAGTCAAGTTTCAATCAAAAAGCTTTAAAACTGACTGCGTGGCAAAGCTTTCATTAAGGGTATCTTTTTATTTGTTTATAACTTCAAAAATTAATATCTTTTAAACTATAAAAGTCTCCATGTTTTTGAAAACACAGTTTTTAAAGTTGTATTTAGAACAATAAATTGTATATCCTCAGAAGCTATAACATGGTGGTTAACACTGAGAAAAAATTAAATATAATTTTTAGCAACAATTACTTAATAATATAAAATATTTTAAAAATCTATAAAATTATAATTTGAGTAGATACAGTAAAATGCTTTCCATCAATATCAACTTAAGACCCGTCCGATAAACCAATCCTGAGATATCACGTTTTTAAAAAACCCTTTTTTTAATTTTTTCGTTTTTGCCGATTTTTGAAATTGTTTATAAATTTAACAAAAATTTTAAATACAAAACCGCAAATCAGGTTTCGGTGGGAGCGTTGAGATCTAATTTCGGTTTTTTTTGTTTATTGAAAAAAAAAATGTTCAATTTTGAAACTGTTCGATTTGAAAAAGAATGACCCAAATACTAAATATTTAATTAATCTAGGTCGATATAGGATTTAATTCATACTTTACTTTTTATATAATACTAAATATAACTTCAAATTAGATAAGAACATTCCTTTCTTTTTTCTAAGTGTACTTGTGCAACATTAAATAATAACAGTTTTAAACGATTTTGTTAGCGATTCCCTGTGATTAGTTGCAACACCATCTTGACCCATCTGGCTGACTGCCTGCCCAAAAACATATCATTAACTCTGTCCAAGCTCATTAGCCGAACAGTAGTCTCGTTTAATGATGGTCTAGGCTCTAGGGGACAGGCTACAGGTACATACACACTCGCACACATACGAGAGATCTGTGAAAACGCTTAGCACTTGCCTTCAGGTAGAGTCCTGCCATTAAATAGTCATTTGAATAGAGCTATCTCTAAGTCATTTCAAAGTTATCACTAACCTCTGATCCGCTTAGTTTATGTTCGCTGTGATAACCCCTGGGACAATGAATGCCCTAACTTAACTCCCCCAGTTCCCAGTAGTCCCCCACTCTTGGGCAGCAGGCTATAATTCATTTTTTTTGTTGTTTTGTTTTGTCTAGTTGAAGTCAGCCAAATCTCAAGATGCCCAGAGCTTCCCTATGCCTGCTCCTCGACCAGCAGCAGCACCACCACCAAATGCTGCTGATGTTAATAATAACATAAGTTTGCTGCCTGCCTGCCTGCGAGGTGTGATTTCTCAAGTGTAGGAGTCATGCGGTGCACAGTCGGGCACTTCGATGCACCAGAGACTTTGGATGCAACCAGTCAGGTTAGCCAGAAGGCAACTGTTTGTATACCCTGTCCGATACCAAAACAGATGCATGCAACTTAGCTTTTTTACAATTGTAGGAAAGAATTTTGTATTTTAGTCAGCCATGGCCTGCAAACTGAAAATTATTAATTGTTTTAAGTTTTAATCAATGCGAAAACTGATATTCACTTCAATTAAGGACGCTTGTAAACCCTTTCAAGTTCCTAAAAATTTTGCATTTTGAATGGGTAAAACTTTTTTAATAGGAAAACAAACTTCGGGTTTTTCTAAAATAAAAACACCGGGGTTGAAAATCCACTTGATCTGTCATACCAAATTTGGAGGCTCCTGTCTCATAGCCTCTAAAACAGGGACAGGGCATTAGATGGCCTCTGCAGACATGGAGAAGATAGGCAAAGCGTGCTGATGACAAAACCGGAAGGTTCTTGAAACAGCTGTTTTAAAAGTTGTTAGCACGCGTTTTAAAAGATACAGACTGAACGGTTGCACAGTTGACTCCGTAAAATTGATCTCTAATACTCATTGCTCGACAACAAGGAGCCTGCTAAATCGTATGATGATCCAAGCTCGAATATTATATTCAATCCTCTAAACGTTTGCTTGTTACAATTTACGTACATGTTTTCTGAACAAAATTATTCCTGAACCCCTGGTTCGAACCTTATCCTAGGTTTAGCGACCTTTTGAACCCGCTCCGTGAAACCGAACGAAAAAAGTTTCATGAGTTCGAACCCCAGAGTAAACCTCTTCCGATTTTGAGGAGATTTGCAGCTCTGCTCTAAAATTTAGCGGTTTATACCAACGGACGAACGACCAGATGGACTTGGGGCAATATCAGTTCGAATAATGATGCTGATCAATAATATTTATTATCCATTGTTAGGTTTACCCGTATTTCTCCTACGTGTAAAGTAAGAATTTGCAGAATTTAACTTTGTTCCCGCTAAAAACTCTTATACCAGTTTATATGTGGAGAAATGCGAGGTAAATCACCGCATATAAAGGGTCACAGTTCACAGTTTTAGACGTATATATAAATGTTTTTATATGGAAAGGTTGAACATAAAATTCGTGCCGAATCGTGTTGTTAAGAAATTCAAATTTTTCGAAATTTGGTACAAGATCTTTTTTACTTTACAAACTAACCTCAAACCATCAGACACGTCTCAATTCCACTTTTACAAAATGAATTGTAATTTAACCCCGGTTTTTGTATAAGAAACTAGCTGTGTATTATATCTAACTGTAATAACATGATATTAATTTTAAAGGGTATTTACATTCGGAAATATATATTTTTTTCCGTTTCCTCTTTGTTGGGATTCTCCAGTGTCGGCCATTGCACCAAGCTATATCTGTCTTTTTCTTACATCCTACTCTGCTTATTAGAAAGCATTTATCTGGTTGAATTGCAGTAAAGTGAAGTCCACGTCTGCTGTAATTCACCCATGATTAGAGGCGCGAAATTTAGTACAATTTGTGCTAATAATGCAGAGGCGAGTTTTAACACCTAGAAAAGTTCCCCCACACGTTTTCTCATTTCATTATCATGATGTTGCATTCAGTTTCTTTTCTTTTCCTTCTATTTTTTGTATTTTTGTTTAAATTAGAAAACGAAAAAGCAATTTCCCAAAAAAATTGTGTATACAATGGAATTCCATGGTAAATTTTAGAGTATTTCGTGAGAAAAAGGGGCAAACACTCATCATACAAAAGGACAGACACATAACGTGCCAGACACACTGGCGGGCCACTATGTATCTGGAACGAATCAACGCTGGCATTATACGCTAAGAACTCTCCATTAGAAGAGGAAAGCAAGAACAGAGTCTTCCTCTGTTTAGTCTGCAGGTCACTGTGTGCAACATGGCCAACAGATGTGCGCAACAGGCTCCCAAAAATCAAATCCAAACAAAAGAAAAAGGTCTTAAGAAAAGGTTCGAAGTGTCACTTGGAGTGTGGCTGGGCATTAAATCAAAGTCAGGCAAGGCCGCCAAACAAAAGCAGACAACAATTTTTGTTCTGGTGGCATCTTACAGATACAAGAGTTCCAGTGTGTGTATCTGCAGCATGGAAAATTGTGTCAACGTGGGCGAAAGAGTAAAAATAAAATGATTTAAAAAAATTCCAAATTCTTTCGACAACTTTTGCAACGAATTCGACCCCCCACTCCACCAACTAGGCATCATTAACACTCCCAAGTGCCTCGGGTTCCCATTCCCATAGCAACGAAAATTCATCAAAGTGAAGTGCAATTAAGCATTCGGTTCCTCACCTTCCTTTTGCGCCTGATTCTTTATGCTGCACTTTACTTCCAAGGCCCCTGAAGGTGAGGTGTTAAAGTTTTATGGAATTTCAACAACGATAAATTATAATTACACTCAGCTCTGAGCATAAATCTACCCACACAGGCAAACAGATACAGCACAAACCCCTCTCCACACCGAGGCGACTTAAAGCGCGTCAAAAATAATTTGTAAACGCATTAAAAATTCCTCATTAACACCTCTTGAAGTTGAATTTTGACGTAACCGCAGGGCTAAATTCTATAAATATGTTGCAGAACCCAGAGAAGGCCAACCGCTCGCTTAGTGAATATATTTAACATACAGAAATATTTTGATAACAACAGAAAGAGAAACAACACAGCAACAGAGAACTTTGTCAAGCAGTCATAGAAAGTTGTATAGAGATATTTGCCGGCCGCAAAACAACTTCCTCGATAGTATAGTGGTTAGTATCCCCGCCTGTCACGCGGGAGACCGGGGTTCAATTCCCCGTCGGGGAGATCGATCGATCACCTTTTTTTTTATTGTTTTTTTTTCTTATGTTTTTTTATTTATATAAAATTTTTGCTAACAATTTATTTGGTTTATATGTTTTTTAAGGGCTGTTATCAGATGAGATTAAAATGTACTTTAAATAAATTAGTAATTTTTAACAACTTTGAAAGCTAAATATTTTTTATCGGTAGTCTTATTTATCCGAATTATATTCTAAATTATCTCATCTATTATTATTAGTTATTTTGGAATTACCCCACTGCGAAAAATCCTAGTCTATTATGCCCTTAATCTCATACAAGAACTCCCCAAATGCATAGAAATTATAACTTTATTTCTTCTCTAATTTTAATTGTTTTCCTAAATCAGCTTTTTTTCGGCCGAAATTTCAACATCCTCGATAGTATAGTGGTTAGTATCCCCGCCTGTCACGCGGGAGACCGGGGTTCAATTCCCCGTCGGGGAGATCGAAGATCAATTAATTTTTTAATTTTTTTTATTTATATGAAATACTGTGACGAAAGGAATTTTCTGTTGTTCTCTGTACGGGGCTTTAAAATAGCAAATTAAAGATTCTGTTTCATTGGATCTTATCCTTTAACTTTATTTATGGGCAGATTCTTAAATTGGCTTCGATTTCGCAGGGATTTCAACATCCTCGATAGTATAGTGGTTAGTATCCCCGCCTGTCACGCGGGAGACCGGGGTTCAATTCCCCGTCGGGGAGAAGGATGAAAATCTTTTTTTTTTTATTACTAAATTGTTTTACAATTTTCCCACGAATTTATGCACAAGATTTCTATTTTTGAAAATTTGATTACCCCGAGAAACGCATATAAAGTGGCAAAATTAAAATTGACGACTAATTCTCTTAAATTGACAATATTTCCGCCGCGTTTTCAACATCCTCGATAGTATAGTGGTTAGTATCCCCGCCTGTCACGCGGGAGACCGGGGTTCAATTCCCCGTCGGGGAGAAGGATGAAAATCTTTTTTTTTTTTTATTACTAAATTGTTTTACAATTTTCCCACGAATTTATGCACAAAGATTTCTATTTTTGAAAATTTGAATACCCCGAAAAGCGCATATTAAGTGGCAAAATTAAAATTGACGCCTCATTCTCTAAATTGACCATATTTCCGCCGCCTGATTTTATTTTTATTTTTCTATTATTATTATACGATTCGAAATCATCTTAATGATAAGTGGCTCTTTCTTTTTTGCTATCGAATTTATATATTTTCACATATTGGACTAACTAAACTTTAAAATTTGTCTGAATTGGCAAATTTCTTACATTATTTGATTAAGGTATTGGTAAATGGAATCACAGTTAATGCAAAATCTGATTAGCCAAAATTTCATAAAAAATTTCTCAAATTATTTACTAATTACCAATTTCCTAATTAAACTTTGTTTATATCCGCGGCCTACTAGTTTATTAACTCTCCATCTGTTGCGTCTCAGCTTTGCGGTGCTTGTATTTTGTCTTTGCATTAAGCAGAGTTTCAAATAGAATATCGCAAATGGCCTCAGGGTGCTTATCGCTGTTTAACTTCCATTATAGAGTTCATAAACAAACACTTTAATGACTTTTAAAGGCAAAATCAAAACTGTTTATAAAAGAAAAATTTTAGAAAGTTTTTGGTTGATAAAAAAAGCCAAAATACCCGACAAAAACACATACACAAAGTAAAAATCCACACACACCACCAAGCGTGGGTGGGATTGGCGTTTTCAAATAATAATAAATTAACTTTAATTTAGCAGTTTTTAAAGAGATCTGAAAAGCCCACTTTACATGAAAAATGCTCATCTCTTAAGTCTCCGACGACGTTCACAAACACACAACGACAGACGGAGGTAACGACCTTTGAGCTGATCAAATATATAACTTTAATCGGAAGCTCCTCCGTGCTGTCACATCCCCTACCCACAACGGGGGGTACATTTGAACCCCGGTCTCCCGCGTGACAGGCGGGGATACTAACCACTATACTATCGAGGACGCTGAATACAGACCAGAAACATAGTCAATTTGAGAATAAGAGAGCGAGAAAGAGAATGTATGATAAATTAAAAAATATTCTTGTTTTAAAAAAGCAACTTTCATTTAGTTTTTAAATTTTTTAAACTAGCCACTTATGCCAATTTTTCACATCAATCAGATAAGACTTAATAAAAAAAAAAAAAAATTTCATCTCCCCGACGGGGAATTGAACCCCGGTCTCCCGCGTGACAGGCGGGGATACTAACCACTATACTATCGAGGACGCTGATTCTAGGCCGGCCAATATCAAAATACGGGTTTCTCATACTGTGTACCAGTTATATTTAGGCGTTTAGTTAACCATGATCAGAATTTTTGGTGTTTGTCTAAGAACTAAAATTTTACCTTTTGAGAAGAAAAAATTTAGATTTAATATGTTTCACAAGGTACAGACACCATTTCACCAATTATATAATAATTAATAATGTATAATATATTCATTAATTTAGTTCATTTGGAATTTAGCTTACCATTTTCCACCGTCTTCTGCTTTTCCGAGGATTCCATCATAAATGCTTCAGCTTCTTCTCCTTCACCAGTAATTTCTACTCCACTCAAAGCAAAGGCGGCAGCTGCAGCTTCATCTGAGTTGAATTCACCTACAAAAAAATATCAGCACAAATTTAGTAAATTGAAAAACTGTGTAACTAATTTGTAAACAGAATAATACACAACAAAAAAACTAGCGAAGAGAAAGAGAGAGTACTTGAGTTTGTTGATAGCGTTTTCTTTTTCTCTGGCGCCAAGCAAAATGTCAATTAATAATTTAACAACAACAATTGTGTGTCGGGCGCCTGAAATACGAGATCTTAATTGAAAATAGAAATACAAAAAATAAAAAAAGAGAACAGAACTTGGGGGCATTGTCTCTTCCTGTAGTCAAAGCGGAAAAGCGTGGGCTCCTGCTGTACGTGGGCCACAACTTGAAGTTAAACGTGTGTCATAAACTTGGTCAAAAGCCCATAATTTGCTGCTTCCTACCGCCGACTGACTGACTGACTAGACTAGTTCTACCACGTCTGTTGGAGTCTACACTGTCTCCGTCTCCTGTCTGCGTGCATCTTTAAGATAAAGTTTGACAGCCTGCCGAGATTACGTCTAGCACGCAACGGACGACAGTCGAGGATTGCTGACGTCGTCTTTGTAAGCCTACGCAAGAAGACTCTAGCTTTAAGGTGCCAATGGTTAACGAAGCTCCATCACATTTAAAGCGGAAGCAGCTCAGACTCTGTTTGTTTGTGATGTCTTAAGAAAATAGGGGGAGGAAGCGTACGGGCACATTTCGCTGATGATAAATTTGCCAAAATTAATAAACAACTTCATACACAATTTTGATGATAAAAGTGTCAGGAAAAATGTATTTATTATTTATGTAGCGACTCATTTTGAAAGCAAGAAATGTGTGTCAGGAAAATGAAAGAAAAAAAAACCGACCATAAAACGCATGCACTTGCGCAGATAAAAATGAAATGAATTATGTGCACTCGCTAATTATTTATGTGAGCAGATAAGAAATATTACAAATATGAAGAGCGATTTCATTTTTCGACAGGGAAATGAACTGATCAGATCTGGCAACGCCATTGACCGTTTAGAAAAAAAAACCAACAACTGTAAGTACAAAATTCTTAATTCAAGTATGATTTTTTGCAATCCCGAAATACTTGACTTAAGACTGTTTCGGGATGTATTAAACACTTTTAAAACTATTTAAAAATATTTTTGTGTAAGTATACTGGCCTAATTAGTAATGGCCTAAAAATTAAGAATTTTCGTTCTTAAATCAAGAATTTTTGTTTTCAAAACCTCAATAAGCCAGATAATAATTGATTTAAGAACAGAATTTCTTAATTCAAGAGCGTTTTTAAAAATCCCTACATTTTTGACTTCAAGGACGTTTTAGATATGTTAAGCACGATTTGGGATTTTTTCAGAACTTTTAGAAGCATGATCTTGGCTTAATTATTTTAGCTAAGAGCGATTTGTATTTAAAGTAATAGTTCGTTTTTACTTTAAGAATGAAATGATCTTAAACTAAAACTTTTTTTTTCTGAAATCAAGAATCTTTGAGCTATTTTTAAAATGTTGACGGTCAATTTCGAATTTAAGAACGAAATGATCTTAAGTTAAAACTTTTTTTCTTGAATTAAGAATTTTTATTCTTTTTTTTTTAAATGTTAACGGTTAATTTTGAATTTAAGAAGGAAATGGTCTTAAGTTACAATTTTATTTCTTGAATTAAAAACATTATTTCTGTTTTTTAGAACGATTCGTACTAGTAAATAATAATAATTTTCAAAAGCGAATCGTTCTAACCAAATTCTAGACCGAAATAAGACCGAATCGCTCTGCTTTTCTTTTTTAAGTGTAGAAAATGTTCTTAGTTGAAGTCCATTAAATTCTAAAATAAATAAGGCTGGACCAAGATGGATTTTCTGCACGTCAGAAATGTAGTGTAACAAGGACGGAATTGGATTTAAGAACAGATGTGATTTAAAATAATTAGAATTTTCCGTTGCACATCTCTTGGAGCTAGCATTGTAAGTCAATTTTGTCCTCAATACAAGATATTTTGTTCTTGGACTAAGAACGCATTTTTCTTACATTTTTCGGCTTACTGTACTCACGAAAGTTCTTGATTCAAAAACGATTGCCTTCTTTTTGATATCATTAACAGACGTTTTTCGATTCCAGAATGTTTTGTACCTATTTTAAGACAAACACAAACAAAAGATACCCAAAATTTCAAGTACCAAAAGGTATAGATTCTACGTCGATCTAAACTCTGGTAAGTATGTTTTCTAATCGTAATAATTAATATTTTAAAGTCGTTTGAGTTTCTTTTACGTTTTATATGATTGTCCATCATAGCTCTTAGTTCGATTGACCATGGATTGTTTGGCATTTCCTATACTCTTATTCAGAAGTCGGAACTGTCATTCAACCATTTTGTGTTGTCTGCACATAAAGAACTCATAAACAGAGATTTCTGATCTGCTGTCAAATTTTCGATATAGAAAATATTGCTTTGTTTTTAGCAAAGTTGTTATTTTTTAGCAAACATTGTATTATCAGTTAATCAATTCAACTTCAGCGCAGTAAACCAAACGCCACAAAGACTGATAAAAAAAAACTTGGCTAATTGATTGAGTGCCTTGCACTTGTCGGCAGTTGTAAACTGAAGTCTGGCGCGTAATTCCCGTAGCTAATTTCGCACACTATTTTTTAAGGTTGGCAGTTACATAAGCCATTTATCAAACGAGTGTGTTTGACAATATTCAAGAATTTCTTAGAAAGACACACGAAAAACGTGACAATCCACGATGTCTGGGTGCAGCCGTAAATGACGACAAGAGAAGCACCTTCTTCTACTACAACCACAGCACCAACTTACCATCTACCACTCATTCCATATGCAGGGGGCACACAAATTGGAGCACGTGCAAATTGCTTTCTCTAGAAGGTAGGACGACGCCTACAACAAAGTTGACAATCAATCAATATGCATATTGCGATGATATAGTTTGCGTCGTTCGCATCGCTTCAAAAGATTCGCAATTACGTGGAAATAAAAGCAAATGCCGACTGCATGCCAAATGAATTGCCCTCATGATGATAAACACGATTGGACGACGACTACGGCGACGAATCAGCTGGGTGTGGTTTGAACTTTGATTAGCTGTTTGTTATTTTTGTGTTTTGGCAACATTCGAGCGCTGGACCAGTCCGATCTTAAGTGCATTTTACGGTAGCCAAAACAAAAACATTGCACCGTTTTTCTGATATGGCCAAAGAGATAAGCGCCAACTTTCAAACGGCTTGTGCATAATGGAAAGGCAAGCGTTTGCTCCAAGATAAAACTGACAATGAATGAGAGCTCCTCATATTCAGCGGCGACTGATCTATGATTGATGGCATGACCAATTTGTGGAATTTTACTCTTTTTTTTCATTTCTTAGTAAGTGGGTTATGCTAAAGTCACACGTTTGGCCAATTGTCAGGTTACGTATTGATAGACGATTGGGACAAAAAAAAACCATGATTTATGATGGGCTAGGAGGAAATCCCAAATCAAACGCAAATTGTAAATTCATTTAAATTCTGCGTGGGATGATTAAGAAAGCGTTAAATTTGCTGAAAGACTCATTTTTTTAACGTCATAATGCGAGGGTAGTTCCGATTGTTTACAATGTAAGATAAGGTTAGAGGTTGTTGTATACACAAATTTATACAATCTTAAAGCTAGGTACCCAAATAAACTTAATCAATTCTTTCCTCCAAATATCCCAAAACATTTAAGAATTAAAACAATGCAAGCAAAGAAAGAGGTTGTATTTTGCTGTGCAAGGGAGGTATTGTGGCAGTCACACCTGACCCTGACAACTATAGCAGGTATGGCGGACGCTTAGTGCGCTCTCTGCTGAGCACTCAATTAGCCAGTCTGCTACTACGTTTATGCTATGCTCATTTTGCAAAATCATTTCATGAAATGGGTTCGAAAGTGCGTGCATAAACACCATTTCATGAATTCGGTTACACACGAAAGTTGACTATGAATTCGCTGTCAATTCATGAAATGCCGCGGCGCAAACAATTTAACATTGCGTTGGTGTTGCCAGATCTTTTGTTTTCTCATATGTGCGCTGGTGATTTTGTGAATTTACAAAAGCTGCATAAACAGGAACAAATTTGATTTTGCAAATTGAAGAAAACATGAATTTCGTAGCATAAACGTAGTATGCAATGTACAATTTGCTGAGTCGACAACTTTTTCACTCAGATATTAGTCAGCTGTTCGCTATCATTTAGGCTCTCTGAGTTATTTTTTGACTTTTCGAGTCCCTCTAACCACCGGGTTTTCCTATGTCGACAATAATTTTGAGCAAAGTATCTTGTTTGCACAATAAAGTATCTCTTGTCACCATTTGTCACAAAAAATATTTTCATTAAACATATTAACATTCGCTTTGAACAATGATAGCCGAGTGATTTCCCGAACTGAGCAATAGATGGCTCCACTTCTTTTGGCCATATAACTACGCCGCGTTATTTAGTTTAAAACACAGATTAGGTTTTAGTTCGGTTTATTGACCGTAGTCGATATATCTGAGACGTCATGTCGTTTAGTGTTTGTTCAAACACCGGAGGACCCGAGTTCGAATTCCCAGCCCCAGCAAGGTAAAGTTTATTAAAACATACATTTTTATGTTTTTCAAAAAGAAGAATTTAGTTTACACTAAGAACACCACCATTCCCCACACATAAAACATTCTCTCTTCTCTTGCTTTACTTCTCCTTTATTTGGGGATAAAAATGTTCAAATTTCTGAGGAAATTTGACCTCACATTTAAAAAAAAAAAACAAAAATCCTAAGATTAGACAATTCTTTGCCTTATATAAAGGTTAAAATTACCTAAAAACTAGAGGTCCTTAGCAACCTTAAAGTAAGGACAAATCGCCCAAATTGTAGGTTATATTCAGCGGTGTTCTTCTTCTTTATTGACCATCACAACCGTTTCACGGTCTCGGCCTCTGCAATCAATGCTCTCCAGTCGCTCCTGCTCTGTGCAAGCTGGCACCAGTAGCTCACACCAAGCTTACGCCTTTTTTTACTGGAGCTTCTTGTCCTAACCAGGGCAGCCTATGTTGCTTTATGCGCTTGACCAAGACAGGTGTCCCCATAGAGCTCATACAGTTCGGTATTCTTTCAAATCCCCTACAACTTTAAAGTTGTACTCTCCCATTGTAACAGATTGCCCAAGGCGCGTAAACTTAGAAGATACAAGGTATTTCGTCTTGTCCTCGTTTACCGCTAAGCCCATTAGTTTAGACTGCTGCTCAATCTCTGAAAACGCCTCGCTTACCGCCCGTTCGGTTTTGCCGATAATGTCAATATCATCGGCATATGCGAGTAGCATTAGATCATTAGATCACTGCGGCACCGCCGCAGTAAATATTCCAATCATATAGCTTAAAGAAGTCACACGATAAGGTATCGCCCTGCCTAAAACTTCTTTTGGTATCAAAAAGTTCGGAGATGTTTTTTTCTATTTTGACGGTACTTCTTAACGTCATCATGCAAAGTCGAACCAACTTTGCTGGAATACCTAAGGTAGGCAATGTTTCGAAGAACCTTGACTTTATCGGTCTGTCGAAGGCTGATTTAACAACAAAAAGGTGATGTGTTTTTATGCCTCTCTTATAGGTCTTCTCCAGGACTTGTCGTAATGTGAAGATCTGGTCTGTGGTGGATTTATCAGGTCTAAAGCCACACTACTAAGGTCCAATCAATGTATCAATAAATGGCTTTAGACGTTCACAAATAATGCGGGACAGAACCTTATATGCGATGGGGATGAGACCGATCCCGCGTTAGTTGACGCAAGCTGCAGAGTATCCTTTTTTAAAGATTGGACAGAGAACACTTAGATTCCAATCTTCGGGCATGCTGCACCTTTCGTTGCAGAGAAGTTAGTGAATGCACCTTACCAATTCTTCGCCTCTAGCCTTGAACAATTCAGCGGACAGCTCCTCAGCGCCAGGTGATTTGTTGTTTTTTAACCTTTGTATGGCTAAACAGACTTCCTGATGGGTCAGCGGGCTTATCTCTACTTGTCGATTGGTGGCATCGTTACTTCTCTAAAGGCGGTGTTAGTTAATTAATTTTTTTGGTGTGAAGCTCCACCATCGTGAGGCACTGTCCTTCAAACGGAATTATACTAGCTTTAACGGCTACTTATTAATCCATTGTCGCATTTTACAATTTACGAAATTTCCAACTTACCTCAGAAATCGCGGGAACGATGGAAAGAACTCAAGGGACAAATTTTTAAATTTCTTAGATCGCTGTAAAAAATATGAAGTTTAAAGGAAATGTCATTTCTGATGCGCGGTAAGCGGAAACTGCATTTCTCGTAGACTTGTGAGAGCTCAACGCACTCTATTTCAAGTTGGACCAATTTTCGAAAATTTAACTAAGATGGTAACCACGCGTCGGCCAAATGACAATTGATGTAACTTTTCTTTCTTTCTTCTCTGGAACCATCATTATCTATCATTTATACCATTAAAGTTACCTAAATGGTAGATGATCTTCATCAACAGAACACCACCACCACCGCTGACACCTGGTGGGGGCCCCCAAACTGGCCCTCTGATTGTGTTATTATTCACCGCAATGAGTTTTCATTTCGTGCCCCAAAGAAAATTAATGCTGCCATTGTGTTGCGTTTATATGATTAAGCAGAAAATGTTCGAGCTAGAATGGGGGATGAGGCAAAGAGGTGGTGGAGATGGCCCAGCTGCAATCAGCGTCCAAGTTGTTGTAAACAAATTGAAGTGGCACTGCGGAGAGGGCCATTGCTGATTGCATGCATCCAAAGTGCCAAGCCCACAGACGACATGGACGTGCCTTCATTAGGCCATGCAGAGCGCGTAGGCAAAATGTAAACACACGACTGCGGTTCGTGTGCTATGCGTAATTTTAATTGATTTCATTTACGCATTTTTGACTAATGTTCACACGCTGCAACAGCGACGGATTAAGGGGCTGGTGGAGCAGCGGGATGCCACTGCAGCTAATGCAGCTCATTTAGCATGAACTCGGAGCGTTGATGGACAGCACCCAGTCTAGAATTCAACATTTACTTTTGGGCTCTGTTCCAAGTCAAAGCATAATTTTGCAATGTTTTATTTTTTTAATGTGAACCCAAAACCAAAAATATAGTGGAAAATATCCTCTTTGATCTATTTCTGGTACGTTCAAGCAGAAGATGCAACTCTTTACTATGAAATTTCAGTTTTTTCTTTTTATGCACCAAAAAGATATTAAAATTGTTTTAATTGCGCCCAGTCTGTCGACCCAAATATTTGAGAGAATTTTTTGCTGGCTTAAAAATAAACTTTTACAAAGTCAAAGATTTACCTGCGGGGGGGGTAGTGTTCTATTGTGGTTCAAATCAACTCGCAGGATCAACAGGATCTGTCCACTCAAGGAAAGATATAAGTATAAATAAAATAGTCATTTATCAAAATTCACAAAAACAGTTTACGTACAATTTTTTACACGTCTGACGTGGAGTCTTAAAATAATTTTCAGTTCTCGATTAAGTTTTTGTATAAGTGAGCGCAGTTCTTGGTGCCCGTTTTGTAGTTAGGTCTTCTTTCTGTTGGTATGTTAAAAATGAACAGCATTTCTAATGTAAAGCGCCTGTTGTAACGCTGCTGTTGTTGTACTATTGTTGCTGCCTCTTGATGTCGTAGCTTGTAGTCAGATTTAAGTTGGGCTATATGGGTCTTCAACTTGAATTCTGTCATTCCTATGTAGAATTGGTTGCAACTGTGGTCTTTTTATCTTTCGCATGATATCTTGAAAATAACATTCTTGACATCCGCTTCGTCTATTTTTGATTTGTTCCTTTGGTCTGATAAAATTAATGCATTATTAATAGGTTTACTCAATGTCGTGTCATATAAGCTTTAGGAACTCAATGTAATTTCCGTTTTCAACGTTTGGCCTTTGCGTTAACGAATCAGTCAGTCGGGCCAAGTGATTTATATTTATATATAGATCATTTCTGTACATTTCTAGTCACGTTCAACTTAAACATTTGGCATTATTTCTTGTCCTAATCAGCCCAACCAATTTTAGCTTTAAATTATGTGAAGTTTGAAAAAAAAGAGAAAACACTCACACGCACAAAAGTGGCATACAGCTGTCTAAGAATGTTCGTTCTTTTGGCCCTTTGGCTGGCAGACACTCTTTGAAAATGATACCACGAGACGCTCACACACACACACACACTTTTACAGATCATTGGGTACGTCAAACACTTGAACGTGTCAGCCTTTAACACTTTTACATTTGATTTGCGTTGTCTTTTTAAAAATGCGTCTCGTCGGTTTTTTTTTTCTGCTCAAACATTTCAGAGGTTCCCCAAAAATACGAAATGAAAGGAAAAAATATATTTAAAGAGACCAAAATAAGAGAATTCTAAAAAAGCATAAACCGGCTGGCTGGTCGTTGCTTGGCATACAAGACAAGCGAACGGCACTTCATATGACGACCCTTTTCAATGGAGGTGGAGGCTTTAAGATCGAGATTGTCGCTGGCTTTATCATTGGGCATCTCGTGTGTGTGTGTGTGTGTGTGCGTGTGCGAGTGTGTATACCTTTGCCGCTGACACTCGCACATATTTTAATTTTCCTTCTGAAATTGTAGACAATACAAATATTTTTTTCTTATATTTTTTTTATTTTAAACGCGCCTCTTCACACTTGGGCATACGTATTGAATTACATGCCGACGTGGCTGCTGACAGAACAGCATCCTCCTTGCCATCTCCAATCATTGAAACTGCCGTCTCAGCTCAAAGTGAAGATGAGGAAGGCAAGTGGATGTGGGGAAACGAAGACGGACTGCATCAATTTCAGCGCTTTTGGGTGACATTATTCAATTTAAGTGTTTTCTGTAGAATCTTCACAAGATGAGCAGCCTCATCATCATCATCATCATCACCATCACCGGCAGCAGAAACATCGTCATTATTATCATCATTCATTTGGCCTGACAGGAAATCTTCAATTGCGCTGGCAGAATTGTTCGCCTATTTGGCTAGGCCTTTGAAATGGAGGAGAACTGCGCAAAACTTGCCATGGCAAGCCACTAGGACCACCCAAAATGTTGTACATACGCGTCTATTCGAGTAAAAACATAAACAGCTAGAAATTATGCGCAGTCGCTGCCTTTTCAATTACAAATCAAACGTCAGTCAAACGTTTCAGTCGTTTCTTTTCGGTGCCAAGCAAATAAAAATATTTGGAAATTACATGCGTACATACATAAATATAGAGTATGTGATTATATAAATAATCATCATAAATGCATGAATGCGGTTTGGGTATGTTGCGGTATGTTGGGTGGCCCCCCCTGAGTTGTGCGTAGACCACATGCGTACATACTGAAATAGCAAAAAAAGGCTCAAAGCAAATTCAATAAAATAAATAAAACTAATAGAGAATTCTCTAAAAATACAATACTGAAAACCGGTATTGTTCATGCTATTTGGGTTCCGTAAAATGGACCTTTAATCAATCCCGAATCGAACCTCATTTTTTTAAAGTATGGCCGTCAAAATTTTGATATCGAATAAGTTTTGACGATATTTTTATGAAAACATCTTGTTCTTGTTTTTGGACAAAAAGGAAGGTTTCCCAAGGGTATTCCCTTGGATATTAGTAATATCAGTAATATCCAAGAGAGTGGCCAAATCTAACAAAAATACACACCAAATATATTCAAGTATTCTATATCGATATTTCGACATACCTAAAATAAAGTTGATGCTAGAAAATGTTTGAATTATTGCAGAGGGTAAACAAATTTTGCCCCGAAATATGCAACGCATAGAAATATTCATTTCCGACCTTATAAGCTACACATACAGCCATGGTCCCATTTTCACTTTCGCAAAACTTTTGCGGTTTCAGTTCTGTTTTCGATCCAATTTTGAAATTTATCGAGGCAACGATCCTACCTCATAGTCTGCCTGTTTTAAAATTATCCAGTCAACATTTTTCAGATTTTCTTCACAGTATTAATATTTTGAGACCGTCAAGATCGGATGACTATATCTTATAGCTGAGTTAGATACCGCCGATCGAAAAATGGTGAAGATGGAGAAGAACTTTTTTGGGCCATTCTAAATAGATTTAGAACATTTGGTCAAACTCGGATGACTATATCTATATCATTGGACCAATCAGTCGGAAAATAGGTCTCAGTGAAAAAAAAAACTTTTTTGTGTTCTATATGAGCGTTCCCAATCTCGGTCATTATTAATATATAATGTTTTCAACCAGATTTGCAAAATGTGGTCAAAAGTGGATTTGGATATATCCTACCAATTGGTCGAAAAATAGGAAGTAAAAAAAGTTTTTTTTTTCAATTAAAATATTTTATTATTAATGTTAAATGCTTTCAGATAGGTTTGAAAAATTTGCCCGAACTCGGATGACTATATCTTAACGCTGCCATAGGTCCGATCGGACAGAAAATGGAACTTAAAGAGGAAAACTTTTTATTGCGGAGCTCTTAAACGGACGTCCGACTAGGGGACTAAAACTTGATTTAACTTTTAAAATTTAAATTTTGTCTTTGCACCTTGTCTTTAAATTTGGTATTTGCCAAATCAGCCACTACCGTAGTAGCAGGTGGGTTGTGTGTGGAGTGGGATGGTGTGAGGGGTGAAGAAGGTAGGAAATGGGGGAAGAAGTGGTTGGAGAAGTGGGGGTGGAAAGAGTGGCGGCATTGGAGTCGAGTTTGTGTGTTCTGTAATATAAACTATAATGTTGTTTGTTTGACAATGACTGGACAGTGACTTAACAGTGATTTGAGAGTGACCAAATTTTTTTTATATAACATGTAACATTTGTTTATACAGAACCCAAAAAGTCTATTTTTGCCATTACTTAAATCGGATTTATCGAAGTAAAGAGCACCTCTAAAGTAGCCGTTTCTACACTGAGAGAAAAGTCAAGAATTTTCAGTTTCAAACCTTCAATAAGCCAGAAAATTTTTGATTCAAGAGCGTTTTTAAAAATCCCTAAATTCTTGATTTTAAGAACGTTTTTGATATCTTGAGCACGATTCGGGATTTTTTGAAGAAAAAGTAGAGAATTTCACTCTTGACTCAGTGTTGTTTAGAGACACAACCGACCCGACCGAACGACTCGTGGTGTTGGACTAAGTTGATTGAATTTGAGGTACCCACTTAGATAAATTTTTTTTTTTACTAACTGAACACACGGACGACGGCGCGTTAACTCACTCGACTATTTGGCATCAGCGAAACCTAGCGTCCAAATCATACTTAAGAATATACGCTGTCTCGTAGTGAGAGCGCGTCCAACGCTATTCTCTCTTAGTTTGCTTCCCCTCTTCCGCCTGGTCTCTAAGAACCAAATCGGGAACGCATTTATCTTGTTTCTAAGAGCAAATTTCTTGAAATTCTATTTTTGAATTATAAACGGTCAATTTTGAATTCAAGAACGATTCGCACTTACAAAATTCTAGACCGAAACAAAATAAAATCAAGAGCTTTTTTTAAGCCCAAAATTATCAGCTTTTTTAAAATGTATTAGTTTCCAAACCAAAAACAAAAAAAAACCTCTTAGAAATCGCTTAAAGGTAAATTTTACCAACAAAATTTAAGTCCGAATAACTTATTTTATTTGATCAATTTAAAATTAGCTAATAGACCATTTTATACCAAACTCCCACATCATCATAAAAACCCTCCTAAATTCCGTTTTAAAAATTTGTTAACAGCAAACTTAAAATATGCCTCAGAACTCCCACTCAAATCCATAAACCGCATCAAATGCTAATTGTTAAAGCAAAAACCAAACAATAGAAGTAACTTTTACCACTGCTAATGGGAAAAATAAAAAAAAAATGGCAGACGGAATGTCTGAACACTCAAACAAGAAATTTGTTATGCTCGTGTGAAACGAGAATGAAAAAACCCAATATAAATCTCCTATAATAAAACAAAAGGTTCTGCCAAAGCAAAAAAAAAACTAGAACAAGATCGATCGTTGATCAATGATTTCAAATCGTTATAGCTTACACTTTGGGTTTGTCTGTTTCGGCGGTTTATTGTTGAATGTTTTGTGGCTGGCACACGTTTCTAATTTGCATGCGGAAACGGAGAAAACTTGGTCTGATTAATTGGCACCTTAGCAACATGTTGCCGAGGGAAAAAAACAAACACCATCAGTGAGGCGTTTGGTACAATTATTTCCAGCAGGAAATATTTATGCAGATCGCCTCTACAGCCATATTGATAAACACGAATGCGAATAAGAAAGAGAGAACCCTGGGCCACGATGCCCGCTGTCTGATAGCTGCTGCCTGGTCTTGACTTTTTCCATAGAAAAAGTTATGGGGTTCTTTAGGGGGCCACAAAAGGCCAACTATGAGGTGAAGTGGGTGGGTGTGCCGTGGTGCCACTTGGTGACAGTTACTTGGTGCTGAGGCAGCGTGTGCCTATATAATTGGCACGACAATTATTTGGACAATGTGGTAAACGGTTTCTCCTCATTCCTACTCCTTTATTCACAGGCATAACTCGGCCTAACAAGCAAAAAACTTGTGACCGAAAATTAAGGCTCGCAATGCGCGTGCAAAGAGTCACAGAAGCAAACAGAGAAATGACACATCAGATAAGGCAATATCACCTCTACCTTTAACCAGTGTCTGGGCACTATAGGAAATTTTACCATTTTGTAGGGTAAAAATGAAAAATCTTCATAATTGACCAGTTGTTTCCTTTGAATGTTTGGCTAGAACAAAAATTATTTCTGGTATTGCAAAGTTTTCAAGATTGTTTCCAAACATTTTCTAATTAGTCGTGCTACGCACAGTATCAAAATAGTGCTAAAACTAGTATAGATATTTAAAGGAACTGTTAAGGTACCATTTTAAATACGTTTTTTTAACAACTTTTTGCCACAAAAAATGGTTAAATTTCCTTTGGTGCAGTAGCAGACCAAAAACTGGCCAGACCACGTCGCCGTTTGTCCGCAACGTTACCAAGATGCAACAATTGATTGCGAACAATGTGGAGGCTGTTTTTGGGTCTGGGTACCCCGGTATACTGGGGACTGCGACTGAGACTCAGGGTCGTTGCACAGCAGCCGCGTCCCCCATTTGTAGTTTTGCAATGCAAAAGACTCGCCGTCTCGCCAAAAAAAAACCTCCTCGAAGTACACGAAGTACAACACAAATTGTGGTGTCGAACAGCATGTAACCCCTACTCCCTACTCCTTGCTCCATCCTTACCATTACCATTGTGTGCTTGTTGCTCACTTTTTGGGCGACGTTTTTTTTTTTTGAAGAAAACTCTAATTGATGAGTGACTGGCTGCCTGGGCATGGCCTATTGCCTAGACATATGTATGCAGGCATGTGTGTGTGTAGACGATGCTCATTACGACCAGGCGAGACACACAATGGACGCATAAAGCAAGGCAAGTTTTGGCAGACTTACCTCCTCCCCAGAGACAGACAGTTTGACGCATGAATAAGTAAGCAATGCCAATTTCCAATGGCAATGCCAAGATCAACATTATTGGTAGGCCAGGTTGCCCTAGGATGGGACACTGGGACAAGAAATTTTGGTATAAAAAAATTAATAAAATACCACAGATCGATTGAACTCGGTTGAATTAGGTTTTGCTGAAATCTTTTTGGTAAATTGGAGAAGAGCAAAGTTCCTCCGACTTAGCACCTGGGATAACAAATAAATTTGGCTTACGATGGCTTACAGACAACCCGTAAAAAAATATTATAATTCGATACGTAAAGTTTCGGAAATCCAAAATCTGTTCAGGGTAGCCGTTTTTTCAGTGAGGAATGCCATTCTAATGAACGTAATTTTTAAATCCGATAGTAAATCAACGTTGCAAATCGGTTCGCAGGAGAACGGGAGAATATTGATTTTAGCTACCCGAACCCGAATAAATAATACTAAAAAAGGTTCGGTTAAAAAATTATTTTTATACTGTGTACCTTCGGTAAAGCAACGTAAAGCAAAGTACCTTCGGTACGCAGGAAGTAACAGGAAGATGGAATCGTTGCCGACCCTATAAAGCAAACTAAAACAAAAGGATAGATCTTCATGATCCTTAGGATGATTTATCGGCATCCATTTGGACTGGATGGTAACCTATACTTTTTGGGATTCATTAAAACTTATTGAAGTAGTTTAAGATTCGAAAAAAAGATTTTTAAATATCCATAGGATGGGGTAGCAGGGCCAGGAACGAAAATATCTGAACCAATGGGACAGTTCACAAGTATATTTCAAGCTGAACTATGTTCCATCTCCCGTTGTGCAGACCGTAATATACGAAAGAACTACCATAATACCATAGAGAGACAAACCATAGATACAAAGAACAAATTGGACCAACTAGGCAGCAGGAACAACCTGACGATAGATTCCGGGACACAACAATCTCCCCGGAAACGAATTGACCGACGAACTGGCATGCAAGGGCGCAGTGAGCGCAATGGTAGGGCCAGAGCCATACTACCAAATTTGGTCGCAGTGCACCAAGTCCCCAACAACAAATAATCTATAGGATATTTAACAACTATTCATTTGATCTTTGAAAAATATCCTTTTTCCAAGATAATTGGATCTTTTTGGAATATGATTTTTATCTTTTTGAAATATTCTTTTGATCTTTTTGAAATATTGTGTTGATCTTTTTGAAATATCCGTTTGATCTTTTTTAATATACATAATTTCATATCCCATGGATCTGTTAGAAATACGCTACGTTATAAAAATCCCTTCCAAATAAAAGAAAACATAATAATTTGTATAAATTAAATTATAATATATACATATATATATAATACACAAAAATTTCGGTTGGTAAAACGTTTTCCTGCTTATCATATGTTTACCGTAATGGGAGGACCCTCAAACTGAACTACTTCAACTAATCTATTTGTTTCAGTCGTAGATCCAATATCTTAGGCTTTGAAATGATTTTCAAAATTCAAAGCTTCAAATCTTTCAGTACCAAAATTGGAAATATGTGATCTAATTTATGCAGTTCAATTCTTTCACTTAAATTAATAATTGTGTAGTATCCCCTTTTAAATAAAACACCATTGAATTTGAACTCCAATACGATAATACTCTGAAATTTTTCCAATAGGTTAATATCATTCAATAGTTAACGGAATTTGATATCATGGACGTAGCCACTTATACTATGTTTTATAATATAGGAAGGGCGAACCCCATTTGTACAAACCTGTAAAAACTGTGCAAAATTTCAGGAAGCTTTGATGCTAGGAGAATATGTTGCATACCTCTCCTATTTGACGTATTTCTACAATATTATTTTGCCTCTTTTTGTGTTAGGCTTCATATCTAAAATTCGCTTGCTAATTTCGCTTGCCGATAACAAAATTTTCTATTCTTCAACCAAAATAAATCCCGTTCACCCTATTTTAAGCTATTCCAAAGGATAATTGATCTTTATTCCTCATCCAAAAAAGATGAAAAATGTGAAAAAGATATTTTAAAAAAATAGTCTAAAAGTTGATATTTCGAATATCCTCATCCAATATTTGATTCGAAAGTAATATTCTGTCGTTTTAAGTATGGGGATTGAAGAATTATAATCTTCCTGAACCTAGGTGCACCATAACCAGCTTCATGAACCAGAAGAAACGCGAGGTCAAAGCGCGAAGTGAACACATTCTGATTTTTGATGATGATGATTTGAAATATGAACTTATTGCAAAAATAAGTGTGCAACTTGGGCATGTGCTGCACTACAGCTTGATTTGATTCATACAAAATCATATTACCACACATTAATTTTAATAAGAAAGAATTTATTTCACCGCTGAAAAACACGAATATCTTTCCCTGGATAAATGACTTGTGTCTTAGCTAAAGTTTTAATTCTCTAATCTCCTAACCACTGTACTTCTGGTGTGAATATGCCTCACACGAAAGTATAATAACAACAGCGACAACAACAGTCGACGAACATACAAAAAACTCGACGTGATGCTGCACAAAAATTGACGAATTGCATTTTAAACCGAGCCACAGGAAGAAATAAATTGCAGTGCTTTTGTGTGCTCGTTGTGGTCTTTTGGGGCTTGCTGCTTTGGTATGGGTATATATGGTGGATCTTTAACACTTCACGTGCGAAATGAGGCAGCGCGAAGAAGGCAACTTTAAATTAGCTTTGACAAGATAAATGATCCCCCGGCCGCAGGAAAATCGAATATACTTGTGTGTAAGTGAGTACTTGGTGGTGGATCTATCTAAGTATGGCCCTGAACTGACCCCCCTGGCTGTTGCTGTTGTTGTTGTTGTTCTGCTTCAGCTCTCATTATGTCCGTCTCATTCGCGTCATTCCGTCTGCTATTTCAATTCTTTACTGGCAAGCGGAAGAAGGGTCCAGGTCCGCACTAAGTATATATAATTTGAGGCAGCTCCGGTGCAATTTGCAATTGGCATTGGCATCGAGGCGTCAAAAGGCTTATTAAAAGAAATTTGCAATTGCAACGGACAGCGAACGCGAACGTAGCACATTTCAAATTGCCGCACCAGCAGCAGTCGCAAGATGCACAGCTCGAGATTTGCCATTCTTCTCGTCTGGCGTCGAGCCATTTATGTTATTTGCTGGCTCTGGCTGTGGCACACAATCACAATGGGGCAGGCACGAAACTCCACTTTTAGAAGGCACCTTATCTGCGCAACGGCATCATTATTTCACACCAACCAAGGAGCAGCAGCTGAAGGCTTCAGCCAAAGCAGCAAACGACGCGGCGATCTTGCAGCGGCAGCGGCAACAGCAGAAAAGGGCATACAAACGGCATAAATATTATGGCCAAACAACGTTGCGAACCAGCAGAAGGTTGAAGTAGGACGACAGGGACTAGGGATGGGTTAGTGAGTAACGTAAGCTTTGGACGACCGTTTTCATATAAAAGACTATTTGTGCTATCGGGGTGTCATTTTGCAGATGATCAAAATGAATAGAATACAAAGTAAAAATTGACAAAATCGATATTTTATATATTCCCAAAATTTCGATAAATCGATATTTTTGGAGTGTCCGTTTTCATTTGTAAAGAAGGTGGCCCCAAATTATTTAATAAAAGAGAAACATTTGCTGTAGAAGCTTACCCATAACACTAGTTTACAGCAAAAAAAAAGACCCAATTCGGAAAATTTTAGTGTAGTTTTGAATTGTGATCTAAAAAATTAATTTCAAAAACTTGTTTATGGCTCCGTTTTTGAAATATTCCCATTCTTGGTCGTTGAACTGAAACCACTTGACCTGAGATCACCATTCCAAACTATACTAAAATAATATTTCAGTTGAAATGGATCATTTATTTGTTTTATTTAAGAAAACTAGTGTAATCAGCATTATAAAAGCGACTTGAAAGAAATAATCTTGGAAAGTAAAGATTCTGTCCTTAAAAAAATGGGTAAGTATAGTAATTATTGAGCTTAATTATGTAGTTCACAATTGTTTGTTTTTTCTTGGAGACCACTGAGCTGCAGAACTTTTAAATGTTCAGACTTGAGACTTCGTCACCGTGAACAACATCTTCTAATCTATGCCGATGCATTATAAGTATAAAACATCGAGATGCCAGGGCCCAAACAGTCGATTCAGCCCTTCCCCTAATCGTGTCCAATAAGCACTATGGAAAAATCACAAATAAAGGTCACGATGAACCCACATTTCCTCCATTTCTAATTTGCGATTTATTTACGTCTTACATCAGCCTCCACTTTAATCTTTACTAGGATCGTCGAAAATATATCCAAATATCGAACATGCCATTTTTTTTGGGATATTTTATTATATTTGTGCGTTGGTTGCTCTATAGTGATCTGAAGTTTAACCTTGCCGCAAAAATCATGGGAAAGGTAAACCCTTAATCTTATGGAATTCGCATAAGGCGGCCATGTCGGGACTATCCAGACTTGCCCTAAGTTATTTTTTACCCCTGGTAGCTCAGTGCCTTCGGAGCGACTTGCTTCTGCTATAAAATGGATTAATCTAGCACTGTCGATCCCAAAAATCTCTTAAATAAGTATAAAATACTGGGACAGATCGTTACTAGAGCTCATACACAGTTCGACAAAATCCAAATTTTTTTTAAAAGCCCGGCATAAGACCCATAAATTATGATAAAAGACACCTTTGTATGCATTACCTCATACCCAGTTTTTCAAATGAAGCCTCGGTTCGCATTAAGACTGCAGTGAAATTCATCAAGTGAGACAGTATCTACACAAAGAAACGAGAGCGAAAGTTAAAGTCAACTCTAGCCAACTTTGATATACCCGTTACTAAGGGAAAGAAATGTTTAACAGCCTTCCTGTGTTCCTTAGTGGAGCTCGCCGAAAAGTAAGCAATATTTAAAAGAGGTATTTTTTCTAGAAATTTACCTGAAATTCGCTCACATTCTGGGTTTTATATGATAGTGGACTGAGTATAAGTAGCTGAACGGATAGATTGTAAATTATAGAGTTCAAAAACCATGGATCGATGAATTCGGGACTAAGAGTTCATTCTTAAAACATGGATGTTGGGTCCACAATTTTAAATTTTACCTTACTAAAAAAATCGTTCAGGCCTGTTCCCATTTCCGAATCCGACTAATCGGAATCGGTAGGACTTGTGATTTCTAAGAAACGATTAAGGAATTCGGTCGAATCTTTTTGCAGTCTAGAAGATGGAATGAAGGTAATAGGGATTTCAAAGTTAAAGATCTAATAACACAGTCGGTTTTGGGAAGCGAGAACATTTACCAATTCCGATTCCGCATGATTTGATCGAAATCGAAAACGGGAACAGGCCTGTATATTGACATCTTTTTCGTTAATAGTAATACGTTATTGTAAAAAATATATATTATATAATAAATAAATAAATATATAAATTAATATATACTATCGATATTCCGATATTTTAAAAAATAAACACATCTCTACAATGAGCAGGTCTATGGATGTAATTAATGAGTCATTTGAAGTATTACTCTGAGTATATTAACTGAACAGCCAATATTAATGTTCTAGTGGTCAATTGTTTTCTAATATATCGGTAAAGAAAATATCGGTTATCGATTAATTACATATTTTTTCAAAAAGTCCACTAGATGGGCCTTTGTTATATGTTTAAGGTTGTTATCTCTTTCGGTTTCCTCGATGCAAAGCTTTGCTTCCATTGATTACTGTAATAAAACGAGAGCGCAAGTTAAAGTCGGCTCTAACCGACTTCGATATACCCGTTACTCATGAAAAAAACATGTTTAACAGTCTTCCTGCGTTCCTAAGGGTTAATATCTGAAAAGTATGCAACATTTTTGCTCATAACTTGAGAACCGCTCATCCGATCTTTATCCTTTTGCGAATCGATTCATTTTGCTAATTACTAACTATCTCTAGAAGGTACAAATCGTCTATCTTCAAAACTGTAGGAGATATAACGTTTTTTCCGAATTGCGGGGGTGGGAGGGGGCGTGGCCCAAATTTGAAACCAACTTGATCTGCATGCAGATAACAGAAGCATTTGTCCCATACATGTCAAACCTCTATCTCTTACCATCTCTGAGATCTAAGAACACCTACAGGCAGACGGACATGTCTATATCGACTCGGCTGTTGATGCTGATCAAGAATATATATACTTAATATTGTCGGAAACGATTCCTTCTGCCTGTTACATACATTTGCACGACTTTAGTATACCCTTTTGTCTCTACGAATAACGGGTATAAAAATTCAAACAAAGACAGTTCTGGGTCGTGCACACAAATAAGCACTCCTTACTCTAAAAGATATAACCTGAAATTTCGAGACTTCTAAAATGTTTTTGAACTGTCTAATCGTTTAAAACTATATTTATTTCTACAACTTTTGTTCAAAACTCGTGCCACATATCCTAAGCCGAATGTCATCTCTAGCAAGCGAAACGTGAAGATCTCATATCGAAAACAGTACGTGGCCCGGCAATGCCATGAAATGCTTAAACATAAATTCAACGAGACGCAACAAGAAGAAGCAGACAACAGCGATGAGGCGATGAAGAGGAGTTGGCAGCGGCGGAAACAGCAGCAGCAGCACCAGCAGCAGCTTGCCTAAGCCAAGTCCAGTCCTGACGATGTGCTCTGCCAGATTAGTCTGAGCCATAGAGCAGCTTCGTGTCTCCCTCCATCTGTGGCCCGATCAGCTGCCACAAACAGAACTCGAACTCGCATTATCCATAGGCTGACCATAAAGAAAGCCCGGCTGGACCGCATTGTTCCATGGCTTGCAATAAATTATCGATTAGAGTGGGCTGCTGCCCGTCTCTCGATATGGGCAATGTACAAAAAATATATATATATGTAGGTTCAATGAACGCTCCCAACTTATTACAGACCCCCAAATTACATTAAACGAAACAGATTCGTTACGCTTTAATGGAAGGTTCTCTAAAAGGTACACGCCCACACTAACAGCTTTTTTCATTCCCAATCTTTGTGTTCCAGCAACTGTACCCAAAAGGTGTGAAATTTGCAGCCTGCGCATATTCCCCAAAGGGACAAACCTCTCAAAAACTGCTGCTGCTGCTGCTCCTGATCGTAGGAGCAGCCAGACCTTAAGCCTTTAATTTAATGCCAAGGCAATTCGCTTGGCCACAAAACGTGGCAGGAATTTTAAATGTATTTTTGAGAGAAAAACGACAGAAACGGCAAACGTAAAGTGTGATTAACGCGTACCTGCGACTTGGACCGGGGCCGAGGTCTGCCTTTTTGACACAGCCTGGGCGACGGACGTTGACAAAAACCCCCGGGACCGGGACGACGTGTCGTCGTCGTCGTCAACCAAATGCGCGCAGAAGCTGCACAAAAACTCGCCCAGCTTGGCCTCGACTTTGCTCTTCTACCTGCCTGGCTGGATGGCTTGTGGGGCTTGGGGCTTAAATGTCCAGCTCGTTATGCTAACCGCAGCAGCCGAAGAGCAGCAGCCAAGGTAGATAAGCAACAAAGACGACGACTACGCACAGTGGAAGATGACAAGAACGAATTCTTCTAAAAAAAAAAAAAAATTAAAACGTTTTGTAAAGCAACTTAAAATTTTCAGCGTTTGTCACAAGGAGCGAGCTCTGCGATAAAAAAAAAAGCGACGAAAAACAGCTCTAACCTACTTCAACGGCCGCTGGCCAGTGACTGAATAGTTTGCTCTCTTGGCACAAGTTTTCTCGCTTGGGAAAAGACCTATTGAAGAACAGAGAATTTTTGGCGCCTCGTTTAATAGTTAAAAGATCTCAAACAGTCCAAAGCTTGCCAAAATTTTAAATATTTTTATCCTCAAAACTCATTGAAATCAGACCACTGTGCGACACTGTGCGAGGCCTTTAAGATGATGCCTCTGCACTTTGCATGCCAAGCCGTTGTTCTACCTTTCCCATACCCAGCCGCCGGCTCTTTTTTGGGGTCTCTTTTAATGAGTGTTGTCTGGCCGTCCCGTGTCGGTGACTGCATCTTTTTAATAATATTGTTTACGTGACATTTGATTTATTATGAACTTTTTCTTTTGACAGATTATGTGGCGGCTTGACTCCACGCCAGTTGCTACTGTTTTTGGTTGGATCGTTGCAGGATTGGCCGTGCGGCATTGTAAATGGCACGCACGCAGGTAGGATCGCCGGCTTTAATGGGCTAGCGAATTATGCATGTGGGAACGTTGGAGGATTGCTGGGCAAATCAATTAGCCAGCCCAAATAACTGTAACTGACCAGCAATTATCTTCAATTACATGGTCGTACCATGATCAAAGTGTTTTTAATTTAAAATTGCATTTCAAAATACTTGCAAGTACACTTGAGTGAAGGATTGGGGATGGGGATTGATTTTTCCGAAGGATCGATTTATTTTGCTGGAATCGATATTTTTGATTAAATATCGATTGTTACGATTGGTTTTTTATATAGGTTAATTACGTATAGTGTGGTGGAAAAAGCACTATTTTTATTGCGTACAGTGACTTAAAGAATAGTGAAAATTTTTTAACGATCATATTTAAAGACTGTTGCAATAACTCTCAAAATAAAAGAACTAAAAGTTTATTTGTGTGAAAGCTCGACCTAGAAGACCGGTAATCTTTAACAGTTATCCGACATTCCCTTTGAAATAAGAACCAAAATTGAGTACAATTAGCAAGTAAAAGATATTTGCAAAGGAGGTGGGGCCGTGAGTTTGCAACGCAGAATATTCACGACCCTAAAACTAAACTGCAGGACGACCTAGAGTCGATTCAACGTTATTCCCTAAGAAGAACCAACATTGAGAACGCGTGGAATTCAGCTCGATCGTCCAAGAGTTTTATTTTTTTTTTAAAACATTCAAGAAAGAATAAATTTTTTTTTTTTTTTTTTTTAAATTCAAGAAGAATAAATTTATTTTCAAGAGCGCTCCTACTCAAATTATTTGATTTAGATTTTTCATATCTTTTCTTTCCTTTACTAACACTTTTTTTGAAATCATTCAGGTTTATTCTCGTTTCAAAATTCTATTGATCGCAATTGATAAAAGCTTTTAACTCGAAGAAAGATTAAAAAAAAAATTTTTTTAAACATTTCGCCAATTAGAAACTTAAATTGAGATGAATAGATATTTCAAGTTAGAAGCCGAATATCACAATCAGTTTTTAAAAACGAACTTCAGCACTAAGTGCAGCATTTTAAGGTGTGTAAGAGAAATCTTTACAGAGATTGGCTAAGACAGAACTTTGAGAGATTTCAGTCTAAAAAGAAGGTTTATGTTTAATTGCATCTCAAAAATAAAGTTTTTTTTTTAAATTATCACTTAATTTACAGTTAAATAAAATTGCATCCACAGTCATTAAGTAAAAACTTTCCATATAATTATTCTGTGTACATTAGGGATTGTGAAAACAAAAAACATTTTTTGCAACTGCCATATTCTGAAAGCTTATAGAGTTAAGAATTTTTGAGTCTTTTTTCATATTATTCAACAGACGTTAAGAGGTCGCGCAAAGCGAATTTTCCCGAGAATATTCTTTAAAAAAATCCCAAAATGACCTTGGCATCAGTAAAACACATAGAAATTTACGAAAAACTAATATGTGGGCTAATGAGCAAAACAAAGCCAAAAATTTAAAAATTAAAATTTGTAGTTTTCTTTCAAAATATTTTTTGACAACTAAGAAAATCGTTGGATACAAAAAAAAAATTTTAATAAAGCCTACCTTTGTTTACTTTACCAGACAGAGTGAGGACCTTAAAAGAAATTTGAAGAACTTACCTGAAATGAGATAAAAAGAATACAAAATTATTCAATTAATGATCAAATTCTTAAAAAAGATAATGTTTATCCAAAATTTAAACCTTAAATCTAGAACTTAGAATACAGCAAAGATGAGTAACGTCGATGCAAGTTAACAGCAAGGGGAATTTATAATGTGGATCTTCGATTATCCATCGGCATAGAAATAATCGAGTGCGGAAGTTTAAAATCGACTTCGATATACCCGTTACGTATGGAAAGAAATATTAAATAGCCTTGCTGTGTGCCATGGGTCCGCCGAAAAAAAATGTAACATATTTTAACTCGGCTATTTATTATACGATCTTGATGCAAATTTCAGGGATTACAGATATTGCGAATATAAATGTAACTCTCAAATTTGTATCGATATCTTAAAAATTGTGGGAGTTATTTTATGTAAGACTTTTTTCATTGGGGGCGTGGGAAAAATATGAAACATACTTGATCTACATGCAGACCATAGGAGTCTACATTTCAATTTTCGTTGCTCTATCTTTTCTAGTCTCCGAGATCTAGGTGTTCATACAGACGGACGTACGAATAAAATGACATGGCTAAATCGACTCGGCTATTGATGCTGATCAAGAATATATACTTCTTATTGTCGGAAATATTTCCTTGTTCCGGAAATGCTTTCATTCTCCCTGTTTCATACATTTGCAAAACTTCATGATCCCATTTAACTCATTTTAATGGATATAAAAACGGTGCGTCCTTTGATTTTAAACTGCTAACTCTTTTGATTTCTGCTTCGCAAATTTTAGTAGTACGTTTTATATTAACAGAGACTGGAATTCGAACTGGAGAATTACAAGCAAGTAATTATGGGTGCTTGTTTTTAGGCAGATTAAATTAAAGTAACATTTTTAGATGCCTTGCACTAAACGCGCTGCGCCACGGTCGATCTAAGATGTCTCTCCGATTGTGATCAGTCCAAAAGTCCCGAATTCGAGTCCGGCATAGTAAGTACAAGTTTTTAAAATTAAAGATATACGTTTCTTTAATTCTTGTTAAATTTTCCGTTTTTTTTTTTTCATAAAAGTACAGACATTTTGTTTATAAATAAAAAAAACTTTTGGGCGATAATCAAAGACGGAAATTGAAGATTATCTCAAAATCTGTGATAACTTAAAACAAAGCGGGTGATGGTGTGGGGTAAGGAATGATCTTTCCTTCCCTACCGCCCTTCCAACATTTTGTTGAGACTTTTTAAAGTTTATCCCCTTGGGATTAGTTTGAGCCCTTTGTTAATACCCCTTCGCCTTGAGTTGATCCCGAATGAATTAATTTTTTTCTTTGTCAAAATGAGCATAAATTTGAAATAAAATGGTAAAATTTGTGCAATTTTTGCTTCATTTGCAATGGAAATGTCTTAATATGTTGACAATTTCCGGTAGATGATGCTCTACCATCCATAATAATTTTTGTGGCTATTGCCATCAACGGCCGTTGAATGTTGGAAATCTGCCAGTGTGTGTGTTCTGTATCACTTTAATTAAAAAAGTTGCGACTACAATTTAATTAGAAATGTTCTGCACTCAAAGCAGCTAGGGTTGGTTAATGACGCGTCCCGACGGCGACACCTCGTCAGGCTGGCAGCTGCGACTCGTATTTGTGACTTTAATTTCATTTAATTGGCTAATGCTCTACAAATATGCGACTGGGGAATGCTTATTACGGCCAAGTTATGCCGTAAATGTGCCTGAGATCGAAAGTAGGGATTAGCATTCGTTAGGCTTATTTCCTGTTTCGGAGAATTAGCCATGGTTGTGGTAGTCTCAGTGGTAGTAAAAACTAATCAAGCGATTTGTTGCGCATGCGCGTGAAGCGCTAAAATGCTCTCGCTCCCTTTCAACCTGAATGTGGCCCTGCCCGGCTAAGCCGGCTTAAAGTTGGACGAGATTTATGCCACCAAAGGGCGCAATATATTCTGATATGATTAATTGCGCGTCGCATTTTGCGTCCGCATTGCGGCTTTTGCGATCCAAAGGCGGCGATAACAACGCCGCAAAAATATTTCTCGATCCTCCTCGCACGTACGAGAAATTTCGCGCTTAGCTGGAAGCAACGAAAAAGGCGAACACAAAAGCAAAAAGAGAGCTTGGGATGCTGCTCAGAGCTTTATGCAAAAAGCAATTTATTTTTCCTTTTTGCCTTAATGCTCAATCTATGCGCAGAAATCTCGCTTAACATTCGCTTTGCAGACACACATATGCAAAAGTACGAATGTGAATGGATTCCTGTCTCAGGGAATTATTCGTGCCTTTTCTGAGAGCATAATTCAGAGATGGGAAAAACGATGGATAAATAACGACATAAGGTATTTCATTCTTTGATCAGATTTTTTCAATAGCCGCTACAATCCAAAGTCAAAGTAGTCAATTATTTGGACAGGAATTGGCATCAAAGACAGTTTAGAGACTTGTTTTTTAAAAAATGGTTTTCTTCGAACTAAGAAAATGTAAATATGTAAAAGCCTTTTTAAAAGTCTAACGAAAAAAATTGTGAATTTAAAAAATATTTTTGTTCTCACCCTTTAATATTATTTTCACGACAGCGTTTTTGGGGACTGTAAACCTGGCACTCATTGCTACAATTTTCTTCCTCATGTTAATGTTAGGGCTAAATAAACTCCAGGATATATCCGAAAAAAATCAGAAAATCAACTCTGGTCATACCGAAACTAATAATAAGGTTTTGTTATGGTTTTAAGATTTTTTCGGTATTCGGTTCAGTATCGGTACCTGGATTATTATTAGGTATACTGGTACGTAACGGTATGGACCGGTAAAAGAATAAAAGAAAGATCGTTTATTGGTTTTGCGTCCATCAGACTGCTTAGAAAGACATATAATTGCCCCCATCTATAATCCCAGAAATAGTCTTAAAGATTGGATATTAAATAACCAAGTCATATTTTTAAACTCTGTACCAAGAGTAAACAAAAATTTGCACAGTTTTATAGATAGACTAGCAAAACCCGCCGCGACTTCGTACGCGTGTCAGTTGTATAAATTTGGGTTGCAATTGTGAAGCGAAATGTGTGTACATTACATATCATTGTTTTTTATAGACAACCATGAAAGAATACTTTAGCAAATAACTCGTCGCGCTTCGCTGCGCCTTCAACAGTACCACCCACATCCCATTCACTTACCACACATATTCCACCCACTTGCCACCCACGTACCACCCACTTCCAAAACAACTTACCACCCACATCCCACTCACATCCTACCCACATCTCATCCACATCCCAACCACTTTCCAGTGGGCATCCCGTCGGTAGTTCCAACATCGGAAATTGAAAACACGAATGAATTCTCATTTTGACCTTACAAAGCGAGTTTCAAGTCACTCGGGTGAAAAATAGTATTTTTCATGCAGAATTTTCCGGGAACACTAAAAAAATCACATTTTAAATTATTTCGTATTCTACCCATACAAACCGAGTTTCAAGCCAATCGGATGAAAAATAGTTTTTTTTGCATGCAGAATTTTCCGGCCATTTTCCTCGACGCCGGATTTTCCGAAATCGGGAAAACACGTGTCGAATCATTTCGCGTACTATGCTTACAAACCAAGTTTCAAGTCAATCGGATGAAAAATAAAATTTTTTCCATACAAACTTTTCCGACGCTTTTCCGACTTTTCCGGGTGTAATTTTCCAAATTTTCTTTCTTAGTGCGCGCCTGCATAACTAAACGAAGATCTATGCCAAATCTCAAACCCGTAGTATAAGCCGTTTAGGCTGTGCGTTGATAATATGTCAGTCTGTCATTCGGGCGTACAGATTTATATATATAGATAGAATTTGCTCTCCAAATCACAAAACTTTTGTGGAAGTGGAATTGAGAACATGGCCGATAATCCCACTTGTTCTCGTTTTTGATTATAATGAAAGCAGCTCATAAGTTTTAAGTCCATGGACTGAAAATTAAATGACACTTCTTGAATAATCTACATATCTTACAAGTATTTTAATTTTAGTCTGTCATAAATTGTGAAGCTTTAAAAATATTTATGAATATTTAAAGCAGTGGTGCCCAAAATGCCCAAAGCCAATCCCATGGGATAAAAACTCATAATTCTGCCGGCGTCGCAGTCGACACACTCATGGAGAGAGAGAATACGAGTGTTCCATAAATAGCACGCTCGGCGGCTCTTTCACGACACGAGCTTACGGCTATTTTTTTTCTCACGAAGCATTTGTTTGTTTGTTTGTTGCTCATGTTTGACGTCATGACGTTTACTTCGTGTTTCGCTGCTACGCACACAAGCGCATAGCTTGATAGCGTGAATTTGGGCACCACTCAATTAAAGTGTTTTGAAATATACAATTCAGAATTGCAATAGTGTTTCCATTCGAACATGGAAACAGGCCAGAGTATTCTCTGCAAGGGTATAAATATAGAGTAGGGGTGCCCAATTCTAATATAAATAAAGAAAAAACTAAAAGAAAAAGATGGAGACAACCAGGTTATTGGCGGTATGCTGCTAGGGCAGAGGCTGTGGTCACCTCTGATATAGAACATTGAAACTCTTGAGCTCAAGCCAAAATGTCCTACTTTTTCTACAGACTTCTTCTGCTTCTTCTTCTTGTTGGATCTCGTCCCCCACCCTATCTCTTAGTTGTTTCGTTTTTAGTGCAAAGTCGTGTCTGACTTTGCATAAAATGTTTCCACATTACTTGGGCTCGGTTATATAGTCCGACGTCTGTTCCGTGTCAAAGCCAATGACGAAGCCTGGCCACAACTGAAGGAGTTTCCTGCCCCAATGCATAATGTTTCCGTTGAACCTTAATCAATGTGTCAATAAGTGTGCAAAGACTTTTCTGAACAAACATTTGCCATTGCTGTAAAGTGTAAACAAACTGAAGTTGTCGAGTACTAAATTGAACAACCTGTGTGTGGTTTATGCAGGAGATAACACTACTCCTTCTCCTCCTCCTGCTCCTGCTCCTCTCCATCCAAGCGGCAACACACAAAATTGTGGCGATTTTTATCGCTGTCACATTTATGACATTATCGGCGTGTCAATATTAAAACGATCGCACCCTCGCCGCATGTCTCACACTCCTCACACTCACACCTTGTTGCAACGACCGCACAGTCGGATAGGAATTGAGTTTTTATTATGACTATTTAATATTGACAGCCTTTCATAAATAAGAAATGAAAATGAGTGCTGTGAGCTGTTTAAACTGAGCCTAACCACTCGAGTGCAGCCATAACCCATAAAGATTAAACTCTTAACGATAACCATGGACTGGAGTTGTTGCTGTTGTTGTTGCAGTTGCATGCAGCATAATTAAATTTTGTTTGCACCCACAATGCCTGAACCCGAAAACTTTTGGCTTATCAGCATTTAATTTGTAAATGTCCAGGCAGCAAAAGGCCAAAACAAAAAACAAAACAAAATCAACCAAACTGGTTCTTAATTAAAACGACATTGTCGAGTTCTTTGTAAATAATCGTAACGAATCAAACGAACAACGACCAAGTCGGAGGCTACTAAAAAAAAAACAGAACCCTAAAACTACGCCACTCAAAGGTTGTTGTTTTGGATTTTTTTTCCTTTATATAATTTGAAGACATTTCTCTTACGTTCCACAACATTCAAACGAGTATCTGGTCTGCCCTGGCTCTGGGCCAACTGTATACTCTTTTTTTTCTTGTTTTTTGATCCCTGCCGTTGGCCGTTTGCTGTGCGGTGTCGCCTTGAACTGATTTATCGAAACTGCTGGCACTTGAGACGTTTTTAATTATATTTTTGGTCGGTTGAAATGACAAGAACTATTAATTTTTATTGGGTCTGCGAGATGTTCTCAATGCTCATAAAAAGGCGTTAAAAGGCCTGGCATGGGCAGATCAGGGATGAGAAGTGAGAGATGCTGTTGGACAATAAAGAAAGACTTTGTGAGTGCGATTTGGCAGCATAAAGATGGCAGGGAAAAAAGGTTGGCTAATTATAAAGTAAGTATATTCCTTTGAGCAAATCGGAAAGAAATCTTTAAAATATCATCAAAAAGAATTGATTACTAAATTTAGGTATTAAGATAGTTGCACTGTTTAAACCGGATCTGGATTCTTTAAAACAGGGGCAAAAGCCGAGCGTATGGGCGTTCACGCATAGCACAAACCAAAGCATATTGCAACAACAACTTCGAATGTTTTAATTCTCTCCTAATCCTCTTGCTAAATCGATACAATAACAAATATGTGTGCGTCGACTTCAGTTTAGATTTTAATTTTGGCGACGAATGAGCATCAGACAGCCACGAGCACACGCACACACAATAGTCGAATTTCTCTTCCCTTCCCTCGCCAACCTCTACTCTTAGCCCATTGCCACTTCATTAAAATGAACATTTTCAGACCCTTCTTTGCGTGGCCCTGGATAAACTAATTGCTAGCGTAACTCTTGATAGACCAGCGTTATGTAATTTGACAACTATTAAAACAGGAGTCCTTCTTAATGGTAAAAGTATGTTTCGACAAAGGAAAAAAATGTGGTCATCGGATACCAGGGCAGGGCTTACAACAAACATTAAATGACTAACAAAGTCAAGGGGGATTCCAGGAGCAGTTGGTGTTAGTGACGACGGCCATATACATTTAGTAGTCAGTTCAAAAATTCAAACCTTCCGCCAACAAAACTATATCGATAACTTTGTTGCCTGACAATTCTATCAAACAAGTTCACCAGCAGCCAAACACTATTTTGTTGATTGATGATTTATGTTAGATAATTGTTGTGTTATGGTGAACGCGCTCAATGTCTCCGTTTTTTTTGATAATTCTAAAAAGAAATACATATCATACATATTTTGCATATCTTAAAGTACATTAATAATGACATATAGGGTGTGTAAAAACGTGGTATATATAATATTTCATAATTGTTAAACTAATTGAAAACTTCTATTTTTCATATTTTATTTTATTATGTTAGCGGTTTTTCGACACACATTCGAGCCCAATGCTTTTACTTCTGAATTAGTTTCATATAGCCAAATTTAAATAATTTCATCAACAGAATATAAGTACTGGAAGTGAATGTGGCGTGCCTTCATTTACTGATTCTAATCTGGGGTTATATTGTAGGGATGTCGAAAATATTATCCTTATATCGAAATATCGATATTTTTGCTCAAAATTACGAATATCATTATCGCATATTTTTCCGAGCCGATATATCGGATATCGAATATTTTTTGGTGATATTTATGTTTTAGCGTTCGGTCATACTGTTGCGAATAACTGTTTCTTGTGCTCTGGACATATGAAGCAAAATGCTTCAGTTTTTTTTATTAACGTTGATGTGGCAAAGCAAAAATTCGTTATCGTGAGCTTGGTAATTCTATTATCAGTATTGCTACAAAGACGATTTGGCGGCATGCAAATGAAATCAAATAAAATAATCGTGGATACAACCGCGATTTAGATGATGACATTATCGCTTTTGTGCATTTTTGCAATAACATGTACCTTATGACACTTTTTATACCCTTGGAGAGGGTATATTAAAATTGTCCGGATGTTTGTAACGCATAGAAGGAAGCATCTCCGACCACATAAAGTATATATATTCCTGATCAGCATGACGAGCTGAGTTGATATAGCCATGTCCGTCTGTCCGTCCGTCCGTCTGTCCGTCTGTTTCTATGCTTTCTCCTCCGTCAGTTTTAAAGCTATCGTAACCAAACTTTGCACGAAGTCTTTTAGTACAAATACGCTGCACATTTGTCGGAACCAGCCGGATCGGATGACTATAGCATATAGCTGCCATAGGAACGATCGGGCGAAAAACTAGTTTAAGTAAGAAAAACTTTTTTGTTTTCAATGCTATCGCTCTCAACGCTCGTATTTATAAGTTTTCAATGATTTCACATAATTTCACTAAGGCTTGTCGAAATCGGACCACTATAAAGTACAGCTGCCATACAAACTGTCAGGCATATATCAAGCTCCAAGGGTATATAAACTTCGGTCGAGCCGAAGTTAGCCTGCCTCTATTTTTTTTTAACTAGTATGGTCCCTATTGTCACATATTTCTAGTAAATTGTTCTTAAACGAGAAAAGCAAGGCTAATTTCGTCCGTGCCGAAGTTTTTATACACTTGAAATCGCTTGTCTCAACGGTTAGCGACTTCGACCAAACTTCGCAGATCAGCTTAAAAACATTTAATATTACCCATGACCGTGGTTGAGAGCGGTAATATTGAAAAACGAGAAGGCCAAGGTAACTTCATCTTTGCCGAAGTTTAAATACCCTTGCAAATGTTTTAATACCACAGAGTTTACGAACGTCAGCACTAAAACAAACCATTTTTCTGATAAAACCCACTTTTTGACCGATAGTTTCTATGGCAGCTATAAGATATAGTCATCCGATTTTGACAAAAACTTCCAAATCTGTGTAAAAGCGTATAAAACTAATAATTGGCGAAGCGGAAGGCGTTTACATTAAAAACAAAAAAGTTTTCTCACGAAGACCCACTTTTCGACCGATAGTTCCTATGGCAGCTACAAGAAATAGTCATCCGATCCGGTCGGTTCCGACATATTATCAGTGTGCAGTAAAAAGAAGACTCTGTGCAAAGTTTCAGCTCGATAGCTTCAAAACTGAGGGACTAGTTCGCGTAGAAACAGACAGACGGACAGACGGACGGACAAAGCTTAATCGACTCAGCTCGTCACGCTGATCAAGAATATATATACTTTATGTGGTTGGAGATGATTCCTTCTATGCGTTGCAAACTTCTGGGCAAAATTATAATACACTTTTCAAGTGTATAAAAATACAATTGATAAATATACATAAAAACTATATTTTTAAGCGCAATCAGAATGTAGTGCTTATTTCGCGTCAAGTGATGCCTCAACAGACCTATTCAATGTTAAGATGCGGGCTTTTATAGAAAAATGTCGAAAATATCTATAATATCGATGTTTTTGACACCAAAATATTTGTATCGAAATGATACTTTTTCAATATCGCCAAAAATATTGATATAGATATTTTTTAAATATTCGACATTATTACTGTTTGAAAGATCGTTAAAAATAAGAGAAAATAGATGACAAACATCAACACTCAATCTTAAAGTGAGAATTGCTGATTTCGTGAAATTGTCAGAAGTTTTGCGACGTAAGCCGAAGATAAATCAGCGTGACCAGCGCCGATTAGTGAGTGCTTCAAGAAATTCATTAAGGACCGCTAATGCGTTAGAGGAGAATGTGGCCTAAAAGTGTCTCGATGGACCGTTGCACGGACTTTAAAGAAAGGTCACTAGACCGCCATAAAGAAGCCCGGATAAAATTCGTCAGAGATTACAGGGGAACAGACTCGACAAAAGAAAAAGTTTTTATAGAGCAATGCAAATATTAATTTATCTTTCTAGATTATTTTCTCGGATGAGAAAAAGTTTAATTTGGACGGTCCTGAGGGGTTTCGCACTATTGAAGGGATTTAAGGAAGGAATCTTTGTACTTTTCTAAGAGAAATTTTGGAGAAGGATCATTGATGGCTTGGGCTGCGTTCTGCGAGTGTGAATGCTTGGAGCTGGCATTTCTAAGCACTCATATGAACTCCAGAGAGTTCGCGGACATTTTACAATTGAATTTATTGCCTTTTCTTCGCTGTAGAAGGCGTTAAAAGTTAATTTTCCAATAGGACAACGCATCAATGCACGCGGCTCAAGGCAATCATGTTCGGTTTTTGGAGTGGGCCGCTTGCTCCCTGGACATGAACCCGATGGAAAACCTGTGGGCTTTGCTGATTCAAAGCATATATGCTCAACATCCTAAGTACAATAGTACTAAGTAGCCATGGAATAACAGCACGACTACTTTACTAAACTAAAGGGTAAGTTAGCCTCAAAACGCTTCCAATAGGCATTTTAAACAATTTTAGACTGAAATTACCAAAAATCAAGTTGTGATGGATTTCCCAAAACAGATTCGCACACGTACATTATTTAGAATCACTTTTAATAAACTGAAAAAGTTTAATTTAATTGCCGTGTGATATCTTCATTCTGGCTTCTTAATATTCCTTAATTATATTTCGTCCTCAATTATGCCTTAGTCAAGTTACCTAGCACCAAGATACCTTGTCGTTCCACAAAAAAAAAAAACAAAAATAAGGGACCGCAATTAAGTGTATATAAATTTAGTTATTTTATGAGCAAGCTGCTTATAAAATTGCCAATTCTATGGCCCAGCTGCCCTGAAGACCCATGGGGACCTCCATGCATAAAGTGCTGCGATTTATGTGCACGACTTTCAATGCAAAAATCTCTCTCTCCCTTTCTCTGTTTGTCGATATTTCATGACTAAACTCGATTTGGGTGCCACAAGTTTCTTCTATTGCTAATTAGCCGTGACATTGCCAGCTAGACAAGTGGCCAGCCTCAGGGCCAGAGCTAATTTGAGGCATCGTTAACGCGAACCAGCTGCGAGTAGACCCTCAAGAGTTTATCTTAATTTTTACATTTAATAACCGCAAGGCAGCCACTGGTTAGTGGACGAAGCAATCGCAACGGGCGGCCATTAAGCTTAATATGGGTAGGTAAACTCTGGCCCAACTATGGTCAAGGTGTGAAGAAAAGTGTCGACTTGTTAAGACGCGCGACCACAGAGTGCCAGAGAGATCAGACTTCTCAGAACCAACGCGCGGTTCGTGGAAGCAATAAATAAGACAGGCGAAAACAGGGAATAAACGCGCATGCGGCATTGTGTCCTTCATGTGGCTGGAGACCGCGCGCATACGTAATAAATTTTATTTATTTCTCCACACAAGGATGCGACCGCTCCGACCACCACCACCAAATCACATCATCTTGTCCCACTCAATTAGAGTAAGCGAATGGCGGCGGCGGCAAATCTTTTTGAAGCTCCAGCGACCACAGGCTGGGTCCAACTAGGTACATTTCTCTGGCACATCAAAAATAGTTACCAGTTGAACTTGAATTCGTGGCTAATTTGTGGCTGTCAACACGGGCCATTGTCGAATTTTTCTGAGTACAAAAAGCCAGAAACAAAAGGTGGAAATGATCATAAGTTGCCTATAAAGTGCCTGCTTATATGTTGATGAGCTTAGACTCGTAAAAAAAATCATATAATGGTAGCTGCTCTATAAAAATAAAATTAAAGCTGTGCATACCATGAAAGGAAGTTGAAATACGTTGCTCATAAACCAAAGAATTAGTACACTGTAAAAATTGAAAAAATCCATGATGGAAATTTGGGTATAATTTATAATAATATGATGGTCGAGGAAGGAAAAAGGTAATTTAAAGAAAGGAAGAAGGAAACTTTTTTTATTCACTGCAAAGGAATTTTTTGGAGTATTATTTCCTAGTTTTTTATTCGGTTCTTAATTGACCTTTCTTGTTGGCAACTTTTTGTGTAAAGCGCAAACTCTTGTAGCAACATGTTGCCGCAACATGATTTTTCAATTATTGCTGCCACATGTAAAATCTGTTGTAAAGCGCTTGCATATTCACTTTAACACCTCGTCCATGTGGCTGTTGCTGTTGTGATTGTATTTTGCGTGTGTTGCTGACAGACGACGACAACAACAACAACAACGACGCTTGTTAGCCATGTTGCCTGCCATGACACTTGTTGCACGGTATTCTACCTCAGCAACCTTTCGCGGTCGCTTGTCGTTGGCGTGTGTCTCTCGCTCCACTAAACTTTTAATTAAAATTTTGTCGTATCACAGTGGCTGCTGCTGCTGCGGCTGCGGTTGCTCCTTCCTTTTTTGTGGTGTATTTTTTATGCAAATTTCAGCTTGATTACGCAGCAGACTCTTGCTCTTGCGTGGCTTCCCAATCGTCTCAGGTTCCCATCATTAAGTTGTCATATCTATAAAAGGAGACCAGACCACCCCATACTTGGACACATCTCTGCCAGCAATCCATCAATATGGCAATTGATATTTCCTCTTGCAGTTGGCAAACATTTATATGTGATAAGAAAATTGCCTACACTAAAATTTATTGACATAATGAAGACTAATTCGCAAAAAAAAAGTCCACTTGCCGCAGATTTTGACAATTATTTATGTTGTATTAAGTTGTTTGGCGGTTGCGTGTAAAGCTGTAATTAATTGCCTTGGATTAGAGTAGAGAGCAACAGTTTGCTGGTTTTACCTGCACAGGTGGAAGCGGAGGCGGTTGGCTCAAAAGCCGCTTAAATCCATAAATAACCAAGTTTATGCTCTGTCATCTGAAGCAGGACGGTGGCACTTGAGTTGGTCGATGCGATTTTTATGCGCTTTTAAAACGATTTAAATATGAATACCGAAAATTGGGTATGGGTCTATTGGTACTCATTTTATTTAGAGCTTATACAATTGGAATTGATCTGTATTTATGGTAATGGCAATTGTGGACTGTGGATATGATTTTGACACCAAATCAACTTAAAAAACTTGTATGCTAAATAGCCACTTGATAGTTGAATTTCTAATAAAAATGCTAAAATAAAATTGATTTTGTTGATAAGATAATCACACCTTGCTTTTGTTTAAATGAGTAGTCGTTTGAGTTGTGAATATTTAGGTTAACTTTGTCGTTCTTTTCCATTGTGGAATAGTTTTCAAACTCAAACGATTCGTTACTTATAAACAGGAATATACAGATATTTCATTGCTGAATTGTATAATTGTTTCTTGATCTTTTTGGATGGTTCAATCTTCGGATTTCTTCTTTGATTTCTCTTTACTTTTTCCTTTCTTGTTCTTTCCATCACTCCTCTTTCTTTCCTTTCCTCGTAATTTCCTCATCTTTTTCCTTCCTTCCTTTTTCCTTTCTTCTGCCTTCCTTCTCCCTTTCTTCTTCCTTTCTTCTCCCTTTCTATCTTCTTCTTTTCTTCATTCCTTTTTTACTCTTTCCTTCTTCCTTCCATCTTCCTTCCTTCTTGCTTCCTCCTTCTTCCTTTCTTTTTCCTTCCTTCTTTCTTTCTTTTTCTTCTCTTCTCTCTTCCTTCTTTCTTCTTCCTATTTCTTCCTTCCTTCCTTATTCCATCCTTCCTTCCATCTTTCCTTCTTCTTTTCTTCTTTCTCTCTTCCTTTTTTCTTTCTTCCTTCTTATTACTTGCTTCTTTCCCTCCTTCTTCCTTCCCTCTGCCTTCCTTCGTTCTTCCTTCCTTCTTCCTTTCTTCTTTCTTCCATTCTTTTTTCCTTCCTTCTTTCCATTCTTCTTTCTTTCCTTAATTTTTTCCTTTCTCATTCCTAATTTCTTTTTTTCCCAACTTCTTTCTACTTCCTTCCTTCTTCCTTGATTCCTTCTTCTTTCCTTGCTTCTTTCATCTATCATTATTATTTCATTCCTGCCTTTCTTATTCCTTCCTTCCTTCCTTCCTTCCTTTTTTCTTCCTTATTTCTGCCTTCCTTCCCTCCTTCTTCCTTCCTTTTTCCTCCCTTCCTTCACCATATTTCCTTCCGTCTTCCTTCTTCTTTCCTTCTTTCTTTCTTCCTTTTTCCTTCCGTCTTCCTTATTACTTTCTTCTTTCTCTCCTTCTTTCCTTTTTTCTTCCTTCCTCCTTTCTTCCTTTCTTTTTCCGTTCTTCTTTCCATTCTTCTTCTTTCCATTCTTCTTCTTTCCTTCCTCCATCCTTCCTTAATTTTTCCTCCCTCATTCCTTATTTCCTTTTTGTACCTCTTTTTACTTTCTTCCTTCTTCCTTGATTCCTTCTTCTTTCCTTCTTCCTTCCTTCCTTTCTTCTTCCCTCCGTCTTCATCCTTCATTATTACTTCCTTCCTGCCCTTCCTTCCTGCTTTCTTCCTTCCTTTCTTCTTCCCTTCTTCGTTTCTTCCTTTTTATTCCTTTCCACTTTCTTTCTTCATATTTCCCACTTTCCTTATTTATTCTTCCACCTTCCTATATAATTGAGGGAGCAACATATTGCTTGTATTCATCGCAAACAAATTTTTAAATTCAACTGAATAGACTCAAAACTTTATAGTTGCTTCTCCCTCCCTTCTTTCTTCATTCTGTCTACTTCAGAAAGCAAGTTGTTGCTTGTATTAATCAGAACCCTTCCTAACAAAACCCACTTGTTGCTCATTTTAAAAAAATATTTTAACTTTGAAAATCAACTGAATAAACTCAAGATTTTATAATTGCTTCTCCCTCGTTTCCTTATATTTTTTTTCTTCATTTTGTCTACATCACAAAAGCAACCCACAAACATAACCCACATTTCATTTTAAAAATCACCTAAATAAACTTAAGATTTTATAATTGCTTTCTAGAACCCCAAATATGACTCAGTATCGAGAGACAATCCCCGGTATGGTAACATTTATCATAGCTGTAGCCCAAATAAGCCATCAATTTAACTGCTCCATAAAAAATTGTTTGAAATCCTTCGTAGCTTGAACATTCCCATTCTTGGGTTTGTTGGCTTCCTCTCTACTCTGTCAATGTCACAATCCACAATATTTTCCCATCGTTCCAACTATGGAACTGCAAAAAAAAAAAGGAAAAAAGAGCTTAGCAATGTCGCATCAAAATGCCGCATTGATTAAACTTTGATTAGCTGCCTCTGTAAGTGCGCATTTTGGCTTGAAGAATTAATTTGAGCAGACGGCAATAGAAGAAATACAAAACAAATAAAAACTTAAACCACCGTAATTACATTTTCTCCGAAGACGGAGACGAACGCGCAAACATGTTGTCAGACGAGTGCGTCGACAAAAATAGTCAATGCAACAGCACACAAACTGCATTTGGGCATGAAAAGTGCAGAGCCGGCAATTGGAAAAACTTGCCCTGGAAAGCATTGCCTGCCAATGTCTTCTTGTTATGAACAAATGTTATTGGCTGCGGCAACAACAACAGCAACAACAACAACAAACAAACTGCAACGTGCAGCAGCAGCAGCAGCAGTAGCAACTCATTAAGATGCAAAAGACGTCGCTTGCCGCTTTTTAGAATTACTAATTGAATCGACGCGATCAGTGGCAATTGCAGCGGCATTGGCCACAGCCAATAACAACAACAAACAAACAAACAACAACACAAACTGCCGTGGCGGGCGGTTTCATTGTTTGTTGTTATTGTTGCTACAGCTTCCGCTGCGGTTGTGGCGTGCGAAGTCAGCTTAAGTACGTACGGTTGTGGTTTGCAATAGCTGTTTTTAGGGACACCTCTAAACTCGAATAGAACCTAACACGTCTTGAACTTTGGCGTGTTTTATGATGTTCTTTTAAGTAGTAAACTTTGAAATAGCTGATAAGACTAATCAGTAATAAATAAATGGTAGGTAGAAGTATGGCCAAGTAAAAATGGATTTCGAATTAAGCCTACAGAACTGGCTTCCTGTTATATACTAACCCTATTCTTGGTAATAAAAGTGGTGGACGAGGGACCAAACTAAAGAAATTTATTGAGCGGTAATAAAAAAAAATGGAATTAAGACAAATGTTACAACATTTTTTAATTTAATCCCATAGCAGAATTACTTCAAGCATGTGCAATATTAATTTGAGCCCGATATAAAATATCGATTGGATATTTCGATATGTATTCCCCCACATTCCACTAGAGATCGGTATACAAACAAACCCCACGGTAGTTTTGTTTCATTTAAGGCTTCTGAACAGCAAAGAAATATACAAATTTTGCAAACGAACACAAATGGAAAGGCATTGCACTGAACCATCCAATACGCTTGTTGACATATGTCTAGGATGGAGAACTTATATTTTTTCGCTCTCACTTCCTAATGAATATAAATGGGATCAAGCCCAAACAACTTTGTCCAAGCATTAATGGCTTGGAATAAGTACAATGTAAGACTTAAACTTAAAATTAAAAGAACAAGTTAATCTCGTCAATTATTTGTCTGTTTACCCTCAAAAAAATGTCAAAAATTTGTAACTCAAACACATCAACTTTATATTGGAGTTCAGCGTTCCAAAAAATGCCGGAAAAAAAGTTTGATCTTACATTGTTTATGTAGGGTCTATTTGGAGAGACCGATATGCAACTCAGGTGTACTCATCTTCTTCAAGGAAATTTAGACCTCAGTACTAAGCTTAAAGTGCGAAATATATAAGAAGAAATAAAAAGAATGCTACAATTTTCGTAAATATGTCAAAGTCTATCTTAATCTCGCTTTTCCGTTTACTTGTAGATGATAAAAAATATTTAAAAATTGGTGTACAAGTTGCCGTATCAGTTATCTCTTAAACCTCTGGCAAAAAAGCAGCCCACCACCCGCCCAACCGGCCAACAGGTGCTAACCAACGCGGATAAGTCAATTTAAAGTATGTATAAAGATTACCACCAGCATGGTTAATAAATAATCGACCAAAGCACGATGATAAATGGAACTCAGGACTTGTGTTTAAACCACGAAGAGCTACCCATATAAACAGCCTGACTTAAATGCATCCAAGTCATCTTGAAAACGAGAGCGTAAGTTAAAGTCGGCCCTAACCGACTTCGATATACCCGTTACTTATGAAAAAACATGTTTAATAGTGTTCCGGCGTTCCTTAGGGTGACCATCCGGAAAGTATGCAACATTTTTTTGGGAGGGTGCTTGGTTCACTTTTTTGCTCATAACTTGAGAACCGTTCATCCGATCTTTATTATTTCTTCGGCAAATCGATTCATTTTGCATTCAATTACTATCTATCTCTAGAAGGTACGAATCGTCTATCTTCAAAACTGTTGGAGATATAAAGTTTTTTCCAAATTGCGGGGATGGGAGGGGGCGTGGCCAAAATTTGAAACAAACTTGATCTGAGTGCAGATAAAAGAAGCATTTGTCCCATACATGTCAAACCTCTATCTCTTATCGTCTCTGAGATCTAGGTGTTCATACAGACAGACATACGGACGGACAGACGGACGGACGGACAGACGGACATATCTACATCGGCTCGGCTGTTGATGCAGATCAAGAATATATATACTTTATATGGTCGGAAATGATTCCTTCTGCCTGTTACATACATTTGCACGACTTTAGTATACCCTTTTAACTCTACGAGTAACGGGTATAAAAATCTTAGATATCCGGGCTCCAATCAATTCTAAACTATGTCAGGAGTGGGTTTCTCGGTTTCGGATTTTCTCAAACCCAGTATGCCGGATTTTGGAATCCCGAAATTCATGCCTTGATCCTGACTTTAGCTTATACTTGATTGATATTCAGACCTGTTCCCGTTTCCAAATTCGATTGATCGAAATTGAGAAGAGCTGTGATTTCTAAGAGACGATTAAGATTTCGGGTGAATCTTTTTGTCATTAAGAGAGTCGATTGAAGGTAAATGGGGTTTTTTAAGTTAAAAGCCGATGAACACTGTCGGTTTTTGGAAGCGAGTACATTTAACAATTCCGATTCCGCATTCCGGAACAGGCCTGATTATCTTGTTATTCGATCTTGATTTGATACCTCAGTCAGATCCAATCGTACCTGATTTGATGTGGAAGTCGACAAGCTTTTAGGATTCCAATCTTTTCGTACTTGAATCAACTAGAATCTAGAACGAGTTGTACCTGAAATTTCAATCCAAAGGTCAAGATCAAATGAATTTTTAAACTTGATTTTAGCTAGAATTTTTTTCTGTAAAAGTGACTGCCTTCACGAGAAGTAACACGGATACGCTAAGATATATATATGTGCCAGTGGTGCATAAAATGCCAAAAGCCTATCCCATGGGATAAAAACTCAGAATAATAAACTGTAAAGCTTAGAAGATTAGTGATACACTGAGAAAAAAAAGGAATGGTTTTTGATGATCACCAGAATATTTTTCGGTATCCATTTGGACTGGATAGTTAACTATCCTTTTTTTGGTATCCATTGGATATTTTTGAAGTCAATTTATATTCGAATATATCAGAAAAAATGATAGTTCTTGATCTGTTTTCTTCATCCAAAGATATTTAAAAAATGGATCTTAAAGTAGATATTTTGAATATCCATTCTAGGGTATCTTTTTTTCTGTTTAGTATATCGACGCTTCACAGAAGCATGTTGGGAGGGTAAAAGAATAAAATAGAATCAATTTTGTAATTCTTTTAAAATCTCAAGAAATTGCATACAACTTGATTTTGTATATTCCCAATTTTATACTCTATACCGAAGATTTATAGTAAGTATAGTTTGTCTAAAAGTATGTAACAGGGAGAAGGAATCATTTCCGACCCTATGAAGTATATATATAATTTAGTTAAACTCAGACGTTTCTTTGTCATGTGTAAGTTTATGTAACAGATAGATCTATAAAGGAGAGAAGAAATCGACTCTAAAACTTTCGTGCTTTATTTTCGTGCATAATCAAATAATCACTGCCCGGTACCTTCTCTAACACATACTGATAAGTAAATATTTTTTGTCAAATCGATAATGGTGGGCATTATCAGGGCTAAAAGTATACGATTTAATCCAAAAGCTATTCGAGTATCAGTTTCGCTTTGTTCATCATGTTAAGCGTTCTACTAGGAATACCAATTTTGTTGGTTGTCTTATGGACGCTATATCAGCGTCTGAATCGTGACTATTTCGTTTTAGCACTAAGTCCACGTATTAAAACTCAGGATGGTAGTCCTTTGGAGAGCAAGGTGGTTTGTTTTCCGGGCAAGACAATATTTGGCAATAGCTTTGATATAGTAGACTTTTCGCCGGGTAAGAATGTAAATATCCTTAGACTTTTATTTCATCGCCTGATCCATCAGCAAACATGTTTAAATTTGTACGCGAGTCAACGGAGAAGGCTAAGGGACGCAATTACATTTGGTACATGCTGATGGCCCCCATGTACAATGTGATACGTGCCGAGGAGGCCGAAGAAATCTTTCAGAGCGGCAAATTGTTGACTAAAAATGTCATGTACGAATTGCTAAGACCCTTTTTAGGGGAGGGATTACTGATAAGCACAGGTGAGTCATGTAATACACAAATTAAGTTGATCTTGGCACTGTTTATTCTTAGATCAAAAATGGCATTCTAGACGCAAGACTCTTACTCCTGCGTTTCATTTCAATGTACTGCAGTCTTTTCTGGCCGTCTTTAAGTAAGCGGCAATTATTTTTAAAAATGTACACTTTAATTTAAGCATACTTTCAGGGAAGAATGCCACAAATTGGTTTCAATTTTACATCAGCATGTGGACAGTGAGTTAGTGGTCAATCAGATTATACCGCAGTTTACACTGAACAATATTTGTGGTAAGTATTTCAAATTGGTTAAAGGATTAATGATTAACTCCTTTTCTCATTAGAAACCGCTTTGGGAGTTAAGCTGGATGATTTGGCAGAGGGCCAACAATATCGCGATTCAATTCACGCCTTGGAATCAGTCATCACACAACGTGCTTCCAATCCCTTAATGTTTTTCAAATTTCACTTTTATCTCTTTGGATCATATCAAAAGCATCGTGACAACTTGAGGATAGCCCATGACTTTTCTAGTCGCATTATTGAGCGCAAGCGTCAGCAATTCAAGCAACATCAACTTAACCCAGTCGATGATCTTGGTAGAAAGCAACGTTATGCCATGCTGGACACTTTATTGGCTGCCGAAGAGGAGGGTCAAATCGATCATCGTGGCATTTGTGATGAGGTAAACACTTTCATGTTCGAGGGATATGACACCACTTCCACTTGCCTGATTTTCACGCTACTCATGTTGGCCCTACATCAAGATGTACAGCAACGTTGCTACGATGAACTGCAACATTTGCCCGAAGATGATGAAGCTCTTAGTGTTTTCGACTTCAATGAGTTGGTGTATTTGGAATGTGTTATCAAGGAATCGTTGCGCATGTTTCCATCGGTACCATATATAGGACGTCAGTGTACGGAGGAGTGTGTAGTCAATGGATTAATAATGCCCAAAGCCACACAAATTAATATACATATTTATGATATAATGCGAGATCCACGTCATTTTCCCCAACCAGATGAATTCCAACCGGAAAGGTTTTTACCTGAGAATACTGTGAATCGACATCCGTTTGCCTTTGTGCCTTTCAGTGCGGGACAACGGAATTGTATTGGACAAAAGTTTGCCATTCTAGAGATGAAAGTATTGCTGGTGTCTGTATTAAGGAATTTTAAGCTTATGCCAGTGACACGATTGGAGGATATTACATTTGAGTATGGCATAGTGTTGCGATCACAACAGAATGTTAAGATACGTTTACAGAAGCGAAATAAAGAGTGATTTTTTTACTACTGGAAAGCAATCAATTAAAGTAATTTTGAAATCAATTATTTTATCGTACTCTCTTTTATAATAAAGGCTTATGATCTGAGTTGTTGCCTAAAACAGTAAGAAAGTCGGTCTAGTCCGTCTGTAATGTACTCTGTACCTGCAGTAGGTCATAACTTGACCAATAGATGGCGCCACAACTTCCTTTGAAGAACGTTAGTTGAGTGATTTTCCAACTAATCAGTAGATGACGCCACTATTATGACCATTTGGCAAGATAGCGCTGTTACAGCAGAAAATTTCTATTGGTCACAACTTGAGTATAGGTTCATCCGATCTTTTATGATTTTTTTCAAATTAACCGATTTGGATTCTACTCCAGAAAGTAAATACAATTTGAGTGTATCGAAATCAAATTAACAATGGATGAAATAGTGAGTCATGAATGAGGATCATAAGGTTGAGGATTTTTCTTGGTTACATTCTGAAAAGTCGATTTAGAAAATGCAATAAGTCAAAACTCCCATCAGATCCCGCTTTCAAACTAAATAGAAATTGTTGTTTAGACATTTCTTCAAAACATATCCAAACATTAGCCGCGGATACCTGCAGATTCTGTGTCGATGATGATTTTTGTGCAACAATTCTCGCGACATACATACATATATGCATAGAATATATATGCAATTACTCGACAGCACTCTCCCCCAATTCACCAAAACTACTTTGTCTGAAGTATTTTGGCACAAAATTGACAGGAAAACATATTTTGTCGAATAGATGTTTCAGCCAAATCAAATACGTTTTCCGCCATTTAGTTTTTCTGAATTTTGACTTCGATTTCGAAATCAGCGACCCCAGAAACCCCCAAGAACTGACTTTCAGACAAATCGTATACGTTTTTAAAGAATCTGTGCCCAATTTGGATCCACCCTTTTTGTTTTTCAAAGCTGTCTTTATAATGGTCAAAAATGTGTTTGAAACTTTTTAGTTCAAGCTACCATATATAAAATATTGGTTGTCATTGGAAAACGTTTAAAGACGCCACACCAAAATGACTTTCAAAGTAAGTAATTAAGCGAACTTTGTCATAACCTTTTTTTTTTGGCTTAGAGAGGACATATACGTTGGCAGCTTGGTGCATTAGGCCAGATACAGCAGTTTATGGTGAGTTTAGTATGACCAGGTTTTATGACAAACAGTGGTGGTTTAGCTTCAGCTATAAAACAGCTAAGCTCAAAACGTTTTTTACTTTCAGATCATGATACATACTGGTGGGTATTATGATACTTTTTAAAGCGTATCTTACTTTACAAGAAATTAAAACAAAAATAATATAATTTTATTTCAATCCTACTACTTTTGATGTAAGCAGCTAGTTCTCTGAAAAAAAGTAACTCTTTAGTGATTAATAAATGTTTTGGGTTTGAAAAATGGTTGAAAATCTTGAATTTTCTTCTCAAGGAGGCAAATCTCAAGCATTCAAACAGTGCATGGTTAGCATCATCAAATTTGTTACACACTCGACAAATATAATCAGGCCTCGCTTTGAGAGGTACATATTTAAGACGCGCATGCCAATGAGTCATAGGAACCTCAGTAAAAATATCTGGAAAGTAAGACCCCTTTAGTACCGAAACCTCTTTCTATTGGTCATTCCAGTTCGAGTATACTCTCTTCTTTATATTTTTGTACGCTTCACCAGTGCCGAAGTACCTCAGTAAAGAAACGTTCTAAGGTTGCCTTTTTAGCAATTTTGTCGGCCTCTTACTATGAATCTTATTAACAAGATAAACCTTTGAGTTTTTTTTTCTTAAGTAAATTAATAGCTCCCAAACTATCCGAGTAAATTACAAAATAGTCACTTTAAGTATCACAGGCATATTGTATGGGTCTTAGGCTGCCTTCACACTGTTCGACACATGACCCATGATATCTAGTTAATTCTATGAATTTGACAAGCTATTCAAATTTAAAACAGATAAAAAAGCAGGACTACTATACTATCATGTGTCATGTGTCGAACAGTGTGAAGGCAGCCTTATACATTATATTTAAATTGTTTGAAATATCAACCACAGCCAATCCAAACATGCCATGAGATAAAGAGGCATCTGTACTACAGATTCTGTAGCAAGTATTAGAAAGTCAAAGACTTTGTGAAAGGCAATTGAACAGGGATATTTGCTCTTAATCTGCTCCATAGATATGTTGTTTTTGCTCTGTAAACAAAGTAAAACATAAGTCTAGTGTGACCAGACTTTACAACAAATTATATATTTTTCGGTAACGCATGATTGGATCAAAATTCACTTTACTTATCCAACCATTTCTCAAATAAAACGATTCTGATTTTCTTGAGCACCCAATTATGGATGGAGTCAATGTAGAAAGATACAATTCGATATAATAAATAAGCTACAAATAAGAGAACACATTGCACATTTATTCGACACATAACAGCTATCTGGAAGAAGAAAAACCGGCCCTAACAGTTAATTTATTTTAGCTTTTGTAAATCCCTGCATATCCATTAGTCGTTAAAATTAAAAAAAAATGTTTGCATATAAAAATAAGTTCTCTCTTAGAGAAACTTTATTAGCTTTTGCAATTTTAAATATCACTTATATGGATTTACATATTAAGTTCAGTTTTCTGCTCAAAGTTTCTCATTTTACGAATAGCGCTTAAAGCGAAAGGTAGAAAAATTATAATGTTAATTAGCGACCTGCTTGTAATGCCATTTCTATTGGCAATTACATGGCTGCTACTAAGGTTGCTCAATCGGAATTATTTCATTTTTGCTCTGTGCAAGCGCGTTCGCACACAGGATGGTAGTCCTCTGGAGAGCAAAATAGCGGTATTGCCCGGCAAGACTAGATTCGGCAATACATTCGATAAACTCAAAACAGGTAAGAAAGGATTTTAAATAGTGGACTTAATTAGATTATAACTTAACATTTCAGCTAATGTGTTTAATTATGTACGAGATTCATATGCCAAATCAAAGGGACGCAACTATTTGTGGTACTATTTCTTTACGCCTGTTTACAATGTGGTACGAGCAGAGGATGCTGAGGAAATTTTCCTAAGTACCAAATTGATAACAAAGAATTTGGCATACGAGCTGGTGAGGCCGTTTCTGGGCGACGGACTTTTAATCAGCTCTGGTAAGTTTTCATTTGTATAAATTATTTATATATTCTCTCTTTTTTCATATCCAGGTCATAAGTGGCATACCAGACGCAAGACTTTAACACCGGCTTTTCATTTTAATATGTTGCAGTCTTTTCTGAACACTTTTCGGTAAATGATATACAAAATAAAAGAAAATGATAGTTTTAAAATATTTTATACTTGGACAATTGCAGAGAGGAGAGTGATAAGCTGGTGGAATTTCTAAATCAAAATGCGGATGGTGAACTGGTTCTTCAAACGGTTATTCCACAGTTTACTTTAAACACTATTTGTGGTGAGTAATAAAAAAGTTATAAGTAAATAAAAACCGATCAAATGTCGTTAGGAAAATCCAATAGAACTTGTTTTTCAAAGCTCGCAGAATTAGAATCGGAGCTTTGAATTCGGAAGGTCTTAACTCTAGAGTTTGAACTCGCAAATCTTTTTGGGTTAAAGTTGGAACCCTGGGCCGTGTTCAGCAAAAGAACTTGCTCCCTGATCATGTATAAATTTGCCATAAGCTTTTTACTGAACTTGAGTTATGCAGAATCATAAATGCTAATGGGCGTGTTCAGCACAATAACTAATCCCTGAGCAGATCACAATAAATACATGCTGGAATAGTTTCTGTTGGAGGGAGTTGTATTATTTTAAAGAAGCGTATTATTTCTTAAATGCATGACAGAAATGATGGTCACACTATATAGAAAATGATGGAGAAAGAAGTATATGGACGCCGCGACAGACTAGACGAGGGGCTAAGACGAACAAGGACAGATGTATTTAAAAATAGATCAATAAAAAAAAGTGTGTATTTTTTGCATATATTTGGCAGGTGTAGAATAGATTTTTAACTACATTTCGTAACGCAAGATGATCGATGTTCCTCTGCAGAACATTCTTTTGCAGCAGGATCTTCCCCTGTAACTCTGTTTTATTATTGTGAAAATTTTGTAAATTAAAAAACATAGAAATATCGTTTTACAGAGTGTGTGCGTGTTACTGTAAGCAATATGCCAGCAACACGTAGGGGTGGCTATTTGGGGCGTCAAACGAATGCAGTCAGAATTTCGCCGCTCCGTTCTGCTCAACCACAACAGGCACGAGCTTTCCGAAGTAAAAAAAAAACAATTGGAGCAGAGACAAGCGCGCCGGACAGATTTTAACACACGCAGAACATTTAAGAGAAATCCACCGCTTTGTTTTTGTCCCGTATTCAAAAGTCCGCGCATCTGAAAGGTTTGATTGGTGCTATGAAAAAAGAATATCCAATTGTCATACACTCAAATTCCACAATAAGTCTTGAAAGTTTGTTGTTGAAAAACAATGTAAGTGCAATTTTTTAACCTATTATTTATCAAATTCAGCTTTTGGTCTCCTAGAGCCTCAAGGCTGAAGGACTCTATAAACCTAAGCCGTAAGAAAGTCTTGCAGTAAAATAAATAAATATGCCAAAATCTGGTTACTTCAACTTCGGAGCGGTACGCAGTCCTACTAAAAATTTCATTATTTAAGACATTTACTTCTCCCTTTCATTTTCAGAAACCGCTTTGGGTGTCAACTTTTTTACCAAAAAAGGGAGCAAACAATATCAAGAGTCCATAAATGCCATAGAAGCTGTCATGTTACAACGCATACGCAATCCACTTCTATACAATCGATGGCATTTTTACCGTCATGGTAACTATCGACAGCTGGTGGAGAATGTGCGTATAGCTCATAGCTTCTCCAGTCGCATTATAAAGCGTAAACGTAAACAATTCAAACATCAACTACAAGACAAGCCACGTTATGCCCTGCTAGATACACTCCTGGCTGCAGAAGCGTTAGGTCAAATTGATCATCAAGGTATTTGTGATGAGGTCAACACTTTTATGTTTGAAGGACATGACACAACTTCCACTTGCCTGATTTTCACGCTACTCATGATGTCCTTACATCAAGATGTACAACAACGTTGCTATAATGAACTTTTACATCTACCCAAAGATGATGATAATTTATTTAGTGTCTTTGATTTCAAAGAGTTGGTCTATTTGGAATGTGTGATCAAGGAATCCTTACGCATGTTTCCATCGGTACCATTTATAGGACGTCAGTGTACGGAGGAGTGCGTAGTCAATGGGTTGATAATGCCGAAGGGCACCCAAATTAATATACATATTTATGATATAATGCGAGATCCACGTCATTTTTCCCAACCAGATAAATTTATACCGGAACGATTTCTACCTGAGAATACTACAAATCGACATCCGTTTGCCTTTGTACCATTCAGTGCGGGACTACGCAATTGTATTGGACAAAAGTTTGCTATGTTAGAAATTAAAGTATTTCTGTTGTCTATTTTGAAGAATTTTAAGTTAATGCCAGTGACTCGAATGGAGGATATTGAATTTGAATATGGCATAGTGTTGCGAACAAAACGGAATGTTAAAATACGCTTAGAGCAGCGAGAGAAGGAATGAAGTTTGTACTTAAAGAAAAATTAAATGAATTTGACTATTAAAGATTATGTTGTCTCTTTTGTCTTTTAAAGTCATCACCAACCCCTTCTGACGTAAGAAGTAAGTATGTATAAAGTAAGCACTTCTAAAATGCTTCCAGTTTCTACTGGGGTCACTGCGGTTAACCAGTGGAAAAGTGGTAAAACCAATTCTACTGTCAACAATTCCATTGCAGCAAATAACAAAAACATTAGCTCAAATACATAACGTATTGAACTTGGCTTGCTAAATGCATAAGTGTGCAAATAAACAAATATTGTTTATAAGTGTAGGTAAAGTATGCAATGTTGCTTTGGCTGCACTCTTTTTTGGCAACTGTTGCACCACTTCTAACATCAAATTTATGTCTTTAGTTTAACTTTCGTATTCTTTCAATCTTAATTGAATTACAAAACAAAGCCTAATTTAATTATAAAACAAATGCATCAAATAACAAAACAAACCGCATACACACATGCACTTGTTAACACACACACATACACAGATCAAACACAATGCTTGAACGCCAGCAAGCCTTGAAAATATGGCTTTCAAATTATTTAATTAATGTTCTTTCTATGGCAAATGCCAACTCACCACTTGTAAACTGCACAATAATCACAAAAACACAACAAATTAACGAAAAACAACACATTATTTATTATTGTTTTTACAATAAGGCCTAGGGTTGCCACACACAAGTTGAAGTATCGATAAGACTGGACGATAGGTTTGAAAGAGAAGCAGTCGATAAATAATAAAAATATTTTTAATAATATATATATATAAGGCAGATAGCCAATTTTATTAAGCTAAATTATTAAATTTAAAGTTATTTTTAAAAATAAATAAAAGACATCCCGTTTTGTTTATAGCGCTTTAACAGCACACAGTTAAAGTTAACATGGCCCCGAATCGATTTCGATAGACTCGTTATGTTATATTCGGTTATCGGCAGAATTAATTTGAAAATTCGATAAGAGTAACGTTAAATTGTATCACCCAAACCACTCTTCTTCTGGCAATATGCGTTTCCTATTTGTTGGAGAAATAAATTCTTCATGTGTTTGTTTAATCGAGGTCGGCTTGCAGTGTCTGTACTCAATCCCATTCCGTCAATTCAGTCCCGAGCCGAGAACGAAATTCCAACTCAATCTAGTCTCGGTTCTAAACTTCAATCCTCCAATCTCGTCCAGGTTTCTAGTCAAACTTACAACTCCCTTCTGTCCCGCCCGTTTTCAATTCACTTTTATACAATTCTGCCCAGATTTTAACATTAAATTTTAAACTCAATCCCGATCAGTCACGGTTTTGCCCCTACGATCAGTTTGAAACTCAATCCCGTACAGCCCATCCTTAATTCAATCCCATTCCGAACTCCTCCTCACTTTCTCGAACTCATTGTTTTTCACCCAGCACTTCCCTTATCCCACTTTCCATTCGATAAATGTTAAATAAGTGTTTATTTTGTTATTAAATAATTGTATATTTGGTTTTATTAATTTTTTTTTTTAAATATTTTGTTTATACTTTTAAAAAGTAAATTTTCTATTTTGATCGAAAATATGTGGTAAGCAGCACTGACACGAGGACAAAAAAACAAAGAATAGTGTGTATACTTAAAAGTACATACAATATGTATAGATATATATATAAATACGTATTACATCGAGGTGTTTCCTTTTCCGTTTGGTGTTAACAAAACTGAAGAGTATTGGTTAAACTTAATATGTATGATTACAGCTTTACAGGTCTTTTATCGTTACATCATTCAAAGTGTACAATTAGATCAATTAGTTTCGATTTGTATTTGTATTTGTTTTTCTACCAATAAAATTAACAACAATTCCGATTCGTTTGTAGGCGGCATTTGATAAATCGATGCTCGCCTGCTCGCTCCGATGCATAACAAATTTAAAATACTGTTATTTTGTTTCTCATTTCTCTTTCTAATATATTAAATATATACGTTAACTATTTGCAGTAGTCGTTTAATGTTTGTTTGTTTGATTTTTAGTAGTTTCATCAACATTTGCATTCATGTAAATAGTTGTTGTTTCAGTTTAGTCGATTATTATTCTGTGTGGTACATAAAGTGAGGATTGTTCCATTTTCTCTATATCTATATATATAGCTCTGTATATATAATTTGCGCGTGGGTGCGTTTTGAACAAACATTGAAGTCACATTCACAAGAAAACACAAGTTATACGAGTAGGCGAAATGACGTCTTTGGTAGAGACGCCTCTAGTATACAAATAACATTCATTTAGTGTGCAAAATGAGTTTCGATGTGTCCATTCATTATTGTTACGAAATTAAGGCATGCCCGGCAGACGCTGCTGCTGCTGCTGGTGTATAAGATTAACGCGTGCTCTTTGCTGCTCCAAACGCTGCACCGTTGCCGTTAAATGAGAATTCTCCACATACAGATCTTTGACAAGGATATCGGCATTTTGTAAGCGTTGCGTTTGATCGGCTAACATAACGCCTTGGGCCTCAATGCGGCCATGCAAATCATTGAGCTCCACTTGATGCTGTCGCCAGGATTCTAAGCAAATTAAAGAAAAATGTAAAATTTAAGTCTTTAATTCTCCAAAAAAGGTTACTTACGCTGCATCAGGGACTCGGTGTATTGCTGTTGCTGTTTCACCACATTCTGCAAATGACGATTGCGCAATTCCAATTGATTCAGTCTTTGCTGAAGCGTAGGATGCGTAGTTCTCTGCCAGAGGGGGAAATATTTATTAACACATGAAATTCTCTACAAATCTAATGACCTACCGCATAGGCTTTTTCCAGCACCGGTCTTGCCTCCTGCAACTGTTGCAGTTCCATGACCAAACCATCACGTTGCAGGCTCAAGTCCTTGATTTGTTCCTTCAGTGACAACTCAAAGAATTTTAGACGTTTGAGTTCCTCTTTAAGTACACTCGGACTGCTACATTTCTCATCCCGACTTAGGCAAGAGATTTTACCATTAGATACCACACTATGGGTATCGAAGCTCTTGTTGGAGGCCGTCGAAGAGGTTTCACAATCGGCTATCTCGCCCTCCGATTGTTGTGGACTCTGCGATCGCTTGGGTTTGCCAATGGGCGCTGGTGCCGTTGCTGGCGGCGGCATAGAGGTGATGGAGGAGACATTCGTGGTGGCGCTGTTTGTGGGCGATGGTCCCGATGGTGTACTATCGAATGGTGTGGTACTAAATATAGATGTTTCCGAGGTTGTAAGGTTGTTGCTGTCAATTGTAGGGGGGAAATATGATTGTTTTTAATTCCACTTCCGAATTGGTTTATATTTTAGATACTAAATCTTATGCAAAAAAGGATACAAATCACAATTTTGCGGAAATGGATAAGAGATTATTAGGCCTGTTTGCGTTTTCGATTCCGATCAAATCATGCGGAATCGGAATTGGTAAATGTATTCGCTAACTTCCAAATCTGATTAACCTTTATTAGACCCTCTTGATGACAAAAAAACGATTCGCCAAAATTCTTTATATCACAACTCTTATCATCGGAAGCGGGAACAGGCCTGTATGACTTTGGCCAGCCTGAGAACACGAATTTTAATACTTCGACTAAAAGATAGCATGAAAAAATTCCAATAAATTAAGTACAGTTTAAAATTTGAATTTTATTCCTTTTAAGTTCTTTTTATAGTTGCAGAAAAGAATAAAAATAAACAGGTAAGAAAGTCGGACGAGCCCAACACTGACTGCCCACCAAATCTGTGGGAAGTGCTGACCATCGTTGGGACGACCGATGCTGCTCTGTGAGAAATGTTACGGCGAGGCTCATTCTAAGCTTAACAAACGGAATTGCCGAATTTGATCTGAAGAGCTCCCAGAAGCAGTTCAAGACCTGCCAATGCACCCTGAAAAATGCAGTGTTTGGTGCGCTTTGTGGGCCGCCGGCATCAATGGACCAAAAATATTGATTACCGGGTTTTTTTCTTAACCAAAATAAAATGGAAGAACTGGAATTGGTTGACATGTGGTTTCAACACGACGGTGCCACACGAACGGGAAACCATTGATTAATTGAGAGGCGAGTTGACTGGTTAAGTCTCTTATGTACAGGGACAACCGAGCCACAACTGCAGCCCTGGAAGACAAAATTAGAGCTGCCATTAATAAGATACCGGCCGAAATGCTGGAAAAAGTATGCCAAAATTAAGACTAGACCAACTCAGGCATACATTTTTTTATCGTTCTCAATAAATATTCATTTACTTAAGCAAATTATCTGTTTCTTTTTAGTTTCCAAAAAACAAACGATTCGAAAATCAACCTTTTTATCTAAGATCCGAATAAACTTCCCTTGATACAATAACTAAATGGTAGCGCCCAGCTTTAATATTCGCAGAGATCCTTGCTTCTATGACTTAATGTTCTCCGGTCGCTTTGAATTTCCTCATGCAGTAAGTAACTTCTATTATTTATTTTACTGAAACAGCGGTAGAACTTTATTTCCAAAGCAAGTAAATGGATTTTGCTTTTGCAGCCTTCCTTCATAGTTTTGAAATATCACATAAAAAGTTTGACGTTTTCGTTATAAAACATGCTCAGAAAGTTTTGCAAGGTGCTTTCTTTCCTCACCGTTTGATTTCAGAAAAGTTCTTCTTTCAGAAAGAATAGAAAACAGAAATGAGTTTACATAGCGGACGCTGTTCACTTCTTAAAGACAAATCTTGGGCTCTTGGGTGTTCCAAATATATCGGAAAGAAAAATCAATTGTGTCTTGAACTGTTTGCAAAACCACTTCACATACATTCGAAAACTCATGGATATGCCAAATTGTAGATTAGTCGAAATAGTCACTGCTGTGATGCTATCATAAAAATGACTAGTCTTTGACAATTGGCTGTCCTTTTTTGAGGATCATGATATACCCACAGACCTTCAATGCATCGGAGCATGGGAAAGAGCTCACCAATTGTTGTAGGAGAAAGTCCTTAGCAGAGAAAGAGACTCATTTCTAAGCCAAGCCAGGCAAAGTGTGGTATGAAACAACTTCAAAAAAAACTGAAGCATAATCTGAACGCTAAACTATTTTCATGACCGGTATGACATTCACGCCATCTCTGTGTGAGATGCTTAGCGTCATCTACACACCACACTGGAGCTCTTTTAACAAAGATTTTAGTCTCTGTAATTTGCAAGCAACGGAAGACGTCATGCACCGTTTGGGGTATGCCCCATTTAATGTGACATAAGAAGCGCCAATCTAGGTAGCCATTTCCTATCGGAAGAAGAAGTCATAAATTGGCTAAATGGAAAATGGCTGGACAACGCTATCATCATATCTACCACAGGCACTAAAATAAAGAACTGCAATAATAAATGAATATTTGTAACTTTTTTGAAATCCCTATTTTGTCTTAGTCAATGGTTAAATCGAATACTATGATTCTTTGTTTTAAACTATGGTTTGTTTTTATCATAAACATTGTAAAACCCGTCAAATGTTATGGCTGACGGTTCAAAACCAAGCCTACTAATTGTACTACAACTTTCCTTAGTAGAAATTGGCTATAAAATCTTTCCCAAGTCTTTTGCGAGTCTTATTCGATCGCTTTTGATGATTTTTGTGCGATTTCAAGACTCAGAAATTACTTGAAAAAAATAGAGGCAAGCTAACTTCGGCTAAACCGAAATTGATATACCCTTGGAGCTTGAGATATGCCTGATAGTTTGTTATATGCCAGCTATACAATAAATTCATCAACATATTCATAGCTGAAAAGTGTAAAGTGTTACAAAAAAAAGTTTTTCCCACTAGAACTATTTTTTCAACCGATCGTTCCTATGGCAGCTATATGCTATAGTCATCCGATCCGACCGGTTCCGACAAATGTGCAGCGTATTTGTACCAAAAGACTTCGTGCAAAGTTTGGTTAAGATAGCTTTTAAACTGACGGAGAAGATAGCATGGCTACAGACGGACATGGCTATATGAACTCAGCTGATCATAGCTGATCAAGAATATATATACTTTATGTGGTCGGAGATGCTTCCTTTTATGCGTTACAAACCTCCGGACAATTTCAATATACCCTCTCCAAGGGTATAATGAGTCGAAACTGATCTGTAAAACGGGTTAAAAACGACTTTTTATGAAGAGTAGCGCCTAGCGTACCAACTTCCTCCGACAAAAGCATAATTTTTGATCAGAAAACGAGCGAATTTGTGACTAATATAATTCGACTGAGTACTCGAAAAAGACTTGTATGGGATCAGAAAATTCATAAAATGCTGAAAGGGTTAGTGCCAAATTAACACTTTACTCACAATAATTGCGAGACTCACAAACAATAACTCAGAGAGCAATCATGCCAGCGAACAGCTGACTTATTCTTTGAGTGTTTCTATGTTCAATCTTTTATGATTTGTAGACCACTATTTAAAAATCGCTGAAACTACTTTTGCTCCCATGCTCCTCGGAAACCCTTTGGTAAGCGCTGTCACTGTTATTTTAGTGGAGTAAAAAGTAACCATTGAGTATTACAAAAATCATACTATAGAAAAGAATTCATACTGAACTTCTTCGCTATATAAAAAGAGACGAAACTCGAGAAGCAAACTTCGTGAAGTTTTACAAAAAGCTCTGACTTAAAAGAGGTGAAGCTTGCCCCTCTACACCTTTTTCTACAATTAAAAGCATTTTCAAAAACTTCCTGATATTTGATTTCCTCTTTAAACTCCGACTGAAAAAAAAAACTATACAGAAAAGAACTAGGGTTACAAATTTTGAAACCAATTTAACAAAAACCTATTCTGTATATCCTAGGATCCCAATTGCAACTCTTTTCCATGTAAATAAAGGTTGCTATTCTCGAAAACCCCAACAATTTTATGTTAACATTTTTGAGCATAGTCCTAAAACGACCTATAACTCATCTAAAATTTTCCTTTGCGAATATTTATTTTTTGAAAATATGTTATAATTATATTTAATTGAACAAACACATACATAAACTTATAAACTAGATGAGTAGGAACATATGACACATGGCACAAACATAGAGAATGGAAGGCTGAGCCTTCTACTCACCGGCTGGCCGCCTTGTGCGTGGGTGAGCCGCCACTGAGCAGGGCCAGAGCTGTAGCACTGGCTTCGTCGCCACTGAACGCCTTGAGTGGTTCCTGTATTGTGCTCTGAAGCCACAAATAGCTAATGGGCGAACTGGCTGGACTTTTGTTGGAATCGTTGGCATTTAGCTGCTGATTTAGTTCACTGGCTCCGGTTAGAATTTCCACGCTTTCGCCCAGACGCGTGCGTAAATCTTCAATTTCCGATTGCAAAAGGCTGATTTGCTGTGATTTCTCCTCAAGCATCGATATAGAACTGGAACGCAATTGACTGGCCTCTGCTTCGAGCTCAATATATTGCTGCTCCAGCATATCCTTCTCATCGATGGGCGAGAGGCGTCCATCTTTGCTGAACTGCTCCTCGTATTCGCGCACCTTTTCCATAAGTTCGGTGAACTTTTTATCGCTCTCCTGCTGTTCATCTTCATAGATTTGTCGTTCCTTTTCGAAGAGTTGACGCTCATCACTCAACTTGGTTTGCCAATAATCCTCGCACTCTTCATAGGCACGCTGCATTTGCTCGAGGCTACCTTCGAGCTCTTTGCAGCGTGAGTCTGGTGAAGTGGAAGTGTCTTTTAGTTGCTTCTCCAGCTGAGTTAGGCGTAATCTGAGTGCGGCGAGCTCTTCGTTATCCTGCTGCTGATGTAGTTCTGAATTGAGGGGCAACTCTTCGCCATCTGTGCACTTGCGCTGTTTGCCCAGACGAGGACTTTCCTCGGTGATGGGTGTCTTGCTGGGTGAGTCGCCGCGGCGCTTAGTGCCGCACGGTTCCAGCTCTTCTTTTTTGTTTCTACGCTTTAGTTCCACATTTAGTCCCTCAATCTCCATGGTCAGCTCATCAGTCTTGTCACGTAATTGGGCATTCTCCATTTGCAGAGCAGCCAACTTTTCCATTAGCTGCAGCATTTCATCCTCATCCTCATGGGTTTTTTCGGCTCTCTCTTGGCTTGTCGTTTGGGTTCCCAACTCTTGGCTGGACTCACAGCTGGCCAGTTCTTTATTAAGCTTGATATTCTGTTCCAGTAATTCGGTCATTTGAATTTGTGCCTTCTGATGTTCACGGTCCAAGTCAGCGTTTTCATTGCGCACCAGTTCCAGTTCGGTACGCAGCTTAATCTCCTCCTGCTCGAGAGTCTTTAGCTGAGCCTCCAGGCGTCCGGTCATGCTGGTCCAATGGTCCCGATCGTGGCTCATTCTTTGAGTCAACTCTCTGATCAAACTGGCATGTCGCTGTTCCAATTGCTGCAACTGCTTGTGCGACTTATCCTCCATGCTGGCATGTCGCTCATCCACCTCGGCGGCCATTAGGGCCACTCTTTGATTGGCTGCCTTGTTGTCTGCCCTCAATTTTAGATTCTCTTCATGCTGCTGACGATAGGCCAGACGATAGTTGACCAATTCTGAGGATTGTAACGTTACCAAGGCACGTAGCATATTTTGTTGCGGATCGTGCTCCAAGCCACGCAGCTCTTCTTCCAGAACTTTGGTCAGTTGCGTTAAACTGATCTGGTCTTCATCAAAGCCGAGAATATGAAGTAGAGTGCGACTGTTCAGGATGCCTGCCTGTTCCCAGGTATCCAAAATGCTCTCAGCACTAATCGTTTCCAGTTGTTGTGGCGTTATTATGTCTGGAAAAGCATTTGATTATGATGGATAATGATATGTGGGTGTATATACAGAGTTACAGCTAGCTTTCAGTTTTAGATATAAAGAAAACAAATATAGCCCAAAATACCAGGTGAAAGGTGGTTGAGTGTCTCTGTGTGTGTTTGAGTGTAATGAGCTTGGAGCGGACGTAAGTAAATGTTTGGCAAGCAGTAGCAGCTGGTTCTATAACAGAATAGAAGAATTCTAGAATTCTGTAGCTCAGCTCTAAAATAGTTCGGTTAAACTAATTTTTGAAATTCTCAAACTGAACTTCTAAGCTTAGTTATGTAGTTATGTCGTTCATAGTTGTATCGCAACTTCCTTTAGCGTGAACAAACAAAATGCTTAATAGTACTTTCTCTGAACAAACGCATTGTTATCGCATTTACACCCCTGAGCTAAGAGTATCTAACATAGAAGCACACTTTGAAACGCCTCTCTTTTTTTTTGTGTGATGTTAACTCCATCCTGACAAAGAAATACTTTATTATGACAAACCAAAATTTTACTCAAACTTATTGTCGACACGGTGGTTAAAAAGAAGATGGACATAGTCAAAAAAAGATCTCAGAGAGTCAAACCATGACTCAGAGAAATTATTATAATTTTAAAATGAGATAAGTCCCCAAAAGAAGAAATTAAATAAGACCACAAAACAATTTTTTGAAAAAGGAAAAAAGAAGCAAATTTTTAACATGATTTTAAAAACAAAATCCAAGAACTTCAACGACACTTAATTTTCTTATCTGCAGGTGTTCTTCGAGTCTCCTTTCCATCTTCCACCGCCTTTCACTCTTTCCCCCTCATTCTAAAACATGTATCAACTGTCATCTGTCTCAGAGAGCCATGGCATATTTTTAATACACACATACCTTAATTGTGTGAGTGGCTTAGATTGTCATGTGCTCCATGCAAACCTTGCTTTGACTTTTCGACCCATTTTGCGGACAAATTTCCTAAATTTTCTTTCTTAGTGCGCGCCACGGAACAAAGGTCTATGCCATGGTTTGGCAAACTATTTATAACATAAGGAAATAATGAAAATTTGATACAAGTGAGCAAGGCTGCAAACCACTAAAATTTTGCAGAAGGTTCGGTTCGGGGGTTCGAACCCTTTGTAAAGACAAAGGTTCGGTTCGCGGACCGGTTCCTGAAACCCCTGAACCCAAGGTTCTGGTTCGAACCTCGGTTCGCTAGAACATAAAAGATAACAAATTATATTTTTATTTCGATTGTATGTCAGCTAAAGAATTTAATAACTAAAATAGTAATTGAATTCTTAATCTGTCATTTAGAACTTTTGAGAGCTGCTTAGCTTTAATTAGTATTACAACTTTTAAGCGCTGTTTATCTATATCAGTGTCCGGCAAAACACACATGCTTATTTTGCCTTTGCGTGTATGCGTTTAGACACGCGAGAGCGCTCTCAGTTAGCACATGTTTGTTATTGCAAAAGAGAGCAGTGTACGCTCGTATAGTGTCTGTGTATCGACGCCGCTGCTACAGAGGATGGACGTCGCTACTTGTATACACAGAAAACTGAACGGTGCCGAACACTGATCTATATTAACTTTTTTTCGCTCAGCTGATACCTAAGCAGCACATCAAGTATAAGTAGTTAAGGCTATACTTTTTAAGTCCTCGGTTGAGAATTTCAATATCCCTGATTTAGCTCCCGTAATGCTCCTAAGGGTTTTTGCCTGGACCACTGTAATCTTGTCAGGTGAGACTTCGCCGCGATACCATAAATTTGGCTATATCACCATATCGGAGCTAGAATAGCCGTGAAGTTAGGACTTTATTCCTGAGTGACAGATAGTTCATGGAGTTCCGGAGCCATCCCATGCGCCGTGCTTTAGCAGCCACTGCCTGAGCTATTGCCTTGATCCGGTTTCCAAAGTCAGTCTTCTGTCGAGTGTCACCCCAAGGTATTTATGGGCTGATTTATGCTCTATAAGCTGACCATGCAAGAATAATCCCGGGCAGGTATGTGCTTATGGCAATGTTCCATCTAGCCGCCCAGTTGCCAAACATTGCATTTAGGAACACGAAGAACACATTGTAATAAACAATGCTTTGTGAAAGATTTTAAAAGAATTACTCGACATGAAAAGCAAGCGATATTAAAGTCACCTGATTGTGAATCGTTCAGCTTTAAAGAAGTTTTATAAATTGGCTACAGCAAGTTATATACATTTTGAATTACTTTCCCAAACATATGTTTTTAGGTGAAGTCTTTTCTAGGGAACTCTAAATGCAAAAATCTTAAGGATTTAGTTAGCATTTGCACATTTTGTGGATTGAGTTCACCGCGTCACACAGTCTAGCACTAGTTTTTTACACTTTTCTATATGCAATAGATTTCGTATTGTGTGAGTAGAGAGTTTTCTACAAAGAGTGCGACCTCTAGAGTGTGTACAGCATATAAATAGTGATCGTATAAATCTGACATAGGATTGAAGAACTTCTTGAATGATACCAGATAGATTACAAAAAATCTCTGTTTGTCTCTGCATGTGTCGTTAAGAAAAACTACTTTTTTTTGTGAACCGAACCAAATTTTTTGAAAAAGTGGTCCGGTTCGGGTTCAGGTTCGAGGGGGCAAAATTATGGGGGGTTCGGTTCATGGTCTGGTTCGGGGAACCCAAAAAACCCGAACCGAACCGGTTCTAACGGGTTCGGGTTCGGACCGGTTTGCAGCCTTGCAAGCGAGAGCGTAAGTTAAAGTCGGCTCTAACAGACTTCGATATACCCGTTACTCATGAAAAACATGTTAAACAGTGTTCCTGCGTTCCCTAGGGTGACCATCCGTAAAGTATGCAACATTTTTTTATTTTGCTCATAACTTTAGAACCGTTCATCCGATCTTTATCATTTCTTCGGCAAATCAATTTATTTTGCTAATTACTAACTATCTCTTGAATCGTCTATCTTCAAAACTGTAGGAGATATAACTTTTTCCCAAATTGCGGGGGCGGGAGGGGGCGTGGCCAAAATTTGAAACAAACTTGATCTGCGTGCAGATAAAAGAAACATTTGTCCCATACATGTCAAACCTCTTTCTCTTACCATCTCTAAGATCTACGTGTTCATACAGACGGACGGACGGACGGACAGACGGACGGACGGACGGACAGACGGACATGTTTATATCGACTCGGCTGTTGATGCTGATCAAGAATATATATACTTTATATGGTCGGAAATGATTCATTCTGCCTGTTACATACATTTGCACGACTTTAGTATACCCTTTTTACTCTACGAGTAACGGGTATAAAAAATCACGCGATCAAATACTCAGTCTAAGACTTAGGCCCTTTGAGGCCCTATGGCTGCCTTCACACTGTTCGACACATGAACCATGACATCTAGTAGGCCTGCATTTCCCCATGAAACTCTATGAATTTTACAAGCTATTCCAACTTAAAACAGAACAAAAAGCAGGACTACTAGACTATCATGTGTCATGTGTTGAACAGTGTGAAGGCAGCCTATTTCATTTTATCATTTGGGGACTTTTTTCATTGCGGACTTTTTGCCTGCTGCCAAATATTTTTAACTAGTCAATCTTTTGGACAAATTTCTGCATACTTTCTAAATTCGAATGTATTACTGCCTAGGAGTAACGATAGAGAATCAAGTATTCCTTGAAAGATACAGAATTTTTTCATGAATGAAACGAATCTATAACTTGGGTGTACCAGCTGTTACCAAGTTAAGTTTTAATAGTCATATAGATTGGTCATAGCAAACAAGACAACGATGGTCCAAGGATTTTATTGAACCCTAAGTACTGTATGTCAACTGTGAGTCCTACTAGTGAGACGCATTATTCAATAAAAGTCATGTGTCTGGTACTACCACAAATATCAAGACCAACTGGAATCGGTTCAAAAAAGGTTCTTAGTTTTCGTTTTCCGAGGCTTAAGCTGGCTTTCTACCATCAAAGACCTATATAATCTCTAAGATGCTGAACGGCCACGAAAATCGCGCTCTCTCCGCTTACACAAAGTTGAGAGCGTAAAATTCAAAAATAGAAGGCACTTGCTTCTGTAAGTAATTCTTGAAAATACGTGTGCACACTTACAGTCGTCGGCTGTCGCTGTATGCGTACAAAAAAGCGTCTGGCTTTAGAGCGCTCTCTTGCTTTTGAAGAGAGCAAAAAGATAGTTGACCAAAAAATCTTGTGCAAAAAAAATCGGAATGGCGTTACTCATCTTCATATTCTAATGACTTTGCTCCATGCAAGGACAAATTGTGCCTAATCAAACTTCATTTTCTTAAGATCCGACGAAATTACCATAGCGTGCTTTTTATTGATAAACTTCTGTCAGGAGATACCTACTCTATCGCTTTGGTCTCTAATATAAATCTTACTGTCCTACAATTCGATCCATATTTCATACTCGTTGAATATATTTTTGGTGCGTATTTTCGTTAGCTTCGGCATTAAAAAAGGGAGGTTTTCTGAAGGCATTATTCTGTTAGAAAGTGTTTCTAATCATATGAAATACTGTGACGAAAGGAATTTTCTGTCGTTCTCTAAAAAAAAATTAATATGTGGAAAAATTAGATTTGCATTTAGTAACTTATATGCGAATTAATTTTATCTTGATAAGTTGACCCTGAATGTTTTTTCTACCGTTATAAAGAGAAATTAAAATATTATTATATTATATTATATTATATTATGGAATAATTAAATAATAAAAAATAACTATTGGTAACTTGCATAATAATAAAACAGCTCTGTAGAACTTAGTGCAAGAATGTCGAACATAATAAATTAAATTAGTTCTTCATATGTCAACTCTTTTACACAGCGTTGCTTCTGAGCTGCATGTTAAACAGTTCTTGAAACGATCGTTTATTGCTAAATAAATGGATTTATTACGATTTTTCCTATTATTTAGTAACCCAATCGAAACCGGACCGATATTTAAACATTACCATCTTGCACCTCTAGAGATGGCCTAGACATTTTGCCAATACACAGAAAAATGATCAGGTATCATGAAAGTCTAGTAGTCCATTCGAGCCTGAGTATCAACGCAATCCTATCTTTGATGCTTACTATTTTGTATGTGGATCAGTCTATTGTAGTTTGCAGGGTTTAAGGGCTAAAACCAGTATTCTAACTATGAACTTTCTACTTGCCAAATCAAATTCTTAATCTCAAGCACAATGTAAGATTTAAATACAAATTTACAATTGAATTGTGCAATTACATAGACTTAGGCTTGGAGTTTTTGGGGTGGATGGTATGTGTGTGTGTGTGTGTGTGTTTTGGGATGCTCAAAAGCGCACAAACCTTTGCAACACAAACAACGGCCATTGTGGTAGCATCTCCCTTGGTCTGGCCGCGGTGCGGGCAGGTGATAGCCTGCGGTGTGTAACCATTAACAAGTGTTCGATTATAATTTCGGGCTAATTTCAAATGGGCTAACAACGGATGGACAGTGGCTATTTAAGGGAGGGGGGCAGAGGAGGTTCCCCTTCACTTACCCAGAGACTCAACGCTGCTGCTTGGCTCCAACTGTCTTAGCTTACTGCTGGCTTGTGTGGCTGCAGAGGCGACAGCGGCGGCGGCGGCGGCGGTTGGTGATGTCGGAGTTCCCGTGGAAGCGTGCATTTTAGAGTGCAGATTCTTGCGTGCAGGCAACGAGGCACAGCGTTTAAGTTTGCTGCCACTGGAATGGACGGAGCGCAGACGCCGGCTGCCAGGCAAATCGGTCTGTGAGGATGAACGATGGACCTAAAATGGAAATTGAATGAAATTGTTGGAAGTTGTAAGTATTCGGAAATAATGCATTATATAAAAAAAATCACAGATCGGTGATTTTTAATCTTTAAGAAAACCACATTTGTGTCTTCTTTTGTCTGCACGTAGATCAAGTTTGTTTGAAATTTTGGCCCACCCCCGCCCCCATAATAGAAAATGTTGAGTAACTCCCACATTTTTTAAGATATCGGGTACGAATTTATAACTTGAATTTATATTAGCAATAACTATAATCCCATATATTTAAAATAGCCGAGCTAAAAAAATTTTGCATTCTTTTCGGATTTTCACCCTAAGGAATGTAGGAACACTGTTAAACATGTTTTTTCATGAATAACGGGTATATCGAAGACGGTTAGAGCCGACTTTAACATACGCTCTCGCTTTAATATATATTTGCAGAATTTTTCTTCATTTATTTCGACGCTCAAAAATTTGGAAACGAACTCTATCGTGTTTATATTAGAAACATTTAAAATAAATAAATCCCTGGTATGAACAGGTTAAGGTATTTTTTTGAACCGAACCTTTTAAGACCTTCCAAACCGGACCAACATTTGATTTTGTATAACAGAAAACAAATACTTTAAATATGAAGAGTCTATATGGAGCATTCCATACCGAAAAAGTTTTTTTTCTGGCATGATGTCTCCAAATTGGATGATACCCCCAAAATTAATTTATATTGAAAATTTTTAAAAATTTTAAATAACTCGAAAACGGTTTACGATAGAGCCTTCAATTAAATTTTCAAATGTTCAGTATTAAAAAACTGTTGAAAATTTTTAATTTTTTTTAGTCCAGCATAAAAATTCCCATCCCTCATTTTCCAAAACATATTTTTACATATATGTTGCCCATCTTTTCCAAACATTTTGCGTGCCTGAAGTTTGAGGAAGTTGTTGTCATTTTTGTCATGTAAACTCAAAATTATCTGTATGAAAAATTTGCCCGAAATTTCTAATAAATTTTTAGTTTGGTTCTTAATTAGCTTAAACACCTATTTTGAGCTATTGAATAAAATTTTAGGACCCAGAAAAGAACGCTTTCGCTTTTAAGGCTAGAGAAAAAGATATAAAAAGTATTCCAATGACTTTGTCTTGGTGTTCCCTGCATACTAATTTCATATTACACAGCCCCACAGTGATTTTGGTGCAGGTCTATTTTTAACAGATTATGTTAATATAGACTTCACTGAACAAAACTGTATCATTGGTTTTGTTCAATCAGCTCTTGTTTTCAAGATATCGCGAAAAAACCAAAAAGTCGACTTTTTGGCACTCTAGGATTTATGGAGGCCACACTAGGCATAATTATCTGAATTTATGAACTAATTGCGATAAAGTACATATCAATGCAAATTTAAAAAATCATAGCCGCTATGTTAGTACAGCGGAAAGTGTCTAAATTGGCCTCTAAAGACAGACATTTTTCGATTTATAGCATTTTTAGCATTTTCTATAGCCCGTTAAAGCTAGCGCAGTTATTGAATTAATATTTTCGCCATCTGAGCCTATAGACAAACCTATGATCTAATTTTGTGATTTTTATGGCGATTAAATCAATTTATTTGGCAAAGTTATAGCCTCTTAAACACGAAATTACATATTTAAATTTATGGGAGGAAAACTAGATTTGTAACTCAAATTTTTATAGGAACTGTGAAAAGGCTACTTATTTCCAAATATAATTTATCATTTACATGTAAACATATAGCAATTTATACCGAACCAAGTAGCCCTATTACAGTTCCTATACAGATTTAGAGTAACAATCTAGTTTTCCTCCCATAAATTTAAATATGTATTTTCGTCTTAAACACGCCATATCTTTGCCAAATAAACTTATTTAAATGCCATAAAAATCACACAATTAGATCATATGTTTGGCAATAAGCTCAGATGGCAAAATTAATTATTCAATAACTGCGCTAGCTTAAACGGGATGGTTTATATTGCTAAAAATGCTATAAATCGAAAAATGTCTGTCTTTAGAGGCCAATTTAGACCCTTTCCGCTGTACTTATATAGCGCCTATGATTTTTTAAATTTGCATTGATATGTCCTTTGCCGTAATTAGCTCATAAACTCAGACATTTATTCCTAGTGTGGCCTCCATAAATCCTAGAGTGCCAAAAATTCAAGATTTTCGTTTTTCCGCTATATCTTGGAAACAAGAGCTGATTGAACATAACCGAAACCAGTTTTGGAATCAGTGAACATAAACTTATCATATTTTTAAGGCCACAGGGCTGCACCTCACAAAGATGGTCATTTTGTTGGCCTGTGTTATTTATCTTTGCAAAACTCGATCGGCTTTGGACAGGAGTTTTCATTAGTGGCGAAAGTGCGTACTAAGACGGGTTTTTGGAAAATTGTACCCGGAAAATTCGAAAAAGCTTCGAAAAAGTTTGTATGAAGAAAATTATATTTTTTATCCGATTAACTTGAAACTCTGTTTGGAAAGAAAATAATATAAAATAGTTTGACCCAACGGTCTGAAAATCCCCGGAAAACTTGGCATAAAAAATTCTATTTTTAATCCGTTTTCCCTGAAACTCAGTTTGTAAGGATAAGATACGAAATTATTGAAAATGTGATTTTCCAATGTCGGAAAATCCACCCAGGGCGTAAATATGCGTCAAAAATTCAGCATGAACCAAATTGTTTTTCATCCGATTGTCTTTAAACTCGGTTTGTAAGGACAGAATACGAAATAAATTGAAATGTGATTTTCTAAAGTCGATCCGATTGACTTGAAAGTAGCTCTAGCTGTGAGTTTTTAAATCAAGTAGTGTGACCAATGAAAAACTAAAACAGTCCAAACTACAAATAATTTGATTGACATTATTCGAGAAGTGGAATAGCTTATAAAGCGAATTTTAATTCTGTCTTAACATTTATCCACAATTTTGCACCAAACTCTAATCAACTTTAAAAGCCCCCAAATAGAAACTTTACAAGAAATTTCAGAAATTTTTAACCTTTTTTAAGATGCTACTTTGCACTTTTTCTGGGAGAAAATAAGCCACTAGTAAGTAAAGTTAAGTCTGTTCAAGCTGTATGGCTAATAATATTTAAGTATTCAGAAATTACATCCAGTAAAGCTGGACTAACCCTGTCGGACGGTGGTCCTCAAAAACGCTGAAGCCAAAGAATTTGGTGCGTTAAATGTTCTTTTTTAAAAAGTTGAATAATTTTAAAAAGACTTAACAAATATTTATGGGAGTGTGTGGGATGGGATTCGGATGTGGGTGGGATGTGGCCTGATATTTATTTATTTATTTATAGTTTAAATGTTCTGTCTAACTTTAAAAGGGCCTACTTCGGAACGACAATAAATTATTTTTTACTACAAACAAGGAGGATTGAGATGAAATAACATGGTAATGCAAGTTATAGTTTAAACAAAGGTTTCGGAAGGGTTCTAGATATCGATAAATATGGTAAAAGTTTCTAGTAACGCGTTGTGGGACTGCAAGACTTATATTAGATAACAAAGCGATAGAGTCGATATCTCCTGACATGAGTTTATGAATAAAAGGAACACTATGGCAAGTTCGGCGGTTCTTAAGAGAATGCAGGATATAAATTTCACCTGTGAAGAGTAAATTATGAAAAAGTATCTTTTTTAGACACCATCGTACACAGAATATACAATCCATTAAAGGTTGACTGGTACCAGAAAGAAATGGCATCAGGAAGTATGATAGACTACGACTCAAATCTTCTCACCAGCATTATACGGTGAAGAATTTCATACGACGAGTAACGAACACAAGCGACCCCATATTTTACCACAAAAATAAAAATAAAGTTTTTAACATCCTCCAAACCAACGATTTTTCACTAACACGTTAATCGGATTGCCACAAAACACACAAATACTTCTGAAATAGGCAGCAAAGGCTAGCCGAAATGCGTTGGAGAACAGCTGAGTTCAAATATGTTTTAACTTAAGCAAAGGACGACATTCCAAAAAAAATCTCCAGTGCTAGAAAATAAGTCGATTGTCAAACTTCTCTAAAGAGAATCCCTTGTCAAATAGAACCAGTTATTTAAAATAACTTATTTTTAATCAAAGAATGCTAAATTCTCTGAACTAGATTTTATATTACACTATCGACTCTTTAGAGATATCTGACAAGAGTAAAGGCGGCTTAACTAATTTAATAATTATTTAGATCTGTGGTTTGCGCTTGTTTGCGTAGCAGCGCAACACGAAGCAAAGGTCATGACGTCAAACATGAGCAACAAGCAAACAAACAAATGCCTCATAAGAGAAGAAGAAGTGGAAGGCACGCGTCGTGAGAGAGCAAGCCGCCGAGCGTGCTATTTATACAACACAAGTATTCTCTCTCAGAACTATGAGTTCCTATCCCATAGGATAGGCCTTTAACCTTTTTTGCAGCACTGAATTAGATATTTATAGCCACATTTTGCAATTCTATCAATTTTTAAATAGAATTTCAAGCCAACTGAACTTTACTCACTTGAACGCCCAGGTCATCGCCGGCCTTAAGACTGTGTAGCTGCTGCTGGTGTTGTTGTTGTTGTATTTGCTGATCCTCATCTGTGTTATCCGAATCTGTGACCGACAACTCATACATGCCCTGATGTGGACGAGATCGTCGTCCGTACTTTTTGGTGCCCACAATCAGCTTTGGTGAAACCTCTCGGTCAGATGATTCGGGTGGACTTTCGATATAGGTGCTGGTTAAGGCTGGGTCATCACTGATCACCAGAGAGCGTTCTGCAAGCAAACAAATAAAAAAGGTCATGAGTCTGCTAATTGTTTAAAGAATAAATATGACTACCAAAACGTGCGGCTAATTTGTCTATAATGGGATCCGTGGCTTGGCCTCCCACGCCGGTTTGTCTATAATAGAAACGTGTGCCCATGGTGTCTCACTTAGAACTAATTTCCAGCTTTGAATGATTTCCCATTTATATACATTCTACGAAAGAAGTACCTGACCCAGGATTAGGCAAATCGCTTACCGCTCATAAAAAATGGCCAGTTTTATGACCCTCGAGCAGATGTTCACGCTTACCTCTAAATCCTGCCTGTGTCGTGCTGCCCTCAAATTCGGTGCCCAGAAAATTGAGCAGAGCCTCTTTAAATTGATCAAAACTAATGCCAAGCTTGTGTCGACCATCCAGGCTGGAGATCAAGGCAGCTCCCTGGTCGCGCAGCTCCAGCAAGGAGCACAGTTTCAGCAGCGAAGTTTCATCCAAGAGGCCACTGGAACATTCGCAGCTTTGGAACATTTGATATAATTTCTGCTCATAAGGATCGTGATCCATTATCTACTTTGACGGCCGTTTGCTTGGATTTGTTGGATTTGGCTAAGGTGAAATCGATAAAAAAAAAATAAATGAAATGGCTAAAGCAATGCGGGGGACGTCTCCAGATTGAAGTGGGGGGTGAATTCCAGCTAAGCAGAGATTAAACAATTACACTTGACGCACACTTGAATTGCGCGTAAACTTAAATACATATATATAAATGTATAGGACTCGCGTTTGAGCGTAAAAAATTGATAAAAATAAAACAATAATGCAGTAATATAATGTAAAACTAAGGCGCCACCTATGGGGCAAGAGTAACAATAAACAAGTAGAGATGGGCCAAGTAAGTAAATCGATTACTGTAATCGTATATCGTTTAGTGAGACCATATTTAATTGTTTACAGATTCAGGACAGGATGCCCACCATAATTGCTTTGGATGCATCGCTTTCTATGCAGCGTCCAGTGCCAGGACGCAATGAGCACACATACCAATCGTTGGCCGTAAAGGGCATACAACATCTAATGGACAATTTAACTGTGGCCGGCAAATTGGAGCATGTTGCTTTGGTTGCGTACACGACCATTACGGAACTGAAAGTGGATTTCACCAGGGATTATGATCAAATCAGGCAGGCGGTGAAGAAAATCGAACCAGTGGACAAGGCATGTCTGATAACCATGCTCAAGACATCGGTCAGCCTGATGGCCTCTTGGGGTACACAGAATGTGCTGCAGCTGGTGGTGTTTACAGATTGCGGCTTGGGCATGGGAAGTACCTCCATAAGTGGTTTCTTAGAGGCCTACAGTGCAGCCGGCAAGGAAGCGGAGGCGGATTATGCCTGGTTAAAGACTTTGAGCAGTTGTAATCTGAATTTTATATGCCTGGGGTTGCATACGGATCACTATTTTGTCCAGGGTCTTAAGGTGTACCAACAAATGTTGGATCTATTAGGTCTTAAGGGTGAGTTGGGTCAGAGGAAACATAAGAGCTCCAACTAATTTCTGTCTTTTAGGTCAATTGTTTATGACAAAACCAGTGAAACAGCCAGAGCCTGGAGCCCCCGATAGAGAGAATCCTAATCCAGTGCATAAAAGTGAACTGGGACGCACCGCCGTCTTTGATTTAATCGAACGTTTGTGCGAGAGCAGCTATAAATCCTCGGAAATGATTCTTAAATGCGGCAGTTACTTTCGCATGGAAGCCCCGGTTTTGCTCTGGCCACCCACTTTGCCATATGAGCAGCCCGGCAGTTTCGGCTGTGAGCCCAGGCTGAGGCATTTGGACCAACGCATCGAGGTGTGTGGATTTCTAAATCTCTCGGACATTGGCTCTCCGGCCATACTCAGTCGCCACTGGGTTTTGCCCAAGGTGGAGCGTGAGAAGCCTTCTTCTTCTAGTCGTCGTCCTGGGGCAGCTCCCAAGCCAGCTAAGCTTAATCTGGACTCGAGTCATGCCAACTATGAGTTGGAGAAATTGGAGCAGGATATTCGAGATTTCTATGCCAAGGATCCCAAAGACTCGACCGAAACGGAGAGCGGTGATGATGCCGATGTGACCATTGTGCTCAAGCACTCTACAGCACCACCACAATCCGAACAGCAAAAGGAATCCCTTTGTGTCCTCATGCATGGTGCTCTCAAAATGGAAAATATGGCCGCCTTGGTCCAGCTGGGTGACAAATGGTTTGGCTTCATCTATGCCTACACCGATCCCAAAAAGAAATCCAATCTCATGCTGAATATTTTGCCTCCAGGCACTAATGTCATACCCTGGCTGGGTGACCTGGAGTTACTTGGTTTTCCCGAAGATCTGGCCCCCGGGGAAACGGCCAGTTTTCCTGTTCGAGCCGAACGACGCTCGTACTCCCAGAGCAGCGTGGTGTGGATACGCCAGGCCAGCCTACAATCTGATGTACAAAAGGTTTTAAGGCATGCCAAAAAGATGCCCGATAAGACGCAACATTTTTACAAGGAACTAAATCGTATTCGTCGTGCTGCATTGGCTTTGGGATTTGTGGAACTGCTGGAGGCTTTGGCCATGCTACTGGAGAAGGAATGTACACATCTAACCTTAAATGGAGCCAGCAATGAGTGCACCTTGCAGCTGCAGCATGCGGCCACAGAGCTTAGAAAAACTTCAAATCGGGATATCAAATCTACAATTGTTCCTCTACAGAAAGTGGGGGCTACAGATTCGGGGGGAGGTGGTTCAAGCGCTTCATCTAGCAATGCGGGTTATTTGTATTAAAGTGGAATCCTTAAGAAATGTGCAAAATTGTAAATTTTTTAAAATCCTTAACAAGTTAACAGACTAGGGGATTTCGTACATAGCTAGACATCTGACTGCAGTCCATCTGCCCATTTTAAAGGCAAAGTCCTTTAAAGTTTTTTGCCTGAGATTGTTTGTCCGGGACTTAAATTTTGTCAGTTGCGACTTAATAAAATTAGTGTTGCCAGATCGTTTTATTTGCGCAACTTTTATCGATAGCTATCGGAATGTGCATGCATTTGAATAATTTCTTTGAATTGCCCCGTATTTGAAACGATAATTCGAATAAAATATACAATAGAATATTTAATCCGTAATTATTCTTGTTACATGCGTTTACAAAGCTCTGGGCATTGGTTCTACAATTGTTTCCATTCTCTTTAAATGGCCTTTAAGCTGATTTTTCAAAAGCATTTCATTTCTGTCCCTTATGCTTGCCTAAACCGTTCTTCCGATTTTGATGAAATTTTGGAGAATGGTTGGACGCTTGTCCGCCATTTGTTTTAGGTTAAGAAAATGGCAAAAAAAACAGCGCAATTTGCAAAATTATACCGTTCATCCGATTGTAATAAAATTTTAGGGATTGCTTGTACGCTTGCTCTGGATGGTTTCCAAGTTGAAGAAATGGGACAATGGTCAAAAACCAACGTTGAAACTATTGGGAATGGACTTGGTACACAGATAATTGATTACCTGAAGAGTTTGCAACAAATTTGCCAAAGTATTTACAAAAGCGCTGACGCTGGTTCGTTCTCAGAGAAAAGTCCTAAATATATTGCGAAATTTGCAAATTACGGGCAAAAAATCGTGAAATTTTTAAAATTCTCATTTGAGTTTACATAGGTATTCACGACCCCCAGTTAAGTTACGGAATTGTTAAGTTGAAAAAATTTTTACAGTTTTACAAAAACAAAATACACTAGCCAGAGATTCCACAATTAAGCAGCCCTGGCCCCTTACAAACTGAGCACTATTTCTCTGGTTGAAATGAGAAATTCAAGTGTTGCCCATTTTGTGCCTGATTTCATACAGCACATTTAAGTGCCTACTTGAACTGGTCGGCAATGGCGTGGAGGTAAAGACCTATGTTCGAAAGGCAGCAAGACCAAGGTTGAAGTCCCAGTTTGGGACATGTTTTTTTTTTTTTTTAATCCAGAATTTTAAAATTATTGCTGTTTAAATTTATTATTGCAACACGGTCCGATGTCATAAATGTTTTACCCCAAATCTAGTATTTTGGTGGCTTCCCCGAAAGATTTATCTGCTTTACACTAATGTACGTATTCTGTGCCACGTGACATAGGTACATTTGCCAATTTGCCATTAAATTGACTTCGTGGTATTAATCTCATCTCCTCGGCGGTCGTTGCGGCATTTTCAGATATGCCGAAATGTAGCTGCCAGTTTTTGCATTTTACTTCTTAAACATACAAATTGATGTCCAGCACACAACATTATTAAAATCAATTCTTTGTTTTGCTATATGTATTTTTAAGGATGGTCAGTAGGTTTTTGATTCTTTACATGGCGGTTTATGCTTATATAAATTTTAATAATACATTTATTTAAAAAAAACCTTACAATTCAACAGACATGTTGACAAAAAGGGTTGTTCACAACTGAACGTGTTTAAAGTTCAACAACTCAACAATTCCGTAACTCAACTGGGGGTCGTAAATACCTATATTAATAAACATGTCGGGTAAACTGGCCGGTAAATAGGAGGGATAGACCGAACTGTCGGAAAAAGTCGCGAAACTTACAAAATGGTGTATTGAGTTCAAATTACCATAAAGAGTTGATATATATATCATACTAGCTGAATCCTTAGCGACTTTGTCCGAGTCCAAGATTTTAAGAAATCGTGTTGTTTTATCTGGTAGACAGGTTCGGGTTCCCGTCATCCCGTCCCAAAGGACCAAACCAACTTTTCTAGGCGATCGAAAATTCCGGACCACATAGTGAATTTCGGGTCTAGCGATATTATAAGAAGACTGTGCATTTCATAGTAGCACTAGCACTCTTCAATTATAATTCAATTCAAATTGGCTTTCCACCTCCCTCCACAGCTCACGACTCTTACCCCTTACCCCGGCCTACCACTTACAATGCTATCCACTCTTTTACGTCCCCCCTCCCCCTTCAACATGTCATTTCGTTCTGTGTGTACTCCCTCTCCTTATCTCTCTTGTTAATTGCTTTTTCTTTCTAACACATGTCTCTCATAGAAGCTATCATCTGTCTCAGAGAGCCAAGCATACATTCTACATGAGTGTTTCTCTCATTCTCACTTTCTCTCGCGCTCTTAGCAAAACAGTTTAGTCTAAAATTATCTGAGCGCACAAAGTTCCGTTACTTTTATTTGGCTACCAAAGAATGTTTATTTTTTTTTGCTGCAAACTTCGTGAAATTTTACCGGAAAATAAGTGAAATCAATTAAAATTATCATTCACTCAGCTCTTAACGCGCGACTTTATAACAAAATTTCGCAAATCAAAAATAGCTAAATTGATTGTTAAAAATGCTACAAATTGACACAGATTACTATTATATAGCTAATCAATGTCAAATAATTATACAGAGCGTAGCAACCTAACGGTAACCTAACGGATAACTAACTTTTAGCAGACTGCTAACGTGACGTGTGCCATCACTTTTTCCGATAATATAGTTGAGATCACGTACCACCACCTCTAACAAAAGACAGAGCATACATACATTTTTGGGCTGTTAGCTTTGTGAAATTTTAACTACTTTATTATGAAATACGGTCAACATATTGTTAAAGCTATCGATGTGTTTTGTATGTTGTGCCTTATGATTCAATTCAATTGGATGAGGCTATTTGCTGTTTGGTTGTTTGTTAGTTCTTGTGAAAAAGAAAACATATATACACGCGCACAGCACGCTGTCACTCTCTCTCTTGCGCGCTCTTAGCAGAACAGCCAAGTCCACGACACCTTTGATAGTATGTCAGTCTGTCAGTCAGTCAAGCCTGCAGATTTATAAGTATAGAAGATTTAAGTTTTAAGGTAAAGATATTGGATTGCTGCTTTGTCTTTTTCTTTTAAAGTTCTTAAGGTGCGGTAAAAAATTAATAACCAGCCAATTTTTTTAATAAATACATATTGAAATTTTTACAAGTTAATTTATAACCGAAATCAACCCACATATTTGATTCTGTTTCGGTACTGATAACCGGTTATGTTAACAAAGGCTTTAGAGTTACGGCTATAAGAAAATTAGTTATTCCTAGTGGTTGGGAAATAGATTTTTACAGAAAGGGATACTGTGCCGAGGTCTAATTAATGTCACAAATGCTTTCCTGGACATAGGCAAGTGAAATGTGAGTTTGAATTTACCGCAAACTGTGTGCAAGTCAATTTATCGACTACTGCATAGCCTATCGAATGGCTTTTCAGTTTTCGATTAATTACAAACTATCGCTATGGGAGGTCCAGAACTACCCTCTGATCCCGGACAGGATTCATTTCCCACGCCCACAATACATCATCCAGTGGTTGATCCCAGCGATGATAGTGATGAGGCAGATACCTACAATGGCTACGAGCCTCTGGCCATGGAGGAGGAGCCATTACCGAGTGAAGCTCCAAGGGAGGAAGATATTGATTTGACCACGGCGCAGGTGACGCATGGTGATCCCAATATGCCGCCCATTAAGTGTGCTGATGTGGAAATCGAACGACAGGTATGGAGTGAGCCCAGGCCCAGGGAACTGCAAATGGAGCTGGACAAGGCAAAAACTGAGCAGGTAGGATAAAGTTTGGGACGAAGCAGAGATTGTTTTACATATGTGCTATCTCCAATTTAGATACTCAATGCCATGTCCAAGATAACATTACCCAACATATCAGTGCCGGAGTGGGCCAAGGGTGTGCCCGAGGAACACTGGAAGCAGGAGCTGCTGGAGCGCATACAAAGTCGTCAGCAGCCACAAAAGCCCGCCTCCCCAGATGAATAGTTTGTATAGTGTGTATATTATGTATGTATTGTAGGTATGTTTATTAGGAAAATCGCACTCCAATATAAAATTTAGAATTAGTTTTGAGTTCTCTAAAAAATAAATCAAAAAGCCGCCAGCAAAGCCTCGCCCGCCACATTGACCTTTTTAAAGTTTTCACTTTGCGGTGTTTTGGTCAGCTCTCGTAATTTATCCATCACATAATCCACAGACACAACCTGAGCAATGGTCTCCTGGCCGCAGGAAGTTGTGGTTAGATTTCCTATGGTCTGCATGGAACGATAGCAGGCCTCCAAGTCTTTAACCCACTTTAACAGCTCCACCACTCCAGTGGTCACCACATTACAAACTTCTGGCTTGGCCTGGCTATGGGTCTGGGCAATGGTCACATTTAGATAAAAGGTAGCCACCGCAATCTGTAGATTTGCACTGCCCGCACGTATGCCACTGACCAAATCCATTATTTCGGGTAAACGGGACTCGATTTGTTGACGACCAGACTGATGACTCAAGGCATTGGCCAGGCAACGCACTACCATTAACTGATTAGCGGCCGATCCGCTCAACTGAGGCAAAACCAGACTTAGTAAGTTGTGAGTGTTGTTGAGAACCACAAAAATGGCCTCATGGCGTACGGCCAGACGTAAGATGTCAATGATGGGGAAAAGCATACCCGCGGGCCATTTCAAAAGCATAACCAAAGCTTCCAAAGCAGTCAAATCCAACTCGGGTGAAGGCTCAGTTAGTTTAATAACGGCCAATAAGAGTTCTTCGCCCACCTTGCCCTCGGCTGGAGTCAGTTTGGTGTTGAACTCTCTGGAAACGGAGATAAAGATAAGGATTAAAGAATACTTTAAAGGGTTCCATGTCTATTTAACACGTCAATTAAACACACGTCAATTAAACACACGTCATTTCAACACAAAATAATTTCTACACTATTCAATTGAATACGCGTACACAAAATTTCTAATTTGACCTCTAAAACTATTAAGCAAAAGTGTATAAGGCCAAATTTTCCAGGCACTGGGTAATTTATGTGAATAAGAAAGTACACTGTTTCAGCATTATTTAGTATTTGGTATAACCACCATCGCTCTTAATTATATCAAACATACGGTTTGGTAAGGATTCATAATATTTTTCAATTTCATTTAGTGAAATTGTTGACCAGGCTTTTTTTGATTGCTTCAACTAGGGTCCCAGAGTCACTAAATTGTCTTCCACCTTCGTATACTCTCCTGGACAAAAGTCCCCAAATGTTCTCGACAATGTTAATGGTAGGAGATCGTTAATCTACTTTTTCGTTCATCTTCGATGTGACAAACTGGAGCTCGCATGTTCCATAAAACGATATGGCCTCCCACACTATTACTCCACCTGCACAAGAGTGTTGACGACTTAAAAAACATTCTTTCTTTCGCATATCATGGAAATAGTAATTATAGCAATCCGGTCCATCGAGGTTGAACTTCTTTTCGTCGGAGAAGAACACCGTCCAATTTTACAAGCAGAAAGGTGAGAATTTGAGGCATTTCTTAGGATAAGTCGCCTCTCCGATGTTGTTGTTGCATGTTTTTTCCTACATTCATTTTTTTCCATAGTCTTCATTACGGAGAAAATTAGTCACAACGTGTCGTCTTCGACCGATTTTCTAGGCTATTTCATAGTGTTTTAATCTAGATCCAATATTGCCTTTTATTTGACCTTTTTCAAAATCAGTTAAAGATTTTCCGCGGCCCATTTTACAAAAATTCAAATCTTTTTCAAGTACGCAGTCCATCAAAAAGTAAAGTCAAAGTGTCAAACCTAATCAGTTAAGCCAAAAAAAGGAATTTTTTTTTTTTAAATATTAAAAATTGTATAAAGACAAAACTAACAGAACAGAAAATTTGCTATTTTACAAATGACTAAAAGTGTTCAACAGCCCGCGTAAAAAAGTAATTGTGTAAATTTACGCGACGCGTACTGCAGTTACATGCTGGCGGCGAGGATGCAAGTTCTGTGTGTCCAAATGAGTCAAGTGCGAACCAATGCGCTACCGTTTTTTAATGACCAATGGCTCCGTGCGGCCTCATGCTTTTTGTCGAATGCATTTCGACCCCAACTGGAACTTGAGTTACAGGGAGCACTTTTCTGTTTGGGGTAGTTTGTCGAAGCTGCATCAATAAGGAAAGCTACAACAATGTTTACAGTAGGTGATGACGGCTCTCTAGGTTTAGCTACAGACAGCTATTTTCAGGAAGATGTCTCAATTGATTTACCGGCCAGATGCAGTTAATTTGACAAAATTTTTTTAATTATTTTAGGTGTGACCGCATATTTTGAAGAAAAAAATCTAAAAATAACAAGAAACCGAGTATTTTTGTCGATACTTTGAATAATTTTACAACACTTTACTCTTTTTACACTTTTACGCTGATTTTTTAAACATACCCCAGGGCAGCAAAAACCCAGCGGCGCACAGCTAAATGAGGCGAGCCCACATCATGCATCACAAAAGCCCACAAAGTATAAAACACTCTCGCACACTTTGTATACTCAGTTGTCATACTGAGTTTGTCAGATCTTCGAAGCTTCGTTTGTCGAAATTTCGAACTGCGTTCGTATGCTTGTTCGTTTTTTTGGGTTTCTTTATGCATTTACACACAAACGAATAAGTGCGTGTTAGCAGTTGATTTCTGACGTGTGGCGTGTGCGTACAACTCCGCATCAGTGAAAAAATTTATTTAAATTAATTTTAAATAGCTTTAAGTCGATTTATTTTACTTTTTGTATATTGGAATTGCTAATAAATTGTTTAAATAAATAATAAACCTTAACATACCGGACATCTAGCTGTTCTTTAATAGCATTACCACTCCATATACCGTAAAGTACCTACATTACAACAGCGCATACTATGTGTATCGTGCAGTGGGCGGCTCATCCACACCGTCCATTACATTTCTTAGATTGTTATATGCAGTTGTAATAGAGCTCCGAAAAGCGTTCGGCTATCGCCCACATGTCGATTACAAAGTAATGGGGATTCGAAAGCTAGCAGTCCACAAAGCGGCCATGCTAATGCAAAAGTATATACTATAGCCATGTCCGTCTGTCCGTCCGTATGAACAAACAGATCTCAGAGATGGTAAGAGATAGAGGTTTGACATGTATGGGACAAATGCTTCTTATACTTGCAGGCAGATCAAGTTTATTTTCAATTTTTGCCTTCTTACTTGTTTTCTTATGTGTTTTGTTGTTGTGGCGTAAACTTTACGCGGGCTACTAAACACCCTAACTGATTTCTTTATACAACAAAATTTATTTCGCTTAAATCGCAGTGCTAGTTACAGAGGATACAACGTTTCAAACCTAAAAAAAAGTCTTACCCATTCAGCTGAGCGGTACTGTATTTATATATTACAATCCATTTTAAGTAATTGATTATATCGGACTATTCAGCCTGGCATCGTAGAGACAAAGCCTACTGAATGCTGGTCTAAGAAAAGCATTCAATAATGTTTGTTATTTTTGATCGTTTCAAAAAATGTTTCAATGGATTTATGAGATACTTAAGTTTTTTCATTGAAGGTGTTGTGCCTGCCTTTAAAGCTGTTGTTGGTCCATGGAGTGTCACATCGACATCTGAGACTAAACTGATTTCGAATCAGAATCAGTTAATGTTTGCATTGTGATAAATAATATTGTTAAAAATGTATTGTGATTAATTTGTTCCTGTACTAAATTTACGAATGTTAGGGCCTATACTCAGATAAGATAAATTTTTAGTTAGCTACTATATTTCACATGAATAGAACACATTTTCATAATCATTCAGATTTCAAAGCTATTTAAAACTGTTTCTATTCATGTGAAATATCGTAGGAAACTAAAAATTTATCTTATGTGAGTATAGGAATTTAAGTTTGAACAGTGTTAAAAATCGTTGTGTTGTATTGACTTGTGTTTAATTTGAATGTGATAAAATTGTTTTATGCTGAATTTGTATTGTATCGAATATGAATCTACATTTTGTGTTTTGATGAATTTGTGTTAAATAGACGTGTCACCACTTAGAAGATTCTCCATTACTTACCTTATTTTTTCCAAAACTTTGCCCGCATCGCAAGTATCAAATGTACGATAGTTGCTAACAGGAAAATGCTTATCGCCGGAACGCACAAAATTCACATCCACACGGGACTGAGAGGATTGGTTACTGCCAGTGGTGGAATAGCTGGAGCCACCCGTAAAGGGATCTACATTGCCGCCACTGCCCACATTTGTTTGGCTAGAACCGGGTACATAACGTGAGCCACCCGTAAATGGATCCTGATAGCCCGCTGTGGTTTGATTTACAACCACGGAAGCATTCTGAGAGTTGGTAACAATAAAATTGGCCACTTGATCTAGATAGGCTTGTGGCAGTTCATGACGATGTATAAAAGCCTGTGCAGCTTGCCAAGGATCTTCGCCACGATTGTAGGGTAGCTTGATAGGTGGCTCTGTATCCGAAATATCCACACTAAACACATAATCATACTCTTTGCCCTCGTGCAGTTTCTTGCCGGATGTGGCCTGAGTACCGCCTGTGGCTCCGGTGACATCACCCACCAGATTCCATTGACCCAAATCCCAGGAGTAGCATTTGACGGAACCATCTGCATGTCGCACCATTTTGGTCTGGCCTTCGCGGGTGCCATTTGACAGTAAAGCCTCAGGACCTGGAAGACTAGGCCAGAGTTTAAAATAAAATTATTGGGATAAAAGTTCTACCTACTCTGTTTTTTTCACGCCTCCAATTTCCTCCGTCATTTGGGATTTATGCGTGGCCACGGCCAAGTCAAAGGACTGCCTTAGCCCCTCACTGGCCTGACGTTTAGGTTCCTGGCTGAATACCCTTACCACCCCATCACTGCAGCCGGTAACTATGTCTCCATTCTGTAGACAAGCCACTGACCAAACCGAAATAGCTGGATGTAATATGGCCGCACCCAGCTCCTCGCCTGTGATAACATTCCACATACGCAAGGTGCTGTCCTCACCGCCAGAGACCACTATATGCTCACCCAAAGCCAAATTCCTTGCCATATTATAAATATAGTTTGTGTGTCCACTCAGCTGGCGCACGCATTCTCCCTCTTCGTTCCAGAACCTTAACACCGCATCATTACCGCAGGAAAGCAACGTATTCGCAGGCAAAACCAATAAACCTCTTACACAGTCCGTGTGACCCTTCAACAGGCGCAGCTTCTCGCCCCGTTCGTTCCAATAGTAAATGCATTTATCTGCTCCGCCGGTTACATACTTATTTTCGTCTTGGAAAGTGGCTACCGCCCAAACGGCCGCCTCATGTCCCTCGAGCTTCACAAAGTTAACATCACCCGTTTCGCTTACGCTCCATACCCTTGCAGTTTTATCCCAGCTGCCGCTTATGAGGCTGCGCGGCTTTATCCCTTCAGCCAGGCAGCATACCGTGCTTTCGTGACCCTTGAGCGTTAGCAACGGTACAAATCCATCCTGCTGGTAGATACAAATTGTGGCATCATTGCTGGCCGTACAAATCCATTTCTCCCTGGACAGATAACAGATGTAGGAGATGAAGTTTTTGTGATCCTGTAGCGTAAGACTCTCCACATATTCGTTGCTGTTGCAAAATGGTAATGAAATGTATATAAGTTTATCTAATTACACCGCCCCTACCTCAAAATACCTACCCGATTGGCTTCCATATTTTGGTGCTTTTGTCTCGGGACCCAGACAAAATAATCTGGCCGCCTTCTGCGTTGAGGTCACCAGCAGCCACAGTTCTTACATCAAGGCTGTGACCAAGCAATTCACATCCAATTTTGTAATTGTCCAAGGAGGGCTCCATTATTTGCGATTTTGATGCTGACTTTGCCGTTTTTGTCTTCTTTTTTTTGCCACTGCCGGTTTCTAGGGTTGTCGAGTAACAATTTTATTTCGATCAACCTACTCGATAGCTAATTGCCTTTTAACTCTCGATAAGTGATAACAACTCTTTTTGAGATTTATAATTCTGATTTTCGAACAATTCAAAGACTGTACTGGCTTTTCAAGCTTAAAGCCCTCGTGGCAAACGCGATATTATGCCTGCCTTAGATCCAAAAAGAAGGCAGAGCAATATTGGAGGTTCTCAAATGCTTTTAGGAAATGGTTTGGTATTGGAATCGTTGCATTGCGTTAAACAGAATAAGCAGGAACAAAACTCCAACTTCAGGAAGGGATTTGACTGTTTTGCCGTCAACATCGTCAACACAGATTCAAGAGAATCTGTAGTTGTACGGTAGTCAGCCTTATCTAATGGGTTTGGAGAGACCATCCAATTGTGACGAAGCGCTCTCTTGCGTCTCACAATGGCGATTACCTCCGGTTTTAAAAGGGCCCAAGGAGATCTACGGCGGCGTTGCTCAGCGTGTGGTTATTTTAAAGGAAAAGTTGTCAATGTCCGCTGAGTTCAGCTCCTATTGAGGTTTACCATCTGCTCCAGTTTATTCTGGAATCGATTAATGTTGGCATGTCTGGGTAATAGTCTCGGCTTGACCCTGGTGGTCAGTTGAAAAAAAGTGGTTTCGAGAAAAATGCGTTTGATAGTTCCTCCTAATTTGCGTGGTTATATTTATACACGTATGTTCTTAGCGCTATTAATTTCGAAAAATTTTAAATTTAAATTTGTTCGGTAACAACATTTTAATCCATATCTAATTTCGGAAAAGTTTGACGGAATCGAGCAAGGTGTAAATCGTAGAGTCGCGATTAATAAGTAGAAAAAATACAAATTATTTTTTTGTTATGCACTCTCTCTGGCAAAAAACGTTAGTAGAATAGAGTTTAGGCCGTATTTCCATCATCTAGATAACACTATCTGACACATAACCAACTAAGTTCGATAAAGCAAGTTCACCCAGACAAATAAGACAAATTTTGATAAAAATAAGTCAATTTTTTTGCCGGTGTGAACTTAATTTAAGATTTAATCAAATTCGTTGTAAGCCAAATTAATTTAAAAAGTAACGATCGAAGGCAACTTGAACATGTCGATTGCAGAAGAGTTGATAGTTGTTATCGAACAGCTGTTAGGGGGCCCTGGTCACCCTAAAGTACGGGCCTGTTTGTTTATTTTATAATAACCGCCGAAAAGGTTGACAATTTATTTGTTTATGACAATAAGCAAATCACTGTGGCTAGAGTGAATCAGTCTTTGACAGAAATAGTGATTTAAAGTAAACAGATTACATTGCAAATATGCAGGCGCAGGGGGTCAGACACTTGGTATGGCAAGCCCGACGTCACTTTGTTGCTGCCGCCACAACGCCGGACAACAGATATCCAGAAGCTAGTGCCGCCACCACCCAAATCCTCTTTAAAGATGCGCGGCTGGCAGCTCCATAACTATGGTGATATCGATGAGCTACAGTTTTCGGACAAACTTAAAATGCCACAAATACGACAGTCCCAGGAATGTTTGGTTCGTGTGCGCACCACCACAGTGAATCCCATTGACTTGGCCATGCTGCGTGGCTATGGAGCCACCGTTTTGAACAAATTACGCTGTCAGCCAGGCGATGGCATTGAGTTTCCACTTACTCTGGGTCGAGAGTTCTGTGGCGAGCTGGTGCAAAAAGGCATGGGCGTTACTGCAGACTCACTTAAGCTGGGCACTCGTGTCTGGGGTGTGGTACCCGTGCATGCTCCGGTTGGAGCTCATGCGGATTTTGTGTGTGTGCCCGCTTGTTGTGTAAGATTGCCAAGTTTCCTTTAAATCATAATGGTTTTTTTTTTTAATTTATTTCTTACAGCTTGCTGCAGCTCCATCTCAATTGGATGACAGCGAAGCCGCCAGTGTTTTGTATGCAGGACTCACTGCCTGGTCAGGACTGTATATAACTGGAGGATTGGGTGGTCCCTGTGGTGCTGTCACTTCAGCTGGCGGCGGTGCCCGTAAGCGTGTGCTTGTACTCGGCGGTTCCGGCGGCGTGGGCACTTTGGCCATACAAATACTCAAGTCACAAGGTGCTCAGGTACTGGCTACCTGCAGTGAAAATGCTGTGGAAATGGTGCGTTCATTGGGAGCTGACTTTGTGGTGGATTACAAGAATCCCACAGCTATAGCCGAGTTGTCCAGCTTTGCTCCCTATGACATTGTATTGGATTGCGCCGGTCAGGGTGGACAGCAGGCAGCGGAATTGAAATTTGATTATCATCAGTACATTACCTTCTCCTCACCATTGCTGGCCAATATAGATAAAGAAGGATTGGGTCTGGGAGTGCTGAAAAATGTGGCTAATCTAGTGGAGACTAATGTAAAATCGTTTACCCAGCATGGAGGTCTGGTCAAGTGGGGTTTCTTTACTCCAGCTCCGCAGGGCATTGAATTCTTGCAGCAGCTGGTCAATAGACGTAAGGTGAGTGTGTGAATACTTACGATTTTTGATATATAGAGATTTCCTGACTGGTAAATCCATTACAGCTAATGCCGCTAATCGATGAAAGTTTTCAGTTCGAAGAAATGCCACAGGCTTTTGAACGATTGAAATGCGGCCATATGCGTGGCAAGATTGTGGTGAAGCTGTAAGCGACGCCTGATTTGTTATTGTTAAAACATTTTGTTAAACTAGTGCGAGAAGGAGCTTTTATCCAGGTGTAATAATCTCTGTTTATGTGGATTATTTTAAGCAAAATACATAAGAAGAAAACTAAAAACTATTTTGGCTGGGGCTTTAATCGGAAACATTAAGGGTCAAGATTTTGCTGAAAATCGTATGACTTCACATGTTCCATAATATAAAATGGAAGGAACAGAAAGTGTTCTTCGTTTCGAATATCATGGATGTAATAGGACAACCTATAATTTCCATCCAAGTCGACGCGTTTTTCTTCTGAAAACACTAGGTATGACATTCCCTCTGCCCTGTCATATGATTTCGAGCAAAAACTTGAGGAGAATCTCTACATTCTGTACATTGGTTATTAATATAGCTAATATTTCTTCTGGACTATATCCAAAATGGGCACGTTCTGATGATGCCGGCAATGTCCGTTCAATGTGTTCGCTCGGGCTCTAACCTCTCGATTTCTTTCATATTCTCGTGACGCTCTAAATGTCCTTCTTGGTAGCCTTGGTTTAGAGAATGGTTGAAGAACGCTTGCCCGCCATTTTTTCTAGGTTAAGTAAATGTGCGAAAAATGTTCCAAACACCGCGAAATTTGCAAAATTGTCTCGTTCATCCGATTGTAATGAATCTTTGAGGATTGGTTTCACGCTTACCCTGTAAGGTTTCTAAGTTGAAGAAATGGGCGGGAAATGGTAATAAAACTGCGAAATTTGAAAAAATTTCCGATTGCGATGATACTGTGGTGCACTCAGTACACAGATATAACACACAGCAATAAACCTTATATTTCAATGGTCAAAAAACAGCGAAATTTCCAAAAGATCCAATGGCAAAATAAAAATTAAGAAATTTTTAAGAATCCTTCTTTTTAGGAAAATTAAAAACTTTTTGTTTTTATGGTAAGCGCACCTAAACTCTGTCATTATCATTATTAAGTGATTTTAAAAAGATTTGTAAAATTTGGTCAAAATCGGATGATTTTATCTTAGGGCTGCCGTAGAATCGATCTGTCAAAAAATTGGTCTAAGGGGGTACTGTATACCTTCAGAAATTTTTTATTTGCTTAAACGTTGTATTAGGGTCTTATCAACATCCTGTAAAAATTTTAGGCAGATCAGGAAATTCGTTTTGGAGAAATAAACAAAATCAATTTTTATACCCGATTCTCTAATATGAAAACATTTTTTATCGACACTCGTATTTTTAGTAATTCAATTTTTAGTATTTTTTTTTTGAGTCAATAAACTTCAAAAAAGTACAAAAATGTGCAGAACTACCCACAAAAAAAAAATTTTTTCCAGGAAATTTTTGGAGATTTATTTTTTTACCATGTTTTGACGCACTTTGACCCAAATTTCTAGAGAACCATTTAAGAACAGCAACAAAAATTTCCAAATTTAATTTTACCGATTACCTATCGAATGAAAAAACCCGCTTGTTAATATCACTTATAGTTTTTGTGAAATTTATTTTTTTATAAACCTTTAAAAAATGACTCCTGAAGGTATACAGTACCTTAAATAAAATTCTTTCAAACAAATCTACAAAATTTGATCAGAACACTATGTCACAAAATTTCAAAAGTTTTTGTATCCGGCACTTTTAGCAATTGATTCTAATGTAAAATTTCACGCTGAATTCAAATCTGCTCTCAGATATGTCAAAAGTAGAACGGTTTTTGAGGAGGTCTCGTATCCAATCAGTTAGCTCGGCTTCGGTCAGAGGCTTTAGAATATGATCCGTCTCAGCATTGTTATAATCCATGTATGCGTCATCTGTATCTGCACTGGATTTGCCCCGCAGTCGACCGTCCATTAATGAGCTTCGCTCTAAAAATTGCATATTTAGTGCGACCAATGCAAAACTTTTGCATTTTCATAAGAAATTAAATTTGGGTTATTTCACCAATTGCTGCAAATGCGGAAGAATTTTTAACCGATTCCGATGACCAAGTTCAAAAAATGTTTGTAAAAGATTACCCAATCCTGTCAATATCTGAGCCCTGAGCAATTTTTGTGGTAAGATTAAAAAAAACTTAATGAAAAGCAAAAAAAAATTGGAAAATCATCAAAAAATTAAAAATTTTTTTTTTTTAAGAAAAAATTTTATTATCTTTAATTTTTGTTCCCGTTTATACAAATCGGAAAACTAGAGACCTACACTAAACACTAAAATTTAAAATTTAGCTATATCTCAAAAACCGTTCTACTTTCCACATATCTGAGAGATTTGAATTCAGCGTGAAATTTTACATAAGGATCAACTATTTAGAAGCCGGGATCAACAAATTGTTGCATAGTGTAATCGGATGACTATATCTTATGACTGCCAAAGGGTCGATCTATTGAACAGAGTGTTTTAGTAAGAAATCATTTTTTGATTTAAATTATTAGACGAAGTTAGTTTTACCTTCTTAAGTATTTTTTCACGTCACTTGTTACTTCTCGATTTATTAATATTTTGTGTTTTTTTGGTGTTTTTATGACCTGGGAGATGAAAAATGGAAGCTTCACCCACTTTGTAAATATTCTCAAACCGTAACCGCGAGTATTTCTCTGACTTGATGCTCTTTAGATTCTCAGCTTTAAGGCCATTTGGATGTTTCAGACAATTTTTTAATCCTTTTGTTTACAATTCACAAAGTAGAATATATTTTTGTTTTAATCGACACTTGTTTGAATACTGAAACATTGTTTTGTTTCCACATAGTTGGGGTGCATTAGGGTCCGTCGGTATATGACGCGGATGGTTTATTATTCACTATTACATCACTGGCCTCCTCTAGCCCGGAGTTCAACGACTGCATTGCTAAGTCGCTGACGCGTATCGTTAAGCGATAATAGAACAGGCGTCAGGCTCACCTTTAAATCACCGTGAAAATCAAACGGTAATCAGCATCGAAATCTGTACTGGACCAAGGGCAACCAGTCTGAGCCTGGTAAATTGATAGACAAACTCTTGGACAGGAGATGGCACACTTTTGTATGGTGACTGACTGACTGACCGTTATCAGTAAAACATAGAATCGCACCTAGGGCAACTGCTGCGTGGTGGCACGAGGCGTACGCAAGCTAATCACAGCGCTCTCATGTGTTAGCAACGTTTCCCCCATCAAGGTCGAGGTTTGGCAAAAAATTAATATAATAATAAACTGCTGTTGCCGGCGTAATCAGGGGGAAAAAAATAATAATAATTCGATGTATGCACGCGTCTTTGTTTTGGTTTTTATTAATAGCTATAGGTTTTGTTACCGTGCCCGTTTTTTTTTTGATAACCTGATAAGTCTGAGAAGGTGAAGGTAAACTTTCGACAAGCCTTTTTTTTTAGAAAAAAGTTAAAAATTTCGTTTGTTCTTATCATTAACAGAAAAAAGGGAACTCCTGCAGTGTTTGGAACATCATGTTGAATTTATTTGAAATCGCAATTTAAGTAGGCCTTGAAAGTCAACGTCAAAGCTGTCAAAAACGGTTTACCTTACGTTCTCCCATAAATATTCATTCCAATATCAACTCCCAAACAGCTCGTAACAAAACTGTAAAGCACAAAACATTAAACAAATATTTCGAGTTTTATTAAATCAGTTTTTCAAAGTTTTTCCAAATTTCTAAAATGGAAAGGAACACTACAACACTTTTACCATACATATTGGACCTATTGAGTCGCAAGCCGACTTTGAGTAAGTTGAAAAGTGAACGGTTGAAAAGATGTGGCATCTTCTTTATCCTTGTATTATACAGGGTGCTCGGTAGATGCATTGTGTCGACAAATTAAAGGAGTTGTAATGGAGGTACATATCGCTCCTTTTGGGTCACTTGAGCGGGCTGTGGAATATTCTTTGGAAGTGGGAAAGACAATGGGAATATTATCCATGGTTGATCAGCAGGTATCCATGCCATATAATTATCGCTCGAAAAAGCCTGGGAAAAATAAGAATACAGCGAATGTGGAGGATCGCATAACGGCCGCGCAGGCTTCGAAGATCGTTAAACGTGTGCAGCCGGTAGGTATAAGGGGGAAGGGATAGCTAAGGCGGCGTTCAGATGGGATGACGGGCTTATTCTGAAACTATGGAAATCTTATGAGGTACATTTCTCAATGGTATCAACGTTTTCTATCGTACCACTCTTCCTACCACAGATACTTCCTCTGTCACGACGCAGTTCCTTCCTCTGTTCCTTTCACTGGTCCATTTACTGTTTTGTACCATTCCGGCATGTTCCTAATTCCACTTCCAAGGCAACTTTTCGAAAGTGGAATTGATTCAAATTTTCGCAAGACCATTACGAAAAAGGGTAACTGTTTAGTAGAGCTCTACCCCTCACCAAAAAAAATTCGTAAAAAATATCGGCCATAGACCGTGAATTTACAAGAAAATATGGTGTCTTCAGACCGCCTGCGACTTCCGCGGTTCAATGGTAAAAATTACTTTAAAGCAGAGATTAGAACCGAAACGAATAAAGTTTTGGGTTACGGTTACTGTTTTGGCCGATCGCTTTTTTGCGATTACGGTTATATTACGGTTGTGGGTTTTCGGTTACGGTTCTGGTTTCGCTTATTAACCTAATTCTGTTTCTTGTTTTGGTTACGGTTACGGTTATTAGTATGAAATATCACTTTGACTAATCATGCTGGCAAAATCGGGGATTCATTATAAATTCTACTCCTTAAAACGAACGCTCAAATGTGGGTGGTACTGCTAGCACAACTTTTCATAATTTAAAAATATCTGTAAATATTGGTTTATTTTTCCCCACCATTCCAATATGTGAACCCTGCCAAGCCATATTTAAACTCTGTACCAAAGGTGCACAGAGTATATTAAGTTTGTGCAAAAGAGGGAGAAGGAATCATTTGCGACTATATAAAGTATATATATTCTTGATCAGCATCAACAGCCGAGTCGATATAGCCATGTCCGTCTGTACGTCCGTATGAACAAACAGATCTCAGATGGTAAGAGATAGAGGTTTGACATGTATGGGACAAATGTTTCTTATAGCGGCAGATCAAGTTTATTTTCAATTTTTGCCACGCCCCCTCCCGCCCCCGCAATTCGAAAAAAACGTTATATCTACAGTTTTGAAGATAGACGTTTCGTACCTTCTAGAGATAGTTAGTAATTAGCAAAATGTATCGATTTGCCGAAGAAATGATAAAGATCGGATCAGCGGTTCCCAAGTTATGAGCAAAAAAGTACATCGCCCTCGCCCCACCCCCTCCCACCCATTCACAACTAACACCACACAATCTTAGAGAGAGAGAGAGTGAGAGAGAGAAAAAAAGAGAGAGACTTTGAGATGAGCGCAGCACCAGCATTGCATTTAGCTTCTACTCCAGGTACAGAGTATGTTATAGTCGGGCTTGACCGACTTTCTCACTTGTTTTTGATTGATTGTTTGATAGATAGTTGTTAATTGAAAATTTCCGACCAACTTGGTTTTGAACTGTTTTACCCTCATAATTCAATTAAATTAGAATTGTTCAATATTTGATTGTGCAGATTTCATAACATGGGAATCAAAAAATATCATCGGATCAAAAAATGTTGCACATAGGTGAGCATCAGCAAATTTCAACTCGTGAGACTAAAGATTGGTCTATGTTGAGTTGTTGTTTTTGATTTCAAATTAACATTGAAACCCAATAGAGTAAAACATACCAAAGACCGACAGTTCGCTCTGCATTCTTGTTGATGCAACTTTTTCCGTAACAATTTCGCTAATAATGTCCCACAACTTAGGTTACTGAAAAAAAAAAAAAACAAATTTGAGCCAAACTTGTATATTTTTGGATCGGCAAAACTAGCCAGCATCCAGTGTAATAAGTGTATAAAGAAAAATGAGGAGAAAAATGTTCATCGTGCCATGTATAGATATGCATATTTTTATACCCTTGCAAAGGGTATTATAATTTTTCCCAGAAGTTTGCAACGCATAGAAATATTCATTTCCGACCCTATAAACTATATATATTCTTGATCAGGGCGACGAGCTGAGTCGATTGAGCTTTGTCCGTCCGTCTGTCTGTCCGTCTGTCTGTCTGTCCGTCTGTCTGTCTGTCCGTCTGTCTGTTTCTACGCAAACTAGTCTCTCAGTTTTAAAGCTATCGAGCTGAAACTTTGCACAGAGTCTTCTTTTTACTGCACACTGATAATATGTCGGAACCGACCGGATCGGATGACTATATATTATAGCTGCCATAGGAACTATCGGCCGAAAAGTGGGTTTTTGTAAGAAAACTTTTTTGTATTTAATGTAAACGCCTTCCGCTTCGCCAATTATTAGTTTTATACGCTTTTACTCAGATTTGTAAGTTTTGGTCAAAATCGGATGACTATATCTTATAGCTGCCATAGGAACTATCGGTCGAAAAGTGGGTTTTTGTAAGAAAACTTTTTTGTTTTTAATGTAAACGCCTTCCGCTTCGACAATTATTAGTTTTATACGCTTTTACACAGATTTGGAAGTTTTTGTCAAAATCGGATGACTATATCTTATAGCTGCCATAGGAACTATCGGCCGAAAAGTGGGTTTTTGTAAGAAAACTTTTTTGTTTTTAATGTAAACGCCTTCCGCTTCGCCAATTATTAGTTTTATACGCTTTTACTCAGATTTGTAAGTTTTGGTCAAAATCGGATGACTATATCTTATAGCTGCCATAGGAACTATCGGTCGAAAAGTGGGTTTAATTTAGTAAAATTGTTTGTTTTAATGCTGGCGTTCTTAAACTCTGATGTATTAAAACATTTACAAGGGTATTACAACTTCGGCAAAGACGAAGTTAGCTTGGCCTTCTCGTTTTCTGTCCTTTGCATTTGGCTTGTCGTGGTCTAGACCAAAGCCGTCCAGCCATAGCTACCAGGGGCCGAAGTAATTCATGTTTTTATGCAAACGCGATCCGAACTTATGGTAGTGTGAATCTCTTGCACACACATTTTTCTACATTAATCCTGCATTGATCTACGTTTTTCAAAATTTTTACTAATAGAGGAAAACCGAAATAAACCGTTATATTTGTTTCTGTTTCGGTACTGATAACCGGTTATAGTAATAAAGGTTATGGGGTTACCGTTATAAGAACAAATTTTTTTTCGGGTACAAGTTTTAAAGTGTTTTGAGCGCTTAAGGGTTTCAGTTTCGGTTACGGGTTTAATCTCTGCTTTAAAATTGACTTATTTAGCCCGCCTTTACTGTCATTCAATGTCATAAAATTTGGCGAATATTTGTTCAGGAGTATTGTATTGGAGTATTCTTTCTGCACTGTCATCGTCACGTCATTTTATGTGGTATCCCTAGAAGGCTTAGTCCATGTAAGAAATTAAAAAACTTAGAGAAAGCGAGAAAAAGGAACATCTCCACTCTTTAATAATCCTTCTATGAGGCGTTTATGTTAAAATAAACGAAAAAATCAGTTTTAACTAAACCACAAGCAGAAAAAAAATTTTTGGTGTGAAACATCTTTAATTTCGGTACGGACTATTTTAGTAGGAGTAAAATTTGATTTCAGCGTCACGTGACGTGTTGGGGTTTTGCGAGTTGTACACACACAAATACAAGGGAATGGTCAGAGGGGGCAGCGAGAGGTAGGAAAGATGCTGAAAAGGGGCAACTGGGTGGGTTCTGGTTGAAATCTGGAAGAAATCTGGGCGGATCTGGGGCGGATCTGGTTGGGATCAGGAAGGGAACTGGGAGTGATCTGGGTGGCATCTCGGCGGGATCTGGGTGGGATCTGGGAGGGTTCTGAGTGAGCTCGGGGTGGGATCTGGTGGTATTTGAGAGGGGTTTGGGTGGAGTCTTATATGGGCGGGATGTGGGTGGGGTCTAAAAGAGATCTGGGTGGGATCTAGAAGAAATCTGGGCGGCTCTGGGTGGGATCTGGTTGGGATCAGGAAGGCAACTGGGAGGGATCTGGGTGGCATCTCGGCGGGATCTGAGAGGGGTCAGAGTGAGATCGGGGTGGGATGTGGGTGGTATCTGGTTGGGCTCTAGACGGGATCTGGATGCGATCTTGGTTAGATCTGGGTATGACCTTTGTGTGATTTAGATGGGTTCTGGGATGGATCTGAGCAGGATCTTAGTGGAATCGGTGTGGGATCTAGCTGGGATTTGTGTGGTATCTGGGTAGTATACGGTAGAGATCTGGGTGGGATCTGCGTGGGATATGAGTGGGATCTTGGATTTCACCTTGGTGGTATCTTAGCAGAATAAACTTCCTGAAACACTGCAGCAAGTGATCTTGTTTCTGGTATTTCTACTCCCCGTTAATTTTCTTTCTACCATTTTTTTTTGCCGGATTGCACAGTGTGCAAGATGTTATGAATCTGTCTTTAGGATTCGGAAACCCTTTTGTGAAACATCTTCTTAACAAAAAAACTCAACTTTAAATAATTTTTACCAAAATCCCACGCAATCTGAAGACACCATAATTCTCGTAATTTCGCGGTCCACGGAGGGTTTTTATCTCAAAATTTTTAAGGAAATAGTTATTCGTTTAAAAAAGAAATGCTTGTTAGTTGGTGAAATGAAAATTAGTTGCCAAATTACTCTCTCAGTACAGTAGTTAGACGTAGACGTACATAACGTGAATTTTCCTAAATTCCGTGATCAATTTAGAAATTTTTAGTGAATTTTAATTTGCAATCTAGTCGTTAATTGATTCATAAAGAATTTTTTTGTTTAATTGTGTCCAGATTTTAAATGTGCAAACGATAACAAAATAGTGAAACCCAAAAGTCAGCCTCTCTTCTTATCCAACTGTTCCGATTTCGATCGTTTTTATTTGCAAATAGTAAAAAGAGAGCAAATTTATTTGGAATTGAAAACACAAAAGCGAATCTAAAGCGGCATTGCGTTAGATTTTCATTTCAAAAAATAGTGGAATCGAGAACATGCCTGATTATGCGTACGATTGTTTGTAATGTTTGTTGTACCGTTGCATGTACCATTGTTGGTACCATTGTTTCTAACACTAGGTTTATATCTGAATGTTTAGTTTATAGCGATTCATTCCGACTCGGTTAATTAGGCTGATTTGTCATCCCATCTGAACGTTTCTAAAGACAACCATTAACACTTTTGACTTTTGACCATATTTAGGCGTGCCGTAAACCTAAACGTCCTGGGGTTACCAAGGCAAAGTTAAGAACCAAGCCGACCATACGCTACCGAGATGCACAGGGACGCTTCAGGAGTGCTTCCAAGAATCGTCGCCAGACCAAACCTCGCTCATATGGAGATGGACGTCGCAAAGTTGTACATGGCTACTATCTTAGAAAGCGACGTTAGGAGTGTTCTTTTCCCATTCGCGAGTTTAAATAAAAATTAAATAAACTGTTCCATTTAATTGTGCATATGTTATTGAACCGGGTGGGCTGGCGAATGACCACAACTGGGTCAATATGGCCGACGATGACAACTTGGACTAATAATGTCAGTCTCTGGCCCTGTCCTGGTAAGCGTCGCGCAGTTTCTATTTCACTTTTTTTTTTTTTTTTGATCGCATTAAAGGCAAAGTTTTGCATGAAAATGAATTATTCAAATGGGTTGGACGATCGCGTTCAGTCATTATGGAATCGCTAGCTTTTGTTTAGGTATTTAGTTATGGATATGGGCAATTACTTATGCGGCGTTTGGTGGCCACATCTTCCCGAACCGAATGCATATAAAGAATAGAACAAGTGCAGCCCGTGTTCAGTCTGCTTTCGGAATAAGTCGGAGCGATACGTGCACAACATACAAGGATACTAACTTCACAAACACACAGGATTATCCTTTTCGGAAACACCCAAACAGGGATAAACAGGATACGCGTGAATAGTGTGCAAAGAAGTGTGCAGAGAAGTGAGTGCTACTTGTTCGAAAAAGATCCGCCTCAGAGTGACATGTGTAAAAACTAAAGTGCAAGTACAAGTTTAATGCAAAAAGTGGCGTGTTTTTGAAATTTTATTTGTTGAATATTCTAAATACCCTTAGTCCCGTCGCAATGTTGGCCTTGAGAATAAGTGCTTGACCCAACTTGAACCGATTATAAGCTAATTGAAAACCTGATGGTAGACGAGAATTTAATTGACTTCGAATGCTTTGATGTTTTTGAAATATTACCAGGGAATCTCACCGAATCGTACGTACCGAAATTTATGGTTCGGTAAAAAGTTCTGTTTTGGTTCTAACATTATTTCGGTATTCCGTTCTGTGTCGGTAACTGGATTTATAAAGGAATATGGAAATATAAAAAAAGCTCGAACATTGTATTTTTGTTAAATTTATTACTTCGCAAACCATAAAAGTACACCTCGGAAAATAAACCTACGCTTACTTGCCATTCTCAAAGGCATACATACAATTCTTAAATGTAAACTTTTTGAGCTCAGAAAAATTGATAATAATTGATGCCATAAAACTGTTTAGTGGAGATACTGAGCAATTGGAAATGTCCTTTTTCTTTTCATACAAATACTTGGATGATTTAGAGGTCTGCCTGATAGCAATCAAAGCAACTCTGAAGCTTTAAAGTTAAAATGAATTAAATGAGTTTTCACACTCACTCCAATTAATTTGAATGAATGAATGTGAGTGCTGGTAGAGTGCAAAATATACAACATTTAATCGATGAAGGCCCGAATCGAATTGAATTGAAAATAGAGTGAGGGCGGAGTAAATTTAGATAATAAAACCTCACGACGACGCAGAACGACTGAGTATTTCTAACAGCACAAAGCAAAGACAAGGTGTTTCTTCTTCGATTTGGATTTTAATCGTTATTGTCAAGATGAAAAAATAAAAGGAAACCAAATTACGCAATCGAGAAAGTAAAATTAAATGAGGTGGATTTGAAAATAGTATACCTATTGATTTTATAATTCAATATTGGAACGAAGAATAGAAGTGGAAGCAATATTACAAAGTTTTTCAGTTCAGTTTCCTGCATTGTGAAACAGCTCTTTCAAAATTCGCGCTGGTTGCAAGACGTTTAAGTAATCCTAAAATGGGAATCTTTATGAGGTATCTGGAAGTTTGAATAAAAAATGCAAAAAACTTCAAAAACTCATGGAAAACTCAGATAGGTTATATTCCACATTGTTAAAACATTTTTGGAGTTTCTCAGAATGAATAGATGGTTCCTTACTAACTTAATAGGTCTATATTTCCTAAAGCTTCAGATTGTTTTTGGGTTTCATCAGTTGTTGTGCTTTAAATGACCCATGTCTTATTCTCAGAAAGTTCCTTTGGATTATGCCTAACACATACAGTGTCAGCAATCGAAGCACCCATTATGCAAATGGCTTGATCATGTTCAATTATTTACATTTAGGGCCGATTTCGGTTCTCCCAGATAGCTGCTGTGTGTCAGATAGTCATCGATTTTATTAAATAGCTCTATGTAGAAAATGTAAAATCGGCCCTAAAGGATTGGTTACTAGATCAGATGGCGAAACCAAGTAGATTTGAGCAATCTGTTCCAAATCGATAAATTCACCATCTGATTTAGCAACCCGAAACAATTTTGTCAGCCTACATCTAAAATTTAGCAATTTAAATTTGAAACGCAAGCGATTATACCAAAATTTCTAGTGATTTCTGTGGCACCCCAAATATGTTTACAGCCTTAACCACCTAGACAAATTCGTTTTCCAATGGCACAGTATCATACATCGATTTAATTGTCGATTTCTGGATTTGAAACCTCTACTACAGACACGTTTAATTCAATTCCACGTGAAATACTCGAAATAAATTGTACTCAGCTTTGATTAATTATGCATCGGTAAACAAATCAATGAGAAATTTGTTGACGGTCAAAGTACTGAAGGCCAATATTCCGATGAGATAAACATTTAGTTCGGCTCAATATTCATCTAAATCAGATCAAAATCATTTAACTGCTCAAAGTTGTTGTTAAAGAATCAACACTCCCGGCGTTCCTGATTCAAGAGTTTCAGTACTTGATCTAAGTACGAATAATTCTCAAAATAAAAGTAAAAAAAAAAATTTTTGAAGGGGTGGGGGGTTGGGTGTAAGATACACGACCGAGACCCCGACCCGACCAACCGACGTTGGTCGCACTCACCATTAGCCACCAAAACTACTTTTTTTCCAAGCTGTGATTAATCTTGAGAACGCTAAGAAAACGGGGAGGCCGTGTATCAAGTCCCCATGGGATCATAATTTTTCTTTTTATTTAATGTATTTTTATTTTTAAATGAGTTTTTAACATTGCCTTTACTTTAAACAATTCTTTAAACGATTTCTTTTGGACACTCAACATTAAATAAATTCATGGTCCGATTTCCCATCTGTCACATAAACTACCAAATAAGAGGGTAAATTTTTAATAGATCTGACACATAGCAGCTATCTGTGTGAAGTAAAACGAGAATAAATATTTCAACAATTGAAGCTCTAGTTGAGCTGTGCTCAACATACCACAGAGTGCAATTCATGTAGCCAAAAGCTGTGCGATTATGTCCAGAGGCTCATGGCAACAGTCTCTGCTAAGAATCATACGATCAATGCAAACGAATTTGATAAAGAGCTCAAAATATGAACATACTAATTAGCAGCTGCTAGCACTAGGCATTGCAGCTGATTCTTATCACCAGGGAACTGAAGTAACAAAACAACAACGACAATATTTTAATGTTCACAATTTGTTTTGCTTTAAAAGCAGCTGATTAGTCACGAACTGGCAGACTTAGCACTTCTTTTTAATGTAATTAATTAGTTAAGGATGAAGGAGATATTTATCTATGATCCAGAAGACCTTCACTAGAGCTTTATGTTGTGGTATATGCAAATTCTAATTTGGATTTGACGTAGGTCTTTGTCAAGCTATTCATTCACAATTTTAATATGACTAACTGCAATGACTAACTGTCGAACTACAATAGTTTTTCTAGTAGTTCAGAATGCTCCATTTAAAAATTGAAATTTAATTTTGCTATAAAAAAAGAACGGCTCGATATGAATCGATCAAATGACCACCACGGCCGATTCGATCTACCCAGTTGAACCAACCTTTCCATTTTCTCCCTTCCATCCACTGGCAAGATCACAGCGCGATTTGTCAAGTTACTAACGCCATGGTGACAAGCTGTCAAGATGACGCCGTGCCTTAAAGATTTTTCTTTATCACATATATTCATACATACATAAGCATGATTAAGACTTTCTTTTTCATACACATTCAGAGGAAGAGGTAACTTGAAATAGGCGAACAACAACAATTTGTGTGAACACTTGCGTTATTATATAAACAAATTGGCAGTGTAATAACAGACATAAGGAAACAAGACATAAAGAGTTTAAGAAAAGAAGAAAAAGGTATCGATTTAATTAGCTGCGTTATCTCTTTCACGTTCGCTCTCTTTCCTTTCTGCACAATAGCAATAGTGCGGCATGTTTAAATCAATGATGCCCAAAAGGCCAAATGCCTATCCCATGGGATAGGAACTCGGCGTCGTAGCGACACTCGCATAGAGAGAGAGAGAATACGTGTGTTCTTAAAATAGCACGCTCGGCGGCTTGACCTCACGACGGTCTCACTAGGCATTTGTTTGTTTGCTAGTTGCTTATGTTTGACGTCATGGCTTCACACAAGCGCAAAGCTTAATTGTCTAAGTGTGGACACCACTGGTTTTAATAAGCGATGCGTATTAGAATAGTAAATTCTTAAACTTTCGAACCGTTCCTGCTTCGAGTTTGTGTCTTTCAGTCCTTCCAAATAACCAAATTTCTCTCTATTTCCATTTACCATCCTTAGCTATACGTCTACATAGTTGCGCATTATATCAGACAGACCCGATTCCAAAACTGAACCATATCCTTAAACGAACGAACACAAAATGCCCAATAAAAAGAAAACGCCCGGAGAAAATATACCAAATGATGTCGACAGTGATATTGTCATATCGGGATTGTCGGGTAAACTTCCGGAGAGCAGTAACATAGAGGAGTTCAAGTATAATCTACTCAATGGCATCGATATGGTCACAGATGATCCGCGACGCTGGGAGGCAGGTAAGCTTCTTGCTTGGCTCAAACATTTGGAAACATGATAATCTCTCCTTTTTACTTTTTTAGGTATTTATGGTCTCCCCGAACGCATGGCCAAAATGAAGGATGAGGATTTGGCGAAATTCGATGACAAATTTTTCAGTGTACATCAGAAGCAAGCGGAACTGATGGATCCCTGTATGCGCATGCTGTTGGAGTTGACGCACGAGGCCATTATTGATGCTGGCATCAATCCGACACAGTTGCGTGGCACTCGCACGGGCGTCTACATAGGCCTGTCGTTTGTGGAAACAGAGCACGAGATACCCAATATGGAGCCAAGTAGCATCAATGGCTATTGTCTGACAGGCTGTGCCCGTGCCATGTTCGCCAATCGAATTTCCTACACTTTTGATTTCAAAGGACCCAGCTTTATAGTGGACACAGCCTGCTCCAGTTCGCTGGTGGCCCTCTCTCATGCCTACGCGGATATGCGTGCGGGACGCTGTGATTATGCCTTGGTGGCGGGCGTTAATCTCATACTGAAGCCCATCTTTGCCTTGCAATTTCTGCGTCTGGGCATAGTCAGTATGGATGGAGCTTGTAAAACCTTTGATGCGGCTGCCAATGGTTATGCAAGAGCTGATACTTGCGCTGTGGTACTACTCCAACGACGCAGTATGGCCAAAAGGGTGTATGCTTCGATACTAAATGTACGCATCAATACCGATGGCTTCAAGGAGCAGGGCGTCACCTTTCCAGATGGACGCATGCAACAGGAATTACTTAAGGAGACTTACGGTGAGATTGGTCTCAATCCCGATGATGTGGTGTATGTGGAGGCCCATGGCAGTGGCACACCCGTAGGCGACGACCAGGAGGCCAATATGTTGAGTAGCTTTTTCTGTCATCCCAAGCGTCCCACCCCCCTGCTCATTGGTTCGGTAAAATCAAATATGGGTCATGCCGAACCTGCTTCGGGTGTGAGTGCCCTGGCCAAGATGATTATAGCCATGGAGGAAGGTATTATACCACGTAATCTACACTATCGCACACCAAATCCTGCCGTGCCTGCCTTAGTCGAGGGACGACTTAAGGTGGTGGATCGCAATCTGCCCTGGCAGGGTGGAATTGTGGGACTCAATTCGTTTGGCTTTGGCGGTGCCAATGCTCATGTTATACTCAAGTCACATGGCAAATCCAAAAAGCCCAGATCCACGGCTAAAACAGCAGAGGAATCCCTTCAATTGGTTGTTTGCTCTGGTCGCACTGAGGAGGCAGTGCAACAGCTGCTTCAATCGGCCACAGATAAGCGTCTAGATCAGGAATTCCTAACACTTATCAATGATATACATGCACAACCCATACCACTGCATCCTTTTCGGGGTTATGCCGTTCTTGGCTCCAATGGAGCTGTTAAGCAGGAGATACTACCGTATGAGGAAGAAACACGACCCATTTGGTTTGTCTACGCTGGAATGGGCAGCCAATGGGCCAGTATGGCCAAGGATCTAATGCAAATGGAGGTGTTTCGCAAATCCATACAACATTGCGCTGAGGTAAGCTAGTAGAAATACTTTCATATGGTTTTGTTCCCTTTTAGAAGTGTTGTTAGATGGGATTTACACGATGGAGTTTATGAAGTTTTCTCAGTAGGTGAAGGACACAAGTGTGATACATTGTGTAAGTCCCGGCTTAGTCGAAGGGACTTCTTAGAAAATTATACTCTTATTGTGTTTTTTCGGATTAGGTGAGGTTTAGTGAAGATTTCCAGCGATATCTAGCAATTCTGATGATCCTATTAGTAGTTGACAATCTATTCAGATTGGGAGTTCAATATCTTTAGTATTTTTTATGTGTTCGACTGCTCCTGAACTATGTTGATCCCGCCCAGGCTTGTTCCTAAAACGAAATTTTATATTGCATCCCTTTCTGATCCTTTACAAATCTGGATTGCGAGATGGTGGAGAGCAAGATTAATTTTTGTGCCGCTTTTGGTATAATCGAAACAAGTATGTCTTTTGGTGAGAGCGCGTAATCTACTAATTTCGTTTTCACCGTACTTCTAACATCAAACATACATACCCGATCCAAGTATGAATTCATCTGTTTTTTCTCTGAAAGCAGAGCTTTACACTACTTGATCACTCAGAAGAGTTTCCGTCAGACCTAAACTTATCTGAGCAACTCTGTTTCGCTTTTACACGTGCCTAGAAAGTTCAGATGAGCCAGTTAGTTGCAAAACCATTGGTTCATCGGAATCATCTGGTTCATCTGATCATTTGAACGATTTGTTTATATAAAAGAGGAATGATCGCCAGTTGACTATGTGTGGGGACAGCTGGCTCCAGTTGTTCACACCAAGCCTAGTCTTCCCAACTTAGTTTCGGTCCCCTTTCTGCGTAATTTGTATGTACTGGACGCGTTGACCAGATTAATGTCCCCATCAGAGAACTGTAACAAGCTATCGAGGGTAAGCTCGTTCTCCAATGCACCAAACTCATCATTAAACTCAACACTCGTAGACCGTTAAGCTCGTACAAGAAATATACCCAAAAGAAAAATGAAATGCTTTCAGAAAAAACGACCGGCAGAGTTCTTAACCAATCGGGATAGAATTTATAACGTTTTGTACTTGAAAATTCAAGAATGTTTTTTTGGGTTAGATTTTGATATTTACAGAGACCTTTATAGGCTTAGACCAAGAACATTTTGTACTTATTTTTTGAAGTATTATTTTGCTTCAAAAATGGTTTGGATTAGACTTTGATGAAGAACCTTTTTGCACTTACTTTGAGAGTAAATCAGACTGAACTTAAGACCATAACAATTAAATAGTATGACCAAAATAATATTATAATAGTTCGAAATGAACTTAAAAAATCTCGAAACAGTCTTCAAACAAGTATTAGTTGTGCTTAAATCAAGTATTTTTGACACCGTTCGTAATCAAAGATTTGCTGCAAGCTGTTACGATTCATAGCTTATGCACGAGTAACCCAAGCTAGCAAAAACAACAACATGTGAGAGCTAAAGATATCGAAACACATATCGTATATGTGTGAGAGCTCGCTTTAGCCTTGTCGTCAACAAGCCGAATGAGCTTGGTGATTTTTTGTTTTAAACGTAAATCAGTACGATGGCTGGTTCGTAGCGGCTCGTTCAGCCCCAAGTTAAGACAAGCTTGAGCTATTATTACTCGTGCAAAAAAGAAACAGCTTGGCTCGTACTGATTCAATGTGCTAGCGATCATCTCAAGTGTGTCGAAGCACAGACGAGAGCGATAGAAAATTATGTCCTCGTTGGAGGTCTCTGGTCTGCATAGAGCTAAGTTAGGGTGATAAATTCCTACTTTCTTTGGAAAAATCTTCTCTTTGCTTTTAGTGTAAGTGATTCTGCTCACAGAGAAAAATGTAGAATTATTTGGATCAAAAAATGTTCTACGAATTCTTAATCCAAGAATAAACTTTTGATGAGAAACTTCTTTATCCATGACGCAAAACGCTGTACTCTAAAACTTTGCTTGCTCTCTCGGTTCAATTACTCATCCTCACTCCCATTGCCTATAAAACCCTGATCCTAGATGGCATTCTCCTGATTGCTTCTCACTCCCGTTTATGCCGATAGACTTAATCTACAAACGTTCTCCGTTTCCTTAAATACTAATCTCTTCTTGGATAGCATCCTCTACCTTTTCTTCTTATTACTCCCCATCCATTTTCCCCACCCTTAGGTACTGGCCCCAATGGACTTTGATCTGATAGATGTGCTGACCCGTTCGACGGAGCGTACATTTGACAACATGTTGTACTCCTTTGTGTCCGTATCAGCTGTCCAGGTGGCCCTGACCGATTTGCTCAAAACTCTAAATATCAAACCAGATGGCATAATTGGACATTCGGCGGGTGAATTGGGCGCTGCTTATATGGATGGCTGTCTGACAGCGGAGCAAACTGTGCTGGCTGCCTACTGGCGTGGCATGAGTGTGTTACAGACGCCAGATCTGCCAGCTGGAAAAATGGCTGCCGTGGGCTTAAGTTGGAATGAAATAAGTGAACACTTGCCAAAGGATTGCTATGCGGTATGTGATAATAGCGATGACAATTGCACCGTATCCGGACCATTGGCCTCAATGGATAAGGCTATTGAAAATCTACAAGCGAAGGGAATTTTCGTGAGAGAAGTGGGTTCGGGTGGCTATGCTTTTCACAGTTGTTACATAGAAGGTGCCGCTCCGCTGTTGAGAAAGAATTTGGAAAAACTTATTACAGAGCCCAAACCGCGTACTCAGCGTTGGCTAAGCACCAGTGTACCGGAACAGGATTGGCAAACGCCCGATAGTCGCTTAGCCTCATCAGGATACTTTACCAACAATATGATCTCGCCGGTATTGTTTAACCAGGCTGTACGACACATACCCAAGAATGCCTTGGTGGTGGAGATAGCACCACATGGACTATTTCGTGCCATTTTAAGATCGTTGGGACCGCAGGTCAGTTATGTCAGTCTGATGCAACGAGGACATGCCAACAATTATGAGTTTCTATTGAGTCAATTGGGTAGACTGTATGCCAGTGGAGGTCAGCCGCAGCTACTAAATTTACAAGAATCAGTAAGCTATCCCGTGGGTAGAGGTACACCCATGTTGAGTTCCCTGATCGGATGGGATCATACACAAAAATGGAATTATCCCAAATTTAAAGGAGGACGTCAATCGGGACAACTATGCTTTGAAATAGATTTGAGCAAAGAGGAGCAGGCTTATTTGTCGGGACATACCATTGATGGACGTGTGTTGTATCCGGCCACGGGTTATTTGACCTTGGCCTGGATGATGTTGGCCCAACAGCAGGGTACAGATTATTTACGCACTCCAGTAATCTTTGAAGATGTGGTGTTTCATCGAGCCACCATTCTAAGTGTGGGAACGGTCATAAAACTGTCCCTAAACTACTTCCAGGGCAAGAACAGCTTTGAGATTTGCGAGGGTAGCAGTTTGGTGGTATCTGGAAAGATACGTTTGGTGCAGGATGTGCAACAAGAAAGGCTACATTTACCGAATCTACCTGGCACGGCTGGACCTACCAAGCTTAACGGCAAAGATATCTACAAAGAGCTACGCCTGCGTGGCTATGACTACAGCGGAGTCTTTCAGGGTATTTTGGAAGCGGATATAGCCGCTGTGACGGGTCGTCTGCTTTGGGCAGATAATTGGATTAGTTTTATGGACACCATGCTACAGTTTCGCATTTTAAGCAATGATTTACGCGAGCTGTATGTACCCACGGCCATAGAACGCATCTTCATTGATCCTCTGAAGCATATGGAGCGAGCGAAGAGGCATCAACAAAAGCTACCCGTACACTGGCATCGCAATATATCGGTGATTAAGAGCGGTGGCGTGGAGATACATAAAATGAAAACCGCACAGACTCAACGTCGTTCCGGAGGTCAAAACAAGCCGAGTCTAGAGCGTTACGCTTTTGTACCCTTGAGAGAACAGCAAAGATCCAAAAACCTGGCACTCACGGTCGCCATGCAGTTGATCATAGAAAATAGTGACAATGCTGTAAAGCTTAAAGGTGTGGAGGTGGCAAGTGGACCTACTCCAGCTGAGAATCTTAATGCAGTTAAATTGCTGGACTTAATTGAAAGAGAACCTGTTTTAGTGGGCGATATGACGGTGGTTACTCAAACCGAAAAGCAGGCCGAACTGTCTACGCTACTAGAGGAAAGCGGCATTAGAGTCATAGCCAAAGACTTAGCCCTGGGTGCGGTGGAACAGCAGTGTCATTTCCTACATGCTGGGGATATGCTTAACAAACCCTTAGCTAACCAGGAACTAGAACACAGCCTGCAGAGTCTAAAGGAAGGAGGATTTTTATTACTCGAGGAAAGCTCGAGTGGTTATAACCATAATGGAAGACAAAAGTTGTCCGAACATGAATTGGTCCCCGTTATGGAACACTCGGTGGGCAAGGATCGCATGTTGATTCTAACACGCAAGGCCATTAAACGTTCTACCTCTAAAGCTCTTGTAGTTTATCTAACCAATCTAAACTTTAAATGGGTAAACGAGCTTAAGCAAGCTTTGGCCAAAGCTCAGTTGGAACAACGTTGCGTTTACTTGGTGTCCCAGGGTGAATCTAGCTCTGGGGCTTTGGGTTTGATGCATTGCCTGAAACGTGAACCCACTGGAGGTAACTGTTTACGCTTGTATCTGTTACTAGATGAAGACTTACCTCCTTTCTCTCTCACGGAACCCTTCTATAATGAACAACTCTCTAAGGATTTGATCATCAATGTGTACAAAGGTGGCAAATGGGGTAGCTATCGTCATTTGGAACTGAATGCTCAACAGGCTCTGTTACCCGTGGAGCAGGCCTATGTCAATACCTTGGTCAAAGGAGATCTCAGCTCGCTCAAATGGATAGAGAGTCCTCGGGGCTGTCAACCCACACACTTTGAATCCTGCACGGTGTACTATGCCCCACTCAATTTCCGTGATGTGATGTTGGCCTCGGGCAAACTGGGTGTAGATGCTTTGCCGGGTGATTTGGCCTATCAGGATTGTGTTTTGGGTCTAGAGTTTGCCGGACGTGATTCACAGGGTGCGCGTATCATGGCCATGGTTTCAGCCAAGTCTCTAGCCACCAATTGTCTGGCTAATCCGAATCTTATGTGGAAGATACCGCAAAAGTGGTCCATGGAAGAGGCTGCTACGGTGCCCTGTGTGTACTCTACCGTCTACTATGCTTTGGTAGTGCGTGGTCAAATGAAGCCGGGTGAGCGCATACTCATACATGCCGGTTCGGGAGGAGTGGGTCAGGCGGCTATTTCGGTGGCTCTACATCATGGTTTGACCGTGTTTACCACCGTGGGTAGCAAGGAGAAGCGTGAATTTTTGCTAAAACGCTTTCCCAAATTGAAACCTCATCATATAGGCAACTCCCGGGATACTTCCTTTGAGCAATTGGTTTTAACCGAAACTAATGGCGAGGGTGTGGAGTTGATTCTAAACTCCTTGTCAGAGGAGAAGCTGCAGGCCTCTTTACGTTGTCTGGCCTTGAATGGACGCTTTCTGGAAATAGGCAAATTTGATTTGAGCAACAACAGTCCCTTGGGTATGTCTGTGTTCCTGAAGAATACCTCCTTCCATGGCATTTTACTGGACAGCGTCATGGAGGGTGAGGAGCTAATACAAAAACAGGTACATCATTTGGTGTCCGAGGGTATTACCAGTGGTGCGGTTCAACCTTTACCCCTTACATTGTTTACGGATCAGGAGATCGAAAAGGCTTTCCGTTTCATGGCCTCGGGCAAGCATATAGGTAAAGTGGTCATCAAGGTGCGTAATGAGGAGACAGACCAGTCCTCTGCGGTTCTACCCAAACTACGTCAGATAAATGCCATTCCACGTTCTTATATGCACTCCGAGAAGAGTTATATTTTGGTGGGTGGCCTAGGAGGCTTTGGTTTGGAGCTAGCCAATTGGCTGGTCTCCAGGGGAGCACGTTTTCTGGTCTTAAACTCCCGTTCGGGTGTTAAAACCGGTTATCAGGCCCTGATGATACGTCGCTGGCATGAACGTGGTGTACAAATGCTCATCGATACGAACGATGTCACCACAGCTGCGGGTTGCCGCAAGCTTTTGGAGGCTAGCAATCGTTTGGCTTTGGTCGGTGGCATCTTTAATCTGGCGGCTGTCCTACGAGATTCTCTCTTTGAGGAACAAACTGTGAAAAATTTCGAGCTGGTCTCTGCCCCCAAAATGTTGGCCACTCAGCATCTGGATCAATTGTCTCGTGCCATGTGCTCCGCCTTGGAATACTTTATCTGCTTCTCTAGTTTGGCTTGTGGACGTGGCAATTTGGGTCAAACCAACTATGGACTGGCCAACTCTGCCATGGAGCGCATCTGTGAGCAGCGTCAGTTGGATGGTTATCCCGGCATGGCCATTCAATGGGGTGCCATTGGTGATACCGGCCTGGTCATTGAGCACATAGGCAATAATGATACCATAGTGGGTGGCACTTTACCCCAACGTATGGCTAGTTGCCTAAACACTTTGGACTTCTTCCTCCAACAGCCACATCCTGTCATGACCAGCATGGTGGTGGCCGAAAAGCGCAAGACCGAACAGTCCAAGCGTTTAAGTCTCATAGACACCATAGCCCATATCATGGGTCTGCGCGATGTCAAGAATATTCAGGACAAGACCACTCTATTCGATCTGGGCATGGACTCTCTAATGAGTACCGAGATCAAGCAAACTCTGGAGCGACATTTTGATTTGGTTTTAACGGCTCAAGAGATACGTCAGTTAACATTTAGTGCCTTGAAGCAAATCGATGCTCATGAGCCGATTGCAACTGCCACCAAATCACCGGTATCCTCCTCAGCTCCTGTCCAGCGTGCTGAACACACCACCATTGCCCAGACCGATGAAACCCGCAAGGTATTCGCCAAGGAAGTATTACCCCAGCAGGTGCTCGTACGTCTGCATTCCAAGGCATCCACGATTAGCAATGATCCGGCCGTCTTCTTCCTCGCCCCCATAGAGGGCTTCACAATAGCCGTGGAAGCTTTGGCCTCCTCCCTTACCTGCCCCGCCTATGGTTTGCAGTGCACCGAGCAGGTGCCCCTTGACTCGATTGAAGCCTGCGCTGCCTATTATTTGGGTCAAATACAGAAACTCCAGCCAGTGGGTCCCTACAATATTGTGGGCTATTCCTATGGTTGCCTGCTAGCGCATGCCATTGGTGTAGCGCTGGAACAGCGTCGCTTTGGTGTCAAGGTCATTATGCTCGATGGAGCTCCGACCATGGCCAGCGGTTATGTGCAGGAGGCGAAAAAGCAAACCGATGATCTGAATCGACAACAGTCCATGACGCTGGCCTACTTTGGAGCTTTACTGGCGGATGTTGACTATAATCAGGTGAAGCAGATGATTCGATTAATTTACTTAATAAAATTAATAATAAATTATTCTTAATTACAGCTATTGCAAGTACTCGATGGGGTCAAGACTTGGACCTTAAAACTGGATATGCTAGCTGATACCTTGGCCGGGCATACGCAACAAACCAAAGAAGTGGTAAGTCTTGAGCAAGTTTTTTTTAGTATGATGTATAATAGAATTTTAAGGGAAGAAGGGAAAGTATAAGTTACAAAAATTTCCTTTAAATATAGCTAGCCATTCTGGCGTGTTTAGCTCCCCCTGACTGTCTCCCGAAACCGTCAAGTCTAGATTTTATGCAAAGTTAACTGTTCCTTTCCGTTGCTCGTTTGTCGGAATGGGCAGGAGAAATTTTTATGAGGACATGAGGTTGGACCCCATGAGTATGAAGTTTTCAAGGTCATGCTCTTACACCGCTTTCTGATACTTTTTGAGGTATAATTAACGTAAAAAAAAGGAAAAAAGTCGAGTGTTGCCCCATATCATATATTTTTTATTTTTTTTATAAATAGTGAGCGTTGATTTCATTTAAAAACTATTGAAATGAAAAAATATTAAATGACCTACTACTATGTGGTATTTCAAAAGATGGCAGCAATGTGATTTTTTTAGTGACCTTTTTGATTGAAAATCATAGAACTTTTTTAAGCAGGCTCAAGGTCATTTAAGTTAGGATTTTGATCATAACTTGTCCCAAACAAGACACGCACAACTCCACAAAGGAGGCTGGTTGACAGCATAGCGATTTCATGAATACCAATTCAATCTTCAGCTGTCTTCGCCTGTCCTTAGTGTGTTGGCAGACCGCTTGGGAATCCCTAAGGCAGGCTTGTAGCAAAATCCGACATCAGCAGCAAACGCCAAAAACACTAAGGCCTTTGAGTGTGTGTGCATCCTGTATCGACAATATATTACGAACTGACTTAAGGGGGTGGAAAGGCGTGCACTATTTCGGGCATTATTTTTTCGAACGGATGGGAGGGGGTGCTTCTACCTCTTGTCCGTTTTAAGCAGTTTTTGGTATACGCCTATCTAAAGTTAAGCCTAACATGTTGGCTCAGTTTCGTTAAGATCGGACAACTTTTATATGTAGCTCCCATACAAAATTAATAACTAAAAATGTTTGAGTACATCTAAAAAATTGGGGATATTATTAATAAACAGGCTGCTGACTATTTGAAACGCCTTAGGGGTCATCCGAATAGGCTTGCTAAATTTTTGGTTAAGAAGAATCAGGAGGAATTGTTGTAAAAAGACGTCTAACGAGGTTACACATCTATGAAGCCCCTGCCAGATGTATATGATATGCAATGGAATTTTAGCAGGACTGCAAACCTCCTTAAAATCGGGAGGAGTTCACTCCGGGGTTCGAACCCGCGAAACTTTTTGGGTTCGGGTTCACGGAGCGGGTTCAGAAGGTCGCTGAACCAAGGTTCGGGTTCGAACCGAGGTTCAGGAATAATTTTGTTCTTCGCTTATTCAGCAAACATATACGTAAGTTCAATTTAGTGCCAATTTCCCTTATTCCAGATAGCTGCTATGTTTGAGATCTAATAATGTAATATAAACATATGGCCCTATGTAGAAGATGAGAAATCGGACCTTGAACATTTTATTTATATATAGAAGCTCTTAGGCTTGATAACATCATATTCGAACTTAGATCATCGGACTTTTTAGCGGACTCCAGGTCAATAAATGATGGAAGAATGAGTATTAGAAATAAAATGTACATTGCCTCTCAATCTGAAGTGAGATTATTATTGTCCGTAAAGCATATCACAGTTTGAGCGATATGGGCGTATTCTCAAGTGCACTTAGAGAGCGCAAGTGAAAGCGAACAGCTGACTAATTTCTGACAGCGCAACCTTTAGGTCTATTTAATTAGACTTTTAAAACAAGACACACACTCGACACAAAGGAGGATGGTCGACTGTACAGATGTTTAAAGAACCTCCCGGTTATAATATAAGCAGGCTCTGCATATCTTCTGCAAGTTCACAGAGGCCATTGCTATGACTGTTCGGGAATTCCAAAGGCGGCACAAGTAAAAAAACTGTCTGTTATTTTTTTATGTGATATTTTTTTTTTGTGCTAGAAATACAGGACTTAGTTAGAAGCACTAATTACAACGACGATCACGAAGACAACAGTCGGTGGGAGTCATACAGTATTTTTAAAGATATTATTTATTAGTTCCATTTAAATTTTATACAATGAAGCAAAGTGTTTCTTTGTAAGCTGTTTTTATTTCAAGGCTTAAAAATTTTGGAAAATGGCAACCCAGAGAAATGGAATGAGAACATGTTTTTGAACCGAACCCTTTTCTACTTTTTTTTGCTCCGGTTCAGGTTCGGGTTCGGGAAGAAAAAATTGTTCTGCTCCGGTTCAGGTTCGGTTCGGACATCCCAAAAAATTCCGGAGTCTCCGACTCCGGAGCGGTTCAGCTCCGAACCGGTTTTTAGAATTTTTTTATAACCATACGGAGGGTCCATTTTGCAATTTTTCTTCAAGTTTTTCCTCTTAACTTAGATATTATCAATTGTACAAAATCAACAACGTTAATTTTCCCGGTACAAAAAAAAAAGATGAAAAAAGTGTATTTTAGTCTGTTTCTTTAATTACCCTCCAACCATATGTGAATTAAATTAACCGAATACACAATTTCGAACCTTAGTAACACAAAATAAATTAAAAAAGTTACCAGGCAGCAGAAACATAGCCTTCGCATATTACACATAAGATAAGAATGATCAAGATTAGCCTCGGATGAACTAAACTCAAGCTATGTCCATAATAAAGTTGTCTGTGTCAAGTAGTGGCGTCATCTATAATTCAAATTATGATCAAAAAAAAAATTAGCTGCGCATTGGCAGTGCCCATACTACAGGTACAGAGTATACTGCAGTAGGGCTTGACCGACTTTCTTATTTGTTTTTGGCTCGGATGCTACCAGAAACGAATATAAATATAAGGCATCGCATTAGTTCCACTTCCACTGGAACTTTCCTAACAAACCGGGCATTGCTTATCCAAAACGAAAGTCACGTGTTTTATCTTCGACTGTTTCATTTTCAATCGCTTCGCTTGAAGTGTAGTTAGTAAGTAAAAATAGAGAAATTTCATTAGTAATTGAGTATACATAAACAAAGCCGAAGCGGAATTGCGTTCGATTTACTTTTCAAAAAGTAGTGGAATTGAGCCTGTATAATTTTTCCGCCCTAAGTACTCACACTTTTTAAACCACCGACTTCTTTTAATAAATTTTCTTTATCAATTACCAGTTTCATCTAAAATTTATATTTAATTTTTTTATTTTTTTTTTTACAGATCAAGAAAGCAGCCTGCATGTTTAAGCAGAAACTGTTGCTATCGGAGAGCTACAAGGGAGCCAAGCAGCTTCACAGCGATGTGGTGCTCATCAAATCGGCTGAACACAATGCTATAATGGCGCAAGATTACGGTCTCAAGGAGGTAAATTAGTCACTCTAAAATATATTTCAGTAATTCCAATTCAAATTATTCCTTCCACAGATTTGTAGCGCCCAGATCGATATGCATGTGGTGGAGGGTACGCATCGAACTTTCCTCAAGGAAGCACAAACGTTACAGATCATCGAGCGTGTACTAAGCAAGCGGCTTTAGTTTTTAGTTAAATAATATCATGATTTATTCCATAGCTATAACAATAATAATAATAATACACATTATATATACTTATATATACTTATAGAGCTCGCATGATTTTTAATGAATCACCTGAACTGGCTGCCCCAAGGCGCGACCCATAAAAGTATACACAAAAAAAGCAAAACCTTTCCATAATTGATAATAATAATAAAGCCCTGCTCTTTCACACTATACACACACACACAGCAAGGCACAATTTCTTTTATCAATGTAGAAATCTGTCAGACGCTTACATATAAAAAGTGGTCCGATTCTTCAAGTCTGGAAAATCAAAAAAATGTATTTTTTGTATATCAATATCACGCATAAAGCGAGCGATCGCGCGCTTATCGCCATAATTTCAAATTAAATTCTATAACATTAACATTAACAGTTGTCGTCGCCCTACCCACTACTGCTAAAAGGTTAACAGAGAGCACAAAAGCTTTGAGAGAGGCGGTCCAGAGCAAAGCTTTCTCTGACTCTGTTGCGCTCTGGCTGTTGGTTTCTCATCGTAGTATTCTATAACTATTCCTCATAATTTGTTCATTTTTTGAGGGAGAGCTCGTAAGTGAGCGCTAACAGTATAAATACGGTACGTCGCCAAAATTCAAACTTAAACAACCGGCAGTCGCGAGTGTTTCAACCGGCTTCGTGGTCGTGCATCAAAAAAATCAAACGCTGCGATTTAAATGCTTGCAACATTAAATTATAAATCATTATAAAAAAAACCAAGTGTGACACAAATCAGTTGCAAAATATTCAAAACAAATAACAATAAATGAACTGAAAAACGGTGTTTTCTAAGTGATTTCGTAGTTATAGTAGTCAAAAGGCAGTAAGGACCAACTGCTGATTTATATAAAGCGTGCGAGAGAGAAAGAGAGGGAAGGTTGACTCACCCAAAAGCCCTCCAAAAAAAAAAAAAAAACAGCTGTCAAAGGAATCGCCTGATTTTTAGGTATGTACTTGTACTGAAGGAATACAACAACAATAACAACAGCAACTGGAATATGTGTGACAGTGTAGGAAATTTTAGATAGCTAAAAATAAACATTATAAAATGGAAAAATTTATTTATTTTTCGCACTTAGCATGCAATGTCGCTTTTGACCTTAAAGACCTTTGAAGTGCCCCCCTACCCCCAGCTTGGTAACCAACTAAATTTCATTTTATTTATATTCTTCTGCTAATTACGTTACGATAAAAGTTTATGGGCTTCTTTTGTATTTAATAGGTTTCCCCGTCCAGAGTAATTGACAAGTTCGATTTGTATGATTTCTATTGGGATTAATTTTGTATGAAACTTATCACCCCACATCTCTCGCCTCTTATCAGTTTGGTAATGAACTTGAGAAACGGCTGCTGCTGGGGGGGGTCTTGACTCTAGACCAGACAGGTGCACATGTACCTGAGCCCGTCCTACCCCATAAATCGATAGCCATGAAAAAATAGAACCTGGTCTGAGTGGGGCTTTTAGGTAAACAAATGTTAAGTGGTGTCGGAAGGAACCCATTTGTTTATCTAATGACGCAATCTTTTATGGCCTGATGATAACTCAAACCGGGCTTAAGTAATTAAGGTAAAAGGATATTTACACACACAAACAATCAAACAGTCATATGTGCATCATTGGGATGACGATTACTACTTACAGTGGGTCAATAAAGTCTTTTGACGTGGAACATAATCCCACACCTCTAGATTTCTATTGAAATAAAATTAATTTTTTTTGTAATTTTTTATGTGTTCTTTGAACTAAAGTTCAAAAAAGATTAAAATAATACAATTCTAAATTTTTCATTGGCAAATTTACCGTCAAAATAAAAAAATTGAATTTCTTTGGGCGCCCAAACAAAGCTCGAACAGCTGTTCATACCATCCATAAATTCAGAGTTCGACGTTTGAGTTCGATGTTCAGTGGTGTGGTTTTTAGGGTGGGGGCAAAAACATTTTTTTTTTCCAATCTGAGTATACACACACAATTTCAAGTCGATCCGACGAATATTTTCGAAGTTATAGACACTTAGGAAAAAAATGTAAAGTGCTTTCAAACTTTAATCGCGTTTTCTCGAAACAGTGTTTTCAAAGTCGTGAGCAGATTTCTCAGAACGGCGAACCGATCGGTCTGGTTTTACACAAGCTTCTAACTATATTTTTAGAATTAATCGAGGATTCCGATCCGATGAAAATTTCTAATTTTTCTAAACAATTAAAGAGCGATTTTGTCGAAAATCGACCTTTTGTTGAGTAGCCCCCATTTTGTCAAAAAATTTTTTGCTAATTCCTTCGATTAATCTCTAGATTATTCATTATATTAATGAAATTTATTTGGTTTTCGCATTTTAGTTGAGCCAGTCCAGAGAATCAGGCCACCGAAGGGGCCTTTTGCGGACCTCTGAAATTGAATATCAACGTTCCCGATGATTATTTTTGGAATAAAAAAATGTGAATATAGTTTAAGGTTGTAATAACCTGCAGTTTCAATCAATACCATAGTTTTTAGGAATTCTTGAAAGCCTCGACCTCCAACTGTTATTTAAGATAGCTTTAAAACTGACGGAGGAGATAGCATAGAACGCATAGACGGACAGACGGACATGGCTATATCAACTCAGCTCGTCATGCTGATCAAGAATATATATACTTTATGTGGTCGGAGATGCTCCCTTCTGTGCGTTACAAACATCCGAACAATTTCAATATACCCTCTCCAAGGGTATACAAATAGTCCCATAATGAGAACATTTGTTGTCCTAGGTTTCGTTAATCACACTAGATTAGATTATTTATTTTGAGAAAATTGACATAAATTAAAAATTGCCTTGTTGTCAGACCAATTGATACACTTTCTGATATGCTTGTATGGTGCTCTTGATTTGTTAATTAATTCTGTCGCAAACAACTCATAATTCCAGAAATTTAATCCAAGTTTGGCTCCAAATCTTTCAGAAGAAAAAATACTACAAATCCGTTTCTCCACTTTTGTTCAGTGTAATCCATATAAACACATTCAGATCGAACTAGACAATTGGCTTGTGTTTTCAAACACCAAAAATTACACTAGGTAACCAGATCCAGATTATAAAATTGTTTTCGAAAGATTTACTTGGCTAAGAAAAAAATCATAGAATTGTTTGGAATCGGTTAACTTTAAGCAAAGAAATATTACTTTACAATAATGTCGAAGATAGTCAAATAAAAGCAAGGGTTTCCCCACATAATGCCCCTAAAAAGGGAAAATTTCCAAATCAGATTCGTGTTTAGCACACGTTAATCATGTTAATGCCTTGTGATATATGTGCTATTCGATTTAAAGCACAACCGGTTAGAATTTGGACGTTTTTTGATGAGAAAGGCTATTGAGTTCTTTTTAAATTTCAGGAACATAGAATATTATTTGCTGTCGCACAATGTTTAGGTCGTAGAACCGTTAGACATTGTGACTCTTTTAAGAAAAGCCAAGTAAACTCGATTTTGTTTTCAAACATAATCGCTTATAAAATGAACCGAGTTTCGAAGCTGATCAGAGCTGCTGATCTTATCTCATCCTAATATCATTTGATTTCTTTAAAAAGCTTTCCAAATAATAAATTCTGAAATAAAGAATTTTTGGACATCTTTTTTTAAGCTTTTCGTTCAACGCGGCTGAATATTTTCAGAGAATAATAATTTGATGTCTTTTCCTCCAGTTATTTGCTAGGAAAGGATTTTTAAAAAATCACCAAACTATTAAACTATTTTTCTTTATGACCTTTTTGAAAATCAATTAAAAGCCGGCTCAAGTTGTGTTAAATTGAGAAATTATTTGTTCCATAAGGAAACTTAAACAAATCAGTAAACATGAGAAAATTGCAAATTATGAATTTTGTTTCCTTGTCCAAACAATTACTGGACAAACTGTGTTTGAATGAACTTGAGAAATCACGCCACCTAATCCCATAGCTCTCAACTAAACAAATTTTGTATACGCGTCTCAGTGAGCTTGTGTGTAAGTGTGTGTGTATGTGCGTGAGTGTACCAAATTTCGGTTCTCACTCTTTCCTTTCCATTGCTTACAACAACAAACATAAACAACATAGAAACAAGACGCGGTCATCAACGTGATAAGCAGTCGGCCGACTCAACTTTTAATGTTTTTGCCGGCTAACGTTTTGTGTATCGCTTGTTCTTGGCTTCCCCGTTTGAAATTTTGACTTCTTTCCCTTGTGTTGAATCATTCTGCACATCGTACGAGTTTATTGGCGAATAAGAAAGCGGCTTGCTTTAGCGCTTTGGCGGAGTGTGTGTTTGTGTGTGTGTCGGCCTATGCTAACATCTACCATGTTGTTGCAATGTTATTGTTATGCTCCGACTCCCGGGATACATACCACCACATGTTGCCCCACAACCACTAATAAAGCTGTTAACATCACGCCATACTTACACTCCAACCCACCGCCCGCTCGCCCATCGAAGCTGAAGCTTCTCCACCGAAATCACCTGATTTTCAATTTCTATACTAACTTTCCAACTACAAGTCGGCGTCAGACCATCATCTGTTTGTCTGGGCTGATGCTTCAGCGAGCATTAGCAAAAAAATAAAAGCTCTGCAGGCCAAACCAAAAACTTTTAACAGAGATTGTAAAAGCTTTCCGTGCCAACAGTGCAAGAGGTCACATAATTCTGGCCACCAGTGTAGGCAGTGTTATTTTCGAAAGAGGCAGCAAATCGTGGAAAATAGTAGTCAAAATTTAAATATTATGGAAATATATTCGAATAATTCATGTTTGTGTCCCAAATCAGTTAAGTTAATAAATTCAAATTACAGAAAGTATATATTTTTTGCTATCATTTGGTGGAAATCATATTTGGTCATTATCGCCCCCTTGGGTATGCAACACAGTTTATTGTATTAATTTTTGTATTTGAATATTAAACATCATTTTCGAAATTTACTTCACTGGCGTGTTTTAATTTTTGGCATTTTCGGAACGAATATACAATTGGTAAACAAATATTTAAATTTAAAATCTCAATAAAATAAAAAGGTTTGTTGGTTTTACTTTTGTAAGTAAAAATTGTATGTTTTTGGACCTATTACGTCAATCGTTGTGACGCTCAGAAATCCAAATCGTCAAATTTTTACTGAACCTGAAATTTGTATAAACCTTGATTCTAGAAAAAAAATGTAAAGTGAAAAAGGTCAAGCACAATCCAATAAAAATCAATATTAATTCCTGAACCATATTTTTATGTTTGTTTTTATGATTACGGGTACGTACATATATGTATAATATTATGAAAAGCATCCAAAGTATGGCGTTAGAGAATGGCATGTAACATAAGGAATTTTTTTTTTTGAGCGAATTAGGTATAAATATATATTTACCTACATAGTTGCAGATAATATTAAAGTTAGTTGCATTAAAAAAATTGAACGCATTCCGCAGAGTTTTGAATTTTTATGAACGCAGACAAAACGCACTTCCGTATTCTGTCAAGTTGTGTATGCCTTTTTAACAGTACACAGCTTTAAAATATTTTTTTACATTTCGCAGATTTTGCTGTTGAAAACGACTTCCATTTTTGTCCTACGATTATTTGGCATCAAATCGACTGAGTCTATATTTTGCACTAATAATACTGCTACCAATATTAAAACGAAAAATAAAACAAAAAAATCCTTTAGTCTATACTTATTATCAACCCACAGCCAAAAATGCTTATCGTAGATACCTAAGATTAAGAAACAAAAGTTGGGAAATGTATCCGCAAAATGTGAAAAAACTACAAAGAAAAGTTTGTACGGGTCACATATAATGAAGAGCGCAAGAGAGACAGTGAGAGAAGGAACGACACGCAATTAGGTATGTGTTTTGTCTTGGCTCTCTGAGACAGATGATAGCTGCTTTTAGAGACATGTGTTAGAAAGAAATAGTAAATAAGAAGAGAGAGAAGGAGAGGGAGTACACGTTCATGATGGAGCTTGGTGTGGAGAGGAACGAGGGGGGGTCGGGAAAGAGTGGAGAGCGCTGGAAAAGGGAGGGGGGGAGTTGAATGAGACAGGACGGGAAAGAGTGGAGAGCGCTGGAAAAGGGAGGTGGCGTGGGAAAAGAGTCGAGTTCTGTGGACGAGCGGGCTTGAAAACAGGGGGAAAGTGAATTTGAATTGAATAATACTTGAAGAGCGCACAGTGTAAGATTTTGCCAATCTAGGGGGACTTAATTGAAAAAAAAATTATTTTTAAGGTCAATGAGCTTTTAGGAGTCAATTTAGATATGTTCAAATGTTACGAAAACAAGCCCAAAACAAAACAAAAAATTTTTGTTCAGAAGATAACGGTACTTAAACCGGTGCATTTGGAATGCATGCAAAATTGCATTGCACAACGAGCATCAGTTAAGAAAGATTAGTGTTCTCAATTGGATCGTGTGGCCACTGTGAGCGGTCGAACTTATTTTTCCCATAATTGTTGAAGCATTATTGATTTTTAGCGCTATAAAGGGACTTCATAACTAGAATACAACATTTTTGTTATTTTTTGGAAATAAGTGCCAAAAAGTAGGTATATTTTTAACAATATTCTGTATTTGGTGGAAAAAAACTCACAACATTCAATCACATTCAAATCAACCAAAACATACGTATTTTGCAGAAAACTATTCTGAATCAGGATCAGAAATAAAAAGTTGCTATTATTTTGCACAAGGACCTTTAATTAAGCAATGAGTGAAATAAAACGGGCAGAGTTTTTCGAGGTTTGGGTAAGAAACGCAAAAACCGTTAAGCTTAAATCACTCCTAGAGCACGCAGCGATCATTTTGGCAATGATATTGATCATACAAAGTTAATGTTGCATTTAAAACACATTGTTCCGTGAATTTGAGTCGAGATGGACTAAATCTAGGCGAGATAAGTCCAGAATTATGACCAATAATACAAGTTGGCTTCAGGGCAAAATAAAAGGCGATGCTATAGGATTGATGTCGCGCCTTCAACCTCAAACCGCATCGAAAGAGCTCTAAAACTATTTTCTGATCAATCTAGTGAAGAAAGTTGTGATTCAAATTCAGATTTTGATTAAATTTGTAAAAAAAAATTTCGCCTAATCTTTTTTATCAACTTTGAGTTGTTTTTTTAATTAAAAAAAAATCTGAAAAATATGGAAATCGTTTTTTTCTTTCAATAAATGAATTACCTTTGAAATGCATCCATTTTTATATTTGTACGGCCAATACTTTTGAAGTTACAAGCAAAAGCATGAACATTTAACAAAAAACGTAAATTTAAAAAAAAAAAAATTTTTTTTTATGATTAATTTTAAAAAAATATTTTTAAATTGGCTAAAATCAGAACAAAAAATAATAAACTGACACTTTTTTGAAAAAAAATTTTCCCTTTATTTTATTGCGGATTGTATGTTGCAAAAGTGAAAATTTTCTGGTTTTTACGTACTTTACGCCCTTTCAGGTGCCACGCCCACTTTAACTTTTTGTCCAAAAATTTCTTTGGGAAATTTTTGAACATTCAGTCCAAAGTTCATGTCGATAGCTTGAAAAATACGACTGCTATTGAATTAAGTCCCCCTAGATTGGCAAAATCTTACACTGTGGAGCGGTCCATTTGCTTTGATATTTAGTTCGAAATTATTGGTTCAACGAAACGGGACTTACGTCGAAGTTTTATTCAAAAATATTGTCTCTTTAATTGATTTTGTGTTTTTAAAATACACAGAGGGAAAAAACCGAAAACATTGGACTCAAAACGAGCACAAACATTATCAAAAAGTATGCATGAACGGGTTTTCTCACATGTAGTGCAATGTTCTCACTTCGAGAACAATTTATTGAGAAAGCAAAAGCTCAAATTGAGTTGACATTGTTCCATTTTTGAGAAAAAGATTTGAGTATACATTGTTCCGTTTTCAAGAACATTTTAAACTCACCTGGAAAAAAAATTTGATTGCACTTGGGAGACCAGGTGGGGGCGGATTTCTCCCATTTATAGGGAACGGGGACATACCTCTTTTGATTGGAAGTGAAGAGAGACAAGGTTAATCTTGGATATGGGCGCTGCTGCTTCTCCACCCACCCATTGTGCCGTAGGAATCAGAAACATCGCTTCAACGACCCACTTCACCTGACTCGTTTCATTTAAGTTTCCAGAAAATTTGTTCGGGCTTGACTGGGATTTGAGCCCGGTACCTTATGCACTCAACGTATGGAATGACGGACTTGACAATTCAGCCATTGAACAGTTTTGCAGATGCACGTCAAGAGGGCTACTTATGCTTTGCTGAGCAGACAAGAGAGAGAGAGCAAAAAGAGAACCAACTCGCTGTTTCTCTTGTATATCTCTCTGCTGAAACCCAGTGTTTTTGTTGTTTAAAATAAATATTATTCGTTTGAGAACAACTTTACTCATTCCAAGAACATTTAGAACATTTGTTCTCAAAAATTTTGAGAACGTTCTGTTCTCATTTTAAGTTGACGGCAACTTATTTTCTGAACACGATTTTTCCCTCTGTGTACCCTCCTAAATTGGAAAAATACAGTTTCTGGACATAGGGTCCTTGGAAAATCGGCAAATATGCCATTTTCGGCATTTTCGTAACCATTTTATAGTTAATCCATTAGAGATATGGAATTTCTTAAGCCAGATTAGAGTTTAGCGTGAAAAACTTGTCTAGAAGCAATCATTCGTATAGCATTTTAGGCTATGTGCTGAGAATAAATTACTTTTGAGTTCTTGTCAAAATACTTATGTCCTCCCCCATTTTCACATTTTGATTTATATTTTCTAACCTAAGCAACCGATTGTGTACTATATATGATTTTTTCAAAGCTTACTTTTATACCAGTATTCGATACAAATTTCAAAATTTTGGGATGTTTTTGTTTAAAAGATATAATGGATTATTTATGAAATTTTTTTAGTCAAAATACTTTTGTCCACTATTGTATGTTCCTTATTAAACTTAGGCTGTTTGTCCGAAGTTTTTCAGCTTCAATTTAACCTAATTAAGTACAGAATTCTAGATGATCTTCTGAGTGTTAATATAATTTGAATATGGTTGGGAAATAGCTATCAATCAAGACTAAAATCGAACAGTTATTCGACAACTAAATCGATATGCCCAAATAAGCTAAGAAGGATACATTCATTGTGGCTCAATTCCTAACTTACTTAATAACTTAAAATTTCATTCCAACTTTTAATTCCCACCAACAGTGTTCCTACAACTAGAGAGACCTGTTTGAAGCCGTGGACCACCAGCAAACTGTTGTATCCCAGCCTGAGAATAGTCACTGCAATAACCATTCGCAGAATAACGGTAAAAGTGCACGAGCCAATCGTCGCCGCCGTCGTCGCAATAAAAAGCAACAAAACTCGCAGCAACCTGACGCCTTTCAGGAGCAGCTAACACCCGGCACCTCCCATAACCATAGTGCACCCATTATCGTAACCCCAAACCCCAATAACATCAACAACATGCCAGCCCGTTTTGCCGAAGAAGTGATCACCGCCGAGCCAGCCACGACGCGTACTGCCCCCCAATTGGACCTGGGTGGTGGACAATATGCGCAGCTGAACGATGAGATTGCCATTACGGGGTTCTCGGGCCGTTTGCCCGAAAGTTCTAGCATTGAGGAATTCAAGCAGAATCTTTATAATGGGGTGGATATGGTCAACGATGATCCGAGACGTTGGGAAAGAGGTAAGTAAATTTGTTTAAACCAAAAGGAAGATATACATTTAATATATTATATACAGGTCTCTATGGTCTACCCGATCGCATGGGCAAGATAAAGGATGAAGATATGGCCAATTTTGATCAGCAGTTCTTTGGTGTGCATCAAAAGCAGGCCGAGTGCATGGATCCCCTGTTGCGCATGCTTCTCGAACTAACCCATGAGGCTATTATAGATGCGGGCCTAAATCCCACGGACTTGCGTGGCTCACGCACTGGAGTTTATATAGGTGTTTCCACCTCCGAGACGGAACAGCATTGGTGTGTGGATGCGGATCGTGTAAATGGCTATGGTTTGACTGGATGTGCCCGAGCCATGTTTGCCAATCGCATTTCGTACACTTTTGACTTTAAGGGACCCAGCTACAGCATTGATACAGCCTGTTCCAGTTCGCTGTATGCCATGGAGCAGGCCTTCTCGGATATGCGCGAGGGTAAAGTGGATAATGCTTTGGTGGCGGGAGCGGGTTTGATTCTGAAACCCACCATGTCACTGCAGTTTAAGCGTTTGAACATGTTGAGCCAGGATGGCAGTTGCAAGGCTTTTGATGAGTCCGGAAATGGTTATGTGCGATCCGATGGCTGTGTGGTGTTGCTAATGCAACGTACTTCGGCTGCCCGAAGAGTGTATGCCTCGATACTGAATGTGCGCACCAATACGGATGGTTTCAAGGAGCAGGGTATTACCTACCCCATAGGAGCCATGCAAAATCGTTTGATACGTGAGACCTATGAAGAGATTGGCCTTAATCCCAATGAGGTGGTTTATGTGGAGGCTCATGGTACCGGAACCAAAGTGGGTGATCCTCAGGAAGTTAATTCGATAACCGATTTCTTTTGCAAAAATCGTCCTACTCCTTTGCTAATTGGTTCGGTTAAATCCAATATGGGACACTCTGAACCCGCTTCGGGTGTGTGCTCGGTGGCCAAAATATTGATAGCCATGGAGGAGGGTGTCATACCCGCTAATTTGCATTATAACAAACCCAATCCGGATTTATATGGTTTACTGGATGGACGCTTAAAGGTGGTGGACAAGAACTTACCCTGGAATGGTGGCATTATAGGCTTGAATTCCTTTGGATTTGGTGGAGCCAATGCTCATGTGATACTCAAGTCGAATCCCAAACCCAAGGCCATTACCCCGCGTGATGGAAAACCCAAAGTGGTTTTGGCCTCAGGACGTACCTTTGAGGCGGTACAAAAGATATTGGAGGGGGCCACCCATAATGCCAATGATGATGAGTATCTGCAGCTGTTGAATGAGATTCACTCGAAACCCATACCCCTGCACTATTATCGCGGCTATGGCGTAGTGAGTCAACAAGGATCCCTGCAGCGTGAGGTCATGGAATTTAGTGATGAGAAGCGTCCCATTTGGTTTATCTACTCGGGCATGGGCAGTCAGTGGGCCAGCATGGCCAAGGATTTGATGCAGTTAGATGTGTTCGCCCAGTCAATACAACGTTGTGCGGATGTGCTGAAGCCCGAGGGTGTGGATTTAATAGAAGTTCTGATGAGATCCACGGATAAAAGTTTTGAGAATATTTTAAACTCCTTTATATCCATAGCTGCCATGCAGGTGGCTTTGACGGATTTACTAAGCTCTCTCAACATTCATCCGGATGGTATAGTGGGTCACTCGGTGGGTGAATTGGGTTGTGCCTATGCCGATGGCTGTTTCACACCCGAACAGACAGTATTGGCTGCCTATTGGCGTGGCAAGTCCATATTGGACACTCATCTACCCAAGGGTAAAATGGCAGCCGTGGGCTTAAGCTGGGAGGAGGCTTTTAAGCGTGTGCCCAACGATTGTTTCCCTGTGTGCCACAACAGTGAGGATAACTGCACCATTTCGGGACCTGAAAACTCCATAGAAGCTCTGGTGGCTCAGCTAAATGAGGAAGGAGTATTTGCCAAGGCGGTCAACTCCAGTGGATATGCTTTCCACAGCAAATACATAGCGGAGGCGGGTCCCAAGCTACGCAAGAGTTTGGAGAAAATAATACCCCATGCCAAAAATCGTTCCAGTAAGTGGGTAAGCACCAGCATACCCGAATCAGCCTGGAATACACCTATAGCTTTGCAATCCTCGGCGGCTTATCATGTGAACAATTTACTTTCACCGGTTTTATTCCATGAGGCTTTGCAATTGATACCCAAGAATGCCATCTCCATTGAAGTAGCCCCCCATGGTCTATTGCAGGCCATTTTAAAGCGTGCCTTGGGTCCAGAGGCCACCAATTTGAGTTTGGTTAAGCGTGGACATGTTAACAATGTGGAGTTCTTCCTTACCAATGTGGGTAAACTGTTTGCGGCAGGAGCTCAACCGCAGGTTTTGAAATTGGTGCGTCCCATAAGCTATCCTGTGGGCAGGGGAACACCCATGTTGAACTCTCAAATTGAATGGGATCATACACAAAAATGGCTGGTGGCCAAATTTGGCAAAGAAACCTCCTCGGGAGAGACTGTCATCGAAGTGGATCTAAGCAAAGAAGAAGACTCATTCCTGGCGGGTCATACCATAGATGGACGTATTTTATTCCCCGCCACGGGTTATATGACTTTGGCCTGGATGACCTTTGCCAAAATGCATGGTGGAGAGTTCCACAAAACCCCTGTAATCATGGAGAATTTGGTATTCCATCGTGCCACCATTTTGAACAAGAATTCGGTGGTAAAATTTGGCATTAATTTCTTTGATGGCACAGGACAGTTTGAGATCTGTGAAAGCGGCAGTCTGGCAGTGTCGGGACGTATTTCACAGCCGGAGTCTATTGATTTGGAGGATTTGCCTTTGGATGATCAAATGGCCTATACCCAGGCTTTACCTTTGGCCACCAATGATGTGTACAAAGAGTTACGTCTGCGTGGCTATGACTATGCGGGTATTTTCCGTGGTATACTCAAGTCGGACTCTATAGCCTCGGCGGGACAGTTGCAGTGGATGGATAACTGGATTAGTTATATGGACACCATGCTACAGTTTAGCATTTTGAGCAAAAATCTGCGCGAATTGTATCTACCCACACGTATTGAAAAGGCTGTAATCAATCCTTCCAAGCATTTGGAGTTAATACAAAAACTTAGTCCCGAACAACAAAAGGAGCAAGGCTTACCTGTTTACTGGTATGAGGATATCAATGTCATCAAAAGTGGTGGAGTAGAGTTGAGAGGACTTAAGGCTTCCCTAGCTCAAAGGCGTCCTGGCACACAGGCTCCCCCTACGCTGGAGCGTTATACCTTTGTTCCTCATTTGAATAACAGCGAATTGCATGAGAATTCAGAAAAGTCCCGCCTGCATGCTTTGGATGTGGCTTTGCAGCTGATCATAGAGAACTCCAGTGGAGCTCTCAAACTTAAGGGAGTGGAGCTGGCCAATGGACGTAATCCGGATGTTTTACTGGCCCCACGTTTAATGCAAATCATTGAGGGAGAACCCATTTTGACGGGCGATGTGGCTGTGGTGACCTCCAATCAGAATGAAGAGCTGATTACTACTGCTCTGGCTGATACGGGTGTGAGAGTTTTGACCAAGGATGTTCTGAAGGAGCCCGTAGAGCAAAACTGTCACTTTGTTTATGGCCTGGATGTTTTAAGCCGTCCTGATTCTAAGACTTTGGAACATACCATAGCCAGTCTAAGAGACACAGGTTTTTTGATTTTGGAAGAGAATCTGTCCAGCTATGTTAAAACAGGACGCGCTTTGCTGGAGAAATATGATTTCCTACCCGTGCAAGAGCAAACCTTTGGGGTTACGCGTGTAATGGTCTTGGCACGCCGTCGCCTGGACTTGACGAAGCGGCAGTCTGTGGTGGTACAAATAACCGAACAGCATTTCACTTGGGTGGAGGATTTAAAATCGGCCTTAAGCCTAGCTGCCAAGGAGGGTCATTTGGTAGATGTTGTCTGCCAGGGTGAGGAGCTATTTGGAGCCGTGGGTCTTATGACCTGCCTGAAGAATGAAACTAATGGTCATCTGGCACGCCTGATCTTTGTCCAGGATCTTAAAACTGAAAAGTTTTCACTCAAGTCTAAACTTTACCGTCAACAACTGGAAAAGGACTTGATTTCCAATGTCTTGAAGCAGGGTCACTGGGGCACTTATCGTCATTTGAAGCTGGAGACCCAACAGGCCACCTTACCTGTAGAGCATGCCTATGTCAATGCCTTGGTCAAGGGTGATTTGGCCTCACTCAAATGGATTGAAGGTGTCAAGGCTCATGCGGGCAAAGATTTGGAAACCTGTACCGTCTACTATGCCCCCATTAACTTCCGTGATGTCATGCTGTCATCGGGTAAACTAGCTGCTGATGCTTTACCTGGAGATTTGGCAGAACAGGATTGTGTTCTGGGTTTGGAGTTTGCGGGACGTGACTCGGCTGGACATCGTGTCATGGCCATGGTTCCCGCCAAGTCTCTAGCCACCACCTGTGTGGCTAGCAAGCGCATGATGTGGCAAATACCCGACAAGTGGTCCATGGAGGAGGCCTCCACCGTACCCTGTGTCTACTCCACCGTCTACTATGCTCTAATGGTGCGTGGTCAAATGAAGCCAGGTGAGCGCATACTCATACATGCGGGTTCTGGAGGAGTGGGTCAAGCGGCTATTTCGGTGGCTCTACATCATGGTTTGACCGTGTTTACCACTGTGGGTAGCCAGGAAAAGCGTGAGTTTTTGCTAAAACGTTTCCCTAAGCTCAAGTCCAGCCATATAGGCAATTCTCGTGACACTTCCTTTGAGCAAATGATCATGCGTACAACCAAGGGACGGGGAGTGGATTTGGTTTTAAACTCTCTATCGGAGGAGAAGCTGCAGGCTTCGGTACGTTGCCTGGGCCTGAATGGACGTTTTCTGGAAATAGGCAAATTTGATTTGAGCAACAACAGTCCCTTGGGTATGTCTGTGTTCCTGAAGAATACCTCCTTCCATGGTATTTTACTGGACAGTGTGATGGAGGGTGAGGAGGAAATGCAAAAGCAAGTGGTCTCCCTGGTAGCGGAGGGTATTAAGAATGGAGCTGTGGTTCCTCTACCCACTTCCGTTTTCAATGATCAGCAAGTGGAGCAGGCCTTCCGTTTTATGGCCTCTGGCAAGCACATTGGAAAGGTGGTCATCAAAGTCAGAGAAGAGGAGGCGGGCAAGAAAGCTCTCATGCCCAAATCACGTCTCATCAATGCCATACCCCGCACCTATATGCATCCCGAGAAGAGTTATATTCTAGTGGGAGGTCTGGGTGGTTTTGGTCTGGAGTTGACCAACTGGTTGGTCACACGTGGAGCTCGTTATATAGTCCTTACCTCACGTTCGGGCATTAAAACCGGCTATCAAGGTCTCATGATACGACGTTGGCAGGAACGTGGCGTTAAGGTGGTCATTGATACCCAGGATGTAACCACCTCGAAGGGAGCCAAACAATTGCTGGAGAATGCTAACAAACTGGCTCTGGTGGGAGGCATTTTCAACTTGGCTGCTGTCTTAAGAGATGCCTTACTAGAGGATCAGTCAGCCCAGGACTTTAAAACCGTGGCCGATCCCAAGGTCACGGCTACCAAATTTTTGGATCAATATTCACGCAGCATGTGCTCTGAGCTGGATTACTTTATCTGCTTCTCCAGTGTGAGTTGTGGACGTGGCAACATTGGTCAAACCAACTATGGTCTAGCCAACTCCGCCATGGAACGCATCTGCGAGCAGCGTCAGATTAATGGTTTCCCCGGCACGGCCATTCAATGGGGGGCCATAGGAGACACTGGTTTGGTTTTGGAGAATCTGGGCGATAATGATACCGTCATTGGTGGCACATTGCCTCAGCGTATGCCTTCCTGTTTGCAGACCATTGATTTGTTCCTACAACAACCCCATCCTGTGTTGGCCTCCATGGTGGTGGCCGAGAAACGCAAGACAGATCAGTCGGCTGGCGTCAGTCTTATAGCCACCATTTCCAATATTTTGGGTCTCAGAGATATCAAGAATATACAAGATGCCTCCTCTTTGGCTGATTTGGGCATGGACTCACTGATGAGTGCGGAGATTAAGCAAACTTTGGAGCGTAACTTTGATATAGTCCTATCCGCTCAGGAGATACGTCAGTTGACCTTTGGAGCCCTCAAGCAAATGGATGGCGGAGCTGAGGTCAAACCGGTTGCAGCGGCTCCAGCTGCTGTTGCAGAACCTTCCACAACCAAGTCCACCAATTCCTCGCGCACTGCCAGTCCCCTGGGCGATGGCACTCAGGTGGTCTTTACCAAAGCTTTAATGCCCACCGAGGCTTTGGTGCGTTTGGAGACTCTGGCTCCCGCCGGCAGCAAGAAGTCCCCCATTTTCTTCATTTCACCCATTGAAGGATTTGCCTCGGCTTTGGAGCCTTTGGCCAAGCGTTTGGAGGTACCTGCCTATGGTTTACAGTTCACTGAAACCGTGCCCGTGGACTCTGTGGAGGCGGCAGCCAAGTTCTTTATTAAACAGCTGCGCACAGTTCAACCCAAGGGACCTTATAAGCTGGCTGGCTATTCCTTTGGTTGTCTGCTTACCTACGTAATGGCTGCCATTTTGGAGCAGAGCCAGGAGATAGCCAATGTGGTGATGCTGGACGGTGCACCCACCTATGTCAACTGGTATACGAGCAGTTTCAAACAGCGCTATACGGCGGATGATGACAACAACAATCATAGCTATGGTCTGGCCTACTTTGGTATTGTCCTGGCGAATATAGACTACAAATCGGTAAGTGGAGCGAAAGAGCTTTAAATAGAGTCCTTGTTTGATTTGTGTTGCTTGTTTTCAGTTGGTCCGCCTGCTTTTGGTTATACCCACCTGGGAGGAGAAACTGGAGAAATTTGCCGAAATGATGAGTGTGGAAATTAATCAACCTGTGGATATGGTAAGCAGACGTTTTCCACCTACATAGAAACACAATAGCCATATTTCATATCCTTTGGAATGATGAAAATGTAAGATCCATTTAATATCCTTTTGATATTATTAATATCCTATGGATATGAATTGGATACCAAACTCATCCAATGGATATGGATCATCAAACCAATATCCCTTTGTTTCTGTGACTGATTCAAATTCCCTTTTCTCTTATAGATCAAAAAATCTGCCACTTTGTTCTACAAAAAACTGGAATTAGCTGACAGCTACACACCCACCTTGAAGCTTAAATCAAATGTGACTTTGGTCAAGCCCACAGATAATTCGGCCAAAATGGACCAGGACTATCGCCTAAAGGAGGTGGGTTTACTTTACTTACTACATATATAACAGCTCTTCAATTCTAATCTCCTTTCATCTCTCTTTCCAGGTCTGCCTCAAACCCGTCGATGTACACACTGTTGAGGGTAATCATCGCACCTTCCTGATAGAAGATCAGTCCCTAACCACCATTCAGAGTATACTAAAGCGACTGTTTAACTAAAGAAATATCAAGCTTCGTTACCTTCTATAACCTTAGCATCACCTACTTATAGAATACTCGACAAATCTCTTATCATTCACCTAGTTAGCATTATCATTAATCACTAAAAAAAACCAAATCATTCCAAAATACGCACAGCTACTCTATAAATATAAGTTGATCAGTTCAACTGTCGTCTTGCAGCGTTTGTGGACTACCAGGTCCAAAATTTTTAGTCCACAAACTCTGCGATTCTTGGCAGTTGCTTCCAATCAGGCACTAGACGTCCCTTCGTACCAAATATATGTCTATACTTTATGCGTATGTGTAAATTACGCTCCATACTTTAATAGGTTAATTTACATAGTATTAAGTCAATAGCTGGTAGTTATCATTGCGCATGTGAAATGCATTCGAAAAATAAAAAAACAAAAAAAATGTGTTATATTTCGATGTATAAATACCGAATCACCCATAAATATTGTGAATATTAAATTAACACTTAAAATATACAAAAACAACAAACTTGAAAAATTTAAAGTTCATTTTAGAAAACATTCTTTGGATTTGTTATTTGCGGGCTACTATGATCGCTCAAATGCTTTGTCAATAGTTTTACAATGACAGTAAGAGGTTTTTATAAACAATTATTAATATTTTGTTTACATCAATGTCAAGGCTAGAGTCATAGAGAGTCCCTAAAAGAATTACTTCTTTTTAGATTGGCGATCTTAAAATAGTTTTTTATGGTGGTTCACGTTCTAGATGTGTTTTAAAAATCATTTTAAGATTTTTGTACTTTGAATTCGTGAAGGAAAATCAAGCAAAATTTATTTTGTGTACGGTCAAGGTAAAAAAGAAGATGTCGAATGATTAGTCCTTGCACATTTGAATGAGGCTTCAAAAAGCTTGATAAATCAGTCGCGTCTTTCCCAACAAAAAACGAGAGCGTAAGTTAAAGTCGGCTCTAACCGACTTCGATATACCCGTTACTCATGAAAAAACATGTTTCACAGTGTTCCTGCGTTCCTTAGGGTGAACATCCAAAAAGTATGCAACATTTTTTTTTGGGTGGGTAGCGGGGGGGCTTGGTTCACTTTTTTGCTCATAACTTGAGAACCGTTCATCCGATCTTTATCATTTCAATCTATTCAATTTGCTAATTACTAACTATCTCAAGAAGGTACGAATCATCTATCTTCAAAACTGTAGGAGATATGACGTTTTTTCGAAATTGCGGGGGCGGGAGGGGGCGTGGCCTAAATTTGAAATAAACTTGATCTACGTGCAGATAAAAGAAGCATTTGTCCCATACATGTCAAACCTCTATCTCTTACCATCTCTGAGGTCTAGGTGTTCATACAGACAGACGGACAGACGGACATGTCTATATCGACTCGGCTGTTGATGCTGAACAAGAATATATATACTTTACATGATCGGAAATGATTCCTTCTGCCTGTTACATACATTTGCACGACTTTAGTATACCCTTTTTACTCTACGAGTAACGGGTATAATTAAGAACCAAATAGTAAGCGGGAAATTAAATTCTCTGTTCTAGAAGATTTCGCAAAGTTAACCTTATCATACAAGTAAATTGATTCTCGCGAGTGATTATGATGAGTAACTAGATTATGGCCTTAAATAGCTATAGAGATATATGCGACTTCAAGTTTACTCGTACTAGCTGCATCACCATGACAACAACCGATATAGAGAATAAAATAGTGTAGGAAGGAGATACATTCTTGCTATTGTCATTCAATTTTCAAGTTGATAGTTTTGGGATCAAGAGATCTGCCTTAGTAGTCCGTACAACCTTCCTGTTTCTCTATTGATGTGGCCATTTCACGACAACGTTGAATTCATGTGGATACCCAAACTGGTAGCAGCAGCTCATCAAGAACCTTTTTGTATAGAACCTAGCACTTAGATTCAAGCGGTTTCAGTCCCAAATCATTTTCCAGCTCCCAATTATTTATTTTTGGAAGTTTTTCATAACATATAGAAACACAGACGACTTACATACATCTAGAGATCATCAGCATACATATGTATCCTACAGATGGAAAGGGCATTAGAAAAGTCATCAACATACATAGAACTTTGTGCAAAGTGTTTGATGATTCACGGTGTCGAATGACCTACAGTAGTCATGACGACATAGGAAAGTTACCTTTCCATCAACCAAACGACTTCGAATATTTTCTGATATTTTCAATTTTTGCCGTCGTGCAACCTTTTTTTTTTTACTAAAAACCAGATTGGCAATCATTTTGTTTAGAGCTTGTCGATAGAAATTGCCGAGATTGAGTTGCCATTAAGTACTCGTAATATCGATATTAGTCTACATCCAATCGATGATTTTGGGATCGGTAATATTTTTGCAAGCTTCTATATATTATATTTGGAAAGGTGGACGTAGTAAAGGGAGTGTTCATAACATAAGTGATATGATCAATTATAAGGGAAAGAAATAATTTAATAAATTAAGGATTTATATCATCAAGCCCCACTGCATTCGATTTAATATTGAGGATACATTTAAGTACGTCACATTATCTTACACACATAAAGCTAAAGTTATTATCAAAGTTGGAATTCGGATCAATAATAAGGTACATATTTGTCGAAGCTTCAGGTACTTCTATTTGGCTGAATTTAGAGTTAAGAGTATTTACGTCCAGATCAGTCTTCAATTTTTGTTAGAGCTTATATATTCGTAAATTTTTGAGTTTACTCTAAGTTTGTCTGCTCGAAATTGCACTGTTAAATTTATGGTTGTATTAGTCTCGTTTGACTGTGTTGATTACTTTTATCATATTTGCTCTCAGATTCTTAAAAACTGTGTAGAACTCATCTGTTCTATGACACTCCCACATGCAATATGCAGCCTTCCGTTGGTCTGGTCTTTAATATAGTTGTTAAACCAAGGTTTTAGAGTAGGTCTCTGTTTTCTTCAATGTGCTGGGACGATGAATGGCATCATTATTTTTTTTTCTTTGATGGAGAGCTGGAGTTTCCGGCGGCGCGAGTACATAATTGAATTTGGTACCCATGATTTGTCCAAGTTGCCCATTCGACTGCCAAAGACCCTTTCGAGCGCCGTTAAACCGATTTCTTGATGGACTCTCTTTGACATTTTGGAGTGTACCTTCCGCAAACATAGCAGAAAGAGTCCGGTGAGTTTAAACACTCTCTCTGCATTTAAAAAATTTTAAAACAAGTAAAAACTGATTTTCAACAGAGCCTACTGACACAAAATTACGATCGTTTGTTTGCTTGAAACAAAGTAGCTAAACTTTCACGCGATTTGACTGCGACTTAAAACGCCTTAGTAAACAAGTGTGTGCGACTTGAAAGCGATTTTAGTCGCTCCAAAAAATAGTAAGATTTTTTTGCATTAGATCGTAAACCCAGTCTGTATATTCGAGATTATTGATTAAGCGCCCAAATGTACGAGCGTGAACTTGCCCGACAGCTGCTAAATCCATATCGAAGGCTCCGCGAATTGATAAGAAGCCATTGCCCGAGTTTTATGACCTAATGACGTTGTCTGATTGAAACGTTTCTTGTTTTCGCAATGCTTTGATAGGCGCTTTGCTTGTATATAATTCATCACTGGGTTAAGCATACATACATAAGTACAACGTACATTCATAGTTAGTAAATCAGGAAAGGCACACATTTACATGAATTTCTAATCGGCTAGTTCTGTCAGTACCTCCACCTTATGTCTACTTATAAACCTATCCTCTCATTTTTGGCTCTTATCAAGGGAACGAGCTGCGATAACATCGCACTATTTTGCCACCAAAATTGGGCTCCAAATATTTGACAATGTTTAGTTTGTGAAAAGCAGGCAGACGAATCGAAAGATTTCTGGTCACATGAGATAAGGCCCGCGGATCCTAAGTAATCAGCATTTCCGTTCATTTGCGAAGTAAAAATCTTAACTGCTTTTTTAAGCCCAATTAAAACAATAAAAATTAATAAATAATTATACCATAACTTAAACTATCGGCGATCATCAGCGTTTAACAATCATTTGCATAAAAATCTTGCTTAGTCGGCTATGAAAAATCTGTGTCATGCAGCATTGGAATTATCACATATCAAATTCAAACAACAAAAACCCAAAACTACAAAATATTTTGATACACAAATTTTTAATTGAATTAAATTAAGTTGCGGCAGGTTAGTTTTATTTATTTCATATCATTTAAGCCAAGTTGTTGAGATAAAATATTAAATATTTAGGTATTAAAGTCAGTGGATGATATGCTTTTGAGGAAGCAGCTTACAAATAATTTGTATATCATTTTTATATTTTGATGCATAGAGTGATTTACCCCAAAACTATTTCGACGAGTTGTTAATCAGGTTTGGATCTGGTAAAGTGAATTATTTCCGTGAAATTTTATATTTAAATGTCCCTGGGCTTTAAAAGCAATCTAATTTTTACATATCCATAATTAAATTAAATCAGATCAAATACACCACAATTCCAACCCTCAGGTTTTAATCGAGAATTTTAACCGACGGGTTTTTGGCATCTACAAAAACGATACAAAAGTTCAGTTTAGGTTCAGGGTCCGCTATAGATTCACTAAAGCTTAAAATGACAAAGCACCTATAAGGCCATAAGACGTGTGAAGTGCAGCTCATAGCCTTTGCGGCCAGTGCGACCTATCATACTTTTTTCTTTTTCCTAAAGAATAAATAATACTGATTACTTAATATGTGTAAAAGGTAAAGCACATTTATGTATCTGGGTCACTGTAGGAGTTATGACTCGTGGAAAAATTTGGAAAAAAAATGTATATGCCTGCAAGTATAAGAAGTATATATTCCATACCTCTGTCTCTTACCATCTCTGAGATCTGATTTTCATGCGGACAGTCAGTCAGACGGACTTAACAGACGAGCTTATCAAGAACACTCAGCATCAATACTCGCTTTAAAAGAGACACATTGTCTGACAGTCGAAATTTTCCAGTCGAGTCAAATACATACTCGATCTGTTATTGGTATTTTTGGGAATGAGTCTCTTGTGTGTTCGTCTGTCAAAGTGACATAAGCGACACCGCTTGATAATTTCTTTTGCGACTACCAGTCGCAGACTTCCAACACACACGCAAAATTGTTGTGAAAACATCGATGGTACAATACTATTTTGAGCTGATCATGCCATTTCATAATGAGATCTACTATTGCAACAAAAATTTAAGTCATGATAGTTGGATTAAACCTATCAAGTACAGTGATTAGAGTAAAAAAATCAACGTTTTCACAACACAAATACATAAAAACCAAGGATTTTAAATATATTCATTTAATGTTAAACGGTGGTTAGACTTGTAAATAAAATTCATTTAATGTTAAATGGATCTTATACTTTTATGGAGATAAACAAAATGCAAAGGATATAAAAAAAAACAGATATAATAAGAATACAGTTTTGATTTTGAGCAACAAGTAGACTGCAAAGTTGGCACTTGGTATTTTTGTTAAATCGTATGTATTCAAAAAAGAGTCTGGCTTGCAGTGTTGCCAAATCAGCTTGTTTTCCGTCATTTCTGGCTTTTTTAATACCGTATTGCGGGAAAAAATTACAAAATGCGGGAAGCGGGAATTCTGGCTTCTTTAAAAGTGACTTCGGCTTATTTTTAGATTTATTTTAGTTTTAGACCAAATCAATAGTTTCTCACCTTCGCCAGTCATTTATCGACAATAATTAACACTTGCCATATGCCACGATAAATGGCTTCGAAAGGCTTGGCTTCGGAAGTATAAATCTGAAACATCTCGAATAATCTCGAGCAGTTCTTGAAAAGAAACAATATGATTCAATTCTATTGAAAATGCCACAAATCAACAAGATTATTTAAATCAATAACACTGACGCATCCGGCCTGCTGAAAGATCTTTTGATTGCTATCAATTCTCTACAAATTATTCCCTCAGATACCAATATTATTATAATACATTTAGACGATTTGGAGAATTTGCTGTCAAACATTTATATTAAAGATACAAGCTTGAGAAGCAGATTGAAACGCTTCAGATAAATAGAATATTGGAGAGATCTAGTTGAGCATGTGCTGCACAAATTTCATAGTTGATCTTATAAAGCAACAGAAGCAGAAGTTTATTTTTTTCAATTTATTTAAGTTGTCTTCTGCTGATCTGATTTTCGGATTTTCATAAAATTCATTGTATTAAGACATTTAAATTATTTCAGGTTGCCTAAAAATCACAGCATTCTTTAAAAAAAATTACATATTTCAGTTCACTACATTTTACAATCAAATAAAAAGTTTTTCCCATTTTGGAAGAATTTTCCGATAATAGGAAATATAGGGTTAATAATTTTATTTATATTTGTGGAAATGGGCGGTTCACGAAGAAACTATTAAGTTTTTAAATGAAGTAATCGCTTTCAATGACTGAAGGGAATCAAAGATTTTTTGAGTTAGCCTCGTTTGCGATTCAGAGTTTGTCCTTGCCATGGTTCAACGCCAAAGTTGAGCGTGCCTACAGATACTACGTGTTATAAGGTCCCCTCTAGTTACCTTAAGCTAACAAGTACAACCGAGGCCTACGGCAAGGACGAGGACGAGGAACTTCAGCATTCTGATGATATATTAAAAATATTTTGTATATATAATTGCATTAAAGATAAGAAAACGATGCGCTTTTTTTACGCTTTTTTGTCGAAAAATATAGCATTTTTTTCCTCTCCGACCCGCTGAAAACAGATTTTTTATCTCGGCAAAAGTTGGCAACACTGCTGGCTTGTCAAATCTTTTGTATCGTGATATAAAAAAATGCGAAAACGGTCTCTTTAAAAATGTTGCATCCTATATTTTTACATGCTCATTATTATGTCATAATAATTTTTGAACAAAAAGCTCTGACCAAGGCTGCAAAACTCTGAAACTCTGAAGAAGGTTCGGTCCAGTTTTTTGTTATTTTTTGATAAATAAATAAAACATATTATTAGTACGGAAACTTTCAGCTAACGAAGCTATTTAAAACGTTTATCCATGCCCGAATGAACCTCATTCATTATAGTAATCATTCATTACCAGGGCATACAAATGTGCTTAGACCAGGGACCTGTTATAAGTATAAGTTGACTGCTAAGAGTTGGGACTTAAAGTTAATTCCTATTCCAATATTTCAAATTTTTATACTCTGTACCGAAGGTACATACATAGAGTATAATAAGTTTGTGCAAAAGTATGTAACAGGGAGAAGGAATCATTTCCGACCATATAAAGTATATATATTTTTGATCAGCATCAACAGCCGAGTCGATATAGCCATGTCCGTCCGTACTGTTTGTTCATACGCTTAGAGATGGTAGAAGATAGAGGTTTGATATGTATGGGACAAATGCTTTTTATACTTGCAGGCAGATCAAGTTTATTTTCAATTTTTGCCACGCCCGTCCCACCCCCAGAATTTGGAAAAACGTCATATCTTGCGCAGTTTTAAAGATAGATGATTTTTTTCTTCTAGAGATAGTTAGTCGTTCGTAATATGTATTGATTTTCCGAAGAAATGTTAAAGATCGGATGAGCGGTTCTCAAGTTATGAGCAAAAAAGTGATAAATAGCCGAGTTAAAAAAATGTTGCATACTTTTCGGATGTTAACGGGTAAACCGAGGTCGGTTAGAGCCGACTTTAACTTACGCTCTCGTTTTGAAATGATAATGCTCCGATTCAGCACTATAAAATTATTTTAACAGGCTCAAAAATTTATGATACTGACTGAATTATGAACTGAATTAAGATATTCCTTGAACCAAAAGTTTTTCAAACAAATAAGAAGGAAGGAACAGGTAGGCGAAGTTCGGGTCCATGTTCGTAACATAATTTTTCTTGATAAAGAATCAAAAAGAAGAAGATGAAAATACGAAAAAGTTTCAACATTTGCCATTAAGCTTTTTTTTTGGAGTGTAATTATTATGTCACCGCTAAAATTTGGATGGACGCAAAACCAATGTCCCATTTTTTTTTACATTAAACGGTACTATTCCGGTACATATCGCTATACCGAATTAAAAATCTAGGTTCCGGTACGGAACCGAATACCGAAATAATATCAATCTTTTACCGGTTTGGTTACCTGGTTTGCATAGCCTTTATTGCTCTCGCAATATTCTCTCTTCTAAGAAAAATCAACAGTAAACGCCGTTAAGGTGATGCTGTTATCTCATAACAGAGAGAGACAAAATCAAGAAGAGTTTTTGGGGTGATTCTATCAAGCAGGGATGCAAACCGGTTCTGAACCGAACCGGTTTGTAACCGAACCGAACCACTTTTTTCACTCGTGAACCGAACCGTAAACCGAACCGGTGTGTTTTAAAAAATACTGAACCGAACCCAAAACCAAAAAAAAAAAAGGTTCGGTTCGGTTCACTTCATCTACATATTAAGTTACTGGCGAATTACCTCCGAATTTTTAATCAAGATTGGTTTGAAATAGAGAATGAGTATGAAATTCTATGGCTGGCAGGCATGCAAAATTAAGGTTGAAAAAAGGAGTTCCGTAATTGTCAACTGTTTGAAAACAAGAGCTCCGCCTGCATTTGAATGCAATTTTTTAGATTCCAGGAATAAAAAGGAAAAAAGGTAGCTAAATCTCATTTAATTTTAATATACAACAAAATTCAAAACGTTAATGAAAACATAACCGATAATTCTTTGAACTCGATAAGTAAAGACGAGTTGGAAATGCTTGCCAAACAACTCAATAATAGGGATTCAATTTCAAGAATCTAGATCTCATATTTATAGTTTTGTTCAGTGAAGTCTATATTAACATAATCTGTTAAAAATAGACCTGCACCAAAATCACTGTTGGGCTGTGTAATTCATGGAACTCGATAAGTAACAACGAGTTGAAAATGCTTGCCAAACAACTCAATAATTCCTTAAAGATTATTAAATGTTGGAATATTTATCAGGAAAATCAATTTAAGCATAGCTCGAATAGTTTTTAGATGTTCCACTAACACAAGTGTCAGTAGAATGAACATTTTCCAATAATTAATATTATTATTAAGTCAACTAAAATTCCATCATATTGAAGTTAATTTAATTTTCTTAAATCTATATTATTCCTTGTTGTTTTGAATACCACATATACAAGAATAATAAAACTAATCAACTGGATACTAATTAAATGAAACAGTCTTAAAGATGTAGGATTTAAAAACGAAATGATAACGCTCATACGGAAATTGCCGTCGAAATTTTGAACATACCCGTATAACTGAAAACGTAGGTCTTTGTTAATGAATAATCAGAATACTTTTATCAAAAATATGTTTCTTTAGTTAATTAAATGAATAAAGAGCGAACCGAACCGAACCGAACCGTAACCGCGGTTCAGTAAGCCCCAAAAACCATGCAATGAACCGAACCGGCGGTTCAATGAACCACTGAACCGAACCAGTCCTTATTTCCGAGTGGTTTGCATCCCTGCTATCAAGTATCAAAATTTAGCCGCTAGAGTGACAACGGGTATATTTGGCACTCATACCGAATCACAAATATGACATGAGTTTTGCAAACACCGCATACATTTTTTGCAGTGATTCAAGAGAAACTTTTTCACTCCACATTAAAATTTTCAATTAAACTGTATCTAATAAGCATCAAATTGATTGTCCATGGCAAAAACCAACACCCCTGCATCGGTATAACGCTGAGGTGACGCAGAAGCAGTTGAGCCCAGTTATTCTTAACTTTAATCATTTATTAATGGTTCTCATAGATATTTATGGCACTTGAAAATTTAAATTACTAAAATTCAAGGTTAGACAAACAAACCAAATCTCGAACTGCTTGTGTCCAATCTATGCCAATTTCCCCTTTAATTGTGGGGTTTCACAGCCAGATAATCGAACAAAGAGACAGTCGATTTCCTTTTTTATAAAAGAACCAATGCATAAACAATATCTAATCAAACACAATTTAAACAGTTATTTTAGCATTGCATGGGAATTATTTCTCGTTTTTCAAGTGTCATATAAATATTAATTGCATCTGATGATTGAATTTATCAATTTCGAATCAAACAAATAATTGTTTTCCTATCGAAATACAATTCGTGCATAAATTAGCACTTGAAATTAAAGGGAAAGTGTGGTGCGTTGTGCATTTGCTTAGGTTCCCAGGTGAAAATTCAATTGAATATTAATTTTTTTTTATTGGATTTTAATAAGTGCAAATAATTCAGAATCTTTATTACCGAGTTTGACAGCTTACGAAAATGATAATCCAACTAATGAATGATGTATGCGGAATCCAAACACTTGCTAAAAGTGAACTTTAGAATTATGTGAACAATGTCTTGTTGTTAGTGCGCTTTTAACAATGTATTAATTTTTATTTCCTTGGGAAGAAAGCGCCAGCACGCGAACATACAAAATTTCCAAATTGTCCAAAATAATTAAAAATAGAAAATCAAATTGTTTCACAACTCTTGTAAAAATAAAAACAAAACGCACGGTGAGCCAAAAACGCTGCGCAGCTGACAAATTTCAAACACTAATCAAGAGCCAAGAGTGGACGTTCGCGCTTACCGCTCGTGGATCGGAGCACATTTTATGTTGAGCTCAGATTCGGACTCGGGCTGGACCTCAGAGACTGAGATTATCCAAAAATAAAAATAAAACCCGAGTGTCGAGCCCCGTACACTCAAATCAAACGTAGTTCCAGTTTAGTTTTTGCGGGCAACCAGAACGAACAATAGCGGCTGCCTTCCTCCACAGTCATAAGCGTGCGCCCAACTCTGCCGTAAGCTGACGCCGCGCAAAAAAAAATATAGAAATAAAAACAACAAACGTACAAAATATATAAACTAGATTGCATTTGCGCCAGTATTTTTGTGTGTGTGTGTGTCTTTCCACATCTCCTACTACTAGTATTAAGTATATATAGAAGGGCCGAAAGTCGCTTACGCGCCATTCGAAACCCAAACATCTTCGGTCAAACGTCCCAACCGAAATCCGAATCCAAATCCGCATCCGAATCCGAATCGAAAGTGCCGCTCGTTCATATCCGGTGCGTGCGAATCTCGCAAGCGAGAGATTTGCGTTTGCTCAGACTTTGAATTGAATCAAATCATATGTTCCTTTAATTTAAACGTGTGCGTTACAACAAACCCAAAAATAATAATAACAAAAAAAAAATGAAAATAAACTAAAACAAAAGCCACTCAGCAGCACGCTCTCGCACTTTATCTCCCTCTCTTCTCTGTGTTTAAATTTGCACTCTCGGCTCACGCACCCACGCCGCAAAACTGTGCTGATAATTTTAAACGGTAAACAATTGTTTTTTGTTTTTGCATAAATTTATTACCATGTCTAAGTGAGTAAGTGTGTGTGTGCGTTTATCCAAAAAAAAAAAGTTTAATTCGATCGATTGGTAACAATTCATAATCTAATCAGTCAGTTAGTAACCCACTTAAGGAAAAGTGAGGTAACTCTGAGATTAGCCAGTTTAATCTGCAAATAAATCTAGAGTTTTTTTTTGGTAATTGTAATTAACCAAATTCTTTGGTATTTAGCACATATTGTTTTTTATGAACCAAACCAAGTCTTAACAAATAATTGAATAATTGAGATTTTGGTTCGGTTCAACAAAAATTAAACTTTAAAAATCTGTACTATTAACCAGTGAATTTTTTGTCATCTGGAAAACAATGCAGTTTAATTAAAATTTTAGATAGAGGATTAAAATAAAGGTTTAACCCGGTATCTATGTTTATAGAACTCTTTAAAACTTCAAACTTTCAAAGTTTATTGAATAAAGCTTAGCGAATTGATAAAGTGATACACAAAATAAGTATCATGATAAATTTCCTTCAAAGTATGCTATAAAAATAAAGATTACAAACTAAGAAAAATTGTATTTTATATTTGCTTTAGTACCTTGGTGCAATGTTCAAGTTTCAGAAGTTGTTCGTTGAGTGCAAAAAATCCTGGAGGCAATTCCCAAAAAATGTTTCCTATTTAAAGAATCCGTCTGATGCGAAATCAATAAAATTACGTTTGTGCGTACTCAAACAATTGTATTAGTATCGAGAACATTGTACAGTCGCACTTCCATATAGCAAATCACACGGGGACCAAAAAAAAATGAGTAATATAATGTAAGATATACATTATACGCATTTTTTGCCTTTCTAAAATGGGTAAACATCTCTTAGAATTCAGCTTAGAATTCAGGGCTTAGAAAGCCCTGCTTTACCGCCTTTTCATTGCGTTTGGCAAGAGGGACTGCCGATCAAGCTTAAGTACCTTTTACCAGCAGAACAATATTATACTGTTTTGGCCCCTACTGCTAGGGCGACGCTTTAAGATTAAGTTTAGATGCGGTCTAACAAGCATACATCCCATTGTTTCTCAGAAAAAACTTCTCGGAACTGTGTTCTACCCTTTATTTTTGATGTTTCAATAATTTAGCTGACTTTAGCATTTTTTTTTTTGGGGCTATAACTTTTAAAAGCGCGATGATGTCGAAAAACTCAAAATATGTAAAATAACAAGAATCAATTGTCTATCAACTATTTTTTTTCTATTTAGATTAGATTTCAATATTAGCAGAAAATTTTTCAGAATTATTTAAACTTAGAAAAAAATCGATTTTATAAAAAAACTAGCAAAACCCGCCGCGACTTCGTCCGCGTGTCAGTTTTAATAGACAACCATGGAAGAATACTTTTGTTTCATTAGCAAATAGCCCGTCACGCTTCGCTGCGCCTTCAACAGTATAGAACCAACGCACACCCACTTCAGGCCCACATCCCACCCACATCCCTCCCACTTACCGCCACATCACACCCACTTTCCGCCCACTTCGCACTTACATGCCACCCACATTCCACACACTTCCCACCCTCTTCCCGTCCACTTCCCGCCCAAAAACCACCCTCTTCCCTTTTACATTCCACCCACATCCCTCCCACATCCCACCCACATCCCTCCCACTTCCCACCCACATCCCACCCACTTTCCGCCCACTTCCCACCTACATCCCACCCACATTCCACCCACTTGCCACCCACATCCCACCCACATCCATCCCACATACCGCCACATTCCACCCACACTCCACCCACTTGCCCACAGACCACTTCGCGTACTATGCTTACAACTTATGTTTTGTTATGTGTAATTTTGAAAATGAGTTTGACGCTAATCGCTGGCAACTATAGTTTCGCCCATACAACCTTGACCACCCACTTTCCACCCAATTTTCCGGAAGATTGGTATGCAGTTGTGGTCGAATTTTCATATAGATCTTTGAAAATGAGTTTGAACTTTATCGGATAATAAGCAAAAAAGTTTCATACAACAGTTTTCCGCGGATTTTCCGACTTTGGGGATAAATTTTCCAAAATTTGAAAGTCACTTTTTTATGTTTTGTTATATGTAAATTTGAAAATGAGTTTGGAGCTAGTCGCTGGCAACTTAAGTTTCGCCCATACAACCTTGACCACCCACTTTCCACCCAATGGGGGTGAATTTTCCGGAAGATTGGTATGCAGTTGTTGTTGAATTTTCATATAGATCTTTGAAAATGAGTTTGAGCTTGATCGAATGAAAAACAAAAAACCGCGAATGTTCCACATGGGAACGCTGTCGAACGGGATAAAAAGTATCCTATGTCCGTCTCCTGGCTCTAAGCTACCTCCCTACCAATTTTCAGCCAAATCTGTTCTGCCGTTCTTGAGTTATAAGTGGTGTAACTAACACGACTTTCTTTTATATATATAGATAACACCCATTTCAATATTTAATTCCAAAAAATTCAACCTTATCAGCACAATCAAAGCTTCGTGTTTGGTTTTTCTGTAACCCTTTTTAATAAAGCTTACATTAAAGCAAATTTGGTTGGGAACTTAATGCGGCCACAGGACTAACAAATGTAAAGAAACTTTACTAAACACACCTTTATGCAAATATCTCGAAAGCCTGACGTGCTGAGGGAAAACGGACAATTTATTTAAATTCAGCGACGAAAAATACATATGGAAAGCTATATGGAAAAAATCGTCAAAAATTCCCAAGTAACATTATTTTAGGAAACTTTCTGGAAAATTAATAATATTTCATACTTTTTTCAAAGTTTAAGCGAGAAAGCAAAGCTAACTTCTTCTAAACACTTGAAAAGTCTCACTTTAACGTATTGCGATTTCGACCAAACATCGCTAATCAGCTTAAAAACTTATAAAATACTAGCTGAATTTAAGGGTGTATTCTCCATGTCAAAGCTGTTTTTTTTTACCTTTTTAAAAAAAAAACTTATTATAAAACGCAAAGAGTTTTTCCAATTCTTTTTTTTTATTATGTTACAAACAGATTAGAGTAAAGAAAAAAATGTTTACTGCTTCTATGCGAGGGCTGTTGCAAATGTTACCGCCTGTCAAAGTGGGTGTCCAAAAAAAAGTTATGGTGCTGGCGGCCATGATTCAAGGTCTCCAGGATGTCTGAAAGGAAAAGTAAAAACGGGGTTATAATCAGAATAGATGTAATTCTGGTCTGAAACTCGAAAAAAATTTTGTGATTTTTTTTTGACCAAATGGCGGCCATTAAAAAATGAAAAATCGATTTTTTGCTTTTTTTTTGTTTTTTTGTAAAAAAAAATATTAAACATTTTCTGTAAATTCTGATTGAGGTTCAGACCAGAATGGTGACAATTCTGCGTCGATTTCAGTTTTGATCATTAAAATCGGTTTCGAGATAAACGCGTTTAAAATTTGAAATAGCTTTTTTTGGGGAAAAAAAGAAAATGAAAAAATGCACTTCTAGAATGGTGACAATTCTGCGTCGATTGCATATTATTTCATCAAAATCGGTTTAGTAGAACTGGAGAAAAATGGCTTGGCAGTCCGAAAAAGTTGCTTTGAAAGTAACCAAAAATTTTACAAATATTATCGGTGATGCCTACAGCATACTGCGGACCTTCCTCATTTTCAAAAAACTGTTTTCAGCAGCAGCTCTCTTTGCTCTGCTTACCATTCTGCCTTCTTCAGATGCGGCCGCAGCTCTAGTTTCTGAGCTATTTAGTAGGTAGTAGCATTGCGTAGGATAGTCTTTGATAATTATCGATTAAAAGCCGATTAATAATCGATATCGATCTGGGCGACAATATCTTACCATACAAGTTAATGAACCAGCCGTTATATCAAAGTTTTTTGACTGAAAATTTCTCGTTTTAGCGATAACATTGCTCCACTAAAAAGGCTATAGCTTCTAAAGTATTTCGAATTTCAAAAAATCCTTTAGGGGCGATATTTTCAAATATCCAAGCTATAAAAAAATCCAACAAAAAAAAAAGAAAAAAAATTTTGCCCATGGAGAATACCCCCTTAAGAAATTGAATTAATTTATCTTGTCTTTTTATCTTTTTATAGTTCCCCGTCATCCCGTCCTAAAGGACGAAGCCAAATTATCTAGGCGCTCAAAAATTCCGGAGTCATATGTTTGTCCTTGCCAGTCAAGTGTATGCTGAAAACACCGGTCTAGCGATATTATATGAAGAATGTAAAATTCAGAGCAGTATCAGTACTCTCACTCAGCACTCGCTCACCACTCTTTCCATCTTCCACCGCTTTCCACTCTTTCCCCTCCTCCCTCATTATAACACGAGTAGCAGGTGTCATCTGTCTCAGAGCGCCAAGAGATGCATGTCATATTTGTAGTACACACATGCCTTCTTTGTGTGAGTGTGAGACGATCCCTTTCAAGCTCACTCTCTCTCGCGCTCTTAGCAAACAAACTTTTCTTTGTCTTTTTGACCCGTTTCGCGGATAAATTTTCCAAATTTTCTTTCTTAGTGCATGCTTTCATAACTAATTAAAGGTCTATGCCAAATCTTAGATCTCTAGGATAAGCAGTTTTGCATGTGGGTTGATAATATGTCAGTCAGTCGGGCCTACAGATTTATAAGTATAGATATATTTTAATTAAACGAGTTTAAGAGCGCTAATATGAAAAATAAAAAAGACAGACAGACGGATGAACAAAGCTCAATCGGCTCAGCTCATCATGTTGATCAAGAATATATATACTTTATGTGTTCGGAGATGAACTCTTATAACAAGAGAAAGGTACTTACAGTTTAACACCACTTTTTAATACTGAATCACTCTGGGTCACTGTGACTATTTTAGTGGCTTGATTAAGTCACCTTAGCATCAACTTACTAAGTATTGTGCGTTGAGTGCTCCTACATTGGCATTTATGTACACACTTGAGTGACATATCTGAGATACTTAATAGATCCAATTTAAGATTGCCCTCTCAAAACAAACATATCCAAGAGATTTGATTTAAAGTAAAACGCTACCGAAATAAAAGCTTAACTAATCCACACACAAAGATTCACGCAAGCCATTGACAGAGAGGGACTTGAACTTGTCATGGACAAATGGAAAGGTCAGGGGCCACGTAAGATGGGGAATCAGTACAAAAAATAAATGTAACAACAAAGAAATGAATAGACACGTTTTCTAAACAAGAATTGAAGTCGGTTTTTTTATCTTATTTTAAATGGAATTACTAAAGATGTCTGAAATTTTCATACATTTAATTTTGATGATAGTCGATTTTATTTTATTTTGCAGTTTTCATAATTTAAGTTTCCCCGTTTAAAAACCATGCTGGTCGGATTAAAAACGACAGTCGGTCTGTGTGCCAATTAAAAATTGGATAGTTCAAAAATAGCCAGCGACGCTTGGTTGCTAATTAGACAAACCTCCACTACACATGGGACGTGAGGCAGGATGTTTGTGATTTGGGTTTTGATTTGGTATGTGCGATAATTAAACACAGTACTCCAAAGGGGGTCTCAGGCGAAGGTCTAATGTGTGTGGCATTGCATTGATGCAACTGCTGCTGTTCTGTTGGTGCTGCGGATTCGACTCTACTCTAGTTTGGGTCAAGCGCATTCGCATTTAATGGCTAAATGGAAGCCCTGCTGGGTGTCTCATTTAGGCAGTGACGGCGCAGCAAGACTTCCTCGTTTAGCTGGCATATAAATAAAATACAAAAAAAAATATATGAAAATGTGTAAACGCATTTCAAGACCAGATCCACAAACACATTTCAAGTTCAAACTCCCAATGACGTTTCAATGTTCCCCATCCCCATACCCAACCCCCCTTCCATCTTTCCGCATTGTACTCCAATTATCTCATCTAATTGACAAAAGAACGGGTGACAATTCAAGCTTTTTTGATAAGTAGCCCCTCCACCCCTGCCCAGTTGCCAAGTTTACAGCTAATTAGATTTGCCAACATACAAAAATTAGATAAGCCAAAACCCCACCACAATCTGGGGATATTTACCCAAGTTTATTGGCTGTGTTAGACTCGGGAAAGCAGATGAGATTTTATGAACAGTATGTGAGTTTTTATTTTCATTTTTTTTTTTTGTGTTTAATTAGATTGAAATTTGCATTTGAGTACCCCACAATTGTGGGCCTTTGTTAAAGATTTACTTTTGCCATTATCATTGACGGTTGAAATGAAACTAAGTGCCTTATTTTGGTGTCAATGTCGTCAGTTTATCCCCAATAAACTGCAATACTTTGACTTAGAATAGACAGCAACAAAAAGGTGGAGATTCGCTTGAGTAAAAAATAAATGTGCTAAGTTCTTAAATATAAAAGAATTTAGCGGGAGATTTGTTTGGGGCGCAACGAACTTCATAGTAATACCCAAGCGGTGATTGCCATATAAAGATGTTTTCTAATTATCCAAAATTAATTTTAGGTATTCTACATCATTCTAATCTACATTTGAAATGACCAAAGTAGGAAAAGTTTTTTTGACGAGAAAAAGTTAAAGCACAATAATTTACTGTGTAAAGAATTCTAAGACTTCCCAGCCACATTATATAGATACTTACCAAGCAGTTGAAAAGCCAATAGTCATCTTTTGTTACTTTATTGTGTAAATGATCACAAACTAATTGAATTCTGTTTCTATACCATCCTCTCTCTCAGATTTTAAAACTCGACAGTGAAATGAGGCGAACCGAAACGTTTTGTGGTTTTCATTTCGGTTATGGTTTGGTTTGGTTCGGCTAAGAACCGGCTTGCATCCCTGGGTTTTCGTTGAATGCACTAGCTTGCAGTCAAATGAACTCTTTTCTACTGGAACTATTCTTAAGTGTAGTTTAAAATGCTGAACTCGAAAATCGATTTCAAAATTTTTAAGCCCGTTAGTCGTACAGTAAAAAAGGTATACTAAAGTCGTGCAAATTTATGCAACAGGCAGTAGAAATAATGTCCGCCCATATATTTTATTAAGCGCATTTATTAAGCGTTAGTCCAAAGAGTTTGATGACCCTTACACAACGAAATCATTGTACATATCCTTAGCACGCCCCATCTTTTTGACGAAAATACTGCTCTAGTTTATGGGGCCCACAGTACAAAGAGCAGCAATCGCTAATCGAATCTATCCAGAAATAATTTCTCATTTTCGCTCTTCGCAATCTGCATTGGGACCCCAATAGGCATTTACCGTCGTATCGATCGAGATTAAAGCCGATCTTCAATCTATGCATTAACGCAGAATATGCAATGGTGTCCTATTCGTCCACAAACTTCTTTTCGGATTAGTAGACTCTCAGTCGCTCCTCACTTCTATAGAATTTACAGTACCCTCAAGGTTCACCCGTACATTCCGGCCACTACGTTTGACACTCTGCAGGTCCAACTATGCCCTTCATGAACCTTTTCATGTCTTATGCTCTAATTATAATTCCCTTTCATTTATTTTTTCGTTTGAAAAATCTTTTAATGCATTTTAAGCAGGGCTTAATCCCGAAACGAATTTCGGTTCCGGTTCCAGTACCGGTACGTGCCGAAATGAATGTTTCGGTTAAAGGTTCTATTTTGGTTTTCAATTAATTTTGGTTTTCGGTTTCGGTTACGGTACCCGGATTTTTATTTCGGTATACCGGTACGTACCGGTACTCACCGATATAAGAACTACTTATTTTTAATACTGAAAAAAAAAAAATTTTAAGATAAATCTAAATCATTTTATTCCTGTTTAATAAAACGAATCAAAAATCAACACAAAATGAATGGTTTCACATTTCAAAATTATATCGCCTTAATATATCGTATTTTTTTTACGTAGTTATTACGTAAAAACTAATGATTTATAGCAGGTACCCGACGTGCGTTGTTACACCGCTCACAAAGCGAAGAAGTGAAGCATACTTGACAATTACCATCTATCAAATCTTCATCTAGCAAAATTCACCATCCGTCTATTTACCCGTCTTCATAAGAATCAAAATCGTTATAAAATTGTCAAATTTTGCGAATTTTTGGTCCGTTTGATCAACACGTCTCATTAACCGATTGACCGACACCTATCATATCTTTATGATAATCTGAACTCATGCAATTTTGTAAATATCCGATTTTTGGGACAGTACTACACATTATTTTACCCTCTACTATGTATTGCAGTCTATCAAATCTTCATAATAATTTTGGGAGTAAGAAAATTAAGCAAATTTCATACCTATATATTTTAGTTGCTTAATTGTTTTTTGGTGTTTAGTTGTTTGATCTACACCTACTGTTTACCCGTCTACATTGCCATTTCCAAACTTCGCAATATTTTGGACTGTTCAAACTTTTGTTTTTTTTGTCTACATACATAATAGTCTTAGGTCCTATGAAAATTTTAGAATTTTGACGATTAGTTTGACCATTTGATCTTCAACTCCTATTGGAGGAATCTGACCACCAGTTAAGTACGTTTTAATGTTTTTGAATACGTATAAAAAAACCGAAACCGTACCGGTACTAAAGTTTCGGTTTCGTTCCGGTTTTATCGGTTCCAATAATAACGGTAAACGGTATTCGGTTCTCAAAACAAATTTTGTATCGGTTCAGGTTCCGGTTCCGGTACGCGATTTGAAACGGTTTATTTCGGTTAACGGTTCCGGTTTCGGTTCCGGTATTAAGCCCTGATTTTAAGTGAAATTTATGAACCCCTTGAAGTATCTAACCTCTAAACCTCTTACTCTAAACATCTTTGTATTACCATTACCAATTGTTAAAGTTAGCAGATCATTGTTAACCAAATAAATAAATAAAAGTATATATATTCTTGATCAGTAACAACAGTCTAGTCGATATACCCTGTCCGTCTGTCAGTCCGCCTGTATGAACACCTAGATCTCAGAGACTAGAATTTAGAGCAACCAAGTTAAAAATGTGCCATTGTCTGCATACAGATCAAGTTTGTTTGCAGCCCGCAAGAATAAAATGTTGAATGTCTCCCACAATTTTTATGATTTCCATCATACATTATTCTTGATCAGCATGACGAGCTGAGTTGATATAGTCATGTCCGTCTGTCCGTCCGTCTGTCCGTCCGTCTGTCTGTCCGTCTGTTTCTATGCTATCTCCTCCGTCAGTTTTAAAGCAGAGATGGGCGCGTCGCGACGTTCCAATGCACACACAAAGCAGCGCGTGCATTAGGTTTCTGCCGCGGCCGACTGCAAAAATCACACGTACGCTATAAGCATTGACAGCTACTTATATTTGCATGTGCTTGTATGCGTGTGAAAAGTGTGACGGTATGTGTGTATCCCTATTTGTTTTTTAAGTATCTTAACAAAACTTTGCACAAAGTCTTTTGGTACAAATACGCTGCACATTTGTCGGAACCGGCCGGATCGGATGACTATAACATATAGCTATATAGCTGCCATAGGAACTATCGGTTGAAAAACTAGTTTTAGTGAGAAAAACTCTTTTGTTTTTAGTGCTATCGCTCTCAACGCTCGTATTTATAAGTTTTCAATGATTTCACATAATTTCACTAAGGCTTATCGAAATCGGACAACTATATAGTATAGCTGCCATACAAAAGTTAGGTCTGAAAAAAAGTCTTAGTGGGAAAAACTTTTTTGTTTTTAATGTTATCGCTCCCAACGCTCGTATTTATAAGTTTTTAATAATTTTACATAATTTCATTAAGCCTTGTCGAAATCGGACCACTATATAGTATAGCTGCCATATTAACTGTCAGGCATATATCAACCTCCAAGGGTATATAAACTTCGGTCGAGATGAAGTTAGCTGGCCTCTATTTTTTATTTTTGTAAGCTATTTAAGTCTTTGTCTGAAAATTTTAAACAGATAAATACAAATTTGTTTGCTTCCACAAGTTGTACAATTTTGTTGACTCGAACTTTGGCTTAGATTAAGGTTCGTTTCACGGTTTTGGAGAATGAATATTAGAAAACTTTGCTTAGTCAACACCGCTTCTGTCAAAAACGAGAGCGCAAGTTAAAGTCGGCTCCAACCGATATACGCGTTACTCATGAAAACATGTTTAACAGTGTTCCTGCGTTCCTTGGGGTGAACATCTGAAAAGTATGCAACACTTTTTTAACTCGGCTATTTTTTACATTTTTGCTCATAACTTGAGTACCGCTCATCCGATACTTACGGTCAGACGGACAGACGGACATGTCAATATCGACTCGGCTGTTGATGCTGATCAAGAATATATATGGGCGATTCCATGAAAAGTCGCCCACTGGGATTTTTTTTGGATCGAAATAATTTTTTTCGTATTCCTTGTAGTAAAATAGTATATACGTATTTTCAGCATTTTGGCGAAATACACTAATCCGGGTAAAGTCGATTTGAAAATTGACATATTTGAAAAATTTAATTATTTTCAATTGCTTGCTATCCAAAGCCATTGGTAATAAAAATTTTTAAAAAATCTGAAAATTAACATTTGAATCCAAGCTTTCAAATAACTCACACTAAATAATTTTTAAATTTTACTTTGGTCTTCAAATCGCGAAAATAAGTAAACAAAAATTAATTGCCACGAAAGGGATTTTTTTTTGTCTTCATTTTTTTCTCAAAACTTGGTCTTGTATGCAGTAATTTACTGTATTAAGCTGTAAATGGGCAATCCAATAGTTCCGGAGTTATGGCCATTTTTCATTTATTAAAATTCACTTTTTTTAGGAACTAACAATATCAGATGTTTCAGAAAGTGAAAATGTTTTGGTTTTAAGAAGATAATTATTTTGTGGTTGAATAGAGTGTCCCTTGTATAGTTTGGCATTTCCTATATCGTAATTTTAATAATTCTGTGGCCCTACTTTAGTAATTTGTGTTTCTCTATCTTACTGTGATGTTTGGTAAAAATTAGTTGACCCATTCATAGAGTTCCAGGGCAGGGGTAATCTGTTTATCGGTAATCATTTGAATGCTTGCCCTTCTAGCCCTTCTTTTTAGTGTATATCCAGCTCCATCGCAAGGCCCTTTGGGCTGTTGCATGGAAATGCCACTCCGCCGATCTGTTAAAATAATTTGTATTATGATATACTTCACTATATTCGACCACAAAAAATATTACCCTCTTAAAATTAAACATACTAAATCTGATATTGTTACAGAAAATTAATTTAAATAAATGAAAAATGGCCATAACTCCGGAACTATTGGATTGCCCATTTACAGCTTAATACAGTAAATTACTGCATACAAGACCAAATTTTGGAGAAAAATGAAGACAAAAAAAAATCCCTTTCGCGGCAATTAATTTTTGTTTACTTATTTTCGCGATTTGAAGACCAAAGAAAAATTTAAAAATTATTTAGTGTGAGTTATTTGAAAGCTTGGATTCAAATGTTAATTTTCAGATTTTTTAAAAATTTTTATTACCAATGGCTTTGGATAGCAAGCAATTGAAAATAGTTAAATTTTTCAAATATGTCAATTTTCAAATCGACTTTACCCGCGAATTAAGTGTATTTCGCCAAAATGCTGAAAATACGTATATACTATTTTACTACAAGGAATACGAAAAAAATTATTTCGATCCAAAAAAAATCCCAGTCTGAAATGATTCCTTCTGCCAGTTACATACATTTGCACGACTTTAGTATACCCTTTTTACTCTACGAGTAACTGGTAAAATTAGTCATGTGTTCTATCTCACTTACGCTCTCTGGATACATTTGGGAATCCGGTCTTCTCGCTTTAACCACAATGATTTCCTACCGGCACTAAAAAGTATCTTTTTGGGCTCTTTCGTTTTAATTTTTATCTTTAATACTTATTGTTGCATGCCACGGTTTTAAGAAATTCGCAGTTCCGGGTTGAAATCGGTTAATAACCGTTCATAACACCCACCACTTCATGAGCAATGTTTAAAATACAGTTGGAAACTTTATAGACAGATTCGTATTAGAATTTTTCGCCTTTTCTATTGCATACTTATATGGCTTGGGTTTGAAAGCCTATTCAATACCAAAATCAAGAAATAATTTCCTTGAGTAGCGAAGCTGCAGCGTTGTTATAAAAATCTTATTAATTTAAATCGATCTTTTGTTAGACTCTTCCCTATGCTTGAAACAATTGATAGCTCTCCAGTAAATACTGGATTCGGGCAGATATGAATCCTGATAATAAGATTGCATCAAACTTTGCTCATCTCTGTGTACTTATGTGGTAAAATTTTAATGTGTATGTTATTGTATTACCGGCACGCGTTTACCAAGCACCTCAATTAATTTGTAAACCCTAATCCCAAATTGCAATCATTCCATATAAAGCCGAAACTGATAAGAAATTGTGCATCTGACTGATGTATTTGCATTTCCAGGCCTCGCTCGCTGCAGCGGAGACATTTTGGTTGTGGTGGGTTATACAACCCAGACGGCTGAGGGCAAAGCCATTTCCCACTGCAGCAAATAATTATCAGTGCCCGTTTTATTACTATCAGTGCAGCGGTGGAACGGCATACAAGGAGCACGGAGCACGGAACACGGACGGGCAGTAAAAGCTCTCAGGCAGTCGACACAATGTCAACCCGAAACCATTGCGCAAAACACAGTTTCCAAGCACAGTTGAGCAGTTGAGAATCGTTCCGGCTCAGGTTGAGACCCACGACCTCCACCAACCACCAAGCTCAAAGTATCCGGAGCCCGAATTAGCAGCAATTAAAGCAAATTAGTCGCGGACAGAATGCTAAATACGGACAAGTCCACAGCCGGATCCCCGATGCCGGTCATCGTAAGCGGCGGCGGCTGCAAATCACAGAAATCTCATCCGGCGGCGACGCTGGACCAACATTTGGTACATCATCTTCATCAGCACCAGCATCCTGCTCACCTGCACCACACACCGCACAGTGAAAAGTACTCAGCAGACGCCCCACGGCGAAATCTGCATGAGTTGCTGCTGGAGTTTCTGGATGTGTCCATCTCTTGCCTTTTGGTTGCTCCCTGCGTTATCGCCTATTGGCGCGGCACCTGGGAACTAATGGGTGTACTGCTCTTCCCAAATAGTCTTCCGCTGTCGGCTTTAGCCTCCTTTTTAATTGGAGGTCTGGGTCACTTTTTCTTCACTGTCACACAGAACTTCTTTAGGGATCACATACATCCCGACAAGCGGCGACTCACCTACTATGTCATCTCACGCCTGTACACGGCCGTCTTTGGCATTGTCTGTGTGAATATGTGGCGTGGAGCCTGGTTAATTTGCGACTGGCTGACCAGTGTCAACTCCTTGGTTATCATTTCGGTGGTGACGCTGGTGGCTTTGCTTTTCCTGGTGGCCACACGAACACTACGCAATTTGGGAGCGGCACCATACACAGTGACCATGGATCACAAGGCCGATTACTTTGAAGTGGGGACAATGTTCAAGATATCGGTAAGTTATATTAAATAATTTTATCTGAATTAATTAGAAATGTTGCCTTGAAATTAAAATAACTACAAAATGTATGAATATGTAAGTGATCGATATGGATTACCCTCCGGAAAGAAGCATTTGTGGAACCATTCCTCAAGTATTAGTTTAGTCATCTATTCTATTTATTTGAACGCCAAATTACATTTCATCAGAAGTTTTCACTCTCCTCCTCATACAATGAGTTTCAGCTTCTACAGAAGTCATTGTCTGTCTAGCGGCGTGTCTTTCTATTAGACAGTATACTGTAAGAGCCCCTACTACTAAAGAACTATAAGCCTAGATATTTCACATGTGTGAATTGTTTGTCATTGATCCATGGTTTTTCGATAGGTAGTTTCCTTTGTTTGTAGCTTAAAGGTCGCGAGAGGCACGCATACTTATATTGCTCTTATCCGGTAGGAGCTGAGTGGTGGTGCCAAGTCTAGCCAGGTGGTCGGCCTGAGAAAATGATTCCTTTACTTTCATGAATTGCGAGAATTTCCAAAGGGTTGCTAGCCTCTTGATGGGGAAGTCGAAATGAAGTTTTGATCCCGAGACCCCTCCTCCTACCTGTCCATCCAGTTTGGAGCCATCAGTAGACACCAATACAAATGAAGAAAACGTTTCTGAAACAACAACAACAACCCCAAGTAATATGTAGAGAATCCCAATTTGCGTGTATGAAGACGACACATACAAATTTGTTGGGGAAAACATATGCATATGCGCACAGCTATTGCTATGCGCAATACAACAACAAATGCAAGGTGTGTGCATAGGCTGTGGGCACACCTGTTTTAAGTAAACCAAAGCTTTTGTGAGTCGTGTTAAAGGCTGACCAACGCAACCTATTAAACAAAACGAGCCTGATTTCATGTTGATTTGCTTTCATACAATTTACACACATATACAATTTGACAGATCCAAAAAGGAAGGGCAGAATAAAATTTTGGGAGAATTTGTAACTTCGAACTTTCTAGGAGAGCTGTGCAGATAAGTAACCATGAACATTTTTGACCAAGTCAAGCAGTTCTCTAAAAAACTGTCACTCTAAAACGAAAGCAAATCGAAATCAGCTTCGAAGCTGATTTTACGAAATCAATTAGTATGACCTTAATTTCCTTGAATTTTCTGGGCACACTGCTCAGCTGTTTCACGAAATCATATCGAAAGCAAATCACTTTCAGGAATTCCACTAATATTGTATATTAAGCTACAAACTAATCTCAAACCTGGTAAAAATTATTCGCTTCTGGGATTAAGTTGAGCTAGATTTTCGAATTTGCTTAAGGGGGTATTCTCTATGTCATGGAGCTTCTTAAAAAAAAATCCTATTTTAAAACGCTAAGAGTTTTTCCAATTCTGTTTTTTTTTTATTATGTTACAAACAGATTAAAGTAATCCCTCAATACGAGGGATGTTCAAAAAGTTAAAAGTGTAGTTTGGTGTAAGAAACCATAGTAAAAAATTTGCTAAAATTATGACTGAGGGTCAGACTAGAATGGTGACAATTCTGCGTCGATTGCACTTTGAATCATCAAAATCGGTGCAGAGTAACAGGAGATTGCATGGCCGCCAGCTCGAAAAGCGTGGTAATGTTAAAATTAATTGTATTAGCAAAGACATTGCTATATCTTCTTAAGGGTACTGTATACCTTCAGAAAATTTTTTTTTTTAATTTTTTTAATTTGCTTAATTATTAGGATTTTATAAACATCCTGCAAAACTTTCAAGCAGATCTGAAACTCAGTTTTACAGAAATAAATAGAAACAATTACTTTTCCCGAACCTTTTATATGAAAATTGTTTTCATCTACCCTCGTATTTTTAGAAATTCGTATTTTTTCCCCTTTTATGGTCAAAAACTTTATAATTATTTATAAAATGTTCGATATTTGGGAAAAAAAATTTAGAAAAAAATTTTTACTTGGAAATTTTTTAAGATTTTATTTTTTACCATGTCTTGAAGCACTTTGACCCAAATTTCTGGAGAACTGCTTAACCGATTTTGATCATTTTTTTTTCGGTAAAAGCTAACACCCAAAAGCAGTAAGTTAAATTTTTACATTTACTATAAATAAATTTTATTTGATCTAAAACAGATGTCGAAACTTTAAATGCTATTATCTCGGAACCACTTTTTCTAAAATGGTTGCAAAGATTTAAAGAGTACCTGTTGACCGATATTCAAATTCTTCCCCTTAAATTGCTTATAATACCCACCATTCTTGTGTGAACTAGGATATTTTTGATCAGTTAACAAATAACCAAGCTAGGACCAATATAGTGGGAAAAAATGGTCGATTTTCGAAATTTTGACTTTGAAACCTTATAACTCTGCCATTTACTGACCGATTCAAAATATCCTAGTTCACACATGAATTACATCAATTCTTAACAAAACTCCGTCCTCAGTTTTTTTGCAACCATGGGGTATGTTTTAAATTTTTTTACTTTTAACTTTGCACAGAAATACAACAACAACCGCAGGTACAACAACAACAACAAAAATTACAAAATTTAATTTAACCGATTAACTATCGAATGAAAAAACCGCTTCTTAATATCATTTATAGTTTTTGAGTAATTAAATTTTTCGTTAACCTTTAAAAAATGACACCTGAAGGTATACAGTACCCTTAAGTATTTCGAATTTAAAAAAATCCTTTCGGGGCGGTATTTTCAAATATGCGATATATAAAATTGCAACAAAAAAAAATCGAAAAAAAATTTTGGGGGTTCCCTTAATTCAGTTCTTATGACTCGTACTGGTTCTTTTTTAAACAAGTACGAAAAGATTGGAACATTTATTAATTTAAAAAAGCTTATTTCAAGTACAGATCAAATCAATTAATTCTGCATAGAGATTACAGTAAGAACGAAATGCCAATGCAAAAGCGAAAAATCAAAGTGAAACCGGGGGTAAGTTCGATAAGTGTGCAACCAACTAATAAAAACCAAAAAGGTCATTAACAAATCAGCATGGCGCACCTGCAGGTGAAATGCACACATGTTTATAAATCGGACTTAAGTTGATCTCAAGCATTTTTGAAGCAATCAGTTATCGAACTGAATATAGTTGAACTAAAAGCTCATATTAGGTATTCGTGCACCAAGTAGATTTTGAGATCAAATCGATTATCGTACATACCAGAGATCTCCGCGAGTGCACTGCAATAACAAGTGTACCGCATTCGTACTTGATATTTTTCACACTCGTGTGTCTCCAACCACTGCAAGAGATGTACTTAGTGTTTAAAACAGAGTTCCCCATTGATAGCCCCGGCGGCACGAACTGACTTGCCGAATGCTTGCCGAAGTCATACTTCATTGTGTGTTAGAGAGAGACGCATTCACGCTTTAGCGCTCTCTTCTTGGGGAACCCTGGTTTAAAACACTCATGGCGTATTTGTTTATTTCTACAAGAAGAGAGCGAGTGTTGATGGAATCACCCCAAAAAGAGATAACAATGACAACTACACGTAATCGTTCAACGGAGAGAGGAGAGAGAAGAGAGTAACTGTTGCATGCGTTGGCCCTCAATACAGAAACAACTGACAGACACACACACTCAGACCCCCAGTCTCCAAAATACCAATAACAAATAACAAAAAAAGTGTGTTTGACTCGACTGTAAAGATATGAGTGTCAGTCACACTGCATACGCATTCAAAGCGGGTATTGATGCAGTCAACAAATCAAACACACTTGCAGATCTCTTGCACATACTTAATTGGATTAGAATGTGGGATCAGTACGAGTTCGATATTAAAATATCCATACTCAAGTCAATTCTTTTGTACTTTGTTTGAGAAACCCGGGATCTACCGACTTCGTTCATCGTTTGGGATTGACTTTATTCTATACTATTCTGTATGAAGTCTATATTAGGACTTATTAAACCAAACCGAATTGACTTTAACATCTGGTTATTCAAACATAATTACAAATATATTCTGATCAAGAGTATATGGATTAAAATGCTTCCTTCATCCAATTCTACGAATTTAATGTATCCATATCTTTATATCTTTATGACATTAATTCGCGAAAACATTTCATAAACTTTATTGGGACGTAGATAATTTAATTACAATAATTGCATAAGATCACTGACAAACAAGAGTGCTTTCTTTAATTAACTGCTATTCACTGTTATTTGTAATTTCAGGGTTTTAATCAGCCTGGTCTGTATGTGCTGGACACTCTGTTCTCAGTATTTGTCATTGGTAGCCTGGTGGTCATAGCTTGGCGCGGTATTTGGGGCATATTTGATCTGACGCTGTTTCCGGATGACAGAGCCAAGTCTTCCTGGGGTTCGCTGGTAAGTAATCCCCCCATCTGTGCTCCTTCTAGAAACTTACACTTTCCATCTTTTTATTAATTGTCAGCTCATAGGCTACATGACTGTTTTTGTGACCTTCATAATTCAGCCGGTATTGCGTTATGTCTGTCGTCGTATCGATGGCATCCTAAAGTTGATCATTTGCGACATTTACTATTTGTTCACCTTCTTTGGGGCGGTGAATTGCTGGCGCGGCATTTGGAATCTTCTTGATGTTTATCTATATCCAGGTAAATTTATATTTAAGTTTTAAAATCAAGATAATTTAGTCATTGTTTTACAGACAATCGAGTGTTGAGCTTTTGGCTTACGCATCTGGTTCCCTTCCTGCTATTGGCAGCCCTCAAGTGCTCCAACTCAATATTGGTGCGTGGAGTTTTTATAGATGCCGAGGGAGCTGGAGCCGAGTGCGTCGATATACCCATTAATTATGTACGTCTGCACTTTCTACGTGAGCGGATAAAGAAGTCATCACAGCCGCCACACTATTATCTGAAACCGGAACATGCCACTCTGGGCAGCAAGCATACGGATAAGGAAAAAGAGGCGCAAAGTAGTCTCATCGAGAATCCGCATCCGCATACTGCCGCCCAAATCGTGTAGAGCGGAGAGATCTGGAGGACTTTGTTAAAGTTGTATCAATGCCTTGATGTTAAATTAGTTTTAAATGCTTAAACTTAATTTGTAACTCGCGCATAATTCACATTTAACAAGGAGTTTACTTAAGAGTCTAACCCTAATTTTAACACCAAAAACCCATTTCTGTGGAACTGTACAAAACAAAAAAAAAATAACAAACCAAATTCCAAAAATCAAAAACCAGAGAGCCAGGTGAAATTTAGCTGTGCCGAAAATGTTTATACTCTTGCAAATTTTTGATTTTTAAAAGTATAAATTTCCAAACTTGTTTCATTTTTTCTCATTTTTGATCGGTTTGCAAGGGTATAATGTTAATATTAATGGACGATGCAGTTAGCTAATAAGTAAACAAAATTAACCCTAGTTACGAAAGGACACACTCACAAGCAATAGTTTTATATTAACTGCTAGCCGTACTTTATCATTGTACATTGAAATTTTCAATTTACTAGTGAATAAATCTTTGTAAATAATAAATATTTTTAATTCAAAGAGAAATCGCCAGGAAACAACAAAATCTACAATAAAATGCCAACAGCTTCCGAGAGAAAGTGAAACAAGAAAAGGTTTCAATTGTATTTATAACATTGTCATTGATCAATGAAATTTCACTTTCACAGCTGCACAAAATACTCAAAACCACAAAAATATATATCACGAAATAATATCACTGCGCCGTCTTAAGGTCTCGCCAAGCTATGAACTTGTCATTCCTTGCATTGCACATCAGAAAAAGGGGGGCCATAAGTGGTGTGAGACCTTGATGAGAGCAACAACATGGTATGCACTTAAGTATATTTTCGTTTTTATTAAGCAATATTTATCAGGCATCTTGATAATGTGCACATTAGCAAAACGCTAATGCCGACGAGGCAGAAGAGGATTCTGCAATAGGAAGCGGATGCTTATAATCGCCATGCCAAAAATCGAAAAAGAATACTTCAAAAGGCCTTGCGCTCTAACATTCGATCGGTCTGTTTGAGTAGCAATCTAAAATCTCTGTGAATAATCTGGTTTTTCAACCAGGGTTAGGAATAGCTCTTTTCTTGCAGGTCTCGGGAGCCAGCTCTTGCTCTCAGCTCACTACACTCGGCTCCTGGCTCTGAGCTGTGAGCCGGGAGCTATCATTCGGCTCTCGGCTCGGGAGCCACAACACTCGGCTCTGAAAATTTCAAAATTGTTGAAAAATAATTTTATTACTGAACCGAACCGAAAACAAAAAACGATAACGTTTTGGATCGTTTCATTTATGAGTATCAGTGTTTCCCGGAATTTGTTCATTGTCGTATCTTTTCTTAATATATCTGTCACAAATTTGAAATCAAAAGTAATCAAAAAAATCTAACTAAAGCAGTATTATAGGGCTATATAAAAAGTGTCATGAATCTATTTTGATCAAAATATCAAAATATTTGGCTTCCTGATTGCCCTGATTTAAAATTCAAAATTCAAAAAAATTCTTATTTGAACTTGTTCCGAACCCACGACGGAGAACAAAGTGTCTGTCGTCGAATCCAAAGATTATTGAATGTGAGATAGACCATAAGAATGCTTGTAAGCAAATTTGCATGTATGGGTATTGGCCAGTTCCAAGAAGTCCTTACCATCGAATCCATTCAGTTCGGACGGAGGGCCATGCAATCTAAGAGTTTCGATAAGGAGCTTATCTGTTGAAATAGGTATCAGCAAAACAGTCATTGCAGACAATTAAGCAGACAGATTTGAACTTATTATCTTATAAAATTTAAATGGCTAACAAACTGAACGCAGCAGACTTGCCGATTTACTTGGAATTTAGACAGAAGATGCTTTAAATGGTGGAAGAGTACGACGAGGCCCATTTGGATCTGAACGACAAACAAAATTGTCGAATATGGAGTGTTTCCAACCCACTGACACTCCATCGGGGGTTCCACAGAAATCTCTAGGACTTTGCCGTCGGTTGGTTTGAAAATCTCTCGAAAAATTCGTTGGTGCCAGAGAACTTCTAGAGATTTCTATAAAATTCCATCTCTGAAAACAGGGCTGAATTTCTCGACAAAAAATTTGTCTCTGCTAACAATACACGGGAGGTTTGAAACCAAACAAAAGAAACCAACCGAAGAGGTGGAGTATTCGGCGTCCGTGGTACCTACGATATGTCCAAATTAACAATTTTACTGCCAAAGACCCATTCGTATCAACCGATTGCCAGATGGTCTTTCTCTGTCATAAGACTCTAGTAAGTTTAAGCACTCTCACGGCATTTTTAAAATTAAAAACAATTAAAAACTGATTTTCCAAAAAAACCTACTGACACAGAATCAAGTTATAGCCTATTTCCACAACAGCAAATATGTACATATTTTCACATATTAACACATATGGGCATTTCCAAAATAAGGTCCACCTGGGACAAAAAAATTAAATTGCTTAAAAACACTATATTTGATCGAATTTTCATAGGGAAAAAATTAAATTCAACTAAAGTAAGCTAATCTTACATTTACTGTTACCCCAATTAGATAAATACGGTTTCACGGCCGTGCCAGCGCGATTTTGCTCATTTTCACATTAAATTTGAATAATTTTTTAGAAAAAAGTGACTATAGATTACATGTACTTTCGCTATCTTAAATCTTTCTGATGGTAAAAAGGGCTATACAAGAATGCATAAGAATCCATGAGAAACTATGCCAACGCAATAAACTGTAAGTTTTTGCTTCGCATTATAGCAAAAACCACATAAATATGATGATGGAAAAAATGTCGCGTTCGACATGTCACGTATCGACAGAGATAACAAAAAATGTACTTAAGATTTTTAAACCGAATAATATACATTTCAAAGAACTATTCATTCATGAGATATTAAAACTATTTGGGCTTAGTTATTGTGTTAGGTTTCGCTCAACGTTGTTTTTATGTATCTGCTCCCGAAAATCACTTCTGTTTTTGTCACGTTCGAATAGCTTCCAATTTTGTCATTATTTTGGAAACCGAATTTCCCTTGAATCCTTTAACATTAATTAAAGTGCATGCTGAGAGCTATATTATACAGTAAAAAACGAATTTAAAATTCGATTTATTTTGACTATTTTTCATGTTGAATGTGTACGACGGTCACGGTTCGACAGAATGGAAATGCCCATATCTAATAATATGTAACATATTCTCCATAGGAAAAATATGTACATTTTTAAAATATGTGTCCATTCACCCCGAAGGTTTTCATATTTTTTTTTATCTATGTCAGTTGAAATTCATGGAAGCCAGAAAAGATAATTGAAATTTATATAGCACAATTAGCTGGCTGCTCTATCTTAACAGAAATAGCGTAGTGGTTAAGGACCGAGACTAGAAATCAACAAGACCTGGGTTCAAATCCCGGTAAGAGCATGAAAAAAATGTTGTTTTTTTTTATTTTTAACAAAATATGTACATACGCTCCAAAAAAAATTTATGTACATTTCGAAATATGTACTAAGTACATAGTCTACTTTTACTGGGCTGACTATAAATAAGCTTCTTCAGGATCGAAAAATAATGCGGATTACTATACTACTACTACGCTATTAGTTTGTTGCTAAGAAAATATTAAATATACGTCTTCATTTTAATTTTATTACGGTTTCTTGACCATCAATCAATAATATGGCCCTCAATAGAAGAAAGATCAACCTATTTATCTAAATATTTATACCATTGATGACCATTCACATCTTAAAATCAACCTCATTCCCCGGCCCGCGATCTTGCATATATAAATTTTACAATCTGCAATGGTAATTAAACTTTGTCCGAGCCGAAGTCAGCCTTCCTCTATTTTTATTATTGCGTTTCCTTATATTTAAGTTTAACTATTTCCCACTTTTTTTTACATTTTACATTTAAGTTTTACTTTATTTCTGTTTTCCATTTTTGATTTCGTTATTAGACAATCCGTGTTCATTTTTCAAGACTTTTTTTTAGCTTTCATCAAATTTAAAGCTCTTAAAAATCGCTCATCCGGACCACATCTCTTAAAAATTAACAAAAAATTTCTATCATTAAAAAAACAAAATCTAGACCAAATCCATTTAGATCTCAAAACTGAAAGTCAAATATTTTAATTTAAAAACTAAATATTCCACTCGATAAAGCGCATTCGATGTGAGGTGTCAACCTCAAACCCCCGAAAATGCCTTAGCTGATCTGTCTCTATTGTCTTTTTGCTTAAAAACAAGCACAACAACAAAACTAAATGCAAAAATAAATACGCAAATACAAAATCGAAAACGCAAAATAGAAAGCAATTGATATGTGGCCAATGCAGAAACTTGGCATTTCAGTTTCAAATTTGCGACGGTTTGCTGCAAATTCAGAATCGCTGAAACGAACGCGACCGAAAATAAGTAGTCCAAAGTAATACGCGAAATACAAGGGAAAATTCTACAAAATTCTATTGAAAAGTTTTAGTTAAAATCCAGCGCAATGCTGTGAGATAGTCTCTCCCTCTCCCTAGACATTAAATTGCAAATTTGGCAAAAGAAATCACAAACTTCAACAATCGAGAAAAAAACATTTACATAATCCCGCAAAAGTGAACAATTAAACGCTTGGAAATGGTTATTCCGGATATACGTCAACTGGTCACGCTGGACTTTGAGGTGTATGGACATGTACAAGGTGGGTGCTGAAAGAGGATTTACATTTTAAAAGCGGCTGCAGCAAAAGTCTAAAAATAAATGCCAAAAAAAAGTAGTTCGTTACTTGTCCTTGGCTTTGTTTCCCTTGAAAAAATCTCAAAACTATTCGCCAGGTCTGAATCTCACCAAAGACATCCGCGCACGTTGCAGCAAGGCGGGCATCACGGGCTGGGTGAAGAACAGTAAGCTGGGCACAATTGTGGGCAAAATGCAAGGACCCAAAGAAGAGGTGGATAAAATGTAAGTACTTGGCGAGGATAACTTGGAGACATTACACACACAAGTTCATTATCTATAGGGTCACCTGGCTGTCCAGTGAGGGCTCACCTGGTTGTCAAATCGATCGCTGCGACGTAAGAAATCAAAGCAATCTCAATCGGCTGGACTACAAGGATTTTGCCATTAGATTCTAAAATGTGTTAACTAACAATTGGGTGTTTTGTTTTATGTGAATTATTGCAATAAGTTTTTGTAAATAAAAAATAAACTTCGACCTATGTTTTGGCTCATTTTTGAGTTGTCATACATTTTTAAGGGACACAATCAAACAAGACTAGAAACATGTGCAAGGGGGGAGATCAAAAAGGGACGGTTTACAATATTATTTCCCGGTTCCCCGAATTTTTTTTTTAAACTAATCTTCCAGAACCATTGATAAAATAACTTCAAGGTAGCGCAACCGGAAGTTCCTTTTCGCATGAGCAAGAATTTATCGACACACAAAATCCAAGGCCACTCATTGGTTAGTAACAGCTTTTGACAGCTTTCGATAGAACATTTGCTTAACATCAGCAAATCAAAGGCGACCATGGCGATGAGATACACTAGAGTGCAACTTTGAGGACGGACTAAGAAAATCGAAGCTGCGCAGATACTACCTTGAACTATCATGCTCAGAACCTATTCGGTTCATAAATGATGTGAAATAGGCCACTGAACTAGGGATGCCGGACATAATATCGATATAGACGATATGACATTATCGAATTTTTTTCTGATGCGATAAATAGGATATTGAATATTTTTTGCTAACATTTTTCTTCTATATTTTAGATGGTTTCGTCCAGAAATAGTGAGGTTTAATGAGTACATTCTTACAAGCAAAAAAAAATGTAAGCTACATACATAACAAGTAAGAGTGTTGCAGTAGACTGCCCCGACTGCGAAATACGCAGTACCAAGTAATGTGGATCCTTTGGCCTTAGTTAATATTGAGTATTGAGTGAACTTCTTCGATGATTGATAAAATGAATGGAATAATTAATCGATTTTTCTTCATATGGCAACTCCCTCACACAAAGTTGCTTTTGAGCTGCGCACAGTGGCCGTTTTGTGGAATTTAGCGTTGATGGTCGATTTTTTTTTAACCGCTTTTATTTAATTTAATAAAGAATTATTGAATTTGGTCAATTATTTTTGATTTCAAAGTGGTTCAAAGTTGTTTATGTTTGGTTTCAAATGTCACGTTGTTTGCTTTTTAAAGATGCATCAATTCTGAAGAAAAATTTATAAGAAAATGCATTTTTCTTTTTTAAATTAGTTGAGTTATTGCCGTATTACTGAAGTACTACTTTTGTACCCTATTTTCCCACTTTGATGGACTGCGAAAAGTGCATCCACGCTAGTCCACCCTTCTAGAGTGAACATTTTTTTAAAATACATATAAGGTTGTCAAAAAAGTCTTGCGGTATTTCCGCAAGCTTGTCTTTGCAAGCGCGTAGTTCTAGTTGTATTCGTCGCATCGGTTCACGCTAGACCTTTTTGGAAAGCTCTTTTCACGCGCTAACACGTGTTTGATTTATTGTTGTTTGTTTTTAGTCGTTCGTGAGTTATAGAGTCGCAAACATGGAGCAAAATAAAGAGAAAATACGGCATATTTTACAGTACTACTACGATAAAGGCAAAAATGCATCTTATGCTGCCAATAAAATTTGTGCAGTTTATGGACCCGATACAGTTTTCATTTCCACCGCACAACGATGGTTTCAACGTTTTCGTTCTGGTGCAGAGGTGATCGAAGATGCGCCACGGTCCGGAAGGCCTGTCTTCGAAAATTGCGATAAAATCGCTGAATTGATCGAAAGAGACCGGCATAGTAGCAGCCGTAGCATCGGCCAAGAGGTGGGCATGAGTCATCAAACCGTTATAAACCATTTGAAGAAGCTTGGATTCAAAAAGAAGCTCGATGTATGGGTGCCACACGACTTGACGCAAAAAACATTTTGCCCGCAACAAAATCGACCCGTTTTTGAAGCGATTGGTGACTGGCGATGAAAAGTGGGTCACCTACGACAACGTGAAGCGCAAACGGTCGTGGTCGAAAAGCGGTGAAGCTGCCCAGACGGTGGCCAAGCCTGGATTGACGGCCAGGAAGGTTCTTCTGTGTGTTTGGTGGATTGCCAGGGAATCATCCTCTATGAGCTGCTCCCCTATGGCTAAACGCTCAATTCGGACCTGTACTGCCAACAACTGGACCGCTTGAATGCAGCATTAATGCAGAAGAGGCCATCTTTGATCAACAGAGGCCGCGCCAGAAGCTCCGGGAGCTCGGATGGGAGGTTCTTTTGCATCCACCGTATAGTCCGGATCTCGCACCAAGTGATTACCACCTATTTCTGTCCATGGCGAACGAGCTTGGTAGTCGGAAGTTGGCCACAAGAGAGTCCTGTTAAAATTGACTCTCCGAGTTTTTTGCCAATAGGGAAGCGAGCTTCTATAAGAGGGGCATTATGAAGTTGGCATCTCGTTGGGAACTCGTCATCGAACAAAACGGCGCATATTTGATTTAAATCGCATTATTATAACCAATTTTATGAACAATTGAAAATTCAATAAAAAATACCGCAAGACTTTTTTGACAACCTTATATTTCTAAATAAAAATAAATTAATGGGATCTTGCGCCGATGTGCGTCTTGCGAGTATGAGCGACTTGGATAAGCTACAATATAGAGCATAAGCTTATTTTAAATTTCTCTATCACATTTCCTTTGGAATTTCTCAAATATCTCTTTACTCAATACCTCCCGGTTCTAGCTTCAAATCAGCAGCCAGCATTGCAATGACTGCTTCTTAAAAATGTTGTCTCTTCTTTTTCCTCTTTCAAGGTATGGTATATGCACGGTTGCCACACTTGGTGTTTTTGCACCAATACTGGTGTTTTTTTTTCATGTTGGTGCACTGGCACTTTTTTATTAAAATTGGCTCTTTTTGCTAAAAATTGGCCTCAGCGAAAAAATTTGGAACATTATTTAGTATTAAATTTAGATGTGAACATTTTTCGCTGTCAACACTGAAAACTATTGGAAACACAGCATGTAACTCTGTAAATAATCGAAGCCTATACATAACATAAAAAATTAGATCTAGAATACATTAGCTTTACACTATAACTCCCCGTTATTAAACAATGAAATAAAAACTTTTGTGTACCGACATGGACATCTCAATCTGTCTGTAGGCCATGAGCAGTTCGTCACACATTACACTGATCTACTACACCAGGCTGCCCGGGTCGTCCCCAGATACCTGATCGTTCCTCAGTGTAATGCTTAGACTCCTACCCATGCTGAATCATATGCCAGTGAGTGTCTCCAGAATAGCCGTCCGATAAGCTAGTGAGCTTTTCAAATAGTTGACTAGGTTCTCCCAAAAGTTGTCGCTCCTGTCATCTAGTATGCTGATTACCTCTTCTCTGTTGAGTAGCTGCTTGCTGAAATGCAGCATTCTCAATTCTTTAAGGATTGGGCATCTGCCCAGCAAATGCCATATGTCATCGTTTTCTTGGGTGTTACATAGGGGGCATGGTACATGTTCCGTTTGATTGTAGAAATTTTACGTTAATTTTATTAAGTCAAAGCGAGCATTAATAATCCAGGGAATTTTGTGCGCTTATAGAGACAGATATTTATTGGATACTGGGTGGTCGAGGTGCTAGAGCATTGTCGGTGGGTTCGTTCGCTTAAGGACTTATGTTTGAGTATATTAAGTACGGTCGCGCGGAAGGTGTTCCATTGCCTTGCCGTTCTTGTAGCACTTCGCCAGTCTAGTCCCAAAGGTCTACATAGCTCCTCTAGTCCAGAAATCCAAAAAATGTTGCGATCCGATTCCAGAAGTTTGCCTGTTAGGTAATTAGGTAGGCGCTGATCATCGTACTTATGCAGAACCTCTGCCTGCACTTTACCTACATAGCCAAGATGCAGATCCAGAGAATATAGGTGTGCATCGTCCAGGCCAGTTTTTAGTGCTAATGCATAGCTCGGTGTGCAAGTTGGTAAATGCAAGACCTTCTTAAGAAAAAGGGTTTGGAGCCTGTCCACTTCTTCAAAGTAACTGCATCCCCAGACTTGAGCTCCATGGGATTGAACTGCTCGGAAAACTGCATTAAAAAGTTTCCATTTGACATTAATGCTAACTTCATGTTTGGCTAGAAAGTTGTTCCATGTTACATTCATACACGTTTTGGCTTTATCATTGCGCCTAATCACGTGTTTTTTAAAGGAGACTGTGGGTGTGATGTAGCGTGCACATGCTTTGAGTCAAAGTAAATACAATTCAATCACAACTATGTAACACTTTGTTGCATATCCCATAAGGAAATCTGAGCGACCACTTCAGTCGCTGACTAGGGCGCTGTGTCAGCATATCCCACGCTGTGGATAAGCGATAAGCTACACACGCACACATACCAATGCATGCGCGCGCTGCTAACTCAAAAGAATTAAATGGCAAATAAAATGTAGCCGAACAGTCCGAGAAATACAGCCGATACGGCGAGACGTACGTTACACGTACGGTCTGTCATATATACAAATGATTTACAATAAAAATTAAAACGTTTACCAACTAAATTGTTGCCGTCTTGAGTTTTTTGGGTGCGACGTAAACTTCGACTCCCTCGCGTAATTACATGGCGACCGTGACAGGACGATGTGAACAAAAAAAAATGAAAAATTAAAAAACGAATACTTCAAAAAAAAAACTGCGGAGGAAACCGCATATACAAACCAAATACAAATACAAATACAAATGCAAACTACTTTATGTCACCAAAGCCGCTGCAAGGCTTTGGGCAGCGAGAAGGAAGAGACGGTGACAAAGCAATGTCACCGGTTGACCGGCCTGGCAACAAGAAGCTCACATTAAATGCAACAAAAAGAACAAATTAGTGCGGGAGGCATGAAGCCGCCGTCTGCACCACCGAGGGAATACCAATAGACGACCAATAGACGACGACCCATAGATGACCAAAAAGAAGCTGGCCCGTGCGCAGAGTGCGCCCACCGAAAATATTTTTTTTTAAAGCGGTCCAATGTACTTGTACATTGGTAGTTCGCAATTTTTGTTAGTACCCTCAAGTAGCGTATGAGCTGGGTACGTTAGATAAGTTCATTAACACAAAATCCCCTTCTACATATCATGATACCATTCACACTAACATACATTATAATAATAGCAAGTTCAATAGTAACAAGTAATAATGCATACATTCGCATAGTAAATACTACTTCGAAAAATACAGAAATTGACAGTCAAAACATACAGTTTGAGTCACTTAATGACTATGATATAATCCAATTAAACAAAGAAAAGTCAAGAACAAGGGAAATATTGAAGAAATTAAGATTTCCTAAACAGTTCAAATCTAAACTAACCGAACTTTGCACTGAATACAGTGATATATTTGGTTTAGAAACAGAACCTATATCCGCCAACAATTTCTATAAACAAAAGCTTAGATTGAATGATAAAACACCTGTATACATTAAAAACTACAGAAATGCTGAGTCGGAAAAGCAAGAAATAAACGATCAGGTACAAAAATTAATTAAAGATGGCATTGTCGAACCATCCATCTCTGAATATAACAGCCCACTCCCTCTTGGTACCCAAGAAATCACTTCCAAATTCAACGGAAAAAAAAGATGGCGTTTAGTAGTTGATTATCGCCAAATTAACAAAAAAGTTACTAGCGGACAAGTTCCCACTCCCAAGAATAGAAGATATTCTAGATCAACTAGGTCGAGCGAAATACTTTTCATGTCTCGACCTAATGTCCGGATTTCACCAGATAGAACTTGATGAGAAATCAAGGAATATGACATCATTTTCAACGAGCACAGGCTCTTATCGCTACACGCGATTACCATATGGACTTAAAATCGCACCAAATTCTTTTATGCGCATGATGACACTTGCATTTTCAGGTCTAGAACCATCGCAAGCATTTCTCTATATGGATGACCTAGTAGTCATTGGATGTTCCGAACAACATATGTTCAAAAAATTTGACAAACGTCTTCGAACTATGTCGCAAATTTAATTTAAAACTACATCCAGAAAAATGTTCATTCTTCATGCACGAAGTTACTTATCTTGGTCACAAATGTACCGATAAAGGAATTCTCCCAGATGACAAAAAATATGACGTCATCAAAAACTATCCAAAACCTAATGATGCAGATAGTGCACGTAGATTCGTAGCCTTCTGTAACTATTATCGGAGATTTATCCAAAATTTTGCAGAACATTCACGCCACTTAACGAGGCTTTGTAAAAAGAACGTTAAATTTCAATGGACTACAGAATGCGATAATGCATTTGAGTACTTAAAAGAAGCATTAATGAAACCAACATTACTGCAGTACCCAGACTTCAGAAAAGATTTTTGCATAATCACAGACGCTAGCAAACACGCTTGCGGAGCAGTATTAACTCAGGAGCATAATGGAATGCAACTTCCAGTTGCATATGCCTCCAGATCATTTACACAAGGTGAAAGTAACAAATCAACTACAGAGCAGGAATTAGCTGCTATACACTGGGCAATAAAACACTTCAGACCTTACGTTTATGGAAGGCATTTCTTCGTAAAAACTGATCACAGACCGTTAACATATCTGTTTTCAATGAAAAACCCAAGTTCCAAACTAACAAGAATGAGACTTGATTTGGAAGAATATGATTTCACTGTGGAATATCTCAAGGGGAAAGATAACCATATTGCAGATGCTCTATCCAGAATAACAATTGGAGAGCTCAAAGAAATGAATAGACAAATATTGAAGGTCTCTACGAGGTCTTCAACAAGACAGAAAAACGCCTGCGCAGGCCAAGAAAGCAGTTCAGCTATTAGTAGCACTGCTAAAAAATTGCACGAGCAAAATGAAAATGAAAAGCCCAATGTCTATGAAGTAATCAACAACAACGATGTCAAAAAATGTGTGAAACTAAAACTCGACAAGCACAAGTGTTTGTTCAAAATGGGAAAACGAGTGATTTCACGCTTTACAATAAATGATTTGTACTCCAATGGAAAACTCGATTTAGGTCAGCTTTTCCAAAGGCTTGAAACAGAAGCCGGAATACTTAAAATAAACCAATTGAAAATGTCACCAAGTGATCAAATTTTCAAATCTGTATCACTAAGTATATTTAAAAAAATGGGCAATAGTATTTTAAAGAAAGTACGAGTATGCATACTCCCAAAGGTGACCATTATAGACAAAAACGACACAGCTCAAATAAACGCAATTCTGTCAAAATACCATGACGAACCAATTGAAGGAGGCCACTCAGGGACGTCGCGAACCCTGTCAAAAATACGAAAATATTTTTATTGGCCATTCATGACTAAGACAATAAGACAGTATGTAAAATCTTGTTTGAAATGCCAAAAAGCAAAAACAACTACCCATACAAAGACACCTATGACTTTAACCCCAACTCCAGCAACAGCATTTGATACTGTACTAATTGATACCATTGGTCCACTTCCAAAAACTGAGGATGGCAATGAGTACGCAGTTACCATTATATGTGACTTAACAAAATATTTAGTCACTATACCAGTACCAAACAAAAGTGCTAAAACAGTTGCTAAAGCAATTTTTGAATCTTTCATACTCAAGTATGGTCCAATGAAATCATTCATTACGGACATGGGTACTGAATATAAAAATTCATTAATCACAGACTTATGTAAATACATGAAAATAAACAACATACATTCAACAGCTCACCATCACCAAACTCTTGGAACAATCGAGCGCAGTCATCGAACATTTAACGAATATATACGTTCATATATTTCGATCGACAAAAATGACTGGGACATATGGTTGAATTATTTCACCTACTGTTTCAATACAACCCCGTCAGTAGCACACGACTACTGTCCATATGAACTTGTTTTCGGAAGGCCACCGAGACAATTCATTAACTTTAAAAACAAAGATATGATAGATCCTCTATATAATATAGATGATTATGCTAAAGAAGTAAAATTTAGATTAGAAGTAGCCTATAAAAGAGCTAGAATTATGTTAGATAAGGAAAAGCAAAAGCGAAAAACGCTTTATGATAAGAAATCAAACGATTTTCTCTTAGAAGTAGGAGATTTTGTATTATTAAGAAACGAAACTGGGCATAAATTAGATAACAACTATGTTGGCCCTTATAAAGTTGAAAAAATAGATGATAGAGATAATATTACAATTAGAATAGGAAAGAAACAGCAAATAGTACATAAAGATAGACTAAAAATATATAACGCATAAAAAAAAAAAAATATACATATATAAAGAATATTATCATTACAATATGAATGAATGAATGAATGAATGAAAAAAAAAAAAATAAAAATAAACAAAGAAAAAAAAAAAAAAAAAAAAAAAAACAACAAAACTTTATTAATTACCAATTTTTTTTTATCTATACAAAATATGAAACAAAAAAAAAAAAAAAATTATTAATACTTTTCTTTTGATTACAATTTCCATAATCATTATACATCAATAAATATTAAGCATACAATTTTTATATACACCACTACACTATTTTAGAATAACTTCATAAATATACGTTATTCTTCTTAAAAGGGGAGGTGTAGCGTGCACATGCTTTGAGTCAAAGTAAATACAATTCAATCACAACTATGTAACACTTTGTTGCATATCCCATAAGGAAATCTGAGCGACCACTTCAGTCGCTGACTAGGGCGCTGTGTCAGCATATCCCACGCTGTGGATAAGCGATAAGCTACACACGCACACATACCAATGCATGCGCGCGCTGCTAACTCAAAAGAATTAAATGGCAAATAAAATGTAGCCGAACAGTCCGAGAAATACAGCCGATACGGCGAGACGTACGTTACACGTACGGTCTGTCATATATACAAATGATTTACAATAAAAATTAAAACGTTTACCAACTAAATTGTTGCCGTCTTGAGTTTTTTGGGTGCGACGTAAACTTCGACTCCCTCGCGTAATTACAGTGAATATAACTCCTAGGTACGTGAACTCGGGCGAAATTTTAATGGGTTCTCCTTTAAATGTCCACCGCTCCGCCGCTGCCAATTTACCACCTTTCCTAAAGACCATAATTTCAGACTTCGATAGATTTATCTCCATGCCCCACATGGAGCAATACTCCTCCAGCCGAATTATCAAGTCCTGAAGTACGCTTATATTACCGCTGTAAAGACGATATCATCTGCATACATTAAAAGGCGTACATTACGATCTGCAATATAAAGCCCTCCTTTTAATACTTCGTGCAAGTCATCCAAAAATAACGCAAAAAGCAACGGTGATAATACGCATCCTTGTCGAACTCCGACATCTGTCTTAAAATAATTTGACAGTTCTTCCACTGAAGCCTATACTGTTACTGCTAATACTATATTGCAAGCACGATTTTACAAATTTAGCTGAGACCACAATCACTAGTTCACAGGAGCAAAACAAAAAGTGAGATTGAAAATAGCGACTGTCGCATAATTTTATTTTTGTCTTGAGTTGTTGTTTCCGCCCTAAAAAAAAACTATATCTAGTATCAATCTGATATTTTGTCCTATCAAATCGGCCTTCATTTGAAATATGCTTAGATGACAAGTTTGAATATGGGTCATTCTTTTATAAACCGAACAGGAAAAAATTTTTTTATTTTTCATTTTAATAAAAAAAAATCCGAAATTAGATCTCGACATGCCCACCAAAACGTAATTTGCGGTTTTGCACAAAAATTTTTTGTTAATTTTATAAACAATTTCAAAAATCGTCAAAATCGAAAAAATGGAAAAAAAGGGTTTTTTAAAAACGTGATATCTCAGGTTTGGTTTATCGGACAGTGCTCAAGTTGATATCGATAGAAAGAATTTCACTGTATCTACTCAAATTATAATTTTATAGATTTTTAAATTATTTAATAATATTAAGTAATTGTTGCTAAAAATTACATATAATTTTTTCTCAGTGTTAACCACCATGATATAGCTTCTAAGGATAAACAGTTTATTGTCCTAAATATAACTTAAATTTTGGTGTTTTCAAAAAGATGGAGACTTTTATAGTTTAAAAGATATTAATTTTTAAAGTTATAAACAAATTAAAAGATACCCTTAAAGAAAGCTTTGCCACGCAGTCAGTTTTAAAGCTTTTTGATTGAAACTTGACAATTGTGCTTTATATTCATCAAGCTTTCCAAAAATATCAACATCGCGCGGATCGGATGAGTATATCATATAGCTGCCATACGAATGTAATGATTAATTGAATTTTGTTGGGAATTTGGGTTACCAGAGCTTGAAAAGTAATTTATAACACTACTAAATTCAGCATTTGTATGGCAGCTATATGATATACTCATCCGATCCGCCTGATGTTGACATTTTTGAAAAGCTTGATAAATCTAAGGCACACGTGCCAAATTTCAATCAAAAAGCTTTAAAACTGACTGCGTGAGAAATTTTTATTTAAGGGCATCTTTTTAATTGTTTATAACTTTAAAAATTCATAACTTTTAAACTATAAAAGTCTCCATCTTTTGAAAACACCAAAATTTAAGTTATATTTAGGACAATAAACTGTTTATCCTTAGAAGCTATATCATGGTGGTTAACACTTTGAAAAAATTATAAATAATTTTTAGCAACAATTACTTAATATTATTAAATAATTTAAAAATCTATAAAATTATAATTTGAGTAGATACAGTGAAATTCTTTCCATCGATATCAACTTGAGCACTGTCCGATAAACCAAACCTAAGATATCACGTTTTTAAAAAACCCTTTTTTTCCATTTTTTCGATTTTGACGATTTTTGAAATTGTTTATAAAATTAACAAAAAAATTTTGTGCAAAACCGCAAATTACGTTTTGGTGGGCATGTCGAGATCTAATTTCGGATTTTTTTTTATTAAAATGAAAAATAAAAAAATTTTTTGCTGTTCGGTTTATAAAAGAATGACCCATATATAACTTTTGCACTTTGAACATATCACGTGATATATTTCAGGTCAACAAAGTATGAAAGCTATATTTTCAAAATATCTTCAAAGCATATTTCTTAATGAATTAGAAAAAGCGACTTAAATTCTTATTTATTGCCAGTCGACAAAATTTTTTTCGTCTTAAAGTCGAACAATATATAGATAGTGAAATCCACAATTTTAAAAGTAAATGAAACCGATACGCGAGTTTTACTTGGATCTGGTTCTGCAGGTAATGCAGCGCTTTGATTTTGGCCGAGAGGATATTAAATCTGTCATTATGATCACACCAGTCAACGAAATTGCAAGCGAAGATTTAGTTAAAAACTTTGAGTATTTACATGATTCGGATCCAGATGAAACTACTTCCAATGGGCCATGTTAAAGTTAACTGAAGCCAAGTCAAATAAAGAAGAAGAGATTTATCTATTTTAGGATTTGTAAGATATATATTGTCCCTTCCATACAGCTCTGCTTCGGCAGAGGTTAATTTTTTTGCCATCAGATTGATAAAAAGTTTAAAAACCAAATTAAATTTGATATGCAAGGAACTCTGGCCGAGTACAGATCCAAATGCTGATATCTACGTAATTGTCATAGAAATATATTCAAAATATAACATGATTAAAGTAGAAAATAATGTTTGACCCTTTTTTTATGAAAATGGTTCTTATTTTAATTTTTTTTTTTGTGTATTTTTTTTTCTTGAAGTGGCAACCGTGGGTATAGGTACCAGTTTGCTCTTTTTCTGGCATCAATTGAGTTCGGTAGAGTTGCCCTGTGATGGTTTCACCCGGTTGTAACTGCTCACGCCCAATTGGTTCCAACGAATGAAGGGCCTGACCTTACCATCGTGAATATTCGGCTTTTGGGGTATGGCCTGGCGCTTGGATCGTGTCTACCGTAAGCTTCTTGCAGCAAACGATGGCCTTCAAATGAAACGAGAAACGTAAACTTTCCCGCAAATTGTGTTTTGTTATTATAGACAAATATTATTTTTTTACACCTTAGCGACTTAGGGAAAGCCTAATAAAGTATTAAAGATGAAAAAGTTGTTTGCAACATTGTCCGATTCGATATATACTAGTGACTTCATCTCTTTAAAATCAGTTGTAACTTTTTACTAACTAAACTAACTTCTTAGAGCTTTCGAAAACAAAAACTCACAAATAACAGAGTGGAAGAAGAGAAATCGGCCCCAAATCTATATTTTTGAGCTAGAAAACAGCTTCGATCTTTGAACGCAATTGCTGTCGGTTCTTGCTCTTTTGCTGACTTGCAATCCCAAGCATTCATTGCAGTGCTGGCAGCTAATTTGGAGTTGAAAGGAGGTTCTTGAAACAGCAGTATGGACGACCATCCTCATTTGTGGTGTTGTGTGCTCCTATTTAATGTAATGTGGAAAGATAACTTTCACTCGGTCCGGCTAAAACTTAGGGCCGATTTCTGTTCTCCCAGATAGCTGCTATGCGTCAGATAATCGTCGAATTTGCACTTTTATTTGTTAGTTTATGTTCCTATATGTAGTTTTTACAAATCGTCAAATGACAACATAATTAACTTTGCTTGTTATAAAGACGTGTCTATTTTTTTCCAACAACAAAACATCAATATCGAAATGATTCTATTTGGCAGCCCTACTTCGATCCTGGTCATAAGAAAATATTTGAAAACATCTTCGATTTGGTACATAATGGTTTGAAGATACTTCAACCGCTTGATAAAAGCGAAAAGTAATGTGTAACTGAACCATGATTCATTTAGTTCCCATATAAATTCTCCCATGATAGTTTTTACGCTAGCGATTCTGCTCATATCGACGTACGTGCACAGGAACATGTACACACTAAACCACATAAAAATCCTTTTCAACATTACGATTGGGGTCTGGTTGAAATCTATTTAAGTTTCCATTTAAAGCAACATCTTTATGACTTAAACTAAAGATTAGGTAATGTCCCTAGGATCGCTTAACAGGACTGGAAACGGCCAGCAGCCTTCATGCGCTCAAACGATTTGTTGGCATCATAATTCCTGCAAATTAAACATTGATTTATTTTAATTTACTCTCCAAACTCCCATCTTAAACTTACTTGTAGAATTCGGCATAGGCTGCCTTCTTGGGATCGTTGACGAATATCTTGTAGGCAACAGTCACCACAGCGGTCAGACCAAGAGCCACGGCCAGATTGCGCTTAATGGTGGCATTGTGCAGACCACGCAGGACGGGTCCGGCACTGCTGGAGGTGGCTGGAGTGTTGGCCATGGTCTGTAAGGGAGCGGAGAATTTATTGATCATACAAATTACGTAACTAATTTTTCTAGGATCCCAGAAGTGGGATGGAGGGGGAATGTAGAATATTTCACTTGCAGTTGGCTATGTATTTAAACCTTAAGAGTTGATATAAATACTTGAAACAGCTGTGGGATCAGTTTTAAAATAAAAAATATCGGAGACTTACAAATTGCAGAAAATTCTTTTTGCTATAGACTTAGTGGGACCAGATGTTAAAAATTGGGTAATGCCAAGGAAGGGGTTATGCCAACAGTGTGGCCATATCTGGAAAATTTTACCTCACTGCGTTTATACGAGTGATTGAGGTCATGAAACAAAAAATTACTTTATATAAAAAAAACTGGATTACCTTTTATCTTATGTAGATACAATTTTGTAAATAAATATTCCAAAGAACATTTATGGAGTAACGGATTGCAATGCGTAAAATATCAACCAACTTAACAAAAGAATTATTTTACAAAACTTTACTGGGCAATAATATATACTTAGCTTTAGAATTGTTTGCCATTAATATGTGCGAAGTTAAACAACATATTGCATACACATCAACATTGTGAATATCACAATATGTGCCGTATAAACGAAGTAACCATTGTCAATTGTGACGTCATTGGTCACCACCCAACGAGTGCGATCAAACCAAATAACTAATTTTAGTATGCAATAATTTTCTCTTATGCTTAAAATATTTTTCAATTAATTTTGTTACTTTAACATTCGATATTAATTTTTAATAATTTTAATTTCTCCCTCGCCAGTGTGACCTAATTCGCTACACACCTGCAAAGGGTCTTATTTAGCACATTTCTTACACCAGCAAGTTGGCATCCCCTAGACTGGAAAATAAAAATGGCTACCACTGAAATGCAAATGGCGGTTGTTATTATTCGGAATTTCGAAGATTTTTTTACAAAATAAACAACATTAAACGAACGCTACAACCCAAGCAATAAGCTAAAAAGCAAAACGAATTATGCAACTCCAGCCGTGCGTGTTTATCAAAGTCGGGCGCCTTGCGAGCAACGTGTAAAATTACGTTAAAAAAACGCAATCGCAATCGGTTACAAATTACAAGAGAGAAGAGGAAAAAAAATTTTGTGTTAAAGGCGCCAGTGAAATGCAAAAATAATATCATTAAAGGAAAACTGCGAGCACATTTTCAGCAATGTGTGTAAATAAATAAAATCGAGGAAAATGTGTGAAAAGTGAGACAGAAAAAAAGCAAAAAAAAAACCAACACGGAGCCCTGCCCGCCCCGCACGTTGTCTGTGTATGTGTGCGTACGTGTGTGTGTGCAGCAGTAAATGAAAAAAAATGCCCAAAAAACGCGTCGACAACAACAAAGTGGCAGAGGTTAACTCAACTAACTAACTAAATAAATGAAAAACAACCAACACCAAGCAAGTGCTTCGCGACACATGCAGCGTTTTCCCAAATTCCCATTAGGCACACCAACTGTCCCTCCAAACGCTGGAGCCTCAGCAACAAAAACAATTTAATCAAAGGAGCGAGTGCGAGAGAGAGAGTGAGAGGGAGCGCGCGCTGAGAAAGAGAGAGCGGTACTGTGTGTGGTGGAGCCTGTGATCAGTGTCATATTTTGAGCCAAAAAAAAAACGAAAAGAATAAAACAAAAAAACGAAAAACTAAAATGCAAACATGCAATTGTTCAAATGTAAAGATTATCTGCATTTGCGGTCACAAATAATAATTAAGCCAGCCACCACGGGCGGGGGGAAATAAGTTTGGTTAAATTGTTATTATTATTATTGTGCGTGTGTGTGTGCTAAATGCAAGATTTGTGCATTATTCTACAAATTAAATCTACGACGCGTGCGATTGTCGTGTGATGATATGCCACTTAAACAGGTGAGGGAGTTTACAGTTCTTTTTTTGCCAAACAGCTGATCTGCGTTTAATGCACTTGCCAGTTGATGGGCGAGGGGTGTGTGTGTGTAGGGCAAGGGAGCCTCATTAAACACTTGCGTCACCCACGCAGATTTTCATTAACAACCGTTATAGACGTGTCAGGCCTGTGAGGTACGCGGGCGCGCGCCTATGTATGTGTGTGTGTGTGTTATATTTTTTTGGGATTTTATTGAGGCTCTACCCCGCCCCCCCTCCCCATCAACTGGCAAGTATTTTGGTTACCTTTTCCCCCCCAAAAAGAGAAGAAAATGGCGACCAGGAGGGGTATCGATAACGCAGTCAGGCAAGATGAAAATGCAACCTGTGGGCCAACTCAAACTTACTTGGCTTTCGGGGCTTGATTTTCGTGTTTAAATAGAGTAATATTAATTGCTTTTCCTTAGTAAATGTTAAATTAAAACCCATATAAATAAAATTGTTGTTGGAATTTCCAATGAGCAGCAGCAGCAGGGCCAACCTATGGCTGTCCCTCTCGCACACACAACAGTAAAACTATAATTCATTAATATGTTGTTTAAGGGGGGCCTAAATTAACACTTAAAATTAAAGAACGAGATGAAAATAAAATGGAAAAATACAACTTTTCCCCCTTTTCCCCCATTTATATTGCATATTTTATTTCCTTTTTTGTGACTGTGTGTGTGTGCGTGAGCTGAGTCAGGGCTGCATAGCCACACAAGTTGTTATCGATTACCCTTCGATAACGATAAATTCTCTCCAACTTTTCCCTTAATTTTCCATTAAAATGTTACAAATTTAGTGAAAAAAATGTATTTTCTTTGCCGCACACAGCAGCTTGAACCGTCGTCTGTGCGGATATCGGTGTCTCTGCCCTGGGATGCAGCGCAACGGCTACGCCAACTGGCCGCCGAGGGCAATCCTGCCCTGCGTGCCCTCGGCATTCTGTCCGTGCAACCTGAAGGCGATTCTGTGATAACTTTGAAAGTTGGTGGACAAGATATTAAAATAACCAAGGGCAAGTATCCTCAGATATCCCATGCTGAACCCATCCTAATGTTCCACCATGTTCCTCCCTTAGCAGATAATACAAATGATGTTGCTGGTGGAGGCGGTGCAATCGAGGCGGCTGGCACGTCTTCCCTTAAAAGTTTGACAACGCCTTTGCCTGCGCCCAACTTCGACGGGCCCAGCACCAGCAAGGCAGCCACCGCCTATTTGCAGCAACAACAGCAGCAGCAGCAGCGAATCGTGCAACTGCCTCCCAATGTTGTTCCAAACGAAGCAATCTCAATCCAACAGCAGCAGCAACGACGGCCGCCACAGCAGAAGCTGCCGCCCACGCCGCCCGTCTTCAAGTCACCCAACACGGTGTGTCCCATGGAGGGCAAAGTGCCGTTGCTGCTGCCTGGACCGCCGCAAGTGCCAAGGGATTTCCCATTCGAGAGCATGCGACAGGCTCGAGTCCTGCAGCAGGGTAGAGAGACGACTGGTCTGGGTCCGCCTTTGCCGCCGCCAAATGTGACGCTAAAGGTGTTGAAGAATTCCCCGCCCTCAACACCACCGGGCCCAGGAGCGGGAGCGGGGTTGGTTCAAAAATCTCAATTCATTCAGCCGCCGCCTCCTCCATATCCCGGCCTGGGCGCAGCGACGACAACGCCGCCAATAAGCTCACCCAAACAACAACAGCCCGCCCCACCGTCGCTTCCGCCGCCTCCAACGGCCACATCGACGGGTAGCAATAACATAGCCATATCGTCGCCACTGCTGGTGAATCTTCTCCAGAACGATGGCAATGCCATGTCCAATCAGATGAAGTCACCCCAGCAGCAGCAGCAGATTCAAATGATGAGTCCAAGTGGGCCACAGATGACGAATTCACCCATGCGTTCATCCTCGGGCCCGGCCACGCCCAGTGATTTTATGGGCATGGCGGGAGATGTGTTAAGTCCTGTAATACCCTCATCGCCCACCACGCCGCAACCTGTGGTCATGAGAAGCATTCAACAGCAGCAGCAGCAACAACAGCAGCAGCAACAGGCAATGCTCAGCCCCAGTGGAACCGGACATCCGCTATATACTCAACAACAACAGCAGCAGCAACAGCAACCCATGCCTTTGCCCCTATCCCAGACAGCAGTTCCTCCGCATCCTCCTCCGCATCGATTTCAGCAACATCAGGCTCAAGCTGTTGCTTTGCGTCAACAGCAAATTCAACGCCAGCAGCAACAGCAGCAGCAGCTACAAGGAATGCAACCCCGTTTTATGCAGCCCTCGCCTCAGCCGCAACAGTTTCACCCTGCTCCAGGTAAGAGATTGACTGCTTAATATAGAGTTGTGAGCTGACATTTAATTGAATTTCTTCTTTAAATATCGTTTAATTTCATTTTCGGTTGGGTTGGGTAAAGCGAATTTATTTTAAATTAAGAGTTAAGAGCTGCAGCGACAGCTTCGGTTTTGGATTTTTTCTCAGTCCTTTTAATATAGGGACGACACAGGCATTAAACCATAAGATGGAAGAGATTGCTTAAAGGAGTAGAGGCAAAGTGGAACAACTCCGACTAAAATACCTGGTACATGTCTAAACAAGAGTCCAGAGATTACCTACTATCATATGAAGCTGTAAGCGCGGAGGCCCTCAGGCTGAAACACTTCACATCAATTGCATCGCATTATTAGAAGAGTTGGAAAAACCTATTAAAGCTATTCCCATGTCTTCTACAAATTCCTTTTCAAACAAAAAACTAAAACAGAACAAAAAATGTGTTCGTTGAGTGGCAACCTACCTCTATGGTTAGGAAAACTTTTCCCATATTCTTGATGGTAATCTGAATTCCTTTCTCTAAAGATTTTCTTTCTTAAAGTTCTGCACCTGTTCCCATCGAAGTGGTGGTCGTCTCCTTTTCCCCCAACCTCCAATGTCTTTCGCATTCCTCTTGTACACCACTTTTGCATACGGGTAACATGTCGTGCGAAATTCCTCGCCAACTTTTAAAGGACCATAAGTCCTACGAATATCTCTCTTTCAAAAACGACAATCGCCATCTCATCCACTGATGATATTTCCCATGCTTCTGATTCTTATTGCAGAACTGGTATGGTAACCGACTTGTATAGCGCTGTTTTCGTTCTCAAGAGAGGGCTATGCTCTTGAACTCCCCACTGAGTTCTTTAAAGTTGTTGCTTGAATTGTGTGAATAACACAGGCCAACAAAATAACTATCTTTGTGAGGTGCAGCCCTGTTGATTTAAAAATATGATAAGTTTATGTTTACTGATTCCTAAACTGGTTTCGGTTTCGTTCCATCAGCTCTTGTTTCCAAGACATAGCGGAAAAACGAAAATCTTGCATTTTCGGCACTCTAGGATTTATGGAGGCCACACTAAGCATAAATGTCTGAGTTTATGAGCTAATTATGATAAAGGACATATCATTGAAAATTAGAAAAATCATAGGGACCATCTAAGTCCAGCGGAAAGTTTCTAATTTGGCCTTTAAAGAGAGACATCTTCCGATTTATAGCATTTTTATCAAAATAAATCATCCCGTTTAAGGAAGCGCGGTAATTGGATTAATACATTCGGCATCTGAGCATATAGCCAAACATATGATCTAATTTTGTGATTTTTATGGCATTTAAATAAGTTTATTTGGCAAAGATATGGCGCGTTTAAGACAAAAATACATATTTAAATTTATAGGAGGAAAACTAGATTGTTACTCTAAATCTGTATAGGAACTGTAAAGGGGCTACTTGGTTCGGCATAAATTGTTATATGTTAACATGTAGATGATAAATTATATTTGGAAACAAGTAGCTTTTTCACAGTTCCTATAAAAATTTGAGTTACAAATCTAGTTTTCCTCCCATAAATTTAAATATGTAATTTTGTCTTTAAGAGGCTATAACTTTGCCAAATAAATTGATTTAATCGCGATAAAAATCACAAAATTAGATCATATGTTTGTCTACAGGCTCAGATGGCGAAAATATAAATTCAATATCTGCGCTAGCTTTAACGGGCTACAAAAAATGCTAAAAATGCTATAAATCGAAAAATGTCTGTCTTTAGAGGCCAATTTAGACACTTTCCGCTGGACTAATATAGCGGATATGATTTTTAAAATTTGCATTGATATGAACTTTATCGCAATTAGTTCATAAATTCAGATAATTATGCCTAGTGTGGCCTCCATAAATCCTAGACTGCCAAAAAGTCGACTTTTTGGTTTTTCCGCGATATCTTGGAAACAAGAGCTGATTGAACAAAACCAAAGATACAGTTTTGTTCAGTGAAGTCTATGTTAACATAATCTGTTAAAATTAGATCTGCACCAAAATCACTGTTGGGCTGTGTAATGTATTCCATGTAGAGCATATAATTCGATGTATTCTTGCGAAATTTTAATCTTTACAAATAGTACAAATAATGTGTGATCAGATCAGCGGTGGGCATGGTGTTACTTTCATTGCTATGAGTTTTTTTAGGCAATTGTTACAGTTAATGAAAATAAATAAACGAACTGTTCCTAAGTTGTTTCAATACCTAAAATAGATTAATTGGGTGAATAAAAGCTTTTAGAATTGCCCCAAATGGACAGAAACCTTATTAACTGAAGGGCGTTCAATTGACCAATTGCTGTGTAGCATGTGTCACCGTCTTGTTGAAACCACATGTCAGTCAATTCCAGCTCTTCCATTTTGGACAAAATAAAGTTTGTAATCTCGCGCAGATGCGCTCTCCATTGAAAGTAATGTTCCTGTCTTCTTCATCTGTAATAAAGTACGGTTTAATGATCGCCCATAATCCACACCAAACAGTTCATTTTTCTGCTCTCCACTCTAAATACGGCAGTTTTGTTTGTTCACGTATCCATTAAATTCTTTAATTTTTCACACAATAAAATTTAATGATTTGGAAGCTTTGTTCGTTTGTAAGTCGATTCATGGTTAATTTTTAGACCAAATTGAAGTAAGATGTGACGCGAAAGCAGCTGAGCTGTTCTTTCTTTTGTTTCCAAAATAAAGTTCCTAAAAAAATCACCCTTAATACGGATGTTTAAAGGACTTGAAAATATCCATAATAATATTCGAGCTTGGTATAATTTTATTAGTATGTCTTCCAGTAATCTTTCATTAATACTGACTCTATGGCTGCATAAAGCAAATATGTGTATAAGTAGAAAAAGTGCGTTCGACTGATACTCATGTAGCAGAAACAGCTAATGCATCAAATGCAACATTGTAGATTCTTTACACTGATGATGATACAGATTTGGAATTTAAAAGTAATCTTTAAATTCTGTCAAACTTTTCAAGATTGATTTTCATCTCTATCAGATGACGGAACACAGTAAAGAATCCTTCATGCTTTTATTTATTAATTCCTTTAGAAAATTATACAATGCATCAATATGTTTCTTTGCACGCTGCTTTTTTTCCAAAGTTAACTCCGACTCCGTAGCGTTTTAACTACGATCCGGTTTACAACTCTGCTTTAAACTATCATTGTTAAAGACCAGTGTGAGGATTAATTTAGGTCTTACAAAGAAATCGGAAAATCGGTTAAACTTTAAAGTATGTTGTTTTGTCAGCAGCCGAGTGCATGGACGAAGTCACAAAAGATAATAAATGTATGAAAGTACATACGAAAGTTCATAAAACTGAATAAATTATAAATTTGGTAGCTTTAGGGGTAAAGCTCCGAATTCACTTTTTTCGTCGCAATTTTAAAAAATTGCTGTGTCGACGACGTGAAATTGGTCCAAACCCAAACACCTTAAAACAGGTTCGGTTCATGTTTTCGAGTCTATCGAAACGAGACTTTAAAGTTGATCAGGTCTTTTCCCGTTTTCGATTTCGATCAGATCATGCGGAATCGGATTTTGGTGGCTGTTTCCGTTTCCAAAAAGGCTCAAGTTATTCGGACTCAAAAGTCTTGCAATTTTCATGTGAAGGGGTTTACTTCTCGTCTATGAAATATTTTTATTCTTTTAAGATAAATATTGTGAAGACGTGTTGAAGTATTCATAATTATATTGAGCTTACAATTTGATTTAAATTTGAATTAAATTAAAAAACGATTCGAACTTTCATTCGAAAAGAAAATCGACAAAAATCACAAGGAATCGGAAACATTGTAATGAAAACGATTCAGAATTACAATCGTTTTACTTTTTAAATCCACTCGGAAATGGGAACAGAAATGTATGACTTCTTGTCTCATTTAATAAAGACATTTAGTTCGACTCCCGAGACGTACCGCATAGAGCCTTCCCGAATCTGAACCGGTTCGATTCAGAAAAACTACTCAAGTCGATTTTGTTCCGATTATAAATTATTTAGTATTCGTATAAGTCGGTAACTATTGAAAATATGTTTTGTAAATCATATTCAAACTCGGGATTTGTCTTTGAGAAGGAAGGAAGATATATAAGATAAATGGTATTATAATCTTTTTTAAGACTTTTGGAAGAAGGACGAAATCACTAAATATTTAATAGGAAATAACTAGTTTGGTAAAAAATTAAATAATCCAAATAAGAGACAAAAATGATTCAACGAATTAGGATGCAATGAACCAAGGTTTAAACCAAAACCTTAGGATTGATAAGTTAAGAAACCGCATCTATATTTAATGCCGATTTCAAACATACGGCATACAGCATTCTGCAGAATTTCAGTTTGCAGGTTTGCAGCCCTGATAAACAATAATATTAATATATTTTTTTGGTTTGCGACTTCAAAAAGGCCGAACCGAAACTTCTACAAACTTTTGACCTTTCATCTGTTTGGGTTCGATATAACTTAGGTTCGAACTGAGTACTTTCCTTTAGCAATTTTAGGAACCTGTCCGCGGAAACCCCCTAATAGAAAGCATTTCAAAAGTTGACTAGGCAATCCAACGGATTAACATTTACTCATTGGGTTTGTTTCTGCGTTGCTCTCTTTTCAGATTGCTTTAACAACATGGGTTTAAATCCACTGCAACAGCAGCAGCTCAGGCAGCAGCAACAGCTTAGAGCTTTGGCTCCACCCCCGCCTCATCCCCAACAACAGCACCATCCCCAACAGCAGCAGCAGCCGCAGCAGAGGCTAATGAGCATGCCAATGTCGCAGGCTTCGCCTCAGACTCAGCAGCAGCAGCAATTCGTGGGCGGTGCCTCGCCCCTAGCTCATACCGCCCACTCACCTGCCTCTAGCCATCATTCGACATCGATGCACAGTCCACAGCTGATGGTCAATCATCAACAACAACAACAGCAGCAGCAGCAACAGCCAACTGCTGCTCCTCCAGGATCCGCGGAGTTGTCTGCGGCTCATCATGTACCTGCAGCGCCACCGCCGGACTACAATCAGGCGGCGGCCAATTCTCGCTGGCCGGCACTCAATAAGCCAATGGATTCGGCCACCAAGAGCAGTTTCCAGGAGTTTACACGCTACCAGATGCAATACAATCTCCAGCAGGAGCAGCAGCAGTTGCCGCCACCACCGCTGCCTCATCCACCCCAACAGCAGCAGCAGCAGCAACAACCACAACAGCAGCTGCAGCAGCAGCAACAACAGCAGGTTTCGGCATCAGCTCCTCCAACGCCACATCCTCAGGTAGATCCTTTGATTTCGCTGGATTTGGATGCCTTGACCACCAATGACTTGGATGCTTTACTGCCAACTCTTAACTGTGATCTAGACTCGACGCTTAGTCTTGAAGATAAAAATGAGCTCGAATCATTGCTGCAGGATGCCAAGGATTTGGATTTGGATTTGATTGAGGATAATTTGTCAGCGGTGGGCATGGATGTGGGTGAAGCTTTGAGTACGCTGCAGGAGCCAGAGCAGCCACCACAACAACAACAACAGCAGCAACAGCAACAACAAATGATGGCCTATCAACAGCAGCAACAGCTGCATCAGCAGCAGCAACAGTTAATAATGCAACAGCAGCAGCAGCAAAGGCAACAGCAACAGTTGCAGCTGCGCCAACAGCAACTGCAGCGTCAAATGCAGCTTCAGCAACAACAACAACAGCAACAGCAACAATTGCAGATGCTACAACGCCAACAACAGCAGCAGCAGCAACAGTTGTCAGTACAACAGCAGCAGCAACAACAGTTGTCCATACAACAGCAGCAGCAGCAGCACTTGCCCTTACAACAACAGCTCCCCCCGCAGCAGAAGCAATTTATTATCAATCCCCACACTGGCGACATGGAGCCCATGGCTAGTGATGATAGCGATACCGAGGCCGAGCAGGAAACGGCCCAATTGCATCAGCAGCAATTCCGCCCCACTAACACCAACAGCTTTAATTTCAATCCCGCCCATGATATGCTCCTACCCACAAATCTTTTCTCCGAGGAGGATTCCAACTCGGCCCAGCAGTTGCCGCTGGCTGGCAGCAGCGATCAAGAGCGTTCCCGGGACTCACAGATTTCCAATAAATCAGCCACGGCGAGATCACGAAAAACGCCCATCCCACTGCCTCTGCCACTGCCTATTAAGGTGTCGGTGGCGGGAGGAGAGAATTCGCCACGGTCCAGCAATAGTTCACCATTAATTGGCCTCAATTCGCCAACAGGCAACAAAAAGGCAAAACCGAATCTGTTGCGTGAGAAGCTGCAGCAGGGTGTCAAGGAGCGTAAGGCCAACAAGGAGGCCACTACACCCAAACCTAAGCGAGAGCGGGCCAAAGGCAATGCCAAGACGAAAGCAGCACAGGCCCAAGCTCAAGCCCAAGCGGAGGAGAAAATCAAGCTGCGTCTTAAGCTGGACAATGTGGAGACGGGGATGGTTACGAGCTACGAAGGGCAAATGAATACTCAGATTCATGCTCTGCAGAATCATTTGCCACAGCAATTGCCCATGCAGACGCAGTTGATGACGCTGCCCACACAGCAACAACTGCAACAGCAGCAACAAGCCCAGCAACTACAAAACGTCTACAGCAATTATCAGCAGCAACAGCAACAACAACCAACGCAGCAACAGCAACAACTGCAGCAGCAACATCTGCCGGGTCAGGGTCTCAATGAGCCTCGCGTACCTCCCCTGCAGATACGTTTGCGTGGCAAGAACTCTGTGGTGGTAAAGAACACGCGCAAGGAGCGCAAAAAGTTGCAGACGACGTCGGCGACGACGACTCCTTCCGCTGAGCTGGAGGACCGGCAATTGAAGCGCAGCTACAGTGACCAATCCCAAACAATGATACTTGAAGCAGGTGGAGGAGCCCCCGACCAAAAGCAGGCCAAAATGATGCCAACAACGACCACTCAAGTGAATGGCCTACCCATACTCATACAGAAGACCACATCAGCACCACCGCCGCAACCTCCAACGGGGCCGGGAATTGGTGTAGTTGGAGCTACCAAAACCACCACCATAGTGGCTGGCAAAAATGGTCTGACCATCAGTGCCATTGTGGAGGCGGCGCACAAGGCCCAAGCGCAAGCGCAGGCTCACGCCCAGGCTCAGTCGGATCCCCAGCTAATTGTGGGCTCAACCAATACGGGCACAACACCCACCCAACCGCCCAACTCCACCACATTGCAGCAGCAGCAATTAAGTAAAATTGCCACCTCTTTGCCCAGCAGCATCACCTTGAGTGCCATCAACAACAACACCAACAGCAGCAGCAGCAACTCCTCCACCATCACCACCAACAATAACAACAACAATGCGAGCAACAACAACAACAATCGCTTGTTAACCACCCTAAAAAGTCAACCCATTAAGACTGCGGCTACCATCACGCCCATTGTGGGTGGCAAGCCGATGACAAAAAACCATAAGCCGCCGCCATACATCACAGCCGTGCAACAGCTTCAACTGCAGAAGCAACAGCAGCAACAACAGCAGCAGCAGCGACAACTGGCGGCGGCGGTAACCATGTTGCCCAGTGCAACAACACTTAAACGTGTGGAGATCACCAAGATCAACACTAGCGAAGCCTCCACAGCAGCAGCAGCAGCAGCAACCACAACAATTGCTACTACAGCCACAACTACTCAGCTGATATGTGATAGAAAATTGCCTCTGAATAATGCAGTGATGGTGGTAAGTAGCAGCAGCAGTACCACCAGTAGCAGTAGCAGCAGCAGCAGCAGTAGCACATCTTCGCCAGCAGTAACTGCTGCTGCCACCTTACGCAATTCACCCGCCAGCAATGGCAGTGGCACTCCCGGACACGGACAGAATGGTGGTGGAGAGGATAGTGGCATTGAGTCCATGGATGCATTATCCGAGAAGAGTCCACATCAGTTGTCCTCCAGCAGTCCCATACAGGTGAGCAAGGCAAATGCTGCTCTGAGCACAACAACAACCACAGCAGCAGCAGCAGCAGCAACAACAACAGTGGCCTCCACCACAGTTACAGCCCAAGTGATTAATGCCGGAGCCACCACCGGATCACTCCAGCAGCAGCAGCAATTGCAAAAACAAGCTGACGATGAAATTGATAAGGCTCTGGCCAAAATGGAAGGTGATTTTCCCGATGATCTGGAACATATTGTGGCCAGTGTGCTTAAGGAGGCCAGCACAACGGGAGGAGGCAGTGTTGCTGGTGCAGGAGGCTACCATTCAACCAAGTTGAATGGCGAACACGATATACTCGAACACGATCTTGATCTCATCAAGCAACTAACCGATAACAAGCCAGCACCTGAAGTTAAGTTAAAGCTGGAGAAAATCAAAATGGAGGAAATGCCGCCATTGTTGACCATTAAGAAGGAGTCGACGCCCAAGCCGATTGTGGCCAAAATGGAAGTAAAAGTGGAGACCAAGCAGGAGTTGGAGGAGACGGCACAGGATGTGACTGCCTCATTGCAACCCATCTCGATAGAAATACCCGCCCAAACAGATGCACCCAGAGTTAGGACCAGGGCCATTAGTCGCCTGGAGAGTCCACTTGATGCCTCAAAAGCCAGTCCCGAGGTGGCAACAACAACTGCCGGAGCGGCAACCACCTCTAAAAATGTGACGCGAGCCTCCTCTAATCCCAGTCCACGCCTAGGTACGCCCACTCCCGTGCATAAAACAACAACAACAATAGCAAGCGAAGGCGTCACGAATCAGATTGCGGCAGCAGCAATGATGCCGCCGATATAAACGAAAATCAAAGCAAAAGGACGAGAATTAGCAGCGGCAGCAGTGCAAGCACCAACACCACCAACAACACCACCAGCGATGCAACGCCAGCGGATCACAATGCACCGAAGAAAATTGAAATTGAGTCATCCGATTCGGATGAACCGCTTATCGAGGTGGCGGGCAAAGTGCGCAACTCAAAGGCACAGGTGGAGGCGACCACAGATGAGACAGCTGGTGGTGCTGGCTTGGAGAAGCATGTAACGCGTCGGAATGCCCAGCAACAACAGCAGCAGCAGCAATCCAGTAAGTAGATGTCACAAAATTTTACGATACTCTGTGTGAATAATTACGATATTCGCACAAAATTAGGAGGTTTACTTGATCGTACTTTACGATTTTCAAAACAAACTTTTTGTTTTTTTATCTACTAGTTTATCTGAATAATATTTATGATATTAGCCGACTTTTCTTACGGTATTCAAAAAATTTCTGGATTTCAAACAACTTTGACATGTTCATTAAAAATACATTTAAGTTAAATGATTTAACTGTAAAAGTCAAGCTGAAATATTTAAAATCTTTTCATTTTCCTTCAATTAATTTTTTGCTAAATTCTAAAATAATTAACAATATTCGGACTTCTGTAAAACTCTGAAATATCTACAAGAAAACTTACAGTTTTCAAATAAAACATTTTCTGAGAAATTTTAACAAATTAATTTTTATCAATGCTCTAAGATATTCCCCGAAACTGATTTAAAAACTTGGATTAATACTTAATCGTTCTTTTCCCCCAAAAGTATAACTTTACGATATTCAAAACACTACATTAACCGACTTTTCCTACGGTATATAAAAACTTTATTTTTCATTAAGCACGGTACAGAGTACTCAAAAAAGCGCTTGCAAGCGAAAAACTTGATATAAAAAAAACGTTGTTAAACCGCATCGAACTCTGAATTTTCGAGCCCTTTTTTGCTCCCAAATGAAATTCAATTAATTTATTTTGACGGTCAGAAGCAAAAAAAAAAAATGTCCGAACAATGGTGAGCGTAAAAATCATTTGAAGAGGGCTTTCCTGAGAAAGAATAACTTGCACTGATTAATTGATACCGTAGACACAAAGATAAGTACTTAGACTTCACCAATAAAAATAATGTTGATGCAGTTGACATAGAGAGCCTCCAGCAGCAGTCCAGAAAGATGTGCAACAAGCAAGTCCGGCCAAAAGCAACAAAAGAATTCTAAGTTTTTGAAATTAAAAACAAATAAACAATATTATTTCTATATATATTTTTATATATAAGAAAATTTTGATTGAGCCTGCAAGCCAGTAGTTTCGAAATCGTCTTGAGAGGGTGTATCATTTTGGAAGTTTGGAGAGTTTTGTCTGGAATTATTGTGGGAAAGGACGTCCCGAAAGGGGCATGATGACGAGGGACATCCCAACGGGACTAATACTAGGCCGCAGTCCTAACCACCTGAACTAAGCTTGTGACTTGCTGATTTTTAAATTGAGACTCGGAGATGTGTATCAACCGAGTGAGATCAGCAGAGGTTTTAGTTGAACGTTGCACTTCCGGAGACTCCGGTCTCCTGGGGGCGCTAGTCGGTAGCCACCAGCCAGGCTCATTGTATCGTAAGCACTTTTCAGTGCATACAGGGTACCGTGAATTTACCGTATCTATTGAACATGTCATTCTGTGTGAAAGTACTAAAACATTAATGGTTGATTCTGGCATCCTCATCTTTGTTATCTTCAACCTCTTCCAACACGATTTGTGCGGGAGATGTTCGTATTTCATATTGTTGCCATTGTTTTACTGATGCTTTTATAAATCCTCATAAATTTTTATAAACATCGCAAAAACCGTGATAGAATAACTTAAAAATCCCAAATTAGGAATTTTTTTTTGAGTTTTTGGCATTTTATGGCTATCTCAGGATCCACACGCAATAAATGACTTTTTTATGAGGATAGCATAAAAACTGCCCCCCTCCGTCGACATTAATATTGTACCTCATGAAACTCACTCTCTTTTGTGTCTTCTAATCGCTTTGGGAGTATGAGGGCGGAAGGTAAAACAAAACTCGTTTCTCTTAGAACCGTTAACCGTTTGGATGGTTTATATATTTGTAGTTCCACAACACAATTCAAAAAATTTTTTGCACATTTTTATTGCCAATTCTTTCGCCCAAAAAATTTTGTTTTCATATTCTTTTACGGTGCGCTCTCACTGCTCTTTTCTGGTCTCTCACTTTTGACACTTTTAATTTATTTTACTATAACCTTTACTTGAATTCTTCTCGGTCGTGTGCTCAGTATTTAATTTTTAACACTTTTACTTTTTTTGGTTCTCTATGAGATGTGCCGTGACATGCAAAAATTTACTGTTAAGTTTCTTATTGAAAAATCAGCAAAAAACTTAAGAAAAACGATTTTAACTGTGAAATGGTATAAAAACTTTCTTTATAAACTAAATCTTAATTCTTTAAATGAATTTTGTTTAAGCTAAAATTTGACATACGAAATAATTTACGATGTTCCTAAACTTAAATTTTTTTTGACATATTTTGACATATTTTCTGTCTTTTTCTCCTCCTCAACTTTTCCCCCCTTTTTTTTTTGTCACTTTCCTTTTTTCCTTTTCTTTTCCTCCCCTCTTTTATAATTTTTAATGATTTCCATTTCTTCCCCTCCCCCCCCCCCCCTTTTTTAATTTTAAAAATTACAATAATCGACAAACAATTTTACAATTTTTACCTTAAAAACATTTTCTGAGAAACTGGGGCAAATATTCATAATCTTGTGATCTTACAACTTTTCCAGAAACTCCCCATAGCAATGTGTTAAATGCCAGCACGACAACGACGCCACTGGCCACTGCAGCAAGGCCGAACAAGGCTCAGCCAGCAGCTGGAAATGTTGGCCACAGTATCAGCAATCATATTGCCAGCAGCAGCAGCACTAGCAGTTCCAACAATAGTCTCTCTTTAACTGTAACCGCATCAAACGCAGCTTCCACAACAACAACATCAACAACTGCAACATCAACACCAGTAGCAGCAGCCGGTGGAACTGGAGCAGCTGCTGCTGCTGCCATAACCACCATCAACAGCATTAATAACAATGTAGTGCATGCCACACGAGGAGCTACTGCTGCGGCGGCGACCACCAATAACAATGTGAATGCTGCAAATTCGCCTACCGATGAGAAAATCGGCACTAGACGAAGCGTAAGGGCTAGTGCCGCTGCCAATAAGATTATCTACAGTCGTAGCAATGCAGCCGCGGCTGCAGCAGCTGCTGCCGCAGCATCGGAACCCAAAGGCACGCCTGGAAAGGCTGTAGCAGCTAGTGGCGGTAATGTCAACAATGCCGGTGTGGGGAATGTAGAGGCAGTGGCTGAGGCCAGACGAAAGACTCGAAGTGCAGGTAAGTTTTTCATTTCAAAGTTCGTCGTGCAATTGAAATAACTTTTCCATCCGTTTGCAGTCATTGGTGAGTCCATGTTGACCGAGGGTCGCCGGAGAAGAGCGTCGCGTGACTACAAGTGACCAGAGTTTTGCGCCTTGGCTAAAGGTATGAACCATGCGAACGATGCCCACGACGAGGATTTGATCGAGCTGATTGAGCTGGAGGAGCAACAGCAGCTCGCCGGCAGTTTCCCTTTGGCCCAGGCGCAAAATGATGATGACGACGACGATGATGGTGGTGAAGATGGCGGTTTGCTGTCCTTCCACAGCAGGTGCAGCAGCAGTGCAGCGGCAGATGTCGAGGTGGACGGATTGCTAATGCCGGAGTTAACCAACGCAACGGCTCTCGACTGCGGCAATTTCGTCGACTACGATGAGTTCAATTTGTGTCTAAACAACATACTCAGCGAGGACGATGACGACAATAGCCAAGTCGATGGCACAGCCAAACAATATGCCAGCGATGTACTCAACATAATGCAGCTCAACAATGAACTGGGCCTGAGTTATCAGGAGTTTGCCAATGAGGCAACTATGGCCGATGAGCAGCGCTCCCTAAGTAACAGCTCGCCGCAGTTGGCCTAGTTCAGTGAGTGGGTTTTCTGTTTCTTTCCACACAGCTCTGTATATAAATATCTATAATTTATAGTCATAATTTCCCTTCACACACACACATTTTGTATAGTTAGTGGTAGCCAAAAGTTGCAATAATGTTGCATCTCAAAGCGAGCAACATCACACAGACACACACACACATAAACACACATGCATGAGCCTATTTTGACTTTTTTGTTTTCCTCCTTATAACAATTCTCACTACTTACTTAAAAAATTGGTAAAACGAAATAAGATGATTTGCTAGTCAAGTGAAAACAGACAATTTTTTTAATCTAAATATTTGAACAAATTAGTTAAAGGTACTAAAAAGATAATAGAAAATGGATGCACAATCGAACTTATCTGAGGCGAATTTAATTTTAAAGGGAAACTGGATTAGATTACAAAATTCAAGTCTGAAAGACGGAATTGAATGCTGTTAAATCACGAAAAATTTGAACTATTTCTTTATAATTTGTACTTTAATTTTGTGGCGCAAGGAATTCTGCTGTGACTTTAATATGCTGATATTCCTGATAATTCCCCATGGCAATCGTTTGCTTTCAACCACAAACTTATTTGTGTATCTGAATCTCGACTTTTTAGCAACGAGTACACTTATTAATCAAGGTTGCAAACATTTAAAATTCTGCAAAAGGTTCGGTCCCGGGGTTAATATTATAAGATCTTCCACCGGGGTTATTTTGTGCCGTCTTCTTTTGCTGTAGTTAAAACATATTTGAACTCAGCTGTCCTCAAACGCGGTTCTTTGCTGCTTTCTTCAGGGAGTCTGCTTTTATTTTGCGAATTTAAAATTACAAAAATTTTAAAACTTGACTTTTGCTTTAATTTTCCTTCCCTGAAATAAACCGAACTTAAACACGTATTAAAAAGAGCATCTTCAAGTTTCAGTTTCATAAAAAAAACCAAAACTAACCGGCTCTGCAGGGTTCGGTTCTTGTTCTTAATTCCATTGTTTTTTTATTCTCTGTGTCCTTTTTAATCTTTTGCTTCCCAAGCGGTCATAGCAGTTCTGTCATGAGATAACTTCTGCCAACACACTTAGGACAGGCAGAGACAGGTGAAGATTGAGTTGATATTCATAAAATAGCGCGGTCAACCAGCCTCCTTTGCGGTGTTGAGCGTGTCTTGTTTTAGTTATGGACAAAATCCTAACTTAAATGACCTAGAGCCTGCTTAAAAAAGTTCTATGATTTTCAATCAAAATGAATAAAAACATGTAAAAAGCCGACAAGTCCGAGAAAGATAAATGATTTTAACAATTTTACTTACAACTTAACAATTGGTTGGAAATTCGATCAAGGCTGTTCAAGCCCGGTAGTACGACTTTTTCTTTCTGTGTTTGTGTTCCGAAGATTTCTTTTTAATATCTTTTTGATATCAGGGTTGCAAACCTTCTACTAATCGAAAGTGGCTCACTTGGGGGTTCGAAACTCCTAAAATGTTTGAGTTCGGGTTCAGGAGGTTGCTAAACAAAAGTTTAGGTTCGAACCGGGGTTCAGGAATTCTTTTGTTGTATGGCTAATTCGGACAATATTAAATTGGAATTTACTTCAAAATTTCAATCATTAAGGGCGCGCACACACATGTGCCTTGATGATGAACTGATGTCAGAAATTAATGCTACTTATGAAAATTCAGAGTCTTAATCTGATCAAAGAAATAGCATAGTCTAACACATACTTGACATATAAATCTTCGGCTAAGAACCTTGAACCTTAAGTTACCGTACTTTAACTATTAATCAATTCGGCAACCACAAATCGCCCTGAATTTGGATCATAAAAGTACAAAGATGATCGTCTTTTCTAGAAGGTTCATTTTGGGTTTAAGTTTAGGGTCTTTCTCTTTTTGTATGGGAAGGTGGCGAAAATCCCCATACTGGTCCTTAGATGTCACTAACGTTCGCTTTTATAACCTGGTGAGTAAAGATTCTAGTTTGTGTGTTGATCGATGAAACTGAGGGCTGGTCTAGATAAATAAACACACTCGTTGCATACAAGAGTTGATCTGTAATATTACCTTGTAAGCTCAGCTTTGAGTAATCAATCAAACATGTTTATTTATTTTGGCTTATTTCGCCCCCTTAGAACATTCCTTATTTCTGGCATAATTTGTGGACAACTCTCAAACCTTCGCTTTGGTTCAATGCACCAAATTGAAATTGCAGACTCTGCAATCTTGCTTAAAATCCATTCTAAAGCTATGATCCCACAGGCAAACAATTTGACCCAAATTTTTATGAAAATTTGACTAAATAGACCGAATTAGAAAACTTTTCAAATATCTTTGACTAAATTGCTTACGTTTTAGTTTTAGGTTATGAAAAATCTGTAATCATGGCTATTTGGCTATTCTTTGATGAAAACTTGGGCAAATTATTTGCCTATGGAACCTTAGCTTAAGCATACTAAAAGAAGAGAACACACATTTTTGCGTTATTTTTCTCTCAGGTCTGTGTTGAACCTTCTGGCTTAGTTCACGCATTCAAAAGTTCTTTTTCGTTCTCCCACACTGACTGACTCTCTGCTTATGTCAGAGTTCCCCAGCGATAGCCCCGGGAGCACGAACTTACTTGCCGAATGCTTGCCGAAGTCTCACTTCATTGTGTGTTAGAGAGAGACACTGTCACGTTTTAGCGCTCTCTGCTTGGGGAACCCTGGCTTATGCTAAACTCTGGCGCTCTCTTGTGTGCTTATCGAAACGACAGTCTTGTTCAGTCTCTCAACAGAACACTTAATTATGTTCTTGTGAGGATCGGCAGATTCTGCGAGCAAAGTGTCTCATGAAAAGAAATACTTAAAGAGAGTGATTAAGCAAAGAATACAGGGGATACTTTGCCAGCTTAGCTAAATACCAAGTGCATTCAATTAAAGAAAAAAGATCAAACTTTCTGTAGAAGTTTTTAAATTTTAAAAAACTAAAATCCAATTGAAAATTGTCCGTCTAAAGGGATCCGATTGTCGGATTTTTTTTATTAAATATCGCTTACTTACTTTAAGACTGACATTTTAAGAAAAATGCGTTATAATTTTAAAGTTCTCAATGGATTTAATCCAGTACAAATGGTTCTTTAAGTTTCGAGTTAATCTAGTAAAATATTCAGGTCTGTTCCCATTTCCGAGTGGATTTAAAAAGTAAAACGATTGTAATTCCGAATCGTTTTCATTTGATGTTCCCGTTTCCGAGTGAAATAGAAATCGATTTTGTTTTCGAATGAAAGTTTGTATCGTTTTCAAACTATAATTCAGCTGAATGGTAACATGAACAATTTCGATCAACGCTGCGCATGCGCTGATGCGGAATTGCGAACAGCTCGGTTTCATTTCGATCGTTTTTGCTTTCGTCCACAAGCAATTTCTGGAGTACAACTTTGAAAAAATTAATTTTTAATCAAATTGAATGACCAATATTTCTATCTTCTTATATTCTTAAATCTTCTCAATATATGACTTATTAACTTCAAAATATTTGATAGTTTAAAAATATAACCGTTGACACAGAAATTGTCAGTTACTTTTCATTTCACTCACTCAAGGGTAAAACTTTTAAAACCGAATAATTTGATCGATTTTCGGATTCCACATGATTTGATCGAAAACGGGAACAGGCCTGATTTTTAACATAAAATGCTGATTGAAAAAATTGCAAAATATGATGCTTTATATCGACTGCAGGATAACTAAGATAAGTCGGTCTTGCACTAACAAGAAAATGAATCTGCAAAACTACATCTAACATGGAAAGAATACGAGAAGAAATTTACACAATATTACAGCAAATATTTCTGCATTATGAAGTCAAAGAACGTATTTTATAAGTTATGTCAGTATGGAAGTAAGTAAGCGATGTTATTTCATTCAAAGCGAAATTAAATTCATTGTTCAGTAAACTACTGTCTTAATATGGATTCTATTGAATGTTCTTTGTCAATATTTTAAAAGTTGGAGATGGTTTAAAATAAACACAACATTACCCATGTGCTCTACAAATCGCTTTCCACTCAAGAAATACTGAAATCGTATGGGAATTGAGTCAGAAGCGATTTTTAGAATGTATGGGAAAGATTGAGAGATCATAATTTGATTGAAATTTGGAACAATAAACGGAAAAACTATAACTATGGTTCCATACGCAAATAAATGGCTTACCTAAAATTTTATTAAAATTTGCGCAAATTATTTGCCTGTGGGAACATAGCTTAAGGCTTTTGTATGATTATCAGTTAAAGTAGGCATAGGACTTTCCATATCGTTTACCCGAAAGCGATTTTTTTAAATCCAACCCTTTTCTTGACTCTCTCCAATATTGGGTTTAGTTTACGAGAGAAAGTTGTGATTGCTGAGTTTTACAAACAAAGTTGTAAGCTCTTTTTTTATAATTAGTAATTCAAATTAGAGAAGTTCGATTGTGTTAATCTCTAAGACAAAAGTCGACCCCCCCCATCCCCATATATCTCATCCATTACTAGTTTAATTTTTTTCCGATTTCATTTTCGCCCGCTCAGATATACATATATATGTCTATGACTTGGTATACTTTTATTAGAATGCAACATGAACACATTTCTAGTTTTTACGTTCTCTTTAATTTCTAAGCTAGTTTCTTATATCTATTTTTTAATGGCAAATTTTTAGATAATATTACAATATATATATACACACACAAACAAACATACATATATATATAGCCGATTTAGTTTCATATATAAGCTTGCGTTGTTTCGAAAATTTGTTTTTTAGTTTTAAATGCTCTAAGTGTAAGACAAAGCAAAGTAATCTTAGCGAGAATCCTTTACCAACCAACCAACCAACCAACAATATATGTATGCACATGGAAACCTATGCAATAAGTTAGTCAAAAAAGCAAAAACAAAAAGGCCAAGCACGGAAATTGTGAAAAGGGAAAAGCAGTCGCCTATAGTATCTGCCGTTTTTGCAAAGTGAATAAATATAGATATATATATGAAAATGGCAGAATTATATACAATATATATAGAGAATCCGTATATAACGTTATATATTTTGCGAAGAATAACAAAACTTGAACAAACAAAACCACAAAAGATGTATCGTCGTTGTATAAAAAGGCAGGCTCTATTTTTGCTAAATGTTATTTGAACAATTAAGGGGAAAACAAAAAGTAAAGCATAAAACCAGCAAAGGCAATGCGCTAAACACAAACAACAACAACAACATGATATACATGAATATATGTACATTTCTTCACCCGCATATATATATAAATTGTTCAATATTATTATTATCTTATATAAATTGTATGATTGCTATATTACATAATTCTTTTGATACTTTGTACATGTTTACTTTAAAGCATAAACTAGCCTAACATATAGTACCGATATATATATATATTTAAACATATATAAAGCCCCGTAATAAAAAGGACGTCAAAATTTGAATCATATTTAGTAAACAAAAACCTTATTTAGCTATTTCACACACACACACACAAACTGCAATAAACTGCAAATCACTGCAAAACAATGTTGATGTAAAAGTTGTAAAAATCATTAATATTAATATAACCAGAAAACACACACATACACATAAACAAATATGATATATATATATTTAAAAATAAATGCAAAAAAAAGGAAAAAAAATTATGCAACACAAGATGAACAACAACAACAAAAAACGAAAGTGTCTTAAAACCGTAGTATTAGAAGTTTATTATTAATAATTTGTTTGTACTTTAAAGTAAAATATTTATAGAAAAAGAAAAAATACAAAGATTTAATATACACAAAAAATAAAACAAAAATGGACGTTTTTACTTTGAATGTGTTTGAAAACTGTAATCTCCATTAGAACTTGGCATCTAATTAATTCAACGTTTTTCAGTTTTGTTTTTGGCAATTTCCTTCTTAAGGGTACTGTATACCTTCAGAAAAATTTTTTTTGGATTTTTTTTTTATTTGCTTAAACGTTCTATTAGGATCTTATAAACATCCTGCAAAACTTTCAAGCTGATCCGAAACTCAGTTTTAAAGATATAAACAAAAACAATTATTTTTTCCGACCCTTTTATATGAAAATTGTTTTTATCGATCCTCGTATTTTTAGAAATTCGTATTTTTTTTCCCCTATTTTGGTCAAAAACTTTATAAATATTTATAAAATGTTCGATATAATGGAAAAAAAATTTTTGAAAAAAAAAATTTTATTTGAAAATTTTTGGAGATTTTATTTTTTACCATGTCTTGACGCACTTTGACTCAAATTTCTGGAGAACTGCTTAACCGATTTTGATAATCTTTTTTTCGGTGAAAGTTAACACCCAAATGCACCAAATCCGATTTATACATTTATTAAATATAATTTTTATTTCATAGAAAACAGATGTCGAATCTTTAAATGCGATTATCTCGGAACCACTTTTTCCAAAATGGTTGCAAAGATTTAAAGAGTACCTGTTGACCGATTTTCAAATTCTTTCCCTTAAATTACTCCTAATACCCACCATTCTGGTGTGAACTAGGATATTTTTGATGGGTCAACAAATAACGGAGCTAGGACCAATACAGTGGGAAAAAATGGTCGATTTTCGAAATTTTGACTTTGAAACCCCATAACTACGTCATTTATTGACCGATCCAAAATATCCTAGTTCACACCAGAACTACATTAATTCTTAACAAAACCCTGTCTTCAGTTTTAAATTCAGATCCTCCGTTCTCAAAAAATTTTTGCAACCATGGGCCTATGTTTTAAATTTTTGGTTAACTTTGAACAAAAATACAACAACAACCGTAGGTACAACAACAACAACAAAAATTACTAAATTTAGTTTAACCGATTACCTATCCAATTGAGTAATCTAATTTTTTGTAAACCTTTAAAAAATGACACCTGAAGGTATACAGTACCCTTAAGTCGCATAAAATGCTTTATACGTTTTGTGGGGTACTTACACCTGTTCCCGATTTCGATCAAATAATGCTTAATCGAAATTTTGATACGTTCCAAAAACCGACAGTGTATTTTTATTCGACCCTCTTGATGGCAAAAATATTTTATCATGTTTCCAATCCTTAGTGAAAAATCTATATTCACACCAATTCCGATCAATCGAATTCAGAAACGAGAACAGGCCTGTATAGCAATCATATTTGGTTAAAAATCAATCAATATGGTCTTTGATTTTACTTAAAATATAATTAAACCAAGGACTGTTTTCAAATCCTATGAAATTTAATGAAATTTTATAATTTTGCTCATGCAATAATAGCTCGCTCTGAGTTTTACTAAACAACTCGTACCTTGATGATTATTGTCCAAGTGGAACACACAAAACTCAAAACTGATTCAAAGATAAAAGTGTTCTTCTATCTGGCCGAGAAAAGATCTTAAAAGTTAGAACATGAAGCATATTCTATATCTTGGCAGTAGGAGATCTAGTTTGAAAGAACAGAAACAAATATAAAACGAGAAGGTAAAGCTAACTTCGTCAATGTTGAAGTTTTAATAATTTGTAAAGGTTCGCTTAAGCAGATCTTTCCTATAAAATATAAAAGTCAATTTTTGTGAGAATTTCGATAGTTTATTTGTAAATTTGAGCACGAATCAACCACAAGAAAGCCTTTTTAGTTATACTCGTATTCTGACCAATCAGTCCTCTTACCAAGAATCGGTAATTGGAACTCCAAACTTGTACCAATTCCAATCAATCGAATTCGCTAAGGAGCACAAAACTAGTATATTAAACTTTTAATGTGAAGGAAATCTTTCAAGGCACACTTATTTTTACTGTTACGGATTGAAAACTGATAAACTTTGAGTGACGATGTCCACCCCCTTTGGAACAATTAATTTTGTATTATATTATAATAATATTTTCCAGCAGGCGTGTGTTGCTACGCCCCATTTCGACTTTCACCATCCCACTATGGGAAAATAGTCAAAAATTTTAAATGTAATTTTTTTATGTTAGATATTTTAAAACGGTTTTAATTTCGTAATTTTTTGATTTCGTAATAAAAAGATAAGATAAAAAAATAATTTTAGAACATTCAGTGGTGCTTTGAACTGTCAAAAAAAGCGGGAAATATTAATCAACTTGCAGCTACAATTATAACTCTATTCCAAATATAGACTTAAAGTGTAAATATGGAAAAAGCAGATCAAAGTATGTAGATTAATAGTGAATACATGTTTTTCGATAGTTATGTGTTGATATAAAACTGTCCACAATATGTTGTTCGTGTGTATTTTTAGGTGTATACTAACAAACGTGCGTGTGTTCCGTGGAATATTACTTTTGTATAGCACAACGAATCACCAAGGTTCCAGTTAAATAGTGATAACAAATTAATACAGAATTAAAAAGTATTGAAGCTTTTGCCCCCTTTTCGAAAAAAAATTACTCTTTGCATGTGTTGAAGCCTTCATGGGCAAGCGTCCACCCATGCCTTAAAATTTTAACGCAATCGTAAATTTCAAAAAAAAATATCGCGGTATTTTACCATTTTCCGACGATTTTTTTAACGTTGAATCCTTCTAGGGCAAGCGTCTAACCAACTATCAGCGTTCATTACAATCGGATAAACGGTCAAATTTCGCTGTTTTTGGAACACTTCGCCCGTTTTCTTAAAATAGACCGAAATTATTGCAGAATTTAAGAGGTTTGCAATCTTGGTCGTCGGGGTTTTAGAATTCCGTTGACTTATCTTATTTCACAAATAGTGTTAAGAGGCTGTTCATTTCAGAAGCAATAGCACAATTTAGGGACAAAGGAAAGGCTTTTAGCATTTCAAATTTCCCGCCTACTCCGAACCGCGCCTGCGTCGTGTCGCGACTTTGGACTTTCACAGGACCAGCGAGCAGCAGCAGCCACTACAAGCCAGACCAGCCAGTTGAGAGCGAGTGGCCGTTGCGAGCAGCACGGCAAAGCGGAAAAGGCGGAACAGGAGACTTCCGAGAACGCAACACGTAACATACCGCGAGCGCCCCCTCCAGTTAACGGAAGGTGGTAAAGGTCCACATAGGCATACAGACGGGTCCTCAAAATAAACGCCCGCCGCACTTTCAAGTGAGTATACAAAGTAATGTTTTGACATGTATATATGGAGCAATTCCCTAACCGATGTCCCAGCATAAGTCTTTAGCAGCAGGTAACATTATGGTCAAGTGGTGGTCCCCAAGGTGCTGTAAATAAATACCCAGCCGTGGTCTTTAACCAATTCCCAGCACTTGCAACCAACTGCAAAAAGCAAATGTTGACGTTTAAGGATGACGTCCTACTTTTCTTGCTCAAGTGCCAGTTTTTCTATGTGGGGATGTGTGTATCTGTGTGTGTGTGTGTTTGAAGTGTGACGTAGTTCGCCTGTAAGTATCCGTGTACACACCAACAAGTGTCGTCGGGCAATAGCGCCAAAAAAAGAAAATGTAGCACAAGGGTGGAATTGGGGTTTCAAAACAAAACTCTTGATAACGAACCAACAACTACTTTTGCAGCCCTCCCCACCCCCTAACCAGGAACATGTAGTGATCCTGCACCCTTATACAAAATGCTCATACGCCTACGCTATGGAAGACGCCTACAGACCTATCTCAAGATAGGCGCCTGTGTCCTGGTGGGTATCTGCTATTTTGCCTTTCTCTTCCGTGAATCCCTCAATGCCTATGAGCATCGAGAGCGTACCTCCGCTGCCGAGCAGCTGGACGGAGACTCGGCGGAATCCTCAAAGCAGCAACTCAAGCTCAAACGTCAGCAAATACAGCGCCAACGTTTGTTGGCCCAGCAGCAGAGTAGGAATACCAGTGCAGGGTCAGTGCCATCGACAGCAGCCGCAGCAGCACCACCGCCACCACCGGCCAGCACCCTCAACCCAGTCTACTTGTACTCCGAGGAACTGCACAGTTGCACTGAACGCGAACTGCAGCTGCGACGTGAGCATCTGGCGGCGGTTTGCGAGCGCTACAAACTCCAGGAGAAGTACCCACCGAATCCCTGGGAGTTTTTTGTATCGCCCGGGCACAATAATCTCGTTTGGTATGTGGCAGTGGGAATACTTTTGTTAGGTGATTCTAATATTGCTCTTGCAGGTGCAATGTCTTTAAGGCGGCCAGCAGCACTTGGATGTATTATTTCAACATTTTGGGTGAGTGAACAAAATTTAATTGGACAAGAAACCTTGACAAAGGCCCTTAAAAGTATGCTAAAGTATGCTTTCCTTTAGTAATTATCAATCAAATTAATGGTCATTCACCTTTTAAGCGTGAAAAACTGTCAGAGCCAGAAATATCATTTTGAAAACATATGCATATCTTCTATGCATGAATATCTTCTATACTTAAGTCTGTTGGCCCGTTTGACTAACATACGGACACATTAACAATCCGAAGCCAAAAGTGCTTTTCGTAGAGATATAAAACTTGTCATAGAACTTCGTTCAGTTATGCAGGCGCGCACTAAGAAAAACCATTTGGAAAATTTGTCCGCGAATTGGGTGAAAGCGTCAAAGAAAAGATTGTATGGGCCATATAAACGAAATTAAGAGGACCAAGATGTTTTTGAGTGAGAGAGGGAACGACTCATGCTCAAACAAATTACTTATGTGTTGTATGTATGTGTCTTGGCTCTCTAAGACAGATGATGTTTGCTAATATATGTGTGTGTGCGTTTGTGTATGTGTGTGCGTTTGTCAATTGTACAGGGTATTATGAAGTCGGGCTACTCGACTGTAACGATCTTACTTGTTTTCTGTACAACTTTGACGCTTTAAATAGACGATACCTTCTCCTTCAATCAAATTCTTCATTGCTTGCGGTCCATCGAAGGGAATATTTTTAGAAGTTTCTGAGGTCCCTAAACTAGATAATTACCAAATTCATTACTCATTCATTACATATTCATTTTGACACATTTAAGGAGTTGTCAAAGAGCGAGAGCGACTATTTTGTTAAGTAGACATGTGTAGAAAGATAAAGCAATTAAGAAGAGAGAGGAGGAGAGGGAGTACACACTGAACGAAATGATAGGTCAGGGGACGGAAAAGAGTGGAGAGCGCAGGAAGAGGGAGGGCGCGAGGGGAAAACGTGGAGAGCTGGGTAGAAGGGGGTGAGTAAAGGCAATTTAAATTGAAATATAAGTGAAGAATGACGGCCATGAGGTAAATTTGTGTTGATATTTAGTTCGGAATGGCTCAACGTATACATATCGCTCACTTACTTCAATACTAACATAACTCAAAATAATCCATTTTGAGAAAAACGATTTTAAAGTTCTCAATGGACTTAACCCAGAAAAAAAATGGTTCTTTTAGTTTTGAGCTAATCCATTAAAATATTATATGTTTAAAATTAACAAAATTGAAAAATATGATGATTTAACTGAAAACCGAAGTGTGTTTGCGCAATATTGATTGCACGACATCTGACGCATTACACAAAATTACATGAAAATGAACCTTTTAAATGATCTGATTTCACATGGAAAGTATAAGAGATATCAATATGACAATTTTACTCAAAATAGTACACAATACGGTGTATATTTCTGCATCATTAAGTTAAAAATCGTATTTATACCCGTCACTCGTAGAGTAAAAAGGGTATACTATAGTTTTGCAAATGTATGTAACTGGCAGAAGGAATCATTTCCGACCATATAAAGTATATATATTCTTGATCAGCATCAACAGCCGAATCGATATAGACATGTCCGTCTGTCCGTCCGTGTGTATGAACACCTAGATCTCAGAGATGGTAAGAGATAGAGGTTTGACATGTATGGGACAAATGCTTCTTTTATCTGCACGCAGATAAAGTTTATTTCAAATTTTGGCCACGCCCACTCCCGCCCCCGGAATTTGGAAAAACCGTTATATCTCCTACAGTTTTGAAGATAGACGATTCGTACTTTCTAGAGATCGTTAGTAATTAGCAAAATAAATCGACTCGCCAAAGAAACGATTAAGATCAGATGAGCGGTTCTTAAGCTATAAGCAAAAGCGTGAAAAATAGCCGAGTTAAAAAAGTGCTGCATACTTTTAAGAGGAACGCAGAAACACTGTTAAACATGTTTTTCCATGTGTAACGGGTATCTCGAAGTCGGTTAGAGGCTCTAACTTAGAGCCGACTTTAACTTGCGCTTTCGTTTTTTGGTTATACATAAATGTATTGAAGTAAGTGTGTTGTGATATGTCGAAGTTTTATCTAAAATTATTGTCTATTTAATTTTTGGGAAAGACTTGGGAAACTATACGTTTTCAATTATGGGCATGCACGGCTGATGCTGCTGTGAATTCCATAATCTTTAGTCTTAATCTTAGGAAATATCGCTAAACCCGAAATTCGCATCCACTTGAAAAAAAGAACAATACAGGCTAGTAATATGTTTTGATTTTTCTGTTCTTTCCCAGCTGGCTACGATGTGAAGTACTTACAACGCACCGAAACTCAACCCCTGGAATTAGCGCGTAAAAGATTTCCTCGTCCCGAACTGGCCGAGCTGCTGGAACTGCTGCCCAGTGCGCTTTCATTTCTATTCGTTCGCGATCCCTTTGAGCGCATTCTGAGCGCCTATCGCAACAAGCTGGAGGGCAATCGCAATACCTTCTACAAAACACTGGGCACTCGAATTGTGCATCGCTTTCGCAGACACAATATGGGCGGTCCCTGGCCTCGGTGTGGTCCCACATTTGAGGAATTTGTACGTTTCCTCATAGCCGAACACGAGGCGGGCAAGCGATTCGATGAGCACTGGGCACCCATCTATAGCTTCTGTACGCCGTGCAGCGTGAATTTCACCATCATTGGCAAAACGGAAACCTTTCAGCGCGACTCGGAGTTCATAATACGCCAGGCCGGACTGGAGACGTTGCTGCTGGGCCTGGGCAAGTTGCCGCAGCGGAAGCAGCGCAAAATTGGTAACCAGGCGCGCAGCGGTGTTAAGTCGGAAGTCCTGGTCGAACGCTATTTCGGCGATATCGAACGCTCAACGTTGGACCAATTGCTCAAGATATATCGCATCGATTTCGAGCTGTTCGACTACGACTACCGCAAGTACTATGACATGGTGCATCCTTGGAGCATGGAGCAACCGAGCACCGCTAGTGTGGCCCAGTCAACGACTCAATCTCTCAATCCGGCAGTGTTAACCACACTGGGACCGGCGTAGACCAAACAATGTAAACCCCCGAATCGCGATAAGTCGTCAAACAATCTTATCATGTACCTTTTTACACACACACAACCAACACAACAACAACAACAACAACCAAACCCAACCGAAACTACCAAATCTACCAAAAACAAGTTTAAGGCCAAAATCAACGTTTTCCGAAAACGCCAAAACAAAACTCTCGACCTCTTTTAGATAAAACTTAGTTAGAACATGGCATTTGGAAGGATTTTTCATTGTAAAACCCCAAACCCCCAAAAAAAAGGACCCTCCCCGCCCCCCAAATTTACATTCCTCACACAAAAAAAGGCAACCATTTTTGGTGCTGGTCTCGTAGCTAGTTTTAAGTACCTACAATTTACAGTTACACTTTAACAAACACATATATACATATATATATATATATACAGACCTCTATACCAAAATATCGCAGCTAATCTTTGCTATTCTTCAAAGCGAGGCTGGGAAGTTATACAACAAAACCAAATCTATATACATAAATATATTTACAACCCCCCAAAAACGAATTCCATTCCCTCAATTTATTTAAAATAAGTTATTACTTATATATGAAATTTATAAAATTAAAAAAAAAAAACAAACAGGTCTTGATCTAAGTCTATAACTTTTGTGGACTAGATGAACATTTTTTCCTAGGCTAAACGACGAAAAATTTCGAGAATGAAACGAAAAACAAACCAAAAACCAAAGAACGATAACAAAGTATTTTAAATTTAACAAACAAAACCAAAACAAAACAAAAAACTTTCATGTGATGTTTAAGATTTATAATTAACAGCAACAACAAAAACAACAACAACAGAGACATTTAATTATTATATACTTATACTTGTACTTGAATTTCTGGTAATGATAAAACAACCAAATGAAGGATATTATTCTAAATAAATTTAAACTTCAACTTTTTTTCGTTGTAAAATTACACAAATGAAAAAACAAAATATGTCTTTAAGAATAAATAATCTCTATACCAACTCTACCTATTTTTATATTTCACTTGGGATATTATAACATAGTTTTGATAGTTTTTGGTGAATGAATGACAATTTATTAGTGACTTAGCCATTAAAAATGAGAATAAAGATTAACTGGCAGAAGAACAATTTTTCGTCTCTTTAAAGCATGTCTGACCAAACAACAATTTTTTGGGCCGAACCGAAGACTCCAACTGAAAACCAAATCTGAGGTCTGGTAGGTTACAAAAAACCTTTTCTTTATCCGATATATTTTATTATAGTTAATAATGATCAAGAAATCAATATTAAGCTGGCTTGAGGTCTCGTTATGTAATGTAAATGTAATATAAAATTGGCTGTTCAGCTCCAATGGGGCCAAGCCAAGCTTCTCTCGTCTCGTTATGCTTGCACATAACTCAAAAAAGCAGGAACACAACACACCACAAAGAAAGCTAGTTGATCGAACAGCTGTTTCATTCGTATCTCCAGCCAACAACTCAAACTCCTTGCCAGAACTACCCTAATCGTTGGGGAATTCCTAAACGATTTGACAGTTAAAAAGATGACGATGGTCAGACTGTAAATAGAATGGATGACAAGTCCGAGAGTAGAAAGAAGTAGTAGTAGTAGTACAGAATGCCCTGATCAGAAGAGGAATAAACCCTACAGTAGGCAGATGGGTAGATTCACTCCTACGATGCAGAGAAGCCTCTGCAGTGGCAGGTGAAGAAACCATCACAGTCACCACAACTAGAGGATGCCCTCAGGGGGGAGTTCTCTCCTCACTGTTGTGGAGCCTACTAGTGGATGAGCTCCTAGAAAAACTCGCCTCCCTGGGCATAACAAGCCAAGGGTACGCTGATGACATTGTCATCGTTGCTCGAGCAAAATACGAAGAAACCCTATGTGACATAGTCCAGAGGGGTCTGAATGTCACGTCTAATTGGTGAAAGGAGGTTGGGCTCAACCTAAAACCTGCGAAAACCATTATAGTACCATTCACTAGGAAATACAAGCTAAGTAGAATGAGGCCAATACGCTTATCCGGCTGCCTCATTACACCAGAAAAAGAAGTCAAATACCTCGGCGTTGTCTAGTGCACTTAGAGTATACACTCAGTAAATGCACTTGAGCACTATTCACATGCAGGAGCATAGCCGGAAAATCGTGGGGCATGGCACCACACATACTCCGATGGCTATACCTCATGGTTGTGAGACCAATGCTCACTTATGGAGCTGTCGTGTGGGGAGATAGAGCAAACCTCCTCACAGTAAGGACGCAGTTGCAAAAGTTGCGGCAATCGAGGTTTTGATGGAGCTAACACCACTCCACCATACCATCGGCCTGAAGAAAAAAGCAACACTTCTTAGATTAACTACAGAAGGAGTGGGTAGAAACCACATAGTAAGCCTTAGAGACTCTGAAAAACTGGAAAAGGAAATCCCTTTAATCCTCCAACCCAGAGACGAAATGGTGGCCGAGTATCACTTTGACAGGAATTTCACTGTACACCAAAGTAATAAGAAAGAATGGATCTCACTTGAAGAGACACATAAAATGAAACCACACTCAATTATGTGGTACACAGACGGGTCCCTAACGCCCCAAGGAACCGGACTTGGGGTAGCAGGACCAGGAACGAAAATATCTGAACCAATGGGAGAATTTACAAGTATATTTCAAGCTGAAGTATGTGCCATCTCCCTTTGTGCAAACCGTAATATGGGTAAGAACTACCATAATAGAGAAATTGCTATCCTCTCCGATAGCCAAGCAGCGCTTAAAGCACTTAGTAGCAATAAGTTCACCTCTAAGCTAGTCTTAGAGACAAAGAACAAATTGGACCAACTAGGCAGCAGGAACAACCTGAACCTACGATGGATACCGACGAACTGGCACGCAAGGGTGCAGCCACCGCAATGGTAGGGCCAGAACCCTACTGCGGCATAGGCCAACACACAATAAAAGGACTTTTAAGAAAGGAAGAGAATACACTTAGAACAGCCTCCTGGGTAAACACCAGGGGAATGAGACAAGCTTAAGCATTAATAGTGAACCACGACCTCAAAAGGTTCCAAAAGTTAATCCAACAAGGAAAGAATGCCCTCAGAATTCTGACAGGGCTCTACGCGGGTCACTGCAGACTGCGGAGCCACATGTACAAGTTGGGAATAACAAACACCCAGCTTTGCAGATACTGTGAAGAGAAGGAGGAGTCCTCTAAGCATATACTAGCACACTGCGATGCCCTAGCGAGGCGCAGACTTAGCAGATTTGGGAAACACATTCTACACCCAAGCAATATCAGTAACTTAGAACCCACAAAAATCCTGGCTGTTGTATAGGAACTAGGGCTACTAGGAGAGTTGTAAATTCAGTAGGGGGGCACAATAGACCAAAATTGGTCGCGGTGCACCACTTCCCCAACAACAACAATAATAAATATGGCATTTTGATTTATATAATTTTTTTTTTTCTAAGCAAACCCCAAAAACATAGCAGGCAGAACATCAAACGTTATGGTACACAGAGAGCTGCTCATAATACTAGATGGGCAAACTTGCCAAGTGACTTCTACTAAGCACATAACACTTATACAAAATGCTCATACGCCTACGCTATGGAAGACACCTACAGATCTATTTCAAGTTAGGCGCCTGTGTCCTGGTGGGTATCTGCTATTTTGTCTTTCTCTTTCGTGAATCCTTCAATGCCTATGAGCTTCGAGAGCGCACCTTCAACGCCGAGCAGCTGGAAGGAGACTCGGCGGAACCTTTAAAGCAGCAACTTAAGTTCAAACGTCAGCGCCGGCATTTGTTTGCCCGGCAGCAGGACTGGAATACCAGTACAGGGTCAGTGCCATTTACTCCAGCCGCAGCAGCACTACCGTCCAGCACTCTCCACCCAGTTCACTTGTACTCCGAGGAACTAGACAATTGCACCAAACGCGAGCTGCAGCTGCGACGTGAGCATCTGGCAGCCGTTTGCGAGCGCTACAAACTCCAGGAGAAGTACCCACCGAATCCCTGGGAGTTTTTTGTATGGCCCGGACACAAGAAACTCGTTTGGTATGTGATAGTGAGACAAAAGCTTAGATGACTACTGTAAGCTTCCTATTGCAGGTGCAATGTCTTTAAGGCGGCCAGCAGCACTTGGATGTATTATTTCAACATTTTGGGTGAGTGGAAAAAAAAGAACGAGAAAGCAAATCAAACTTTGTCTCTGCCGAAGTTTAAATTCACTTGAACAGATTTCTTGATCAGACTGGTGTGTTAGCTTGGAAAGTCCTGTCAGATAGAAGGACAAAACTGAAGGCAGAAAGGGATGGGGATGGAATACTCTTCTTGCACTCTAAGGGAACACAAACCCTTTGGGCCAAGTACACATGCGGCTGAGTTTTAAGGATCAAACTAATGATTGTTGTCCACTAAGTTGGACCCCATGAGTATGAAATTTTTAAGGTCATGCTCTCACCCATCTATCTTCTTTTTACTTTCTTCTTTTACTATATATTTTAAAGTTTTGCGATTTTTTGTATCGATCATGGGAACCAGATTAAGTGTTACGGGTATTTGGCTGTCGGGGCACGTGACTGCAACACGCTTACTTGATTTTCAAAGCAATTGCGTGTTTGTGCAACAACAAATAGACTTTGGACTTAAATTGATGAAGCGAATTTAATTTTTTTCGAATTTCAATAGTTCGGTAGCGTTCGCTTAATTCTAGAAGAATTTCGTGTGCACAAATCAGAAATGGCTCATCATGTGCAGATTTTTGGTAAATTAAGCTTAAAGTTGCAAAAAGTGCCTATCTTGTTTTTACTCTTCTTGATACTATCGTAAACTAAATTTTTTTAACTTAAAAACTATCCCAAAAAACAGCAGCAATATTACTAAAAATTTGATTTATCTCTGTTCTCTTCCAGCTGGCTACGATGTAAAGTATTTACATCGTGCCAAAACTCAACCCCTGGAATTGGCACGTAAAAAATTTCCTCGTCCCGAACTGGCTGAGCTGCTGGAACTGCTGCCTAGTGCGCTTTCATTTCTATTCGTGCGCGATCCCTTTGAGCGCATTCTCAGCGCTTATCGTAACAAGCTGGAGGAATATCGCGATTCCTTCTACAAAACACTGGCCATTCGAATTGTGGATCGCTTTCGGAGATCGAATGTGGGCTGTCCCTGGCATCGGTGTGGTCCCACTTTCGAGGAGTTTGTACGTTTCCTTATAGCCGAACACAAGGCGGGCGAGCGATTCGATGAGCACTGGGCACCCATCTATAGCTTCTGTACGCCGTGCAGCGTGAATTTCACCATCATTGGCAAAACCGAGACCTTTCAGCGCGACTCGGAGTTCATAATACGCCAGGCAGGACTGGAGACTTTGCTGCTGGGCCTGGGCAAGTTGTCGGAGCAGAAGCAGCGCGAAATTGGCAACCAGGCGCTCAACGGCATCAAGTCGGAAGCCCTAGTCGAACGCTATTTCGGCGATATTGAACGCTCAACGTTGGACCAATTGCTCAAGATATATCGCATCGATTTCGAGCTGTTCGACTACGACTTCAGCAAATACTATGACATGGTGCAGCCACCGAGCACCGCTAGTGTGGCCTAGTCAACGACTCAATCTCTTAATAGGGCAAATGAATCACAATTTATATGTGACTTTATTATAACCCAACTTAGCCATTATGAGTATAAAGATAATCTAGGTGAAGAACAATTTTTCGACCCTTTTAATCAAGGATGCAAGTCTGACTAAACCGAACCGAAGACCCTGAAAACCAAAACTGAAAACTAAAATTCAGTTCTGGTAGGTTACAAAAACACCATTTTACATTACTCGACTTTTGAAGTCTAAATTTTAAATTTTTTTAATAGATCGGTGGTATATGAAACTACTTTGAAATGACCGCCAAGAAGTGGGTAAGGTATTTTTAAGACAGAGAATACATAGAATAGATAAGAAGACCGAGAGTAGAACGTAGTAGTAGTAGACGAGTACAGACGCTGTGAATAAATCCATATTCGAAACAGACAGATATAAAACTATGCAGAGTCAAACCTGTATAGACGATGTAAATAGTACACCGCGTGTAAATGGAAAGGCGTGTGTAACTTAAAACCCGTTAAAAATCCTGTTTACAGGTCTTTAAAATGTTATTTATTTGATTATTTCGGAGTTCATGTAAAAATGGTATGAAGGTTGGTAATATCTAGTTCGATACTTTCCGAAGAAGTTGGGCATCAATGCACATTCATCGATGGTGAAACGCTGAATATTTTTTCTACAGAACGGAAGCAAAACACCGAATAATGGAACAAAATAGCTGTGCAGATCCTGGAGCTTCAGGCATTGATTAACAAGTTTTCACTTGCAGAGTTCTACACCTACACAGAGGGCAAAACCCTGTTCAGGAAATAAGTTGCCTTCAACTTAAAATAAGAGCACGATAGTCTCTAAGTTCTTAAGAAAAAATATTCCAAGCGTTAATGGAATGAGTAAAGTTGTTCTCAATCGAATAATATTTGTTTTAAACAACAACAAAACCTGTTTTCAACAGAGAGATATACAAGAGAGAGAACGAGTGAGAGCGTCTTGACTCACTTTTTGATATCTCTCTCTTTTGTCAGCTAGCATAGGTAGCCCTCTAGACGTGAGTCTGCACAACTGTACAACTGCTGAATGTGCAGGCTCAAATCCCAGTCAAGAATTTTTCTGAAAAACGAATAAAACGTGTCAGGTGGAGTGGGTCGTTGGAACTATTTTACTGATTCCTATGGAATTTATGCCTCCCTTCTTTTTCAATCAAAAGAAGTATGTCCCTGTTCCCCATTTTATTTATTTAGAAGTAAGTTTAACAATGTTCAGTCAAACAATTAATAATTAAGAGTAATTTACGTAAGATTAAGACAATAGCACACTCTGACCCGGTGGGAAAAATTTATTGGCAAATGCCAGCTATGGTCCAACTCACAGCATAAGTGGTCAGAGTACGTACTAACCATTGCATGAGGGTTTTAGTTGGGGAGTGACATCAAGGAGTTCTTTACGTCTAATAAAGAGCTATCTTTAGAAAATAAGTGATAGTATTCATTGTAAACGAGGCACAGGCAACGGAAGGGGTCTCGATGAGCATAGTTCGTTAGGCGGGATATAGTGTCGAGTTGCTTCAATTGGCACTGACAAATTAATAAGGCTTAGGAGAGCAATGGAGTCAATCTCACCGGCCAGTAGCTTTTGGATGAAAACTACAACATAGCACATTCTTCTGGGTTTAACTGATGGGAAGACGATTCAGGCGGCACCAAGTACTCAGAGCGTTTAAGTCACTTTGTAATAGAAGTGAAGAAACTGGATCGTCAAATGACGCACTTAGCTTGAGATCATCAGCGTACATAAGGGCTGTTGAATGGGAAAGAACTTGCGGAATGTCGTTAATGAAAAGGTTGAATAACAATGGGCCGAGATGACTGGCCTGTGGGACTTCAGAGGAAACGTGAACGATTTCAGATACAGCAGACTTAAAACGCACACGTTGGGACCGACTGGAAAGGTATGATTTGACCCAGCGGAAGAAAGTTGGGTGGGAGACCAACTAAGCATAATTTATATAGGAGTAAATTATGATCAACCGATTCAAAAGCTTTACTAAAGTCCGTGTAGACGACATTAATTTGCTTACGATGTAGGAAGAAAATTCGAGAAGGTTAGTGAAAACCGAGCGTCGACGTATAAAACCATGTTGGGATGGACTAAGAATGGGTTGGCAAAAATGTTCTAATTGGCCAGTAATTATGAGTTCAAATAATTTTGGTACGGCAGACATCTTACAGATTGCTCTATAATTGCCTTTATCAGACCTAGAACCTTTTTTATGGATAGGAATAATAAACGATTCCTTCCATAATAGGGGGAAATCACTGAGCTCAAGGGATAAATTAAATAGCTTAAGGAGGGGATCACAGAGGAAATCATCGCAATATTTAACGACGCAGCTAGGGACATTGTCTGGTCCAGCTGAAAATGCTTAAGTTTTTTTAAATAAGATAGGAGACAATCGTGATTAATTAATGGCTGGAGAATGCAGTTAGAGCGACTGGTATGTTGAGGGTAAGTTGGAGAACAACATGGTTCGTATCCGGAAGAGCATTGCAGAGTCGGAAAAAAGAGGCAAATCGGCTGGCAATGTCACCTTCGTTCTCAGCACTAGCATTATTAAAACGAAGGGAGGGGAGAATTGTGAAGAGTTACGCTTCACCCAAACATTCACCCAAAAACCATCGTTAATTGCGTCACACGCGTCATCTATAATATCTATAAATCATTGGTTATGATCACCCTGAACCCTGATTCTTTTTATACCCTTGGAGAGGGTATATTAAAGTTGTCCGGATGTTTGTAACGCATTGAAGGAAGCATCTCCGACCACATAAAGTATATATATTCTTGATCAGCATGCCGAGCTGAGTTGATATAGCCATGTCCGTCTGTCCGTCCGTCTGTCCGTCCGTCTGTCCGTCCGTCTGTTTCTATGCTATCTCCTCCGTCAGTTTTAAAGCTATCGTAACCAAACTTTGCACGAAGTCTTTTGGTATAAATACGCTGCACATTTGTCGGAACCGGCCGGATCGGATGACTATAGCATATAGCTGCCATAGGAACGATCAGTTGAAAAACTAGTTTTAGTGAGAAAAACTTTTTTGTTTTTAATGGTATCGCTCCCAACGCTCGTATTTATAAGTTTTTAATGATTTCACATAATTTCACCAAGCCTTGTCGAAATCGGACAACTATATAGTATAGCTGCCATACAAAAGTTAGGTCTGAAAAAAAGTCTTAGTGAGAAAAACTTTTTTGTTTTCAATGTTATCGCTCCCAACGCCCGTATTAATAAGTTTTCAATGATTTTACATCATTTCACCAAAATTTTTCAAAATCGGACCACTATATAGTATAACTGCCATACAATCTGTCAGGCACATATCAAGCTCCAAGGGTATATAAACTTCGGTCGAGCCGAAGTTAGCTTGCCTCTATTTTTTAATATTGTAAAGAGAGTTTGTTTACTCCTGATAGTGGAAATTGGATAAATGGTAGATTAAAGTCGTGCAAGTTTATGTAACATGAAAACATATAAAGGACTAGCTGGCGCATATATGAGACACGCAAGCCGTAGAGCAACAACACATTTTTATGCGCTTTCTTCTCTCTTTCTTTCCACCCGAAGGTTTTGTTTTTGGCGCTTGCAGATCTGCTCTCATGCGTCGTCAGCGTAGGTTAGCGATTTCCCTTTCTCGCTGTGGTTACACGCTTTTTTTCTATTTGCGACGACACACACAAGCATAATTAAGGAACGTTTGTAGTAACATTATTATAGAGTTAGCTAATGGGGTTGTCGAAAAATCGTTATCGAAAAACTTTTGAATTGTGAATACTTTTTTTATTGTTTTTGGACAAAAAGAAACGTTTCCTAAGGGCATTCTCTTGGATATTAGTTATATCAGTAATACTAGTAAATTCCAAAAGAATTCAAAAGTTCTCTTTAGTGCTTCCATTCGAAATCAAACAGAAAACTTACCCAAAATTTATTAAATAAATCAAAATAAAAATGCCCAATAAAATTCGATTTTTTAAATCATTATAAATAGTTTTTTATTTTCATTGATCAACACAAACGATTTATATATATAATATATATATGTATATATAGACTCACATACATGTAGTGATTTTTTTCTTCTCTTGTAATAATAATAATATAATCATATGTATTTTTCTTTTGTGTGTTTCTCGTAATGTAATTGTTGTATAGCAAATAGCAAATAGTTAATAGCATAGATTTCTACATAGATAATTTAATACAACTTTTTTAAGGTAAACACTGCCCTGGGCAAAATGAACTAATACCGAGTATGCCTGGGATATATATATAGAAGCGACTTAAGTAAACGTTTGTTTCAGAAACTTGGATAACATTTATGTGTAGACACAGCAGCAACAAAAAAACTCAAATTGAGAACGACAAAAATAATGGTTTATTGCAAAAATAGTTTGCTCAACTTGTGTGTGGTTGGTTTTTTTCTCTCGTTTGTTGAATGTGCTTAACGCGTTTCTTAGGTATAATGTATATGTTTTTCGTTTAATTGTAGAAATAAGCTAGGCTTTTCTTTTTTGTTTTTGTTTTTTTAATAACTATATACAACATCTAATATATAGGAATATAGGTAGTATATAAATAGATATATGAGTGTATATACAATAGCAAATACTTAACTAGTTTTATTCTTCGTGCATAAGGAAACTTGGATACAAAAAGCAGAGAATTCCACACAAAAACACAAAAATATGGTTTAAGTTTTTTTAAGGATTCTGTTTTGTTTTTCATTTTTTTTTTGACGAGATCTATATAGTTTTTTTTGTTTATATCGCATATAATAAGTTTGAAATGTGATGAAAATTTTAGATACGATACAAAAACACATACATATACGAGGGTTCTCGGGGCTAGAATAAAGAATTTCTTGAAACTAGACCAAATGAGAGTCTCTTAGATAAAGATTTATAGAGTAAAGTTAACACTGAAGTTGGACATATGTGTGTGTGTGTGTGTGAGTGTATATGGAGGTAAAAACTAGTGTGGGGTTGGACTGGATAGTTTTGATCTTATATTTTCATCCAAAGGAGCTGAAAATTGTCCAAAGGATATGAAAAATTGATATAATATCACAAAAGAAATATGATCCTAAACTATCCATTCCAAATGGGTAGAAAGAAAGCATGTGCTTCTTTAATTACTCTTTTTTGAATAGACGTCTCTTATATTGTTCTTATACTAGAACCTTCAATTTCACCAAAGTTGTAATTTAAGACCTCGTATAAGAGCCGTATCAGAGTGACCCCACCCTAGTTTAAACTCAAGAAATGTTCATTCCTGTCTCTGCCTGTTACTTTTACGAATCTCTTTCTCTCCTCTCTGCCTTTACAAACATTCTTTTTCTTATTACTGTCTCTTCGCTCTCTCTCCTCTCTTCGTCTCTCTTCTTGTCCAGCTTCAACTTCATCTAATCCGCCAGTATCATCATGCTCTTAATGCTGGCCACCTCTGACTCCAGGCGTTCTAGTTGGCTCTTCAACATTTGATCACGTTCGGCATTGGACACGGCCACAACTGTGTCTTTGGGTGCCGCCAGTAGTTTCCTCTGAAACTGTGCCGTCCATTCGGCGCTGGCAATGGAGATGCCCGAATCACGCTCATCGCTGGAATTGTCCCCACCATCATTCCAAGCGGGCGGTGAGGCTCGATTGCAGTTGGGCTCTTGCTTGATGTGCTGCAGGGAGAGCAGAGCTGTGGCGGCCGCATCCTTGTCGCCCAGGTGGGATTTGTGACGCAGCTTGAGGGGCAGACAGTTGTTGGCATCGCTGGCATTTGGACTGCTACGCTGCTGCAGCTGATGTGGAGCCAGGGTCAAGTGTGTGACATGAGAGGGATGTGTTTCATGGTCCTGCTCATCGTCACCGGACACGGCACCCGAGGAGGCGGACGAGGAGCAGGCGGAAGATGATGATGAGGTGGTGGAAGAGAGCATATGCTCATAGTTAGGAGAGCAGGCGCGACGCGAGAGATTCAGCACACTGGTGGCAGCCACTGCTGAGGAAACGGAGGAGCTGCTGACCGCATCAACGGCACTGCTGCTGACGGCTGTCTCCATGGGCAGATAGCCAGCGGCCTCGAGATGCTCCTTGTTAATGGCCGCCACATAAGCCGCCGGGGCAGGGGCATAGAGTGTGGCTCCGGTGTGTGGTGGGGGTGGGACAGCGCCATTGTACAAAGCTCCAGCGGCCACTGCCTTGCGCAGGCTATCCAGGTCCTCGGGGCGTACGTTGCGGTTTAAGGCCTGCTGCAGTACCTGCAGATTGGCCATAGGATTGCTGGACGGGGTTGAGCTTGAGCTGGCATTGGAGTTGGGCTCGGGCTGTTGGGGCGGTCCTGCCGGTTGCGGCTGCTGGTAGAGATGTGCGGGAGGCTGGGGCACGCCTAAAGACTGTTGCAGATGTGTGGGCGGCGGCGGAGGAGGTGGTCCGTGTTGAATCAAATGCTGATGTACACTCTTCGCCGGCGTCTCAATCGCAGGTCGAGCATTGCCATTGGGTCCATAGATCAGGGGAGACAGTGGAGCATTCGATCCATTACCATTCTGATAGCCATTGTGCGAATCTGCTGGTGAGCCGACGGAGGAGGAGGAGTTGCTGTTGCCACTGCTGCCACTGCTCATCTTGGCTCGCTTGGTGTTGCTCAACACCTGCTCACTGGTGGGCAGCGAGGCCAGTATCTTCTCCACACTGACCAGATTCTCGCCCGAGATATTGAACTTATCCCTGATGGCATCCAGTTGGGCCTTGAGCACATGATTCTCCTTGGTTAGCTCAATGACACGCTGTTCCAGCACCATATCATTGTAGCGACGCTTCTCCCGGCTCCGTTTGGCTGCCTCATTGTTGCGCCTCCGCCGATCCCAATAGCTTTCATCCTTCTTGTTGTCGGGCGTAAATTCGCGCTGCTTGCGCTGTGAGAAGAGCTCCTTCTGGGCGGCTGTGAGGGCCGATTGTGGTCCATTGCCAGAGCCACCGCTGCCACCATACTTGGCCAGACTGTCCGACATGCCGCTGTCATTTGATTGTGGGCTTATGGAACCGCCATACATGGACAAAGGATGCACTGCAGCAGAGAGAGAGAAACCATGCATTGAAGATTGCTTCTGTCATTCGACAACTTGACTTTACTACTTACAATTTGTGGACTCATTTGAGCTGCCGTTCATGGACAGCGTGGGTGAGATGGTGGTCAAGCGTACGTTATTCATCATGCTTATGGAACTGGAGATGGCTTTGTTGTGGGTTATGGTTGGAGTGCCGTTAAGCACTTCGGGCATGGCCGCTGGAAAGAGCAGCAATTCCTCCTTGTGTATGGCTGCTGCAGCAGCTGGCGAGGGTAAAAGGCGTGTTCCGTAGGCGTTGAAGTGATGAAATTGCTCAAATTTTTTGTGCAAATGATCTGGAAAATAGAGGAGGGGGGAAAGTGAAATTAGTTTACGCACAGGAGACAAAAATGCTAACAGAAAGACGTAAGCCCTAAGGGTTGCAGCAGAGAGACAAAGAGATCTAGGCAGTGTATAGCCCACACGCATATCGTATGGCTATGCGTAGTACAACAACAACTTCATATATGTTCTTTCTTATAAGCTAGGAAGACCCAATTGCTTCCGTTCAGCAGTGCGTGTGATTCCTGGCGCGACAGTCTTGTTTTTCCCAAGTGCAGAACCCTGAGTTCGTTTAGTATGGGGCACCGTGCTAGAAAGTGTTGAGTGTCCTCTCTCTCTCTCTCTCCAGTATTGCAAGGTGTGCATTAACTGGTTGTGGTACTTTACGGGGTATAGTTTAGACTCATCAGTTCTGTTCTCGCTCGGAAAATAACCGATATGGTTCGAGGTCATCTTGAAAAAAGTTCCTGGTCGAAAGCTTGTAGTGCAGTTGGTCTAGCTTTTGTTTCGAAACTGGCTCTCTCTTTCTGTTGTCAATACTTCGTAGAAATATTTTCTACATTTAATTGGTCTCTACGCGGCCGTAAGCTGGCTCTGGACTTGTCTGCTCTTGCTTATATTCCATTTCAGGATGTAAATAAAAATTAACTTTACAATTACCGACACAATTTTTCGGGCAATTAAAAATTTAATTACCATTACAACGACTTTCATGTAATTAAAAATTACCATTGTCAATTACTTCAAGTTTAATTACCAATATTGAAATAATTGTAATGGTAACAGTGAGTTTTAATTACGAAATAATTTTAATTGTAAAAGTAATTCAATCTTTTATTACCCAAAAAATTTATAATGATAATTGAATTGCTTATTTTCGATTTCCAGCCTTGTTCGATTGAACATTTAGTCATTTTAGGACTATTTGTGTGTTTGAAAACAAGCCTTGACTAGGAAAAATGGATTTAGCACATGAATCCATTTTAAACATTGTCGAACCATTTTATTGCACAGAAAATTTCGGAAAAATGTCAAATCGAAGATACAGTTTTCTAATTTCGATATAAAAAATTCCGACCTTGATTATTTTGTAAGTTTTTCTTAAGGTAATGGAGTCACGGAAAAGTGAGAGCAGCGGATAAGAGACCCATTGATTTGAAAAACGGCAATCAAATGCATTTTTATCTTTATACTAGCAAATAACCCGTCGCGCTTCGCTGCGCCTTCAATAGTACAACAACGCACACTCACTTACCACCCATTTCCCACCCACATCCCACCCACTTCCCGCCCACATACCACCCACTCCCACCGTCTTTCCGCCGTCCACTTCCCGCCCACATCCCACCCACTTCCCGCCAATTTCCCGCCCACTTACCGCCATCTCACCCACTTCCCGCCAATTTCCCGCCCACTTCCCGCCAATTTCCCGCCCACATCCCACCCACATCTCACCCACTTCCCGCCAATTTCCGCCCACTTACCGCCCACATCCCGCTCACATTCCACTCACATCCCACCCTCATCCCCCCACTTCCCGCCCACATGCCACCCACATCCCACCCACTTCCCGCCCACATACCACCCGCTTCCCGCCCATTTCCCGCCCACATCCCACCCACATCTCACCCACTTCCCGCCAATTTCCCGCCCACTTACCGCCCACATCCCGCTCACATTCCACTCACATCCCACCCTCATCCCCCCACTTCCCGCCCACATACCACCCACTTCCCACCCTCTTTCCGCCGTCCACTTCCCGCCCACATCCAACCCACTTCCCGCCAATTTCCCGCCCACTTACCGCCCACACTCCGCCAACATCCCACCCACATCTCACCCACTTACCGCCCACATCCCGCTCACATTCCACTCACATCCCACCCTCATCCCCCACTTCCCACCCTCTTTCCGCCGTCTTCTTCCCGCCCACATCCCACCCACTTCCCGCCAATTTCCCGCCCACTTACCGCCCACAACCCGCCAACATCCCACCCACATCCCACCCACTTCCCGCCCACTTCCCGCCCACATACCACCCACTTCCCGCCCTTTCCCGCCCACATCTCACCCACATACCACCCACATACCACGCACTCCCACACTCTTTCCACCGTCCACTTCCCGCCCACATCCCACCCACTTCCCGCCCACATCCCTCTCACATTCCACTCACATCCCACCCTCATCCCCCACTTCCCGCCAATTTCCCGCCCACATACCACCCACATCCCACCCACTTCCCGCCCACATACCACCCGCTTCCCGCCCTCTTTCCGCCGTCCACTTCCCGCCCACATCCCACCCACTTCCCGCCAATTTCCCGCCCACAGTTACAAATCATTTGTATGGGAAAAAGAAAAGGGCTATTTTTAGGGTTTTTCCAGCAATAATTCTAATTTTTCTCGCCGTAAAAACCATCCTTGAACTTCAACGAACATTTTAAAAAAAGATTTGGCCAAATTGGTCCAGGCGTTGTTGAGTTATGCGCTTACCAACACATTTTGCGATTCATTTTTATATTATAGATCAGAGATTAAAACCCGAACGAATAACGGTTTGGGTTACGGTTACTGTTTTGGTCGATCGCTTTATTCCGGTTACGGTTATATTACGGTTTTGGGATATGGGTTACGGTACTGGTTACGGTTATTATCCTAATTCTGTTTCGGGTTTGGGTTACGGTTACGGTTATAAGTATAAAATATCACTTTGACATACATATGTACATACAATGCAAACAAAAGCAGCCCCATTTATATTCTCATTTATTGATTAAATTTACTAAGTTCAAAATTCTTATACAGAATTTCCACCTTTATAGTCGCCTTTTTTAAAATTTAAATTAAAAGATAAACTACTTCATTCAGAAAAGCATCGTGTAAAGTTGAGTAAAGTAGATATGTACGTGGGTCAACGTATATACCATTTGTCGTTATGTACCTTAATGTAACGAATTGTTATTATCAGAATTGACATCTTAAACGAGATTGTAATGACATCTACATAAGTAGCATAACATCATTTACAGTTTGACTGTCCAAGTTAGCGCCATTACAAATTTTACTCCTGAAAATTAAACCTCAACCCTTACTTGTGTTGTCGTCTGCACATATTTATAATTCATAAAACACATACATACCAACATATGTATAATTCGAAAAACTTGCGCAATACCAATAAAAATTGTTAAATTCCGCTTAAAGCGCGTCATCTCACAAATTTTGGCGCAAAACGCATTGCGAGCGTGTAATATTTCACACATACACCCATATTACATGCTCTGCATGTATGTATGCATGTGTGTAATTATTGCACTTACTTTAATTTCTTTTCCACATTGAATGTCATTTATTTTAATAACTATTCAGCTCTTACATATGTATGTTAAAGGCATAGCGGCTTTGATTTGCCGACAATAAAAAATTTTTTTTTTTGTTACGAGTTGAAGATGATGCACTTATTTTTGTCCAGCGCAGCAGCCACTCCAACATTTATCCTTTTCGCTAGGTTTAACACCACAGAAATACATATGTACATAGTTTTAATTTTGTTTTGAGAAATTACTTAGCCCTTGGCATCGTGTACAATGTTAAACAACATAAAATGTCCACAACCAAAACTTATGAACAAAACGCGGATGACATGATCTGTTCTGTCTACGAACAGTGTGAACAGTGTTGACAACTTTTTTGCGGGCTAAATCGGCGTTGAATAATAGCTAGAAATAGCTAGAAGTGGTTGTAAAGAAGCTGTATATAAATAGCTAACATATGTAGTTTTTTATAATTATACTAGTTTCTCAGACGCGGACAAATTTGTTAGAGCCCATCTAATTACATGGCTCAGGATCTTTTCGGTATGCTTCTCCAGTTGTTATGGCTGGTAATGTGCGTACACCACCCGAGACCAAACCTCCATAGCCGCCACAGCCCACGGACAAACAGCCCTAAGCCTTTGCAGCAGGGGCGCCCATGCTCATTGCGCAAGACACGCATGTGTTGTTGTTCAACGCAAAGGAATAGCCTGCGCATATACGATTTGCGCATGCCATAAGCCAGCAAAAAACAAAAACAATTCTTATGCCTGCTCTGTGTTTTGTTGTTGTCGCGCTCTGACCTGCAACAACAACATCATATGTGTCTCTCTTCTCTCTCTCCTATGTCTCTCGCAAACTCGAACCCAAAAACAAATTGCTTATGCGTACGGCTGAACGCTTGTCGCGTTATCGAGTATGATTTGCGTAGCAACGACCACACATACACACAAACAAGAATCGGTTCTTTCTCTCTATCTCATTTTGTTGTTATTGCTTGAAATTTATTTGTATGTGTATGTGTATTGTTCTGACGCGCGGGTAAGCTCGTTCTGGGCACCCCTGCTTTGAAGTCTCCACAGCTCATTATAATAGTGTGTCCTCTGGACTGCTAAGGTAGCTTCAGTTGCTCCCATTGCTACCTATGCGTTCACCTACCAGCTACCTTTAAATCCGTATTAAACAAATACGCCTGGCGAGTATGATCCGGCTCTAGTCCATGGATCTGGCTGTGGCTAGTTCGGTTGTAATGACTTGTCGTTTCAGCTGTATGTCTTAGTGGTCATGGTCTGCTTACGCAAGCCAAAATAAAAAGACACTGCGTATACCTCCAGCCCTACAAAAATACATCCATAAAAGTGAACATGGCATTGCCTATGACCTCTAAATTTTCCCTAGTGACTTCCATTATTAATTTTTTAAACTATATTATTTTACCTCTTTTGTAAACAAACAACAGCTGACTCATTTGGCGATTTTCTGGTCACACTATATTGTCCACGGCTCTGGAAATTTTCAAACAATTTCCGCGCCGACAAAATTGTCCGCGTCGGTGTGCCTAGCTTAATAAATCAATGACATACTTATGTATAACACAGTACAACACTAAAAAAAAGCCCGGCATAAGACCAATAAATTATGATAAAAGGCACCTTTGTAAGCATCGCCTCATACCCAGTTTTTTAAATCCACCCTTGGTTCGCGTTTAATGGGTACTTTTGTACTTGCAACACACAACTACAACAATTTTAACTAAGTTTTTAATGGCTTAAGATAAAATTCTCAAAAATTCAGCATATGTGGACAGGGTCATTGGGAACGACATATGAAAAATTCACTTAATTCGCGCAAACGGTTAAGGTACCTCCAGAAGGAGTTAAACGTTCATTCTTTAATATCTTCAAAAGCGCACGGTAGATTTTTCTTAAAATCGTTGCTTAAGATGGTATAATGGGCTATTGCATTTACCTAAGAGATGGTACTCGACAGCCAAAAAACCGCGAATTGGAGTACCAATTTTATATTCACCCACAAATCAATTCATATAGGCCATAAACAAGGTCTAAAAATAGACAGATGTGCGTTTTCAGTTTTGCCAACGAAGCCTTGGTTCGCGGTTTATAGGCATTTTTGTACCAGCAACTGCCTTAGAACAACATTGACCATTTAGGTAAAACCAGCTTTACAAAAATTATGAAATTAAATTTATAAGTAAATTGCTTCATTGCAAGCAGGAAAACAGATCATATCATTTAAATCCTTAAGTTCAGCGCATCTTGGTGTACCACGGATGGCCCACCAAAGACAATTTTTATTAAAGACTTACTTTTTCTTGGTGGAAACGACGAATTTTAATCATAAGATTAATTGCATAATTTTTGGGGGAGGCTGCGATACCCAGTTGGTAAATGTTGTTTAAAGGCAATTGCTGGTACAAAATTGCCTATAAAACGCGAACCAAAGCTTCCTTGGTGAAACTGAAAACACAGTTCAGTCTATTTGTACGTCGGGTATATAGTTCATATGGAGTGCTCCGTGGGTGAATATAAAATTGGTACTCCAATGCGCGGTTTTTTGGCTGTCGAGTACCATCTCTTAGGGAAGTGCAATAGCCCATTATACCATCTTAAGCAACGATTTTAAGAAAAATCTACCGTGCGCTTTTGAAGATATTAAAGAATGAACGTTTAACTCCTTCTGGAGGTACCTTAACCGTTTGCGCGAATTAAGTGAATTTTTCATATGTCGTTCCCAATGACCCTGTCCACATATGCTGAATTTTGGAGAATTTTATCTTAAGCCAGTAAAAACTTAGTTAAAATTGTTGTAGTTGTGTGTTGCAAGTACAAAAGTACCCATTAAACGCGAACCGAGGGTGGATTTAAAAAACTGGGTATGAGGCGATGCTTACAAAGGTGCCTTTTATCATAATTTATTGGTTTTATACCGGGCTTTTAAAAAAAGTTGGATTTTGTCGAACTGTGTAATGGATATGCATAATAATAAGCAGACAATATAAGTGAATAAACTCATATGTATGAAAAATGTTTATTGTACATACATATGTACATCTAATTGAAAATTTTACCAGTAGAGGAAAAACCGAAATAAACCCGTATATTTGTTTCGGTTACGGTACTGATAACCGGTTATGTAAATAAAGGTTATACGGTTACGGTTATAAAAAAATTTTTTTTTCGGTTACGGTTACGGTTTCGGTTTCGCATTTTAAAGTGTTTTTAGCGGTTACGGGTTACGGTTTCGGTTACGGTTTTAATCTCTGTTATAGATAGATAATTTCAAGTGGTTAGTAAAATCGAATAGCTTAACTCATAAAATTCCAAAATTTATATTAAGTTTATCAAGTTTCAATAAAAGCCACATGTAAAGATTGAGTCAAGATTTAAGAGATTGAAAAGACTTCATGCCTTTTATTATCCAAATGAACTTTATCTGAAAGAATACCTAAATGGTAAGTTCGATTCTATTACCCTTTATAAACACAAGAAAATTATCATTACAACTCAACTTCTAAGAAAATTATCCTGACAAATGCCCTTTAAAGTATGCTATATTTATGAATTAATTGTTTTTTATTTATACAGAATGTAATATTTACAATCTTTCAATTCGTCGACTATCTAAGTGAATGTATAGTTTAAATTAGGTATGACAAAGCCATTAAAGCTTTAGATAAACAGATAATTATTTAGGAAAATAAAGTTTTCATACTTTAAAGTACATTTATCGTTCTCTGTAAAAACGGGTTTTATCACTCCAAAATAAATAGTTCCAATTCCAAAATTAAATATTGAAATTATTTATTTAAAAAAATGTTCTAGATCTTTCTTTTGTGGAACCGTTGAAGAACCTTGGCTACAATCCCATGTTTTTATTTTAACAATTTGTCGTTTCATCTAAAAAAATATCATGATAAATTCCTTCTTTCTAATTCTGACAAATATTTATTTGTTATTTGATTTAACACTAATTTATTTTAACTACCTTCAATTGCCTCGAAAATCTGAGTGAATTTACGGTGTGGTGTCATAACTGACTTTCAAATAACTGATTTAAAAAAAAGAAAATAAAATTTGCATACTTTGAAGGGCATTTATCAATTTTAAGAGGGTATTTTTGCTATTGTGGTTTTAATTTTTAGATTTAATTTTAAAAAATATTTGGTTTTAAGTGAGCAATTAAATTTATCAACTTATAATACAATAAATTCTATTAAAACCAAATTTCCCCCATTATTTTTTTCGTAGACTTTAAAATTTGTATTCTGGTTGAAAATGCCTTTTAATCAGATTTATTTGACAATAATTTGAAGCTTTTCAATCGCAGTTGCCTAAAAATCTTTTAGAACTGTATAAAAAAGTAGCCTACTTAAAGGGGCAAACAGTATAATATATGAGCAGGACAACTATTTGGTTTCTTAACAGTTTGATTAATTAGATGGGTGGTTACTTCACACCCCAACCTAAAATTCTAAGACCCCCATTCCTCTCCAAAATCAAAACAATGTACGCCTAAAAGCGGGCTATAAAATTTCAATAATAAAATAAGTTAATATTAAATATTTTGTTGTTGCAATTCAAATCAAAATTTGTGACATTTATTCTTATCAACTAAAGCATTATCTTGTTATTTATTTATGTTATCGCCGCGATAATTGAAATACTCATGGGACGCCGCCCCCCCTCCTCGCACACACACACACACAAAAAGTGCCAATATGTCTAATACGATCTTGTCTGGCACTAAACAAACAATGGTACAGACTTTCTTTGTTTCTGTGGTCCTTGCCCTTGCCAACCCACTCAAAAAAATTGAACATTTTGCTTTCGTTTTTAGCACACACAATGATTACGGGGTAAAGTGATGCAAGAATCAGTGAGAATTAGACAAAGGCAGCACTCACACAGATACACTCACACACACAGACACTGAACGTAAACAAGAAATCGCACGTCGGAGATTTGGTTGTCGTTCTCACCCTCACCATGACCATCGAATTGGCATTTACAGTTCAATGTGCTCACATACACAAATACATACAAATGCAGCCAGTCACGTCAGCGGCCAGACGCTGTTAACGTCGCAGCCGCCGGCAACCCCTACGACGCCGACGACACCCCCAACTGCAGTCGCAGTCGCTGCCTGACGAAATTCACAAAAACAACATGACTAAGCGCTCACATGCTCTCCTTCTCTCTCTCTGTCTCCCGCTCTGGCAAAATTCACATGAAATTTGAATTTGGTTTTTGCGTTGCTAATAAACAAAAATAATTGTTGCTGTTGTTGTTGTGGCACCTACATTGTTTGTTGCTGCTGCTGCTGGATGTCGTATCCTGCGTATAATTGTTGTGGTTGTAAATTGTATCCGTGCTGTTGTGACTGTTGCTGTTGTTCTTAAGTATTAACAAATTCTTGGTCGTTGCCGCCGCTTTGAAAAAGTTCACTTTCTGCTCCAGCGTGCAAACAATCGACATAATGTTTCAAAATGTTTGATCACTTGCGGTTGGTTGTTATTATTTGCAATGCGATTATTATTGATGCGGTAATTCCAACTGATATTCGCATTACGGAAATTTCACACAAATATTTCACTCAAGATCAGTGCTGTTTTATTGGATGGCCCACATAGAACGAACTTTCTATTCACTTTATTTGGCGTTCTAGCTCGCGCACTTGGCCAAATGAGTTTAACGGTTCTCGTTGACGTGTTCAGTGCTTTATTTTGATTTGGACTTTTATTTTTGTGTGTGCTCCCGACTCGCGACCGCTTCGGACGAACGCTAAATCGCATTTGAATTTGTAAAAGCATTTCTCCTCAGTCGGCGGCGCGAAGTCGCTGTCGTGGTCACGTTGCTGCTGCTGCCGCTGCACGCATTCGGTACACGCGACTCTGGTTGGCTCTCGAACAGGTTAAGACATGTTCGCTGTGGCTAAAAGTGAAATTTCAAAGGCGAAGGCTGCGAGAGAAGCGAACATGTTCGAAATGGTTGTTGGGCTGCCTGTTGCGTGTGCTGCTGGAAAATGATCACATGGCACAGTGGGGCAAATGAGGAGGCATTTTTTGAAGGTCAAAATGGCCAAAATTTAACCTAACATCGCAGCAACAGCCAAATGATTTATGTCTTAATTTTCGAAATTACAATATCCTATCCAATCCTACAATATTTCTGGAACATACATTTGTACATATATCAAAACATCCTTGTGAATTAGGTAAACAAACAAAATCGCATTTGGTTTAAAATTCTGGTTCCAAACATTCGTTTTAGTAAATTTAGTATGGAATAAATTCAGAAAGAATTTTTGCTTATTGCCCTTTGGAACCTTAACCTTTGTTTGCCATTGCATTCTAATGGGCTCTTGCTTATGAATTCTTCTTTTTGAATCTGACCAGTTTTAGGTGTTTCTTTTCTTCATAACTTTTATTGTTCATAGATCTTCTGAACTTTTAGGTCGACTTAACTTCTATATTATTTCTTGGCCAACTATAAACTATTTAACTTTAATCTTGACCAAAAGCACAACAAATTATGCCCGGTATAATCGTTTTAACTGCTCTTAACAGATCACTCTATTTTCATTTACACACATCCGATGAAGTAGGTTAGAGCTGGTTAGCGTCACTTAATTTCCGCACGCCTCGTTCCGATTCGATTTTACAAGCGAAATCCCCCCGGAACCCGGTTTCTGTCGTATTTGTGTGTTTTTTTTTTTGTATTTGTGTGCCCAAAACATGATGCTTCAAGAACAGGGTTCCCTCTTTCTAACATACTAAGATATCTCCCAAATACTGAACACACGAACGACGCATTAGCCCACTCCACTATCAGCTATCATCAAAATATCAAAATTTTAGAAAAATTAGTACAAAAATTTATTTTTAAGGCCAATTTTTTTTCTTAAATACTGTCATTTGTTTTAAATTTACGCCCATATTTCGAACTATTTTCCTACCCGTTCAATATTTCAAGAAAAAACTACTTCGTTAATTCGATAAATTCGTTTTTTAGAATGCTTCATAATTCGATGTTATGGGGAAACCTTAAATTGTGAAGGATTCAAAGCAACCGCTTCAAGAAACGATCTGGGATGAAGTAGTGCTGTTTAACAGGAGATGCTCCGGAGGGTGACCGAAGTATAGCTGCAGAATAGACTAAAATTATACTAAAAACCTTGCTACGAAAGTAAAACGAAATTATATTTTTAAAGCAGTCCTTTTTAATAAATGTCTAACTGGGAAGACATTTGCATTAAAAGGTAATAAGTGTTTGAAAAGCAAATTTGGTAAGGAAGACTATTCGAAATGGAAGTATTATTATGATATATCTTCATATGGTTGAGAAGGTTCAAATTAATCAAGCAAGGTTTTATTTTAAATAAAATCATTTTAGTTTTTGTATTTCATTTCTTTCGATTACCCCTTTAATTTGATTATTTTTTAAGGCTCTTGAGAGTTCGAATTAACGGTGTTCGACTTGAAAATAATTCTTTGAGTTTAGAGTAGTAGTAGAAGAATAATTTGTCATATTGCAGGCATGTCTTTTTTTGCCTTGATTCTTACAATTTTTCCTTTTTTAGATGACATCATAAACAATATAGAATTCTAATTCTCATTTTTGGATATGAACAAGACATTTACTGAACTACATTTTATTGATTGCGACTTTATTTGTTGCTGTACTTTTGAGCGTGGCTGACAAACTTGTCCAGTTGCTTCCATTCCTCCAAATTCAAATGCGGTGTTCCGAAGCATCCTGCCCTGATCTCTTGTAAGATGGGGATATTTCCCTAAGAAGTGCACTATATCCTCTATTCTCTCAAAATGCTGTATAAGCCGAAATCATCCTGAAAGTAATTGTTTTTTATTTAAGTTGTATGTTAGGTGTTTGTAATTTTGTTTCCCAGAGCTCTCTCTTGCTTCCTACATTCTCCTTGTCTTGAATTCTATGTTAAGAATTAATTTAATCTGCTCCAATCTCCACAAGCTTGGGTTTTTCAGTGTCAGCGGGGACTCATCGTCGCCTGCCATTGGCTAAAGAAATGTGCTTTTGTTTCAAAAAGGCATTTTGTGGCAATTTTGGGATATCGTCTGTCCGGCATGTTCAAGGGTTTCAGAACAATTTCCAAAATGTAGGTGAAGAATGCCAATGGATTAGTTAGTTATTTTAGTGTACTCTACCATGAAATGACCTATGTCAGTTTGAGCGTTTAAAAGTTTGTACATATGTATCTTCAATTTGAATACTTTGAATGCTTAAAACTTGTTAACGACTGCTCCGAATTGGCAACTTCCCTCTGCGGGCTTAATGGTTATTTTAACGAGAGGGCTTAGGAAAAAAGAAAAGTTGCAAAATTGTCAACAGATGTTGCTAAAGCCTTCGTCTTTGATTTCCAGTTTATTTCAATAACAGTTCAACACGTGGCGCAGGAGGTGGTCATTCTATTTGACAGTCTAGCATATCGCTAACCTGTTTCAAGACTGACATAACTCAATATGATTGATTTTGAGAAAACGTGTTAAAAGTGTTCAATGGGCTTTACCCAAAGCAAATAGTTCTTTTAGTTTCGAGTTATTCTAAAAAAATATTATTAGTTTAAAATGCTCTTTAAAAAAATCCAGAAATAATATTTTAACAGAATGCCGAAAGGATTATTGTGCCATATCGACTATTCAACTACAACGTCGGCAACAACAACACGGGCAAGACAAACTTAGAACCAAACTGAATTGATTCTTTACATATACATATCTGGTTTTGGGTTTCAATTTAGAATTTGTTAATCATGTTAATACTAATAATAAGCTTATTACACTGAGCACATCCAACATCCTCAGTCAGCATTTTCCTATTAGACATCGACCCACTTAACATTTTTACAAAAAAAAGCTTAAAAATGTTGGCATAGCAAATGGTTATAACTCAGGATGTTGGATGCTAGATGATATATGTATGTGCTTAGTTTAATTAGACCCATAAAAGTGTCATAAGAAACCCATATCAAAGTTTCAATAACTGTTTCACTTTGCCCACTGTGCATTTATTTGCCTGGGTTGAGTAATCATTAGTCGTTGTCGTCAATCTGAAATCGTTTTGAGCTGCACATTTGAAACTAGAACGTGATTGCTGAAGCTTCTAGATGACAAAGCGGGTAGCGGGTTGGGAAAGGGTGACGGCCATAGGTGGTTTGGAGGTGTTGCTGGAGTATTGCGCTGCAATGCGCTGGCCGCGTGAGCCACTGAGCCAGAGTCAATATGTTTGTGTGTGTATGACAGTTGTCTTGTTGGTGACGCAAGCGTCTTACACAAAATATTCAGAAAATAAACACAATATTATCAACATAAAGAACGCGAAGGCAGAGAAATAAAAATGCGAGCCTAAAAAAAGAACCTAAGCTAAGATATAACAACTATAACAAATAAAAAGAATTTCAATTGGGGTTTCATTGTTCATTTGTCTTGCTCTTATCCTTTTTGGCCTAGTTATATAAAACTGCCTACCTATTGTATGGGAATATAACAAAAAGTCCTTACAAAAATGGAAAAAATTTTATAAAAGGCTCAACTTGTATTTAATAATTTTTTTTTTTTTAAAATTTGATCCCAACTCTAAATCTAAAAGCGTCTTGATGACTTAATCATAGCATGAACGATCGAAAAGATTTGGAAGAGCTTTCTGCAAATATGTGTGACAAAGTCTCATTGTCAAGATCTTCTCTTCTCTTCTTACGATTTCTACGGTCCCCCTCTTTCCGAGGTTCCCTCTGCTGTAATTGCAAGTGGTAAGACTCTTATCACAACTAACAACTTATTTGCAGTTAAAAAAACCTATAAAATATACACAAACCCAGCCACTTTATACAACAAACAAATACAAAAGTAAACAGCAAATGGAAAAAGTAAGGTCAGTAGGCAATTATGTAAGTTCCGCTTTTGGTCGATATTCTTACAAACTTACCTACATACAGATATACATATTTATGGACTCTCCACTGAACGAACAACTGTTGAGGCATACAAAACTTAAGGTATACGCGCTCTGTTTCATTATCAAACAATGAATTCTATTGAATTGGAATTAAAAGAAAACCCACACAACAGAAATAAAAAACAATTCTTAAGAGTGCGATAACAAAATGCATTCAATGATATTCAAAAATAAACACCCAATGTAAAATGTTCACTTAAAGAATATCAGTTATACATTTATTAGCTGCTATAAAGGGAAAGGAAAATATGACTTTTTAAGAAGAGAGCCCAGATCCCAAAATAGTGTTTCCAGTTTTATCAATGTTCTGACGTAACAGTTATAATTTTTTTACATATAAAAATAAATGGATGCCAGTTTTGAACATTTGTTCTTTATTTCGTACGAAGAACTCCAATTAAAAGAAATTTAATAAAAGAGAATATGGAGAATATATCATTCCGAAATTCAGCTAATGTTTATTTTATTTCATTTGGTTCGTTATCTTTGAACCTTGCTCTTCATGTTTGTTTTACTCAGCTATAGTTCCCAATGATCATAGTAGACAGAGCTTCTTTCTAACCATAGTTCCCACAATTTTAAATATTTAGACAAAATTTTTCGGCAATTTTTTCGAGACCTTTGTAAATAGAGGAAAGCTAGCTTACAAGAATAAGTAAAGTTGTTCTCAATCGGATAATATTTGCTTTAAACAACAAACTCGACTTTCAACAGAGATATGCAAGGGAGAGAGCCAGGGAGAGCGAGCTCTTTTGTCAGCTCAACCAAGCTTAAGAAGCCCTCTAGATATGAGTCTGCAAAAGAGTTCAACGGCTGAATGCGCTGGCGCGTCATTCCATACGTTAAGCTCATAAGGTATCGAGTTTAATTCCCAGTCAAGCCCAAACAAATTTTTCTGTACTTTTCTGAAAAACATAAATGAAACGAGTCTGATGGAGTGGATCGTTAAAGCGGTGTAACTGATTTCTATAGAATATATGGATGGACGGCAGAGCCTTGCATCTCTGCACTTCCAGTCGGAAGAGCTATGTCCCCGTTCCCTTATCCACCCAAATGCGAAAACTCCGTAAATTTTGTATACCCTTGGAGAGGGTATATTAAAATTGTCCGGATGTTTGTAACGCATAGAAGGAAGCATCTCCGACCACATAAAGTATATATATTCTTGATCAGCATGCCGAGCTGAGTTGATATAGCCATGTCCGACTGTCCGTCTGTCCGTCCGTCTGTCCGTCTGTCCGTCCGTCTGTTTCTATGCTATCTCCTCCGTCAGTTTTAAAGCTATCTTAACCAAACTTTGCACGAAGTCGTTTGGTACAAATACGCTGCACATTTGTCGGAACCGGCCGGATCGGATGACTATAGCATATAGCTGCCATAGGAACGATCGGTTGAAAAACTAGTTTTTGTGAGAAAAACTTTTTTGTTTTCAATGGTATCGCTCCCAACGCTCGTATTTATAAGTTTTTAATGATTTCACATAATTTCAATAAGCCTTGTTGAAATCGGACTACTATATAGTATAGCTGCCATACAAAAGTTATGTCTGAAAAATAGTCCGAGTGAGAAAAACTTTTTTGTTTTCAATGTTATCGCTCCCAACGCTCGTATTTATAAGTTTTCAATGATTTTACATAATTTCAACAAGATTTGTCGAAATTGGACCACTATAGCTGCCATACAAACTGTCAGGCATATATCAAGCTCCAAGGGTATATAAACTTCGGTCGAGCCGAAGTTAGCTTCCCTCTATTTTTTTCTGTTGAGTTTAAAATGTTTTTTAAATCGGAATCATATTAACACAAACAAGGTCTTAAAAATGGAACAATATCAATCCAATTTGAGTTTTTGCGGATTCAAAAAATTGTTCTTGAAGTGAGAACATTGTACTACAAATGAGAAACACCGTTCATAGACTGTTTTTGGTAACGTCAATGTGCTCGGTTTTTATACCCTTGGAGAGGGTATATTTATTTATTCGCCAATTGAACAATGCTCTTAACTGGCTACCCTTACTTATCTTAAATTACATTACTTAACTTAATGTCTAAAAGTGGAAAAGTATTCTGTTAACAAAATTTTTATAGCAGTTTTATTGGGATCGAATCAAGTCGGATAAGGAGTTTAATATTTTAAGGGCCCTAGATATGGGTTCATTAAGGGAATAATTGGTTCGGGAAAATTGGTTGGAGAAGAGCTGAAATGTTCGAAGATTTCTGCTTGGTACATTTAAATTTATCATGCCTAATAAGGTGGGACAGTCAATGCACCCTGAGACAAGGTCATTTAGAAATAGCAATGACGCAATAGTCCGTCTATCTTCAATAGTCGAGAGACGCAGCAGTGCACATCTACCAAAATATGGCGGCAAAGGATCAGAAAAATTAAGAGGGAGGAGCGCAAATATTCGAAATTTTTTCTGTACCCTTTCAAGCTTTTTAATATGAGTTGCGCTTGAAGGATTACAAATAAATGATGCATACTCCAACTTGGAACGCACAAAAGCTGAGTAAAGGCTCAAACGAGTATAAGGGTCCTTAAATGGGCTAGCATGGTGCTTGACAAATCCAAACATAGAATAGGCCCTTGGCAAAATATAATTTATATGCTCATTGAACAGAAATATTTGTCAAATTTTACTCCCAAATCAATGGCTCAACCCGGCTCGATAAAGTTTAGTTAGAAATGGAATAAGTGACCGTAATATTGTAGAAGCATTTGCTATATCTAACAATAAAGCATTTGTTGAGATTTAAAGGTAGTAAATTGAGAACACACCATGAACTGACCCTATCCAGTGGCGTAGCGTGTAGTTATGCCGCCCTTCCCCCTTGAATAGTCCTAAGTTTTAACCTTTTTTTCTATAATTACAATTAAGTTTTTCTTATTCTTTCCATTAAAAACTTCTCTGTAACATAAAGGGACGTACGCAGGATTTTGATTAGGGATTACGAAGACCTAAATTCTTCGGGAAGTATTATTTTGCTAAAGTTGCTATCATTATTGAAAAAAATTCTTGGGGATGTATAATAAAGGTGCGTTTTGTAGGGTGCCTGCAGAGGTTTTTACTGGAGGCTGATATAATTGGACGAGTTGGACAACGTTTTTTGGAAACATAACATAACACAATCTGTTCGATCTCAATGGCAGTATAGTATTGTGAGCTCCAAAAATTCGGAAAATATCGCGAAATAGATGGACGCAAACTATGATGAATTAATTTGCAAAAAACCTTTATTCTTGTTTGATAATTATTCTTTTATAATTGACACTATACATTGTTTTCTTTTGTCCATGTAACAAACTATTAAAGAACTCATTCTGTATTGATATCAAAGTATATTTGAAAAAAAAACTTCTGATTGTTGCTCATTGGATAGAAATTTTTGGACTTTAATATGGAAATTGTGGTTATTTTTTGTGATGAAAACAATTTTTTTTTTAAATTATTGTTCAGTTGACACAACTTTTGTTTCATAAGAAATTTTCAAGGCATACAAGGCATCCCAAATCTGCATCCTCCTGCATACACCCTTGAGAACATAATCAATATATTAGAAGGGCTTAATAGGGATTAGGGAAGATATGAAATCCGGATCGTCTTTGATTAAGTAAAACACAAGGTCTAAAAACTGCAGCATTTTTGGCTCTGTCCATTGTACACCTCTGCTCTTTAATCCCTTTATACTGACTCGTAAGCTTTCAAAAATTCATTCAATAAATATTTCCTTTATTACAAGATTTTAAAGTGCAGATTATTGCAACGTTCTCCATATTGAAATAACAGCAAATTTAAGAGAATAATCAACATTTTGTAATTATTTACCGCCCCTGAAATTTGCCGCCCCAAAAAATTCCAGCCCCTGAAACACAAAATGCCGCTCCTAAAAATTTTCCGCCCGGGGCGGGCCGCCCAAACCGTTGGCACGACCAAATGTCCCGTGTGTTGACTTTATGCAAGCCCAAGAGTCGCAAAATAGCGGGCTGAAGTTATACTTTAGGTTGCCACAAACATCATGGGAAAGTTATCCCTTAATATTCTGGAATTCGCATAAGGCGGCCATGACGGGACTATCCAGACTAGCCGTAAGGTATCTTATTACTCGAGTGCCTTCGGAGCGACTTGCTTCTGCTATAAAATGCGCTATATGCCTCAAAGCGACGCGTCTTTTTAAAGACTTTTAAGGCCCTCTTCTGGTCTAGAAAATTTTTTTTACAAAATTTTTGTTATCATTTTATTTTTTAGCTTAGATATTCAAAAATATTATCCCAAATGGATTTTTAAAAATGCGAAATACTTTAGATTATATAGCGTTTTTTGTCGACCAATGACTTCGGTATAACAAACCATTTTCAAATTACTTTAAACTTTAAACTCTTTTATCTCGAAACCGAGTTTTTCGGACTGGTGCCCACATTTTCTCAAGTTCTACCGAACCGATTTTGATGATGTAGCGCTTTATGGACGCAGAATTAACGTGGCTATCGTCCCCACGTCAATCTTTGAGAAAAAGTTTTTACTATTTTTTTGTACACTGGGCTGCAAAAAAAAAGGTGAAAAATCGATTTTTCGTTTTTAAAAGCCCGGCATTTTTTCAAATTCAATTTTATTTTCACAATTCTGCCACGGACGATAATGGCATTCATACTAACAAACTTCCCATCTTCCGTTTTGCTTTCTGATAATTGTAACTCCCGGAAACGTGGATATCATCGACACATCTTTTTTTGGAAGAGCCTACTTCGGATCCGGAGAACTTTTTGAACAGCCCTCGCATTCACAAATTTTTAATTTTGTGTTTTTTATAATGAATTGTACAATCAAATACAAAAAAAAAACAGAATTAAAAATTCTATTCCCGATTTCTTTCCACGAATTTTTAAAAAACATACAAAATTTAGCCCAAATATTGAAACTAACGGCCATGTTCTCAATTCCACTTCCACAAAAGTTTTGTGATTTGGAGTGCAAATTTAGTATTAAAACCGTTTTTAAAACACAGAATTTTGGTGGAAGTGGAATTGAGAACATGGCCGTATATATTGAAATTGTACGGATGTTTGTAACACAGAGAAGGAAGCATCTCCGACCACTTAAAATATATATATTCTTGATCAGCATGACGAGCTGAGTTGATATAGCCATGTTCGTCTGTCCGCCTGCACGCAGCACATTTGTCGGAACCGGCCGAATCGGATGACTATAGCATATAGCTGCCATAGAAACGATCGGTTAAAAAACTTTTTTGTTTTTGGTGCTATTGCTATACGCTCGTATTTATAAGTTTTTAATGATTTCACATAATTTCACCAAGATTTGTCGAAATCGAACAACTATATAGTATTGCTCCTATACAAAAGATAGGTCTGAAAAAAATTCTTCATATCTCAAGCTCCAAGGGTATATAAACTTCGGTCGAGCCGAAGTTAGCTTGCCTCTATTGTACCCTTTGTGAAGGGCATAGGCTGTAAACAACTCTGCCTAAGTCAGCTGCCGTTTGAGAGTAGTCCAACAACAGAATAAACTAGTAAGAAAGTCGGTCAAGCCCAACTGTAAAATACTATGTACCTGCAGGAGCTACTGAAAGCAGTACAACGGCAGCGAACTTTGTTTCGGTAATAAGTTGATGATTGTTCATCCGATCTTTATCATTCCTTTGAAAAATCGTTAAATAATCTTGATAAATAAAGATCTCTTAGGATCTTTCTATCCCCAAAACTGAGGGAAATATGATTTTTTTTCAAATGGTAAAGTACAAGATTTATATACCCCTTACATGTCAAACCTCTAACTCTTTCATCTCTGAGATATGCTTGTTGACAGATATCGATCATATATCATAAACATACCTATAAAATATATATCATAATATCGATTTAGCTGTTGACGCTGGTCAAGAATAAGAAAAACTTTCTTCTTTCTCATACATTCAATTGCACGACTCCACGATATACTTGAGTATTGTGTATAATGATACACAAAGTAATTAACATTTTGATATCGATTTCCTCCCCTTCTTTGACCCATAAAGTACCGCTTCGCTTAGCGATCAATATAATTGTGGGTTTTTATTATCAATCCACCGGATTGAGGTGGAGTGATATCAATTCATTTAAAAATGTATTCGTGTGACATAGTTTTTAAGGTTTTTATTTGAAATTCTATGAATTAGCAACATGTATTTACTGGACCTGTCTAGATTCTGACTGCCTGACTGATTTTATATTAATTTTTAACGCACAGTCTAAACGGCAAAAATTAAAAAAAAGTGAAAAGTACCACATATTTTTCACTTTTGGTAAAAATGGTCAATAAGAAGGGATTTTAGATAATACTGACCCCAAGGTCAAAAGGTAGAAAAGTGAACTGTATATCGATCTATGTCGATATATATTCCAGCAAATTTCTCAGAGGATCGATGGTATATAAAAAAAATTAACTGATTTTAGAAATCACAGCTAATTCAGAGTATGTAGTGTAGTTGGATCATCCGATCCTAAACCGAACCTCAAAGAAACTGTTCGGTTTGCAATTTTCGGGCCCTCGATCCGTACCATGAATGAAACCCTTTAAATATTTAACCTCCGGAACATAAAACCGAACCAGACCGCCTGTATACAAAAAAATTTTCGGTACAAAATATTATTTAAGTAAAATTTTTAAGAACTTTTTATGGTACCAAATCTCTAATAATTGAAGAGGCGTTAAAGAAACCCAATCCGAGGGTTAAGCCTTTGAAAGCCTTTTTAGAGGACCAATCAGGAATGAGGTTGACTTGACGATTTACATAGCTTGGTAGTCTGCACGGGCTCTCCTAAGGAAAACTATGTCAAAACTTTAACAACTATCTAACAATTTATGAACCAGACTCGAACCAAAACCGTAGGTTCAATCTATAAGCCAATTAACTCTCCTCTTAGTTTTTGACAAAAAAAGGGTAAACATCTACTTCCGTTGAAAAAAATGGAAGCCTTCCATTCCCATTCTTTGCATCTCCTCTCATATAGGTGCCTCATAACAAACAGTTCATAACATTACAACATCAAAGCCAAGTCAACGTGAGCTCATGGATTCACGTGGGCCAACCAAATGTGGCCCAACTTCCGGCCTTATCATCTCCAGCAGGTACTTATGCATGCAACCATCTGCCATCCAAATTGTTTAAAGATCCCTGCGAGCATTTAGCATTGGATTGAAGGAGAATTGTACTACAATTGCTGATAGTAGGCGAGTATCTGGGCTATGGCAATCAGCTCAGAACTCGCTGATTGGTCACAGCAGTAAGCAGTAGGGCACCCAAAGGGGAGGGGGAGGTGTTACAAAGCCGCTGTCGATGCCGCTGCCCCTGCCGCTGACGTTGACGGTCCTATACCCAGAACAGAAACGCCAAATTGTTACGAAACGCCAACAACAACGTAATAGAAGCTATCGGTCAGCCCTCCCCTCACACCCGCCGTCCCTCCATCATCATCATGCCAAGTTATAGCAATGGCACGGCTATTTATACCGAGAGCTGACTCGGCGGGCGCTGGTCACGTGTTGGGAAATGTGCAGCCGGCAGTGCAACGCTCCCGTCGCTAGCGGCTCACATGTTCGCGACTTGAGTCTGATGAGGCTATATGGATGATGCCTATGCAACCTCTGGGAGGGGGGTGGAGGAGATATGGAAATTAACGTGTTTGTTGGCAGTTGACGCTCTCCTTTAAGTAGTCGGCGTAATAGTAGGGTATTAGTTGATTTTCTTACGCCCAACTCTCTTTCAGTGAGACGAAAATGCAAATTTGAAACTGAAAAATGCAATGATTGCAATTTTGTTTTTGTTCGGCAACGTGCTTTACGGCTTGACAGTAATTCTTAAGATTACATAGCAGACATGGGGAATACCCCTTCATATATGTAAGAAAGTTACGTACTCAAGTGAAGCTCGTTAAATGGATGATTAACACAGGGAGTAACGATACACTTCAATTTAGGTATAAACGTTTGTCCATCTGATCTCAGAAGGTAAGGAAATTTTCAAAAATTATTGGGGCAAAAAAACAATAAGAAGAATTTTCAAAATTTCACGAATTTGTCAGTATTCGTATGCAAGCATATCAATAAAGCTCAAGGATTCTTTTTGGAACAAACATTTTAACAGAATAACGTTCGATTAAACCGAAATATATGTAAAAAGTGGTGTTTTTAGCGAAAAGCCGAAAAGTATGCAGCGTTTTTTTTATAATTTCGCTATTAGTTAGCTTCCTGAAATTTTCAGAGAATTCTTAATTTTGTTTTTATTTTACAAGACAATATGTCCCTTACGATCATTTAATAAACTAGAAATAAGAATTTTGTTCTTAAAGTTAATCGTTTTCGACTTTGTATTCGTTCATATGTACTTGATTTTCGCAAGTTTAAATACAGAATTTGTCTAAATTTACACGATTAAGCAAACATTATTAGGCTGTTCCAAAAGCTTTTTCTCAACTCTAACCCGTTTTCCTAAAAGTAAGAGCTTTGTCAAAAACTTCACAAGGTTTGCTTTACAGTTTTATTTGAAACTTCTTCAAATTTTAACACGATTTCAATTTTGGATTTAATCATAATAGGGCGGGGGAGCATGGGGCTGCTACATACCCATCGTTGGTATGGTAAACGAAGATATTTTTAGGATTTTTGGGTTTTTATTTTCACACTGTTTACACGGTTTCCTATTTGCAATGTCCATACGGGTTGTACTTCACGGTTTGTCGATAAGCGATTTTCTCTCTGACTTTTTGTCTTGTCCATTTTATTTACAGCGCCTGTATTCGATCAATTTCTGAAGTCTCTGCCTACGGTGTGACCATCTTCTAAAATCTCTGCTTACGGTGTGACCATCCTTTACGTCTTAAAAACCTACACTAAATATGATATATTTCATTTTATCGCCTTTTTGAAGATGTACTTAAAAATACTATGATCTGATAAAAAGCTAAAGAATTTAAAATCCAATACAAGTAAATCGACTCTTCACACAGGGCCAATTGATTTTGTTTCTGTCTTGTCTAGAAAACAAATGGACAGTTCTAAATGATATGCCCTAACTCTCGCTTACGTGAACCTAATGCAGGGTATATAAAACATTAAAATGTGCATAATTAATATACAACTTTTTTATTTTTGTTTGTATTATTTATTATTATTGAATGTTGACTTACATTCGATTTGTTCTTTGTTCTCGCTTCGCCGTTCTCTGCCGTCGCTTCCGCCCTTCCCCACAAACTTGACTTGAGCTCAAACTGCGCTGATTATGTAATGACTGCAATGTGATTTCGTACGCTGAGTTTAATTATATAGCCCAGATGCATTTGTGTGTGAGAGCGTCTAAGCAGTACGAGAAATGCACTTAAGGGAACTTTTCTGGAATATGCACTTTGGTTTCAGGCATTTTGGATGTGGGCAGCTGCAAGTAAATAGAAAACCGGTTTAACGGATGATTAAAAAATAATTATAAAGAAAGTGAGGGCTGTAAACCTTCTAAAAATTGGGAGGCGTTTGGCTTTATTAAGTGGGCTCATAAGATCGGCGATCCTAGGTTCAGACTCTAACACGTGTTTGGGTTAATATTACCTGGGTAGTTGCGCCCAAAAATTGAAAGCCAATAGCCGACTAAGCTAGAAAAGGAGCAGATTGTGGTTCAAGTCCCAGAAGGGGCGGGTTGTTTGGTAATTTTTTGTATATTTTTTTAACATGATAAATCTATCAGGGCTGTTCCCGTTTTCGAATCCGACGGGAACAGGCAACACTGGTTTAAACAGCTCACTCACGTTTCGTGTTTTGTTTCACTGTCAAACATCTTCAGTTTGGTCTATAATTTAACTATGAATCGTCTTACAAACGAACAACGCTTGCAAATTATTGAATTTTATTAGCAAAATGCGTGCTCTGTTAAGAAAGTTCATCACACGCTTCTTCCATTTTATGGCTATTCGGGCTATTGTGACAAAATTTCGCACCAAAATTACATTGTCGTACATTAAACCACCAACACGCTTACGTAGAGTGCGAACTGAAGAAAATATCGCAGCTGTATCGGCCAGTGTTCATGATGACCATCAATTATCGATTTGCCGCCGTTCGCAGCAATCTCTGTTACTCAAGAACTGGTCAATTGGCCGCCTAGATCTTGCGATTTAACGCCTTTAGACTATTTTTTGTGGGGCTATGTTAATGCTCATGTCTATACAGACAAGCAAGACAACACTGAAGCATTTATTCGTGAGATACCGGCCGAAATATTGGAAAGGGAGGAAAGAGACTAAGCGAATGGACCATTTGAGGCATAGTCAAGGTCAACATTTCAATGAATTAATCTTCAAACATTAAATTATATGGACCGCACTATCGATTAAAATAAAGATTTCATGCATTTTTCTGAATTTTATGTGTTTTTTTTTTAAACTTTCCTATAGCTCTTAAAAAAACACCCAACACAAAGTGTTAACTGGAAGCTTAACAGAAAACTGTAGGATGGTTGATATGTTTCGAGATGATAAATCTTGTTTTTAAGATTTCTAAGCTCATTTTAAAGTTTTTTAATCTTGATTTTATAAGATTGCAGAATTCTCGAGATTTTCAATCTAGATTTTAGATTGATTATTTTTCTCAGTACTTTATTTAAGTATCGTATACTAAGTATCAAGTACTGAGTATCAAGTAAGGAGAAACGAGCATCGAGAACTGAGTGTTAAGTTTCGAGCAACAAGTACTGAGTCTGAGTATGGACTACTGTGTACCGAATATCGGGTAAAGGAAATTGAGTATGAGTATCGAGTATAGAGTATTTAGTTCTGAGTATCAAACAGTGATTATTGGGAATTTCGTAAGGAATACTGAATATTGAGAGCAGAGTATCAAGTACTGGCTTTTGAATTCTGTATATCGAGTACCAAGAATCGAGCATAACTCTTACCGGTCGTCATAATTAGTCACTCTTTATTGCTAGAAACGTATTTTCATATCTACCAAAAATTATTTTCGTCATAAAATCAATCAACTAGGCAAAGTCTCTCCTTCGGAATGGCCTACGGAGCCCTATGCTATTTTTCTTTTTTTTATTTCAATCGATTCATATCGGTGTCCCCGGAGAGGTCTTTTAAGTTTGCTGAATAGCCAAAAGATACGTGAAACCAAATCAGGTGAATAAGCAGATACACTTGTCACTAAAAGTGTTACCAAGTTACCAAAAGAAAAAAATTATCGATTGGAACAACCCCGGGTTTTCTCAGGGGAAGAGATGCTTAATATTTCCTCCGTGTTCCTGAGTGGGGGATATCCGAAAAGTATGGAACGTTTTTAATTCGGCTTTGATTTGAAATTTGCTCCGACTTAAGTTTAGTTCGAACTTAGAAAAGTAAAAAAAATGTAATCAACTTGGTTTCATCACACGAAAAAGTTTTTTGAATTAATAGGTCTTCCGCTTCACAGTCCTGATTGGGCACTTAGTGAATTCTCTTTGTTGAAGATAGCTATAAGCTCTTTTTGCAATTGACAGAGTGACCTACTTTTTTTAAGTTGACGTTTAGCTGGGTGTGGTCACACTAGCATGTCAGCACCACGCTTAAATTTGAAAGATTAGATTAAAAACGAGAGCGCAAGTTAAAGTCGGCTCCAACCGACTTCGATATACCCGTTACTCATGAAAAAACATGTTTAACAGTGTTCCTGCGTTCCTTACGGTGAACATCTGAAAAGTATGCAACACTTTTTTAACTCGGCTATTTTTCACATTTTTGCTCATAAATTGAGAACCGCTCATCCGATCCTAATCATTTCTTCGGCAAATTTATTCAATTTGCTAATTACTAACTATCTCTAGAATGTACGAATCGTCTATCTTTAAAACTGTAGGAGATATAACGTTTTTTCCGAATTGCGGGGGTGGAAGTGGGCGTGGCCAAAATTTGAAATAAACTTGATCTGCGTGCAGATAAAAGAAGCATTTGTCCCATACATGTCAAACCTCTATCTCTTACCATCTCTGAGATCTAGGTGTTCATACAGACAGACGGACGGACGGACAGACGGACATGTCTATATCGACTCGGCTGTTGATGCTGATCAAGAATATATATACTTTATATGGTCGGAAATGATTCCTTCTGCCTGTTACATACATTTGCACGACTTTAGTATACCCTTTTTACTCTACGAGTAACTGGTATAAAAAGTAATACATATCTTCAAACCATCTTTGAACTCTTTCCTAAATTATCTTCTTCTATTCACGCGCTTATTTCTAGTTAAAAGCCTACTTTTTGGGGCGTTTCGCAACATTAGAAAAGTGCGCCAGTAAATTCGATTTCTTATTTCACAAAGAATTATGCGCATATTTAATTTCACTTCCCTAACCCCGTTTACCCACCTCCCCGCCTCCCTCCCTGATCAATTGGAATTTTCCTAGGATCACCCCCTAACTGACCCGCTTTCATCGTAATCCTACTCGCTTGTAAAACTTTCCACACACTTTCCGCCCACCCAACTTGACCTCGAAACCACGAAATTTCTGGACACAATTTCCATTCGCCTGGGCTGCTGCGGCTGCCTGTGCAACGTGAGAAAACATGCCATGTCATTACCACAGCAAATTCGTACGTCAGTCGTCCACCTCCGCATCCAACCGCCACGCAACATCCAACCTGTTTGAAGCCCAAACGCCGACTGCGCTGTTGGGAAAACGTGAGTGGAAAACGTGACGGCAAGTTCGAAGCGATTGCTGGCTGGCCTACTGAGCAGGTGAGGGCTTACGGAGTGGGTAGGAGGAGGGGAGTGGGTGCGCTTACACCATTTGGCCGATAAAAAAAAACATTGTATGGAAAAAGGCACGTTGCACGGGCAAGGGGAGCAGGGTGTCAGTGTCGGTGCTGGGACTGGGTTACGGGTTTGGGTTCGGGTCTCGGGCACTCGAAAGTCACATTACTCGCTGTGCCTATTACATGACACACAAAACGGCAAATGGCCAACGGCGAGCAACAATTGTTTGGACTTAGCTTAGCCGTGGCAATCAATCGGACACCTGTAAGCGGCAACGTGATGAAAAGCGTGCCCAGCTAAGTTCACAGTGGGAGGGGAGGGGTGGGATGGGAAGACAAGAAGCCCTTGCATTTTCGGGCAGTGCTGATGTCGATATTGGCCGCTTAATGAGTGCAAATGTGAATGAACTTGCCGCAGACGCACACGCAGCGCCATCGTTCAGTTCACTCTTCGTCTGCTGTCCAAAAAGAAATAAAAAACCAAACCGAAAATCTCGAAAAGAAAAAAAAACACAAAACAAAATTGTTGGCTCTGCCTTGGCTCTGGCTTATAACTTTCACACCGAACTCGAATAAACATATGTGAAAGGCATAACCTTCCCCTCCCCATGGTCTTTTAATGTGTTCTAAGCTGGAAATGAAACCGAAATTTATATCCATTTCTATTATTTGGACTATAATTGAAGTTGAAAAATTTGTTGTGCAATTTCAAAATCTATAAAATTTTCCTTAACTAAAAAAACAAAAAAAATAATTGGCAAGGTAAAAAGATGACCAATCTTAGGTTCAGGTTCGAACCTCAATTATAGCTTAAAATTGTTCCGTTAATTTTTAGAAGGGGAATTTACTGGTTTGAATTTTAAATAGAGTATAATTGATTTTTTATCGCCAGGATCGAGTGTACAATTTATTAAGTACAAATTTGTATTACGAAATAAAGAAGGTTACAACTTTCCTTTCCTCCTAAATGGACGCAAAATCATTTACCAACTTAAATTATTTATAACTTTACAAAAAATCTTAACTAGTGCTTCGTCAGAGTTTAGCTATAATTATATTCAGGAATATATTTCTCTTAAATAAGCTTCAAGTTCGAATATTATTATTGTAGTATATTAAATTTATAAATCATTCTTAGTACAATTATACTTTGGAAAAAAACCGAACTTTGTTCTTGAAGAAAGAAACAAACAAGAATTGTAGGTAAGAAAATAATTTATTCAAGTACAAAATTCTTACATCCAGAACGATTTTTTGATTTAAAACATTTCAAACTATTATAAAATCGTTTTGATCATACTTTTGAAATGGAAAGGTCCTTTGTATAACCCGATTTACTTCTTATAAGTGCAAAGTATTCTTCATTGAAGTCGAAAAGGTTCTAAAGTCAACCCTAATACATTATTGAAACAAGATAAGAGGACTATAAAAAGGTACAAAGTGTTCCAAGTAAAGCCGCATAAACTTTAAAAACTTATCTATAGCCAAAATAAAAAGTTATTTCCAGTTTGTTCTTAAAACTATGTATCATTATTAAGTCAAATAAGGCTGGAAAAAACCAAAGAAAATCAATTAACCAAAGACCAAGGTGGTTACTGACTCCATTAGCAAAGTGCTCAAGCCAGGAGAGACAGATTCGATTTTGGAGCTTGTTTGTAAGTCTATTTAGTCGTCAATCCTAGAAATTTTGTACAAAAAGTTCTTGTTTTAAGAACGATTAATCTTATTTTAATAACAATAAAAGTTGATTTCTTTATGTTTCGTTCTAGAATGTTTTGTACTTAATTTAAAAAATAAAATATTAAATTACAAAGCGGTATTAACTCTATTCCCGATCGAAAAGGATGATTCTGCGTATCCTAAACTCAAATTTCTGCTTTACAAAATTTTTAAATATTAGTTTTTCATCTGTTGTACGTGTCGTATGATTAATTTTTTATTATTAAAATCTAAAATTTAAACTTTTGATTTTAAAATAGATTATTTATTAAAAATTAACTTAAGGAGTGCCGTCATGCCAGTTTCTTACATTCTCATACTCAGAAAAAAAATCAAACAGTACGATAAGTACGAAAATAGTGAATTCTAAAATATATTTCTTAGTTCAAGACCATTTGAATTGTGTTGAGCTAATTTGGAATACTGTTAGATCTTAGTTTAGATGGTAGAGAAAAAAATCTCAATTTCGGTTGGGTCCTTACGGTGCATGCATTAAGAACTAAGCAAGATATTGCGGTCTAGTAAGCCTAACGGTATATGGGATATACCTGGGAAAAAGAGGGCGTAGTAGCACTTCACCCAGCCCGAGGTCTTGATGTGAAACATGATATTAAGTTTAAGAGCTCATTTCAGCACTCTTACTGGTGTAAACGAAGAAAACTAACAGGGAGTAGAAATACCAGCAACAAGATCAATTGCTGCATTCATAAATATATGATGATGTTTCACCCACCAAGGTGAGATTCCAGATCCCAACCATATTCCACCCAGAACCCATTTAAATCCCATCCGAATCCCACATAGATCCCCCTTAGAGACCATACATATACCACCTAGATCCCATTTAGATATCATCCAGATCCCTACCAGATCCTACCCAGATTCCACACAGAACCCACCCAAATCCCTTCTGGTTCCCTCCCAGAACCCACCCAGACTCCACTTAGATCCCAACTTAATCCCACGCAGATCCCTCGCGCAAACCACGCTAATCCCACCTAGATACCACTTAGATCCCATCCAGATCCCACCAAGATCTCATCTAGATCTTTCCCAGAACCCACGCAGTTGCCCCTTTTTAGCATCTTTCCATCATCCTCGTTTACCCCCTTTGTGTGTTTGCCGGGAAACTTCACATAAGAACACAAAATATAATTAACGTCAGCGTTACGTGACGCTGAAATCAAATTTTACTTTCATTAAAATTTTGCGTACGAAAATTAAAAATGTTTCACATCAAAAATTTTTACAAGAAAAAATGTTTTTTCTTCCTCTTTTTAATAGGAATGTATTTTCGTAATGTTCTTGATTTTTTGGAATTTCTGTTCTGTTCTTACTGTCATTTCTAAGGGCGCGCGCACATACACGGCTGAAAGATATACTGACGGTAGAACTGAGAGCTGATCTTGAAAAAAAACAACGCTCCAGGCATGCTAGTGTGCACAACAAGCACTGGTTTGATCCTTAAAACTCAGTTGTAAGCTCTGCCTTGTAAAATCAATCAAATATGTTTGTTTATTTCGGTTTGCTGACCTTAAATATGATGGTCAGCCGTCAGTTCATCTTAACTGCATAATATTGCTTCTAAGTGATCCAAAATTAATTCCAAAGCGTCGTCATCGGAAATGATAGATCCAGTTGGAAATTTTAAAACATTCTTAATATAAGAATCTAAGTAAAATAGTTCCTACATATGTAATAACTTTAGGTTCTAAATATTTTTTTCGAAATAGTTGGATTCTTAAAGGAATTTATAAAGTTCATAGTGAAAAAATTATTTATAATATTAAGCCCACAACTCTTACTTGGTTAACTCTACCTCGATTTATAAATATGTAATTTTACAAAATTACATCCGAACACAAATATAAACGAAAGTCGATGTTAGTTACACATTGATACTCGAACGCGACAGTTTTGGGTGAATTGTAAGGTAGCTTAGAGCCAGGAGACGGACATAAGAACATCCCGCGACAGCTCCCTGGAACACGCGGTTTTTGTTTTTCATTCGATCAAGCTCAAACTCTTTTCAAAGATCTTATGAAAATTCAACAACACTGCATACCAATCTTCCGAAATTCACCCCCTTGGGAAGGGGGCGGTAGGGCGACAGTGCCACGACAGCCCAAACTCATTTTCAAATTTACATATAACAAAAATAAATGCTTCGATATTTTGGAAAATTTATCCCCAAGTGGAAAAATTCGCGGAAACTTTGATGACTTTTTGTTTCATCCGATCAGTCAAACTCATTTTCAGATCATATTCACCACACCACCATCTTCCATATGAGGGCTTGTATGGGCGAGTGCCAGCGATTACTCATTTTCAATTACACTACCTGTAACGGGCGGCAGTGGGTGGGAAACTATTTAATATCAATTTAAATCAGAGCTTGTTTCAAATAAGTATAAAAAATTTATTTTGGATCAGAAAGATATTAATTTCTTGCTAATTAAAATTAAACAAGTAAGAAATTCGGTCAAGTCCGACTCTTATATACTCTGTAGATGCAGTAGCAGCGCTATGGCGGCGCCACTGCTTGCCTTAAACAATGCTGGTAGAGGGATTTTAAAAACTGACCAATAGATGGCGCCCCAAGTGTGAACAGAGACAGCGAACCTCACTTTTGGTCATAACTTCAGTAAAGTTTATCCGATCTTTATCGTTCCTTTATCAAATCTATAAATAATCTTGATAAGCCAATATCTCTAGAAGATACAAATCATCTATCCACAAAACTGTGGCAGATATAAAGTTCATTTCCAAAATAAAGATGATAGCAGCTGATCTGGAGCATTCCCAAAAAAGCTAACAGAAATTATGAAACTATCAAGTTTGTTTACTATTTTTTTTTATTGATTAACAAATTTATGAAATTCTTAGGTCTATGGCGTCTTGTCTTTTGAGTAACGACACACACACACATACAATATGTTTGTACTTGTGACACTGTTATCGGACTAGCTACGAAATCCATGCATTTGGTTTTTGTTTTTTTTATCTCTACCCCTCCACCCACCCACCCACCAACCAAAGCAGTTGAGAAATCACTTAACATAAGCAGGCAATAGCAATCGGCTATGTATGTATCTGAAGTACAGCAGAAAGAAAGCCATAGACTTGGAAGTGGGAGGCAGTCAAAGAGAAGCTGATAACAACACACATACGCACGCACACACGCAACAACAAAGTTGTGAAGAAATTTGGGTCTTGCTCTAGTTTTCACAACCAAAGTTCAATGATCGATTGCAAAGCCAAAAACACACAACAACAAAATAAGCTCATTTGTGTGTGCTCTCTCGCTCGCTCACTCTCTTGCGTTGTTGTGCAGAACTCACGCGTCATATGTAGAAACGTCTACAAGACGACGATGGTGGCGTCGTCGCTTTCTGCTTTCTTTTTATCGTGCAACTTTTGTGCTGTTTTTGTATGAAAGAAATTCATCATATAATAATTTTATAATATTGTTCCGTGCATTCAACTTGATTTCATTTATGAGTTTGTTTTCATTGTGACTTCGAGTTGATAATAATTGTTTGTTATTTGTTCCTTTTATTTTTTTGGTTAACGAAATTAGAATAATGAAAGCAAACACACACACACACAGACACAGACAGAGTTTAGGCTCTCTGGGTCCCCCCCACACAAGAATGGAAAGTCAATGCACGCAGCAACGTCGGCGCCGCTTAGCAGCAATTGTGTTGCTTTCTTTTTCGTAATGAAATTATTATTAGAATTTCACATAATGTTAAGTATTTGTTGCTGTCGTCGGTAAAGTTGTTGTTGTTTTTGTTGATTTCTAATTGGAAAATATTTTGAAGCTTAATTATGGACGCTTTTCAACTTGGCTTAGTTAAGTTAGTTGACGGCTTTGTCAAACTGGCATAGAAATTTAAACCGTTACTTTAGGCAATTAGTGCATTACACGCTGCTCAGAAGATTGACACGACAACGACAATAACAAACACCAACAACTTTATTTAACCAGATCTCCAACAGACAACGCAGCGCAATGACTCTGGGATCTGGGTGCAGGAATTTCGAAATATTTTATGTATGGGGGAAACCGATGCTATGCTTAGTCCGATCCGGGTTCAGACGAAAATTAAATAATGAGCTGCAGCACAGAAAAAAGAATACTAAGCTAAAATCAAGCTAAAAAATTTTGATTTGATCTCGACCTTCGGATTGAAACTTCAAGAACGACTCGTACCTGACTCTACCTACAACAGATATGATGGGACCAATCCTAAAATTCGTGAATCTATTCAAAAAACATCATTTAATTTTCGGATCCTACTTGAAAATTGAATAATAATTATGCATGACATTCCGTACTTAACGGAATAATAATGAAAATGTGAAAGAGCAAGTTCTGAACTATAAAAATCTCTTTGACTAATACAGTCAGGCTAAATGGGTACACACACATACACAGAATATTCTGACTACTTAGTGGTTTTTTTTTTTTGCCCTAATGCTGCCTTGGAATTCTCTATTAGTTATATTACTCCTGGCATTATAACACTGTGACACATTTTTGAACTCAAAAAATTTGATACGGTCGAGACCAAAAAATTCTAAAAGGGTGTGATGGTAGTATAAAAACTCTGCATGGGTTTGGTCTGATTAGCTGCCGTTTTCTTTTTATTGACCTTTGAACTTTTCAGCTTCAGTGTAGGATTAATGATTCCATATCTCGTAAGCTATATTGAATTTTGCTTTTATGTCTTTATCAAAGTTGTTGCTCTTGGCTTGGCCTACAAAACATTTCTTAGTAGCAAACCAAAAAAATTACGTATTGGTACTTAAAATTCCAAAAGATGTCCAAAAAAATCGATTTTCACAACTTTTTTCAGTTTTTGAACTCTTTCCCGAAATCCGTTACAAATTTGGACAAGTAATGTAGGTAAAAGTTGTTGCTTAGACCAAAATAAACAAACCGTTAGTACGAACACACTTCATTTAAGAACTCTTTGATATAGTAAAAAGACCAAAAGCATGGAAAACTGTCAAAAAAATTCGAAAAAAAACAATTTTATCGGTAAAAAAGCAAATAAATTTAATTTCTTTAGCTACATTTTTTAAGTTATATTTTTTGACAATTTTATTGATTTAATACAAAACAATCGAAATTTTTGATAGTGTCAGCCAATTTCTACCAAAAACTGTACTTTTTCGAGTTTTGGTTGAAATTATTCATCTTTTAGGGTCTTTAACTATATGAAGGACCATTCGAATGAAGTTGGTATGTTCCAACCGATTGTTTACGTTAGTGTATGCTACTTTTTCGTCCTTCATTGCTTGGTCAAATTCGTCATAGTTTTCAAGAAAAAGTTAAAAACAGTACAAAATGAGGGGGATTTACGACATTTTTGCCATTTTGAGTTTAGAGATGTGACTATTTTGACTTGTTACCTAGAAATGTTTTGTAAACCAAGTCAAGAGCAATAACTTCTTTTCAGACGTCAAAGCGAAATTCCAAATAGTTTACGAGATAGGGAGTTACAAGTCCCAATCATATGCTTAAAACTTCAAAGTGCTATAAAAAGATATCGGCAGCTAACCAGACCAAACCCAGGGAAGGTTTTTGTACTACTATTATACCCTTTCAGAATTTTTTGGTCTCGACCGTATCAACTTTTTAGTGTTCCACAGTGTAATTAGCAAAGCCTACTGAAAATAGAACCGGTCGTTCTTGTAAAATATCGACTAGCTTATAGTATGGTTTATGTCCCGTTTTTAAACAAAACTTGCTAGTTTAAAAATCATAAAGGTCTTGAAATATGTCCCATGTGTGTTCTTTAGGGGGGACATTTGATGGATTAAAAAAAGGAAGGCCATTCAGTTACCCCCTTAGACGATGCGTTTTGTATTAAAATAGGCATAGCAAATAAAGATTCAAAACATTCAAAGTTTATCGGTCATACGCACTGTTGCGCTTGCCTACATTTTTAGTCTTTTAGGAGTTGGCGTACACTTGGTTTGACAAGCAACTGTGGTTTGACACACACACTTGGAACATTTGGCAAAAAAGGAACCACGACCATTGCTAAAATTAATAGGTGTGAGTGTCGTTAACATTCACGAGACTTTGATGTAAAACAATATGCTTAGTTTAAGATCTCTTAAGGGGTCGTTCAAGGACTGTTTAGTCACTGCCGAGTCACTGTTTTGTCACTGTTTAGTTATTGCTTAGTTACCGTCAAGTCACTGTTTAGTCATTGTCAATTCACTTAGTCACTGTCAAGTAACAGTTTAGTCACTGTTAAGTCAGTGTTTAGTCACTACTTAGCCACGGTCAAGTCTCTGTTAAAAAATTATTTAGTTACTGTTAAGTCACTGTTTAGTCACTGTTTTGTCACTGTTTAGTCACTGTCAAGTCACTGTTAAATTATTGTTAAGTGACATCCGCTTTTCCCCTAGATTTTCTCCTCTTTTCACTCCTCTCCCCTGGAACACTCCTCTAAAGCAACAACTCAAAATATGCATGACGTCATCGTCACGTGACGCTTAAATCAAACTTTACTGCTACTAAAACCTTCTGTACCGAATTACTTCGGAAACGTGATCATCGTCCCGGAAAACTCCCGAGTACAGACTTTTTCCCAAAAAAAAAACTTTTTCGAATTTGGTCGTCTTTTTGGGATTTGGGACCACTGTGCGCACCGGTCGGAAAATGGATCTTAGTGAGAAAAACTATTTTGTTTTAAATTTTATCGTTTTTAAACTCGTCGATTGTTGATTTGATATGTTTTCGAAATTTTCGAAATTTGGTATCTTTGGCCTTTTCGTGTTTATTCTTTACCTTGACTCAGGTTCGACCTCAGGACCTTGAAAAACTAAACACACAGACGGCTGCATAAGAGTATTAAGCCGTTTCATAACAGTAAAACCAAATCACAGAAGAGAATACAGCCATAAGCTAGGCATAAGAATTTCCAGAGGAAAGGACCGTTATCTTAGAATGGGAAGGTCGTGCGCACGAATCCCCGGTGTAGTTTTTAGTGTTGTTTTGAACATTGTCTATCAGGCCTGTTCCCGTTTCCGAATCCGATATATCGGAATTGGTAAGACTTGTGATTTCTTAGAAACGATTAAAGAATTCGGTCGAACCGTTTTGCAATCTAGAGGACCAAATGAAGGTAATTGAGAATATAAAGCTTAAGTTCGAGTAACACAGTCGGTTTTTGGACGCGAGGGCATTTAACAATTCCGATTCCGCATGATTTGATCGAAATCGAAAACGGACACAGGCCTGTATATGTTTATTACAATTCAATATGGTCCCAAAATCAATTTATTTTTTTGTCAAAAGCTTTAAAATAGAATGAGAATTCTTTCGAATAATTCTTTGCTTTTTTGGCAAGATTAAAATGTATCGTATAAAACGATTTTTAGGTTAGTGGGCCAAAATACTTTTGAACCAGTTTTTAAACATGCAAAATCCTCCGGATTCTGGAAAAAAAAACTAATTTTTTCGAACATTTTTGAGCTTATTCAACATTTTAAAACGTTATCAAACTTAAAATTTGTATTTTTTTAATACCAAAACGAAACTTTACCTCTAAAAGCGGCACTCAAAATATTTACCTAAGGTATTAAATCTGGCAAATAATTTTCATCCATGTTGTATGTCATTATCATATTTGGTAAATATTTACAATGTTCTAAATCGTTTAATTCAGTAACCCAAATAAGTTGCCAACAAAACAGCAACGCATAATTATGTAACACCGCAGTCAAAGTCACCCAATTCTTGAAGCCAAACGGTGAAAATGGTGCACACACACACACTCTCAAGACACGATAAACGCAACGTAAACAAGTTTAGAGAATTGGGTAAACGGCATTATTAAAGACAAACACCGTGTGTGTGTGTGTGTGGAGAGTGTTACAATATTAGGCCATAGTACCGTTAGGCCAAATCAAGATGAATACGAAGCAGCCAGCCCAGAACTGTAAAAGCTTTGCCAGCGGAGCTCAGAGCGTCTTATGTAATCAATTACTCGTACAAAAACAAGCAGAATAATGATAATAAAGAAAGCACAAAACGAAGCCGAGTTCTTACTTTCTCCAAGACCAAAGTAGGCCGGCAGCGTGCGTCGATTAACCAACAACTCCAGCTGCTGCTGCTGCTGCCGCTGCTGTCATGTAATTATGAAACTTTCACGCAAGACCCACTCACACACACACACACACAAGCAGCGGCTTTCTTAACGTTGTTCTCGGGTTGCAACTTCTTATTTTGGGAGTCTTACGGGAGGGGGGACTGAAGCTTTTCGTTTGTTTCCAGTTTAGAATTGGGTCGAATAACGGATTTGTGTGCGCTCGATCTGTCTGTCTCTCTTTTCCCCCAAGATCAGCGGCACAAGAACAACGTAACGTAACCAGCTACGTCATCAGAGCGCAGTCGCAACACACAAACCGAATTTCAAATTCAGAGCAACCGAGAAACCAAAAGACCGGTTTCGAGAGAGCAAACCAAGCTGTAGCTCACCAGCTCACCAGCTCACCTAGTGGCCGGCTTGAGCTTTTTTCACATTGTTCTACTTTGGAGGGAGAATGGGCAGAAGACCAAGTTGGAGGCTGGTGAAAATGCGCCAGAACCGCGTCGTTTACTATTTGTTGTAGTTTTTTTTTTTTGATTTTATTGTTCAAGAAGAGAAAGTGTTACGCCAATTGATTGTTTAATTAAGTTTTTTTTTTTTTTGAGTAGAAGAAGCTACCTCAAGTCAATGACCAGGCCAGAGTAAAAGTTTTTTTCTTCTCCTTGCACAATGCGCTTCATTTATGTTGTGGACAACTTCTTCTTCTGGCTTTCGCAGTTTCGTTCATTCTTTGGGCCATCATTTGCAATTGTGTGGCTCTAATGTGTCGTACGTACAAGTACGTCCGAGTATCAAGTCGCCGAACCCAATGAATTATGCATTCGAGCAAGTTACAACTTTCCAAATTGCTTTCGTCTTTCGTCTATGAGTGTCGTGTTTACTGCCAGCCAAATAGAAAACTCTAACTATTTGCACTTAGACTTTCGCGCGATTGTCAATTAAGATACAAAATCTAACCAAGAAAAACCTGTGGGGTTAGAAAAAAAGAGTGCGAGAAAAAAAAATCAAACAGAAACAAATGTTTGTCAGAGGAAACTATGGTGTTGCATTTTTACAATTTAGAAGCTTGTAGAATCTTCGGTTGGTTAACAACTTAATAAAATGTATTTTTATATGTATTATATTGAAAAGCGAAAATGCAATAAATTCTTACGACTTATAGCCACCACTGCATTTGCGAAAAGAAAATTCGGACAACTAAGCAAAAAGCTGTCGCACTATTTGACCCTCTTAACTGGAAAAAATTGTCATCTAACCTCAAAAAATTTTTTTGTCAAAAAACTTCAAAAAAAGAGTGGATCGTGGGACGTCCAGGGACGAAGCTCTTTACAACGTTAAATCAATTTGTAAATTTTTGTACTGGCAAAAGAACTCTTTTTGGATTCGTTTGGTCAAACTCAATCTTGAAATACCAAAAAATATATTTCGGACTAAGGTTTCTGAAATATAAGATATATATTATATCATTGTCAAATCGCTGCTAAGTCACAGTGAAGTCACTGTTAAGTTACAGTGAAGTCACTGTTAAGTCACTCTTAAGTCATTGAGAACTCACTCTAAAGCAGCGATGGCCAGCGAGAGCGAGGCCAAAATATGAGAGTGTATTAGTGTGCGAAAAGAAATCTCCGTGAATTTGCTTCGACCTAATCGCTTCGAACTCTGTCAAGCGACTGACACTGTCTTGCTCTCTTGATGTCAGCTTCGGCAAGCGTTCGGGTCATGTATGTGTGAATAGCGAAATGTAGTCGCCCCCGGGATGCGACCGAGGGCCAACGCTGCTCTAAAGGCACCGTCAAGACACTGTTAAGTCACTAACATAATTTATCGAATTATTTACAACTTGACTCCATGGCAGCCACTCAGCCCCCCTCTCTAACACTCTCTTCATTCCCCCACTAATCCAGTGTTCCAGTAATTTCTACAGATTTTTGTACAAACGATTAGATTTGGAAGTAAATTAGGAGTACTTTATATTTTAAACTAGCAAATATTCCGTCGCGCTTCGCTGCGCCTTCAACAGTATAGATCCAATGCACACCCTTATCCCACCACATTTCCACCCAGTTTCCACCACTTCCCAGTGGGCATCCCGGCGGTATTTTCAACATCGGAAAATGAAAACGCAAATGAATTCTCAATCAGACGAAAAATAGTTATTTTGCATGTAGGATTTTGCGACATTGAAAAATCAAATTATTTCGTATTTTGTGTTTACAACCCGATTTTCAAGCCAATCGGATGAAAAATAGTTTATTTCATACAGAATTTTCCGACCGTCAGGACAAATTTTCAAACTTCGAAATAACACATTTCGAACTATTTCGTATTTCAAACCGAGTTTCAAGGATGAAAAATAGTTTTTTGCATGCAGAATTTTCCGGCCATTTTCCTCGTGGGCGAATTTTCCGAAATCGGGAAAACAAGTGTTGAATTATTTCGCGTTCTATGCTTACAAACCAAGTTTCAAGTCAATCGGATGAAAAATAACATTTTTCCCATACAAACTTTACCGACGCTTTTCCGACCTTTCCGGGTGGAATTTTCCAAAACCCCGTCTTAGTACGCACTTTCTCCACTCCCAGAAACTCCTGCCCAAATTACAGCCCTCTATCTCTTACCGTTCAGGCTGTGCGATGATTGCCAATCAATCAGTGAATCAGGACAGTCTCTTTTATATTCATAGTGATGGTAAAAATGAGGTCGACTACTAGATCATAGGTCGATACAACCGTACGTAGTAATTTGACTTGACTTCGCTATTCGCTCATCTATTCTAGTAGCAGGGCATATTTGTGGCACTTAACATATGTGTAAAGACAAACAGTTTAAGTTCGAAATGCAAGGGTGGAAATTTTTAGAGATTTTTTTACCATGTCTTGACGCACTTTGACTCAAATTTTTCAAAAACTACTCAACCGAATTGGATAATTTTTCGGTGAAAGCTAACTTTATCAAATCCATATTTGAAATCTATTAATTAAAATAAAAGAAATTAACTTAAAAAATAAATTTTATATGATCGAAGTTGTTGAAACTTTAAACGCAATTATATTAAAACCACTTTTTCGAAAATGATTTAGTTTTGTCCTCTCGTCTGTCTGCCGAACTAGTCTCTCAGTCTTAAAGCTATACAGCTGTAACAGTGCACAGCGTCTTTTTCTTTCAGCACGCTGCTAGTATCTGAGCGGAACGGATGACTATATCTTATGACTACCAAAGAAACTATCGAAGGGAAAATTAGCCTTAGGCTGCCTTCACACTGTTCGACACATGATATTCTAGTAGTCCTGCTTTTTGCGCTGTTTTAAATTTGAATAGCTTGTCAGATTTATAGTATTTCATGAGGAAATGCGGGCCTACTAGATGTCATGGGTCATGTGTCGAACAGTGTGAATGCGGCCTAAGTTGGGCTCCAACCGAATTCCAATTCTTTGATGCCACAGATTTTTTCGTTATCGTAAGAGATCTAGCAAAAATTCACCGCCCAAACAATTTTGACAAGCAAAAATAATTAAATAAATTATTTAATTATTTTTAACATTGAAGTTTGCGTTTCAATAATTACCAACTTTGGCTATCTTTAGTAAATAACTTTATTTAATTATAATATTACTCTCTATTACAAGAAAGACCTCAGGCGATCAGCGATGGCAGATGCCTATATCGATAGCTTCCCACAGCTATTCCCTCCTCAGTGACCAGGTCGGTAGCGAATCTTTATTTGTGTTTCGATGTTTTGGTTAAGCATTGAGATGGCTGAGTCAGTAGTACTGGGTATGGTTATGCTTTTGGTTGAGATGGTTGTCAAAGGGAAACATATAGACAAGGCTCGGCCGGAAGACCAACCAGTCGAATTGTTGCTGTTGCTGATCCTCCACTGAAAGCAAAGTGGTTATGCTGGAGAAGGCGGCGGTGTTTGTAACGGGTGTGGTGGCGGCGGGCTATATCGATAGCTTGCCATTAATATCGATAGGGATTTATCGGTGATACCACAGAACCATCTATTGACGTGACAGACAGCGGACTAAATGTTCCCAAATTTGACAAAATCACATTTTTCGTTATATTTTGCAAACTGAGGATGATTTAGCAAATCGGATTACAGATTTGGAATCAGGTGGACCCAATTTCTATGATAAAACGGCAAATATTAATGGAGGCCCACAAAAAGTTGGAATTTGTTGCCTCAAAGACAAAAACCTCTTCTTAATATTACTTATACAGCCCTGTTCCCTCTTTCGATTCCGATAAAATCATGCGGAATCGGAATTGTTAAAAGTACTCGATTCCAAAATCGACTGTGTTCTTCGACCCTCTTGATGACAAAAAGATTCGACCCAAATTTGTACCCAAAAAGAAAAATGGCATTTGGTTCCAGTGTAAACACAATGCTTGAATTCATCTTGCCATATTACTCGAGTAAATTGTGAAATATATCGTAAATTTCAATTAAAATAAAATGCTACGTATACTTAATATATTTACATATGCATACCATAAAGTATACGCCCTGTTGGTTATATAAAAAAAGGCAATGTCGCTGTTTAATTACAATTATATAATGCAAAAAATGATAACAACAAAGAAAAGCAGCAGGAGATGCAGCAGGAGATTCAGAATGAGCACAGAATGTCGTGCCAGAGATCGTTTTGCCAACAAAGAGAAAGAGAACCCGTAACAACAAATAATACAGGCGCAGGAGGGAAGGGGGTGCCCCACCGACCCAACCCCAGTCTCAGACGCAGCAGCGGATGTTGCGATTATTACGAAATAAACGAAGAATAAGAATGAAAACGAAATGCATACAAAGAGGAGAACCAGCATGCTTGCATGTATGTGTGTGTGTGTATGTATGGGTAGGCAGAAGAACGTATTATCCCTTTTATAGCAGAAAATGCCAAACGGCAGTGGAGCGCTCAACACAAATTCTTCAGAAATGCTAAATTTAGAGCGCCAACAGCCACAACGAACGGCGACACAGGCCGACAGGCCCCAATATCAGCCCCACCAAGTAGGTTGATTGGTCATCTCGATGTTGTGTCCCTCTCTCTTTCGCTCGCTGCCACTCTTCACCAATTTGCGCAGTTGCAGCCTTACAACAACAACATTGACCATCAAACTCTGACGTGTTTGACTTGAACTTTGCTTGCAACGTGCTTGAACTTTTGTCGCTATTCTCTGCTTTCTGCATTTTGGGTACAACAAACGAGAAATCTAAATTGTTAACGTAATCCATTTTTACTTACTTAATGGCAACCGCCTTCACGGTATTTTTCAAAGTTCTACGAATTTTCACTCGTAAGCTTAATTGGCCAATTTTTGCTGACTAATGGGGAAATGCATACACATATGTGTGATGTCATTCGAAATTGACACAAGAGCTTCTCTCTGACATGGACAAAAACAAAAAAAAAACAAAGTGTTCTGTGTCAGTGCAACAAAAAAAAAATCAGCTACAACAACAGCAAGTATAGCGTGATTAGATTATAAGGTGGAATTACATCATTTGTGGAGGAACAAATTTCCATATGCATATAGAAACGCTGAGAATGCGATTTTTTTGATTCGAGGTGTTTTAGACTGGTTCTTAAAAAGAGAACTATAAAAAGGGATAAACTTTTAGGAGAAGCATTTTTATTTCAGATCGTTACTGCTAAATCATTTTGAGAATATTAGAAAGCCTTAAATACTCCAACCAATAATCATGGGTTAAACTTGGGTTCTAAATCTACCCAAATCAAGCCCATTCGTTGACAAAAGTAGAGTAATACCGCTTTTTCATGAACCGTGAACAGCGGGTGTCTTATTATTAACATTTTGGGCTCACTTTATGAACGGCTTGGGCATGTTTTAAGAACATTTTGTGCTCGCAAGATAAAAGCAGAAAAAAAGTTTATAAATTTTGTTTCTTTTCTTCCAAAAGTAAATTAATTTAATTTATCATTTTATATTAAATTAGTTTTCTTTCTGATTTCTTTATTTTTTATTTCATTGACTTTATCTTCTTTCTCTGGGAATCGAACTCAGAACCTCGCGGCTACTTATTAACGCAAGAGTCGGCATCGTAAGCATTCCGGCAAAGCCTGAAGACAGAGAGCTTTTTGCTAAAGGCTTTGACATGAATGTTTTACTTGGGCGGAAAAGTCAAGAGCTGATATTGCTTTTCGAAGTTCTATTTTTAGTTCGTATACCATATACCAAAGGTTCTACACATTGGCGGTAATTACTCCACATTTGTAGTAGGCGGCAACACCTGCATTCAAGGGCGTAGCCAGCTTTCCGAAAAGGTGGGGGCAGCTGTGTCTGAACGTTTCTTAAATATTTCATTAATTATATTTTTCAACATTAATTAATCAGATCATGATGCATTTGATATGAAATGAAAATCAATCTTAAAAATAATGGCGAAAAATGTTAGTTATAATTGAAAAAGAGCATTTTCTAGGGCAAAATCTGTGATTAAGGGGGGGCAGCTGCCCCCCACTAAACTTTAGCAAACTATACTTTTAAGGGCATTAATGTTAAGTCAATCGGTTTTCTGTCAACACACTTAAAAATAATACTAGATTTCCGAACTTCGCCATTACGTAACCAAATCTATCGGGAGAGCAATTGTTTAACGCAGAATTAACAGGGCTTTTATAAATAAATTGAAGATAAAATCGCATAGAATAAAGTGGGGAAACCAGTGGTGGTCAAAGTACAAATTTCGAAAAAAAAAAAGTTGAAAATACCAGATCTGTAACCCGCATTTCTCAGTCATCGCGGTATATCACTATAACCTATAAATATAATATATTAGACCAGTGTTCCCCAAGCAGAGAGCGCGAAAACGTGACTGTGCCTCTCTCTAACACACAATGAAGGTTGACTTCGGAGGGCATTCGGTAAGAATCGGCAAGTAAGTTCGTGCTCCCGGGGCTATCGTTGGGAAACTCTGTGTTAGACTCTTCTCGTCGCTATCAGAATTGGAAATGTTATATTAAATCAGATGGTTCATTCGTGAGTTATTTCAATTTAAGTGCACAGAGAAAAAAAGGATAGTTTCTGATGATCCTCAGGATATTTTCGATATCCGTTTGGACTGGATAGTTAACTATCCTTTTTTGGGATCCATTGGATATTTTCGAAATCGATTTATTTTCGCTAAAAAAGGATATATAAGAGAAAAAATATTTCATTGATCTTTTTTCTCCATCCAAAGGAGCTGAAAAATGTGAAAAGGATATTTAAAAAAATGGATCTTAAGTGGATATTTCGAATATCCATTCTACGGGGATCTTTTTTCTTCTCTGTGTGAGCAAAAAGATCAATAAACGGTTTTTGGGCCATAACTACAGATTTTGGGGGTCCCTGAGGAAAACCAAGTATGAGGAAGTGTTATACGCTACCTGCTCTACAGCGTACGCTATGCCAATACCCAGGTGTACAACATTTCTCAATGCGCGATGTTCGCACTTCTGTTGTAATTTGTGCCAGTTTTCGTAGGAAAGCTTTTTGGTGGTGTTTTTCCGATAATTCACGAACAAGATCGTTCAAATAGAAGCCCCGGTTGTGCTGGGTTAAGGGTGGTCGTTTTGTCCTTAGTGTATATTTGAAAATGCTCCAACCAACAAAACTGAGAAATAAACGCGAAATCTGTACCTTTGGCATGCTTCCAGGTCCGTCTAGACGTACATAGTGATTCATAGATCACATATAGGTAAACACCACAAATACTACGTACTAATTCTGAAAAACATTAAGTTATTGATAATATACCAAAGTATTTACTTAGTCTGAGGTGATTCGAACTCAGGGCTTAAGAACTGAACACGATTTGAACGCCGTTTGAACGCGCAGACGGCAATGCGTCTAAGATATCACTTGTATTAAATCCGACTAAATGCTAAAATGTTACTGCATATACAGAAATTACGCTATAGTCACTATTATTTTGGGAAATTTTTACCAAAACCAGTAAACATTGAACTCAAGATGTGCTCTAACATTATCCAAAACAGTGTGAAAGCAAAAAGAGATGAAAGAGACTTCTGTCGTGCTTGTTTTGCTGTCGAATGCTAAAAGCGAACACGTGCTTCTGCTTTGACGTACCAACGGAACAGAATCACCAGCAAAATGAAAATCAAAAATGATGTATTGCCCCTTATACATAACCTATCTGAGGAGTTCGAATTCAAGGATTACAAGTGGTCTCATGTGTTTAGGTAATTACTATACGCTTTACTTCCAGCGTAGTAGAATGGCTCAACCGGTAGAGAAAGAGACGGCATTATAATGGCTCCGAGTTCGAGTCCCAGCAGAGAAAGTAAACATTTTTAAATTTAATTAAATATGATATCTATGTACGATATGTTGCTATGCAAAGCCCAATTGGTGGTGACTTTAATGGGATCTTGATTCAAAACAAACTAAGGCCCATTTTCTCAATGTCCGGTTAGTCGAACTTACCGGCAGGTTAGCCGAATTTGAGTGTCTCATGCTGTCTTTGGCGAAAACCAGCCGACAACTTTAACCGCAGCCTCACGAGGGGGTCAAATTTTAACCGGCCGGCAAGTACCGATAAAACTATCGATACTTTCACTCGATAGACACAGCTGTGTCAAACACTTGAATTATTTATTTTGCTAATTGCCAAACCAAAATGTTTATAAATAAACGAATTTGTTGCATCCACGAAATGAAATTGGGAGGCAGGTAGTGAGACAGGAAGTGACATGCGGCGATCTGGAACAGAAAGTCCAGCAGAATGGCAGCCACCGCAATGGCAAATGTCTTGACCGCCGCGCCGAAAAATTTGAAATGGCACCAATCGCAAGGCAGGCAAACCCACTGCCCGCCGTCTGCGAAATCGTAGGATCCACTAGGCCAACGGCCTTGTGATGTGGCATACTGATTGAGATCCAACTGCAGATACGTGTGCATCATAACGAAAATACTATCCACACGCATTGCCAGAACCACATGGCGACATAATCCTAGACGGAGCAACGAGTTAATAAAGCAAGAGAGTACAGGGAGGGGCTAATTATTTAATGCTCTCGATGAAGTCAATTTTTTTCAACGATTCAGGTTGTCAAATTCAGCATGTCATATCATTTTTTTTCGTTAAATGATAACCAGCAACAGCAATAGAATTAAGAAAACCAAAACAAACACAGCTGATTCGCTGACAGTTTTTGGTCACACTATGGCAGCGATAGCAATCTATCGATATCGGGCGAACCTGCCGGTAAGTCTTGTTGAGAAAACCAAATGACTTACCGGCAGGTTATTCCGCCCGGCAAATTTGACCGGCCGGTACCTAACCGCAACTTTTGAGAAAATGGCCCTAATTGGATAAAAAAAAATTAAAATAAAAAAAAAATTTTAAGTTTTCATATTTAAATAAAAAAGTTTCGTATATAAGAAATTAGATTTATATTTACGATTTCTATATTTAACGCTGAATAAATGGTAATGGTATTAAAAATTCCCCCTGGTTCCACATTAAAAAAAAAAAAATTTTAATCTCAGCTGGGAAAAAATGTTTATTGATTTTTAATCCTCCGAATGGTGGGGCTTCGGAATTTGGATTTGGAGGGACTCGACTTGGTTCATGTATAGGTTAGTCTTTCAGTAAATTAAATTAAAATTTTGATTGGACTTGTCTGGGGAAATGAGCCTAGGTCCTACTTATACGTTTTTGTGCGATGATTAAGTTGAATTAAATTGGGCTCAATTTTTTTTAAGAAAGTTATGAGTTAATTGCTTAAACAAAGAAACGAAACAGTTTTTGTGTCAAGAAAAAATCCACTAAAGGTTCGGTTGGAAGCTTTGGACTGGTACCATTACATTAGACTCAAAGCAATCTTTTTCCTCCAAATCACAAAAACTTTGCGGAAGAGGAATTACGCAAAAGCCTGATGGAGTAAAAGGTTGCCGTTTACGGGTCTTATCCAGAGCTTGTCAAGAAGAGCGGGTTGACTTGATTCTTCGACCACTGTTTGCTCTTTTGGCACAAGCTTCAGCATGCGTTCGGCACGTATCGCTTGTCTAAATCAGGGTTCTTCAAGAAACTAGCGCTAAGATGTGACTGTATCTCTCTCTAACACACAGTGAAGCATGACTTCGGCTAGCATTCGGTGTGCATTGGAGAGTATGCTCGTGCCCCAAGGGATAAGACTGAGGAACTCTGGTCTGAATGGTCTTCTCCAGAGGCAGTAAATGGTTTTTTGCAATGGGGGCCTAATTTTAAAACTTTATTTTGTCTTTCTAATTTTTGGTTAATTTTACTGAATTGTAGAAAACAAGTTTTAAATACAGAAATTTCGACTCAATTTTGGGGCGATTTTCCAATTCGTCCTAGAATTTTAAGTGCCTTAAAACTAAAAAAAAAACAAACAAAATTTTTGGAATTTAGTAAAACTACCCAAAAAATGAATTTTTCAGAAAATATTTTTTTGTTTATTAATTTTATGGGAGAATTTCTCATTTATAGGGCGAGTTTGTGGCTTTTTAGGCTATCAAATTACCTTGTATGTAAATTTTAAGTGCCAACCTAAACTACATAAATGCATTTGTTATCGTATCAAATGCTTACTTTTGTGTACATACATATGTAAGTGCGCAGCACACACACACACATTCTCAGTCATGTATCAATTTAAATGTAAGTATGCAGAAATATTTCAACTGTTTACAGTGCAGGCAATCGTCGCATTTTACGATCGCCGGCTCCAGGTCCCCACGCACACGTACACCACTTACACTCACACATGTGTAATTATAGAGCGGGCACATAAATTACATTACTCTTGCATACTTTTACATAGAACAAGAAGCAACCACAGCAGCAGCAGCATCTGCGCATTTTTATACGTTGTGCTAATTTATACAACAATAATGCGAGTATAATTTTTTGTTGTTGTTTTTATTTTTGCGCCGCAGCCGAAATGATCTTATTGGAATACATACATCAAGAGGGAGAGAGAGAAAGAGACACAGGGGCTGCAGCCAAGCGAACGAACGACTGATTTGTAAGGCCTTGAACTTCTCTTGGAGTGCATTAACTCTGTGGCCGCACAAATACAAACACAGGGGGCGTCAGAGCAGCGCGAGCGCTGCCTCCCGCTCTGCTCAGAACACAGAACTTTTTTTACTCGTTTGCCAAAATGGCCACGCAACGTTGTGTTGTGTGTGTGTGTGTGTGTTGCAGTCTGACTTCAGTCTGATCTTGTTGTAGGCCTCTTTATGTAATCTAGAATGTTGTCTTGTCACACTCACACAGTCACACACACATACTTGGCTTATTTACAGAGCAAAATGGCATTCTTCTTTATCAACTCGCCCCCCAGGCAGGATTGTATTACATAAGCAGCGGTAGCAGCAGCTGAAGGCGCAGGCAATAAGTTTCGCTTTTATGCATGTGGGCGTGGTGAGTGCGCTCCTTTTGTCTGTTTGCTCACACTCTCTCCCTCTGTCTCTCTCTGAATGTGGCTCTCTGTGACTGTTTCCTGCGAGAGTTTTGAACCTTTCCAGTTTGGCCTTGAACCTACCTACTGTCGATCGGGCTCGGGCTCTCTGGGTCTCAAAGTGTTTGCAAAACAGATACCCACTCACACACACACAACGTTCTTTGTGACGGGACGGGCCTACAGTTGTTGCTTTTGTTGTTCTGTTGGTTCTGCCATTCATATTGGCATTGGGATATATATTTGCCTGACCCCACACAACATGTTGCTGGAGTCTGAGTCTGTCGCAAGACCTTGAGATGGTGTCTCCCGCTCCCCCACCTTGCCGTGGAGTCAACTTTTAATGTTTGATTTGGATTTATGTAAGCTTATCGCCCCAGGGCCAACAGTTGGTTGCTCTTGTTCGACGATTACGAATGCATTTCGCTTATCACTGTCGATAAGTGCCACCAATTTGTCCATGAATATGACTGCATACTGGTGTCAGCTGTGGCCTTTGTTTCAATATTTAACGAGTCATTCCTGTGTCTACAAATGTACATACATACATATGTATGCTTGTATGCGGGTGCTTAAAATATTACTAAATTTGTTGAACTCCAAGCGCCAGATTTGTGCAGAGGCTAGCGACCGATAAGTCCCAACTGAATGATTGATCAAATTGGAAAGGTTTCACTACCAACTGAGAATTAACGGAATTTTTATTTTTTTTTTAACTGAGCTTGTCTATTAGATCATTTCTATTTGAGCGTAAATTGTGTAATATTTACACTTTTAAGTGACGTTAATTGAGTAATCCCAGTGAATCAGTCGTGGAGTATACATATGTACAGGGGGGGGGGGGACTAACTAAATTTTGATTAGTTGGTATTTTTTAATTCTCTTATTCACAATAAAAAGATGCGATTTATGGATTTCAGTTAGATTTCCTGCTAACGATATATTGTTATGGATTTTTATCAGGGCTGCAAACTTAAAATTAGTTGTTGGAGTTCGCATACACTAGGACTATAGGACGAAAATGTGACCAAATCGTCAGAAATGATTTTGATTAACTACCGTTTTTTTTATGACAAAGTTGGGTATCTACTTAACATGGGCAGTTCCATACTGACTTTTCTTTAAAAAAATTTTTGTCAATGATATGAAAAATTGCATTTTAAAAAAGACTTTTTATATTTGGGTTATTATTGAGCTTTACAATCAGAAAAAACAATGACAAAGGGACATTAGAACTTAATCAAAAATATGGACTGGCGTGACGTTACAAAATATCGGAAATGGACTTCAAAACTACAAAACTTTTTATGCAAAACTATTTTTTGTTTATGATTTTAAAAAATGTAAGTGTATTTTCCAATTCATTATAAATGGGCATTACCATTCTGTCGAACCGTGACTGTCGTACATATTGAAGGTTAAAAAAAGTCAAAATAAATCGAATTTTTAATTAGTTTTTTACTATATTATACAGCTCTCCAACCCCTTTTTTATATAATTTTTTTTAAAGTTTGCAACGCATATTATGTATTATCTCCCACCCCAAAAAGTATATATATTTTGTCAAATAAGTCTTGCGGTATTTTTTGCAAGCGCGTAGTTCTAGTTATTCGTATCTGTTCACGCTAGAGCTTTTTGGAAAGCTCTTTTCACGCGCTAAGACGTGTTTGATTTATTGTTGTTTGTTTTTAGTCGTTCGTGAGTTATAGCTTCGCAAACATGGAGCAAAATAAAGAGAAAATACGGCATATTTTACAGTACTACTACGATAAAGGAAAAAATGCATACCAATAAAATTTGTGCAGTTTATGGACCCGATACAGTTTCCATTTCCACCGCACAGCGATGGTTTCAACGTTTTCGTTCTGGTGCAGAGGTGATCGAAGATGCGCCACGGTCCGGAAGGCCTGTCGTCGAAAATTGCGATAAAATCGCTGAATTGATCGAAAGAGACCGGCATAGTAGCAGCCGTAGCATTGGCCAAGAGCTGGGCATGAGTCATTAAACCGTTATAAACCATTTGAAGAAGCTTGGATTCAAAAAGAAGCTCGATGTATGGGTGCCACACGACTTGACGCTAAAAACATTTTTGCCCGTATGGATGCATGCGAATCGCTTCTGAATCGCAACAAAAACGACCCGTTTTTGAAGCGGATGGTGACTGGCGATGAAAAATGGGTCACTTACGACAACGTGAAGCGCAAACGGTCGTGGTCGAAAAGCGGTGAAGCTGCCCAGACGGTGGCCAAGCCTGGATTGACGGCCAGGAAGGTTCTTCTGTATGTTTGGTGGGATTGGCAGGGAATCATCCACTATGAGCTGCTCCCCTATGGCCAAACGCTCAATTCGGACCTGTACTGCCGACAACTGGACCGCTTGAATGCAGCACTCATGCAGAAGAAGCCATCTTTGATCAACAGAGGCCGAATTGTCTTCCATCAGGACAACGCCAGGCCACACACATCTTTGGTGACGCGCCAGAAGCTCCGGGAGCTCGGATGGGAGGTTCTTTTGCATCCACCGTATAGTCCGGATCTCGCACCAAGTGATTACCACCTATTTCTGTCCATGGCGAACGAGCTTGGTAGTCGGAAGTTGGCCACAAGAGAGTCCTGTGAAAATTGGCTCTCCGAGTTTTTTGCCAATAGGAAAGCAAGCTTCTATAAGAGGGGCAGTATGAAGTTGGCATATCGTTGGGAACTCGTCATCGAACAAAACGGCTCATATATGACTTTAATCGCATTATTATAACCAATTTTATGAACAATTGAAAATTCAATAAAAAATACCGCAAAACTTTTTTGACAACCTTATATATTCTTGATCAGCATGACGAGCTGAGTCGATTAAGCTTTGTCCGTCCGTCTGCTTCTACGCGAACTAGTCCCTCAGTTTTGAAGCTATCGAGCTGAAATTTTGCTCAGAGTCTTCTTTTATCTACACGCTAATATGTCGGAACCGACCGGATCGGATGACTACTTCTTGTAGCTGCCATACAAATGATCGGTCGAAAAATGATTTTTAATGAGAAAAACTGGTTTTTTCTTAATATTACCACTCTCAAACATGGTCATGGGTAATATTAAATGTTTTTGAGTTAATCTGCGAAGTTTGGTCGAAGTCGCTAACCGTTGAGACAAGCGTATTCAAGTGTATTAAAACTTTGGCACAGACGAAGTTAGCTTTGCCTTTCTCGTTTTTTACTTTTTTTATATAAGCGGAAATAACTACTTCTTAACATTAAACAATTCTATACCAGATATACCATTCTGAATGCATATGCTCGGTAATAAAACGAGAGCGTAAGTTAAAGTCGGCTTCAATCGACTTCGATATACCCGTTACTCATGAATAAACATGTTTAACAGTGTTCCTGCGTTCCTGAGGGTGTACATCCGAAATGTATGCAACATTTTTATAACTCGGCTATATATTATCCGATCTTGCTGTAAATTTCAGGGATTATAGTTATTGCTAATATAAATTTAAGTTAAAAATTTGCTCCCGATATCTTAAAAAATGTGGGAGTTATTTAACATTTTCTATTGGGGGTGGGCGTGGCCAAAATTTGAAACAAACTTGATCTGCGTGCAGATAAAAGAAGACTACCGGAGGTGTCACAGAAATCTCTTCCAACCAAATTTCAACCCAAAACCAATTCTCGGTGTCACAGAAATCTCTTTCAGTTGGTTTCAAACCTCTCGTGTTTTGTTAGGAGATTTAGCGAAATTCACCACCCAAACAATTTTGACAACCAAGACTGTAAATAAAACTATTTTTCTGAATAGATTTCATAAAATAAATAAATTATATAACCAGTTCCAACCAAAGTCTTTAAATGTTTAACTCAGCCCAACACATCAGTGGCTCACTCTGTCAATGTTGTCGCCGTCTCTGTCACAGCCAGCGGATTAAGGGCTGGCAAGTTAAACCTCATGTTTGGAGCCAAAAAATGTTTAAATTTTTAATTGTGTTTTTGGAGAATCTGACTTAAGTTTGAACTATAATTTAAAAATGCATCATAAAACATTTAACACAATCAAAAAATTTCAGTTGTACATCAAATTAACCCATATCTAAAAATAGGGAAATTCTTCTGCTGAAGATGCAGCCCTGTTTTTAGAGGTGGAACTTTAATTGAAACAGTTTCTGTTCTAACTAGATTTACAAATAAGAAAATAAAATCTCTTGAAGTTCTGGGACACCGACGGATTTTTCGAGCGATTTGCAAACCAACCGTGGTCAAAATCTCTAGAGGTTTCTGTGACACCCCCGTACATGTCAATTTTGGTAGCTCTAGCTCTTATAGTCTCTGAGATCTAGGTGTTTATAAAGACAGACGGACAGACGAACATGTGTGGTTAGTAATTTGCATAGAACTTCAATAAAAATTGTTAATAACCATAGTTTATTTTAACTTCAAGGAATATATTAATGAAAGTCAAAACCAAAGTGTAGGTTTCCCACAAAAGGCGTTTACAAAATATCAAAATAGGCATTTTTTGCAACTTTAAGTTTAAATTATTGAAAATTTCGACGTAATGGACCATTTCTAAAAACAGATTTATGATCTGCACACAAAAATCATTTAGATTTACCACTAAACCTTTAATATACTGAAAAAAGTCTAATTTATTTACCTTGAGAAATGCACAAGGAACCATAAGAAACTAAGTGGTGGCAAATTTGTTTTTGCAATCAATTATAATAGAAACTACATAAAAATAATGATGGAAATAAATGTCCCATGCGACATGTTCAGTGCGAAAATTCTTTAAAATACAAGAAAATACACAAGGCAAAAAATTAGAATTTTTCCAGAATATTGTAGGCATGGTGGTGATTCTAGATTTGAATTTTGGGTTCGAACGGGTTTGGTGGAAAACCGGTATCCAGCATTAGTTTCCTAGACTGAGCTTCAATTTCTTATCTTCCACAGATTACTCTAATTTGCCATTTCGACCGCAAACTTCCTAAGACTTTTTGTTAATTTCCCTGGAGTAACCTCAAAATTTTTATCATCTAAAATTTTTGGATACACTTAATTTTCTTTTTGATTAAAAATATTAAAAATGTCATTGAGAACCGATTTAAATTGCCTCAAAACTTGACAGTTTACTCTTTTAATTGGTGACATAAGACTTTCTACAAAATTCTAAAGCTATTATAGGACTAGACTTACAAAATTAGGTTATATTGAAGGTTATACAAATAAATTTGTATTAACATTTTTTTAGGAATCATAAAGAACAGCAAGTAGTTTCATTCAAAATAGGCCCAGTTCGTTTCTTTGATCTGCAAAAAATGGAAAATAAAATCTTGTTACCAATTTTCAGCCCATATTCTGTTTTCAGTATGTCATAACTTCAACCAAGTGTGGGAGATGTCTGCATTGGCATATATATGTATGTACGTATATAAATGTACAATGTATATGCAGGCATGTACATAATAGTCTAGTCTCGGAGACGTCTGAACTTACTCGTTTCAATAAAAATCCACAGCAACTACAAAAAACGCACTTGGCTTCGGGCGCTCTGAGTTTGCGTGTAAATATCCGTTATATGTCGACTATCTGTTCTATATACAAACATATATATGTGTAGATACATAAGTATTTATGCATGTGTATGCATACTGTGAAACAAAGGAACAACTTTTCCGTTGCAATGGCCGCCAACGCAACGACGTAGTTGTTGTCAAGTCCAAGTCCGATGACTTCCGTATGTGTGAAATGACGCGTAATCGCAATCAATCGGCTTGAACTTGCACTTGCACTTGTAGTTTTGTCTTAGCTTCGCTTTTATATCAAGCAGAAAGGCACGCAAACTTTTCAATTTATGAATGAAACAGCAGGGTCCCATTAACACACACACACACATACTTATCACTATCGTCTATCAAATGGCAGGCAAATTGCAAAAGGGCAATAAGCCAAATGCGACGCCATACACGTATGAGTCAGTTCGGTTCGGGTTCAGTTCCAGTCAGTGTCAAGATCGGTGGGAGACAAAAGCTGATAATTTTTGATACACTTTACTCACAATGGGCATATGCGCACTATGATCCGTAACTTTGAATATAAGAAGTAATGTTTAAAATGTGGTTTAAATCGTGTCCAAAATGGATCAAAATTTTGAACAAAGATTATTATCAATCATAATTATAATTATACAGTCATGCTCTCACTTTCACAAATGTTTTGCGATTTTTCTTCGACCAAATTTAAAATCCAAGTCGCAAAACTTTTGCGAATGTGAAAATGAAATGAAATGAATTATTGAACTATTTTATGCCGTTTTTGAAGGGGAACTTGCATATAATATCCCCATAAGTATGCTATGGGTAGAGTTAAATATGTTGTTGTTTTCAATACAAGCTAAAACAAACCATCGCCGGAAGGGCCGAAAACTTTTAAAACATTCGTAACAACTAAAATATTTTCCAATAATTTTATAAAAGAAAAAACTAACTCAAGCCCGAAGCTTCGCTCGCATTTAAATATGTGGACTTTCCAAGATATGTAAAAAAATTTATTTCTATATTTTTGTATGTGCAGCTTTGAAAATTTATTTCAACCTCATTGGGGGAAATTTGTGCGGTTTTTTTGTAAAAAAAAGTAAATCTAACATTTATTGATTTTCCATAAAATTATGACTCCGAACGAATGGAAAACACAAAAAGTTTTTTTAGTAACAATATTCCACCAATTTTTTCAGATTCCCTCGAATTGTCGAATAAAACACAAACACTTATTTTTCAAACTTTCGGGATAGATCTTGAAATTGTATGCTTTTAGGCATTTTAAGGAAGATTGGAATGGAATAAAGTTCGAAAATGATTGGATACGTAATAAAAAAGTTTCATTAGTTTTCCATCGTCCAATCTCCATATTTCCGTGCTAATCTAAAGTATTTGAGCAAAACATGACTTGACAAATGTGTAAGTTCATGCAGGAAACCTCTCTACGAAATGACAGAAAATCAGAAGCACAAGAAACAGTGATTCGCAACAGTGTGACCGAACGTTAAAACAAAAATATCCCCGAAAAATATCGCCAAAAAAAAATTTGATTTCCTATATATCTCCTCTGACAAATATACGAAATAATATTCGTCATTTTGGGCAAAAATATTGATATTTCTTAAAACCGATAATATTTTCGACAACTTTAATTTAAGCTCAATGTTGCTTTTAACAATATAATATAAAAAATCATCGGTTCACATATTTGAATTTGCAGAGAAAATTTTTAACATCCCGTTAAACAAGTGGATTTGCTTGAGAGCTCTTATTATCCTGCACAAAATGATTAAACCTTATATCATTATATGCGACTCAACGAACTTAAAATCTTATCTGCCCTAAAAATGAACTCGCTACCTCAGACTTCCATATTCCAATTCTATATTCTTCTATATTCTGTTTAAATTAATTAGTGATTATTTTTATAATTAAGTCTAAGTTTAAGTTACTATTTTTTTTGGTTGTTTTCAAATCTATGTCAACCTGTGATTAGTGCCATAATCCTTAGACTTCCCAAATATCAACAAGACCATAAAACAGTTTTCCGACCATTTCCGACATTTGGATGAGATTTTCCCAACTTAGTAGGTCACTTATTAATTAGAAATGTAGAATTTATTATTAGAAATCAGGGATTTCCTAATAGAGCAATGAAAATGATTTTAAATTTGATCGAAAGGCAAGCACAAAAGTTCAGAATTTACCAAAATTTGAAAATCCATCTGCAAATAGTTTGCAATGTGATGCTCTGAATAAGTGAGGAACTAATCAGATTATTTCGGACTAGAAAAGTTACATAGCAAAAGGGCCAGTAAGTGGATTATTAGTCGGCAAAAGTCTGCTGGGAATAGTACTAAGGATCCTTGAAATAGCTTTAGTAAAAACGATAATTTTATTTGTTGTTTGTAGAGTTTGGATTTGCTTTAATTAATAACCAAAAAAACTTAATAAGAAGTTCGTGGTTCCTTTTTCAATGCTGTTTAAAGCACCAGTTTTCCATACTCCCAACGGATTATTAAGGATCTAATCTGATATAGGATCTGGCTAAGATCAGTTACTTAGCTGGGATAAACAAGAACTGAAGAACCAAAACTGGAAACGATATTTTGAAATTCCAGGAACTGCAATTTTCGGAACCAGAAAGTCCGAATACTGCTAAATATTGTATTGGAACAGTTTGGAGTTTTGATAAGTTTTTTTTTTTCCGATTATTTATATGGAAACTTTTTGACTATTTCCTAGTTCCTTCCAAAGTACAACCTACAGTACATATACTAGAATCCAGATAGCCTTTTGTCTCAGTATAAAAAAGAACTAAACTATTCCAAAAATTTCCAGGCATATTTAATTAATTGTTGTTTACTTAACAAATAAATGCATATACATACATATCGCTCACTTACTTCAATACTGGCATAACTCAAAATAATCCATTTTGAGAAAAACACGTTTGAAGTTCTCAATGGATTTAACCTAAAAAATAATGGTTCTTTTAGTTTCAACTCAATTAAGTAAAATATTATAAATTTAGAATGCTTATTAATAAACATTGAAAATATGATGTTTTAACTGAAAGACAAAGTATGGTTGGTCAATATCGACAGCAGGACAACTGAGATATGGCCGTTCTTGCATCAACATGAAAATGAACCTAGAAAATCATATTGCGACATATTCTCATCTCACATGGAAAGTAGAAGAGATAGCAATACGAAAATTTTTGCATAAAATAGTACTGTAAAGCGCGCAGATTTCTGCATCATTAAGTAGAAAATCGTATTTTTTGAGTTATGCCAGTATTGAAGTAAGTGAGCGATATGTATACCAGAGTATTATTGAGTCGACTTTGGTTTGCTTACTTGTGTTTGTTTTCCGATTTTTTGGCTTTTTGTTTTGATCGTGTCTTTTTATGATGTTTTTTTTTTTTTTTGCATTTGTTCCGGCGGTGTTTTGGTTGTTTATTGGGTTATTTGCACAAAAAATAAATTATACATACATACATACATATGTATGTCTATTTGCGTCTCTTTTAGTTCACAGACATACAAATGTTTATTTCAATTTCATTAATTGCGCCACAAATTACAAAAGAAATTAACAGAAAGGCCGCGTCGCAGCAGTTATGAAATTCTAAATTCTGCCGCTGCTGCTGCTTCTGCCGCTATTGTGGCCGACTTTGGTTTCTGTTTTTATTATTTTGTTGTTTTTGTTACACGAAAATTTCACTTTTCACTTTGAAAGAATCTTCGAGGAGCTTTCCGTTTGTTTGTTGATCTTTTTTCGATTGGTTGTTGTTGTTGTTGTTGCTGTTGCTTCAGCGCCAAACCAATCGAAACTGAAATTGTTGTTGGCGAGCCGAGTGAACAGCGACGCTGACGTCAACGTCGACGCCGACTGCAACGCCAACACTAAAGTTCTGAGAGCACCACAAGAGACTGAGAGAAACAGAGAGCGCACGTATGAGAGTAAGCCTGCAGCGCATCTCAAAACATACACCCACAAGCCCCCCCCCCTCCCCCAACTCAGCCAGCCCGCCAGCAACAGACAAATCACCCTGTGTAGCGAACAAGTTCAAGTTGCTGAGGCACACTGCCAACATGAGCGACGACCCAGTTTTATTCTTTGTGGGTTTCTGTTTGCTGTTCCCCACATCATCTTACCGTTAGTGTTTCGTGTTCTTTAACGGGGGCCCAGCTTTCTCTTTTTATTTTGGCCAAGTCAATTGATATGCTGCGCTATGTTTTGATGTTTGGTAGAAATGTCCCCCCCTTTCCCCACCGCGCGCTCTGATGGCGTTCTCATTTCGTGCGCTGATCATTTCCATTGCATTCCAATGTTGAACTCACGACCAAGTCTATGAGCGTGTTCAGCAGCATACACCAATCATCTAACAAAAATCATCAATCAAAAAAAAAGTGTTAGTCTGCTGGTGAACGAACTTGTCAGAATTTTTAGGCAACAAAGTTATCGATATATTTTTGTTGGCGGAAGGTTTGAATTTTTGACTACAAACAGCTTAATATAATTAAGAACTGACCTCTAAATATATATGACCATTCATAACTACAAATGCTCCTAGAATTCCTCTTGAATTTTCCTTAAGACTTGGTTAGCCGGTTAATGTTTTTAACTTTGTTGTAAGCCCAGACCCGGAGGGTCCATTTAAAAGGACTCCTGACCACGCAAAGAAGGGTCTAAAAATGTTAATTTTAACAAAGTGGCAATGGGCTAAGAGTAGAGATGGGCGAATAAGGACAATTCGCTCCCGTTCCCTCCCGATCCCGACCAACAAATTAAAATTCAATATCGTCGTACTTGATCCCCTACTTCTCTCGGATCCCGCTGGAATCCCGTCGCTATGAGTCCTTAAGCGACGCCCAAGCGTGCAGCATGCCTGCCAATAAGGCAGTGACCCGTTAGGGCCAAGACCACAAGTAAGATGTTTTCGATTTCAGGTTAAACGAGGACCCCGTGACCCTAGCTACAGCCCAAGTCAGAACCATTCTTCCGTAACCAGGCGCCGGGTTTCATTCCTTGTGATTATCTTGTAAGAGGATATGGGCGTCCCTATCAAGCTCTTATCTGGGAGGAGCTGAATGGTAGCGCCTTGACACACTGTGTTGAGGTGTCCATGTACCCTGATGAGGTGGTTACTACGCGTAGGGCTTCTCCTTTTTGGAGTGGCGGCTTTTCAAGATTCCCTCCTCCTCCGCAACAACCAGTAGAGCCTTCAGAGCCTTGCACGAATTTCCGTGAGCTACTTGCGAAACCACGTCCTCTGCCAATTCATTTATTCAAAACAAAGAGGTTTCCACATTCATTTTGCATTTGCTTTCTCAAAATTCCTTGTATGTTTACTTCTGACAGCTGTTTGCTATCGATAACAAATCATAATCAAGCAATTCTAACAAACTATTTCTTTGTTAGATTCACATCTAACACAATCAAGAAAAATAGCAAACATGATTGCGCATCATGCCCGTTCAGCAGCACAATCTAACAAAAATAGTCGATTTTTTGTCATCGATTTATGCTGCTGAACACGCTCTATGAGTCAGTGAACAGTCATTCATACATTTATATACATACATATGTATGTACATATATGAGTCGCTCTCTTTCGTCCTTTTTGCCTTTGCCCAGTCTCTGGCTAAACTTTCAAGGTTAAGTCTTTGCTTGGCGTCGTCTGCGTGCAATGACATTTGGGCAGGCGGCAAGTTTACCAATACTAATGCCAAATACCACTACCAACACCAACAGCAGCAAGTTCGTTCACTTGACGGGGAACTCTTCCTTCCTACTGCCCTATGTCTCAATATTCCTGCGCGTGGCACAGTGGTTAGAAAGCTCAAAGAAATGGAAGATATTTATAGAAATAACTTATCAAACAGTCTTATACAGTCATGTATCAATTCCAGCTCAAAAACCCAAAAGTATGCAATCAAAGACAATACATATATAGATACCGCATCTCATACAATATTTTTTTTTTGGGATCCAATGTCAGCTCCCAATAAAAATCGTTATTTGCGTCACATGTGTCATCTAAATTATCTATAAATTTTTGCTCTTAGCAGAATAGCTAATTAAGAAAACGTATAGCTAAGTTTCAGTATACGCATCCTCGTAAAGGCAGCGAAATGCAAAAATTTGCATCCAATGTCAGCTCCCAAAAAGACTCGTTTTTAGTTTCACATGCGTCATCTATAATATAAATAAATCTTTGATGCAATGCAATAACAGTAAAATGTATTGTATATGTATTGAATTCTAACGAAAATTGTTTATAACTTCCATTGCATACTTATGGGCATTATATTTCAATTACCAATACTCAAAATAGTATATCTTCGCTTAAAAAATTCGTAGAATTGTTTGGGATGCTTTAATTTAAAGCTAAGACAAAATTCTTTTAGATAATATTAGAGAGTCTCAAAACAAAATTATATGTTCCCCACAAATCAAGTCGAAAAAGTAACCAAAATAGACAGTATGAGGACCTTTAAGCTCGAATTTCTTAAAATCAAGACCATTCCCAAAATCAGATTCATGTTCTGCAAGCGAAAATCATCTTAAGCCACCACCATCCCTTCAATAAACTAAAAAAAAACTGTTTAGAGATTTAAAAGCACCCTCATCGGTAACCGGGTTTTCCTTAAATCTCTTTAAACAAGAATCGCATTCTGAAATTATTTCTACTTAAATCCAGCTGCAGGTTTTCATAAACCACAAATCTTGTCAACACACTTCTGCGGCTTTTGGGCAATTCTAAAGTGACTAATCGATTTCTGAGAATATTATACCCACTCAAAAACTTTTCAACGTGAATTTATTTACTGCAAACCCACTGTGACGTAAGTTTCTCTCCCTTGGCAAATGTTTCTCTGTCTGTCTGCTGCTCTGTTATTTTGCTCACATTCTCGTGCTCGGCAGGCCCCTACAAAAAGTTTGGTCTTTTGATTTTTATATCGCCAGGACATCAGTTTGTGTGTGCGTTTATATAACCAAGGCTGTCGTGACAGCCGAACCAAGCCAAGGCAGACGGCAAAATTTCATTAGCTCTACGTAAACTTACATAAGGCTGAACAGGAGCAGGCAGGCAGGAAGATTCCTCGGCAACGACGACTTTTGCTGTTCAGTGAAAGGGAAAGGTTATTAGACTCGTCCTGGCTGCCGGTGGTGTGAGTCCAGACATTGGCCGCTACTGCTGCTCCTTATTGTCATAATAACCTTTGGCTTTTTTTTTTATATATTTTTGGGTTTGTCGACGGAAGCTTGGAACGTTGAGGGCGGGGGCGGTTCATCAGACGGCAGGTGTCGGAGCTGGGGTAGTGCAATGGCAGCGGCCGGCGTCGGTCGTCGTTGTCTCGGGTCAACTGCGCATTACGAAAGGCTCACGGGAGCCGACGAACTCGGCATAGTCACAGGCTCACAGGCTTTATAGGATATTTCGGACATTGACTCAACGCGACGCCAGTTGAATGCACTAGGCAGCAGCACACGACGAGGTCACAGGACATTCAGGCCTGCTGGTCCTTGTCAACAGATAACAACTGAAAGTGTGCGAAAAGCAAAGTGCGTTAAACTGTCAAGTTCAAGATGAACTTTCTTAAGCTCGAAAATTAAGTGAAAATGTTAAAATATTATGCGTAATATATCTAGAATAAGCTGTGGTTTGTTTTAATCTTTGTTGTTGAATTAAGTTTTTAGGAGCTGAAATCGCAATGCGAGTTTTTTAAGTTTAATACTAATAACTTTAGAGACCGTTTCCAATTATTCTTTTAATCTGCTAATGTCTCTCTGAGTTCTTCTACTATATTCTAGCTTTTTCAAAGTTTTTGAACTTAGTACCGGCTAAATACAGAGCAGGAATCTCATTGGATTTAAATGCTAAAAAAAACCAAACAAGTTGGGCTCAATTGGGGTATTTGAAAATGTTTGAATTCTCTGCCGGGATTCGAACTCGGGTCCCTTGGACTGAACACGATGTGAATGACGTCGCAACAAGATGAGCCGTACAAAATAAAAAACACCTTAAATAAAAATCAAAAACCAAAAAAAAAAACCTTAAAAAATATTTAGCACTATGCTCCGACAGGGGACTTCATCCACGGCCTCCACGTTTTGTAAGCGAATGTGTAGTCCCCTTAACCACGACTCTTGTTACTCTCAGAGCGGCATACTGCGAACAGAATTCCATGCGTGTAGTCTATAATATGTTTTCGACACCATGTCTTGCTTAGGGCTAATAGTAGAGTTGGCTAACGAGTCGTAGTGCGTGAGTTGTTCAGTCTTTGGAGGTCCAGTAAGGTGATTAAAAATAAAAACATTTAGTGGTATCTTAAAATTAATTTCAGTTAATTTTGTTAAAGTCCTTTAAAATTAATCCCGAAGGGATTGATTTGTACCATCCGAAATACACCCATTTTTAGTACACTTTCGGCATGAAGTCCCGAAATGGAATTATTTTTTCGCAGTGTCTTAAATTGATTCTACCATCTACCTAAAAACATGAGAACACTTCTACGACTCAAGTTGGAGTTCTGTGCATTATCTGTATTAAAGAAGCAACTGAAATTTGGTGTTGAATATGTTTTTAGTCAAATCAAAGTGCTTATGGATTGATTTTTATTACAAAAATGGCCAACTAAACTCAAGTAAGTTTGTTATAGTTTTTACTATGCGATTTTTAGATGATTTAGCTATTGGGTCTGGAAATGTGAGCTTAAAGAATTCTGATCAATTTTTGCCATGGTTTGTGGACAATCTTAATTGATAAGGGACTGGTACACAACACAAGTTTAGGTAAAAGGTTCTTTTTTGTTTCTGATACTATTTCGGTATTCGGTTCCCTTATCGGTAACAGGATTTTTATTTCGGAATACCGATATGTTCCCTTATCAGATGGTAAAATACATATGAAGAAAGAGCGGTCATTCTACGCTTACTTGCTCTTCTCCAAGGCCACACAATTGTGGAGATATTGTACAGTTTTCTTCCCGGATTATTCTTTCTGTTTCCCTGACTGTGTGTCCTTTTATTTTCAGCGTCTGTCTTCGTCCATATTTTACTATCTACCTGCGAATTTTGTTAAGTGACAAAGAACATTTTTACCATAGAGAGAGTGGTTTGCCGGAGAGTCGACTATATTGGGGTCTCTAAGCTCAAAAAATGTATCAATTCTACGTATTGAAAAAGTTTGTGCGTAGAGAAAACACTGATATCATCTGTCGATATTTCTCAAAATATCAGTGTCGATAATATCAAAAATCCAAGTTTTCAATCGATCTTTGATAGATCGCCTCCAAAAAACATCGATATATCGATATAATCGTTATTTTCTAAAGCTTAAGAAAACTGAATTTTGCAAATCTGAAACAAACTTGATCTGCGTACGGTATACACCTATGTTCATGTAAAAATTTGTATCTCTATCTCTCCGAGATCTACGCGTTCATACAGACAGGCGGACAGACGGACGGACATGGCTAAATCGACTCGGCTGTTGATGCTGATCAAGAATATATATACTTTATAGGGTCGGAAATCCGTCCCAAAGAGCTTGTGAGATGTTTTTTTAGGGGGGCTGCTGTTGGGCCATCGGACGGGTCGCAGGTTGCGGATAGCGAAAGGCCTTCTTATGGAGGTTAACTGCGAGTAAGTGGGTTTACCCCTCAAATAAGCAGTCCCGGACAGCCAGCGGGTGTCACGCCGTAGTGCACCTACAAGGCGCTTGTGTTGCCGCCTTCTATAAGTAGCCTCACACACACCCAACTCCCACACAATACCTTTTTCTTTGAACCTTAAAAGCGTGTACTCAAAAGAGATTCAAATTTAGTTTGGCTAATTATTTCGTATAAGTAAAGCTTCTGTTCAAAATTGTTTTGATTTCAAAGCAGTTCAAACGGGTCTTTTTCAGGTGAAGTATTGTGACGAACGTCATTCTGCTGCGATTGCCAAATGATGAGCACCTATTACCATAATAACTTTTCTGATATATCCTTTATAAAAATATTGATATTCGCCAATATCGTCATACAAAATATCGTGACGGAATGAACCTTCGTCCAGCAAAAATATCGAGATATCGATCAAATATTGACAACCCTAATCTGGGGCTCAATATTATATTTTTTCATATCAATAAAGCCGATATGACAAACTTGAAATTGACCTGTTCGAAATAAACACCATAAATAAACAACATATTTTATATCATCACAAATTTGAATATCATAGAAAGTTATTGGAATGTCTATACAATCTGAGTTAAGTTGACATCAAGTACTAATTACATTTTGTTAATTTAAATATACAACACAGAAGCTGATCAATGCAAATTGTCTTAAGTAACAAGGTACATTAAAATAGATAACATCTGAATCTTTCAAAATCCCTCCCTCTAGACTTGACTATTAACTATTTGTCATTTTTTTTATGTTTATTTAAGAACTTAATGAGGATGAGGTCTGCATTTTGCGGACATGACTCATGGGAATTGGATGTACAGTTAGTCATCCAGTGACTAATTCAGGTTCTCCTGCTGCCTTTTTCCCTGCGGCCAACTCGTTTGCAAGTCAAGTTCGCTGTTGATCTAAAGAAGTACAAACATGTATATGTATGCTAATAGGGGACAGAAGTGTGTAAAATATGTGCAATATATACCCAGGAGTATGGTAAGTCTCGATGGGTAGGGGGTAGCCTTAAACGCCTACTTGTACAGGTTCTCCCTTCTCTCTGGCCATTTATGCCTGAGTGCACACAGAGACACATGGCTGCCATTTGATTGTCATGACCAACTTTTCACTGCCGCCGACGCCTCTTTTGTGGGCATGGCTAATATGCAACAGCATGCAACAACTGCACAAACAAACAAATTGCAAATTGCACGACTAAGCGAAACTGGGGAAAATAGTTAAGTAATTTGCAGTGAAAAGCAAAGCGGAGAAATTCATTTTTGTTGCTCGTGCTTGGAGCGATTGCAGTTGGCACACATAATGCACCACGTTTCGCGATCCACATCCACATCCGTTTGGAGCTGGCCCGCCTGTTGCAGTTGCGGCATTAGAAAGTTTGCAGTTGCAACTGTCATGGGCTGATGCTGATGATGCTGCTTTTCTTTTTCCCACTCGCCCCAAATTGGGGCTAACATTTACAGTATGCCATAAAGCATTGCAGCAAAAATAGTCAGTCATAACTAAAGATACTTTTGGTAATAATTACTTATGCAGGTATCTTTATATGTATGGAGGTCTTTAAGGAAAAATATACAGACTTGACAGGAGCAAAATAATCGATATCCTATACTTTAAATGGAATTAAAATGTACTTAATAATAAAAATCAATTATTGAAAAACACCAGATACCATAATACCCAAAATTTGAGTTTTAGCAGAGAAGTTGACACTGGGGAACTAAGAAATTTTGTTTTTCAAAATTCATATTTTTTACCTAGACAAGCAGAGACAAAAAATGCAGAGCTGTAAACCTTGAAGGTTCAACGCAGAGTTCGGCGCGTCCCAATCTTCTGTGTATACAACAGAGCTCTTCGGCATAGACGTTGACACACCGGATGTATACGAGCGTATACTGCGCTCTTTTGCAACAAAATGAGCGTGGCTATGCACACACACGCAAGGTTAAAATGAGCATGTGTGTTTTGCTGGGCGCTGGCTTAAAGTGCTCAACGCATTGACTACCCTGATTAAATTCTGCCTATGTTTCTGCTCCCATTGCCGATCCCTGCTTTAGAGCGATTTTTAAGGATGAAGGAGTCGTTGGAATGGAATAATGCAATTTTTAAACGTTTTCTACCTCGTTTCCGACTTAGAAAGTTTCCCGACCTCGTTTACGACTTAGAAAACTAATTTTTCAAATTGAAAAGCCCAGAATTCACATGAATCGCAAAATGATACGGTTGACAAATGAAATAGTGAATTTTGCAGATATAAATAGTGATTCCAATTTCCCAAAAACCAAGGTAAAATGTTTCTTATTATTTTGCGCACTAAGCTTAACACAAAAATTTCATGTCAATTTAGAAAAGACACAAAAATAGGGAATTTCCTAATATTGAAGATAACTTTTCGGAATTTTCTTTTCATCGGAACATTACGAACACTTATGATATCAAATCGGCAATACAGTGTCTGTCAAAATGAATATGTACCAAAGACCTACCATTCAGAACACTCTGTCCAAGCACTTCCAAAGTTTGACTGTTAGGGCTAGATTTTGTGCGGAAAAAAAACTGCCAACTTTTGGTTACAACAGCTCGGCGCCACAGCCCGTGCAAAGATCGCCCTCTCACGCGATGAACGCCCCTCTACACTCTTCTCTTAAAAGTCAATGGGCGTATTCAGCAGATAATTCCGATTAGCGATTACCGATTTACGACTAGCGGTTGCTGATGAGTCTATGCTGAATGGATTTAATGTCAGACTTTAAGATAATCTGCTTGGGACTTTCTAAAATTCGAAAATACTTACACAAAATCCTTAATATTTATAGATTTGTTAATTAGAAAGTTTCATATGAATGTCTTCAGTAAGGTCCCAGCAATCCTTAAGCAATCGAACGTTTTTTTTTATTTCTATTTAGTAAACATGATTGTCAAATTTTCTAATCCCAATCGGCAATCACTGTATTCAGCAGGTAAAATCAGCAATCATAAATCACAAATCGTCAATCGCAATTATCTGCTGAATACGCCCATTATCTTACATGAATTGGCCTCAATTTACCCCAAAACACAACGAAAAGTGATGAAAACCGAGGAAAAACTAGCACATTCCGTCATCAGTTAAGCAATATCTAGTTTGTATTTGTTTTACTATTACCAAAAAAAAAAAAACACTTTTAAGATGTATATATATATATTGGGATTGTATTCAAGCAAGAGCTACATCTACTCCTTCTTAACATGTTACCCCGGCAAGTTAAGATGTTTTTAGAGAAAACAAAAATTTTTGGAGGTCTGTTCCTCATGAAGTCTTCGAGCAAACCATCCATGTTTAATACCATTTAAAATTGATTTCAAGTACCAATGTAAATACACTGTGAGTAATAAAAGAGTGCTCGTACTTAAAAATGTATTGACAAAAAAAAAGCAAAAAAAAAAAGCCTCTGTTAAAACTAAGAATCAGGGCTGCAAACCGGTCCGGAGCTGAACCGCTCCGGAGTCGGAGACTCCGAGATTTTCGAGAATCCCGAACCGAACCTGAACCGGAGCAAAAAAAAATTTCGCGGCTGAACCTGAACCCGAACCGGGGCAAAAAAAGTTAAAAGAGGTTCGGTTCAGAAAAAAATTCATATTACTTTTTTCGGGCTGACTTATGTATTGGTGCTTTAGGGTTTGAATGTTCGTAAATACTTAGAAAGTTCTTAGCAAAACGATTTAACTTTTTACATTCAATCTCAAATAAAATCATAGAACTTTTTTAAGCATGCTCTAGGTCATTTAAGTTAGGATTTTGTGCATAACTTGTCTAAAACAAGATACGCACAACACCACAAAGGAGGCTGGTTGACACTATAGCTATTTCATGAATACCAATTCAATCTTCAGCTGTCTTCGTCTGTCCTTAGTGTGTTGGCATGACAGAACTGCTATGACGGCTTGGGAATCCCAAAGGCAGGCTTGTAGCAAAATCCGACATCAGCAGCATAATAAAATTTATTTTTTTATTAATCCAAGAAACTTAATTTTTTGACCTTGAAACAAAAACAGCTTGCAAAGAGACAAATTGCTGAATTGTATGAACCTCAAAAAGAAATCATTAATAAAAGCATCACTGATTATTCTTATGATCATGAAATGTAATCCTTAGCTAAAGAGCTAAAATGTAAAGAATTAGTGACAAATACATAATAGTGAACGACTTCGTAGCTTCATTTAAAGGAATTCCAAGATTGCCTAAAGATTCTAATGTGTTAAAGGTTTGGAAAAACTATCATTGTAAATAACAATAATATGTTGCATTAGCTGTTCCTTAAACACAAGTATCAGGCAAATTTTTCTTCAGTCAGTTAATTTTTTTTTATCCATTATTAACTTAAGCATAGTTCGAATATTATTTGAAAAATATCAATAGTTGGCTAATGTTGTTACAATTTACATTCCTGTATCTTTAACTAGCAAAAACAAAATTATTTCTGAACCTCGGTTCGAACCTGAACCTAGGTTCACCGACCTACTAAACCCGCTCCGTGAACCTCCACCGATTTCAGAGGGGTTTGCAGCCCTGCTAAGAATATCCAATTCCTTATCTTATTCGTAAGATTAAGATGTGCATTGCTTTTCACAATATGTTCATGCCCATCAAAAAATAGAAGTGGACAAATTCTTAAATCCCCGGACCGGTTCAAAAAGGGTTCGGAGCCATAGCTAGGAATTTTTTCAGCTCTCATCTACTTGACGATTTGTTGTGTAGGCCATTAGTATGAAGTTAGAGGGGGCAAGATTAAAAAATGAATGAGGTGATAAAAGAAGTGATGAAAGAGGTAAAGAAAGAGGTAATAAGATGTGATGAAAGAAAGGGGAAGGAGGGGGGAAAGAGGTGGAAAGAGGTCGATCAGTTACTAATCAGTGACTAAAAAGTGACTTATCGGTGACTAAACAGTAACTTATCAGTGATTTAACAGTGAATTATCGAGGCGGGAAACAGTGGGGAAAAAGTTATTTTATTATTTTTGTTTTGTTTGTGCAAAAGTATGTTACAGGCAGAAGGAAACATTTCCGACCCTATATCTTGATCAGCATCAACAGCCGAGTCAATTAAGCCATGTCCGTCCGTCCTTCTGTCTGTGCGTCCGTATGAACAAACAGATCACAGAGATGGTAAGAGATAGAGGTTTGACACGTATGGGACAAATGCTTCTTTTACTTTCAGGCAAATCAAGTTTATTTTTATTTTTTGCCACGACGTATGACCGTATGTCTCTTAAAAACTACTTAATTTTGTGAACCGAACCTAATTTTTCGAAAAAGTGGTCCGGTTCGGGTTCAGGTTCGAGGGGGGCATTATTATTGGGGGTTCGGTTCATGGTCCGGTTCGGCGAACACGAAAAACCCGAACCGAACCGATTTTAAGGAGTTCGGGTTCGGACCGGTTTGCAGCCTTGGTTCTCAGGTTAAGAGCAAAAAAGTGAAACAAGCACAGCAAGCAAAAATTGTCATTGCTGATTTATATACCATTGAGTGAGCTTGTGTTTTCGAAATTGAGCCCTTAAATTTTACATCATCTTTCACATCAAAGCCTAGTGAGTGTGAACGACACTCACACATTTTTTTTTAAAGAAAACAGTTTAAGTCGCGTTTAGTGTATAAACGTCAAAAACAACATAGTTAGCCAGGGATCAACAAGAAAAAACTGTCAAAAATCCAACGCCACTTGGAAAGAAAAAAAACCATTTAATAAAACAAATTCCTATAGGAATGGGTCATATAATTATTTTTTAATTTTTGTATTTTTGTAAAATATTAATAGTTTAGAGTTTAAGAAGAATAAAGGTTTCCGATTCTCCAGTATTGTAACATGTAATTTAGCTCACCCTGTTAGCCTCATTTTCCCAAGTGAACACATTTGAGATTAATACTAAATGACTTTCATATCTTTTTGCTGACCATGACTCGTAATTGGAAACCAGTTAACTGTCATTGTTCGTTTAACTAGAGATCTATTAACTTCTTTTTTTTTGGGTTGCCAGTTCTCAATTTATTTGGTTGATCTTGATCTGGGTGCCCCAGTGATCTAATAAACGCTGCATTGTCAATCGCCTGCTCTCTCTTTCTCACTATCGATCGATCCACACTCCAAACACAACAACAACAACTTCATTTGTCAGACAAACTGAATGGCCAGCGATAAAGCTGCTCCTCCTAACTGGGACACATTCATTAATTTATGCATGCAAAACAATTGGCAAACATCTAATGCTAAATCTGTCGGTGAGCGAGTGTGTGTGTGTGTGTGCGGTGGAAATGCAGTCGACACACAAAAAATAGAAAGTTTTTCCAATTGCATAGCAGCTTTTGCCAATTGCTGGCAATTTTCTCTTTGCAATTTGATTAAATAAAATATTGTGTAAAAGCTGTTGTTGCTGTTGCCGCCGTGCCCGTGTTGCTGGCAGCGCAACTTTCCAACTGCAGTTTTGGCAGCCGCTGGCTGTGGCTTCTAACTCGGTTACTAGATGCAATAATAATTGCATTTGTCCCACTTTACTTTCACTTGGCGCACAAAGCGAATGCAACAAGCGAGTAAGCAGGCGCAGGCGCAGGCACCGACGCTGCCGTCGACTTTGACTTTGTGTTTGTGTGTCTGTTGGCCATGTTGCATGAAAAGTTGCAACTTTTTCCAGCCGCCGCCGATGCTTTGGTGGAAATTGTTTGCCATGTTGCTGTTGGCAAAAAGGAAAAGTGGGTCAAGCGCAGTATTGTTGCCATTGTTGTTGGTTTGTGTTACTTGTTGCATGCCTCCACTTAATTGACAATTGCCCAAGCCGCAATATATTTAGTACCCATGGATTTGTGTGTGTGTGTGTGTGTGTGTGTGTGTGTGTGTGTGTGTGTGTGTGTGTGTACTTGCACATTTTTCATGGCATTTGATTTATGAAAATGGGTTAAAGTTGCTTTCCTTTTTCACACCCCAACTCAGAGGGTATTATTACACTTGGGCGACACTTAAGCCAAAAACAACAAATGAGTGTTGAAACTATAGGCCAATGGAATTAACACATATTTGTTGATGTTTCTAGATCATAAAGTTGCAACGTAAAGATGGGAGCTAGAATTTTTCAAGTCTTACCAAAGATTCCAAATCAAACTTACAAACCGGAATATATGAAAACCGCACCGCAGTTTAAACCAGAGTTTCCCAGCCCCGTGTTGAATTAGGGCATAATCATTAGAAGTATTTCTAAATCAGGGGTTATCGTAGTACTAAAACCCATCTGAACGGTTCTGTCACATATGTGGTCTAATGAATACGTTCAAGATGGTGAGAACTAATTTGCAACAAATTTCATCTGAAATTTGTTTATTTTGTTTATTTGTAAAGACATAGTTAACAATTGTCTGTCAACATTAACTGGGTTACATAGTTTTAAACCTGCTTCACCATCCAGATAAAGGAGTTTTTTATTGATATGCCCCGGCTCACATCAGGTGGATGGAGAAGGCAGGTTTAAGGGCGTGGAGAGGATAAAAACAATATAATATTACATGAATTAATATACTGAGAACATTCAGTTGACAACAAATGGTACAAGATATTATAATTAGCACATAAAACGCGAAAAGGATCATGCTTTACGAAATTCGTCCTACACATGCTAAGTGCAAGAGGTTGATAAGACCGCGTAATTCTTGTTGGCACAACGAAATGGAGCAGGCTGAGAAGGTAGCATGAATCAATATCCCCATTGATCAACTTATGTAGAAATATGACACCATGGCAAGTTCTCCGATTCTTTAACGTTGGCAGATTTATTAGCCGTAGCCTGACAGTATAGGATGGCAGTGGGCGATGAGGCTCCCAGTTTAGGCCGCACAATGCAAACAGAAGAAATTGTTTTTGAACACTTTCTATAAGGTCTTGACACTTATCATACTGAGGAGACCAAACGCAAGAGCAATATTCAAGGATCGGTCGAACCAGAGAGGTAAACAGAAGTTTGGTGATGTAGGGATCGTCAAATTCCTTTGACCAGCGTTTAATAAAAGCCAAAACACCCTTAGCTTTATTTACAATTATGCCGATGTGGTCATTAAAGCAAAGTTTATGGTAGAACACCTAGGTCAGTCATAGTATTGATGCGTTCTAGATTGCTGTGCCCTAAAGAGTAGGTAAAAAAATGAGGTCTATTGCGGTAAAATGTCATGAGCTTGCACTTTGAATGATTTAAGTGCAGCAAATTATTTTGGCACCAAGATTGAAGGCTGACAAGATCATTCTGTAATACATCATCCGCATACATCAAAACGTGTGATGAGGTGATTACCTGGGGGAGGTCATTTATAAACAGACCAAAAAGCAATGGGCCAAGATGACTCCCCTGAGGGACACCAGAAAAGACATTTACTACTTTTGATGGAGTTGAATTAAATAAGACTCGCTGGGTTCGATTTGACAAGTGCATAGAGATCCATTTAAGCAGTAATTTAGGGAAACCAATAAATGAAAGTTTATGTAAGAGTAGACTATGATTTACAGAATCAAACGCTTTGCTAAAGTCAGTAAAAACAACGTCAGTTTGCTGTTTTTCAAGAAAACCACGCCGGATTATAGAGCTAAACTCAAGGAGATTGGTTGATGTAGAACGGCTCTTCATAAAACCATGTTGAGTTGGAGAAATTATGGAGCTACAAAAGTGTTGCAACTGAGTAGTGATGAGTTTCTCAAATAGCTTGGGGATCGCACATAATTTTGCAATGCCACGATAGTTCTCGATGTTGGCCTTTCTCCCTTGGAGAGGTATAACAGAAGATTTCTTCCATATAGTTGGTAGAAACGATTTATTGAGAGACATTTGAAATAGACTCGCTAAAGGCTTACATAAAGCTCTAGAACAAAACTTTAAAACACAACCAGGAATGTTGTCTGGCCCAGACGAAAAAGACGGTTTAAATTAAGTTTTGATAAACGTCGCATTCCTGAATGACAGGCATTAAAATACAACAAGTGTGGGGGATAATAATAATTGCTTTTAACTCCGCTGCGAAGGTTCGAAACGACATTTGACAATGGTTAATATTCGGAAATTTTCAGTTTTTGGGAGAGTTTATTGGTTCGATCTCTGGCTCGTTTCAAGTTTAATAAAATAAAAAAAGGTGTGAGTGCCGCTAGCATTCACGAGTCTTTGATGTGAAACATGATGCTAAGTTCAAGAGCTTATTTTCAAGTCACAAGCTCTCTCAATGGTATTTAAATCAGCAAAGGCACTCTTTCGAAAGAAGAAAATTAACGGGGGAGTAGAAATTAGGGTTGTCAATATTTTATCGATATATTGATATATCGATATTTTGGTTGAACGGTAAGGTTTATTTCGATATGATATTTTTTTTACCGATGTAGGCGATTATCGATATTTTTATAAATATTTAAATTTTTATAAATATCGGAAAAAACTACTATGGTAATTGCAGGAGCAAATTGTCATAACACGACTGTTGATTTTGTTCTGCCCAAAGTTTATAGAAAAAACCGAAATCTTCGGAAAATTTCGTCCAAAAGCCATGGGTCTAAAATGAATTAATCCATTCAACTTGACCCAGGTACTGAAATACCAGCATAGATTTTGTTCTCTTATACGTTATTTCTTCGTAAAAGTGCGATTTCTAAGTTGAATAAAGAAAATTAGTAGTTTTCAGGCCTGTTGGAGAAGACAAAATTTTTGTCTTTATTATTTGAGGTAGATTTGCATAGGCAAGGAATCCCTTTTAAACCCATGGTTTCTTGGTGGTTTTCTGCCCTTTTTTCTTCGTAGAAGTACGATTTCTAAGTAACATATATAAAAATTCTTTTTCCAGTACCGTTCACAAAGACAAAATCCTAATATATCTATAATATTTGAGATCGATTTGCACCGATTAGGAGTTCGTTTTGGATCCATGGGATCTTGGTGAAATTTTCTTAGAGTTTTCCGTAGATTCCGTTTTTGCTATCCGTTATAATCTCTAGCTTTAATAATCTAGTTTCTGAAAATTAAGTCACTTAAATCATAAAGTTATCCCATTAGAAAAATAAGATATAACGGCGACTAGAAATGGTCAAGGTAAGGACGTTCCTTAGAAACTTTTCACTTTTGTTAAGTTTTAGAAAATAATGATATATCGATATATCGATCTTTTCTGGACCCGATATATGAAATATCGATATTACAAATGTTGATTTTTGATCATTTCGATATTGATATTGTTAGAAATATCGACAACCCTAGTATAAATACCAGCTGTAAGATCAATTGCTGCAGTGTTCTTTCATTTTTTCAGGAAGTTTATTGTGCTGATTCATATATAAAAGATGATGTTTTACCCCCCCATATTTACCACCAAGGTGAGATCCAAAGTCCCTCTCATATCCCACTCAGATCCCATCCAGATCCCGCCCAGATCCTACCCAAATCCCATCGAGATCCCTTCCAGATCACGCCCAGATCCCTTGCAGATCCCAGCCAAATGCTAACCAGATCCTAGCCAAACGCTAACCAGATACCACCCAGATCCCGCCCAGATCCCACCAAGATCCCTTCCAGATTCCATTCATATCCCACCCAAATCTCGGACAGATCCCTTCCAGATCTCGCACAGATCCCTTCCAGATCACACCCAGGTGCCTTTCTTCAGCATCTTTCCTACCTCTTCACTTCCCCCCTCTGCCCATCCTCTTGTGTGTGTGTTTGCCGGGAAACTCTATAAATCAAAACAACACAAAATATGAATAACGTCAGCGTCACGTGACGCTTAAATCAAATTTTACTCCTACTAAAATCGTCTGTACCGAAATTAAAGATGTTTTACATCAAAAATTAATAATATTTTGAATTTCCGTACTTTTCAAAAAATAAAATACTGAGATAATAGTTAGCGCAATAACTTTAAATGGTTTGATGTTTTATTTAGACGATTCTCTATAATTATTTGAAACACTTTTGAAGGATTCAAAGTTGCAGAGAAAACTTTCTTAATGGGTGAGGTGTTTATTGCTTATTTAAAAAGTCTTTTAGAGTTTATACATTTTAGTGTAGACTTCATGCCTTTGTCGCACAATAGTGTACAGATGACAACGGATGACAACAATTTTGCAATATCTTTAAATTTTTCTTCTATAAAATAATATAGGTTCTATAAAAAATAATAAAGGTTTATTCATTAAAGAGTTTTTTCAATATTCTTTTCCCAGATATCGAGCGTGACTGATGTCTTTCTGTTATCTTAATTTTGGTTAGAAATCTTTAAAAATGAGGCCGAACAGAACACAACCATCAATGGCGAGCACTAGACCACAATGATAAATTACTTTTTATACCCTGTACCCATTGAAAATGTGCAAATGTATGTAACATGGAGAGGCAAAGAGGCGTGTTTCTTTTGCAGCTTGTTTAGCTTGTGGTACCATATTAGGCCCAGATACCTAATGGCAGGCGAATCCCATTGAACTGCCATGCAGTACTGCGTCGTACATAACATTCCAAAAAGTTGGAGCAGCGATCCTTGAGGTACGCCTCCTGAAACCTCAAGTTGCATTTCTCCTGCTGCAGTATCATATAGGTGTACTCTATCTATTCGTGAAGTAGTCGCACATGATCCTGATGAGATAATCAGACACTCGCAGGTGGAGTGGCGCTGCAAGTATGCTATGCCAGCTGGCAGTGCTAAACTCATTTTTGACATTCAGCGTGGTAATAAGGCCATATACCAGGTAGTAGTGTTCAGCTTTTTTCTGAACCCGAATTGATGATCAGAAAGGCCTTCCCGTTTAAGATGTGTGTGTGTTTTTATGTGTGTCTCAATTGTACAAGGTATTTCGGAGTCGCGCCGCCCGACTGCAACGCTCTTACTTATTGTTACCTGAAATTGAAGCCCTTGATGTCGGCGACATTTGATTTCTACTATTTCACTTAAATTGTGTCACGGCACACACAGCGCGCGAAACAATAGCTTCATTGAGAAATCATTTCGGTGAGCTACTTATTTGGCATTCCGGACCTGTTTACTGGTCGCCTAGATCCTGTAATATGACACCATCCTGTGAGGTTATGTGAAGTCAAAAGTATTCGTCGATAAGCATGCTTCGATTCAAGACTTGGAAGATAATATTACTCGCATAATTAGCGAGATTTCCGTAGCAATGCTGAAGAGTTATCCAAAATTAGACCATCCGAATGGACCGTTTACAGCGTAGTTATTCTGGTCAATGTAAATGTCAGAGATAATTTTTTCAGCCCTTAATAAAGATTCTACCATCCAATTCCATTTTTTGCGATTTACTCAGGGATCACCCTTTACAACTAAAATATTGTGCATGTCCTTAGTAAGTCGTATGTTGCAGCAATCACCAATCGAATCTGTTCAGAAACCATTTCTAGTTTTTGCTCTTCGTAGATTGCCAGTACGGCATTCCATATGTTATTTGTTAAGTACAAAAAAGTTCAGTATTCGAATCCCAGTCAAACCTGAATGGCTTAAATTGAACCATTTCGGGTTAAGAGGTAAGTTGACCGTTGAAAGTTGTTGTACAGCAACGATGTCTCTGATCCTATAATATATAGGCGGAGCAGCAGCATATCCAGCTCTTGTAATAAATAGTTGCCTGCCTTCCAGTCCAGAGCAAATTCGCATCATTGAGCCACGAGCGCACACACCACATCTTTCTACTTCTTGTGTTTGTTGTTGGTTCAAAAAAATGTTCCTTATTTGTTTTGATTTCTACGCCGCCGTAAGCTGGCTTAAGGCACCTCTGCTAAAAAGTAAATATATTTTTAATGGGCATCCAAAATAGATATAAGCCCACGTGTTTTACTATTCGCTTTTGACCCAAAAATGACCCAATGTGTTCTAAAGAAATTGCCAATGAATTATTTAGGTTTTATACACCTTAAATTCTTTCTTTAAAAATATCAGATTTTCCTAACTTTATCAAATTTATTCAAAACCCCAGAGTTTTCAGCTTCCGTTCCACACCAATGTTAACAAAATTAATAAGGTTTCTTTTAACATTTTCTTCCATTTATTTACTAGCATTTAAAGTTCTTTCTTTATATATAATTACATATATAATATATATTACTCAATCGCAATCTTATAAGTTAAATATTTCTGTTTTTACATTGCCTTTAGGCAAATCATTTTTGTGTGTATGTTGTTACATTTGTTGTTGTTGTTGTTGGTTTTGCTGCGCCACCTTTTTACTGTACATGAAAAATTACATTTTTGTATGTATTTCCTATTCTCTTATTAATTTGGGGGGGCCTTAATATTATTTACAATGATTTAATAATGCCGGAAAGAAAACGAAACATTAATATTTTGTTTAATAAGTTTGTTTTTTTGTGTTGGTTTTTTTTGGTATCGAAATAATAAATAGTTATAAGGTGCTGAGTTGGGTCAAAATATAGTAGGTCTCTTAAAAGATTTTTAAGAAGTATGGACCCGTGTCTTAATACATCTTCTATTTGACACATAAACTTACAAATAACAGAGCAAAATCCAAGTTTATCTGCTTTACAGCAGCTAACTAGAATGTGAGTAATTAGTCCTTATACTTTTATTAGTAAGTTCATGTAGAAGATGAGAAATCAGTCCTAGCTCTGCTTTTAGTAAATTTATGGGACAGAACACTTTATGTAGAATATGAGAAATCGGCCCTAAGTATTTGAAATAGGTATGCGAACTGCTCGGGAATAAAGACTGGTTTGGTTCAATTCTTTACAAAGATTTTAGGCCAACTATTCCCCCAAAGTATTTAGTGTCACGTGATAGTTTATCGATAATAAGTATACTTATTTTAATACTGCGATAATGAGGTATCCGATAAATTTCCAAACATGATACAACAATTACAAGGTAGCGCAAGTCTTTTGCAGAGGGCTAAAACAGACATAAATCCAAGGCTACTCAGCAGTTGTCTACATTTTTTTGACAGCTTTCGATGGAAGTTTTGCACAACATCAGAAAACCGAAAGCGACCTTGAAGGTGTAATACACCAGGTTACAACTTTGAGTCATTAGAACCAAGGCCGACTTAGAATAGCAAAGCTGCTCAGTGCGTATATTTACATCATGATCTCTAGAGACTTGCATTTCTAACTAACTAGGAGGACTCTACGAATACCTTATCTACTAGTTCATAGACTATAGAGGAAACAGACTTTCCATACTTAAACTCGTCTCTCAAATAAACCGCACAGTTTTGTTTCGCGATTTGACAGAGTTTGATTCAGAACTGCTCTTTTATAGTTTTTATACAAGGTCCGAGACTCTTTTTATGATCGAAATACTTGAATTACTTTATATAAGACCCAAGATTATGGCTCAACTTTGATTAGGTGTTTAAGCTTAGACAGATTATAAATTAAATTTTTTTGGGCAAAACCTAATAATAAACAACCACGCTAAAAACTTGGTTGTTTAGTTTAGTTTTAAGCAAATAACATTAAATTACAATAAGATCCATTTCCAAAAGCTTCAGTTTTACCTAAATTTTGCAGACTGTTTTTTGGAATTGATTAGCCCAAGTTTGAGGTTTCCTTTAGACTGAAAAATTGTAATTTGATTCCAAATTAAGCAAAGTTAACAGGCGAATTTGTGAAGTTTTAATTTTCATATAGAAAAAAAATATAATCAAGCCCTGTTATTGGTCGTGTTCAGCAGAATAATTGATCCCTGAGCAGGTATGGACACATGCTCCTGTATCATGAAACCTAGGCTATTATGATGCCGCATCAATAGAGTTCAGTAAGAAGATTATTGCAAATTTATAAGTTGTTCTGCTGAATGCTAACTGCCATTGTTTGCAAATTCAATTGATCTGAATTGGTAAGAAACGATTAAAAACTTCGTCCAAACGTTTTGTCCCCAAGAGGGTAGAATGATGTTAAATGGTAAAGCTGCTTTTAGAATTATTACGATTCCGCACAAAAACAGGACTTTCTCATACAAAATCTATGTACACAAAGGCAAAAAATTTGCCAAAATTTTGCTGATAATTTAGCTTAATAAAAACTAAAACTGTAGTTTCATTTGCAAATGCCTTGACTAAATATGGCCTAAAAGTTTGTTAGTTTCAACTGTTTGGCCAAGTTTTCATCAAAACTTGGGCAAATTATTTGCCTGTGTGAACATTAGGTCGGCCCCCAACAGCACAAAATAATAAAAAAAAAAAACAAGTCTCAGCATTCCCAAAGCTAATATTTGGTTTGTAATTAATAATTGTGAAAATCAAAAAATTCTATTTTAATTCTATTTAAAGTTTTGAAAAAAATACTCATAACGACACGTTCATCGAATACAAATTTTTACAAGGAAATTATTTGTTCACTTTAATTGCTATCATCTTTTAAAATAACACATTGTAGTAGTTAGAGCCCTGCATAAATTGAACCAAAGTACTCCTTGACTTTGTTTCTGCTTCAATCTCTTTTTGATATTCTACTCATAGCTCATAAAATGATTGATTCATTAAATAATAGCTCATGAAGCCGTAGCTATTTGATCTGTTTGAAAAGATTCAGCTTAGATCAGCTCAACGAAGCAACTAGATCAATCATGCTCAACTCAAGTAGCTCATAGGTTTCGTTGCACAGGCCAAGTTAGCTTAGCCTTCTTGTTTATAATTTAACTGAAGTTACATTGAGTGGCAACAATGTGGCGTTAGGTCCGGAGCCTATGTACATAGACTCCACAAATGTGCACTTAAGGGTTGAATTTATTCTGCTTGCAATGGGTAGAAATCATTAACCGATTTTAATTATTTCTTATTTGATGGATACGCTACTTTTTTAATGGTACAAAGACCGCGAAATTTACAAATGATTCATATTAGTTTAAAATATAAGGAAGATTTGATCGATATCAATTGAATTCTGGTAAATGTGAAATGAAAGCAATTGGTCCAAAGAAAATCGCGAAATTTGGCAAAATGTTTAGAATATCGTGAAGATTTAATAGTTGGAGGTGAAAATTTGTAAATTTTATAATATGATGAGTTTAGCTTGTCATGAAGACGGGTAAATAGATAGATAGAGTAAAGATTGAAAGTTTCAGAAAACGCCAAATTTGTGTAAAGCAGTTTCTTAAGCACGCTTTATGATCTTGACTATATTCTTTACCATTGCTCATCCATGGTATTAATCGAGGCTCGGTATTGTCATTATAATGGTTACGTAGATACGCGTGTGCTCATTTGTGGGCTTGAAAATCAGTTCAGTAAGCATTTAACGGTCTTATTACCATGAAGATCCCTGAGCTGTAAAAAAAAATACTGCAACTAATATAAGGAAATATTTCTTCTTCTATTAGAAGCATTCTTCTTCCTTGGCCTGATATTAATATTTGAACCATTTAACGGCGTTGGCCGCTGCTAATTAGTGCTCGCGGAGGCTTCAGTTAATCACACCATGCTTGCGGTCCCAATTTCACACTGAAGATTTTTTAGTTCGACTCATTTTCTGACTTGTCTTGATCTAATGAACCACATGTGATTCATCTGTTTAAACTTTGATCTATTTGAGCTTGATCTGTTTGGAGTTTGGTCTGTTTGGAGTCATTGAGAATTTGAGCTTATTAACTTGAACCAAATTAATTTCTGACTTGATTTACTTGAACCTTTTTTTTAAAACATCAATCAAAGGGCACCTTGATTACATTCATGCAAGGCTCTATAAGGGAACACAACGTATGAGCTATATACAAAAACTTTAAAGACTACTCGCTTCCGTTAATTCTCGACTTTTTTACTTGTGCTTTTTTTACTCTTTTTATACATCGAAAAGAATTCGGGGGCTAGACCATGACCATATAATTTTCAGGCCCAGGTTCCAAAGACGAATAATTTGTCACAATTTTGAGAAAAATTTAGCTAGATATCTGAAATTTTAGATCCATTCGCAATTCCGATTTACAGCCATGATCATAGGATACGTATTTGTAAAGGTTTGCATCATTGATTGGGCTACTTCGAATTTGTAATACTTTTGAATTGTTCCACAAGTTAAGAAACATTTATTTGAACAAATATCTGACAACTGTAACGTCTGCGGTGGCAAAGTCTACTTATGATAGAACCGTAAAGTTTTTTAAAGATTTTGTTTGAGGTGTAATAATTTTTAAGACCTTGACGCGAATGGAAAGTATTAGTTGTGTGTTTTAGTATAAGCTTTACTAAACATGTGAGTTCCAGAATACAATAAGTTGACTTAAAACTTTGTATAAGAATAGAACCAGTTCCGAAGGGCTGAGAAAAGTAAGTATTACAACCGATTAGGTTTGTAATTTGATCGACTTTTGTTTAGAAACTTGTTTAAAAATAATGTGAACATTTTTACTTAAAACAAAGATAGATAGATTCGGAGGCATCTTACTGAAACTAAAACTGAATGACTCAACTTTAAAAAGCAAAACAAATCGATTTACCAAAAGGTATAAAAATGGTTTGAAAAGATGAAAAACTATACATTTCTATTCTAAACAGGACTCTTCCTTTCGACAAACGTATTCAGCTTTAATTTTTGTGGCCATCAAAAAAAAAACAAACAAAACTCTTCAATTCTGGAGCTTGACTTGGTCAGGGGCGCGCACACATAATAAAATAATAATAATAAAAATTGATAACTGAAAAAAACAAATTAACATTGACCATCGGGAGCTGATGAACTGGTTATCGTCGATGTAGTATATTGGATAGCGTACGTATCTGCTTCTGCAATTCCGAATCCATGCGATAGCATTCCTCTTCAAAAATCAGTTGCATCTCTTGCAGTTCGGGCAGCTTGTCTGCCTGCATGTTGAGTAATTCTCCAAAGAACTTGGACCACACATGCTTCTTGAGGTAACGCGGCAGTTTCTGCCGTATATCCCAGCTGGCACCACGCTTTTGTGGCTGCATATACTCGCCAAAGAGCATCACATGCACCGTGGCCGCAATGCAAAAGAGATCTGTTTCATATGACCAGGAGCGGCCCTCTTGCATCTCAATGCAGGTGAAACCATCCGTTTGTATCACTTTGCGAAATTTGGTATGCTCCGCGTCAGGAAAGAGCGACATATCGATGGCGCAGCCAAAGTCGATGAGCCGCAGCGAGGGCAACGGGCTATCCACATTGGGTACCCGCATCAGCAGGAAGTTATCAGGTTTAATGTCTGCATGAATGATGTGCTGGCGATGCAGGTGGCTCACAATGTTGCAGATTTGTGCCGAGAAATGCATCACCAGAGACTCGTGCATCACTTTGGTGGTCGCCTGGCGGATTTTATTGTTAATGTCCAGCAGTGAGCCAAATGGTGAGAATTCGGTGGCTATCAGGCTGGCATTGGGTGCTATAATCGCGGTGGAGATATCCATTAGACCGGGCAACACTTCCGGCTCTGTGATGCGTTTCAGGACCTAGAATGTAAGTAAGAAATCCGGTTAAAATCTTATTGAAATACAATTTTTATCTTTGGGTGGGAATTGTTCCCGGCTGTTTATGTCTTAATTTTGACATATCTGTCGGAGAACAAAACAACCACAGGCGTCTTCTTTTTAATTTAATTTAATTTTTAATAACATTCAACATCCTGAGTTTAAACGCTTAATAACCATTTGATTTGCCAACATTTTTAAACTTTTGATTTGTAAAAATAATAAGTGGGTAGATGTCTACAAAGATAGCAAATTCCGCCAAGGTAATTATTTATGACTCAGAATGTTGGATGTTTGATGTGCTCAGTGTAAAAAAGCTAAGAGAAAAGACAATATGTGTACGTTCATTCAATCTGATATCTGAATTGTAAAGTTACAAGTAAATTGTGATAAACTTGCTTAAAGCATTTGAGTTCCAAATTCAATTTATGTAACCCTACGCGGTTGCATTAGGACTTTGATATCCTGCTAAAGAATTTAAGCGTGAACTCCTGGCAATGTACCAGTGCTCCTTTCTCTCAAGCGATTTTGAACCAATTCACGTCATTATACCCGTTACTCGTAGAGAAAAAAAGAGTTTGCTAAAGTCGTGCAAATGTATGTAACAGGCAGAAGGAATCATTTCCGACCATATAAAGTATATATATTCTTGATCAGCATCAACAGCCGAGTCGATATAGACATGTCCGTCTATCCGTCCGTCTGTCTGTATGAACACCTAGATCTCAGAGATGGTAGGAGATAGAGGTTTGACATGTATGGGACAAATGCTTCTTTTATCTGCACGCAGATTTGGAAAAAACGTTATATCTCCAACAGTTTTGAAGATAGACGGTTCGTACCTTCTAGAGATAGTTAGTAATTAGTAATGAATCGATTTGCCGAAGAAATGATAAAGATCGGATGAACGGTTCTCAAGTTATGATCAAAATAAAAAAATGTTGCATACTTTTCGGATGGTCACCCTAAGGAACGCAGGAACACTGTTAAACATGTTTTTTCATGAGTAACAGGTATCATAGTCTGAAAGCCTCTAGAAGGGGACTTTGAAATATAGTTCTTCAATTTGGAACTCTATGACTACTCTATGATCTCTAGCTAGGCAAAATACTGCCCATTACCTTGTGCTTGATTGTGTTCCATAATATACTGTTACAATTTATTTTACTTCTTCTCTTGCTCAATCCCATATGTGACATAGGGCATCAACCACTCCTCTCTTCTAACTCTTTCGCATTGAGCTTTCCAGCTTATCCCGATTCTCCTCCTTCAAGTTTCTTTGCGTCTGCCTGGTGACCGATCAACTCCGTCTTTTTTTTTTTTTAACAATAATTATAAAAAAACAAGTGAGAAAGTCGGTCAAGCCCGACTATAACATACTCTGTACCTGGAGTAGAAGCTGAATGCAATGCTGGTGCTGCGCTCATCTCAAAGTCTCTCTCTCTTTTTCTCTCTCTCTCACCCTTTCTCTCTCGCTCTCTCTCTCTAAGATTGTGTGGTGTTAGTTGTGAATGGGTGGGAGGGGGTGTGGCAAGGGCGAAGTACTTTTTGCTCATAACTTGAGAACCACTGATCCGATCTTTATCATTTCTTCGGCAAATCGATACATTTTGCTAATTACTAACTATCTCTAGAAGGTACGAAACGTCTATCTTCAAAACTGTAGGAGATATAACGTTTTTTCCGAATTGCCGGGGCGGGAGGGGGCGTGGCAAAAATTGAAAATAAACTTGATCTGCCTGCAGCTATAAGAAACATTTGTCCCATACATGTCAAACCTCTATCTCTTACCATCTCCGAGATCTGTTTGTTCATACGGACGGACGGACAGACGGACATGGCTATATCGACTCGGCTGTTGATGCTGATCAAGAATATATATACTTTATAAAGTCGGAAATGATTCCTTCTCCCTGTTACATTCTTTTGCACAAACTTAATATACTCTATGTACCTTCGGTACAGAGTATAAAAATAGAGGCAAGCTAACTTCAGCTCGACCGAAGTTTATATACCCTTGAAGCTTGATATGTGCCTGACAGTTTGTATGGCAGCTACACTATATAGTGGTCCGATTTCGACAAATCTTGTTGAAATTATGTAAAATCATTGAAAACTTATAAATACGAGCGTTGGGAGCGATATCTTTGAAAACAAAAAAGTTTTTCTCACTAAGACTTTTTTTTAGACCTAACTTTGGTATGACAGCTATACTATATAGTTGTCAGATTTCGACAAGTTTTGGTAAAACTATGTGAAATCAATAAAAACTTATAAATACGAGCTTTGGGAGCGATAGTACTAAAAGCAAAAAAGTTTTTCTCACTAAAACTAGTTTTTCAACCGATCGTTCCTATGGCAGCTATATGCTATAGTCACCCGATCCGGTCGGTTCCGACAAATGTGCAGCGTATTTATAACAAAAGACTTTGTGCAAAGTTTGGTTAAGATAGCTTTAAAACTCACGGAGGAGATAGCATAGAAACAGACGGACATGGCTATATCAACTTAGCTCGTCATGCTGATCAAGAATATATTATATATACTTTATGTGGTCGGAGATGCTTCCTTCCCTCCGTTACAAACATCCGGACAGTTTTAATATACCCTCTCCAAGGGTATAAAAAAGAATAAAATAAAAAAATATCAGAGTTCCAAATCTAGGAATCTCAAACACAATGATTTTATAAGTACTTATTTTAGGAAATTGGAATGCTTTGTAAATTCTCCCATCGGAAAATTTCATACTCCAAAAATATATTTATTCAGATGTGGTGTCTTTAAAACGTAAGCTGGTTTAAAAAATATCCAAGCAATACCGATTATTAGGAAAAAGCCAAAATATCAAATATTTTTCCTAGTTATTAATCTCCCAGTTTTTGATATTCGGTTTTTATTTTCCTTAGTTTTGGCTTCTTTAACAATAATTCCCAATCTAATATTTCTTTTTCAGTTTTCTAAGTAATCTATGGCCTAGTTAACCATATGATGAACATCTCCAAACGGCTGACAGCCTTTTGGTACCGCAATTCCACATCGAGTTCATCATTCGTCTTCGTCCACTAAAACTACGCTGGCAAGATGGCTGAATTTCTTCTCTTTTTCAAATGGCTGTCAATCCCAATGGAATGAGACAACGGTCTGTACGTATGCTGACATAGGTTCGGTTTAATTTCTTAGCTGTGGCCAAGATCACCCAGAGTACTGATGACCCATTGTGAATCCGGTAATTGTCTAGTATTGGGACTTTATCTCAAAAAAGAATTATTAGAATTTTCAAGCAAAAAAACCGCGGGGGTCATCTATGGTTTCTTTTTAAACGAACTTTGAAATTTTAAATTTTAACCTTAAAATATACGTATGCTTTGGGAAATATGTCATATTTAGTTAAAAATTAATGGGTTTACTGTAAATTTACTGTGTTCAAATTATTATCCCTATCGAAAGGAAATGTCATCGTCTATTTAATACGTCACAAGTGTATGGGAAACAAAATAGAAAAATGCAAACACGCAGAAAAAGGCAACATACTTTTTTTTTGGTGCCGAAAAACGTGTCTTTTTCCAACAAAGGGGAAAAGAAATAAGTTAAGAAAACAGTGAAACTTTTATGAGAGGCTTTAACATGGAACTGTTTACCACAGTGCGCACACACAATACATAGAAAGACGTCAAGGCCGAATTGCGACATTTTGTGCGTAAAAGGACCACTTTTTCGAAAAATTAGGTTCGGTTCAAAAAATTAAGTAGTTTTTTCAACGACACACTCAATATAGAAATATAGAAATTTCTTGTAATCTGACTTGTATCATTCAAAAGTTCTCCAATTCTACGACATTTCTCTAGGTGAAATTTATACTATCACAGTCGATAATGGAGCGAATATGCACCGAGCAGGACAACTGCAGAGTATAAATGGAATGCAATTATGGAGACTGTAATGTTTACATTATGTTAACATTATTATCCCGATTTTTCAACATTACAGTCATGCTGAGAGTTAAAAAAAATTCACCTGTAAATGAATCAACTTCTGATTGTAAAGAAATTAAGTTTTTAAAAGCAATATAAAGCAATAATCAAATGTCAATTCTGTAAATGATGTTATAGAGTTGTGGTGGTTCCAGTTCATCCAGCTTCCAGCTTACTAACAACTATCAATGCTCGATACTCGCACATTTGTATGTACATCTCTAATTCACACACAAACACACTCATCTCATTGCCAATGTGTCACATTCATTCTTACCGGCAGCACGCCCACCGTCAATAAACCGAACTAAAGCCTGTGCATAAAACAGATTCCTTCGACTATGGTTCAACACATCGACAAATGTTTTAAAGTTTTGGAAAGGTTAAAAAACGAGGGCTTAAAAAATATTGCGTTAACTATACGTGCTGTTCCAGAAAGTCCGGTTTCGGTTTAAAGGGCCTTTTAATCACGTTCTAATCTAAGAGCTAGTATAGATGAACAGCTCGTAGCAGATAGAACGCTTATTAACTCAAATTAAGCAGTTTTATAAAGTTCTAAGTGTCAGCTAATGAATTTGATAATTAAAAACTGCATTATTGACATAAAGAATATTAGTTTAAATAATAAGTGTTTATAAATCGAAAATATTCTTCTATATTCAAGCGAACCGAGGTTCGAACCAAAACCTAAGGTTCAGAGGTTCCGTGAACCTCTTTACAACGGGTTCGAACCCCTGAACCGAACCTTTCGCGAAATTTTAGAGGTTTGCAGCTTTGTTCTTAACATCTTCCACTGCTGTACAATCCAGCAACAAAAATTCTAGCCAACGATGTACATTTTTCAGTGACATTTTGATAAAATTAAATTAAATTTGATTCTTCAATTTAGTCATATTCCAAGTGTCTAGTATTTGGATTGAATTACCGATGTAATAATACGAAGGATAGTCAATCTATACTAAACATTTAAAAAAAAAAAACTGTGTGTGTAAGGGGCTATCTCCGCAACGCGTGCATTAAATTGCATTCTGTTTCTGTTACTTTTCTTCAAATAGGTTCCTGAAAAACTAAAAATTGGTCAAAAACATCTTAAATTTGGGCCTAAAATGTGTGTTTGAACTCCTTTTTCATTTAATTTTGTGTCATTACGTAGAACTGAACATTTTATGATAGAATTTTATTTGTATACCTTTTTGTAAAAATAATTGTTTTCTAAGAAAATTGCAATTCGTGCAAGTATATTTGTTGAGTATCAAATCAACCTGAGTGGTACTTTAAGTTCGAGGCGATCAAATTTAGGACGGCGAATGCGATATGCGTCACATGTTGTGGCAGCCGTGAAAGTAGCCCAGACATTACACATCGCATTCCCGTTGTGTCCCTTTGAATGATGCAACAACAACTGCAAATGAACGTCGTGAAATACAAAATCTACAAGGTGTTGCGTTCACGTTGAGCTTTCTGGGTAGGCGTCGTTGTATATTTTGTTGTTATTACACAATTCGAACCGAGTTAATTGCGACGAAATTTATTAAGCGTCTGACTTACGTCAGTTGCCGAATATCGATAATGGACGACAATGGTTGGACCTAAGGAAATTTTTAAGCTTTCCTACTGGCTTCGTGAATCTAAACCTAGGCCATTGACTTAACCATGTTTGAGTCTTTAACGCCTCTACGTCTTCCTTTTCACTTAATTGCGAAACGGTGGCGATCTCTACTATATTGCCCAAAAACCATTGCATCCCCAATTGGTAGCTAAAACTGTTGGTTCAAAGGCTTACCTGATCGCATATGTAAATCTCCCAGGTATTTGGCGGTTTTTGGTATTTCAATGCCACCACATTGCCCGTTTGTGCATCGGTGGCCTTATACACGGATCCATATGAGCCGCGACCCACCTCCTTGTCAATATTGAACTGGACACCAGCATCTAGAACATTGAGTGTGCGTGTATTGGAGATTTTTGGCAGTAGCGTTTGGACAATCTTGTAGCTGGCATGGCCATCATCATCGCCGCCAGGGAAATTGAGTTTGGTGAGGAAGGCGCGACAGAGTTCGCTGTTGAAGGGATCGATGGCCTCTTTGGCCAAATGGCGGGCAATAGTCTCAAGGGCTTTGGACAGGCGACGTTCCTGGGCCTCCGAATCGTGTTGGGTGGCAAAATAGGAGTTCTCCTGGAAGGTGGAGAAGTCAGAGCCATGATTGTTGTTGTTGTTGTGCATTTGCTGCAGTGTCTTGTTGGGAGTGGCACCACCGGCGGCAGAACTGGCGGCGGCTGTCAAAGCAGGAATGGGGATGGTGGTGTTATTCACTTGGGAGGTGTCACGGAAATTTAGACGATCCACGGCCAAGGCCAGTGAACTATTGGAATTATCCAAAGCACTGGCACTGGAGAACGAAAAGTTGGCATTGTCATTAAAGGAGGCCGCATGGGCTACGCCCACATCTGTGGCAGCCGCCGAGGAGGAGGAGTTGCTGTTACTACAAAGTTCTGGTTGGAATTTTGAACGTGACTTGAGTTTGGGGGGACGATTGCGTCGATAGCCATTGGAGTCGCTTTTAGGGGTAGACGTTTGTCCTAGCAAATAGGGATGGAAATGATGATGTGTGAGGCCAGCAGCTCCATTACGTTTGGCTGCTCCGCTGATGGGCGAAATGGGTTGATGGACCGGAGCTGGAGCTGGTGGAGGCTGTAGCTGTTGCTGCTGCTGGTAGATGTTCTCAATGGTGTAGGCACTGTAGGTGCTGCTGCTCTTTTTGAATTTGATTTTAATGGAACGATTTGATTGCTCGAAAGTGGTCTGGGCACTGAACTGAACACCATTGGTAAATGGTTCAGCGGGAGCTTCCTCGTCAGATTCTTCCTCCTGATCGTCTGTGGATGAGGAAGTGTCTTCCTCCTCCTCCTCCCCCTCCTCCTCTTCAGCTTCTTCTTCTCCGTCATCATCATCATCCTCTGGGGCGGCTACTGGTGGAATACCAGACTCATTACTATGATTTTGCTGACCATATAAAGCTCCATCCACCGCAGTCATATAATAGGAAGCCTCCGTTGACTCATAGGAATTATAAAGTGTTTGCTCTTGCGGCTGTGGCTGCTGCTCCTGCTGCTTGTTCTTCTCCTCCAGACTCTGTTTGTATTTGCGGGCCAACAATTCCTCGGGACTAAATTCAATATTTAATCCTGCGGGATAAACCAAATGTTTGGCATAATGACAAACACGCGAGGGATCATCGGGTTCCTCTAAAGTAAGAGCCGGCTTCCAGGTCTCATGGTTGTTGCGTCCATAGGCATGAAAATTGCGGGGTAAACGCAGGCCAGCCACTTCCGACATGGCGGGCGCAGCCACTGCTTCCTCCACATGGCCATTGCCATTGTGTGTGGGGGGAATCGGTAAGGGCTGTTCCTGTGGCGTGGGGGTAGGAGGTTCATACAGGGGCTGAAACAAAAAACGGATCTAGATTTCAAGTATCCTTAAGCGAGAGTTTAGTTTACAAACCTGATTGGGCGGCATCATAGGCGGATACTCGGGCTGGGCATAGTGAGTGGGTTCATTGGGAGGCAGACCCTGATGATAATGATGATAGGCCACCTGCTGCTGTGGCTGCTGCTGCTCTGGAGGAGGTTGCGCTGGCGGCTGATATTGCTGATAGATATGCTGCTGCTGGGGATGAGTCTGCGGCTGCTGCTGCGGCTGATATGGCTGAGTTGGTGCAGGTTGCGGCTGTCTTGCATAATTCTGTGGCAATTGCTGTGTATAATTGGCCAGCTGCTGCAGTGCATCCTGTTGTTGTTGTTGCTGCTGTTGTTGTTGTTGCCTCTGATAGTACAGTCCCCTCGCATAGTTAAACTTGGAGTGTGCATGCTGCAGCTCGGCTGTGCTTTGGGCCTTCTCCTGGAAGGCCAGGTTAAATACTGCCTCAGCATCCTTAAACTCCTCCCTTGCCTCATAGTAGCTGGCCCAGCCTATATAAAATGCAGCCACTTGTCTTCCAGTGCCACGCTGAAACAGCACCTGATAGAAATGTAGGGGATCCGTCTGCATGGCTATATATTTCAGCCACAAACGCACCAGACGTGCATCCTGGCGATAGTAATCATTGTGCTCATACACCGTCAGACAGCGTTCCAGTGTTTCACGAAATTTCAGTTCAGGATCACTGGGTGCATGATTCTCATACCAGCAAATGTAATTGTACCAATGATCCAACGGATCGGGTCCCTGGTACATGGCAATGGCATGCTCCCAGGCCTGTTTATCCTTGAGAAAGCCATGCATCTCATCCGGACTCACACCAACAGCAACTGGGGCTGCTCCTCCACCGCCCTGACTTGGATTTGGCCGCATATAGGAATGCATGGCCATGTTGCTGGGCAGCAGCAGCAGCAAACTTATAAACGGGCACGGGGGGTGCGAACAGAGTAACGGATTTGGGTTTATCCTAGGCGGAGTGCTATTGGTATGCGATTACGGATTGGAAGCCAATATTAATGGCAGCGCATCCTTGTTTTTCGCAACTTTTGCACTCGTTTGCTATGATTACAACAATTTATTTCCTTAAAAATAAAAATAGTGTGACCAGAGTGGGGAAGCCAATCTTGCCATAAATGCTAGCCGAGAATGAAGTAATTAAATACCAAATACACCATTAAATGTTAAATTATCGATAGCTTGGCATTTGCATGCTCAAAAAGTTATCGACTTGGCGCTAAATTTGAGTTCAAAATTTAAATTGATAATAGACATAGATCACAAGTTTAAAGCTTTAGACTTTACTAGTTGACCTATGGCGTTACCAATGCAGCGATAGCAGCTCGTGAACTAGTTATATACACACTGTCTCACTGAACTTTGGCGGTCGATACGCGTTTTTACATCTTTTAATAAACCTAACTATTAAATAAAGAAACATTAGAGTCGTTCGTTTTCTCTACATTGGAAAAGAGGAATACTTAACTGTACTTAAATCGTCCCAAGCATACTAAGTTTCCACATGGAGCAAGGAGTATTAGAGAGGAACGTTGCTCAGTCGACTCCGCTTCTGTCAGAAAATTGTCAGCTGTACGCTCTCTCTGGATAGTATAGGTTAGGGTCGTCTCGCTCTAACCACTGTGATTTCCTACTTACACTTTCAAATATCTTTTTGGGTAATATCGTTTAGCACATAGGCGGCCAAATGGAGAGGACAAAAAAGTGCGCTTGTGTTGGGGAACAAGAGAGCTCTCTCCAGACAATTGGAATGCAGCGTCACCGATTTACACAACCATAACTTCGGCTCGCGTTTACTTAAAAACACGACTGACGTCGGCTCATATGAGCTAAAGGTGGCCGGGTTTGGATTAGCACCAGCAGAATTGAGAGACAGCGCAAACGGTCTCTTTAATTCTAATTGCTCTATGGTTTCGAAAACTCAGACCACGATGACGATGGCCAAGAAGACCTCTCGCCAGCGAAAGAGAAGGAAAGAAATGTGTTGTTGGTTTTGGTGGTGGGGAGAGGGGGTCTTTTTTTGATCATAGCTTAAGAACCGCTAATTCGATCTTTATCATTTGTTTAGCACATCGATACAAAATGTTAATTTCTAACTAAGGGGCAAACCCTTTATCTTCAAAAGTGTGGAAGATATGACGTTTTCTTTAAATTGCGGGGCGGGAGAAGGCGTGGAAGGCTTGATCTGCCTGCAATTATAAGAAGTTTGTGTCCAATACATGTCAAACCTTGATCTTTCACCATCTTCGAGTTCCGTTTGTTCATACGGTCGGACAGAAGGATATGGCTATATCCACTCGGCTGTTTATGGTGTTCAAAACTATATATACTTTATCTTCTTCTTCTTTAATGGCCATTACAACCGTTAGACGGTCTGGGCCTCTGCGATTAACGCTCTCCATTCGCTTCTGTTCTGTGCGAGCTGCCACCAGTTGGTCACACCAAGCTCGGCAATGTCTTCCCGCACCTGGTCTTCCCATCTTAGTGGTGGTCTTCCCACCTTGCCGCCTCCATAGTCAGCCGCCTTCGATTTATACGCCTTTTTGCTGGAGCTTCTTCCTTCATCCTGGCGACATGTCCTAGCCAGCGCAGCCGCTGCTGCTTTATGCGCTTAACCAGGCTGGTGTCCCCATAGAGCTTAAACAGTTCGTCGTTTCTTCGAATGCGGAAATCATCGCCGACTTTTAAAGGTCCATAAATCCTCCGAAGAATTTTTCGTTCAAACACGCCAATCGCCGCTTCATCCGCTGCTGTCATTGTCCATGCTTCTGCGCCATATTGCAGGACTGGGATGATAAGCGACTTGTACAGGGCTATTTTTGTTCTTCGCTTGAGGTCTTTGCTCTTGAACTCCCTACTTAGCCCATAGTAGCATCGGTTCGCAAGAGTGATTCTTCGTCGGATTTCCAGACTGATGTTGTTCTTGCTGGTTATCATCGTTCCGAGGTAGACGAAATCCTCTACAACATTAAAGTTGTACCCCTCCATTGTAACAGATTGCCCAAGTCGCAATGACTTTTTGTCCGCGGTTACTAGGTACTTCGTCTTGTCCTCATTTACCGCTAAACCCATTAATCTAGACTCCTTCTCAATCTCTGAAAACGCCTTGCTTACTGCCCGTTTGGTTTTGCCCATAATGTCAATATCATCGGCATATGCAAGTAGCATTAGATTTTTATAAATAAATCCGCCGGTTCTGTTGGCATGTTCGCACTTGCGCAGTATATCTTCCATCAGTAGATTAAAGAAGTCACACGATAAGGTATCGCCCTGCCTAAAACCTCTTTTGGTATCAAATGGTTCGGAGAGGTTCTTTCCTATTTTGACGGAGCTTTGCGTACTTCTCAACGTCATCATGCAAAGTCGAACGTACTTTGCTGGAATACCTAAAGTAGACAGGGCTTTGAAGAAGCTTGACCTTATCGGTGTGTCGAAGGCTGATTTATAATCAACAAAAAGATGATGTGTTTGTTTGCCTCTTTCATAGGTTTTCTCCAGGATTTGTCGAAGTGTGAAAATCTGGTCTGTGGTGGATTTACCAGGTCTAAAGCCACACTGATAAGGTCCAATCAGTGTATCAATAAACGGCTTTAGACGTTCACAAATAATGCGGGACAGAACCTTATATGCGATGGGGAGGAGACTGATCCCGCGGTAGTTGGCGCAAACTGCAGGGTCTCCTTTTTTAAAGATTGGACAGAGAACACTTAGATTCCAATCGTCGGGCATGCTTTCGTCAACCCATATACGGCACAGAAGTTGGTGCATGCACCTTACCAATTCTTCGCTTCCAGCCTTGAACAATTCAGCGGGCAGCTCATCAGTGCCTGGTGTTTTGTTGTTTTTCGGCGGGTCTATCTCTATGTTGTCGATTGGTGGCATCGCTTCTTCTCTAGAGGCGGCATCATGTTCGTCATCGCCTCCCAGTAGGTTGGAAAAGTAACTTCTCCATTTGTTAAGCGCCACTTGCGGATCTGTGACCAGATTCCCCTGTTCGTCTTTGCATTGTGCGACTCTGGGCTTGAAACCTTCTGTTAGTTGCTTAATCTTTTGGTAAAATTTTCGAGTCTCGCTCATGCCGAATAACATCTCGACTTCCTCGCGCAAGCGCCTTTCCTGCTCATTCTTTTTTCTTCTAAATAGGCGCTTCTCCTCTTTCCTTTTCTTCTTGTAAACAATTTTATCAGCATCCGCTCTCGTCTGCAGAAATGTCTTGTACACCACGTTTTTCTCTGCAGTAGCGCGTCGGCACTCCTCGTCGTACCAAGACCGCCTTTGAGGGGACTCGGAGTACCCGAGTACCTCCTCGGCAGCTGCTCTCATGGAGTGTGATATTTGATTCCATTGTTCACCTATATCGGAAGGGGATGGGGAGGATTCCTTGAGCAGTTGGGCGAGTTTAGCTTTGTAGGCTTCGGAGGTCCCTTGTGATTGCAGCATCTCGACGTTTAGCTTTCGACGTGTGCCAGTGCGTGCGGCATGCGCCACACTGAGCCGTGTGCGTACCTTGGCTGCAACAAGGCAATGATCCGAGTCAATATTGGCTCCTCGAATCGCGCGCACATCTAGTACACTTGATGAATGCCTTCCGTCGATCACAACGTGATCAATCTGGTTTCGAGTTCGTTGATCAGGGGACTTCCAGGTCGCCTTATGGATGTCTCTATGTTCAAATCTGGTACTACTTACGACCATGTTCCGGCCCGCGGCGAAGTCTATTAGCCTCTCTCCGTTACCAGAGGTTGTTTCATGAAGGCTAAAGCGTCCGACTGTCGAACCAAAAACTCCTTCTCTCCCGATTTTCGCGTTAAAATCGCCTAGCACGATCTTTATTTCGTGGTCGGGGCAGCGCTCATATAGTTGTTCCAGGCGCTCATAGAATTCGTCTTTTATCGGGTCTATCTTGTCCTCTGTTGGCGCGTGAGCACAGATAAGACTAATATTAAAATATTTTGCCTTAAGTCTGAGCGCGGCAAGACGCTCGTCAACTGGTGTAAAGCTGATGACAGAGTGGCGCAGTTTATCACTCACTGCAAAGCCGCACCCAAACTCGTGCTTGGTAGCATGACCGCTGTAGTAGATCTCCCAGGGGGGTGTTTTATTTCCTGTCTCATCCTGTGGTAGCGCTATTTTCTTGCTTCCATATCCAATCCATCGCATTTCCTGGAGTGCGGTAACGTCCGATGAATATTCCTTGAGGACATTCACCAAGGAAATATCATCACCATCTCCGTTGAGGGTGCGGACATTCCAGGTGCATATTCTCAAATCGTGGTCCTTAAAACGTTTGCGTGAATCGTCATCAGGGGGGGTCCGTATCCGAGGCATTGTAGTCGCAGTTTTCATTGGTGGAGATTTTTTACGATGGTGGGTACCAAACCCGACGCACTAACCCTATATATTATACCCTGTAGGGAAGGGGAGGGACGCCGCTCACGTTAGTCAGCAGCGAATGCGGGTGCATTGCCACTGCTTCCGGTGGTCACCACGAGGAGGTGTGAGTCGACTTGAGACGTAGTAAGCCAGGGTCACTCTGGGTTCGCCAAGTTGAACCGATCAGAAGCTTTCCCTGACCACATACGCCCCCATTAGGTCCAGAGCTCTATGACTAGAAGTTCTGAACCACTTTAGGGTCGGAAATTATTCCTTCTCCTTGCTACTTACTTTTGCACAAGATTAATATACTTTGTGAACCTTTGGTACAGAGCTGGAAAAGTATGGTTCAGTATTTTCGGCTTGGATCAAGACTCTCATGCTTACTTTCAAGATGATCTATGCTGGAAATAGAGACTTTTTATGCTTACTCTCAAGAAGATAAATTCTTGAATTTGGGCTTTTCCATGCTTATAACTAAGCAAATCTATGCTTGAAATCGAGACTCTATATGCTTACAACCAAGATGATCTAGCTTTATATGAAGCCTACTTAATTTAAAACCAAGCATTTCTGTCTTGATTTCAGTATATCGACTAGGCTCCAAGAATATTCCGTCTGACCGTACTTTTGACATCAAAACTGCTTGATACCAAGCACGATCGGCTTAGTTTTTGCTCCGATTGTATAGATTTTTTGGGTTCGCATTTTCCTAATTCTTGACTTCTCAATTATTTGTTTCTAATTTTTGCCTTCCCAATATTTTTTTCCTAATTTTAAATTTCTTTTTATTTTGTTTTCTTCTTTTTATACCCTTGGAGAGGGGATATTGACGCATATCCTTTTAGATTTAGATTTATTAAGCTTATTTCCTAGTGCTACAAGATAAACTTATAAATTAATGCACTTGTCACAAACATTTACAAGCTTGGATTTACAAACATATTAAACTTAGACTTAATTTTATTAATAAAAAATAATAATTTAAATTGGGTTTTCATATAAAAATTTGACATTACTTTCCTATTATATACTAAAGTTATTAGATCATTGTGTTATCATATAATTTATTAATTAATCATATATTTCCTATCTTTTTCCTTACTTTCCCTAAACATTTTCGTAACTTTTCGTTACAACTGTGAGTCAATTAAAGAGCGTGATTTTAAAGGTGTGTTTTTAGATTTTTGCGTTGCGCCGCTTGTACCTTTTAGAGCGTTGGGCAGTTCATTCCAAATGCGAACAGCATGAATGCCAAATTGTCTTTCAGAGATTAGCAGCTTATGTTTTAAGGATATCAGGTTATTTGTTCGTCTAGATGTTGAAAACTGAAGCTTGTCAAAAAGATAGTATGGTTCTTTATTGTATATAATTTTGTGTAGTTATAACAAAACCTTAAAGTTTGTCCAAGATTTCAGAGGGAGGTTGAATAATTTGATTGAAAAACTGGATATATGGTCTCTGCGTCTTAATCCATAAACATATCTAGCAATATTATTATGGGCTACATTTAGTTTGCCAAAATGTTTGGCGTCACTGTTAGCAAACACCTCTATACCAAAGAAAAGTGCTGGCAACAGATATGCATTAGCTATAAGTGACCGGATATTTGTTGGGAGATATTGTTGAGAAATGTTGAGATTTCTTAATAGCCCATATGTTCTTCCTTCAGCTTTTATAATATGGGTATTCCAGTTTAGGTTCCTATTAAAATAGAAGCCCAAGTTTTTAGCTTCTTCAACATATTCTATAGGAGAATTATGTATTAATAGGGGTCGGACATGGCTTATATTAAAGTGTTTTTTATATATAACTAGACATTTAGATTTAGTTGGATTTAGACAGAGACCATTATGTTTTGCCCAGCTTGTGATTTTTTGTAGCTGATTATTACATATATCTACACACTCATCTAGTTGGCACAGTGGACGGCTTACATATAATTGGACATCATCAGCGTACATATGACAATCACTATTACACAAAATATTGGGCAAGTCATTAACATAGATGGTAAACAGTAAAGGACCAAGGACGGATCCTTGAGGAACACCACGTTTAACATGTAGTAAAGAGGACTGGGATGACGATACAACAACGGATGGACACCTATTTAACAGATAGGACTTCATTAAGTTTAATGCCGAGTTTGAAAAACTGTACATTTTATTAAGTTTTGTGCATAGTATGTCATGGTTCACTGTGTCGAAGGCTTTACTGCAATCCAACAAAGTGAGAAAAGTCACTTTATCGTCATCCATCGCTTTTCGGATATCCTCAACGACTTTTAGAATAGCTGTGGTGCAGCTTCTATTCTTCCTGAAGCCAGATTGCTTATCGATATATAGTAAGTTCTTGGTCATAAAATGCCGGATTTGGTCTGCCATTAGGTGCTCAAGGATCTTTGACAGATAAGGTAGAATTGCTATCGACCGAAATTTGTTGTCAGGTTTTAAAATAGGGACTATTTTAGCGGATTTCCACATTAAGGGGAAGACTGAAGTTGTAAGCAAAATTTTAGGAATTTAGGGTTAAGTTCATCTAATCCAACAGCATTTGATTTAATTTTAAGGATATATTCAAGAACATAACATTGACTAACACATATAAAATTAAAGCTACTATCACAGGCGTTGTATGGTATACTGTTCAGGTACATATTATGGGTAACATCTGGAATTTCGTTTAAATTGACAAATTCGTTGTTAATATAAGGAAGCATCTCCGACCACGTAAAGAATATAATTCTTGATCAGTCTGTCCCTCCGTCTGACCGTCTGTTTCTATGCTATCTCCTCCGTCAGTTTAAAGCTATCTTAACCAAACTTTGCTTGAAGTCTTTTAGTACAAATACGCTGCAGTGCGGATCGGATGACTATATCGTTAAGCTGCCATAGAAACGATCAGTCGAAAAAGTAGTTCTAGTGAGGAAAACTTTTTTGTCTTCGAATCAACCGTCCCAAAATCTCGTATTTATAAGTTTTCTTTGCCTTTACATTATTTCACCAAGTTTTATGAAAATCGGACAACGATAAAGTATAGCTGCCGTACAAAAGATAGTTTTGAAAAAACGTCTTAGTAGGAAAAACTTTTTTATTTTCAAGGCTATCACTCCCAAACTTGTTACTGATCAATATTCTATGCTACCACACAATTCGGCCAAATTTGATTCAAATCGGATGACTATAGCATATAGTTGCCATAGGAACGATCGGTTGGAAAACTAGTCTAAGTGAGAAAAACGTTTTTGTTTTTAGTGCTATCGCTTCCAACGCTCGTACTTATAAGTTTTGAATAATTTCACATAATTTCACCAAGATTTGTCGAAATCGGACAACTACATAGTATAGCTCGATTTCCATCCGATTTCCGATTTTCTTGGGAACGTTTTACAAATTTCTAATTTTCCGTTGGATACACTTTCACTTTAAGCCATTTAAATTAATTTTGATATTTTGTTGTTTTGTTGTTTTGTTGGTTTTTGTGATTTTAGCCCCAGTTTTTAAAACACAGATTTCTGTTACTAAGTGTTATGACAATATTTACTTTCTTGCGAAGCTGGAATGTAATTTTGAGAGTAGATGAACTTTTCGCTCCAAGGATAACGCGAAACCTAAATTCACTCTCTAATACATTACCATTTTTTATGGAACTCAATTTCTAAGTCGAAAGTACAAAAGCAAATTCAACTTTTATGCCAATAGAATTTAGTTTAAAATGTTAAAAAGATGAAATGGATATTTGATTGGCTTGAGTTTTGCCGCAGATGCATTTAGACAGGAATCGGTTAGCGCACCCTTATGATTTATGCTGATGGATTGCATTTAATAGTTTTGTATTAAAATGAATTGAAATTTGATTCAATTGCGCTTTTACGACCCATCGAAGTCATGCGGGAAGCCTCTCCGACACGTTCGCTCGCTCTCTAATTAAAAACAGCTGAGAGAGCATGGAGAAGATCTCTCCGGGTGATTTTGAATCCAGAGGCGCAGGCATAGTCTCCATAGTCCGGCCAGCATCATTCTGTGTGCTCGCCTCGAGCGGTGAAGACGTTTTGTGCTCCGCAAAAGAAAGTGTATTAAAAATATATTGTTAAGTAAAGTGGAAGTTTTCTTCAAGTGCATTTAGTTAGAGGTGTGAGGATTGAAAAAGTGTTTATATTTTTCTAAAACAAGTAAGTTCGAGTAAAACATTGTAAGAAATCCATATATATATAGAAGTATTATAGTGCTTACGTTGCCGTATCAATCACGACAATTTATCAACCTTTAACCCAATTAATTCAGATTCACAGATAAGGACACTTTTGTTTTGTTTGGCCACAAAAAAATACAAAAGTACTTGGCGCAATTCCTTTGCATATTTATGACCCAATTTTACTTGCATATAAAATTAATGGAAAGGAAAACTGGCACACAGTCCATTTATTTGTTTATCTTTGCAAAAATTCTCCCTCCATATAGTACGCATTTACGAGATTTTAATTACACAATGGGCTTTGCAGTTCAGGAACAAAATTTGCATTGCATTGTGCATTTCCAATCATTTGTTTATGCATTAATTTAAACAAATTTTGTTGCAATTTTTAAACAAACATCTTTTGTTTAGGTTTTACTAAATTTTCCATAAATTCAAATGGCGCCATTCGTAATTTGTAGACAAGTTTTATTGATTCAATTTCCTTATTTTTTTGCATCCACAGATCACGCACTTCTGGCTAGGATTTGCAGTCGTTGTGGAGGTTTTTAATTAAAGAACGAGCGGAACAGCACGCATCGTCAGCATGGAAAGTCGATCAATTAGTTTAGTATTCCTAGCACTAATTGCTTTGGGTCTTAGGGAGCAGACGGCCACAGCAATGCCGGTCACGTAAGTAGATAATCAATGTCTAAACGATGTTTTTGGGTATTCAAAAGTAAAACAGTACAGAAATACTGAACCACCCATAGGTTTAGTTTTTGAATAAGATTTGGTTCAAAAACAATTTTAAGTCTGCGAACTACCAGAACCGTTTAGAATCTCTTTTTGAAACCAACTTTATATATTTTTTAGAGCTACCCGAAATCAATCAATGGTCATAGCTCGAAAACAATTTTATTATGTGAGGGTTCTGGTTCGAACCTTGGTTTGTCTCACTTTTCAAGGAATTGAAAAGGAAATTTAATTTATTTGTTCAAAATTACATTTAGATTTTCTTCATATTTGAATAGACTTGAGTCGATGATTATATAAAGAATTAAAAAATTATGATCATGTAAGAAAGCTCTCTTAACATAGCCATATTTTATGAGTAATATTGATGAAGGAACTTAAACTTTGTAGTCTATGAAAGCACAAAATGATTAATATCTAAAGGATCGGAAAAAATTATGCTATTACGAGGCAAACCTCTATTTAAAATTTTTAATGAGAAGTCATTGTACTTGCATGACGATTTTGAGAAGGTTAGATATTTTAAGGTAATATTTTTGTTGGTTGTGAGTTTTAATTATTATCTAACTGCTTGTTCGGTTTACAGTTTAAAAATGTCAAAGTTCGGATCAAAACCAGGTTATTCTTTTTTTTTCGTTCCTGATATTTACTGGAGTCTGAAAAGCCGGTAGCGAACGGAATTTTTTAATGCAATATTCTGGAATTATAGATTTTTAATCTAGAGTTTAGATTTATTTTTTTCAGTATAGTAAAAGAATACCGCTCCAAAACTATACAGGTTGTGTCATCATGTTTCGACATTTTTACATCGTTTAAACAATTTCTTTTATTATAATTATTAGAAAAAATTATTATTATTTTAAATTTTTCTTTTGTTTTCGGTTACTTTAGTGCTCACTTACTTCAAAAAAACACGATACAGAAATATTCGCTGTACTGTGTAAAATTTTCATATTGAAATTTTGAAGACTTAGTAGCCATTCCAACTGAGCAGCTCATCTATACCGCGACTTTGTAGCTTGCAAGCTTAAGCAAGCCCAAATACCCGAGGATATATCAAACAAGTAAGAGTGTTGCGGTCGAGTGCTTCGACAGCAAAATACCCTGTCCCAAGTAATGTGGTTCCAATAGCTTTGAATTCCATTTATTTTAAAATTTATTTCAATAAATGGGCAGGCGCACTTATGTTCATATCTTCAGTGTTTTTGCTCAGATCTCATTGTGGTACACAGAATAGATAGATATTGAGTCACTAGGTTCAAACTTAAAAATTGTAGCTCTGACAGTTTTTCGCGATTAGAAGATGAAGGAGGAATTTGCCAAACCTGGAGCATACTTCATCTGGGTACACCTACATACATGCCAAAACTTGTGGCTCCATCAATTACAGTCTCTGAGATCGACTCGTTCATACAGACAGACAGACGGACAGACGGACAGACAGACAGACGGACAGACAGACAGACGGACATGGCTATATCGACTCGGCTGTTGATGCCGATCAAGAATATATATATTTTATGTGGTCGGAGATGCTTCCTTCGCCCTGTTGCATACATTTGCACACCTTCATGATCCCCTTTTTCCCATTTTTAATGGGAACAGGGAATAAAAAGGTTATAGATTGACAAATGTATTTCGGCAAAGATTTTCTTCTCTTATACCTTATTTCTTCGTAGAAGTGCGATTTCTAACTAGAATAAATATAAAGGTGTTTTCAGTTCTGTTGGAAAAGACGAAATTCTTAAATGTCTTTATTATTTTAGGTTGATTAGCATTTTAAATAGATTAAAAATTTAAATTTTTTTTTTTAATTTAAAATTGTTTTTGGTTCGAAACGAAAATTTTTTAAATGTCTATAATATTTGATATCGATTTGCGCCAGCTAGAAATTCAATATAACTACAAGGGTATTTGATGAAATTTTCTTAAAATTTTTCACAGATTTTGTTTACGTTCATTTTTTTCACGCCTATGCCAATCGAACCCCCAAAACTATAACTATCAGAAAATTAAATCATTTAAATCTTAAAGTTATCCCATTAGCAAGATAAGATATAATATTATGCCCACTAGAAATGGTCATTTGGTGAGGATGTTCGCTTAAAACTATTCAGTTTTCTTTAGCTTTAGATAAAAAAGATTAATCGATTTTTTTGGATCCGATTTATAAAATTTTAAATTGAAAATTTTCAAAAATATCGCTGCAAAACCGAAGCGCTTAAAACTGTTATGGTTCTGTTATGTGTGTTCTCTGGTTATTAAAATCTTTAAAACCCGTTCGGAAAGACATTTGTTTAGAAAAAGGTACCATTCATCTTAAATCGTGTTCGATAAAATAAAAAATTACCAAAGATAGCGGCAAAAATGTTTCAACAAGAAAAAAAAACAAATTTACGATGCTTTTAAAAAACCGAGAATCCAGATTCTTGTTTATAGCTTATAGGATCCAAGTAACCAATGCGGTGATTTATGTGGAAGAAAAAACCGTTGGCATGAAATCTTCTTGGCTTTGAGTGGGCGGTTCCAAAACGCTCACCTTTAGTCATCTAATCTACGAAGCAGGGCATAAATTATGCGAAAATTTCTAGAGATTTATGGGACGAACTCGACTGTGACGTTAGATTTTCCATTGTCTCAGAGGCTGTTATTAATTGTTTAAATACTCGCAATGATTCCTCACACAATTAATTTAATAAGGCTGGAATGACACTTTCAACTTTTAGGGACAATTTTAGTCACAATTTTTTATCTATGGGCAAAGATCGTTGGTTTAGGCGAGTCAGAGTGTGCTTGAATTCTCCGCAGAATGCCGCAATGACAGCGCGACAACAGCAAATTAAACCTATTAACAAAAAATTGCGACAATAATTGTCTCTAAAAATTTAAAGTGTCATTCCAGCTATAGCAAACTGAAATTTTGAAAATTTTTCAAAAACTCTTCCGGTATCAATAATTTAACACCTAAAACTCCGGTTACTTGTGGAAATTGTGGAAACTTTCTATAAAGCATCGGAAATGCTCACAGTATCTTTCTATGCTTAATTTGCTATGGCTTTTACAAAGTTTATTGAGCTATTGAACGACGAATATCTTATTTTGAAACTGCTTAATTCTTAGCTACTGTTTTTTTCGACGCTTTAAGGGGGTATTCCTCATGTCAAGGCTGTTTTTTGGACCTTTTTTAAAAAAAATCTTATTTGAAAACGCAAAGAGATTTTCCAAATCTGTTTTTTTTGTTTTGTTACAAACAGATAAAAATAAACAAAAAAATGTTTACTGCTTCGATGCGAGGGCTGTTCCAAAAGTTATCGGCCGTCAATGTGGGTGTCCAAAAAAAAAGGTATGGTGACCATGATTCAAGGTCTCCAGGATGTCAGAAATGAAAAGTGAAAATGGGGTTATAATCAGAATAGATGTAATTCTGGTCTGAACCTCCAAAAAAATTTTGTGATTTTTTTTTGACAAAATGGCGGCCATTAAAATATGAAAAATCTATTTTTGGCCCTTTTTTTTGTAGTTTAGTGTAAAAAAAAATAGTAAAAATTTTTTTTAAATTATGATTGAAGTTCAGACCAGAATGGTGACAATTTTGCGTCGATTTCAGTTTTGATCATCAAAATCGGTTCAGTGTAACTGGAGATATCATGGCCGCCAGCTCGAAAAACGTGGTTTCGAGATAAATGCGTTTAAAGTTTGAAGTAATATAAAAATTACTTGTATTTGTGAAGACATTGCTCCACTAAAAAGGCTATATCTTCTGAAGTAGTATTTCGAATTTCAAAAAATCCTTTTGGGGCGATATTCTCAAATATCCAAACTATAAAAAAATGCAAAAAAAAAAATCGAAAAAAATTTTTGCACATGAGGAATACCCCTTGTTATCTAAAATTTCAAAATGACCTTGCAATTCTGCGCCTTCATGCCTGATAAATAGGAATTGCTTCAATTCATGACTGATTTCAGTACCTACTACCTATTAAATTATCCCATGCGTTAAGTACTGGAATCAGGCCTGAAAGAAGAAGACAAGCATAAATTTATGCATGAAATGGTAGACGTGATTTTAGTAACAGAACTTCCAAATCCGGGCTGATTCAGTTCAGAAGGGTAAGTTTCCCCGGTGGAGCGTGATTAATAAAGATTTCTGATGCCACGTCAGCAAACGACCATTAGAAATGCCATAATATGGAAATCGTGACTAAGCAAGCATACTGTTATCGAGTTTTCTGCACTTGCACTGAGCGCTATCACACTGTTTGTTCATATTCTAAAAACAAACTTCGACCCTGTAAAAATTTCCCAGTCGATTTCCGCATAAAATTTTAAATACTTTTCCTCTGAAAAGAGTCCAATGCCCAATGGTTTCTGAATTCTGTGTATAAAGAACCTTATCTTTTCTTTGGTAATCAAGGGTTATCAGTTGAGTTTATTAGTTAAGAGCTCAAAACAGTGATAAAATCGTCGAATAAGTATATAAATCTTGAACCAAAGTGAGGCACAAGAAGATTAGCTTAGACAGTTTTCGGATCTACTTAAGCGAAATGTAACGAAATTTTAGACAGCATTGATTAAAAAGAAGGATGCATGGCTTTCATTAAAGTTCTTTAATAACGTTCCTGAACGAATCTTCGATTTTAGTTTTTTATCAAAAGTTTGGTTAAAATCGGAAAAATATATCTTCTAGCTTCCTTAAAGAGGCGTCATTGGTAAACTTGGGAAGTGAGCTATCTAGCAATTCTGTCACAATTCCCCACATTCGTACTCTTATTCTACTGTAGCTTATTTTGGAAATTATATATATATTCCCTTGCTGTTTTGGGGCAACTTGATCTATAAACATTTAACAACCATTGAGTCTATCAAAGCAAAAACATTTTTCTCCCCCAAGTGCTCATCATAATTTGGACACATGTCATGCATTTGGTTCGCACTTCGTGTTGATTTCTCTACTCTAATCCAATGAGAATGGGCAGGCGGCGCCAATTTCACATGGTCTCATCTCAACCCTGTGTACACTCGGTGCCATATGCCAGGGCAACGCCTCGCTCCCTATCCAATGGGTCTGCCAAAACTAATGACTATTGCCTTCAAAGAAGAAACCAAATGAAAGGGAGATGGAGTTGTTGGATGTGTCAGTCCGACTGTCGGTTTGTTTGTTTATTTTCGTCCCGGGAATGTTTTTACTGCACTCATGCAAATGGGCAATTGAGGATGAGGGAAGGGGGCTGCATATGCTGCCCGGCGCACTTACATATCCGGGGCGCCCCTTTGCATATCCATCAGCATCTCAAACATCAATGCATTTCACACAAAATAGAAATTAAAAGGGTTTCTGACCCTGAAGCAGGCCACGCTTCTCGAGAAGCCGAGGGGTGATGTAATGATGACAGCAGCTGGGCGGGCCCTTCAATATTTATAGATGCATGCGTATAGATAGATGCTTAGACAGGAGATGATTAATGATCTGCAGCTAATTTTACGTTTTCCTCTTGCAGCAATGAGGAACTCCGTGGAACGATTCAATCGCTGATCTACTCATACAATCAGCTGGACAACAAACTGGAGCGCCATGAGCATCGGGAACGTGCGTTGGGAGAGCTGCTAAAAAAGGCATTGCAATCCCTGCAAAAGGGTCAGAAGAACTTGGAACCTATCAATGGCATTTTTGTGCGTCTGGATGAGAGAGTTAGCCAGATAGAGACCATGTTGATTACAGTAAGTCCATATGAGGGACATGACTACCCACGTAACGTTACCGAAATTTGAAAATCAAATATACATAGCCAGCGAAAATTCAAATTTCGTAATACTTTTGAACAAGCCTCCCATTAATTTATTTATATATAATTCCAATTCAAAATTATATTTTAAAGAAAACGAGAAGCTAAGTTAACATAGGCTGTGCAGAAGATTTTATACCTTGCAAATGGTGGTTCTGAAACATCAGATTTTAGGAACGCCAGCACTAAAATCAAAAACTATTCTTACTAAAGCCCATTTTCCGAATTATTTCTATAATATTTTGCGAATTAGTTTGCAAGCATCTATAATGGCTTATATACCGGCTTTAAGGACGATACAAATTGAAAACTAAATAGTTTTTCTCACTTCGACTCATTTTCCGACCGATGGTTTCTTCAACGTAAACGGTATGTCATGGAATGACACACCGTGTCACGACTTGATCGTGAGCAATAGACCGAACTTTTCTCTTTGAACAACATGGCTCAAAAAATTCAGTATATTTTATAGAGAATTTATTAAAAATCCAAAATCAACTATTTCTAGATTTGAAGGCCTCGACAAGGCTTTAAAAGTTACAATATCCCCTCAAATTGTCTATTAATTGTCAATGTAGTAGAGACCTTTTACAAAAGTGTCAAAAAAAAAAATAAATATTTAACATAGACACATAAACTTCTTCCAACCAAATTCCAACCGAAATCCAATTCTTAGGTGATACAGATATTTATATTGGTTGGTTTTTTAAACCTCCCGTGATGTGTTAGGAGATTTAGTAAAGCTCTTTTTTCAGTGGCTCCCTCTCTCTATGGTAGTGCCATCTACTTGACAGCGAGTGTATTAAAGGCTGCAAGTTATACTTCATGTTTGTAAATGTAAAATGTAAAATTGGCTTACACAATCTCACAATCTCTCAAAACTTCATGTTTGGCGAATTTTTAAATTTTGCATTATATTTATGAACATAACTTAAATTTGAACTATAATTTAAAAATGCATCGTAAAACATATAACACATTTAAAAAATATAGTTTAAACATCAAATTAACTTATAACTAAGCATGGGAAATTTTTTGGCGGGAGATTAAGCCCTCTCTTAAGAGATAGAACTTCAATTCAAACATCTGGTGCTCTAACTATATTTTCTAATTAGAAAATGAAATCCCTAGAAGTTCTGTGGCATGAACGAAATTTTCAAGAGATTTACAAAATCGGCAAAATATCAAAAGATTTCTGAGACACCCCCGTATATGTTAGATATTCATTGTCTTCTTTGAAGGCAGACAAACAAGTGAATCTGATCCATGTTGGCCGTTCGCAAACATTTTTATGGAATGTGGCCTATAAAAGTGCCATTTGTGCCATTTGCCCAATGTGTTCACACCACCCGAGTCCAAGCCTCCGTAGCCTCCAAGGAATCATATTACAATTATTTAAGTGGTTCTGCAGCTCTAGAGCGCTAATTTTAAAATTTCGTAACAAATGTAACAATTTTTGCTTAAAGTACATATAATATGATACTCTGCTGGTTTTTCACTATTTGAATTGAATCGAAAAAGGTTTAGGTGTATTTAAAAAACCATTAAAATTTTCCACACCTGATATTATTTATACATTTTTAAGAAAAAATTAGCATTTGTTAAAAATATTTTTAAAAATCATTATCATTATTACGTTTGGTTCAAAAAGTATTTATTTATTCATTAAAATCCAGAGGTCCGGAATATCTCACTCAAAATGAAAGTGTTGTAAAATAACCCTGTTATTTGAAAACACTTTGCAATATCTCTCAAATAGATTGAGTGATTTATTTTTTAAGTATAAGTGTTTAACTCAGTGAAAGTGACTTTTTTTTTCGAGTGTAAGTGTTTATCTCAGTGAGAAACACATATTTTTATTTTTTTTCTGTTATGTGTTTTTCAATAACACTTATTATTGTTAGAAAAATATTTATTTTATTATTTGTTGTTAGTGGTGCACCGCGACAATTTTGGTCTATGTGCCCCCCTACTGATTACTCCTCCTACTCCTGTACAAAAGTCAGGATTTTTTGGGTTCTAAGTTACTGATATTGCTTGGGTGTAGATGTGTTTCCCAAATTGTTGAGCTTCTAGTATATGCTCGAGGATCCTCCTTCTCTTCCGTATCTCAGTGGTTTTGTTATTCCCAACTTGTATGTGGCTCCTCGTCTGAGTGACCCTGATTCTGGGGCATTCTTTCCTTGTTGTAACTTTTAACTTTTGAGGTCGTGGTTCACTTATGTTAGCTTGTCTCTCCCTGGTGTTTACGAGGCTGATCTAGTTTCTCTTCCTTTCTTAGAAGTTCTTTTATTTGTTCTTCCGGCTGCACCCTTGCGTGCCAGTTTCTAATTCGTTTCCGGGGATGTTGTTGTGTCCCGGTATCCATCTAGGGTAGGTTGTTCCTGCTGCCTAGTTGGTCTAATTTGTTCTTTGTCTCTAAGACTAGCTTAGAGGTGAACTTATTGCTACTGGTGCTTTACCTGCTTGGTATCGGGAGGATAGCTTTTCTCTATTATGGTAGTTCTTCCCCATATTACGGTCTGCACACGGGAGATGGCCTACTTCGCTTGAAATATGCTTGTGAATTCTCCCATTGGTTCAGAAAAAGAAAAATATAAGTGTTTTTGCATTCAAAATCTATGGAACGGGCATTTTTAACACTAAATTTCATATGCCTAAAATTAAAGAGTTTTTTTGTAGTTTCTTACCGCGGTTATACCACAGTGCTCGGCAGAAGTCGTTACAAGCAATTTGTAAAGGAACTTTGACCTTGTGGGTAGAAAGCGCTGGAAAATTACATAAGAATCAATGCGTAAGCGCAGTTCACAGCTACGGGACCTCCATGGTGATAAGACCGCTAAGTGCCTAAGAAACTGATTTTCAAAACCACAACTGACCACACTCAATCAACAATGCGAAAGCAAATAACAGTCATTGAAAAATGTCGCTCACACCCCGAAGAAATGCGAATTCACACAGAAATGCGAGCCTTATATATCACTCATTAATATATCACATAACTACATAGCCATGATTATGAGAATACTCAACCGCGATACCATGGATGACCAATGGTAAAGAACAAGGTCAAAGTCATAAAGAATGCTTCAAACCACTTTTTGCGCGTGACAAATTATTTTATCGCTGAAATATACTAAAAAGGACCAAAAATTGTAATAAAGTCAGACAAACTCCACTCTCAACCAAGTGGAAAATGATGCGTGTCGACGCACGGCGCCAGCTGGGTGCAGCAGGTGCAGTGTGCTCTATCGAGACTCGCTCTGCACTGAAGCAGATGTCTGCAAACCAACTCGACTTTATCTGATAATGTTGGTTTTTACTGTTTTTGTAGTTGGGCTGCTCTCAAACTTAAGTTTCGTGCCCACCGCTGGTATAAAACATTATTCCCAATCACATCTACAAAGTAAATTATCATTACATAACTAATAGAGAAATTTCACTTATCTTTATTTACTCTCGTTTTTCTGTTACACTTTAACTGTTATTAAAAGACACTTAGAACATAAATGTTATTTTTAGGTGTTATTAAAAGACAGATAAATTTTTCTCTCAAATGTTTTCGGTTAAGCCCCATACGGAGTACGACGAAAAATTCGTTTTTTTACAGTATTTCATATAATTAGAAACACCTTGGCTTTGCTTTGATGTTCATGTGCTGTTAGAAAGTGTTTCTATTTATGTGAAATACTGTAAAAAAACGAATTTTTCGTCGTACTCCGTATGGGGCTTTAACAGAAAACACAAATAACACAAAAATAAATGATAAAACTCAGTGAGAAACCGAAATTGCTTATGATTTTTGTGTTTATCTCAGAGAGAAACATTTTGAAAATATGTGTTGAGAGTTATTCCGGACCTAAAATCTATTTTGTTCCCTTTAAAATAATCCGTCGTCCTAAATCAGGTTGCCAGGTCGGGAGAAAACGGCGTCTGTTTTTTTAGACATAAATTCGGGCACAAGCAACGATGTGCGAACAGCGGCGTTATCATGCTGCAATAGTCATTTTTTTGTTCTTCCACAATTCAATTTACAGGTAACATTCCTTATTGTAGGTTTTTTTTTCTGTGCCAAAAACTCATGGTCTATTGTTCCGACTGAACTTGGCTTTCCTTGGGATGTTTTTTTTCGGTCGAAAATAGCTTTACCAAATGCCTTCACCTACTATTTATCCCTCGACAATTTTCAACTATTAAATCTTCCCAATAATCTGAAGTTTTGAATTTTTGATTCTGAACTCGTTATGAAATATTGCAAGTATTAGCGATTTTCTTTGCACCGATTGACTTTCATTTCCCATTTTGCCGTCTACAATTGATATTTTTCCAGTCTTCTTAATATTGTAAACTTATATGAACAATTTTATATTTCGCGGTCTTTGGACCATTTAAATTAAAGTTATAAATAGTTATTCTGCTATCCCCCAAATCAGAGATCATCAATCGTTTCAAATCTCAAGATGATGAATTGTTTGAAATTCCTAAAATTAAACTTAAAATCTCAATCCTTTTCCTCTCCACAGCAAGAGGAGAAGTACAATACTCAATCGTCCAAATTCAATCAGGCCATCGATCACATGTTTAAATGGATGCGTGAGAATGATGAGTGCTTTAAACATCCACCCGGAGCAGCAGCCAATACTCCCGCCGCCCCCTCGCCCATCTCTAAGGAATTTGTGCAGGAGCAACAGCAAATTAACAAACAGCTGCTGGATGAGCTTAAGCAACTGTCCACCCAGGTGAAATCCTTGGTGGATAGCAGCAAACAAACGGCTGTCCAGACTAAAAAGGGTTTCGATAATATGCCCAAGTCGGAGGAACTGTTGAGTCAAATTGAGACAAAACTGCAGCAGCATAGAGCTGCCGCTGCTGCCAGCGCTCTGGCCATCACCACAGCTGCTCCACCCAAAAATGATGAATTCGAATCCGAGCTAAGGCAGCGTCTGAGCGCTTTGAGCAGCGATGTGGCAGAATTACGCAAGACTCCAGTTAGCACTACGCCGGCTCCCATTATTAATGCGGGTCTCAATGACAAGGATAGAGCCTACATGCAGGAGCTGAACAATGAGACTCTCAATGCTTTGTCCAAGCTCAGGAGTGAGGCGGTAACGGCACAGGAATCTGGTAAGCAAATCCTTTTTTTAAATTTTTGAAAATAAAACTTACCTTCCTTTCCTCTGCAGCTTTGATCCACACCAAAGAGCAGCTGCATCAGACAGAGGCCAATATTCAGGCGGATGTTAAACAACTGACCACCGATGTGAGTGTCCTAAACAAATTCTTTGCGGCCATTAATGCCAGCAACAGCAAACTGAACGATGGCTTTGATGCATTGGGCAAATTCAATAGCATTATGATGACCAATTCGGAGGCGGTATTGGACACACAACGCAGGGTTGAATTTGGCACACACCAAATTGTGCAAAAGGTTAGCCAGCTGGTGGATCAACAGGTAAATGAGTTGGCCAAACTGCTGAAGACACGTTTTACGGCCGTGGATGAGGCTTTGGTCAGCACCCAGGCGGAGTCGAATCGTAATATAAGTGCCCTATTGGACACAGCCCTCAGTCAGGTGTGGCATCGCATTGAGATAATGACAGGGGAGATAGAACAAAGTCGGGAAATACTGAAACTGATGCAGGCCGGACACGATGGCTATGTGAATAGCACTTTTACCACCATGATGGGACTGAGCGACAAAGTGGAGGACACCAAGAAGCATATGATGGATATGGATGGCAATTTGAACTTTTTGCTAGGCAAATTGTCACTCATGTCCGGGGAGTTTGCCAACATTAAGAAGGGTCTGGCTGATTCATTGGAGGATTTGCGCAATTCCTTCCATGTGCTGCACGAGCGGATGCCCACAGGTCCGGGACCGCATAACATTGAGAAGAATGAGTATTTGACCGATGTGAATCTGCTGGCCAAGCGTCATGCTCAAACTGAAATGGAGAGGGAATAGAGCGGAAGTCAACAAATACAATAAATCTTATCTTAGCAACTTAATATAATCCATCATTCACTCACACAAGAAATAAAAGAAACAATTACATTGAAATATTTGTCGGAAAATAAATAAAAAATCAATTGAAAACTGTAACTCTATTTTGTTTTTGCAAAGGGGGGAGATGAGTGAAAATTTCAGAAATTTTTTTTGGGGTTTTAAAGATTAATTTCTGGTTATCGGTAATAGTTCCAATAGTACTAGAGATCTCTCGTATTATTAAAAAACAAATGTTATCGATAAACAACGAATTATTAAGAATTTTCATTAAAAAAAATTTCGGGGTCAATCATTGTTTCATTGTAAACGAATTTTAAAATATGCAGGTTTTAAATAATGCAAAAATTCGGTTTAGCTTTTCGTCAATGTTGAATAAATAATGAAAATTAAATTTACGAACTTCTTACCCCAAAAATATAAGGTCATTGCCTATTAAAGTCCCCCTTAGCTCAAAAAATTCCTTAGATAGAAAGTAATTTATGAAAAATTAACATGCAATAAAATGTAGCTGGCTTTGTCTTTGGATCAAAGTTTTAAAATTTAAGGGTGAGCACAAATGCCTTTTATCATCCAAAAAATGTTTTAAGTGCGGCACAAAACGACAGGTCATAAAAAAGGATGCTTCATCAAATAATGTTTTTGAAAAACTCACACCCACACATAAATTGGATCGGGCGGTATGTAAGTAACGAATTGCCACATTTGGCCGCAAAAAATAGCTATATTTTAAAATTGTAATAAATTCTATTTAAATTTTTTGTTTTAAGTCAAGTTTTCAATCAAATTTCGGCAAGTTATTGTGCAAAGGTCCTGTGCGACCTTAGCCTTAAAATTATAGTATTTTTATTTTTTGATGACATTGATGAAAAACTTACTAATTTTTAAATACAACATGAACTTTTAAAACTCCGTTGAAAAAGAAACCAAGCAAATGCTGCGACTTCTTTGAGTGATAACACTGTGCAACACTAAAAAGTTGATACGGTCGAGACCAAAAAAATTCTGAAAGGGTATCATGGTAGTACAAAAACCTTCGCTGGGTTTGGTCTAGTTAGCTGCCGATTTCTTTTTATAGCACTTTGAAGTTTTAAGCATATGATTGGGACTTGTAACTCCCTATCTCGTAAACTATTTGGAATTTCGCTTTGACGTCTGAAAAGAAGTTGTTGCTCTTGACTTAATTTACAAAACATTTCTAAGTAACAAGTCAAAATAGTCACATCTTTAAACTCAAAATTGCAAAAATGTCGTAGATTCATCATGTTTTCCCCTCATTTTGTACTGTTTTTCAACTTTTTCTTGAAAACTATAACGAATTTGACCAAGCAATGAAGGACAAAAAAGGAGCATAGACTAACGTAAACAATCGGTTGGAACATACCAACTTCATTCGAATGGTCCTTCATATAGTTAAAGACCCTGAAAGATGAATAATTTCAACCAAAACTCGAAAAAGTACAGTTTTTGGTAGAAATTGGCTGACACTATCAAAAATTTCGATTGTTTTGTATTAAATCAATAAACTTGTCAAAAATATAACTTAAAAAATGTAGCTAAAGAAATTTAATTTATTTAGTTTTTTACCGATAAAATTATTTTTTTTTCGAATTTTTTGACAGTTTTTCATGTATTTGGTCTTTTTACTATATCAAAGAGTACTTAAATGAAGTGTGTTCGTACTAACGGTTTGTTTATTTTGGTCTAAGCAACAACTTTTATCTACATTACTTGTCCAAATTTGTAACGGATTTCAGGAAAAAGTTGAAAAACTGAAAAAAGTTGTGAAAAATTGATTTTTTTGGACATCTTTTGTAATTTTAAGTACCAAGACGTAATTTTTTTGATTTGCTACTAAGAAATAATTTGTAGGCCAAGCCAAGAGCAACAACTTTGCTAAAGACATAAAAGCAAAATTCAATATAGCTTACGAGATATGGAATCAATAAAAAGAATCAATAAAAGGTCAAAAAAAAGAAAACGGCAGCTAATCAGACCAAACCCATGCAGCGTTTTTATACTACCATCACACCCTTCAGAATTTTTTGGTCTTCAAAATCAACTTTTTTGAGTTCAAAAATGTGTCACAGTGTAATTCATCATATTTCGCGATCTATTGATGATTTTTTATAATTTTTCGAGAAGGAGGATTTAGTATTCCTAACTATTACCATGTTATCTTATTTATTTCTTTTACAAATTGAAATCAAGTTTTCGTCCCCATTGAATCCAATTTTTAAACTCAATGGGGGGGGGGGGATCGATTATCTTAATCACCCCCCTATGTACGCCACAGGCTGGCGCCCTCTACATATAGTGGCTCCCTCTGTTTATCAACGAGCGCTAAGGGTTGCAAAGTTACATTTCACAATTGGCGCAAAATTTTACATTTTATTTATGGAGAATCTGCCTTAAATTTGATTTATAATTTAAAATTGAATCATAAAACCTATAATCAAAACATTTCACTTAAGCATTAAAATTACTCATAACTGGAAGATGGAAAATTTTTTGCGAGAAAGGGTTGTCCTAACCCCTAAAAAACTTAAATCTCTTGAAGTTCTGGGACCCCGACGGATTTTTTGAGCGTTTTGCAAACTAACCGAGGCAAAATCTTCAGGGATTTCTGTGACACCCCCAAATGCTTCTTGCAGAAACTTATCTGACGGACAGATATAATTTTATGCATTTTTCGGCACACATCACCCAGATGGTAAAGCCCATGGCGGAACTGGAGTCCTATTCAGAAACCGCATTAATTATTACTCATTACACTGTGCAACACTAAAAAGTTGATACGGTCGAGACCAAAAAATTCTGAAAGGGTATCATGGTAGTACAAAAACCTTCGCTGGGTTTGGTCTGGTTAGCTGCCGATTTATTTTTATAGCTTTTTGAAGTTTTAAGCATATTATAGGGAATTGTAACTCCATATCTCTTAAACTATTTGGAATTTTGCTTAGACGTCTTAAGGAAAGTTGTTGCTCCTAACTTGGTTTCCAAAAGATTTCTAAGCAACAAGTAAAAATAGTCACATCTTTAAACTCAAAAGTGCAAAAATGTTGCATAATCATCATGTTTTCCCCTCATTTTGTTCTTTTTTTCAACTTTTTCTTGAAAACTATAACGAGTTTGACAAAGCAATGAAGGACGAAAAAGTAGCTTAGACTAAAATAAACAATCGGTTGAAACATACCAACTTCATTCGAGTGGTCCTTCATACAGTTATGGGCCCTAAAATATATATAACTTCAACCAAAACTCGAAAAATTACAGCTTTTGGTAGAAATTGAATGACAATAAATTTCGATTGTTTTGTATTATATCAATAAAATTGTGAAATATATAACTTAAAAAATCTAAATAAAGAAACTAAATTTTTTTTACTTTTTATCGATAATATTCGTATTTTTATACCCTTGCAAAGGGTATTATAATTTTGCCCAGATGTTTGCAACGCATAGAAATATTCATTTCCGACCCCATAAACTATATATATTCTTGATCAGGGCGACGAGCTGAGTAGATTGAGCTTTGTCTGTCCGTCTGTCTGTCTGTCCGTCTGTCTGTCTGTCTGTTTCTACGCAAACTAGTCTCTCAGTTTTAAAGCTATCGAGCTGAAACTTTGCACAGAGTCTTCTTTTTACTGCACACTAATAATATGTCGGAACTGACCGGATCGGATGACTATATCTTATAGCTGCCATAGGAACTATCAGTAAAAAAGTGGGTCTTTGTGAAAAAAACTTTTTTGTTTTGCTTCAGCGAAAATTAGTTTTATACGCTTTTACATAGTTGTGGAAGTTTTGGTCAAAATCGGATGACTATATCTTATAGCTGCCATAGGAACTATCGGTCGAAAAGTAGGTTTAACTTAGAAAAATTGTTTTTTTTAATGCTGACGTTCGTAAACTCTGATGTATTAAAACATTTGCAAGGGTATTAAAACTTCGGCAAAGACGAAGTTAGCTTGGCCTTCTCGTTTTAAATTTTAATGACAGTTTTTAATGCTTTTGGGCTTTAAACTATATGAAAGAGTACTTAAATGAAGTTGGTTTGTACTAACGGTTTGTTTATTTTGATCTAAGAAACAACTTTTACCTTTATTATTTGTCCAAATTTGTAACGGGTTTCCGGAAAAAGTTGAAAAACTGGAAAAAAGTTGTGAAAACTTGGTTTTTCTGGACATCTTTTGTAATTTTACGTACGAAGATGTAATTTTTTTGATTTGATCCAAAGAAATGTTTTGTAGGCCAAGCCAAAAGCATACTACTTTTATACTACCATCACACCCTTTCAGAATTTTTTGGTCTCGATCGTATCAACTTTTTTGAGTTCAAAAATGTGTCACAGTGTTATCGGCATTTTCGGAAAACTACCAATAAGCCACATGAATATGTGTAGCATCCAAACGCGGCAATATGACCTTGGCGATTTATTGTCCGCCACGCTTCGCATTATCAGAAAATCAATTTCTAGATTTCTTTAATATTTTCTTCTATAGACAGTACACAAATGATAGCTTAGATTCCAAATTTATAAGTAAATTTGATAAATAAATAGACCTGGTAAGAACCGTCAGTCGATCACTGCCTTCCAAATTCTTCGTTATTCAGCCTAATACACCTGGCTTCCCGGGTCTTCCCCAGATACCAGATTGTTCAACTGCATAGCGCGAGATTCGGTTGACTGTCTTACTCTGTTTTAAAAATCCCCTTCTATTATTTGACTGACTTATAAAATTATACAGGATGATCCATGCTTTAGAAAAATGTAAAATTCAGTATTCCCTTACGATTGGGAATCTTCCAACAAAATGGCTAGTGTTTTCATGCTCGTTCCAATTGCAAAGGGCACACGCGTTTGGGACAATGTTTAATTTGAGCATTTCTTCTCTGGCCATAAAAATTTTGCAAATTTGCTCCACTGAAAACACGTCGTTGAAAAAATTCCGTTCTCCTTCAATGCAGCATTCTGTTTGGTGTGATTCTGGGCAGTCGGAATAGCTTTTTCAGGAAGTATCTAAGCAGGTTCTCAACCTCATCGTACTGCATAATCCCCTATCCACAAAATGGACCTCACAGCAGCTTTAAAAAGTTTGCATTTGGTGCTCGTTGGTACATCTTTTCTGCTTAGGAGAGATTTCCAAGTGCAACAAGATTTTCTACTTTTCTTGCAAATGGTATGAAAATTGCGCATTATGTTAGATCCACACTCCCAGGTATTTATAGGTTTTCACTTCAAGCTCGGTATGTCCCAAGTACCATTTCTTTTCAAGAGTAAGTCTCCTCCAGTGTTTTTTGAAAACTAGGATCTTTGACTTTGCTGTATTTATTTAGAGGCAGCAGGTTTTACAATTGTCTTGCAGAGCATTTATCATATTTTGCATTTTTCTTGGCGACTCCGCAAACACCCCAATGATATAATAGGGACTTTATCTCGTACCCATTTATGTGAATGCCTTCTGGAAGATAATCCAACACATCATTGAGGTAGATCCAGAACAAATGTGGGCTTAGCAAGCACCCTTGCTTACGCCCAACTCCGTGGGAAAACAGTTGAATACAGCTTCTTTAATACACTAGGTAAAAGCTTTTAAGCATCGGGTAACTAAGACTCGAAACATACTCTCTGGGGCTCAAGACTGGCTAGCGTCATCATACAAACCACAGCAGAAAGCCGTAACATTTAAATGCAACTCTGCAAAAAGAAGCTACTATGACCAGTTTTGGAAGAAAATTAAGTGTTTAGGGGTTGGTAAACCAAGGCCGAATATTTCTTAACATATTGATCCCAAAGATCTAAATAGAAAATTCGTGCAATCACAATCTGAAGTACCTGATATCATTGAAAATACGTACCTGACTTCTGAAGCATATAATAATTTAGGTCTATGTTTTAATTTTATATGTGTTGATCAATGTGATGTTCTATCTTTTATACTTAAAGTAAAGTCAAATGCCGTTGGTTTAGATGAAATTGACCCTAAATTTTTTAAAATTCTTCTTCCTCAAATTCTATCCCATATAACGCATATATACAACACAGCATTAATGACTTCAATTTTTCCTCATGTCTGAAAAATAGCAAAAATGCTGCCGATTCCAAAAAACAATAATGAGCATCGTCCAATCTCCATAAAACGGTTCTAATCTAAAGCATTTGGGCAAGTTAAATCTAGTCAAATATCTAAGTTTATGCAGGAAAACTCTTTGCTGAATGACAGACAATCAGGATTCAGAAAACAAAGAAGTTTTGCACTACTACCGTAACTAAAATCAGCGAAGATATACAACGATATTAAAATTGATGAGCTCTTACTTACATAACCGACTGCAAGCAGTAGCTACTGTGAAAAGAAGATCATCCTTTCTGTCAAGGATCAGTTCTTGGACCTTTACTTTTTTCGATATATGTTAACGACCTTCCAAGTGTTCTTTCTAAATGTGAAGTTCAAATGTATGCAGATGATGTCTAGATGTATGATAGTCGCCTGTTAAACAATTTTTTTGTTTGTAATAGTGAACTTGAGCTGGTAAGAATTTGGGCAATGAAAAATGCTCTAAAAATCAACCCAACAAAGTCAAAGTGCATTGTTGTGTATCCAAAAAGGCATTGGATACAGGTTGCTTACCAAATCTAAAGATTGATGGTATAAATACATAGACTACGTTGAGCGAGCAGTGAATTTAGGTTTTACATTTAACAATATTTTATCATGGGATGATCACATAAGCAAAGCAATTGGCAAAACGTACTCCCTAATCCAACACTTAAATGATACAAAAAATGTATTCCAACACATATTAAACAACTACTTACGAGACAAATAAAATAAATTAAAAAAAAAGAGTGTGTGTCATGAGACGCACGGTACGAGCGAAGCTCTTTACGATGAATCCGATTTAAGTAATGGAAAAAGACACATTTGGATTCTGTATTAATAAATGTTAAATTATCAAATATTAGGTCACTCTCAAAACACTGTAGTCACTTTTTAGTCACTGTTAAGTCGCTTTAGGGAACTGTAAAGTCACTGTTAAGTAACTGTTAAGTCGCTGTTAAGTCACTGTTAAGTCACTGTTAAGTCAATGTTAAGTCACTGTTAAGTCACTGTTAAGTCACTGTTAAGTCACTGTTAAGTCACTGTTAAGTCACTGTTAAGTCACTGTTAAGTCACTGTTATGCCACTGTTAAGTCTCTGTTAAATTATTGTTAAGTCACTGCTAAGTCACTGTTATGTCACTGTTAAGTCACTGTTATGTCACTGTTAAGTCACTGTGAAGCCACTCTTAAGTCACATTTAAGTCTCTGTAATGTATTTGTTAAGTCACTGTTAAGTCTTTGTCACTGTCAAGACACTGTTAAGTTACTGTTATGTTAATGTCCCCACACGATCTCCTCTAGATCCGCTCCGGATCCCAACTAGAGCCCACCAGATCCCCTCCACCACCTGCCCTCAAACCCCTACAAGTTGATCTCCCCCATATCCCCACCAGATCTCCACCAGATCCCCACCTGATCCCCACTAGATCCCCACCAGATCCCCACCAGATCCCCACCTGATCCCTACCCAATCCCTGCCCAATCCCCACCAGATCCCTACCAAATACACCAGATCCCCACCAGATCCCCACCAGATCTCCACCAGATCTCCACCAGATCCCCACCAGATCTCCACCAGATCCCCACCAGATCCCTACCAAATCCACACCAGATCTTCACCAGAACCCCCGTAGAACCCCACCAGATCCCCACTAGATCCCCACCAGATCTCCACCAGATCCCCATTAGATCCCCACCAGATCCCCACCAGATCTCCACCAGGTCCCCAGTAGATCCCCACCAGATTCCTACCCAATCCCCACCAGATCCCTACAAAATCCACACCAGATCTTCACCAGATCCCTACCAGATTCACACCAGATCCCCACTCGATCTCCACCAGAACCAGAGCTCGCCAGGTCCCTACCAGATAACCGTCAGATCATCACCACATCACCACCATAACCCCACCAGATCAGCACCCAATCCCCGCCGGTTCCTCACCAAATCTTCACCAGATCCCCACCAGGTCTCTACCAAATACCCATCACCTTCCCCCACTTCCACCTCACACTATCCCACTCCACACACAACCCACCTGCTACTACGCGGTAATGGTAAAAGCAGCTGATTTTGCACATACAAAATACAAAACACAAAATCAAAGACATACCCCAAAAGAATCTGTCGCAAAGACATACCCCAAAAGAATCTGTCGCAAAGACAAAATTTTTCAAGATTTACCCCCCAGTCTGACGTCCGTAAAAGAGCTTCGCTCTAAAAACTATAAAAAAAATTGAAAACTCTGTCTTAATTCAGTTGTCATTTCATCCGTTTCACTTGAAACACAATTCGTTTATTCTTACATATCTAAAATGATTTGTTTTTGTTTTTTTACACATAGAGATAAAGTAACTAGTATTTTGTATAAATATGGTACAGGGGGGGAATTAATTCATTCAACTATTTGCCCCAACGTTGCTCACAGCGAGCATATCGGTAGAGTATATCGGCAAATGATTTAACATTAAAGTAACAACCACTGGGATGCGTATGGAATTCGGTGAAGCGCACATGCCAGGGTAATAGGCCATAGGTGCAGGTTTGTCTTGCAAAAACTAAACCCAGTTCGGGCTCTGGATAGACAAAGCCCAAACGTTTGTTTAGCATTGAATTTATGTGATCTGTTAGAGTCTCGCGTCGTTGCTCTAGCAGCTCCTGCACCAGCGGGGTTTTCCGTTGCTCGTACAGCTCACGGCAGACATCGGCTATTAGAGCATGGCCGTCGCTTGAACTGATTTGATAGAGCTAGACGAAAGGGAGGCAAAAGTCAATTAGTGGAGATAACGTACTCTTTTCCGGTTAGTTTGATAAGAAACTTACCTTAAGCTGTGTTGTATTCACTCCATTAACAAAGCCATTGCCATTCACTTTATAACCATTTTGTAAGGGTTTTGTTTGAGTTTTTAGCGCTGGCCAGCTAAAACAGTTACCAGAGTCATCCTCTCTGCTTGTACCCAATTCAGACAAGTCCACATAACCTTTGCCCGGCTCCCTTTTATCGTACACACTAATGTGCTTCATGCCCATGACCAAAGCATAGCCAAATATCCGCTTAAGCAACTGTTTATCCACATAAACCTCATCCGGAGCTATGACTATAACCAAATGTTGCGGCAATTTGGTACACTCCTCCCGGCAGGCCTCAAGTACGGATCGCTCGTGACGCTCACGTGCAGCTCTGCCGCGCCAATAGTCATATGACCCGCAAGCAAATGCATAAAGTCGCTGGCGCAGTCGCCACAGCAGCTCATAGGCTCCGACCAGCAGCAGCAATAGACGTCCAATGAGTAGACAAATCACTTCAATCATGTTTGTTCTGTTTGATGTGGCTCCTGTTGCTGCTGGTGGCTGTTCCCTTGAATTGAAGGCGGGGATAAACAAACATAACCTGCAACAACAACAACAAAATAAAATCATGGAATTAATAAAGTAAAGCCTGGATCTTACCCACTTTGATGCAGGCCGCTCTCGGATGGCGTAATTCCCGTTAGACAAGCATGATTTTAGTTACCAAATGTGAAGAGTAGTACGTGGTTCTCTTGTACCTGCCGGAGTCTAAATTATTGTTCTAGGGATGGGGAAATAATATCGATACCTCGAAATATCGATAACTCATTAGTAGACCTCGGATTTTGCTTATTTTGAAACTAGTTTTCAGTCCCAGTAGGTCAAAATGGACAGCCCGACGACAAACAAGTTGTTTAAAAATTTACTCCCCACTAGAATTAAAATCTGTTTATAAATTTGCAAAAGCCGAGGTCTACTCATTATCAATTATATCTTTTAAGGCCATTGACATTAAAAAACATTTTATTTTGCAATTAGAGAGAGAGAGGACTGATCCCCGAAGAATATTTTCAGAAATTTTAATCAGTTTTGGTTTTGTATAAGTTTTCTTTTAGGAGCCACTGTATTTATCGAAAACAATCGAAGACCTGGTCACACTTAAAATATTCGCCATAGTGTTTTGCCGGTTCGTTCTCGTCGCGTCTGTTAATTGCGGGTGTATTAACAAAAAAAAAAATATCTATTAATTTTGCAACAATAATTAAGGTGAGTCTGCCTTAGGCCAAGTGTTAAACGAATGCCGCATAAGTGTAGAACTGGCTCTCTGCCCTTCATCTCAGCCTTTTGCCATTATGGGTGGGGATTTGAATTTGCGGCAGGCTGTCTGGAATTGAGTGGGTGGAGAGCGTATATGTTGCATGAATTGGGAATGTACAAGCGACAGCTGTGACTACTGGTAGAAACATCAAAATAAATTATCCATCTTGGTCTTGGCTATTTTTGTGTGAATCATTTTGTTTGTAAAATTAAATTCAGACACAAACACACACATATACACATTCATGTTCAAGTGTATGTCGTGAGTATTTTTAGTATATTTATAATGATGATTTCATATCCAATTCCATTTAATTATATTAAATACAATTAAGCAAATTTTTCTATACGATGTACGATTCTTCCAGAATTACCCCCCCCCATTTATTGTTGTTGTTTTTGTATGAGTCACGTACATACATACTAGTTTACGCAAGAACGAACCCAAACCCCACCTGTTTTGTTTATGTATGGGTTAGGATGACTCAAAGAAATGGTAAAAAATGCGCTATCAGCAAAAAGAGATTACAAGTTTTGTTTTCCGGCGAAAACAAAATCTTTAAACCACAGCAACAGAGCAGCTGTAATTTGAGACTTACACACACACACACACTCAAACAAAGGCCAACGGTACTTGTGGCTGCAGACATTTAATCTCTTTGAATTCTAGTTTTAAAACGCATCTGCCACAAACAACAAGAACTAGTATGGGCGAAAGTTGCAGAGATTCTCACTCTAATTACCAGGCCTTTCCATTTGTTAAAAAAAAAACACTTGGCCAAGTGCATTAAACTCAAAAGCAATAACAACAACAAGTACATAAGTCTGCGCAGCTGTCTTCGCTCTCTCTTTATCTTACAGAGCCAAACTCTCTTTTATGGCCTCTGTTAATGTTAAGCTTTCTCTGATATGTATCAGGCTTAAGAGCATCAACCATAATTATCAAATAAAGCTCATGGTCAACAAGCAGCCAAAATAGGCAACACCAGCTGCAACATAGTTGGAATTTACAGTGTCCTAGAAATTTATATTTCAACCCCATATATTTGGGTTTAATATTTTTGAGTAGATGTTGGTAGGATGAGATAAGCGCGGGAAGATAGGTTCAGTTTCGTCCCTTCTTGATCCGACCACTCCCGCTGCGCTGGATTGCTGGGTTCCCAAATGGTCACAGTAGTGGCACCAACAAGTATTGTTCAAAGCAAGTAGTGACGCCATCTATTAATCAGTTTTAAAAATCCCTCAACAAGAACTGTTTAAAGCGAAAATCATATTATTGTACATAAAATACAACCCTCGGAATAATAAATACTCAAGTTATTACAAAATATTTTATTTTATTTTCGTAAATTTTTTTAATGCCATTTTAGAAATTCTAGCTTTTTTATTGGTTATAAAATGTCAAAACAATTATTTTCCCTTTAACGCTCTCGCGAGCTCGTGAACCACTGTTGGTTCGCTCTCCCGCTTCTAACATGACCTTAACATTGCTCTGTTAACCAAAAAAAGCTATCCTGTTTTAATTCCTGTGCGTGTGTGCTTTTGTGATTCGGTCTTCATTTAGGGTGTGTTCGTTCCGTCAACAGCAGCAGCTGTAGCTCGTCGCCACTTGACCCAGTTGGAGGAGCAGCACAAGCACACACATTCCTTTATGGTTAGAAGTTGAAAAGTGTGTTAACAAAATCTTTAGAGTGTTGATTAAAAAAAGTGCGTGTGGCGAATCGATATATACAAGGAGTGCTTGCTTTTTTTTTTGCGGCCTTTGTCCACGCCTAATCCTATCTGCTGCTACTGCCGTTACTACCGTTGTTGTGTCTGTGCCAAAAAATTAAAGTTAAAACTTACATAATGTTGTGCCTCATCGTTCATATTTAAAGAAAACATAAAAACCAACAACCAGTTGCAAAATGTTCTCATGCTGTCGGGCGAATCCCAAAGCAGGCGGCAGTAAAAAGCAGGACAAGCACCGAACAGCCGAGGACAATGAGAACGAGAACGAAAAGGAGGCAACCGCCGACCACCCCACGAACCCAACTACAAATACTGCTGAGGCAGAAACAGAGGAGACGAAGGAGGAGCCGGAGGCATTGCCACAAAACGGCAATGTCAAGCTGGAAGACAGTGAACCTGAGTCAAAGCTTGAACCTGAACTAACCACAGATGTGGTGGCGATAGAAGCTGTTGTAAAGCCGGCTGAAACTGGTATATTGACACATTTCCTTAGAATAAATAAGTCACAATCCCCCTATCCAGCTCAACGACCGAGCCATTGCAAAAGTAAATTGCACGCGTTGCTTTTGTGCGTTTGCACTGGGGTCAATCACTGATGCTGGGCTCAAATCACTCAAACAGTAAACCAGCCCAGTCCTGAGCTTTTTTCTTCTCTCTCTTGTGTTTTTGAGTTTCAATCTTGAGCAGTTTAGTTTATTTAGTTTGTTTTAGCAAAGAAATTAGGGAACTAAACCGATTATCTAAACCAATATCCACTATATGCAGTGTATATTATACACATTTGATTAATTTAAGAAAATATGGGTGGGGTCTTAGTCCTAATCCGACTACTTATCACAAGGAAAAGTAGTTTTAGAACACAATATCAAAGTCTTTTGCTTGTATTAGTGCATTTTGACTGTAAGGCCTTGCATTAAAACTGAAACATTTTGGATATAAATACTCTTTGAGAATAAAGCACAATATGTGTGAGTGTCCAAGTAAGTCTAAGCCACGCTAAAGCAAAGCTTAACGGGGGTGACACAGGATTGGGCTAAAAGTCTGTACTCGGGGATTTTCGGGGTTGCAGATCACGAATCCGAAGTCACAACTTAGAAAAACAAAATGGCGATTCCAATATGGGGGACAATTTTTTCGGAAACGTACTTGATTTGGCTGAAACATCGAATAACATCTTTATCGATAATATCTCGATAACTGTTCGACAGATCTTTTTTTCATGTCGATTTTCGAGCTCAGCGGGCCAAAATACTTTAGAAAAAGTTGGTTTGGTGAATTGGGGGAGCTAAAACTATGTTTTGAAGAATTGTCTAAATAACAATTTCTTCGATTTTGCAGAACGTGACCGAAAAAAAACATCTTCTTGTATTAATAATTCACCATTTCATGCCTTGTATATAATTATTTTGAGCAATACGTTTAAATTGTACTTACTTTCTAGAGTTGAATCCATTTTTCAGAATCCAAATCGGTTAATTTTTCGCAAATCTATACGCCAGCTTTTTGGGATTTGGGGCCGTAGTGAGTTGGTTTCAAGTCGCTTTATTTTCACCATATGATCTAGTAAATCTGATCAGTGTAAATTTAAAATACAAGTGTTTATACAATAATCGCTAGTGATTTCTGTATTACCCCCAAAGTAATTTGAAATAATAAATTTATTGATTAATTAAACAGCCTGATTGTGTATGGCAAAAAATACAATATCCTTCAACCCTATCTTTACAAACCGGGTTTGAACAAACGAATAGCTCGAAAAACGAAAGTTTTTGTTATCTGTTCGACATAGGTTCTATATAGAACTAAAGGATACAAGTTTTCGACACCTAATTTCACGTTCAAAGATATCTTTGAGTTTTTGATGTTTTTCAAAGCCTTTTAAATAATAAAGCGATTACACTAGTTTACAAAAATAAAAAAAAAAAATGACCCATTTCAGCTGAAATTTTTTCTTAGTATAGTTTGGAATGGTGATCTAAAAAATCGATTTCAAAAATTTTTTCATGGCTCCATTTTTGAAATATTAATTTTTTAAATTTTTTTGGTAGGTACTCTTACATTTTAAGCCATATCTCAGTTCATAATTGTCAGATAGAGTCAAGTAAGAAATAAATCGAAAGGTAATGGAGCTGCCAATAATTGCGTGGAGCATTGTTTTTAAATCGGTTCAGTAGTTTGAATTCAACAACCAAGAATATTTCAAAAAAATCGATTTTTTGCTCGAAAATCCAAGAAATTTCATTTTTTAACGACTAGAAAAAATATAAAAAAATACAAAAAAATTATTTTTATTTTTTCTACTTAAGAATCGCACTTTTACGAAGAAAATAAGGTATTGGTGAGGAAAATCGTGTAACACGTACCGTAGATGGATCAAATTGAGTAGAGGAACTAACAGTCAAATTTGAGTATTTTGTGTGTTTTCAAAAGTTAACATTGCATTTTTCTTCGTTTTTTGGTCAATTTATGAAGTGAACGAAAAGCCAGAACAAAAATAAAAATTAAAAACGGAACAAAAGTCGAAGCAAACGAAAATTTATTTTAAAATATTCAGGAAAATATCACATTTTTTTGAGCTAAATTGCTTACAGCTCCTGTGTTTGTTCACAGATTTTGATCGTCGATATCTGTTTTTCTTCGTAGAAGTGCGGTTCTTATGTAGAAAAAATAAAAATAATTTTTTTGTATTTTTTTATATTTTTTCCAGGCGACCAAAAATTAATTTTCGAGCAAAAAATCGATTTTTTCGAAATATTTTTGGATATTGTAGTCAAACTAATGAACCGATTTAAGAACAATGTTCTACTCGATTACCGACAGCAAAATAACCTTTCGATTCTTATCTTGCTTGACTCTATCTGACAATTATAAAGTGAGATATAGCTTAAAATGTAAGTGCCCCTACCAAAAAATAAAAAAATTATATTTCAAAAACGGAGCCATGAAAAAATTTTTGAAATTGATTTTTGAGATCACCATTCCAAACTACACTAAAAAAAAATTTCAGTAGAAATGGGTCTTTTTGGCTGTAAACTAGTGTTATTAGCTTTAATAGATAACCGACAAAATCAAACATTTTGAAAGATTTTTAAATATTACCAAAGAAAATATGTTAAGAATTAATGTTTGTCCAGCCAACATTTTTTTAAATGTTTTGTCACATTGGACTTTTTTCGAGTCCTCTGTCTGATAAAAATAGTCACAGTTGCGCTTGTTTTCTGATCATTAATGATGCTTTTGTCAGGAGAAAATTATAACCTAGCCAGGACTCTTCATAAAGAGTCATTTCTATCCCAGTTTCGACTCTTTTTCGAGTCAATTTCGAGTCGTGTTTAAATTAATCACATTTTGAGCATTTGCATGACTTATATTCGAGTCTTCCTTAAGTCGCCCATGAAATGAATCTCTTTTTAATGATCAAAAACGCTTGTAAAAGACACGGTGATTCTTGTTAAAATGATCTTCCAAATGCTACGTGGGTTCCGATAATATAAAAAAAGTCAAAACAAAAGTATACGTTCTCCACAAAACGCTTCTAATAAGATTCCAAAAGGCCTTTTTGGACCATTTCTGAAAACAGATTCTTTATGATATACATATGAATGAAAAACGTTCGACATATGCTTGTCATTGATAAATTCAAGAAAACTGAAGCTTTGCTGATGGGAAGCCCTTAAAAAAGCTATTCAGACAATCTTGTTTCTACAGGTATGAAGCTTTTTCGCTTGTTGATGTTCTTTAATTATGGAAAAGCGAAATCTCTGCAACTTTTCCCTACAAACAAAAGCTTTACTGAAAACTTCAATGTGAAACTTGATAAGTATCAAAAATTGATCACTCCATCCTGAAATGGTTCCGAACAAACAACAGAAAAACTATTGCCGGTAGGCAATACCATTCCCAAAGACATACGCCTTCCTTCGTAAACTATTGTATGTCGCCTCCAAGGGTTTCTAGGAATTAAAACGCCAAAGTCACGTTATTTTTTAGATTTTTTAGAAGGTTTGTAATGTTATTCCACAATTTTATTGTAGATCAAATATTAGGGTGAACAATGGGTGAAACCAGGGTTCGAATTAAAACCTTTGGCCAAAAACCTATAACCTCAAATTTTCCAACATTAAACATCGGTAAATTTTGGTTCGAGTCTTGGTTCAAAAATGTCTACTGCGAAGTGTACAAAAAGGGTGTCAGAATATACAAGCAACTCTCCACTTCTATTTATCTGATAAGATATTCCACAATATTTAGATGCATCAATCAAACCGATACATTAAAAAACATGCTTATACTGTTGGTCAAATAAAAGAAATTCAATGGAATTCATGGACTAATCAATCGGTTTAGTTCCCTCATTTTTAGTTCCCTTGTAGTTTTATGTATAACTTTAGCGACGTTTTCAGCCATTGAAAAGGAATTACCGGAAGCACCAAATGTACCAGCCGTTGCCGCCCCCCCGTCACCAACACAAACATTCGCGGTACGTTCCACACACTCCTCCACCTCAACAGCGCCACCCGCCTCGATGACCAGTGTTGAAGATGCTGAAGAAAATGTTGTGTGCAGCATATTACCGACTACGCCAACCACATCGCTGCCTCCACCTACAAAAAGCTGCCTCTCCCGACACAATTCCACACACCATTCCATCAAAAAGAAGGTGAACATCAGCAATCGTGCCGAGATCATTGAGCCGGAACCAATATCTCTGCTCCTGCTAGCCAATCAGAACAACAACAACAGCTCGTTGGCCGACGACGATGAGGTATTCTCGGATTCATTGCCGCCACCAAAACGTGAGAGCATGTGCGCACCATACCTTGAGGGTGATCTGGTGCCGGAGACGCTGGCCTTTGCTCACGGACTGCCTGCCTGGTTTGATGACGAGCGGCTGAATGAGATGTATGCTTGAATATTGTTTCCTTTTGCTGCGTGAACCCTTTAAATCAATCTTATTAACCCTTGTGTCTGCCAGCAGTGGCTGCATCGAGCCACCCGTCACACCTGTGGGACGCGATGAATTGGAACTAAAACGGCAACGCCTGTACACGGAGTTATTGCGGGCCGCTCATGCGGCCGTAGAGCACAGCGTAGCCGTGCGTGGTAAATGATGGGTGATTTCATCATTTCGTTGTACAATTGACTTGATTTATACGATGTCAGCTTGATTGTGATTATGGAAATGGGGAATATGCTGAACAATTTGAAAGATTCAGAAGATAAATAACAATTGACTTTAAGAGACAGGATTAAGTACAAATATTTAATATTTGTGGAAATATAATAAATAAAGGTTAAATCAGTAAAAGTATTTATATACCAGGAAAGTCATTCATCTCCTAAGACACTTGGTTCAAACACAGATAATGCTAAAGCGATCACTGAATGTCCAGACGAGTCGAATAGACCCCCTGAATTTAGATGGAAACGAAGTCGGCTTGCTTGGAGAAGTTTCTCCGCAACTGGTCGTCCCATCTTAGTATCTTACTTCCTGTTCGTTCCATGTGTCCTTTACTTCAGCGTTAAAGTATCTCAGCGTTATTGATTTGCTTGTGCTAACCGATACTGTCTAAAAGGATACTTAATAATTGTGCGCAATTAGGAAATTACTGTGGTTAGAGCGAGACGACCATATTCATAAATGTATCCAGTATGTATTTTTTTCAACAAATCTTGTAAATCTAGAAGTTAGCTTCATCGTGTAAATCGCGACTTGGAAAAATTTCTCTCTTATACTTATTGCTCCATAGCTTAATCGCTGTCGGCTATTTCCCTTGCCAAAGAATTGTTAAATATCGGATGAACGATGGATAGCAGATTGATTTTATCCTGTTTCGATCTAGAATTTCGTAAAAACGATTCGTTCTTGGAAATTCTTACTTTGAGTAAAAATTCCAGATGTCTGTATCCGGCTTCCATATTTAGACGCAACAATTAACAGGCAAGGAATCATACTTAAAACAAAGTGGTACATGAAGCCAAAAGCATCTGGACGGACTATTAACTTTAATTCAAAACACCCGAATAACATGATCATGAATACAGCACTTGGCTGTACACGACATATCACAGAGACATAAAATTAATTTTAGGAAATAATGATTTCCCTATGTGGGTAATGCAGTCGTTATTAGAAAGACGCAAAAACTCAAACAAGAGAAGAAGCCAGGAACAAAACATACAAATAGCGCAGGACCAAATCAAATATAGACAAAGCGGATGGCAAGAATGTCATCTACAAGATACCATGCGTGGGAAATAAAGACGATAGCTGCAACATATCTATATCTATACTGCGCTCGCAACACATTGTGTAGAAAGCGGCTACTCACCAAAATTTTGAGGCAGCGACTATACTACAAGAAGAGCAGCATTACAATAAACGCTTCACATTAGAAATGTTGCATATCTCAAGCGTTTCATCTGACAGGAGACTCAATTTTAAGACTGACACTGCACAATTAGTTGAAGACTCCACGTCACACGGTGCAGACTGTTTTTTGCGAATTTTGTTAAAGGATTAAATATTGGTGTATAATTTTTTGTAGTTTTGTATCGAAGAGAAAAAAGAAAACAAACATCGCTTTTTCTATAAACTTGACCTCAAGCCATAATCAGACATCTACAATTAGAAAGGTCGCCAAATCACAATTGTGTAAAAAGTCAAGAATAGAAATAAAATTCTAGAATTAAGAAAAAAAGTTTTAATTTAAGATCATATCGTTCTTAAACTCGAATTTGACCGTTAGAACATCAAAAATAGATATTCAAAAGTTTTGCTCTTGAATTCGAGATAAATTCGTTCTTAATTTGGTTCTTAGGGGCAAGGCGAGAGAGGGGAAGCAAACTAAGAGAGAATAGCGTTGGAGAGAGAGAGTGAGCGCAAGCGCCGTTTGTAGATGTTAGATGCGTACAAATACAAACAGCTTATGCTCTTAAGTATGATTTGGACGAGAGGTTTCGCTGATGCCAAATAGCCGAGAGAGTCAACGCACCGTCGTCCGTGTGTTCAGTCTTGGAGGTCTCGAGTTCAAGTGCGACTGAAGTAGATTTGGTTTTGGCTAAAAAATCAGTTCTTCAAAACGAATCTTCAAGATAAAACATTAAATCGCTTAAATAAGAATCCTGAGTTAAATTAGCGTTCTTTACTAATTTAACCAAAGAGTTATACTTGAGGTAATCTTAATCTAATAAATGATGTACTCGACTCCTATCAATTCAATTGAGCCACATCGTATAACCAAGTCAATTTCTCCTTTTGCCGTTTCCATGTTTTTGCATGTGTTGATGAATCTAAGATTCCGTTTTTTTTACAATAAAATCATTCATCATCAAATTGTTCAAAATATATGTTAATTCTTTCAATTATCACGCACACACCACTGGATATTTCTTTTTGTAGTCACAGTCGTTCAGGCACTTTTCATGTTTAATCTGGGAGGCCTTTTCCTTATTTCTCAGTGTTTATAATTTAAGCAAAGCATTTCCATTTTCCATTTATTCGATAAACTAAATTTAACAAATTCTTCATGTTAGATAACGAATCAGAGTCTTCAAAGCCCACGGCTGCCGTTGAGCAATTGGAAAGCATTTGCGAGCGCTTGGAAACGCTAGTGGATCGCTTGGAGCGCACACTACAGCCGGTTAAGGAGCCAGAGCCAGTAGAAACACCAACAACTCCCACACCTGCTTCACCTCCTCCGCCTTTGGCTTTGATTGGAAGTAACAACATGAGTGTGGCAGGCTTTGAGGATATAGTGAATGGACCGCTGAGTCAATATTTGGCTTTGTCGGCCAAAATTGGTGGCGATGTGGCTCAACATGCCCAGTTTGTAAAGGCGGCCTTTGAGTGAGTAGTAACTGCTCTTTTGCCTCCAAGTTGGGGATAATATTTGAATTTGGGATTTACTCTTTAGCGCCCAGCTGAAGTATGTGACCCTGGCCACGCAGATCTCGCAACCGCCGCAGCCCAAGCAAATGGAACTGCTGCAGCCCACTTCATCGCAGATTAGCGCCATACAGGACTATCGCGAGAAGCAGCGTGCCTCTCCCTTTTTCAATCATCTCTCGGCCATTAGCGAGAGTATTCCCGCTTTGGGCTGGGTGTGTGTGTCGCCCACACCAGGACCACATGTCAAGGAGATGAACGATGCGGGTCAATTCTATACGAATCGTGTTTTAAAGGAATGGAAGGAGAAGGATTCGAAGCATGTGGAATGGGCACGTGCTTGGATTCAAACTCTAACCGAACTGCAGGCTGTACATTAAGCAGTATCACACCACCGGTCTGGTGTGGTCGGGCAAGGGTGCTGCCCCAGCAGGTGGTGCCCCACCACCACCGCCTCCCGGCGGTATGCCCCCACCACCACCTCCATTGGATCTGAGTGCTTTGAAGCTGGACAGCTCGGGAGATGATCGCAGTGCATTGTTTGCGCAAATCAATCAGGGAGCAGACATTACCAAGAGTGAGTATTATGAAGGAAAACAAGACCACTGGGAAATTATAACTATTCTCCTTACAGACTTGAAGAAGGTCACTGGTGAAATGCAAACCCATAAGAATCCTTCGCTTCGCACGGGACCAGCACCATTTAAGACGCCTGCCAACTATGGCAGCTCTGCAGCTGGTGCCCCAGCCGCTACTGCTCCTGCCAAGCAACCCGTCTTCACACGTGATGGCAAAAAGTGGCTCATAGAGTACCAGAAGAACAACTCTGGACTCTTAGTGGACAATGCCGAAATGAACAATGTGGTCTACATGTTCCGCTGTGAGGGCTCCACCCTTACCGTCAAGGGCAAGGTCAATAACATTGTCCTCGACTCCTGCAAGAAGTGCTCTCTGCTGTTTGACTCGGTGGTGGCCTCTGTGGAGTTTGTCAACTGTCAGAGCGTGCAGATGCAAGTTCTAGGTTCAGTGCCCACTGTATCGATTGATAAGAGCGATGGCTGCCAAATGTATTTGTCCAAGGATTCAATGGGCGTGGAAATAGTCAACTCCAAGTCTTCCGAGATGAACATACTCTTACCCGAGCCCAATGGCGATTATGTAAGTAACTTGAAAGGATTTGAAAAAAGTTTGCATTACCTAATCTCTTCTCCTTTTTCCTTGCAGACCGAACTGGCCATGCCGGAGCAATTTAAGACCACAATTGTGGGCAAGACCCTTAAGACTGTGTGCGTGGACAGTCTGGGCTAAGTCTCAAGCTTGCCAACCGGTTGCTTTTCTATATTAAAACACATACACATTAGCCAGCCAAAAGAAAAAAAAAGTAATTGTATTCTAATCTTAAGCGCAAAGTTTTCGTATTCTTTCCCCTAAAGAAAATGTGGCCAAAATTTATCGCTGGCTGATGGAAAAAAAGTATTTCTTATTTATTATACACTGCATGCATATGTAATTGTTTCCCCGGAAAAGCAACCCAAGGGAAAGTTCTCTATCAGAAATATCCGCACGAAATTTCAAAACATTTTTTAAGTCGATTTTTCATTCAATTATGGGAAAATTTTTGCACTTAAACATGTCTAAGATCAACATCATCTTTTTTATATTCTATTTAAATAAAATTTAAATGATTTTTTTATCAAATAAACAAAAACGACAGGTAAAAAAATGATCTGGGTTTAATATTTAGTTAGATTGTTATATATATGTTTCCGATTGCTACAAAGATAAAGTGTCCACAGAAATAAACTATTTGGAAAGAAGCAATTCGGTATACAAAATCCCATGTGCTGGAGACGGAACCACTGTATGCTATAAGGTATACATTGGCACGACGAAATTCAAATTAAAAGCTAGACTATCAGGGCATAAGTCTGATATAAAACGACGAGACGAGACACTAATCCAAAAAAAAGCACTTGTGGCCCACGGGACATGCACCAGATTTCTCAAATGTGAGACAACAAACACACGGTTCACTTTAGAAATGTTAAACACAATAAGCACGCGCACTGACATTAGACTGAATTAAAAAACGGACACCGAAAATTGTGTACATATACTGACACCTACTTGACCTAAGTAATAAAAAAATATAATATACTCAGTTTTAAACTCAGCTGAATAATTGGACGCTGTAGCTCACTGTATCTAAACACTGTTTGGAAACTTTTTGATTTGTATCAAGTATACAAATTTTGTGTTTTCCTGTGTTATTGTTATCAGGGTTGTGCCGCTGGCATTATTTTCGTCAATTAGCATTAATAACACTAGTTTACAGCCAAAAAGACTGAACATTTTTTTAGTGTAGTTTGGAATGGTGATCTCAAAAATCCGTTATTTAAATATAATTTTTTTTTTTTTTTTGGTAGGGGTATTTACATTTTAAGCCATATCTCACTTTATAATTGTCAGATAGAGTTCAGATAGAGAGCAAGATCAGACTCGAAAGGTTATTACGCTGCCAGTAATCGAGTAGAACATTGTTTTTAAATCGGTTCATTAGTTTGATTACAATAACCAAACATTTTTTTTTTTTAAAATCGATTCTTCGCTCGGAAATTAATTTTTGGTCGCCTGGAAAAAATATAAAAAATCCAAAAAAATTATTTGTATTTTTTCTACATAAAAACCGTACTTCTACGAAGAAAAACTGACATCGATGATGAAATACTGTGAACAAGCACAGGAGCTGTAAGCAATTTAGTGCAAAAAAATCTGATATTTTCCTGATTTTTTTAAAATAAATTTTCGTTTGCTTCGACTTTTGTTCCGTTTTTAATTTTTATTTTTTCTGGCTTTTCGTTCACTTCATAAATTGACCAAAAAACGAAGAAAAATACAATGTTAATTTTTGAAAACACACAAAATACTCAATTTGATCCATCTGCGGTACGTGTTACACGATTTTCCTCACCAATACCTAATTTTCTTCGTAAAAGTGCGATTTCTAAGTAGAAAGAATAAAAATATTTTTTTTAAATTTTTTTATATTTTTTCTACTTGTTTCAAAATAAAATTTCTTGTATTTTCGAGCAAAATATCGATTTTTTTGAAATATTTTTGGTTGTTGAACTCAAACTACTGAACCGATTTAAAAACAATGCTCCACGCAATTATTGACAGCTCCATTGCCTTTTGATTTATTTCTTACTTGACTCTATCTGACAATTATGAATTGAGATATGGCTTAAAATGTAAGAGTACCTACCAAAAAAATTAAAAACAAATTTTTCAAAAACGGAGCCATGAAAAAATTTTTGAAATCGATTTTTAAGATCACCATTTTTGTAAGCTTGTGTAATTGCTAATGCTATATTTTAATTGGCATTAAATCTGGCAATGCAAATTCAAAATTTTTAAATTTGCATTATAAATTTCAATTCTAATTAAAATATTTTGAATTGTCATTAAAATGAAATAATTTTAATTCAAAATGAAGTTTAAATAAAATAATTTTAATTCAATTTTTTTAATTGGAATTGAATTGAATGTCAAAACGCGTTTAACACGATTGAGTGAGAAAACGAGCAGTGAATTTTATTGTGAAATAAATATGACTTCTTTCGAAACCAACATCGATGTCGATTCCGACGATAGCATTAAGGCCAGCGAAGCTAGCACAAGTTCAACTGATGTCCCGATTGAAGAGAAAACGAAGCCTCTAATCTTGGGCGGTAAATACTTCGCAGTGTTGGAAGCGGTAAGTAAAGTACCAAATACTGGGGAAAAGTGTTGAGCAATGCACTCGAAATGACGATTGAAGCGTCAATTTTGTCAAAATCGTTTCGAAAGTGCCCACTGTGCCGAGCCAGATTGCCTACAATCCTTTGACCACTACTTTGTGAATTCCCCCACTGCTCAGAGTGCCTCCAGCTGCCACCAAAGATCATTTCGGAATGAATAAAATAAATAAACTGAAATTATTTCATTTTAATGCCAATTGAATAATTTGAATTAGAATTATTTCATTTCAATGCCAATTGAAATTTTTGAATTAAAATTATTTTAATTGAGAATTTTGAATTAAAATTATTTCATTTCAATGGCAATTCAAAATATTTCAATTGGAATTGAAATTTATAATGCAAATTAAAAATTTTTTGAATTATCAATTAAATTTAATGCTAATTTAAAAATAATGCTAATGCTTTGGGACCCAATCCTGATTGTTATACAGCCCTGATGACGAATGCCGACTGTGTTTTAATCAGAGCTCGCAAATAACAGTTGACCGTACTTCCCTTTGCGGTTCGCGCACTAACATAACCGAAAAAAAAACATACACGCTTGCTCTATCTCTGAGCAAAACACCTCGTTCCGATTTGTTTTGGTTTTTAGTTGACTGTTCTCATTTGAGCTATTCTTGTTATGCCTAATTAATTACTACGTTTATGCGAGCAGTATCATGGTTTTTTAAAATCACGCTTTTTAAAATGCGCCTGTTTATGCATCTTTAAAAAACCCATGATATTTCTGCAGTGAGATGCCACTTATGAAATTTTGATAATAAGGTGACAACACACTTGCACAATTAGCTGATGAATTGTAAGAAACAAAAAACAAGTACAAGGAATTAAAATGGAAAGAACAAAACAAATATTGTTTCTAATTCAACCGCAAAGGCGGACATCAAGTTAGTACTTAATCTTCTGCAGTGGAGAAAGGAGCGCATGAAGATCTTAAAACATGTAAGGCGGATAGCCCATGCAAACGACTGGGGCATTACTTAAGTGGACTTGCAGTCTTAAGGGTGCATAGACCGCGGATGCGAAGATTGCATAGCCTACTGGACGCGATCCGCACATCTTCCTGCCAGCACCACTTGTTTCATTAAACATAGGGTTATTTCGTTTGGTTTTTCCATCTAACTGGCTCAGCACATCCATCTCTTTTACAATTGCGAGAAGCACAATGGTTTTTTCAGTGAAAGGATTCCATGTTGTATTGCAATTTACATTTGGTCCAAACATAATTAACTGACAGAACAGCTGTTTTTCAAAAGAGGTGTTGCCAGACTGTTTTGTATAAAAAAATCATGGTTTTTCGCAAAAACCATGGTCAAAATACGTGTGTAGACAAAAATCATGATTTGGTGTTTATGCTAGCATTTTTTGGGAAAATCATGATCTGCAACCATTGTTTTTTTGCATGCATAAACGTAGTAAATGACCACTTACTGAGAGCGATCCGAATGAGCGCTCTCACAATAACAGTCAGCAGATGAGCAAAAAAAATGAAGGGCTCAGCGCAAACGGTCTTTTTTTTTTGTTTGTGTTTGCCTTCTGCAGCTCAGAAGCCGAAACGAACGCCTCACTCGCACACACACGCACACAAATGCAAACGACTTTTATTTTCTTCGCTCGCCTTCAAACGGTCTTTGATTGAGCAGAGCAAAAGAAAAAAAATATATGGGTTGTTCTCTGAGCGGAGAGCGATTTATTCAAGAGACGACATGAACGGTTCATCTCTGACTCTTTGCTCAAAGGGTCCGTATATAACAGTTATTTTTGGACAAAAAAAAAAGGTCAACAGTTATTTGCGAGCTCTGGCTTTAATGAAAAATAAATCACATAAAACATAAACGTTCTTGAGCCTGCCAACAAATATATTTTAAAGAATTTTCAAGAGATGAAACCAACCGGTACAGTTTCGGCTCTGAGCAACAACTATACTGCGAATCTTGCACTTAGTTTTGGAGGACTTTTACGTAATTTGATTACGTATGCTTTCAGCTACCAAAGCTATTAAAAACGATTAACAATTCGCAAATGGACCTCATTCATTATAGAAATTCATTAGTTTTTTATCAGGGCTTACAAATGTTTCTGGAATTTAAAATTAATATGAAGCATCTCGGACCTTCTATGTAAATCAATAAACGGACTTAATTTAACAACTTGACTATATTTCCTTCTCGAAGTGTTAATATGCAGTGTGAACTTAATTTTGAGATGGTAATGCTCCGATTCAGCACAATAAATTAATTTATTAACGATAAAAGTATTGTGATAGTTTAAGAAGCTCTAAAAATTTGCCTTTAGATATTTTGTGAGCCGAACCTTTTTTAAACAAAAGAGGTGTGGATCGGGTCCAGGTTCGGGAGAAAGTGAACGCTAAGTGGATTCGAATCAGTACTCTTCTGTAAACTGTTTGTTAATGGCATCAAACATCATAATTTTTTCTAAGAAACGTTCCCAAAGTCAAGAAGAAGAAAACACGACAATATTTTCCACATTTGCCTTTAAAAAGGGCTAGTAAGCGTAGAATGTTTGATTTATGGAGTGTAATTATTCTGTCATCGCTAATGTCCTATATATTATATTATATATATTATATTATTATATATTATTATATATTTCTATTTATTTTAACGGTACATACCGGTATACCGAAATAAAAATCTAATCGGAACCGAATACTGAAATGACATTGGATCCAAAACAGAACCATTTACCGAACCAAAAAATTTGGTATGTACCAGAACCGGATCCGAAATACTATTTGGTTTGATTCCCTGAAATAAATTAAGTAAAACTTGTACCGAACCAACTCAGCCTTGTACTGGTAAGAGAACACTTTCTCGAAAGTTTAAAATAATAATTTAATCCATAATAGGTTTAAAAAACTTTAATTTTATTCCGGCTTAAGGTCCATTTATTCTTGCACATAACTTTAAAAACAGAAACACAACATACCACAAAGGAGACTAGTTGAGCGCACAGCAGTTTCATTCGTTTCTCTACCAAATCATCAGCGATCTTTGCCTGTTTTTACTCAGGGGTAGACAAATGAGAATCGATCGAACGTTAGCGCCCAACCGAACAGGCAATAATATAACTCCCGTTGACATTCGCCAAATTGTCCCAGATGACGCTAAATTTTCAAGTCTAAGCGATCTCCAGAAAAAGACCTGGCCCAAACTCTAACTATCCTTCACAATCTGTATAACCAACAGACCAAAATTCGATGCAGTAATTTATCCAAGATAATAAACGTTAGCATGAGTTCCCAAATCTAATAATATTTTTAGCATTTAATACGGCAAATCTTAATTCTGTCTGCAACTACATTTGTTTCTCCATCTTCTTTTTCTTTTTGGCTTTGATGGGCAGCGGACCGGGTGTTTTGAAGATGGTGCTGAAATGTTTAAAACAAATTACACTTAATATTGATCTGAAAGACTCGTTTCTACTGGACTTACTGGCATGTGGTGCAAATGGGGCTATATTTGCAGAACACCGACAGGCACACAGAGCACACATAACCAATATCAATGAGCTCACGATGACAAAAGCAAGAGGCGCGATAGTCGACTTTCGGTGGCGGTGGGAGTACCAATTTGTGGCGCATCTGTGGAGCTGGCAGAAACACCCACAACAAATACTGTAACAGGCCATCCAATTGAGTAACCTTCAGAAACTGGCCACTGGTTATATCACATCCTTGTTGTAGTAAACTCAAGGTCTTATCCAAAGCACAGGTGTCAATGACAATGCCCAGTTTTTGAGCTGTAAAGAACACATTCATAAAGGTCATGTACTGGGAGGCGCACTCATTGCTGCCAGTTAAGACTAGGATACGGGAATGCATTTTGCCACCAGCGGCCACATTGCGTTGCAACTAGAGAAGACGGAGGAACAAATTTTAGTTGGGGTTACTTGGAACCAAAGCCGCTTACCCTTGATATGTAGCACAGGGCCATGGACATGCTGCCAGCCAGCAAACTCTCACAGGGTGCACTCAGACGTGGGGCATTCATTAGAATACTGCCCAGCTGTTGCTTTACTGTCTTCTCCACCAGGCTAAATGCCTCATACTGGCCATCAATCTGACGTAGTTCCACCTGACGACCGGGTAAAGGGTAAAGGAAGTCGCTGGTAAAGAAAAAGTTCAATTAAATGGAAATTTTGTTTAACAGAATCAGGATTTACGTGGCATGATGTGAGCAGGATATGACAGCCAATTTGTTTTGAGCCTTCTGCATAAGATGGGCATTGCCAAAGGCTATAACCGCCTCCAGGATTTGGGTGAGGTTCTGTGGATTCTGACGCACAATGTGCTGCGATGGATTTGTGTCCAGCACAATGACCAGCAGATCAATGCTGGATTCAACTATGAAATTAACAAATAATGTGGGCTAGTTTGGAGGTAGATTTGAATTTCTTACCATCCTTATCCTTGGTAGCTGTCTGTTCTGTTGCATCCATGCTTGCCGCCTGATGTTTATGCTTTATTTTATTGATGAGGGCTGGAAAGTTTTAATACGGGTGAACTAGATCCGTCTTTTTGGTTCGGATCTAAAGTCTTCCACGCAAAAGAATTATTTTTAAATTTCTTTCTGAACCAGTGAACCGGAACTACCTGTTCATTGCTTTAAGTCTTCTGCCTTTGTTGTTTTTGGTATTTTTACATTATACGGTCATACTCCAGCTGACACAGTGAACTGCATTGGGGCGTTTTACAATTGCAATTACTTTATAAAAGCAAACTGCTCAAACATGCTAGTTCTGGTACTCGGTGATCTGCATATACCACATCGTTGCAGCAGCCTGCCGGCCAAGTTCAAGAAACTGCTAGTTCCCGGCCGTATACATCACATCCTGGCCACCGGCAATATCTGCACGAAGGAATCCTATGATTATCTCAAATCGTTGGCCAACGATGTTCACATAGTTCGTGGCGATTTCGATGAGAATCTCAGTTATCCCGAACAGAAGGTAGTCACTGTGGGACAATTTCGCATCGGTCTGTGTCATGGCCATCAAGTGGTACCGCGCGGAGATCCGGAAGCTTTGGCCTTAATTCAGCGTCAACTGGATGTGGACATACTGATAACGGGGCATACGTACAAATTTGAGGCGTATGAGCATGGGAACAAGTTCTATATAAATCCGGGCTCGGCAACAGGTGCATTCAATCCATTGGACACAAATGTGGTACCTTCATTTGTGCTTATGGACATCCAGAGTACAACGGTGGTGACGTATGTGTATCAGCTAATTGGTGACGAGGTGAAAGTGGAGCGAATTGAGTACAAGAAGATATAACCGTATGCCAAGTATTAGCCCATCCATTCCTCCTGCACCCACACACTACCCGCTCCCCCGCACTCTTAAACGATCGTGGCTTTATAACAAAAATTGTAATTGTATTTAGAAAATAATCTTAAATAAAATAAACGTTTCCTTTTTTTATTACTTTATCTAATTGTTACACATTATTTATAAATAATTACACAAATTTATGTATTTCATGTTTCCGTTGGACTGTGTTCTTTTTTAAAAGAACCTTAGAAAGAACGATGGTCCAACAAAATAACAAAAAACAGCCGGCCTGTGATTCCGTCATACCCCATCCCTTAAAGGCCATCTTGAAGGAATATGGTCCCGGATTTTGCTACAATCGCATAGGTCCGTACCCGCCAAACATGTTAAAAAAGATAAATGATTATGAGCATCCTTTTCGAAAAATTGTGGCGTAAAAAAGACCACCACCTTCTCCTGGGATATTTGGCAAAATTTCAATTTCACATATTTTTTAAAATGCACCTAGAGCCATTGGCCGTTGGACGCCTTTATGATTCGTTAAAAAAAATATAATATACATATATGGGGCATTCCATACAAAAAGAAGTGTTTTTCTGGGATTACGCTTCCGAATTGGATGATAATTGGTCCAAAGAGAGCTTATTATGAGACAAGCTTAACCCCAAAATGTGAGCTTTTTTGGAGCTCTAAATTTTCAATAACTCGAAAACGGTTTAAGATAGGACTTTGCAATCTTTTTCAAATGTTTAGGATCAAAAAGCGCTTGAAAAATAAAGGATTTTTTAAAAAAAACTTAGTCTAGCAAAAAAGACCCATCCTTCAAAAACTCTCAAAAAAAATATATGTGAAAGCCGCCGCATATTTTCCAAACATTTTGAGTGCCCAAATGAATCGGTAGCTGGAAAATTGAGGAAGTTATGGCCATTTTTGTCATGTAATCTCAAAAATGTTTAATAAATTTTATTTTTGGTTCTTAATTTAACCACGTACAATGGTAAACTTTTGCAAAGTGCAGGAGTATGGAAAAAAAAAATTTATTAAAAAATTTTGACAAATTTAGCATACTGATGTTTTTGAGATTACATGAGATTAAGACAAAGGGCGCAGAGCGGTCAAGCTTCTAACAGATTTAGCTTTAACCCATTTTACGCCGCGCTATACGAAGTTTTTTATTTAGAGGTGAAAGCAACTTTTCTTGGATAATTAGGATCCAGTAAAGACGAATCCGAAGTCGAAAAAATTCTACCTATGATAGTTTCGCCAGGTGAGATGGTTTAATTACTCGAAAAGTCACATTCCCAGGTGTATTAAAGTCTCCTGGTACTACTTTTTCTACGGGTTTTACTATTTTCGACCTTTTCTTAAAATTTTACATGACTTTCGGAATAAAATATTTATGGTTACATGTTTTAATTTTTTTGTTGAAAATTCATCTTTTTGTATAGTTTTTTTCAACCACCACCTGGACCCCACCTGCAAGGTGGGGGGTGTCCGCAATAATTTTTATCTGAAAGCCAATAAAATTTACTATAGTATAATGTAATTACGTAAGCAATTGGTTTTACTAGTTCCTACAGAAAATTTTTTAAAAGAAAACAACTTTGCTGTTCGACTAGTCGAACAGCGGCGTAAAATGGGTTAAACAGACAGCATGTGGTTCCGTAGATCAGAACAAGACAGAAAATGAGTTGACCTAAAAAATATCCATACAAATAAGACTTTAAGAAAGCCGGTTTTAAGAGCAAGATATTGCCAAGCATGGTGTGAATAACTAATGCTTTTTCAAGGAAATCAAAAACGATTCTCGAGCATTTATAGAAGCGGAGGAGAAATTGGTCTTTATTGGTTCCCCGCCAATTTTGAAGCATCTTCAATGAATCCGCTCTCACAGTTCGTAATGACACTATTTTAGAATTTATTAATCCAACTATTTAAGGACATATTTTTAGATCGCGATAGAGGTAACTCGTTCTTGACTTACCGCCAGATTGAGGCTTCCCTAAACATTAGTTCCACCAGCATGTGTAAAATTTTGAATGAAGGATTCCTCATTATTTGACAATATATGAGTATGAACCAGAAACAAAACAACAATCGACCGTGTGGGCCAAGTCGATCGTAAGGCACTGCGGAGCTACTGCGTGTTTCTTCGGCCGAATGCGTCATCTGGACACTATTCCACTTGAGCAACGAAGGACGTTCAATTCTGAGTGGTACATGAACATTTGTACGATGGAAGTATTCGGAGAAATTCGCAAAACCTACCGCCAAAGAATAATCAATATCTATCATGACAAAGCGAGCTCTCATACATTACGTCAAACAATCCAAAAACAGTCCAATCTATGGGTCTTCCGCCTTACATCCCTGATTAAGCACTCGATGATTTCTTTTTATTCACAAAGGCCTACACTCAGATATAATAAATTTTTAGTTTGCTACGATATTTCACATGAAAGGATAAGGAAGTGCCTTAGTCCGAGTGGAATAAATGCTCATAAAACTGATTTGAGCGTATGCAAAAATCCATCAATTTTCATGGAGAATATTTTGACAAACAATAAAGTAAGAATTGACAGACCTGCTACAGCAATTGGATCTCTCATATTAATTTAACAAAAAAGTTCAACAATTTTCTTATATTTCCATTTCCATGGTCTCTATTTGAAAAATTGATAAATCTATCTAAGTATTTCTTGTAATTTTACTAAAATACATCGGTCCAAAGTTGGCGGGCAGATAGGGCACCACCATTTGTCCATATTTTAGTCCCTTGGGCTGTTCAAATTTAAAAATATCACCAAAGAGTGCCGTGTGTGCACTCAAATCCTGAATCGTAGCTGTTATTCCATTTTCGGTGAATACCTTTTGCAGGGCCATGTGCACCACTCCATCATTTTGTACGGGGGACAGCGAGCAGGTGGAGTAAACCAAACTGCCGCCAGGTTTTAGCAAACGAAAACAGTTGGACAATATTCCCGCTTGAAGTTCGGGAATGCGTAGGCGCTCTTTAATGCGTGTGGGTTTAAATATATTGTTATCCTGCTGCATGAGCGAATGTCGATCGGTGGTGCAAGGCACATCCACCAGAATTTTGTCGTAGCTTTCGAATTCCTGCAAATTGCGTGCATCGCTCATGCTAAAGATCAGTCGCTTGCCGGCCCAGCGTTCCTTATAATCGAATAGGTAGTCCTGCATGACGTGACGTAATCTTCGTAGGCGAGACTCCTGCACATCATTGCAGACCAACTGATCGAGATGCAGGGTTTGTAGCATCAGCAAGGATTTGCCACCTGGTGCGGAACAGGCATCGAGAACCCGTTCGCCGGGTTTTACTTGCAGAAAGAGCGGTGGCAAAATGGAGGCGCCATCCATGAGGAAGTGTGAGAGCACACCTGTCAAGCATTTCTTGGGCGGTTGGAAATATGAGCAATTTCCCATTTCATATGTATAGAGGGCCAGGTGTTCTGGGAAATGAAAGAAGGGTTCGGCTTCTATGCTGAGTGGGAAGTCGTTGGTGGTTTGGTAATATTTGTAATGCTCCGATTCAGCCACCCAATCCTCCATGCCCTTGATACTGTGCGCTGGCATGTACTCATAAAGGCCGCCAGTGCCAAATTGCGGATCCACCAAACGTTGTTCATCCAATTGCACATCCTCTTCGAGGGCTCGGGTCAAGCTTTGCTTATAGTTTTGAGTCTCATTCTCTTCTGGACTTTCCTCCAGATTGTTGTCATATTTAAGTGTCTCAGGAATTTGCAGCTCGTCGCCAGCCTGAGGATATATGGTGGCAATTTCCCTTTCCTGCTGTTTCTTCAGCAGAGCCTGCAATTTGTCATCCACTTCATAGCCTTTGGACAAGTCTCTACCCGCTGCTGCTGGCTGTTCCTGTTGGGTACGATCTTGGGCCAATCGTATGAGAGATTTCAGATTAATTGCCCCATCCATTTCCAGCGAGCTGCAGGTTTGCTCTGTATCCCCAAAATTGTTTACCATGGCAATGTACTTGTGTTCCGTGAGCAAAGCTGCACGCATATTTTTCCATCTTCCTCCATAAACCGAACCATAGAAATCATCAAAGCTGTCCAGCGCCCGGTCGCAGTTGTTCTTTTTGTGCTGGAGCACATTCCAGCGCTTTTTGCCACTTTTCCAGCGACGTTGCAGCCAAATTATGTTGCGTATTTTCAACATTTTTATTTATATAAATTTAACCATATGGAAAGCCGGTGTATGTGGGGGTGGTCTGACCACAATCAAATGAAAAATCCCGAAATAGTCGAGCGGTACTACTAAAACCGAAAGTAATCGAAGTTAGCGCTGAGAGTTATCGATATCAAAGCGGTTGGAAATATCGACTTTGAAATGCAATTTATTGTTATAGCAACTAGTTCAACTATGTATAACAGGTATGGCAGCTTTCTCAGATTTCAAACATATATTATGTGCATGCATCAATTTTATTGGTATTCGCTTGGCACTTTTCATAAAACGCCTGAGACTATTTTTATCGTTTTCTGTTGAGTAAAAGTCAGAAATGCCATTCGCAAATTTAACTTTATTGTGTTATGACCCCATCTTTCTTCTTTCTCTATCTTTTAGAGCACGTTTCAATGTAATGTTTGATACTTTACATCACATACTTACTTGCTAATTCACACCGAATGCTAGCCGAAGTCATGTTTCACTATGTGTTAGTGCTCCCGGGGCTATCGCTGGGGAACTCTGCACTAAAACTGTGGAGTCCCGAAAAAAGAGCACTCTTAGAGAGCTCCTTACCTGTCATAGTTGTATCATGGTCTAGTTCAACCTAGGAAATCAAACCGAATCGTATTTCGGTAACGGTTCCGGTTTTGGTACGTACCGAAAATTATGATTCAGTAAAGGTTCTGATTCGGTTCTGATATTATTTCGTCTTTGTCTAGTTTTCATCTTCGTTATTTTCTTTATTTATCAAAATTAATTATGATGTTTTATACCAGGGGCGCCCATGCTCATTGCGCAAGACACTCATGTGTTGTTGTTCTACGCAAAGGAATAGCCTGCGCGTATATGATTTGCGCATGCCGTAAGCCAGCAAAAAACAAAAACAATTCTTATGCCTGCTCTGTGTTTTGTTGTTGTCGCGCTCTGTTACGAAATAAATTCGTATTTAGATATTAAGTAAAATCATTTGAATCTAAACAGCTTATTTATGTTAAGTGTAAACCTATCGATCATGAAGTGTAAACCTATCGAACTTAAAAGCGCAAACCTATCAAATAACTCAGTAATGTATACATAAGCCAATCGACGCCATTGATAGAAAGAACGAGATACAGAGTGGACACGATTGGTACGAAGAAAATTTAATTTTAAGTTCATTTAATGTAAAACTCTAATTTGCAGATAATAAAACGCTCTTAGTACGCTATTATTACGTTAAAAACAATGTTGCCGCCCCAGCCTTAATGCGGAAGAGAGTGTTCTTGTTACTTGTCCACTAAAACGCCAACAATTTTTTATTATCAATCTACGCCATATTGGATTTTCGTGGTCGAGCTTGGTCGTCTTGTGCAACAGCCTGCCGCACATTTCTGGAGTTTTGATATTTGATTGTTGCCTACATGTGCATCGCCTGCCGCACGCCCTAGGAGATTAATATCAATTTCTTCGCAAATTTTGGATCAGCCGACGCCATCTTGTGCATTGCCTGCCGCACACTTCTTGGAATTTTGGATCAGCCGCCGCCATCTTGTGCATTGCCTGCCGCACACTACTTGAATTTCACAACTATAGCCGACAATTTGTGCAATGCCTGCCGCACACTTTTAGAGTTTTGGACCAGCCGACGCCATCTTGTGCATTGCCTGCCGCACACTTCTAGAATATTCTTACAACTATTGACGACATTGTGCACTGCCTGCCGCACGCCTTTTGGAATCGCCCAACAGCCGCCGCCATCTTGTGCATTAACGCTGCACAGTCTCTATATATTTAATTTTTATGTCAAGAAAAAGCCAACGTACTAACAAAGGAAAGCCGCCTAGTAGACTTGGATTCGAAAGCGATATGTCTGGAACACAATCAGAGGATGAAGACGCTCAGTCACAGCTACAACAATCAGATAATCAAAAAGGTCAAGATGAAGCTTCTAAAAGTGAAGAAATATTGTTACTGGAGCAAAGATTAAGAGATCTTAAAAGGGACTTCGAAAAAACTGTCAATCTAAATTTCAAACTTCAAAAGACGTTAGAAGAATACTCGTTTCAACAAAAGGAAAAAGAACGAGCATTAGCTCAAATGCAAAGCATTCCTGGTATGTACAACAATTTACTGTCTAGTACACATTTCAGCCATACACCCAATGAATCCCAGCAGCTGGGTAACATGCCAAACTGTCCTCCACAACCGCTTCAACAACCACATTTGCCATCTCAGCCTTTACTGCCCCTGCCACAGCCCAATAACACGCCTTTACCAGTACAGCATTCTCAACTGCCTGGTACGCAGATAAAAAATACATCTATACAACTTCAACAAACTATTTTAGCTGGTCAAGAGCAAAATTCAGATCCTTCGCAAAGCAATTCGTCATTTCCACCTTATATTCGTAAACTTCAAAATCTGCCAGAGTTCAGTGGACTTCCTGAGCAATGGCCTATGTTCAAGGTAGCCTACAAGGAAACAACAGAAGCATATAAATATACAAATTTGGAAAACTTGACTCGTCTTCAAAAGGCACTAACTGGACCTGCCAAAAATTTGGTTTCAGCTCTACTTATATATCCAAGTAGCGTAGATGCAGTAATAAATACGCTTAGCCTTCATTATGGTCGTCCTGAGGTTCTCATTCGAAGTCAAATTGTTAAAGTTCGTTCATTGCCTCCAATACGATACAATAAACCCAACGAACTGATCGATTTTAGTATAATGACAGCCAACCTTACTGCATTTCTTGAAAATAGCGAAGCCAAACCGCATTTAAATAATCCAACCCTGCTAGACGAATTGATCAGTAAGTTGCCAATGAACAAAAGAGAAGAATGGGCCAAGCATGTAATGGAGAATTGTGAAGACCCATATCCAACAGTAAGAAACTTTTCAGATTGGTTACAAAATATTGCAAAGTACGTTACGGTAGCTATAGAATGTTCTGCAGCTAAAGGAACCGCTGCCAGCCATTATAATGAGAGAAAAAACGATCAAAAACCCACATATACTTTGTATGAAGAAAAGAAAAATGCTATTAAATGCGCTGTTTGTAAGTTAGCTCATTACATACATAAATGTGATACATTCCGTCAGAAATCAGTTCCTGACCGATGGGAATTCGTGAAAGCTAACCGCTTGTGTTTTAGTTGCCTCCGCCAAGGGCACACTATACAAAACTGCCCCCACAGCCGAGAATGTAACATTGGAACATGTCATAAGTTACATAATCGTTTGCTACATGAGAAGTCAAAGCAGCCAAACAACGAAAACAATGAATCAGCTGTTGTTAGTACCACTGTCACAGAAGATCATCTTCCCAATAAAACACTTTTCAAGTTTCTTCCAGTCTGTATAACTGGACCTAAGGGATCCGTTCAGATAGTTGCATTTATCGACGAAGGATCAACTATATCACTGATAGAGGAAGATATTGCAAGGGCCGTTGGCGCTAAAGGAAATGAAAATATGTTAACTCTTAAATGGATTGGGGACAAATCGACCAGCCAGGTTTCTCAGCAGATCAACATCGAAATAAATGGTGTCAAAGGTGATAATGTTTCCTATAATATGAGAAATGTAAGAACAGTTAAAGAGTTGATGTTGCCAAGACAAACTCTGAGCCTATCGAAATTTCGTAAGCATTTTCCAACTCTAATGGAGTTACCTATTAATGATTATGGTAACGCCGTGCCAAAAATGTTAATTGGAATGCCACATTCTAACTTGGTCAGACCCATTGATATTTTAAATTTGAATGATTATTTTACGGCCCACAAAACAAAGTTGGGATGGATTATTTTTGGATCAAATGAGCAAAACTTGAAAGGTCATGTATATCATATTGAACAATCCGACGAGTCCTTGAGTGATATTCAGAACATGATAAGTGAATATTTCTCACTCGATAATTTTGGAGTTAAACTCGCAAAGCCAATATTTTCTGAACAGGATGTAAGAGCGGAAAATATCTTACATAATACAACAAAGAAAAATCTTAATCAGTATGAAACCGGTCTCTTATGGAACAAGGATCAAATCGAAACCCCAGATAGTTTCTCATCAGCCCTGCGACGACTGGAAATAATGGAAAATAAAATGCGAAAAAATGATGACTTAAGAAATTGGTATAAAGAAAAGATATCTGAGTATTTAAGAAAGGGTTATGCACGTAAGCTAACACCCTGCGAAACAAATGAAACTGGAAATCGAACTTGGTATTTGCCACACTTTTGTGTGTGCAATGTTAATAAGGACAATAAATTGCGGCTGGTATTTGATGCAGCAGCGTGTGTCAACGGGGTATCTCTTAATTCCTTACTAATGAAAGGACCAGAAATCTATCAGCCAGTCCCATTGCCATCTATTTTATTGAAATTGCGTCAAGGAAATTGCGCATAGCCATTCGCAGAGAGGATCAAGATTCTCAGAGATTCCTTTGGAGAGACGGAGACAACACCAAGCCACCAGACGTATACGTAATGAACGTGATGATATTTGGATCAACAAGTTCACCATGTTCTGCACAATATGTAAAAAATTTTAATGCCGAAGCCTACAAAGATGAAAACCCAAGAGCCGTCAAAGCAATAACTGAAAGACACTATGTAGATGATTATGTTGACAGCTTCAATGACATTGACGAAGCATGTGAAATAATTAAAAAAGTTATTGAAATTCACGCCGATGGAAATTTCGAGCTTCGAGGATTCGTATCGAACTCACTGGATCTGTTAAAGAGATTGAATTTGAAAAATGAACCAGAAGTGTCCAAGCTTACAAAACTATGCCCAACTGATGGAAATAAGGAAAAAATTTTGGGGCTATTTTGGGATCATTCTGCAGACGAGTTTTGTTTTGTATTTAAATTTGATGGAATGCCAAAGACGGTTGTAGAAGCTGCTTCACCTCCTACAAAACGCCAAGTGCTTTCTATGGTTATGTCAATATTTGATCCCTTCGGTTTCTTAACGCCTTTCACCATTAAAGCCAAAATCATTATTCAAGAGCTCTGGCGCGTTGGGACAAATTGGGATGAGCCGATTCCAGATTTTCTTCATGAAACATGGTATGATTGGTGTAAAACTCTAAGTCAAGCCAAACTTGTAAGAATACCACGATGTTATCACCCCAATTTTTTAGACTCGAATTTGGATTTGCAACTTCATATTTTCGTGGACGCAAGTGAAGAGGCATTTTCTGCAGTTGCGTATTGGCGACTAGAGTGTGATAATGAAGTTGCCATTATATTCATTATGGGAAAATCAAAATGTTGTCCTCTAAAAATGTTGTCCATCCCCCGTCTCGAGCTTCAAGCAGCTGTTTTAGGAGTGCGTCTCAAAAACTCTGTATTGGAGAACCATGAGATTAAGCCAACCAAATTATTTTTGTGGTCAGATTCCAAAACAGTGATCAACTGGATCCGATCAGATTGCCGCCAGTACAAACAATTTGTCGCCCATCGAATTGCCGAAATTTTGGAAAGTACAGAAACAGAAAATTGGAAATGGATTCCAGGAGCTCAAAATCCCGCAGATTCAGCCACAAGAGTGAAGTCAAAGGTCCCAATTGATAATTGGCTCACGGGACCAAGATTTTTAAAATGGGATTGTAATAGTTGGCCTACCCAACCCGAGGATTTAAAAGAACATACCCAATCAGACGAACGGCGCTCGAAGTTTATATTTTCTGTAACGGAGGAATCAGTTATTACATTGGTTGACAAATTTTCGAACTATGAAAAACTTTTACGAGTTCTGTGTTGGGTCCAACGAGCAGTAAAAATATTTAAAAGAAAGTTCGAACAGGTGAACAAAGTATCCAACTGTACGAAGCCTTCAGCGTTGACTGCTAAGGAAATAGGGCAAGCCGAAATACTATTGTGTCGCTTAGTGCAAAGGGCCTGCTATAATGAGGAGTTTGAGTGCCTGCAAATGGATAAATCCTTACTGAAATCAAGCGCAATATTTTCTTTGACACCGGAAATCGATAAAGAAGGCGTCTTACGAGTGTCTGGGCGCATAAATAATGCAAGCTGCGTAGGATACAGCCAAAAACGCCCAATTATCTTACCCAAAAACCATCGTCTCACTTATTTAATAACTCATTTTTATCACGAACAGTGTTGTCATCAAAATACGGATGCAATTATTTGCAAAATAAGACAACAATTTTGGATCCCGTCTATTCGTCAATTGGTCAAAAAGGTGAAAACCAATTGCCAAATCTGTAAAAATTTATCGGTAAAACCGAAACCACCACTAATGGGACAGTTGCCGATTGACCGAATATCTCCATTTGTAAGAGCCTTTACATATACAGGCTTGGATTATTTTGGGCCCCTTCTGGTTGCAATAGGAAGGCGTAGAGAAAAAAGATGGGCAGCCCTGTTTACTTGCATGACAAGCAGAGCAATACACCTCGAACTAGCGCGGGATCTTTCATCCGATTCAACTCTTCTTTGTCTAAGCAACTTTGTTAACCGTAGAGGCGTTCCTCTAAGGATCAGGAGTGATCAGGGAACGAATTTTATAGGAGCGAGTAAGGAAGATTGGATTAAGGTTGTGGATGGCTTGGCAGTGGAATGTGGTCGGCTTGGTATTGAATGGATTTTCAATACACCAGGAAATCCGGCTGCTGGTGGTGCCTGGGAACGTATGGTTCGTAGTGTGAAAGCAGTATTGGCATTTACGTTAAAAGAGAGAGTTCCTCAAATCGAGACGCTTCAAGCGCTTTTAATTGAAGCTGAAAACTTAATAAATTCTCGGCCACTAACGCACGTCCCGATAGACAATAGTGAGGCGGAACCAATAACTCCTAATCATTTTTTGATTGGCTGTCCCAATTCGATACAAACTTCAGTTGTTGAAGAAAACGTTTGCCTAAGAAAGCAATGGAAGTTATTACAGCAAATGAAGCAAACATTTTGGAAAAGATGGGTTTTGAACTACCTTCCAAATCTAACTAGAAGAACATAGTGGCATCAAAAAGTTGAGCCAATAAAAGTCGACGATATCGTTATCATTTGCGATGAAAATGAAAGCCGAGGCCAATGGAAGAAAGGTAGAGTGATCTCAGTTCAAGTAGCACAGGATGGACAAGTTCGTAGCGCAACGGTGAAGACAAACTCTGGAGTTCTTCGAAGACCAGCGTCAAAGTTAGCAGTACTCGACTTAGTTGGTGAACCTCAATAACGTATCCTCGGTTCACGGAGGCGGGGATGTTACGAAATAAATTCGTATTTAGATATTAAGTAAAATCATTTGAATCTAAACAGCTTATTTATGTTAAGTGTAAACCTATCGATCATGAAGTGTAAACCTATCGAACTTAAAAGCGCAAACCTATCAAATAACTCAGTAATGTATACATAAGCCAATCGACGCCATTGATAGAAAGAACGAGATACAGAGTGGACACGATTGGTACGAAGAAAATTTAATTTTAAGTTCATTTAATGTAAAACTCTAATTTGCAGATAATAAAACGCTCTTAGTACGCTATTATTACGTTAAAAACAATGTTGCCGCCCCAGCCTTAATGCGGAAGAGAGTGTTCTTGTTACTTGTCCACTAAAACGCCAACACGCTCTGACCTGCAACAACAATATCATATGTGTCTCTCTTCTCTCTCTCTCCTATTTCTCTCGCAAACTCGAACCCAACAACAAATGGCTTATGCGTACGGCTGAGCGCTTGTCGCGCTATCGAGTATGATTTGCGTAGCAACGACCACACATACACACAAACAAGAATCGTTTCTCTCTCTATCTCATTTTGTTGTTATTGCTTGAAATATATTTGGCGTATGTGTGTTTTATACCATCAAATTTTTAACCTCCCGTACCTGGAACCAAACTTCTCCTTCCTCCTATTCTGTTTGAAAAAGGTTCAGAGCTTCTAAAATGTTCACAATTTTTAGTGTTGAATCGAAACATTATGATTTTAAAATTATTTCCAACTTTTAGAAGGAAATAAACTCAAGTTGTAAAATGGCAAATCAAATCCGTTTATTGATTAACATAGAAGGTGCTACACGCTCTTCATTTTTATGTCCAAACACATTATTAAGCCCTAGAAATTAATAATTATTATATTGTTCTTAATAGCTTCGTTAGCTGAAAGCTTCCTTACTAATAATATAGGTATTCACGACCCCCAGTTGAGTTACGGAACAGTTGAGTTGATGAATTTTCAACATGTTCAATTGTGAACAACCCTTTTTGTCAACATGCCAGTTGAATTGTTGTTTTCTTCTTATTGTTTTCAACTTGTCAAAAAAATACAATATAAAAAAATTGTTGTAAAGTTGATTAACAGCTTGCAATTGTATTGTTCCGGCTGGTCTCGTCAGGATATAGTGGTTCCATTACGAAAATTGCATCTATATTCGGAGTCGGCGACGGTGGAACATTATCTAAGATAACAAATAGAGTATTTGGTGCTATTCTCGGAAGAATAAAGGAGTATCTCTATTGGCCAGATGTATCTGAGCGTCAGCTGCTTGTGTCACAGACGCTTCACAAACTGCCGTACTGTATAGGATACGTAGATGGAACGTAGATCAAACTTGCAGAGAAGCCAAAAAAAAAAAAATAAGTAGCTTACTACTCTCGTAAACGAGTTTATACTATAAAACTGCAGGCGGTTTGCGATCATAAATTCGGTATTGTGGTAAGATATCCGGGAAGCATTCCTCTGTCTAATTTCTTGATTCCACCATATCGAAGTATTTCAAATCATATGGAGATCGTAAATCAGAACCGTTTTAAAAGACGTCACAGTCAACATCGCGTGCGCATTGAAAATTGCTTTGGAGTGTAAAAAAAAAAAACAATTCTGCAGCCTGAAAGAAATGCGTGTGAGAATTACTGATAAAAGGAGCCAAACATTTTTTTGCCAGTGGGTGACCGTGTGCTGCATTTTACACAATATCTTAATTCTTTATTGTGAGGGAATACAAGCAGAGAATGAAAACGAAGATATCGAGAATTATATCCCAACTTTGAGTACACCAACCCATGAAGAAAGCGACAAGCAATTTATAATTTAATGTTTGAATAAATGTTTATATTTTTCCATTTTTAAGATCAAGTTCATATTTAAGCAAATTATTTCGTTGATCTAGCTCCATTTTCTTAAGCTTAAATTCGGTAAAAATTTTTCTCTGTTCCTGGAAGGATTTCTGTTCCTCCTTCCAACTCCAACTTTTTACCTCCATGGTTTTATGCCATTCTAATTTTTGAGTCTCCAGCTTTAATCTTCCCTCGTCTTGTGCTAACTGACGTTCGCGTAGCTGTAAGCCCCGCTTCGTTTTCGCATATTCTATTTATGGCAGTATTTGCTTTCTTTCGTTTTAATTTGGATACGAATGATTCCTCTCCTGGTAAATCTGGTAAATCAACAACTGGCTCGTGTTGTTCCGCCGACACTATACCTGATTTTTTTTTTGTCAGAATGTCAATTTTCTACACTAGAAGCTCTCATTTCAACCGGAGAAATATTGGTCAATTACATAGTAAGGGACACAGGGCTGCTTAGTTGTGGAATTTCTGGCTAGTGTATTTTGTTTTTCTAAAACTGTCAAAAATTTCTCATCTCAACAATTCCGTAACTTAACTGGAGGTCGTGAATACCTATAATATGTTTTATTTTTTTATCCAAAATATCTCAACGATATCAGAATTCATAAAGTGAAACGGTTTGAGAAGCGAATCTAACACTTTCCATGCACAGAGAAAAAAAAAAGATCCCCGTAGAATGGATATTCGAAATATCCACTTAAGATCTATTTTTTTAAATATCCTTTTCAAGCCAGCCCCCCAAAACTAAGTGCCAGCTTTGCAACTTTAGTTGTTGCATAGAACCAAAAACGTTCCGGTACAACGTTTAGGTTCTATTCTGTTTCAAGAATATCGGTTCTCGGATACCGATATACCTCACTTGCGAAGTGTCAAGATTCAGACCGCCTACTAGATTATGTGGAAGGAAAACCGTACGCTTCAAATCTACTTGGCTTTGAGCAGGCGGTTTCAAATCGCTCAACTTTTGTCAACTAATCTAGTAACCGGGCATATTTGATCCCTTAACATATAATTTCAAACAGCTTTAATATGAAATGCTAACGTTTATATGAAAACCGCTAGAGATTTCTGGGACACACCCTTTTTTTTTTTGTTCAAAGAAAATGGTGCTAGCTTTTCATTTTAAACTCCAGGCACTTTTGTAGCCGTTGAATAGATAACGTTAGCGATTTTTCTATTAACGCTTTTAATAGCTTCGTAAGCTGGACGCTTTCATCTTAATAAAAATATATGTCTTATTTTTTACCAAAAAAATCTCCAAAACAATCCAATGATCCATACACCAAGCTTCGAACGAAGACCTTCGGTTCGATAAGTAAAGAGTCTTCAGACTTTTGAATGATTTCGCATCTTCTTCAGAATAGTTTGGTAAAACTGTTCCATTCTGTTTCTCTTTACCTCAATTCATCGACTGATCAAAACTCGACATTTACTATGACATCGCTTTATTTGTTGATAAATTAGGAAATCCTTTGCGGTGTTAAGTACATTAGGCGGGCTGGAGATTTGTCTTTCGGTACAGATACAGATACACTTAGTGATACAGCGAACTAAAAACTATAATTGGTAATTGTAGTTGGTATATACAGTTCAGATTTAGATCATCTGAATGCAATGGGAAACGAGATTACGCTTTGTTTGCAGCTGTCAGGCTTAGTGCGAAGAAGGCTTGACAAAGGGTACATTTTCCTTGAGTGGAGTTTTCTCATCTTTGGCTTCGGGATCCTTTGAAAAGCCAATCTTGTTCCAGGATTGCTCACTGCCAGAGCCGAAGATGACAAACACCAAAAACTCCAGGGCGAATAAAACTACGGTAACACCAAAAATGATACGCCATGCGCTAATATTTTGCTAAAAATTAAAGGTTCATTAAAGCCAAGTTTTAAATTAAAAAAAAAAGGTGTCTAAACTTACGTTTCCCTTGGTCACAACGCCCACAAAAAGTGGGACAATAATACCGGGTAAGGTGGCTGCGGTATTGGTCAGAGCCACCAGAGTACCCGCAAAATTGGGAGCAATATCAATGTGATTGGAGAGGAAACCAGAAAACATGGAACCCATGGCAACAATACCAATTGACATAACGGTAACAGCCTCATAATGATGACAGCCAATAAAGCAAAGGATCAGTAGACAAATACCCGGAATAATGGTGCAAATGGAAGTGGCAGTCTTGCGGGCAATTGTGGTGGTGATTTTTCCTGTAAATATATGGAATTACATACTGATTTGTTCTGTCTGTCTCGTCTTATTTACAGTGTGACCATTTTCTCTCACTTACCCTTTGCCTGTAGCGTATCCAACAATTTGCCCAGTAAAATACTGAAAATGATCATGGGGAAATAGGGCAAAGCACTGAGCGCTGCATTGCTGGCCACATTGAACTTAAGCACCTGCTTCATGTAGAATGGAATCTCGATGAGGAACATGTACCACCCAAAGTTACTGCAGGTGTGAGCTATCAGTATGGCCCAAAAGGGTATCGATGTAAACACCTTTACCCATGGCACCGGCGGATGATGTTCCACCTTGCTTTCTGTACCCAACGAACTGGTGATCATGTGACGCTCTTCCGGACTAATAAAACGTTGCTTATTGGGATTATCCTGGACGAGTACAATCCACAACACCATCCATATACAACTCAATCCACCCATAACATAGAACACCATTTCCCAACCAAGTTCGGCAGACAAAACGCCAGCCAAAAGTATGGAGAGAGCAGTACCAGCTGATGTGCCCACATAGATAATAGTTGACATGACCATGCGTTCATTAGGTGGTGCCCAGGAGGCAATCATCACATGCATGGCCGGAAAAGATGCCCCACCGCCTATACCCTCCAAAACACGCATCAAGATGAGGCCACCGTAATGAAGATTGGTGAATACCGGAGTCAATAGAGTACATACTACATTAATAGCAACCGAGAACAGCATCACCCACTTGGCTGAGAAATTTTCAGCCACATGAGCCAATGGGATTTGTGAGACAAGATAACCCCAGAAGTAGCAGCTCAGCAGGGTGCCCTGCAGGGGTTCACTCCAGTCGAATGGTCCGTCCTCTACCTTAGCCGTGACATTGCTGGCTCCACCCGGTGGCGAGCACTCCTCTATTTCAGTGGTGGATGAGGAGTCATTTAGGCCCAGGGAAGCAAGTCGAAGATCATTTGCAGCCTTAATTGCTGTGTGGTCCAACATGGCCACCATGGCGACACTAAGATTCACCTTCAAGCCATAGACAATGGCCATGCCAATGGAGCCGAGTAAAGCCAAAACATAGCGAGCGGGCACGAGTTCTGCAAAAAAACCACAAAAAACGCTGATTAGTTTTGAATTGGAGTAAACATTGGGGTAGGGTCAGCCACAAATTTCATTCACGCGCCCAATTACGACTTTATCAATTTTATGGGTCTTTATTTTCCATTTTACTTTCATGGGAACAATTGTAAAAATATGTGTTAATTGTTATGATTCCAACAGACTGACTGCTGAAATAATTATTTATTTTTAGGACCTTGAGGCTAAGCAGACGACTACTTGAATAGTTTATGATAGATTTTACTGCGTATTTAATCTTTGCGACATCGTAAAGTGATATCGATTTCGTAATCTTAATAGCTGGATTTTAAATGTGCTTTTTTAGAACTATACTTTCTAGTTTTATACAAATAGCAATAGCAAAATAGTACTACGTACTTACTTAAGACAGCACAAATTTAACTCAACTTAATCACCACACAGAAAAGTATAAGTAGCCCAAAGTAAGGGAAGTGAAGCTACAAAAGTGAACTATAGCTATATACATTGTTTGTTAAATGCTCAAGAATCCCTGGGGGTTTTTGATTTCCTGTTAAGCCCAATTGTTCTGTTTTTCAGAAAGAAAATCAGCGATGGCCAGCGGGAGCGAGGTTAAAAAGAAAGAGTGTATGCAAAAAAAAAGCACCGGGAATTTGTTTCGACCAAATCGCTTCATACTCTGGCGAGCGAATGACGGCTTTCTGCTCTTTTGGTCTCGGCTTCTGCAAGCGCTCGGATCGTGGACGTGTGAATAGCGAAATGTTTTCGCCTTCTGGAAGCAAAGGCCAATATAATCTCTTAGATGCCGAATGGCCATATATTAGTTTTGCACTATGCAGCTAATTTTTTGGTTTCGACGAAAATCAAGCTCTCTCTAGAAACTAGATTGAAAACTAGATTGTTACTCTAAATCAGTGTCCGGCACCGTTCAATGTTCTGTGTATGGAAGTAGCGACGTCCATCCTCTGTAGCAGCGGCGTCGATACACAGACACTATACGAGCGTACACTGCTCTCTTTTGCACTAACAAACATGTGCTAACTGAGAGCGCTCTCGCATGTCTGAACGCTCACATTCAAAGGCAAAATAAGCATGTGTGTTTTGCCGGACCCTGCTCTAAATCTGTATAGGAACTGTAAAGGGGCTACTTGATTCGGCATAAATTGTTATATGTTTACATGTAGATGATAATTTATATTTGGAAACAAGCAGCCTTTTCACAGTTCCTATAAAAATTTGAGTTACAAATCTAGTTTTCCTCCCATAAATTTAAATATGTGATTTCGTCTCTAAGAGGCTATAACTTTGCCAAATAAATTGATTTAATCGCCATAAAAAACACAAAATTAGATCATATGTTTGTCTATAGGCTCAGATGGCGAAAATATAAATTCAATTATCGCGCTTGCTTTAACGGGCTATAAAAAATGCTATAAATCGAAAAATGTCTGTCTTTAGAGGCCAATTTAGACACTTTCCGCTGTACTAATATAGCGGATATGATTTTTAAAATTTGCATTGATATGTACTTTATCGCAATTAGTTCATAAATTCAGATAATTATGCCTAGTGTGGCCTACATAAATCCTAGAGTGCCAAAAAGTCGACTTTTTGGTTTTTCCGCGATATCTTGGAAACAAGAGCTGATTGAACAAAACCAATGATACAGTTTTGTTCAGTGAAGTCTAAATTAACATAATCTGTTAAAAAAAAGACCTGCACCAAAATCACTGTTAGGCTGTGTTATTAGATCAAGATGAAATTGATATGAAATGAAGTGCAATCTTTAAAATAATGGCGAAATTCCTAAGTTATAATTGAAAACGTGAATTTTCCGTGGCAAAATCTATGATTATGCATCCCTCCTTAAAAATCTCAAGCGTGCCCAATATCTCAATCGATCAGTTGCGGATCCGGTATTGAAGCAATCAAAGGCTAACTCCACCTCTCACACTTCAAGACTGTCATAACTTAAAAAAATATTCTTTTTGAGTTAAAGGTGCAGAAATATTTACAATATTGTGTTATACATTGTGTCACATTTTCTTATTGATTACTTTTAAAATCTCCAACAAAGATGAGAATATGTCGAGCTCGCACAAAAGTGGTCTCTTCTTACAGTCTGACAGATAACAAACAGTCACACTCAGACACGATAAAAAAGTGAAGCGAAATAACATTTTACCTCTGTCTTTTTTTCTCTCTCCTTCGCCAAAAGTATTTTTTGCGCATGTATGTGTGTTGCGCGTGGGCCTGAGTTAGCTGCAAGTTTGTATACGTGGTTGTGTGCTATTTGGACCCCCTTCCTCTTTACCGCTTTGCCTGCGATAAAATGTCAAACTAAACCGCAAAAACTAAGCACAACAACAACAGAAAAGGCAATTTGCTTTGACACTGGGCAATGTTTATGTTTCACACATCGAGAACTTTGGCCTTTGAGTGAGCGATATGATCAAACCACATTTCAAAAAATTTCTGGAATACCCTTTAAATCCACTTTCAACCACTTCGGTCTCTTATCTGTAAATTGTTTAGCTTAGATACTTATGTGATTGATAATGCTAAAATGATACCGACAATAATGTAAACTCTTCTTAATTCTTGATCATCAGCTTAAATATGACTCTCATAAAATTGCTGCTGCTATTAAGTCAGTAGTTTTCTTGATTTTAATTAGCCCTGGTGGAAGGAATTCGGTTCTTTAAGCTTCTCTTAACCGTCCGATCTTGAACAGGAATTCGACCCAGGAAAATTCGAGTCAGTGCAAAAGAAATTTTAATTGTTGAAGTTCTGAGGTCTGTATTCGATTGTACCCTAGCAGACTTCTTGTAATCAGCCCACCCTCATTATGTTTGGGGTAATCTTTATAGATAAACTAATTAATGGTAAAATCGACTTATTCGGGCTGGTTAGCCAAACTAATGTGAACGTTCCAATTAGACTGACTCTTAACTGTATCCACTTGAATCTCAAAATCGAACCGTTTCGTGTTCTCTTTGCGAATTTCAATAAACTCTACCAAGTAATCAACTCAAAAGATTCTTTCCTCCTTCAAATACTACTACTTTAAATTGCTTATCCATTAGTTAACATAACATTACGTTTTTCCGTTGCGTTTTTGCGTCGCTTGTCATGGCAGACATTCTGTGAGGAATCACTTCGAAAAGCATTTAGTTCTTCTAAATTACATAATGCATTCGACCTGCAGGCTATGGAAACCCTGCTCTAAATATTTAGAATTTTTTGCATTCTTTGATGAATTAGAACAGGTTTCATGTGACCATTTTTAACCGTTTCAAACCATTATAGTTTGTTACTAGTATTGAATCGGGCAAATCTTCGATTCCTTACTACCAACCTGTACAGTATACCCTATATTGTACGTTCATAGCTTGAACAATTACAGAAATTATTTATTATAAACTTTAGCTATTAACCGGTAGACATATTCCTGATCGACATAAAATAAAGATACATATATATAGGTCTGTAAGGGACTAATATTTGTATAGATTACAGTAGCGTACCAGCACACCCACTAAATTCGGGTATTGCGAAAGAAAAGTGAACCTTTATCCCAAAACACTCATTTCCGGAAGTACTGGAACCGACACTCATTTCGGTATTAGTCACTGCCCAAAATCAGTATTTTTATACCCGTTACTCGTAGAGTAAAAAGGGTATACTAAAGTCGTGCAAATGTATGTAACAGGCAGAAGGAATCATTTCCGACCATATAAAGTATATATATTCTTGATCAGCATCAACAGCCGAGTCGATATAGACATGTCCGTCTGTCCGTCCGTCTGTATGAACACCTAGATCTCAGAGATGGTAAAAGATAGAGGTTTGACATGTATGGAACAAATGCTTCTTTTATCTGCACGCAGATCAAGTTTATTTCACGCCGCCTCCCGCCCCCGCAATTTGGAAAAAACGTTATATCTCCTACAGTTTTGAAGATAGACGGTTCGTACCTTCTAGAGATAGTTAGTAATTAGCAAAATGAATCAAATCAACAAAGATCGGATGAACGGTTCTCAAGTTATGAGAAAAAAGTGAACCAAGCACCCAACCCCCTCCCACCCTAAAAAATGTTGCATACTTTTTGGATGGTCACCCTAGGGAACGCAGGAACACTGTTAAGCATGTTTTCTCATGAGTAACGGGTATATCGAAGTCGGTTAGAGCCGACTTTAACTAACGCTCTCGTTGGTTCTAAGTTTATTTCAAAAGTTCCGTTTACTTTGAAACGTAGCTATTAACCAAGTTAAGCCATATACAATGCTTGAAAACATAAGACGACAAGATAATATACTTTGATTGATTTTAAAATTTTGGTTTGTTTGCCTAATTTTAGCTATCTTGCAGACGTTCTCTAATCTTAAGATAAAATTCAGTCATCCTTGGGATTTAATGACTCTCTGAGCATATATTTACTTTTGTCTTTAAAAAGTTAGACCTCTAAATTTTTGTTTCTGTTTCTGATTTTTTATTTATTCTACACCTTTCATATACAAAGCTGTTTGAAGAACTTCCCGGTATATACATAGTATCCGAAACTAGAATATTTACTTGCTTTCTGTGCTCATCGATTCCTACATTCATAAGTTTAGCACGCTTCTGTGTGAAAAACTTGAGTGACTTAGGTCAAGAGAAGTTCTTTCTTCAACTCAAAAAGTATTTAGTTGTTAAGTCTGAGAACTTGTTTCTTCAACCAGAAGGTAAAGCTAAATTGGGTCTTAAATTGTTGAAGCAATATTAGTTTAATAAAGTTGTTGGCAATTGTTTAAATAATTACCAAAAAATAAAGGGTGAATGGTCAATAGAATAAATTTCTATCTGGTCTGACTGTCTTGACTTGTTATGCTTCCATTTTTAAATTATGTTCTAAAACAAGTTTTATGATCCAAGTTTAAGGTCAAGTGTTTAGATAACAACCCATAAATAGATAATACTCTGTGGAAGTTCGCTTCTGGATGCCATATGCCCCCATCACTCGCATGGATTCATTGTTAAAATAATTTGCTTTGTATAAGTAAAAGTTTGTTGGCCTATTTATGCGGCACATTTCAGAAACGGCGACAGGTCGTCTCTTGCCAAAAGAAAAAAACCCAAAAGAATATTGTTTATATGATTGACTTCTAAATGACCTTGTCCCAAAGGCTGGAGAGCAGCATTGGGAACTTGGGACTGGTCATAAAAACAATAAAACCAAATCAGAAATGTTTGACTTCCGCGTAATTCCATAAAAATACTCCAAGACCTGTGTAAAAAGGATATCTCCACACACACACACACACATACAGGCACATGGTTTAGGCTTGCGACCTTTTGTACAGCTTTAAGGTCAAACATTTCCGCATTAAGGCGGCGAATTTTCATCAGCCTTTGAATCACTCACTTGTTGAACTTGCACTCTGCTTAAGGCGGGGAGGATGATGCATCTGATGAATGCATTTGTGTAATTGTAATGTTTTGTGTACTTATATTAACTTACTGCCCAATATGCTGCCCCTAGCAGTGACATCCTCCGACATATTGAAGTTCTAAGCGCTGCTGCAGCTGGTCACTCAAAACAATCGAGAATTTTTTAGACAAACAGATTGGAATACGCGTGGAGGGTACTTAACAGATTGTTAGCTATTTAAACACGGACACACGTTGGCCAATACGGAAATACCGCGACAAACGTTGCCTCCGACGATTGTTCACCAACTGAGGCCAAGCGCTGGAATACTCTTTGGTTTTGGTGGATAGCAGTTTGAATAAATTTTGAGTGTGTGTGTGTGTATGTGAATGTGCGTATTGTATTCGATCTAGTTCTCTGGGTTTTTGGAGTGTGTTAGCTGCCTGTCGGCCGCAAGTTTGTGTCGACTTCGTTGTATTTCGGCTCTGGCCATGACGCAAAATTTTGTCGTCATTTCGGTATTTTCAACCACACCCCCGTCTTCACTCACTGAATACATATTTCAAATGCTTGCCGTTTGATTGCGTAGCGCGTACATTGCTCGGTTTGTGTCTTGGCTAACATTTTTTTAGTACAGGGGAATTGAACAAAAATGCAGTTGACTTGGTTGGTAAATTATTATTAGGAAAGGTTAGTTAGATTTTATAATAGTGCTATATTTAGACATTTAAAGGTCTCATAATTTTATCATTTAGATGTGAAATAAAAGTTCTTGATTTAAAAAAAAGTGAGACATGCAAGCGCGCTCTAAGAAATACAATTTTGAAAAATTGTCCGCGAAGTGGGTGAAAAGGAAAAAGAGAGCGAGTGATGCTGGGAACGACTTACACTCACACCAATTAGGTATATGTTGTATGTATGAGTCGTGGATCTCTGAGACAAATGATAGCTACTATGAGAGACATGCATTAAAAAAAGTAACAATTAAGAAGAAAGAGCAGTGGAGAGCTGAGGAAGAGGGAGGGGAGTGAGGATTGAGGGGGACGGCAAAGAGAGGACAGCGCAAGAAGAGGAAGGGGGCGAGGAAAATTATTCGAGAGCTAGTGAAGAGGGGATGGGGAAAAAGGGGCAAGCCAATTTAAATGGTATTATAATTAAAGAGTGGTTGCCATGGGGTTGGTACTTATTGGCTTAACGAAACGGGACTTCGAAGTTTTATTCAAAAATATTGTGTCTTTGGTTTAATTCCTTAGGACGGGACACAATATCTTTCAAAATAGGACGCGGCGAAGTTCCAGCGGGTTTAGTTAGTTAAGAATATAGTTTATGAGATTTCAATATCAATAGATAAACAAACTTCCTTTTCACACAAACGAAACAAAAAATGGATAAGCTGAGATAAGTCTATCCGCCATCAAAGCCTCAGGCGTTAGTCGTACAAATTTGAACCTCATTTGGCTTCCTACTATAAGTATGTAGGGTCTTCGCTTAGACCCATTATCCGACCGATTGTTCCTGTGGCAGTCATCGGGGCGACGTGTTTTAAGGTCCAGCTCGTGCAAACTTGGTATATTCAGAGCCTAACGATAGAAGCGCATCTCTCGTTTGAAGTCATTCAGCAAGAGATACTATTCGGGACTTAAGTATAGAATTCCTTGAACGGATTTGCGAGCTTCAGTACGTGTTTCTCCAGTTGCCATGCCAACTCTGCCAAACTGTTAAGCATACCCCATTCGTTCCACCCAAGGCAATTATAGGAAAAGGACCTCCTTCTTGGCCAAGAGTTAGATAGTATCATTTATTGCTGAATTTTACTTTATTTCTTAAAAAAAACATATAAAAATTTTTTTTCACAACAATTTTCACATAGTCTCATTGCTTAGCTAGGAGAAAGAAGTAGGGATGGTTTAGCTGCCCAGTTCTGGTGTGGAATTTGAAGGGTTGTTGGCGCTCATGCTGATGTATTTGTATTTGACCTCCTCAATGCTGAAGTCCTCCTCAATGGGGGGATAACTGTATATATTTTGATCAATGATTTCTTCGCGTAGCAGTTGCCAGTTCTCCAGTGTATGAGCATATTGAAAATACTTTTCAGGGTCGTACAGACACTGATAAACATGACACAGACCCCCATAGTCATACACTAAGCCCGAGTAAGAGTCTCCAAAGAGACGCAGACTTATATCAATGTTGCGCAGATAAAGCTGTTCCGCATCCCGATACTTTTTCATCTGATAGTTATACAGCGAGGCCAAGTGGCTAATTGATTGCCCCACCTCATAATCAAATTCCCCCAATAGATCGGTTTTAATCTCAATAGCCATCAGGTGCATACGCTCCGCCTCCTCCCACCGGCCCATGGTCTGAAATAGGCGACCCAGATTCCCATAACATTTGGCCGTTTGTACGTTTGTCTCACCAAACTCCACCAGGGACCATGACAGCGCAAAATGGTGCAATGCCTCCGCCTCCAACAGCAAACCATCCGCTTGTATGCCATCGGTTATTTTTTCCACAGCAATCTCTTCCAATATCAGCGCCCTCAGACGCCTGGACGAGGCTAGCAATAAATGATTGCTGGGCACCAGACTCTTCATAATGTGAATGGCCTCGTCCACAAGATGCTGGGAATACTCAAAGTCGCCGGTGGAATAGTTCTCCAAATAATAGGCAAAGGACATCTCCTCAAGGGCAATGGAAACATGGAAGTTCATGCTGCCGAAAATGCGACGCAGCACAGCCACGGCCTCATTGTACACTTTGACTGATTGGGAAGCGGAATCCACATTTCGCAGAAAAAAGCCATAGTCCAACAAAGTGTGACCATATTTCTGATGCTTGCATCCAAAGTGTTCGCTAAGGGGGAAAAGAGATGAGCAAAGAAGCAACAATAGGTTACGGACCCAACACTTACCGTGCTCTTCTTACCGCCTGGCTGATGAGCAGATTGGCTCTTGCATACTCCCGCTCAATCACACAAGTCTTGGCAGCCTGGCGCAGCACATCAATTGTTATGCTAAGCCCCACAGATCAAAGATTAGTTTCCATAATGTTAAGAATTAGGGTGGATCACCTACCTGGCCGAAGCGTTCGTCTTAAGCTGAAGCATGGCCAAACGACTAAACACTTGACTGAAACTGTACTCATTGCGGGCAAAGTACAGGGCCGAGATCTGTGTGTAGGCCATGGCTATCAGCTGGGAGGGCAGTTCATCGGTGATCTGGCTTCTAAGCTCATCGAGCGTCAACTGGGCCAACTCAAAATTGCCGTACGCTGTCTCGACATGGAGCAAGCGCTGCAGGCAGTCCACACGCATTACCGCCAAATCTCTGAATGCTGGCATATACTTCAGTCTTTCGTAAAGACATGACAGCACGGAGATGCTCTCTTGCATCCCTGCCTCGGAGAGAAAAGAGCCCAGCTTAAAGCCTATTTCAATGGCTTGTTCATCCTCCGTTATTTCGTTAGCCTCTTTGTGTCTAACTGGCACTGTGTAGCGACTCACAAAGGCTTCCCTCAGACGACTGGGCAACATTCTTTTCCTGGAGACCAGTGAGGAAACAATGCGAAAGAGTTTACCTCGTGCTGGCGAATAGTGTAAAAGCTGCATAAACACCTTCAAGCAGGACAACTCCTCCAGCAAGGCGTCCTTAAGTGACTCGCGCTGAGACATCAGTTCATAGACATCGATGAGCACATGGCGAGGCAATTCCGGCAGCTTTCGTATGCGTTCCAAAGCAGGCCCTGTGGTGCTATAGAGGCCATTGACCAAAGCCTTAAGTGACAAGTCATACAAGGTGCATGAGGCATTTTGTGAGGCCGCCATTTTGATCGACAGACTCGGCTCACCCCAATTGAAAAAAAAGGAAATAGAATGAACTGTTACGCGGAAAAAGCTGAGAGTAGGCAAGCGTGGTAATACGTGCGAGCGAGACAACCGGTGAACTACTGACAACGTCCAGTGCTGCCAGAAGATCCAAAGCAAAAATTGCCAGATTTCCGAAAATAAACGTGGCTAAAAATTACATGAAAATGGCCAAAAAATTAGCAATTCGTCATCATTAAAATTTTCGTTTTCAACAAAAATATGTATGTACTTTAAAAAAATACGAAGAATATTTGTCGCACTAATGTCAGTAAACTTGTTCAACAAAAGACTAAAAGCGGCGTTTCCGATGTCGCACAGTGGTCCCAATTCCCATAAACACGGCCAAAAGTCGAAAAACGTTTTTGATTTGGCTTAAAGTTTGTACTCGGGGGTTTTCGGGGTCGCTGATCACGAATCCGACGTCAAAAATTAGAAAAACAAAATCGCGGATGCAATATGGCGGACTATTTCTTCGGAAACGTACTTAATTTGGCTGAAACATCGAAAAACACGTTTATCGATAATTTCTCGATATCTGTTCGACGGATTTTTTTTTTCATATCGATTGTGCTCAGCGGGCCCAAATTCTTTAGAAAAAGTTTGTTTGGTGAATTGGGGAAAGTGTTGACGAGCAGTGTATATTTGTAATGACGCGACAATTGACGCACAAAAATCATCACCGGGACTGAATCTGCAGCTATGTGCAGCTAATTTTTGGCTATGTTCTAAAGAATTGTCTAAACAACAATTACTTTTTTATTTGAGAGTGGGATCTGATGAGAGTTTTGACTTATTGCTTTTCTAACACAACTTTTCAGAATGTGACAAAAAAAAAACATCTACCTCTATTAACGATTTCCTGTGTCATGCATTGTAAACTTTGAGCAAAACTTTCATATTGTATTTACTTTCAAGAGTAGAATTCATTTTACAGAATGCAAATCGGTTAAGTTTTCGCTATTCTATACGCTTCTGAACGTTGTGTTATTTTCTACGCATGACGAGTAAACTATGAGGTACCATCGATGCTCACGAATGCAGAGCCTGGTGGGGACACTTTCTTCTTATAAACGGTCAGAATGCAAACTAGATGTACCACTGAAACTATTGCAATCATTTAAAGTCAATAAAAAATATATTGTTTTTCGACTTTTGGTCAGCTGTTTGGGATTTAGGACCATAGTGTGTCGGTGCGTAAGTCCTTTATGAAATGCATTCCAAGTATATTTTTTAAAAATGTAAGTGCACTTTGTTCTTTTTTATACCCTTGGAGAGGGTATATTAAAATTGTCCGGATGTTTGTAACGCATAGAAGGAAGCATCTCCGACCACATAAATTATATATATTCTTGATCAGCATGACGAGCTGAGTTGATATAGCCATGTCCGTTTGTCCGTCCGTCCGTCCGTCTGTCCGTCCGTCTGTCCGTCTGTTTCTACGCTATCTGCTCCGTCAGTTTTAAAGCTATCGTAACCAAACTTTGCACGACGTCTTTTGGTATAAATACGCTGCACATTTGTCGGAACCGGCCGGATTAGATGACTATAGCATATAGCTGCCATAGGAACGATTGGTTGAAAAACTAGTTTTAGTGAAAAAAACTTTTTTGTTTTCAATGTTATCGCTCCCAACGCTCGTATTTATAAGTTTTCAATTATTTCACATAATTTCACCAAAATTTTTCGAAATCGGACCACTATATAGTATAGCTGCCATACAAACTGTCAGGCATATATCAAGGTCCAAGGGTATATAAACTTCGGTCGAGCCGAAGTTAGCTTGCTTCTATTTTTTATTTATTTATTTAATAATTATATTTACATAATAATAATATTTTAATAATATTTGTAGCAGCTTTTTAAGCTAAAAACTGTTCCACAAACAACTTTGAGAAACGATCACTTGTCGCAATCGCCGTGTGTTTGGCAATGCGCAGCCCTAGTATCGCTTCCTGTTCCTCCGTTTTCGTTGACTTTGCGCCAATTGCGAATTTGCAATACGCACAATATGCTCTCGTTGGATTAGCGGAATCCCTGCAAATCCATCGCCAGAACTCTTCATCTTGCAGCCAAGCATCGCGAAAATTATTATGTTTATAATCTTTAGGCATCTTAGCCCAATCACAAAAAAAAATCACAGCAAAATGGTAAGCAAACACTTACAAGTCATTGAACCACTACAAGTTCCGATATCCTTGTGAACCACTATTAATCGTAATTTTTGACGTAAATTGCCAAATGGTTTAAATAAGGCTGAAATGCCTGAGAAAGTAAAAAAAATTGCTTGTTTTGTAGTAAGTTGCGAAAATTGGTAAAGAAATATTAAAAATTGCTAGATTTCTGGCTAAAGCCCATCTAATTACATAGCTCAGGAAATCCGCTCGCGAAAATTGTCAGAGCGCATTTCCTGAGCGAGTACTGAGACACTCGAAATTCGCTTCGACAATAAACATGGACCTGCCAACTCGTTTTCTTGAAAACAGCTGATTAATTGTCAGGAAATTATGAAACTTGTTTGAAAATTGTCAGAGGTACCTTGAGCACGCAATGAATAAAGTTAAAGCAAAGAAGATTAAAAAAACAAAACTAAAATTATTTGGAGAGCTGCGAGGTGGAAAAACATGTGGAGCTAATCAAAGTGGGCAAGTCGCAACCATTTTTATGGAACCTGGCCAATAAAAAGCATTTTAAAACGGGCTGCATCACTTGTGGCTGAGAATCTTTTTCGGTATGCTTCCCCGTTAATGTGGTCGGTTGCCATTCGCCCAATGTGTGCACACCACCCAAGTCTAAACCTCCGTAGCCTCCACGGCCAAACAGCCCTAAACCCGCCAAATTCTTAAATAAACTACAGCTGAAGTTGAAATTTTTATTTAAAAGTTGCTGGATTTAGCAACTAAATTGCTAAAGTGGCAGCACTGACAACGACTGAGGAGACTACGCAGCGGCAGAGGATTTAAGATTGGTACTCAGACGCTGAGAATATTATGTCGTCAATATGGCGTCGAAATGGAACTATGAAATATGAAACACTAGACCATTTTTGTTTTCCCTACCTAGTAATCTAATTTGGAATCATACTGTTAAGAATAGCATAAACTATTTATGCATTGCGGGTGTTAAATAAATGAACACACGGCCGCGAAATTTTCTTTCCTCAGGCTTATGTTCGGTTCGGAATTCTCAAAAATCCCGGAGTTTTTGACTCCGGAGCGGTTCAGCTCCGGACCGGTTTACCACATCTGCTTAAAAAAAAATGAAAATAAACCCCTTTTATTCTCTTTTAAAAAATCTCAAAACCCAGATTTATCATCTCTCAACTTATCAACCCTTTTACACTTTTCTAAAAAGCGGCAGCTTAAAAATTTAAGACTATGTAGTCATCGACTCAATTATTTACTTTGACTCACTCAACTTACAAAAAGTTGAGACATGTAAGTTTGTTTATCAGTCTAGGCATTCAAAGCGCGTGCATAAATTTAGTCTAAAAATGGTCAACCAATATGAATATCAAATACCAATTCGAACTGTCCCAAAAAGTGGTTTTGTTTGATTTTCTTTCATTTTGCTTGTTGGTTTCTCTAATTTCGTGTTTAGTTTTGCTTCTCTTTTCTAAATGCTGAAACTCTTCTAACTTGTTCTGGCCAGCATTATTAAGGGAAAAATAGATTTGAGTTTAGTACCGTTTATTGACAAAAGGTGCGAAATCGTGTAGCTGGTCAAGTGTAGATACACATACTTAGCTTGGGAAGGGCTGTTGAAGCAACAAATTCAACAGAGAATACTTAAGCAATTATTACAATATTAAGTTATCAATTTCTAAACTTTTTGCTCTTGCTTTTCCAATTTGCAATTCTCTTGAAGAACTCATAAAGTATTTCATACTGCTTGCTCTTGCTTTGTTCATGTGATGATATATGCAAATTCGCGCTCCAACTTATCATTGAATTTGCTGCTTCCTATCCCTGTTCCCGTCAGGCTCCGCTGCCTTTATAGAGTGCTTACATACAATACATATATTAATGCACATACAAAAACACAACAGTATTGTACATTTTGCAGCTATTTCTTTTTGTTTTCGTATTTATTTATTCTACTTTTTTTAAGCCCTACTGCCATATGGACATTTTGGGGTACATCAGCTAAACTTTGAAGCTTAAAGCAGTCGCACTTCGACTTCGACTTCTCCGTGCCTTGGTTGGGACATCCCGAAAAGAAAAATTAGCGTCATCTGTTTCATACATTTCAAAATCAGCTGGGTCAACCTCAACCTCATATTCTGATGGGTCCAGGTCTACGCCTACCTCAACCACAGATGCCGATAAACTGACTGTTGTAGCAGGAGCAGGCTCCTCATCCTCATCAGATGAACTGCGTGAGTAGGAGCAGGCTCCTCGATTTCAGCCTAAGTTAGGGCACGTCTAGTAGCTGAGCAGTTATTCGAGTAATCAAGATTCTGGTTTTCACAATTTTTTTCAATTTTTAAAAGCATAATTAACCCTTCCACATCTTCGTGCACTGAGTTGAGCAGCAGATCTTCGAATTGATCTTCCAACCTATTATACAATCGCTCTGTTTCAATAGCTGTCCCAACAAAGGAACATATAGATGTAGAGGCTGGGAGAGACACCGGTACCGGTGCTGCACCTGCACATGAAGTTGAAGGATGCTTCCTTGAAAAGGAGTTTATATTGTGGATTGTCCCATAAAAATGAGTTTATAGAGTGATGAGATAGTGCCCAAAAATATATGTTATAGAGCCAGTAGGAAATCACTGTGGTTAGAGCCCATTTTCCCAAATGTATCCAAAGAGCGTAAGTGATAGCGAACAGCTGACACAAAATTATATAGAGATCATAAGTAAAAGTGAACAGCTGACAAATTTCTGACAGAATCGGTGTCGACTGTGTCATGGTGGAGTTAATAAGGTGAAGCGGAGCGAGTCAGCTCTCTTTCTGTTTGCAGGGCAAAAGTGCCAGCGCTTAGAGAGAGTTAGAAGCGAGCGGCAATACACAAGCGGAGACAAGCTAATGCTCTGCCGTCTCTTTCTATCTCACAGGCATGCATTAACAGCAGATCCTGATGGCTTCACCTCGTTAATTCCACCGTGGACTGTGCAAAGTTTCTCTCTAATGTTCAATCTCCCAGTTATCGTAAAAGAGTCTCTTTAAAGCAGCGATGAGGAAGCGAATGACGGCTTTCTGCTCTTATGGTCTCAGCTTCGACAAGCGTTCGGGTCGTGTAAGTGTGAATAGCGAAATGTTTTCACCCTCTGGAAGGAACCAGAGGACATCGCTGCTTTAAAGTTATACGACAAGTGTAAAGGCAGCTTTAGATTAATAACAAATAAGTTGTGACTTACAAACCAAAAGAGCTTTCCAGTTTATGACATTGGTAAGAGTATTCAAGCTGCGGCTTGGCCTCACGCTTACATATTTGAATTTGTACAAAAAATATAAATCAAAACATGGCCGGTTTTATGCTCGATGCGTTGCAGTAGTCGCTTTATTTTTTATCATTTGGACACGGATGGTGCGCAGTGGTTGGATGCATTTGACTTGTTGACCAAATGTATAGCATTCACTCTTCACTCAACGCTTGTGTTGGTCTTTCTGATGGGTTAATTGATTTTCATTCAATTTCTGCACACACTTTAATAGAACCGAATTCACCGATGTCATCTTTCACTTCCATAATGTATTTTGATACCCTTAAAATTTAATTGGCTTTCATTGAATTGTCTCAGAGTTTCTGTTTTGCGTTGGCAACAAAACCGAAATTTGATGACATTGAATGAAGCAATTTAAGTGTGGCCCCAATCTATGTCTATTAATTGTCCGTGAAAGTAAAACCCCCCCTTTCAGACTTTGCTTTTTCTTGTTTTATTCAAACCAAAGACATAGTTTATTTATTTTAAATCAGTTTTTGTTATTTTTGTGTTTTTTTTTTTTTGTAAATAAATCTATTTAAACTAAGCTCGCATTAAGAAATTAAATGTTGTAAATGAAAATATTATAAGGAAAAATATTGTAAAATATTTTATAGTTACTTGAGTGTGTTTATATCATAGTTGTATACACATTTATAATATATTTAATATATTTACTCTTTTTTCGAAAAAAACAGTCAGACAATTTCCTTTTGTTATTTTCAAATAAATTTGATGCAACTGTTTTTTTTTTTTGTTGTCTTTGGCATTAAATATTTATAATATTCTTGCGCTGAGCCACTTACATTTTTGACAAATAGTTTGCATATATATATGTGTATATATGTATGTAATTGTATGTGTGTATATTGTATATATATATATATATAGTTGCGAATATTTATGTTTAAAATAGACCCATCATTGTCCCTTCTAATCATCTTGTCCTCAAGTCGGCGCGTGACTGTAGAAAAAGTTGTTTAGCACAGTGTAGTTTTTTTTCTCTTATAAAAAAGAAAAAATTAAAGCAAATTTTGCAGATATTATCTGAGAGCTCGTTTGTATGTATTTCAATTCGATTGTTTTATTTGTTCTATACTTGTATTTGTTTTTTGTTTTTTTTTGTACTACTTTGGGAAGCCTCTAGTTTTTGATATACTGTGTGGGGGTTCTTGTTTAATAGACATCAAGACTTTTGATAAGGTTAGGTTAGGTTATGGGAAAAAAATCGTTAAACCCTGTTTTAGTGTTTTAAAAACATTGATTTGATTATGTTTTCTTGTTCTTTCGTTTTGGACATACAATAGGTAAATTTTATACGCATGCAAATGTAACCATATTCTGCTTGTGGTTTAAATGGAAACTTCTACACAAAAATTGCACATGATTTGACGTTGATTCTTCTCTGTTTGCTATGTAATTGATTTTATCAGTTTAGTATTGTGTTTGCTTTAAAAGTATTTCTCGCCGTTGTAGCTGGCTCCACGATCGGCCACCGGCTCATTCATAAATGGGCTAATGGAACGCTTCTTCTTGGCCACCATAAAGCGTTTGGAGGAGCCAAAGCCTAGAAAGAAACATAACAAACCAAATATGAAATTATTTTACACTATATAATTTGTGATCAAATTAAACTTACGGCTATTGCCTGCTCCGTATTTGTGCTGGCGTGGTAAGTAATCATATTGTGGCATCACTTGAGCCTCCACTGGCATGCCGTAGTAGTCTACAAGCGCGGGCTGACTTTGTGGGGCATCCAACCAACTGCCGGCAGGCACATAGTCCATCTCATCGGTGGCAATCATGGGCATAGGTCCAGCATTCTCTACATCATCTTTGCGCGCACGCTCACCAGCTTCGACCAGGGCGACCAAGGCTAACATATCGGCTGGATTGAGTTTGGTGGTGTCGCGTTTAAGCCTAAAACAAAACAGTTGACATATGAATTCGTTTAAGCAATACAAAAACTTATACCTAATTTTACTTTGTTAGTATGAATCTTACACTTAAAATAGCTATACAGACATCTAGCTTTAGTTAAATATTGTAGAAATTATAACCGATAGTGGAATTCGGATGACATTTTTTACCTTTTTTCCATAAAATATTTTTAAACATTAGTTTTTTTTGGTCCCCTTGAGATTGGAAGTATATGGAAATAGGTTCGACTGTACTGAAGCATGGATTTTTAAGATCAAAGCTCTTGGTTTTAAAGAGAATAATGCGAGTACGAACGCGCTCGAAAAAAAAATGATTCGTTCTTAAATATGTAAAGAATTTGGCTCTTACAATCGGGCTAAATTCGTTCTGCATTTGGTTCTTATAAATACTTAGGCAAAGAGAGTGAGAAAAGCTAACTTTGAGAGAATAGCATTGGACACGCTCTCACAGAGAAAGTTTGTCGTTGTCAGATGTGAGCAAATCAGAGATTAAAACCGTAACCGAAACCGTAATCGCTGAAAATGCTTTAAAATTTGAAACTTAAGCCGTCAACGTAACCGAACAAATTTTATTTTGTATATAACCGTAACCCTCCCTATAACCTTTATTAACATAACAATTTATCAATACCGAAACCGAAACAAATGTATAGGGTTCTCCTCTTATTGTTTAAATTTCGATATACGTTATTTGATAAACAAATGAAAGGAAAGAAAAAAAGTCTTTTTCCTCATTCTTTCCTCTATTTATAAAGTCAACTTAGTTTCTATGAAAACGAAGGTATTTGCACCTATGATTGTTGTTTGCGCGATCGCCTTTTTTAAGCTACTCTCTTCTTCTGAATGTGAATGAAAAAGAAAGCCCTTAACATGCTTATTTATATGTATAAATCTCTACTCCCGACTGATATCAATCCTAAAGATTTAAGATCTGGACTTTCTTTTAGTTATGTAAGCGCACTGTGAAAGAGAATTTTGAAAATTTGACAGCGAAGTGGGCGAAAATGTTAAATAAAAGTTTGTTTAGTAAAAGTAAAACTATAATAACGTAACAGTCGCAAAGGAATAACAGATGGGCTCCGAGATCCCATCCAGAACCCAACCAGAAGCCCGCCCAGATCCCGCCCAGATCCCACCCAGATCTCATCTCACCCCGATACCACCTAGATCCCGCCCATATAAGACTCCAACCAAACCCCTCTCAAATACCACCAGATCCCACTAAGGTCCCACCAAGATCTCACCCAGATCTTTCCCAGAACCCATCCAGTTGCCCCTCTTCCTACCTCTTCACTTCCCTCTCTGACCATTCTCGTGTGTTTGTGTGTGTGTTTGTCGGGAAACTCCGCAAAACAACAACACAAAATATGAACGACGTCAGCATCACGTGATGCTGAAATCAATTTTTACTCCTACTAAAATCGTCCATACCGAAATTAAAGATGTTTCACATCAAAAATTCTGTTGGAAAATTAACCACAATCCTTTAATCAGTTGTGAACTCGAAACTCTCTACTAGGTCATATAATATTTAAAAACTCAACAACGATCGGCCAAAACACTAACCGTAACCCTAATCGTTATTTAGTCTCTGGTATAAAATAAATACAATGTTAAAAAAACCTTATTAAATAAAAAGAAAAACTATGCTCCTATGGGGTCTTGATCACAAGACGTCCAAGAAGTTGTAGCCCAGCCCGTCGGTCGCTCTGGTCGGGGTCGGTCAAGTTTCTCACATAGAAATTTCACGAGTTCATTGATCATCTCAGATTTACTTACACTCAAAAAAATATAGGTACAATATTATAAACCAACATTTCCGCCTTAGGCTCCAAATCAAGGCTGCAAACCTTAAAAATGATTCCCAAGGTTCGGTCGGGAGGTTCGAGCCTAGGTTTTGCTCTGCATTTTGTTTTAAAGCTTAATAGATTGTTAAGCGATTTCGCTTCATTTTTTGGTGAATTGGAATGAAATGGTAATCTTCACTGCTTTAATTTTATATGATACTCCAATCAAAAGTCGAATGAACCAAGCTTATTATTGATATCCTTCATAACGAGTTCTTCCAGTTCTGCAAAAACAGTCTGATGTCAAAAAATTGGATGATAGGCTCTACCAGTAACCTTTGTTTATTTTTTAACTTAAATTCGTGATATTTCGAACTTACTAAATATTGCGCAAAAATTATATATGTTCTAATAAAAGTAATTGAAGACGTTTTTAGAACAAGACGCTTTACTAAAAAGATGACGTCCGATCAAGAACTTAAAAGGTTCGGTTCATAGTTCAGCTTGAGGGACCCAAAAAATCAGAACCGCAGAGGCTAAACGGGTTTCCACTTAAGACCTGTTTGCAGCCTGGCTAAAAATTGTTAAAACCAGAGGTCCGGAATATCTCACTTAAAATGAAAGTGTTGTAAAATAACCCTGTTATTTGAAAACACTTTGAAATATCTCTCAAATAGATTGAGGGATTTATTTTTTGAGTATAAGTGTTTAACTCAGTGAAAGTGCCTTTTTTTTCGAGTGTAAGTGTTTATCTCAGTGAGAAACACATATTTTCATTTTTTTTTTCTGTTATGTGTTTTTCAATAACACTTATTATTGTGAGAAAAATATAAGTGTTTTTGCATTCAAAATCTATGGAACAGGCATTTTCTACACTAAATTTTATTCACAGCGATAAGGGCCTAAAATTAAACACAGAGAACTTAATTTCTGTAAAGAAGTTTCTTACCGCGGTTATACCACAGTGCTCGGCAGAGGTCGTTACAAGAAATTTGTAAAGGAAGTTTGATTTATGAAAAAATCAATGCGTAAGTGCAGTGCACAGCTCCGGGACCTCCATGGTAATAAGACCGCTAAGTGCCTAAGAAACTGCTTTTCAAAACCACGAGTCATCACACTCAATCAACAATGCGAAAGCTAATAACAGTCATTGAAAAATGACGCTCACACCCCGAAGAAATGCGAATTCACACAGAAATGCGAGCTTTATATATCATACCTTAATATATCACATAACTACATAGCCATGATTATGAGAATACTCAACCGCGATAAATACCATGGATGACGATGACCAATGGTTAACAATAAGGTCAAAATCATAAAGAATGCTTCAAACCACTTTTTGCGTATGACAATTTATTTTATTGATGAAATATACCAAAAAGGACCAAAAATTGTAATAATGCCAGACAAACTCTACTCTCAACCAAAAGGAAAATGATGCGTATCGACGCCCGGCGCCAGCTGGGTGCAGCAGGTGCAGTGTGCTCTATCGAGACTCGCTTTGCACTGAAGCAGATGTCTGCAAAAACCAACTCGACTTTATCTTATAATGTTGGTTTTTACTGTTTTTGTTGGGCTGCTCTCAAACTTAAGTTTCGTGCCCACCGCTGGTATAAAACATTATTCCCAATCACATCTACAAAGTAAATTATCATTACATAACTAATAGAGAAATTTCACTTATCTTTATTTACTTTCGTTTTTCTGTTACACTTTAACTGTTATTAAAAGACACTTAGAACATAAATGTTATTTTTAGGTGTTATTAAAAGACAGATAAATTTTTCTCTCAAATGTTTTCGGTTAAGCCCCATACGGAGTACGACAAAAAATTCGTTTCTTTACAGTATTTCATATAATTAGAAACACGTTGGCTTTGCTTTGATATTCGTGTGCTGTTAGAAAGTGTTTCTATTTATGTTACTGAAATGAATTTATGGGGCTTTAACAGAAAACACAAATAACACAAAAATAAATGATAAAACTCGGTGTGAAACCGAAATTGCTTATAATTTTTGTGTTTATCTCAGAGGGAAACACTTTGAAAAAATGTGTTGAGAGTTATTCCGGACCTCTGGTTAAAACTAAACATTTTTTTTTGTTGACTTTATCAATTTAACAAAATGTAATGCATTTTGTATCAACTGTATTCGTTTTCGATATCAACGTTTTAAAACTAACAAGATCAACTTTTTATTTCACAGAGATATTGTTCCTTTTTTAAGACCGACCCGTTATTCCAACTTAAATAATATTTCTCCATTTTTTTGAAGCCTTTACAAAGAGCTTAAGCCGACTTCTCAATTGGGTTAGTCCATACGGGTTACCCTTGAACCGGATACATTTATAACAAAGAAACAGAACCGAACTTAATCCAAAATGAATTGAGAAGAAACTATTTTGTCTACTATTGATGCAAAAAAGAATCAGAAACAGAACTGAAAGTGTTATTCGTTCTACTTTTAAATAGTAAAAATTTGTGTCACTACCGAGTAATCCAATCTACAATCGATAGCGTTTTTTACATTTTTTAAAAGCTTTTCTCTAAGAAAATGTATTCCGTTTTCGGTCCGCATATATAAAGAAGCTCTCGATAAAAGTTTTCGGATTTGTTCTTAACACCGTAAAATGTTTAAAAACTGAAACGATTTTAATATTACTAATTTTTTGCTATTGAGAAAGTGTCGAGAACGCTTCCGGAAAGGAATAATTTGTTTCGTTTCCTTTTTGATTTTCTTAAAAAAATCTGATTGTGCTATGTCGAAATTATAAAATGAAATGCTAAAGATCGGCTAAAATCAAAACGAATTAAAATTTGAATTTTTAGATTCGTGCTAAAAACTTTGTTTTTGACTATGTAATTTTAAATAATTTTGTTCAACTGATTCGTACTTAATTTAAGTATTATCCCATAAACCCACTTACCGCATATCTCCGTAGCGACGATATTTGTTGAGATTAATATTCTCACCACCCAAACCGTTGCTGCCCGAGTTGCTGTTCTCCATATTATAGTAGATGCCTCGCTTGTTACGTTCATCCAGATTATAATTCCGATTGGCATAGGTAAGGGGCACAGAGAGAGGTATGCTCTCCAGATAAGCCTCAGCATTTAAGAGATTCTGCAGATTATCATAGGCCTTGTTGCGGGCACTCGAGCTGCCCACTAGATTGAAAAGAGTTAGAGAAACACATTCTTATTAACCCAGGCTTATTACCTACCTCGTCTATCAGGCACATATTCGTCCAGATCCTGCAACTCGTGCGTATTATAGCTGGCCGGTGCCTGCTCATACTCATCCGCCCACACGCCACTGGGCACCGTATCATAATCATTGGCAGCAGCGGCTACATACGGATTATACTCATAGTTAATTCCTCGCTTGTGCAACGTGGAGCTGGCTGCTTCCTCCAAAGCGCTGGGCTCATCCTGCACCTGCTGTTGTCCACTCTGGGCGGCGGCGGCCACCGCAGCCAGTATCTCCTCATTACTGGGCAGAGCATAAAGACCGGCTCGCTGCTGCTGCTGAGAATTGGCATTGCTGGGGCGTGCATTACTAAAGGATGCTGGTACAATTTCCGGACTTGACTTCTTGTCGGCTGGTGCCACTGTGGCATCCTCTGACCGTTTCACTGCAGGAAGAGAAAAGATGGAAATTGAAAATGAAAAATTCCCATTGCCTGCTTTTAGGGGCCAAGCGAATTCTCATTTAACGCCAAGTTAATCCAATTGAATTGCCATGCCATGCCAAAAGCAATTAGCCACCGCAAGTTCCATAATTGTTTTATACCACTCGAACATATTTTTTATTTGCCCCCGCTAATTGGAACTGGCGCTGTCAAAGCCTTGTTTATGGGAATAATTTATCCCCCCACTGCAACCACCCCCATAATGAACTATATGCCAGACTTGGCCTGCTAATTGAATCTGTTAATCAAACTCATCAAGCTATCTGCCGGCAATTAAACTTGAGTTAACATCTGCTGGACACCCATTACGGGCGTGACTTAAACCGCGGAAGGTTTGCCAAATCAATGTTAAACACGTATGATGGGTTTTTTTTTCTTCTTTCCATTCCGCTGATAACCACACGCTTATCTACTTAGCAACCTCGATATGAGGTCGGGAATAGAAATATTTGGTTGATTGGAAACAAAAGCGTTGATAAGGAATGAAACGATAAAGATTTATATGGATGACAATAATCATTACGGGATGTTATTATTCAAATTGAACATATTGTCATTGGGGAAAATCAACGCTGAACTGGATATTGTGAGCATAAAGTATTTATGAGAGCGTGTTGCCAACGCACTATAGTCCAAAAGTCTAATTTGTAGGAAAAAATTAGATTATATTACATTTTTGTAGCTTTAAAAAGCCAATTAAGGAATTCAATGTTTTAAAAAAATTAGACGATTTCATTTTCGGAACAGGTCACAGTAAAACCCTTAACTGCGGCCCCCTTCTCTCAACCGAGGTACCGCAAAGTCCTCAACATGAGGCAACGCTAAGCCCTGGAAACATCAGCCAACTGAGCCGATTTCTGGGCATTATAGATCGTAGCATGGTTCGTGACCCCACCTTGGAAAGGAAACACTGCAGTAGCTCATTTTCGTCGGCGATCCTGAAGGCTGCCATGTCTAACAAAACAATTAACGTAAAGCATACAACAAAAGCAAACCGATATTGGACTCTGGATGAGGGGAGTTGGAAGGAGGATACCATCACTTCCCTCAGACACTGACTAAACAATTTCAAAAGTTGTCGTACATCCGTTTTTGATAAGGAGAGGCCAGAACGACCATAAGACGTTATCAGCTATAAGTAACAATTAATTTTTTTGATATAAAACTAATCGGCGAACAAAAGTGTTGGTACTTGAATAACCCTCCTCGTAAGCTATTTTATTAAGGAATATTTAATTTTTACTTTAGAACATCAGCCCGACTGTAACTGCGAAAGTTTATGCAGAATTCAGAGCTGTAGGTACGAACACTCGTAACTCGTAGCCTGATTATCGATTTTCCGATCTTTACTAATCCTCTGGCGGATCAATAAATAATGCAGATTATGTTATTATATATTTGTAAAGCATAGAAGGAAGCATCTTGGATCTCATAAAGTAACATATATTCTTTCCGTCCGTCTGTTTCATCCCCATGCTTTTAAGACTATTCTGACCAAACTTTGAACGAAGTTCTTATGAACAAACTATGGAATATGGAATAACTGGTATAAACTTTAAAGGCCCATAGGGATATCCAAAGTAATGAGAAGTCTCATACAAAAATTGAGGAAATAAGAAGCAGAATCTACGATTTCGGCACTTGAACTTTTTGCAAGTACAGAATATCTAAGAAAATGAATGTTACACTTAACAGTCAATGTTACGCATAGCAGCACATTTATGGAGACTATGTAATCTGGTTTCGGGCCTTATTGTGCTTTGAGCAGCTGACGCAGCATTGAGACTGCACCATGTTAACAAAGACCAATTTGCACTATGCAGCTATTTTTTGGTAGCGAAGAAAACCGCGCTCTTTCCGCTCGCAAAAAAGTTGAGATCGTAAAAATGTGTAAGTAAACACAACGAATACGTGAAGAGAGCCTGGAGCCAGGTCTAGAGCCAGCACGAAAAACCGTTTGCAAATAAGTCGTATGGCGTTACTTATCTTCATATTCTAATGTCTTTGATGTTAAGTCACTTTGCTTTAACCTGCATCTATCACCTGGTGTGCTTTTAGACAAAGTAAATTTTTTATTTATTTATTTATTTATTTAGTCGACAAAAAAAGGCTGTCATCTCAATTTCACATACGTTATAAAAAAGCCTTATTGACTAAGAAAGCCTAACAAAGAAAAACTAACAAAATTACAAAATAACTAATAACGACTCCGACTCGATGGGGGAGTTTTATTGCCCGCCGCAGCTGCCCGATTCACAGCCAACTGTAGTCGAGACGTTATTAGAGCTACCAAAAACTTTAATGATATAGAGATATAAAAAAATAATATAAATGAACATGGCAGAAAAGCAAGAACGAAAAAATGGAAAATATTTTCCCGTGACGAAAAAGTCTTTAATTTTGGCTATAAAAGAGTCATTTGGAATCTTTTCCATTTCAGGCATTCGGGCTTAAATTTTTGTAACAAAGTTTGGGGGAATGTGGCCGAGGTTCTCCAAAAAAAGAAAATTTGGCATCAATACAAAATACTGATGATAATTAAATTAAAACGAATTTTGTGACGAAACAAATGACGAAGTTAGCTAAGGCTGCCTTCACACTGTTCGACACATGACAAATGATAGTCAAGTAGTCCTGCTTTTTGTTTTGCTTTAAATTTGTATAGCTTGTCAAATTCATAGAATTTCATAGGGAAATGCGGGCCTACTAGATGTCATGGGTCATGTGTCGAACAGTGTGAAGACAGCCCAAGTCACAAACGTCGGATGTCTGTATTGGGCTTAAGTAAGAAAGTCTTTTTTGTTTTCAGTGCAAACGAACCCAGCATTTCAAGCATTTTGCAGAAAATTCATATCCTACTATATTAACTATATATATTTTTGATCAGGGCGACGAGCTGATTCGATTGAGTATTGTCCCCCCGTCTGTCTGTCTGTCTGTTTTTACTCAAACTAGTTTTTCAGTTTTAAGGCTATCGAGCTAAAACTTTGCACATGGTCTTCTTTTTATTCCACGCTGCTAATATGTCAGAAACAACCGGATTGGATGACTATATCTCGTAGCTTCCTAAGGAACTATGGGTCGAAAAACGGGTCTTAGTGAGAAAATTTTGTTTTGTTTTTAATGTTAATGTCTCCAAACTCAGCGATTATTAATTAGGGTGTTCACCAGCCCTCGTAAAACAGTAATTGTGTAAATATACGCGGCGCAGCAATTCAGCGAAATTTTTGGCGCAAATCAGCTGTTTTTGGCAGGCGGCGAATTTTTCAGTCATTAGTGAGTCAAAGTTTAATACGCATAGCATTGATTGTAGGTGTACAAATAAAGCTAATTACGAGCATGAAGAAATATGAATACATAACAAATTTTTAGATATGGACCATGATGTGTCGATGGAGGACCTTATGAAAGATCCTACTGTAATTGCATGCTGTCGGCGGGGAACTAAATTAGTCTACTGACGAACTGCATTTCCACCCCCAATGCAACTTGGGTTAAAGGTAACACTTTTCTTAGTTAGTGATCTTAGCTGGTTCAAGGTCCGAAAAATTTGTGTTCGTTCACAACTGAAAACAACTTATGCATTATTGTTCACCAAATATGAGCTGAATGAATGAATATTTAGTAGGCTTATTGTTTGAGAAACCATCGCTTCACCTGCCTTTCCATACAATCAATGTTTTAATCAGTTGGGAACCTCAAGAAACAATGAAAGTAAAAATAGGACAAGCTACCATGTCTTCAACTTTTTGGAGTAAGTAAGCTTAAGCTTAAGCTCAAAGTTCTAAGTCCAAAAGCTAAAGCTTTTGGGAGAGCTTTCTGCTTGTGGAAATTTGGAAAGGCTACGTCAAAGAGGAAAACTACAACTATGTTTACAGTAGGTAATGACGGCTCTCTTGGTGTTATTACTGACAGAGTGTTCGGAGCTATTTTAAGGGAGATGTCTCAATTTATATACTGGCCAGATGCAGTTAAATTGACAATTGATTTGAATTATTGTAGATGTGACCGCGTTTTTTGACGACAAAAATCTCGAAATAGCTCGATTCCAAGTGTTTTAATTTTTTTAATTTTAATGCTAGCGTTCTTAACCTCTGATATTCTAAAGCGTTTGCAAGGGTATGAACCTGAGAAGCTGGGGAAAACACTGTCTTTTTGAATTCAGCGACCAAAATTACATATGGAAAGTATTCTATCTCTCTGGTGCTAAAAAAGGCCTTTATTTCTAAACCTGTGTAATTTATGTCGACACAATACTGACTTTTAGAATACATATATATTAGACCGGTCCTCAAATAGACCGGATTGGATACCCCTTCAAAACCATTGCATAAATTCAGGCTGAACCTTCGTATCAGAAATTCAGGGCTTGATTTTCACACAAATAAAATTCCCGAGTCTTTATTCCAATAAATGCTGTAAGCTATCTCTGTTAAGTTTGAAAAGCTTGATAACGTCTTAAGAGTAGAAAAAAATACGTAAGCTCGATTAAACTTTGTACATTAAATAAAGTAGAACATTTCAATCGTGGTCAAATTTAGAAATTTAAACAGGTCTTTAGGACAAGAGTCGAGCGCATGTCGAGGCTATTGCCAAGAGAGCTGTTTTGCGTCGTTTTGTTTTCACACAACTTTTTGACCTCGCACTTATTGACAAACGCTGTTTTTTACAGAGAATATGGGCAACACTGCGTATGAGTAATATAAAAAACCATACACCAAATCACAAAGTCCATTCTGGTGTACATTGTACTGAACATTTCTAGTTTGGATAGCATTTTACTGAAAATGTTAAGCGATTACATTTGTTCCAACAGAAAATACAGAAATGCTAACATTTTGTTATTACCATTTTCACTTAAGTAGGTCATCTTGTAAATTTGTCTAAATACATATATAACTATCAGAACGCCATGGTTGTCTTTAATGCGTGACAATTTTTATGGCCACTAACCTAGTTATTGAATTCCTTGTGGACTTGCAAAATTTCCAGAAACCTTACCATATGTTTACCTTGTTAAATGATTCCAAGAATCCATTGTCGCAGTCATTCCCCCTGCCCCAATTTTTTGTTATTTTCCTTTCACCACAATGTGGCAGCAACAACAACAACAACAAATATTTTTCTGTCTGATGTCGCTCCCCACCGCAGTATAAGAGGAGGAAAAAATAAATAAATAAAAACGGGCAACTAAATTACACGCAGTGACGTTTGCTGACGTTGTCATTGTCCTCCATCCTCTAAGCCTGTAAACTGTACAGGTTGCCGCTCGGCTAACATGAAAATATTCAGTGAACTGTAAAAATATCAACAAGTTGTTTGCTCTTCAATTTTTACCATACACACACAGTCACACACACACACACACACACACACATTGCTGAGATTATGGTGACCTGGGTGTTGGCCTGTTGTGGCAAGCAGCTGCTAAAAGCAGACAACAACAACAACAAAGAACACAATTAACGCTATGCCTGCCAGCCTTGGGGTGCTCCTTAGGATGGCTTAGCGGCTCCTGATGCTGTCGCTGTCCAGCACTTACGACATAACTTAATAATAACGGCATATGGAAAATTTTTTTCAATATAAAAATGGAAATTTAGCTTAGCGCCTGCTTTCCTGACTGTATTAAAGTAGTTTGCGGTTAAATCCATTGGTTCTCAGGGCCAGACAATATATTGAATATTTAATACTAAATTTTTTGCTTGATTGAGGACCTCCTGTAAAGGTCTTATGCTGCGCAAATTTAAAATTAAAGATGCCTTAAATATTTGAGCCCAGAAGTTAATTTTTTTAGCTAATTTCTTAGTGGAAGGAATTAGGGTTTATAATCCTTTGTTAAGCTTAAAGCTCGGCTTGCAGACTGTTTTCTAAAACAATGATAAGAACTCATGTATGTACGAAAAACTGAAAACTGTAAAAGAAGCTACTTAAAGTTTCCGAATAGCATAATTTGAGAATCAGTTGCAAAATATTCACCCAAATTCGTTTATAAAATTTATTTAACAACTAAATGATCTCAGGCATGTTCTCAGTTCCGTTACTATTTGAAAAGTAAGTCGAAAGCAGGAAAATTGTGTCTATTTGCTGTCTAAATACATAAGAGAGAAACCACGAGACCAAGCAAATCATTCAAAAATAGAGCAGCCGGAAATGAGATTGGCTGACATTTCCTTTTTACTTTTAATTATTGCTTGCACAGACAATTTCTGCAGATATAGAAAATAATCAAACGCAAATTAAGTTTCACTAACAATTTAGAAAAACTTCCTTTAATTACATCTAGCAATTGTACGCAGATCGTAATTTCCACTGAACAACAAGCCAAACTTTTTAAACCGAAAAACTTTTTCAGTTTGGGTTTCTGAGAACAGGAATTAAATACCGCGAAAGAGGAAAAAATGTTAAAAAAAGAGAAGGTTAAGCAATTAAGCATTGATTGTAAAGGTCATAGCAGAATGAGCATATAAAATCGGCCCCCACTCGTATCAGCCTAAAGGTCTGATTCCAGATGACATAAAAATCGGAAATATATAGCAAAATATTCGTTTACCTTAAGTCCCGCTTACCTAAAGAACCACGTATAGGTAAAATATATGTAAAAAGTATTTACTGCACAATTCAATAAACAATTTATTACCAATTCTTTGTCCTAAGAATTTTTATTAAAATGTTTCAATAATTTTTTAAAGGCAATAGGTTAACATTGCGAAACCTACAGCTTTTTTGCTGGTTTTTTCAACAAGAGTTCCCCAAAAACATATAATTAGTATTTAAGATTGATATTTTATTCATATTAGGCAAACTGTACATAAAAAAAAAGATGAAAGGTGGAAATTGTCAGTCAATGCTGTGCACTATAGTAATTTTTTTGCCATTTATTAGGCATAAACCCCTTATTCAGAAGTACTCAAACTGAAATTTCACAAATACATCAGTCGAATTTGATTTAACAGAGTTATGTTAACTGAGCAGCTGCTAAAGTCAGGTTATGTTAATGAATGACCTTTCAATGTTAGGTGTGTGTTTTTCTGATGCAATTTGCAATGGCTAATTTAAAAAATTAAGAAAGGACAAGCTGATCTTAAGATAGTTTATATAAATTTTTTAAAGTCAAAAATTCTAAATGTAAAGTCACACCCAATCAAGAACGCTTTGCGGTCTTTCGACTACGCCCTGCCATTAATTTTGGATTACTAAAGAGCATTATTGTGCAGTTAGAGATGACCGCAATATCTTGCTTAGTTTTTAAGTTAGTGGGAAAATTTTCAATAGTGCTGTGTGAGAAGTTACATTGTGCTTAATATTATAAAATATATTTATAAAACTATTCACATATTTTATTGTTATTCACCAAGAAGATGATTTTCGAAGTAACCGCCAAAATTATACATTTTTGAGGACTTCTTACTGAAAATACCAGCAAAAAAGTATGATTTTTAATTGATAAAAAGGTTTTTAATATTTTTAAATCGATTATCCTACCTCTACCATTGCACTATGGGGAATTTCGCCAAATACAAGGCATAAACCCCTTTTCCAAAAATGCTCAAAACTTAAATTTTTTTGTCTCATTAGACCACAAATACATTAGTCTTCAATGTTACAAACCACGAATTTTGATTTAACCGAGCTCTGTTAAGTGAGCAGCTGATAAAGTCAGGTTATGCTAACGAATGACAGTTCAATGTTAAGTGTGTGCACAGAGAAAAATATCCCGTTCTAAAATTGTAACCAAATGGTCATGATTGTGGTCTGTTTTTTCCGTTCATAAAACATGAACGGTAGTAATGAAATGCGAAAAAGTGTTCATGAAAATATGAATATTTTAGCTATTTTATGATTTCAGTGCTTATTAACATTTATTTATATCATAGGACCAGAGTGCATTGTAAAAAATAAAGACAATGTTAAAAAATACTTTTAAAAAATTTAAATTTAAAAAAAAAAAACAGGACACGACGGGGATTTGAAACCAGGACTTCGGCGTGCTAAGCGAATGCCTTTCCGCTGAGCCACAGGGCTTGGATCTGTCTGGCAGTCTCAATGCTTACTTAAGCACTTCATTCTGAAAGCATTCATTTCTTAATTTGATTTTGTCGCTGTGTCGCGCGTGAGCTGGATGGTCGTGTGAGTTAAAATGACGTCGTCCGTTCAGTCTCTTCGAGGTCCTGAGTTCAAGTCCCAGACTAGGTGAAGCAAAAAAATTTTCAAATTAATAATTCTAATAAAATTTAGCTACAGCTTAGAAAAGGTTGTGGTTGTTGCAACGCGGTGTGTGGTGTGTGGGTTGGTGGTCGTCTCTTCCTTCCTTCCGTGCCCTTCCCGAGTAACCAACCACCCTAGAGGGAGGAGACTTCCACATTCACCTAACTATGGTTAATTTTTTTTTTTCTGGATCTTAGTCGCCGGCAAAGCGAGAACAAAATGTTCTTGAAACGAGCACAAAATGTTTATAACACAAGCCCTAACCGTTCATGTGTGAGAACAAAATGTTCATGGCATATTGTGAACGAATGTTCATGAATATCGAAAAAGCGTGCTTAGCAGACTATCGTCAACAAAAGTTCATGATTTCGTTACAATTCGAACGGATATTTTTCTCTGTGTGTTTTCTGCTGCAATTTGTAATTGCCAAATATTAATGAAAACAGAAAGTTTTGTCGAATATTTTTGATTTAATCTAATCGTTGTGGTATGTGCTATGTTTTAGTGCCTTTGATCTGTAGAAATTAATCGTGGCGTCCCTGTATTTGACGGTATTCGTGATTCATCTCACAAAAAAAATTGGAAAGAAAATTCAACTTTGCGAAGTCCTACCAAATTTTGTTTAGATTTGTTAGAGCTGTGACTTTATCCACCTTTTAAAGCTATTAATCCTGTTTCTGTTTCACTTTTTCTCAACCGCAAGTATGTGCTATTTTTTGCAAAATTTCACTTTTTAGGGCACAACCTCAATTTTTCCAATTCCTACTTGCATGCCAAAGGAAGATGTTATTTTTGATTGCTTTAGAGAGGGGTAAGGCCAAAGTCTTTCAGTCGCATATGAAAGATATTTAAAAGAAAAAAGGAAGCATATTATGTACAATTCTGGAGATGAATCGCTGTATTTTGTTTTTTTTACAAGTTGTAAATTCACAGTATTGATTTTTGACTAATAAACCTGAGTAAAGGGGGACGAATGAATAATGCAACAATTTGAAGGCAGAAATTCCATTCTAAGCCATTTACGCTAAAGCGTATTAGAGGTCGTAGGACTCAAGCTGCTGGAGATAACGTAGTAGAAGAAGCAAGCCCAGCTTCTCGTAAAAAGTAAAAAACGACCAGCTGACCATGCAGCAGTTCTTAAGATAGTTTCTTTAAGGCCTTAAAAGGCCTTTGCAGTCTTCCGTCGACGAGAGCAGTATTGTGCAGTTAGAAATGACAGTAGGAACAGAACAGAAATCGCAATAAAAGAGCCGCATCTTTTTCAGGAATCCCGAAATTTCATAAAGTTTGCGGCCGAAAACTATGTTTCTTATTATGCGTCAATAATGGTACATTTATTCTTCTGTAATATAGCAAGAAAAACCAATTTTTTCTTGTACAAGAAAAACAATTTTTTTTTTTTTAAGGCGGGTTGAAGTGCTACCACGCCCACTTTTTTGCACATATAGACCAACGGTATTCATAACATAAGGCAAAAAACTAGACCGCAATATCTTGCTTAGTTTTTGAGTTATAAATTAATACCTGATTTTTGGGAAAATTCCCCATAGTGCATTGTAGTCTATCAAGTCTTTATGATATTTAGCATATATTTAAATGGTTTAATTAAATTAATTGTTTAATATTGTTTAATGTCCACCTCCTATTAACCCGTCTTTATTGCCATTTCTTTTGTAAATTCCTTAATGAAAATTTGCAAAATTACTCGGTTTTTGATCTACATAAAATAAAGGTCCTAAGAAAATTTTGGAAATTTCGCGATTTGTTTGCCCGTTTCATCTAAAACTCCTATTGACAGTTGGACCGTTTTATTCTACGCCTCCTATGTTTACCCGTCAATCGAAACCTTAGAAAATAATCATAGGTCTTATGAATCATATGACAAATTTAAAAATTTCATACTATTTTAGTGTATATAAACAAGTATAATCAAACAATCTCTATTACAATAAAATATAATTTATAATATTAATTTTCCCCAGGCTTTTGTAAATACTCAAATTAAAATTTTTCAAAAATCGCAGCTCTGGTCATCTATCCAATCTTTATATTTCTTGGGTATTTTTCAAATTTCTACTCCTACTTAACCGTCGGCTTAGCCGTTTTTATGATAATCTTAACTCAAATGAGAATTTTGGAAATTTCGCAATTTTTTCCGTAATTTCCGTAATTTTGACAAAAATTTTGATTCCCATGTCTGCGCTTTCGTAAATACTTAAGTGACAATGACACTTCTAATGCGTCTTCAAATACCATTTATCCATTATTTATAATAGTTTAAGGTCCTATGCAAATTTTGCAAATATCGCTTTTATTTACAAACTCATGATGACGATCTAAGCATTAAGCGCTTTAATACAAATTTTTCAATTTTTTGGACCATTGAAAATTATTATATTATTATATTATTAATTATCTTTCTGCAAAGTTTTATATGAAGCCTTTGAGCCATTTGTGCTTAAGAGTGCTTTCATTTGGACCATTTAAATAAAAGCTAAATAGCCTATGCTTAACTCCAGGTTGTCAACTAACTGTAAGCCAAGTTTCATCCTAATCTTTTCAGTCATTTGTGCGTGAAAGCGCTTTTATAAATACATTTGTCATAATTTTTCAAATCTATGACTCTTTCCTGAGCGCCATGAACAAACTGTCAAAATTTCGTGAAGATCAGTTCAGCGGTTTAGACGTCCAAGTTAGGACCACACAAAAATACTTACATACTATCACTTTTATGTATATGTATAGATTTACTTTGAAAAGTTTTTGAGAGTAATTTTATTATACAATAATTTTAAAATATGAGGTCAGTATTGGCCGATAAGGGATGAGAATTCGGATCAGTAGAAACCCAACTCCACTTGGAACTTATTTCATAAAAAGACATCTGGTCTGTCTTAAAGTGTTACTTAGAAAAAAATGGTACCCAGATGATAAATGTTTAATTTTACTTTTTATGATGTAAGCTAACTATTTTATATAAATCCGAAACATTAAGGTCAAATTAGTCAGATAACTAATTGTTGATTAGCTTGCCAAACATGTTGCATACTTTTAAGCGCATCCTTAAGCTGACACCACAACAAAAAAGTGTGTAGAGCAAGGCTTAACAGCTTGCGGTGGCAAAAGTATTAACGAAGCAAATTTATGAACTGAAGGGTGGGATAAGGGAAGGGGGGATGCTAGGCAAATGGCGCCAGCAGCAGCAGCAGTAAAAGAGAAAAAACTTTTGCTTAACTTGATGTCTAAAAATAGAAATGAAATCGCGCACGTACACACACAGCAACATACACATACACATACAAAGGAGGCTGTCCGCCATGTTGTATGGCTGACGCCTACGCGACTTTTCGTGTAAGGATAGTAATGATACACTAAGCCAAAAGCAGAATGGAAATTTCGTAAGGAGCGAAACGACTCGACAGCTGTCGAGGCTAAAAACACCTACGCAATTTCCTGTTAAACGTTAAGCGGGAAATGGAAAATATGCACACAGAAGGAGCGCAGTCAAGCGAGTGCCGAGCGAGACCCTTGGTGTAAGCCTGCGTGGGCGCTTTTTTGGTTAATAAACCGAACTTCAAAGATACACGCACGCACACTCTCGCACTCCCTCTCTCACTCTCCACTTGTCCATTTGTCAAACATGAAATTTTCAAATGACCTTTAACATTAACTACATGCTGCTACATGTACATTGTACAGGCTCCCTTAACTGCCCTGACGTAGGCGGAGCTCCAACCCACGCATTTCCGAAACGAAAACTGAACTTTAACACTCACCTGCTGCCGGCTGTTCCTGCTGCTGCTCCTGCTGCTGGTGCTTATGGTTGGCATTTGTGGAGAGCTCTGTGTTCTGGGCCAGCACAGATGCTGGCACTGCGCCCACCCACTGACCCATTAGCGCGACCAGCACCAACAGCATCAACAATGACAATTGCATTTTAAGCATGTGAAGCACTTTACTCTGTAGATGTGGTGGGCGTTTCAGCACCTTCGATTACTCGCCAAAAAACTCCTCGACTATTGCTCTGGGCTTTAGGTCTGCACACTACGACTGTTCTGAATGAACTGACGTCCCAATGCTGCAGTGCAACAGTTTTTAATGTACTGTGGCCTCAATTCCTGCCCGTGTCTGCACACACACAACCTACGTCATTGTCATTGATAAGAATTGCTGGCCGTCTGTAAAGACCAACAACCAATGGCTCTGTCTGCCTACGGCTTACATGGCGCATGCGTTATACCTGCACAACGTTCCCCTCCTCACTTAACAGAGATGTGCATTTGTCTGTACATTCATTTACACTGTTGCATGCCCAGCTGTTAATTCTTAACTATCAATTAGTTCATTCATGATTTTTTACATTTCTGTCAGTAACTTTATTTTCATTAAACTTATTTTGATTAAGAATATAAACGCAGAATTGCATTTTCTTAAAAGCCCATTTATTGTCAGCTCAAAAGTATGCAACAATTTTAGTCAGTTGCAATGCTGCTTATCCTTAATGGAACAAACGCCTATCACAGAGCGCGTGGCTGGTGTGGGTGTAATATTTTGCCATGGCTACTAAGCTCTTGTGTGCTAATGCATTATCCCAGTGTGGCATCACTCTTTTAGTTGACATATGAAAGCGAATCTTTCGCAGAGCCCTGTGTAATGTTATTAGTTAGGTATTTTAATATATGTAGAAGATAATCTTATCAAAATATGCCACGGGCATTTGTATAAAGATAGGATAGAGTTGTAAACTTGACTATTTCTACCATAAGGTCACTACAAATCTCTTTATATGGGAATAATAATGAATGTGTACCATTAACATATGAAATATTATGGTAAGAATCGGGTCTGCAAAACCTCCTTTTTGCGAGTTGGAATCCAAATCTTACCAATGGGTAAAGCTTGGTATGGAGATACCCGCGAAATGAAAAAGTCCATATAAAAAAAATGATTTCGCACGGATTTCGCAAGTTGCTGTTTCGTGAGTTGGTATGGAGATCACGCGCGAAATTGGCATATCGATATCACAGCGTTGCGTGGTATCCATCGCAATGATGCGAAATGGCAGTTAGCTCCACTTGTGTCGTTTTTGACCAAATTGTCGGCACAAGGTATGTGTGCCATGCATGTGAACAAATTAGTGCTCATTCTCTTTTCAAGAAACTTAGCTCCTGGAACGAGAGGTCTGTTGATGAGGAACTTTGTCCAGCACAAAGTGATTCAATTGTGAACGACGGCGATTCCGTACGTCGACCGGATGAGCCGCAGAACTTTTCAATGGTCAGACTTGGGACTTCTTTGTTGCCGCAAGTCGTGGACAACATCTTCTAATCTATGATATTGCATTATAAGTACATAACGTCGAGATGAAATGGCAACAACAGTCGATTCTGCCATTTCCCTAGTCGTGTCCAAAGAGCACCAATTGCCAATTGGAGCAAATGATTGAAAAGTTACAAATAAAGGTAACGATGAACCTACAAACGATTTATTATTTTGCGATTTATTTATGTTATACAACTGACTCCACATGGATCTTCACAGGAAGTAAGGACATATTAAACACTGCCGAACCCTAGCTGCCTTAACTAAAGCTTCTTACAAATCACATAAAGCTATTGCTCCAACTATTGCTTCATTAAAGGCCACCATAAATATTCACTGTTAATTAGTTTAAATTGTCCCGCCAAATTAAATTTGAAAACAAAGCAACTAGAGATGAGCAACTTATTTCGCACTTGCTATCGACGAAATAATGTGCAGAGATTTCGCACACTTTTCGCAAGTATCTCCATACCAAGCTTAAGGTTCGGAAATGGGAGATTCGAGGTTTTTCAGCTAAGGCTTCCGGCGAAGGTCCACCTTCGTGCTGTCCATGATTTTTACAATATTAGTGAAAAAGCTACTAATTGTTTAATGAATCAAAATAATTTTTAGGATGTTGGTTAAGGCCTGATTCCAGAATACATACAAATTTATTTAGGCACAATACATCATTCAAATAAGTCTGCTTTGCAATAGCATTCAGATTTCAAAACAGTTCAAAAGTTCTTTTATTCATTTGAACTTCGACAATAAAATTGATTCTGGAAATCGGCCTTTACTTTTAAGAAATCATTTAGTTTGAAATCTTTATTATAGACTAGCTGAACCCAACAAGACTTCGTCCGAGTCCAAGTTTTTTCAAAATTGTTGTGAGACAGAGCAGCTTACTGAACACTTTATTTGTTTAGAATCTAGTTGGTGCAAAACAAGCTCTCTTTCATTATGATTGGTTTCATTTCATCTTTATTTTCTTTAATGAAACAATTCACGAAATTAAATAAAAATAAGACACGCACAACACCACAAATGAGGCTGGTTGACGGTATACCGCTATTTCATGAATACCAATTCAATCTTCATCTGAAATCAGTCAACCAGCCTTCTTTATGGTGTTGTGCGTGTCTTGTTTTAATACAGTTATGGACAAAATCGTAACTTAATGACCTAGAGCCTACTAAAAATGTTCTACGATTATTAATCAAAAAGGTCACTAAAACAATTACTTTGTTATAAAATAAAAATAAAATTTCCAGAAGTTCAAAAAAACCAGCAACTAAATAACTACAACAAAAAGATCGGTATTTGGAAAATTGTAGCTGTTGATTCTGATCAAGCATATATATACTTTATATAGACGGAAATAATAAATAAATTTTCACGACTTTTGTCTACCCATTTTATACTACAAGTAATTTAAATTCAAATTCATGTCACGGGTGCACCTTTATTTCGAACAGCTGACAAAAATTAATCAAAATGTGTCATGGTAAATGCATCCTGTACACTTGTTAAATTCTATTCCATCGCATCCCAAGATACCCAACCAATATTTTGGGGCAAGCTAAATGTAAATACATACGTATGTGTCGGTGGAAACAGGCAAAAGATAATACTCTGTGGTTAAAATGCTCCAACCCATAAATAAGGGTTGAACTTACCGTCAGGCACAGTAAAAGTGGCATTACACCCCAAATTGATTACGGTAACACAGTAGATTTTAACCAGAAATGACGGTTGAAAATGCTATAATGACTAAAAATAGTTTATTTTAGTCTTGTTAACAGTAAATTCTTAAGTGTAACACAGCATCAATTCTAATTCTGAAAATCGTTTATTTTACTCCAGGCTGACTCGAACTTAGGGCTCACGGACTGCGCTTACTTGTATTGAATCTGCATTCTGTGTAGTAATTCTCAAGTTCAAATTCCGTTCAAGTACAGTGTATAAGACCAACTGAAATTCGCTAGGTCAACATTTTTTTTAATTGCTGCAAAATCAAAGTATTAGACTTATTTGTATTACTAGTATTACTTATTTGCTCATAACTTGAGAACCGCTCATCCGATCTTTATAAATTCTTCAGCAAATCGATACATTTTTCTACTAACTATCTCTAGAAGGTACACTCAAAAAATAATCAATCCATATGGGATCAAATCAATCCTAAGCGGTAACGAAAACAACGTAATCCCGGATATGCTTGACCCGATCTGAAAAAAGATTGAGTTGATCCGACTTTTTCAATCCTAAGAAGGATTACATATATCCCGGGGTAATCCTATGAAAGATTGAATTGTGCAAAAAATTCGAGCACAATTGAATCCCAAAACTGGATCATTTTATGCCTATTCTAGATTAACTTATGCTCGATATGTAAGATTGATTTGATCTCAGGATAGATTACTATTCTTCTTTTCATCCGCCATGCCATTTTTGCCATAGGACATCTTCATACACTTCAAAGACCAATCACATCAGTTTTGGTTAATTTAGATTTCTGAAAAAACAAAGAAATAATTATAAAAATTTTTGGCTCCACTGGGACTTGAACACACGGCCATTCGCACTGAACAGGAATGGAACGGCATCTCATCGCACACCACCATACCCAATGTTTGTTTCAGCGTGTCTGATAGGCTACTTATATTTCTTCGCTCTCGCTCTCTAATTTATGGGCAAGTGATCTCGAAAGGGATTGTAGTAAGCACATTTGGAATGATACAAGCTCGAAAGGAATGGACCAATCCTTAAAAGATTGAATTGTGTAGAATATCCCGGATATCGAGATTGAATTTTCAAGCTCGTGCCGGGCTTACTCCAAGATTTAAAAGATTGAAAATATCTCGGCGTTTTTTTTTCTGTGTACGAATTATCTATCTTTAAAATTGTAGATTGTAAATTTTTTTTCCAAATTGCGCGGGCGGGAGGGGGCGTGGCAAAAATTAGAAATAAACTTGATCTGCCTGCAAGTGTAAGAAGCATTTGTCCTATACATGTCAAACCTATATCTCTTACCATATATGAGATCTGTTTGTTCATACTGACGGACGGACATGACTATATCGACTCGGCTGTTGATGTTGATCAAGAATATATATACTTTATATGGTGGGAATTGTTTCCTTCTCCCTGTTACATACTTTTGCACAAACTTAATATTCACTATGTACCTTTGGTACAGAGTACAAAAATATTACCAAACAAAATGCGCAAAATATATTCGATTTCCAATATATCGCCTCGGAAAAATATGTGATAATGATATTCATACTTCTAGGCAAAATATCGATATTTCGATATATCGATAATATTTTTGACATCCCTAGTTCTAGGTAGGTTACTTATATTGCTTGTCCTCTTGGAGGCAAGGAGTTCTGCTTGTGCCCCGGTGGGAGTGAAGTTTGTCCTCCAGAAAAGGTGATAAGGACCCCTTGGAAGGGTTTCGCGCACTGCTGAGCGTTTCAGAAAAACTTACTGTAAGAATGGGTATATTCAACGAACGAAAGCTTTTTCTGTGTAGTAATTCTCAAGGTAAAATTACGTTTAAGTACGACCAACTTAAATTCGCTAAGTCAACGATTTTTTTAATTGCAGCCAAATATAATAAGATGACAAAATCATGTCACAGAATCACTTGTTTAAAAAAATCAGAAAAAAGGTTTTTCATCTGGAGTGTAGAATAATGGTTTTCTCCAGGGTGGAGTCTCGAAGACTATGAAATAAGGTGAAAATATATTACTTCTGCATATAACGATTAAAGTGCTACAATTTTTTTTAAATAATTATGCAGAAATAAGTAGATTTTCGTAAAATTACAAATATGGGCACCAAATTTAAAAATGAATGATTCGGAAATTTACTAATGTGTTTTTAAATCAATGACAATGGGTGAAGGCTACAGTGAACTGAACTTTGAAGTATTCAATTTTTTCTCATTCTTTTTTCTTCATTTTTTTTCATATTTTCACTAATCGTTACAGGTGATAACCCAAGACTGTCGGCTGGTAATATGAAGTAAATATTTTGAACTGGTTTGAGTGGTTTAAATTTGATTTTTGGATTGGTGTTTTGAAGTTAGATTTCTTGCCTTCGAACCACCAGTTGAAATCAGTTCCCAGTAGTAACCAAGCGAGGCAACAATTAAAACTGCCTAACTACGAGGTAAAAAATAAACTAAATAAAAACTACAACTACTCACCATAGTCGGCCTTCAAATCGCTGAGCTAATCTACCTTAAACTTCACCAACTGATTAGGTCTTGAACTTGAACTTGGCCTTTTATCAGCTCGCTTGCACGCACTTGCAGTTCAATAGTCGCGACTAGTCGTCAAGGTTTCGATTGTTTCAAGTGTCATAAACTACTTGTGCCGAAATTATTGTATTTGTTTTTGCCGTCTGCCAGTGCATATCAACAAATGGATTCACTACGTATTTATAACCAACCGAAAAAAATAAAAACAACAAGAACAAAAGAAAATTGCAATGTTTGATTATCTGCGCACTCGAAGTTAGCAACCCAAAAAAAAAAACGCACACTTTCAAGGCCAGAATTTCTTTCAAATTTATGATAGTACATACTATACACATATTAAATTTAATTGCGTTGGCCACCAAATTTGTCGGAATTGATTTCGATTGCATTTGGTTAGACTCTGATCATGAGCTCATGGAGTGGCCGTTATTCTTCAGATGGCAGCAGTGCAAATGTTGGGTAAAGCTCAAAAGCTGCACGCGCCTAGATGGGAACCGAGATAGACAAATACCTCAACGATAAGATAGAGTGGATGGGGGGGATATTCAAAATATTTATTCAAACATCTGGGTATTCACATTCATTTAAAATTACAAATTAAAACATAAATTTAAGACTCCTCAGGCGGTTCTTCTGCGAAAAAATTGAGAAGAACCTTCCACAGTTAATGGCCCTTAGCCTTTTGACGCCTCTGTTGCTTGGCATAGGCAAATTTGGAGCGTTGACCGCTGCAAATGAAATACCAGCTGCCCAGCACAACGCCCCACAGCAACAATATCAAGGTTAAACTATCCAATGAATGATAGACAAACCAATTGAGCTCAATGCCGGGAGATTGTAATAATTGGGCAGCCAATAGACCATGCTGGATGACATATTCCACACTCCAAACGGCAGACTCCAAGGGGGTGCGTTCGCGTGCCTTGAAGATTTGAGAGATTTTGCGTGCGCGAATGGCATAACTGTTGGAAAAGAAAAGATTTCATTAAATATCTAATAGAAAGGGGGGTAATTTTTTCAAACAACTTACGTGGATTTGCTTAGTTCCTGTAATGAATGCCTGAGAGTGTCCACATTGATATCATAATAGTCCAATTTTAAACCCATACCCCGATTTTGTACAGCAAATGCATTCAAATATTGATCACCATAGATGGGTGTAACAAGCATGGGAGTGCCACAGTGTACCGATTCTGTGGTACCCAATAAACCGCCATGTGTCCAGAATAGTTCCACTTTGGGATGACCTAAGGTGGAAGGCAAAGAAATAAGATTGATTACATGATATATTTTGGGCAAAGCTCTTAACCTTAAGTTCGAACCATTTGTAATATCACTAATTAGAAATTTTAATATCATTTGCAATATAAATTTAAAAATATTGAGAAAAATAGAGAAAAGCTAGCTTCCCTATACCCTATACGTCCTTAATGTAAACTTGGCTGTCCAGTTTATTCTTTCTATTTTCATCAAATTCGCCAAAATTATGCCAAAGCGAATAATATAAATAAATGGCAAAGTTAAAAGACGCTACCTTGAAAAACAAAAAAATGTTTCCCTCTTTTTCGGCCGATTGTTCCAATGGTAGCTATATTCTATTGTAGTAGAATTATGTGAAAGTATATGATATAAGTTAGAATCTAATTTGGGAGCGAAAGCATTAAATACCAAATAAAGTTTTCTCATCAGATCTGTTAACTATCCTATCTTTTTAATGACAAATATACTATATTGTTGTCCGATTTTCATTAAGCTTGGTGGAATTATGAAAAAGCATACATAACTTAAAAATATGAAGTTTAGGGTAGTTTGCATTGACATATATAAGTTTTTCATACTAAAACTTGTTTTAAGACCCTTCGTTCCTATGAGAGCTATATATGCAAAGGTCATCTGATTTGGATCAAACTTTGTAAAATTATGTGAAAGCATTTCAAGTAAATAAGTGCCAAGTTTAAAAAAGGACTATATTAAAAACATTCAAGATGTTTAGATGTTAAATAGAACCATTATATAGATAACCGACTTTTATCAAACTTGGTAAAATAAAAAACAAAACACAGTAAACTTATAAGAATAAATTTTGGGAACGTTTCCAATAAAAACATAATAGTTTTTTCACTAAAACTGCTTGTTTGACCGATTCATAGGATCTAGGTCCACTTTAAGAGACCCAAAAAGAAAATTTAACTATTAATTTTTAACTTAAGTTTTTCATTTAAGTTGAAAAGTTGAAATAAAAAGTAACAAAATCTTTTTTCTAGTTTAAACCATTTTATAAGCTCGAAACAAGCTTAAATTGAGAATTTTGTTCTTAGATGATACATTAGGCCGAACCCCAAAACGGAAAAATCGAAAATAACAGGTCTCAGCATTCCCAAAGCTAATATTTGGTTTATAATTATTAATTGTGGAAATCAAAAAATTTAATATTAATTTTAAGTGGGCGCGACAGAGCCCTAAAGTTTTAAAAAATATTACAATCAGGTCAGTTCCCATTTCCGAGTGGATTTAAAAATGTAAAACGATTGTAATTCCGAAACGTTTTCATTTGATGTCCCGTTTCCGAGTGAAATAGAAATCGATTTTCTTTTCAAATGAAAGTTCGAATCGGCGCATGCGCTGATACGGAATTGCGAACAGCTCGGTTTCATTTCGATCGTTTTACTTTCGTCTACATGCAATTTCTGGGGTACAACTTTAAAATAATTATTTTTAAATCAAATTGAATGCCCAATATATCTATGGTTACTTTAAAATCTTCTCAATATATGACTTATTAATATAAAAATATTTGATAGATAAAAAATAGAACCGTTGACATGAAAATGGTCAATTACTTTTCGTTGCATTCACTCAAAGGCAAAACTTTTTAGACCGAATCGTTTTTCGGAAACGGGAACAGCTTTTAAATCCGATTCCACATGATTTGATCGAAATCGAAAACGGGAACAGGCCTATATAAGTTATATACAAAAACTTTAAAGGCTATTCGCGCGCGTTAAAACTTGACTTCTTTTACTTTTGAATTTATTTCGCTAATTAAACATCAAAATTGATCAGATGAAAGGATAAGAGCATGACCTTAAAAATTTCATACTCATGGGGTCCAACCTAAAGCTCCATTTACACGACCTGATCACTCATCTGAGTTTTCGTCTGATTTGCTGTCTGAACGTGTAAAAAGGCGTCTGAGTAGAAGCGTCATGAAGCTACTCAGATGAGCGATCAGACGAAATAGAACCGGTTCTATTTGGCCTGAGCACTCATCCGAGTGGCATTTATCGAGTTACAGTGTTCGAAAACTCATCTGAGCGATCAGGTCGTGTAAATGGACCTTAAGGTACATACACATGTGTACTTGATGTTTCCTGCTTTGATTTCTTTTTAAATTAAAACTTCATTCTAAATTTTAATAGTGTTAAAACCTTTTATGAGTTCTTATTTTTGAATGAAGTTTGAAATTTAGTCACATAAAAGTAAGAATAATAAACATATTCCAAACAAATCTTATTTCAGGTTTAACACATTTTATGCTCAAAGTTGAACAATTTTCACATATTTTGCTGCTTTGATTTCTTTCACATCCATAATATTTGGAACGTTTTTTAAGTTCTAAATTCTTGAATTAGGCTCTAGTTTACTTTACTTAAAATTACAGACACTTAATAAGCCCGAAAAAGACTTCAAGTACGAGTTTTGTATTCAGTTTTAGTCTAAAACTTTTAGATATATTGAATCTAGTTGAATTTTCACATATTTTTGTTTAATGTTACACTTTTTATAAAATCGAAGCAGTCTCCAATTAAAAATTTTTAACTCATATTTGGAAATATTGCATTAAGTATTATTTTTACTTGATTTTTTTTCCCAGTGTCTTTTGTAATTTCAATGTTTTCTTATCAAAATACTCACACAACAGCGCCAATTGTGGTGCCCACTTGACCAGCAGAAATTTCTTGGTATCCACCTGTGGCATTACATCGCCCTCCCATTTCCATATCACACGCAACGGTTGCTCCTCCAGCACCTTTATAATCGCCGCCAATTTGGGTGGATCCATGCTAGAGGCTCTGACCATTGAACCCCAGCTTATAAATATAATCCCCTGCTCGGATTCATCCAGAAATTCCATTATATTTAATGGTATCTCACGTTCTGCCTGCTTTGTGATATGCACTCCACCCACTTCGACAAATTGCCGTGTCTGTGGACGACTGCCCATTAAACTGAAATGTTGATTCACCATCACAAATGCCGTCTGGGTGCGTGCCACTGTATCCACATCCACATCAATGTTGAGATACTTTCGTATAACCGCATTGTCCTTACGATTGGAGTGATATCTGTACAGCAATTTCAAAAGCTTGGCCTGCAGAAAGTTGAACAAACGATCGGACCAGTTCAAGGGTTGAGCATAACCCACATATTCCGATTGCACAAATGAGGGTGTATCGGGTAAATCTATACGATCGTAGAAGTAGGGCATCAAGGCACTTGTACTCAATCCTATGATGGGTAAATTCAACACCTTGGCTATGGCCAGCTGGCAATCTGTGTTGAAGTACTCCGTCAGCAGCACGTCATAGGGCTGTTCCTGATGCCGTTCGATAACCGTTTGCACATGCCCACTTGAGTACAGTTGCGCACAGGTATTCTGTCCGATTCTATACAAATCCCGATATTCCGTATAGAAAGCTTCCAAATTTCTGGTTGGCACATATTTGGTCAATGGCACCGTATTGATGGTGGTATTCGACTGATCCTCACCAGTGGGCGATATCAACAGCTCGTGATAATTGGGATAGTAATGAGCCTGTGGGTGCTTCACATAGGAAATAACTGTCAGGTTATGTCCACGCCTGGCCAACTCATTGAGTATGGGCATCACCACCTTAAAGTGACTGAATCCATAGAATGGATACACCACGAGCACATTCCCTGCCTGGGCAAATCCCGTGCCACTTGCAAGCAGCAGCAGGGAAATAATCAAGCTCGATCCGTTCAGCACCCACGACCACGTCAACATCGTTGCGACTGCACTGCTCTTGACTGAATGCTACAAATTTTGGCTAGGTTCGATAAGGTTAATTCGGTCTTCTTTATTTTTTGGCAAAATTGTAGACTCTCCAATGCAGAAGTCATTTAACTGTGCATACTGGTTCCCAGATAATAACCCGCGTCATTTTTTGGCTGGCTGCTAAGTAGCTGCTTTTTGATTTTGATAAGAAAGATTTAGCTTGAAATAAGTGAGTGCAAGACAAATGGTTCAATTTGAAACTTTCATTGGAAATGAACTTTCCTTTTCTTTCAAATGTTCCCTTCAATGCACCCAGTTCTGTTAGTTTTCCCAACCTCAGAATCATCTTTTTTGATGTGAAACATCTTTAATTTCGGTACGGACGATTTTAGTAGGAGTAAAATTTGATTTGAGCGTCACGTGACTCTGACGCCAACCATATTATGTTGCTGTTATTGCTTTATGCAGTGGCTCGGCACACGCACACACACGCAAGATGGTTGGAGTAAAAACTGATTTGAGCGTCACGTGAGACTGAAGCCAACCATTGTTGCTGTGTTTGCTTTATGCAGTGGCTCGGCACACCCACACAAGACGGGTGGTAGAGTGATGGCAGGGGGAAGATTGGTGATGGGGGGTGTAGAGAGATGCAGAGAACAGTTTAAGATCACACACCCACTCCCAACATTTCATTTACAGTTCTTTGCCTTTGGCTCAGCCAAAAATCAAAACAGAGAAAACTACCACAACAACAACGAGAGAACATTATGGAGCGTACTCCCACAACTTTTGCTGTAAACGCGAGAGGGAGAGTGAGTGCTACTAAGTACTGAAAAGACAGGGCACTGAGAGCAGCATCAAACCATTTTAGTAGAAGTTAAATTTGGTTTCTGCGTCGCGTGACGCTGACGTCATTCATATTTTGTGTTGTTTTGATTTGTGCAGCAAACAAACACACAAGAGGATGGGCCGAGGGGGGAAGTGAATAGGTAGGAAAGATTCTGAAGAGGGGGAACTGGGTGGGTTCTGGAAAAGATCTGGGTGTGATCTTGGTGCGATCTTGTGGTATGTGGGAGAGATTTGGGTGGAATCTTATCTGGGCGCGATCTGGGAGGGATCTGGGAGCGATATGGGTGGGATCTGTGTGGGATCTAGATGAGTATCTGGGTGGGAGCTGGGCGAGATCTGGCAGAGTTCTGGGTGGGTTTTGGGTGGGAATGGGGGTAAGATCTGGGTGGTTTCTGGGTGGGATCTGTGTGGGATTTGGATGACGATCTGGGTGGCAGCTGGGCGAGATCTGGCTGAGTTCTGGGTGGGTTCTGGGATGGATCAGGATGGGATCTGAATGAGATGTGGGTGGGATCTGGAACGGATCTAGGCAAGATCTGGGTGGGATCTGGAAGGGACCTGGGTGGGATCTGGATGGAGTCTGGAAGGGATCTGGATGAGATCTGGGTGGTATTTGGGTGGGATCTAGATGGGATCTGTTTTTAGTATTTCTACTCCCCTTCATTTGTCTTCTTTCGAAAGAGTGTCCTTGCTGAATTATATACTATTGACAGAGCTTGTGATTTGAAAATAAGCTATTAAACTTATCATCATGTTTCACATCAAAGTCTCGTGAGTGCTAGCGACACTCACATCTTTTTTTATCAGGACTTTTGCTTAAAGGAATGTAGGGGAAAGAAATCTGAAGTTTAAAGTAATTTTGATAAGAAGAACTAAAATATCTTAGTCTTAAATTGATCGAACACACATGAATTCTTGATTAAGATAATTTAGCTAAGATACAATCCTTTACCTTGTCTACTCTAATATTTCGGACATTACTCATAGTAGGAAGATTAGTTTTAGACGGATAAGCATTTTTATCGGAATAATCGGTTAGAACGTGGTCAATTTTAAAACTTTATAAAATCTCAAATTTATATAAAAAATAAAAAAAACTTAATAGCTATGAGTTTCATTTCGTCTGCTTTTGATTCTGATTCTGAGAAAAACAGAAGCCGCTATGGAAGACAGCAACACAAAACGATTATTGAGAACTAGCGAACAGCAGCAACAGTCGTCGCTTCATCATTTTTGATTTTGTTTCTGCTTTTGATCAGTGTCGTAGGTCGAAGTTTTCGTTTCTCAGTTCAATTCAATTATAGTTCAAACCGTGGCGCAGTGGGCGGTCATTCCCTTTGATAGCTAAGCACATGTTTTTTCTGATTTGACTATTTTCCAAATTTCAATTTGATCTTTTTTCGTTCGTTTGCTTTCTTTATTTTGCCAATTTCGAAGGTTAATAATTAATTAGCGAAAATTTTATTTGCGATTATACAAAGTGATAATCATTTACAGTACAACGTTTGTTACGATGCCAAGAAGGAATCATAGGAATCAACCTTGGTCGGCAAATTTTTCATCTTGCTGGATCGCTATTGCTGCATACAGATCAAGAACAGAAATATTTCCAAATAAATCACACGATGAAGTAAAACAACGAAAATAGAAATAATCCAGCAATTGCATTAAATTTTACACGAACAAAATAAGCTCATCAAACTGTTTAATACTTCGTTAAAACTATGGCTGCAAACCTCCAAAAATCGAGAGGGATGCTCCCCGGGGTTCGAACCCTTTAAACTTTTTGGGCTCGAGTTCACGGAGTGGGTTCAGAAGGTCGCTGAACCTAGGTTCAAACCGGAGCTCAAGAAGAATTTTGTTTTCGCTGATTTAAAAATAAAATTTATGTCAATTGGAACAACCTTAAGGCTGGAATGACACTTTCAATTTTTAGAGACAATTATTGTCGCAATTTTTTGTTAATAGGTAAAATTTGCTGTTGTGTATCATTAAAGCCTCTTCTAAAGCATTCTGCGGAGAATTCAAGCATACTCTGACTCGCTCACACCAACGACTTTTGCCCATAGATGAAAAATTGTGAATAAAATTGTTCCTAAAAATTTAAAGTCTCATTCCTGCCTAAACAGTTCATACATATTTGTTAGCTCTAAACTTCTTGTTTGGTTTTTATACTCTGTACCGAAGGTACATAGAGTATATTAAGTTTAAATTCATGCCACATTGCCGCATTAAGATATATTGGAGTATGGCAGAGTTCACAATTAAAGCATTTAGAAAAATATTTATAATTTTTAAACCGAACCCATTTTTGACTATTTTTTGCTCCGGTTCAGATTCGGGAGGTTAAAATTAACCTGCTCCGGTTCGGACTTCGCAAAAATCCCTGGTTAAAACAAATGTCTTTCGATAATCACAGCCTCTTCATAAGAGCGGACAAACGACCAGCAGGAACTTATAAACGACATTACAATTTGAAGCCGCGTGAGGTTTCCAAGAAAATTTGCATAGTACTGTAGACTGTAGATAACTCCCAGTTTTCTTAGACCTATTGAAAATATTTTAATATTAAATTCACGATTTCTTAAATTTACTAAATCAAATTTTGTTCCTGTATATGCAGCTTTAGTAAATTCCAGGGACCGTAAATAATGATTATTTTGTGTATTTTTAAACCAAAAAATCACGCACTTGGAATAGCCGTAGAAGAAAACCTTTGATACCAGAATTATTCTTTTATGATAATCTATGGAAATCCACCATGATTTTTATTTTGTAAGTTTTATTAATATTGCTCATTGGTAATGATTATTTTTAAGCAAAAAAAATAAAACTCAGCAATAATGATTATTTTTGATCAAAAAAAATAAAACTCAAAAATAATGATTATTGTTGAGTTTTATTTTTTTTGCTTAAAAATAAAACTCACCAAGAAATTACGGCTGTACCATAAGGAATTTTGGAAAGTTTGAAGTATATTCTTAATAAATGAAGCAAGACGAACATTTAAAATGCAATTTTAAGTTAAAGTAGTTTCTTATACTCTGTACCGAAGGTACATAGAGTATATGAAGTTTGAGCATCGGACCCTATAAAGTAAATATATTCTTGATCAGCATCAACAGTCAAGTCGATATAGCCATGTCCGTCTGTCTGTCTGTCTGTCCGTCCGTCCGTCCGTTTGAACAAACAGATCTCAGAGATGGTAAGAGATAGAGGTTTGACATGTATGGGACAAATGCTTCTCATACTTGCAGGCAAATCAAGTTTATTTTTATTTTTTGCCACGCCCGCTCCCGCAATGTTGAAAAAACGGCGCTGCGAAATAAGGCCCCAATGAAATAAGGCCCCAAAAAAAAAATGAAATAAGGCCCCAAAAATTTATATGGAAAACAAAAACAACGATTTTTTCTCAAATTTGGGGTGTTATTTCATTTTTTGGGGCTTTATTTCTTAAATAAAATTTCAAAATTAAATAAGTCCCCAAAAGAAGAAATGAAATAAGGCCCCAAAAATTAGGTTTGCGGTCTTATTTCATTTCTCTTATTTTTGCTGATATATGGAAAAAAATTCCAATAACGGTTAATTTTCTTATCTGCCTGCGTTTTCTGACTTAGTATTTGATGCATTTTTGTACAGATGTGCAAAAGTACCGTTTTACAATTAGTTCAGTGATAACCTTTTGAGTTTGTTGATTAGTTTAGTGATTTGCATTGTGTAAAGCAGACGTTCAAGTGCGAGATAAAATTATGAAGTGCGAAAAAATTGTTGCATTACGGCGAACTGGAAATTTGTTCTACGTCAAAGAACAAAAAATGCTGTATTTTGACGAGGTAATTATATTGTCTATTTTAAAAAATCTTAGCGCCGCAGACGAGATTTTTTTTATATGAAAACTTTTTATATTATATCAAAAAAATTGTGTCAATCTAAGCGCCGCAGGCGAAAATTTTTTACAAAAAATCGCGCGATTTTTGTGTAAAAATTTTCATTATTATTTAATGTTATAGGTAGTTTGTTTCACTAAAAATCCAAATAAGAATATATTTTAAAATTTTATATTAGGTATTTCCAATAGTTTTTATTTTATTGAATAAATTGAATAAAGCAATAAAATGAACAAAAAAAATAGAATTGAAAAATTGGGGTGTTATTTCATTTTTCAAAATGGGGTATTATTTCATTATGAAATAACACCCCAAATTTGGGGCCTTATTTCATTTTTTTTGGGGCCTTATTTCATTTCAGTGGGGCCTTATTTCATAATTTAAATTGGGGTATTATTTCATTATGAAATAACTCCCCAAATTTGGGGACTTATTTCATTTTATCGTTTGGGGACTTATTTCATTGGGGACTTATTGCCTGCAGCCTGAAAAAACGTTATATCTTCCACAGTTTTGTAGATAGATGGCTTGTACCAAAGACACTACATATATAGATATCGCATCTCGTACAAACTTTTTTTTTGGGATCCAATGTCAGCTCCCAAGAAAAATCGTTTTGTGAGTCACATGTGTCATCTATAATGGTGCGAGCTGGCTCCATTTTTTTACGCCAAGCTTGGAAATGTCTTTCCGAACCTGGTCGTCCAACCTTAGAGGTGGTCGTCCCACCTTGCATTGTCCCAGTTCTTTCGCATTCTTCTTGTAGACCATTTTTGCTGGAGCTTGATCATCCATACAGGTTACATGTCCCAGCCAGCGCAGCCGCTGTTGCCTTATGCGCTTGACCAGACTAGTATCCCCATAGAGCTCTTACAGTTCGTCATTCCTTCGGATGCGAAAGTCCTCGCCAACTTTCAAAGGTCCATACATCCTGCGAAGAATCTTTCGCCCGAAAACGCCAATCGCCGCCTCATCCGCTGAAGATATTGCCCATGCTTCTGCGCCGTATTGCAGGACTGGGATGATAAGCGACTTATATAGCGCTATTTTTGTTCTTCGCTTGAGGTTCTGCTCTTGAGCTTAGCCCGTAATAGCATCGGTTTGCGAGCGTGATTGTTCTTCGAATTTCCAGGCTGATGTTGTTGTCGCCGGTTATCATCGTTCCGACGTAGACAAAGAACTTTACAACATTAAAGTTGTACTCTCCCTTTTCAACAGATTGTCCAAGTTGTGTGTACTTCTGTTTAGAGCACACTAGGTATTTCGTCTTGTCCTCGTTTACCGCTAAACCCATTAGTTATAATATAACCGTTACTCATTGAAAAACATGTTTAACAGTGTTCCTGCGTTCCTTAGGGTGACCATCTGAAAAGAATGCAACATTTTTTTAGGGTGGGTAGCGGGGGACTTGGTTGACTTTTTTGCTCATAACTTGAGAACCGTTCATCCGATCTTTATCATTTCTTCGGCATCGATTCATTTTGATAATTACTAACTATCTCTAAAAGATACAAATCGACTATCTTCACAAGTGTAGGAGATATAACGTTTTTCCAAATTGCGGTGGCGGGAGGGGGCGTGGCCAAAATTTGAAACAAACTTGATCTGCGTGCAGATAAAAGATGCATTTGTCCCATACATGTCAAACTTCTTTCTCTTACCATCATCTCTGAGATCTAGGTGTTCATACAGGCAGACGGACAGACGGACTGTTGATGCTGATCAAGAATATATATACTTTATATATTCGGAAATGATTCCTTCTGCCTGTTACAACCTTTTGCACAAACTTAATATACTCTATGTACCTTCGGTACAGAGTATAAGAAACTACTTTAACTTAAAATTGCATTTTAAATGTTCGTCTTGCTTCATTTATTAAGAATATACTTCAAACTTTCCAAAATTCCTTATGGTACAGCCGTAATTTCTTGGTGAGTTTTATTTTTAAGCAAAAAAAATAAAACTCAACAATAATCATTATTTTTGAGTTTTATTTTTTTTGATCAAAAATAATCATTATTGCTGAGTTTTATTTTTTTTTTGCTTAAAAATAATCATTACGGTGTGAGCAATTGATTTAAAAATCAAAAATAGTCATTATGGAGTAAGTTTTATTTTAAAACTTATAATGATTACGGTCCCTGGTAAATTCACAAACTGAACAGCGCACATTTGAGAAAACAAACGATCTGGCAACACCAACTTAATGTAAGCTGTCGCCTTGGCATTTGAGTGGGTGTTGTAGGTGTCCTTTGTTTAATTAAATGTGCGCAGGTCATTTTGCGAATTTACTAAAACTGCATAAACCAGAACAAATTTGATATTGTAAATTGAAGAAATCGCGAATTTCATGCCATAAACGTAGTAAAAAAAACGTGTCTTTAAAATTTTGAAAAATCTATCCCAAAGTCGAAGAATTCAAGGAAAACTGGTGTATGAAACTTTTGTTTTTATCTTCCGATCAGATTTAAATTCATTTTCAAGGCATAAACCCATTTATCCGATTGACTTGAAACTCATTTGCAAGGATAGTAAGTGAAATACGGAAGGAAAATTCCTGGAAAATTTGACCCAACGGTCGGAAAATTCCTGGAAAACTCTGCATGCAAAAAACTATTTTTCACCCGACTGACTTAAAAAGCTGATTGTTAGGATGAAAGATGAAAATATTTGAAATGTGCTTTTTAAATATCGGAAAATCCGCCACCAGGAGTAAAAATGACCGGATAATTCTACATAAAATAAAAACACTTTTTCATACGATTGGCTTGAAATTCGGTTTGTGAGGATAGAATTTGAAGTAAAGGTGGATGGGATAGTGGTGGAATGTGTGCGGGAAGTGGGTGGTGAACTGGGTAGAAAGTGATTGGAATGTGGATGGGATTTGAGTGGAAAGAGGGTGGTAAGTAGATAGGATGTAGGGGGTGAAGTGGATGGGAAGTGGTTGCGATGTGGGTGGGACTTGGTTAGTAAGTGGTTGGGAAAAGGAGGGAAAACCCAGCACCAAAGTTTTGACGGGGAAAAGGCAAAGTAGTATGACGTTGAATTCAAGCCGATGTATGTAGATGTATATATTTGATTGCTGGGCTCCCCACAGGAGAAAAAAATATTTTTAAATTCGGTGAATATGTGACTCTTACGATTGACATAAGGTGATTATGATATTGGTTCTATATCAGTGGTGCCCAAACACACACTGTCATGTTTTGCGACTGTGTGTGTAGCAGTGAAACACGAAGTAAACGTCATTATGTTAAATATGGACTACAAACAAACACACAAATTTGTGTGCGTGCTATGCAGAATTACGACTTCTTATCACACAGGATATGGCAATTGACATCTGGGCATCACTGTTCTATATTCTTGAAGGCGCAGCGAAGCGCGACGGGTTATTCGCTAGTATTATATTAATATTTAATTCTTATATGCCAACATTTTCAGGCGTTTCGCTTCGATTTATAATTTGTGTGAATAAACAACAAAGTCGATTGTCTCGAATATAATACATATTTATTTATACGTTTTGTAATTGCAATAAATATTAGTTAGTTACTCTCTCTCTCCTTCTACCCATCTCTCTGCCATTCATCATATTATTTAATTTTACACATTGTAAGTAACAGGGCTGGACTCTAAGCTGGCTTCCTTTTGTGTTGGTTGCACTTGAAAATTTTGCAATGCTTCCACAAAATCGAGGGATGTGTTTGTGGTATGTTACAATTGCATCACTGGATAAAAAAGAAGAAACGTTTGCCAATATAAAACTAAGCTACAGATTGCACTTTAATTCCTGCTCCTTCGGCTCCTACTTGGCACTGTCCAGCACTTCGACTATGTGCTTGGAGACCAAAGCGGTGGCCTCTGTGGCATTTGGTATCAGAAATCGATCCATGTCGGTGATGAGCAGACCATCGCCATCGGGGAAGCCATACTTGAAGGTGATCAAATCACGATGTCGTTTTTTGGCGGTGATTTTGACAATGCTGGCGAGCGGTCGACGAACCATAATCTGAGCCTGGCCACGACCCAATTCACGGAGCACCACCAGCTGGCTGGGCGTGATAATGAGATGACTATCGTACATGTAGCCATTCATATGGACCTCCTGGCATTTGAAGGCATTGATGATGTCTGCAGTTTTGAAATATTGATTCAATTGGACAATTTCTTTGGTTTCACCAGCCTGTGAATGTGGACGATTGGAGTCACCCGCATGGCCATCATAGGTATCCTCGTTCTCATCATCAATGCTGAAGACGGGAGCCACATTGCGATAACGTTTGCCATTTCGCTCCTTGGGACTGACATGTCGCTCCTGCGAGGGTGGAGCCACCTCCGACTGAGGCTGATTGCCATTTGAGCTGGGATTTACAATGATGTCGAGCAGTTTGCCTTTAACTTCAGCCGATTTGGATTTCATGGCAGCCGAAAACTTGCTAAACAGATCTGAGGAGGAGGGAGCCGAGGTGGAGGCTTTTAGAGGAACCTGTTGCTTCACCTGCTGATGTTGCTGGCACACCAGACACTTGCGCACATTATGATCCTCCAGGCAATCGGCCATATGATCACCAAAATAATCGTGTATAGAACTGTAGCCACCTGTGAGCAGGGACACATAATGGGTGTTCTTTTGCAGGAATGAGGCCACCACCATATGCGTATACTGATCCTCCTCGACACGGCCGCTGCCCATAAAGCACAAATGTTCGCCTCCCGCATTGGAGTTGGCCTCAATCGATTGCCGTTGGGCCGACAAAAGGCCTTGCACGGCGGTGGAAAAGGCCACTGGTTCCTGCAGCATTAAATTGCAATCCAAATGAAAAGCCGTGGACAAATGACCCGCATTATACTGCTCCGCCGGACGACAATCGACCAAAAAGAAACGCACCGAATCTGGCACAGGAAATTCACTGGCTGAATTCTCTACCAGCTCATAGACGGACACGGGCAGGCACAAGGCCTGCGATACCTTGGCAGCCTCCTCCTGACTGCGTGGGGTATCATTCTGTTTGCCATACAACGCCTTCAGGTAATCCGTCTTGAACGAAGTGGGCGTCTTCAGAGCATAGTACTGAGCCAGTGAACAAAAATCCGCCACATCATCCTGTTCCAAAGCGCAGGGCATATTGATGAGAAACTTGATGATCTCCTCCTTGGAGGAAGAGCTTTTCATTTGCAAAATCTGTTCCCGTCCATTGATTAAGATGATCAAGGCCAAAAAGAAAACCATAAAAGGATCAGCATTTTGAAAATATAAATCCCACATGGCTATGATGACGGATAGGCTGCTGCAGGAGGCGAATAAAGACTGAAACCAAGTCAGGGAATACAAATCGGGAGTAATCTTCTTGGTGTCCAGCACGGTACAGAGCTCGGGATCGTGATACAGCAACAGCAGGCGAAACACATGGAAGACATTGCCCTTGGGTTTACAACCCTTGGGTATGTAGGTATCTCGTATGGCCTCGAAGAGATTAAACGTATCCGAACGATTCAATTTGAGGGCAAACAGCGGCAATAACAGCTCAATCCAACCATTATCCGCTTCATATTGTAAATTACGATTTTTGCAGTAGAACGTCATGATGGATTCCAAATCTGAGACCACCGACACTTTATCCTCCTCATCATTGCCCATACGATCCACGATCCTTTGACAATCCTCTCGCAATTGGCTTTGAAAGGGCAGGTCGTAGATTTCATTGAATAAAGACATCTGATCCGATTTATGTCGCACATCCAGGCACACTTGCCACACATCCGGGCGCAAAGCATCGGGCACAGGTTTACCCTGACAAATTCCATAGATATCATTCACATTGCAGTCGTCCAGGAGAGCGGACTCCAGCTCAATGATCCTGAAAAGCAAAACAAGAGTTTTGTTAGTCACGGCAGCGTCAACGTGTCTAATCAGCCACCAGCTGAGCAGCTGACGATGATAACATAAGTGAGTCAAGGTGTCCACGCCAACAACTTTTTCAACCTTGCCTCACCGTGTTATGGCATCTCTGCTGTCACAGACGAAGGCCATCTCCAAATATATCTTAAATGTAATATTTAGGGCTCAAATATTTGTTGTTGACGTCGCCTGCTTGTTTATTTACCACATATTTTCCTCCATGCCCGTGATTTTCCTCCCCGCTCTCTCTCTCTTGCTCTTTCTTCTTGCTTTTCTGCAACTCGTTCGTTTTCTCTAAGCTGTCGTTCAGTGTCTTAAGCTTCTTATGTGCATTGTTATTGGTTTTAGTTGAAGTTTTGCTTTTTTGTTGTTGTTTAATTAATTAATTTTGTGTCGAAAATGAAAAAAAACTCCTTGCTGGCTATGAGATTGTGTGGGTGGAGGGCATGGTCACATTGCGGGAGGGTGAGAATTTAGTGTCAAATTAGAAATACCAAAAATTATCGAAACGGGTATTACTAAAACAAGCTTAGTGTCAGTGTTGGCCTCAGCAAGCTAAAAATAGCTGGAAGTGTTTAAAAAGTAGCTATATAAATAGCTAAAATATGAATGAAAACTTTTAAATGTTGCAACCTCTTTGATGAAAAATTCTGATGCAGCTTTGTCCACTGATTACAAGACAGGTCTCGGTTTGGCTCCACCAGCATTTTCTCCAGTTTTATTTTGCTTTGGAAAAATTATTGAGATACACACTGAGCAAAAATTTCTGGATTTATGAGTCTTATGCGACAGAACACATATCAATGCAGCCCAAAAAAATCAAGCGACCATCATCAGCAAGGGCGAAGGATTCCAAATTGGCCTTTGAAGAGTGTTCTTCCTTGGTTTTTGGCAAATTTTTTAAATTTGGCTTAAGCCCAATGGATGCTAGCTGCAAAAGTCGTTTATTGCCTCATCCATCTATATAGTTTATAACTTCGTCCCAAAAACTGTCCGTGTTTCTCCTAAAATGCCTAAGCTTGTGTATAATACTCGGTTTCTTGACACGCAATTCATTTTCCTCCTAAAAAATATCGATTTGTTGGAGTATCTTAAAATTTTCAGGTAGTCTGCAATAAATTTTGAGTGTCAATAAACTGGAAAACATAGAATTGGAAAGTATTTACCTCTCCTTGAGCTCATGGATTAATGCTATGATAAAGTCTGTGCATTTGAATCGAATTTCCTTTTCCATTTCAGATGAAATGTTTTCCTTATATTCCTTAAGATTTGATTCAAATATACATCTCGATTTCCAGGTAAATGTTGTACAAGCTTTTTAAACTTTCAAAATAGCTAGAATTCCCGCCAACCGCCAGATTACAAATTCTTCCGCAATTGGCTTTAACAAAACAACTCCAAATCTTTGTAGGAAAATAGCTAAATCAGCAGCACTAATTTAGTGCTGAAAAGCGTTGATAGAAATAAGGTCATATTAGTTGCCAGTAATAACAAATAAAAAATTAGCAAACAAAAAATTTAAATTTAATAAATAAATAACAATATTGCATAGAAACCAAAGTATTCAACTATTTAAAGGACACAAATATCTAGCAACATCTGCTGCAGTAAAGAAATTGTGAGCGAATGCGAATGCAAAAGAAGGTAAGCAGCACAGAGAGGGCCCCCCCGCAGCTAAATTTGCAAATACAAAAACAACAAACCTTCACCCAAATAACTGCATCTATTGATTTTACATATGCACTTAATTTAAGAGATTTGGCAATGGAAAGTATACACATTTGCATTTGTGTGTGTGTGAGAGAGAAATCAACAGCTGTCCTCCTCCTACTCCCTGCCTAACCTTCCCCCTTCCACTCTACATGTTTTTGTGCCTTGTCATTTACTTTGCTTGCATTTTGAGCCACGTGTGTGAATGACATGCATAGCAACACGTACAAATCACTCAAATATAATTACGACTCTTCTTGTTCATTTCACAGATGAAACAACATGCCAACAACAACAACAGCAACAACTCCTCCCTGCCCAGCCAACCGCCTCATATAGTCACCGAATGGGAAGATGGCATCATTTTCGATGTGGATGATCCAGACTTTTGTAATATTGCCTCAGCCGTTCCAGCTTCTGCTCTGAGCAATTTAAATTTCATAGGTAAATACATATGAACAAATATAATCTATAATTAGCTCGTTCTATAAATTTCCAATACATTTTACAATTTACGATTAGCAACACCGGGAAATTTTGTTTTGTTTTTTTGCCAAGTCTACCTTTGCTCCGGTTTATCAGTGTCGCACTCTCACTTAGTAAGAACTATGGTTCTCTTTGTTCCAGAAACAAACGGAAATTGGCTCATGGCATTATCGGCCGTCATAGGCCCCACCAGTTAGCAAGTTCCAATACAACGGCTATCAATTATACAATTGATTATTTGTTATTAAAAGAATGTTTGATCGAATTTAGTTCTTTATAAATATACTGCAGACCATTTTTAGAACCCGATCAATTATGTACAAAAGTACGTGCCCCCTATAATTGTTTTGTCCGACTCCACTTTTTGTTTATCTCTGATCTCTGATTAGGCTCTTAAATGAGGCGTGCGCCTCGCCGCTTATTCACACGTTTCGGTTGTCAGTTTGCAAAATTAATGAAATTCACGAGTTTATCATGTGAGTCCCCCTCTCCCACCTCGTCCACTGATTCCACACTAAAGAATTGTGCAAATATTAATCGGGCTCTGTTTATGAAGATTATGCGAGTTGGACATGCAATGGAAATTTTCGGGAAAAACGAAAAGAAGAAAGAACAAACTTGGTTATTTTGGCAATAACAAGCCAAAATTATGGGTCTAGCGAGAGCTACTACTTTCGTTCCGACACGTGCTAATCGTTTTATAAGGGATTGCGTGAGTTTAGGTCTTAAAGATCAATATCCTAAGGTGTCATTAAATAACTATCAGTGGTTTAGCTTTTAAAAGGCACGCGTGCCGGAAGCTATTGAGCTAATAAACTACAAAGTCCACATATATACAACATTGTTGCACTTAAAGTGCTGTTGAAACATTATACAAAATTGTGTAATATTATTTTACTTGAGGTTAAGTCTATTTGTCATTGGATAATCACAAATGTGGTTTACATAAAGCCCTGAAGAGCAAAAACAATCTTTCACAAACACTGAAAATTTACACTATTTTCACACTTTTTTTTTTATTTTTACAAAACCAAAAAACCTCGAAATTATATTAACCATTCAATCAGATATAAAACATGGTGTAAAATCTTTGGAATCTTTATAAAACCTTTAAGCGAACCGAACCTAAAGACCAGGAGTGCCCAGTCCCTATGCGCATGCAGCAAATTCGTGTGACACATAATCAAGAATATATATACTTTATAGGGTCATAAATGCTTCCTTCTACCTGTTACATACATTTGCACAACTTCATGATCCCCTTTTACCAATTTTCAATGGGTACAGGGTATAAAAAGGTGATTTTTTCCTAAATAAACACTTAAAAAATCAAGGGTTCAATTTATCTTTCATTCCATAGTTCCTTATTTTTTTTTAAACAAATATAAGCTTATCAATATTATCACCAAGGCTGCAAATCGGTCCAGAACCGAACCCCTTAGAACCATTTCTGTTCGGGTTTTTGGAACGACAAACGGGAACATGAACCGTACCCTTAAAAATTTTTGACTCCTCGCACCTGAATCTACTTTTTCGAAAAATTATGTTCGGATTAAGAAATTAAGTAGTTTTCTTAACGACATATACAATCTGACTATCATTCAGAAGTTCTCCAATCCTAAAACAGATTTATACTATTAACATCGATAATGGAGCGAATATGGATCAAGCAGGAAAAGGAAATCCAACTATGAAAAATGTAATGTTGATAAAGGTTACTAATGTGCATCAAAAGCAATTTTTGATTTCGTCGATGACCAAGTTAACTCGACAAATTTCGTGGAACTACAGCTTGTTGTGCTACACACACTCTAAATCTAGTAGTTACCCATTTTTTTAAGAAATCTTTGCTTATACAAGAATTTAATAGCCTTTTGATAGACTGTGTGACGTGATGGAACTCGGTTAAGTTAGGCCTAGACCAGCGATTTTCAACTTGGTTAACTTCTGATCAAAAAGAAAATTGCAAAGCAGCACATTACAGACAAAAAATTCTTAATGAAAATTTTCAAAATTCACCTTTAAATGAATCCATTTCTGATTGCGAAGAAGAGTAGTTTTTGAAAGCAATAGAAAGCAATAAACAAATTTGAAATATCAAATCTGTAAATGATGTTATAGATTCCTTCAACTATTGTCCAATACATCGACAAATGTTTTAAAATTTTGAAAAGGTGAAACAAATGTTTTAATACATCAGAGTTTACGAACGTCAGCATTAAAACATACAATTTTTCTAAATAAAACCCACTTTTCGACCAAAAGTTCCTATGGCAGCTATAAGATATAGTCTTCCGATTTTGACCAAAACTTCCAAATCTGTGTAAAAGCGTATAAAACTAATAATTGTCGAAGCGGAAGGCGTTTACATTAAAAACAAAAAAGTTTTCTCACAAAAACCCACTTTTCGACCGATAGTTCCTATGGCAGCTATAAGATATAGTCATCCGATCCGGTCGGTTCCGACATATTAGCAGTGTGCAGTAAAAAGAAGACTCTGTGCAAAGTTTCAGCTCGATAGCTTTAAAACTGAGAGACTATTTTGCGTAGAAACAGACAGACGGACAGACAGACGGATGGACAAAGCTCAATCGACTCAGCTCGTCGCCCTGATCAAGAATATATATAGTTTATGGGGTCGGAAATGAATATTTCTATGCGTTGCAAACTTCTGGGCAAAATTATAATACCCTTTGCAAGGGTATAAAAATAAGTGCCAATAAATCGAAACTATTCTTTTATGTTCAAACGAACCGAAGTTCTAACCCAAACCTTCTGTTCAGAGGCGCTGAGAACTGGTCCACAAACCGAACCTTAGGCTTTACAACGGGTTCAAGAACCCCCGTACCGAATCTTCCGCAAAATGTAAGAGGTTTGCAGCCTTGATTATCACTTAATAGTCGTGTTCACCATTCTTCTTAAATATGGAAAGCACGATTAAAAAATTCCAGAAACAATTTCATCACTTATATATTCTTTATCAGATTCGGGAATCCGATTCTAGTTTGGTGAAACCAAAACAAAGTGAATCGTGCATAACTGCGACTGCTTTTAGAAATTCCAGAAACGTTTTCTATGGGTAAAATAAATTTTACAAATTTTGGATGAACTACATAACTTATATTCACGATGTTCGACTTTGGTCGTGACACACTGTGACACGTTAAAATTCACTTCACGGGTACACCTGTAGTTCATACCTTATCAAGATATTTTGTATTCAAAATTAGTTCCGATCCGTCAAAGGAAAGGTGACGATCTGATGAACGATACAATCCCAAATGGTTAACTTGATTCTGTCCCCAAACCGAACTTGTATTAAAAATTGAATCCCTAGGCTAATTGGTTGAAAACGCTTTTAAATCTAAATAATTGTTACGTGATATACGGCCTGACATATTCCTAGAATTGAGGTAGGGTTATTTGTCGTCATCCTGCATTTAAATTTTTAATAATCTGCTTCCGAGTTTTATCTGGGCTTTCATCATGAGAGAATGGGAATGTACCTTTTCTATTTTCTAGAAATAATTTGAATGCTAAAATAGTTGCTATAACACTTGAATTACAGCCTACTATAGAATTGGCTGGAAAAAGGTATTTTTTTCTGTTTTGTTATTTTTGTACACATTGATCGCTAGTCCCAAGTATAATTCAAACCGCAATTGCGTCTAATGCATTGGAATCTCATGAATAAAACGTAATTAATACAAATCCCAGCAACCCCCCTAATGAAAAACCCAAACAACCACAGTCAAAAGTGGAACACTTGTCGCGTCGCGACGGGGAGACCTTTCCCCTTTCCTTGTCTGGGTTTTTTGGCGTGCGCACAATTAACACTCTCGAGAATACTTAATTAGCAATTTGCATAAAGCAACAATTCGCTAATTACACGTGACAAAGGGAGAGTTAAAGTACACTGTGAAGTGGAAGAGGGTGGATTAGCTAATATCAGCAACCAGCTGTGGCTGGTCCAGTGCTAATGGGAATATTCAATAGGTTTTAGGAGGGCTGCCTTAAATATTTGAATTCTAGACTGGATAGTTTAGTGATGGACACGCCTGGCCCGAAGGGGCCCAACGAGGCGAGTGCCAAGAGAGGATTTGAAAAACTAATCTCAGCAGATAAATGGTTTATTACATTCGATTAAAGACAACCCTCGTTCTCCGTTGTAAACAAAGTGGGCTGACCGTGCGACCAACTGACGTCGCCATACATCCATCGTCATCAGCAGTATGATCATGATGGCGTCTCTGGGTAGATTTGCGTCGCACACGAAACGTTTGCTTAAATGTACACACAACGGGAGAGTCCACTACCGCATTACCAGTTCGAACCGATTCCCACCGACGACATGTCTTATCAGCGGTGTGAGTGTGTTTGCTTTTGTGTGTGTTAAAGTTGTAAATTAATAAAAACAATGCGGCAAATGAATGAATGAAACGGAATTCGAATTGAAATCAATCCTCTCAGGAGAATGGTGACAACAGCCGGGGGGCCTGGCTGGGGCTTAGCTGGGAGAGAGGCTATAACCGGCGCAGGCTTAATTGACCGGGTTGAAACTAGAATCGGGCAACATAAACTCAGCCAGTTGCAAATAGCTGAGTGACCAAATCCAATCCCATTATCCGATTGCATTTCGGCATTTCCCATCAGCACATATTGATTTTGAATACAACAAGAATTATCAACAAATCGGACGGACAAAATCAAATGAAATGCGCGTGGCATGTGGAAGTTTGTATAATAAGCATGGGAACATAAAAACCGACAGGCAGACAGACAAACAGACAGAGAAAGAGGGGGCAACGAACAGAAAGGGAACGAGGTTTTATTTTTAAAAATTGTCATTACGTTTGTCGTTTTAATAATCGTTTATGTAAGCAAAATATGCACGCGCCCCGCCATGGGATGGGGTTCTTTGGGATTCTATGTGCATCGAGGAACTCTGTTTAGTCTACACACCCGCCATGAATCATTTGAAAATGCCGCATGAGATAAGAGAGATGCGGTGGGATTGCTCACGATAAGAAATTTATAAGTGCAAACATTCTGAGATTATATCAAATGAATCAGTGGAATGGATAAACATGTTTGAAAAGCCTTATAAATAGATCTATAGTCATTTAGAGCAAGGTCGCCAGGCGTTGCACAGCCAAACACCCAGAAAACCTAGAATGAACCGGTGATGTGGTTCTTTAATCTTAACATTTATTTTTTAAAATAATATTCTTTATATCTACTAGCCCCTTTTCACCTGCATAATTTTTAACTATTTTAATTTCTTAAAATTTTGCCGTTTCCATTGATAAATCTACTTCTTCAATTCAAATCAACAAATTATTTCTAATGACGCTTTCTGCTTCCAGAGAGTAGCGAGGACTTTTTTAAAAAATACCAAACTCTTTCGTGAGAAATGCCAAATCGTAAGAGAGAATGAATAATATCATTTTCTTAATTTCTTTGGTGGAAATAGCCTATATGATGTTATTTTAATTATTAAATTCATGAGCTGATTTTGCGTCGCGTGTGTGTGTTAAGCCACTCGAGAGCACGCTCACAAGAGAGCAGTATGAGGTCGTACGTCGCAGATCGGCGTTGTATACACAATTAATAAAATCTGGTTTAAGTTAATGAGCATTATATCTTCCAGAGGCTGTTCATCTATACTAGCTCTTAGATCAGAAAGAACAAACTAAAGTGTTAAAAAGGATCGTTCAACTGATACCTGAGTTGTTGCAATTTTTTCCAAAATCTTAAAACACTTCTCGATGTATAGTAGGTTCTCTTGAACAATTTTCAAAAGAATCTGTAACATATTTGATATTAGTTTATTGCTTTATATTGCTTTCATAAGCTTCTTTTCTTTGCAATAAAAAGTCATCCCAGCTTAGTACAAAACGTATTCGTTTATACTAAAATCTCGAGATATTTTCAATATTTCCTCGTGTGTATCGTTGGAAAAACTACTTAATTTTGCGAACCGAACCTAATTTTTTCAGGTTCAGGTTTGAGCAGACAAAAGTTTTAGGGGTTCGGTTCATGGTCCGGTTCGACGGACCCAAAATACTCGAACCGAACCGGTTCTAAGGGGTTGTCCCGGACCGGTTTGCATCCTTTTCACATTTTTCAGCTTCTTTGGAGGAAGAATAATGATAAAAAAAACTATGCTTTTCATAAAATAAATCGACTTCGAAAACATCCAATGTATCCAAATGGATACCGAAACTAAGCAGGTTCAGGGGGGACTGCGGATGCAGTCTACAGTCTATTCTTTGGAGCTGTAGCGAGTTTTTTGTATCTTGTGCCCATAATTTTAGAGATTTTGCAGCCGGAAGTGTTCTTCCAATTTTCCTCTGCTTTTTTTTCTCCGCTATAACTTCAATCCTGCTGTATAGCGTCTGCATAGCATGTGGCCATCTTCGGGCCATCCGTGAAAAGGTGCGTTGCTTCTTAAGCCAGTCCTGTACGACAGTCTTCTGCTCCCAGTAATGCTGATTCGCCTGTAAAGTTGTTTTTTTGGATCATGTCCATAGCTTTCTGTGGCGTTCTTGGATGTCCAGGGGGTTGACACCTAGGATGTGTATATGGAGTTAACCGGACCTACCTACCTTTATTGCTCATTCCCTCTCTCATACTACAACACTTAAAAACCTGCATGACTTTAAGTTCATGCATTCGACTTTTGGAACAGCACACATTTCTTTTGGGTGGGTTCGACTAAAAGGGTTTCTTTTCGTTGTCGATTTTGTTTTATTGCATGAAACATGAACTTCTAAAGTGTTTGACTTGAGCTACATTCCCCCTTCCGAAATATTAATAGAGATATCAGTGCTTTTGGCTCAACCAGAGATTGCCATCGCAGTGTTAAAATCTGGTTTCTCAATAAACTGCTTCTCTTTTTTCTGTCTTTTATGTGTGCGGTCCTAAGTAAAAAATTTTGGTTTAAGGTTAATTTTGATAGAAATTGTGTGGCATACCATTCCAGATGGAAAAAAAGTATAGCAATTTGGTAAAAGGAGATATTATTATTCCACGCGAATTGAGGACCAATACTTTTGCAATCTGTTCGAGAATCTTAATATAAAATTACATATTTAATTAAGTTGAATTTATTCAAGTAGATTTAGGGCCGATCTCACATCTTCTACATAGAGCTATTTGTCACATAAACTAACAAGTTATGGCCGATTTCTGTTCTCTCAGATAGCTGCTATGTGTCAGATAGTCATCGATTTTACACTGATATTGATATGATACAACTATACAAGGTATGGCATTCAGAGTTTATCGAGTACTTGACAGCTCTTGCTAATATCGAGAGAGAGAGAATGACATGACTAAATTTTATTGGTATTCGCTTGGTACTTTTCGAATGACTCCTATGTTAGGGCAGCCGATAAAGCCAAATCGCTGCTTGGGAGCGTTGCCGGTAGGAACACTCTAGCCGGCTAATAGCGCTGTTTCTTCTTTAGAGATTTGTTTTGAATTTTGATTGTTTGGCTGTTTGCTTTTTTGAATTTTGAAATGAAATGACTTGCTAGCCGGTGTCAGCCCAAAATGCAGTGCCGTAACAATATGGCTAGAGAAAGACACAGCCACTAATTCGCGCTCTCTTCTTGGGGAAGCCTGTTTTACTTCATCACCTGCCAAATGAAGAGGACAAGAGAGCTCTCTTCAGACCAGAGGCGGCGATCCACAGCTTACACGAGCCGATGTTAGTCGTGTTTTCAAGCAAACGCGAGTCGAACTTATGGTTGTGTGAATCGGTAAAGTTTTCATTGCAATTTAAACTACTGTAGTCTGGAGAGAGCTCTCTTGTTAACCAACACAAGCTCACTTTTCTGTCCTCTCCATTTGGCCGCCTCTCCACCGGCGACTTACTTGCAATTCAGTGTTCACCGATTCATACAATCAACAGTTCTTCTCGCGTTTGCATAAATGCAGGACTGACATCAATTCCTGGTAGCTATGGGCCGGCACTGCTTTAAGCAACATTATTGGCTGGACATATTTACAAACTCCAAATAAAATTGAAATCCCGTGGGCAAATAAAAAAAAAATTCGTTCGCACTCAACCTTTTCAATGAAATGACAGCAAACAATGAAACTTTGGAGCCCCGAAAAGAGAGCACACTCAGAGAGCACCTTACCTGTCATAGTCGTATCATGAATCTATGTAGAAGATGTGAAATCGGTCCTAACAGTGTAAAATCGATGACTATCTGACACATAGCAGCTATCTGAGAGAACAGAAATCGGCCCTTTTTGTCATAAATAAAATTCAATCGTTCTAAAAAGTTAAGTTGATCAACTATGTATTAGTTTTTAACTTTCAATCAAGCTAAAAGAAATTTTGATAATAACAGAAGTCAAACACTTCAACGAAGGGACGATCTAAACAAACTAAATGGGGAGAAACTTGTCGAGTTCACCTCATACCCGCGTTCATTTTACAGTTAGTTTTTCAATCACACAGTTTGTGCTTGACATTTGGAGTGTTTTTCTTTTTGTAAACAAGCTTTTTGCATTTTTTGAGTCTTATTGAGTTTTGTGAAAGGCTTTCATACAGAGGCAAAGTCTTTCATTGTATGATTGTTTCATAAAAACATCAATGAAACAGAAAATAGTTTCCGGAAAATAAATGTTTAAGCCAAATCAAAATAAGCAAGTTAAGGGCTTAGGACTGCCTGGACTTCTTTTTTGATTTCCATTCAAGCTTAAGATCTTGCAAAAGATAATCTTTGTTTTTTCATCCACATCATTTCTGCGCCATCTGCATAGTAAAGACACTCATTAAAGCTTCACCATGAAATATGTGTCATTTGCTCATTGAGAAATACAACTCGAGTAAGGTTGTGTCATATTCAAAGTTTAAGGTCATTTGCTTATATTCTCAATGATAATCAACCTCCTTGAATGTGTCACCTGAGGGACAAGCCGAAAGCCTTTAACGCAATATCATTGTCAGAGTCATTCAACCCTTTTTATTTTATTCTAATCTTATTCCAAAGATGAACTGAACGAGTGCATTTAGAGATAATTAAACGTGTCAAACCTATTAATAGTCTATAGCTGTCATGCAAATTTCTTATGCGGAAAACTATTACAAAACGTCAGTTGTGCATTGTGGAGAAACGTCATGGCAAAGTTCAGGGTCATCATTTGCCTTTTACCCGTTCGTATATATAAATCTCGCAATATTCTAATTGCCATTGTCGGCAGATTTGTTTGTCGTAAGTCTTGACGAGCACTTAGAGGGTGATCGCCATCTCAGATCGGACCCACTTTCGTTAGTTGTTTACCCACATTTACCAGACATAAGTACTTTTCCTCCATTAATTAAATAAGTAAACGACGGTTGAAATTCCAAAACAAAGTTTTGTTTACAAAAATCTCGTCGTGCGAGGGAATCCCGCACAACACGTTTTTATGTGTTTCAACTGAACTCATTAGCATACCTAGAGCTGTTTTTGGTTAGACTAGGAGGATTCCTCTTAAGCCATGATTCAGATGACAGGGTTTCTACCCACGAAAACAAAAAATATTTTTTGTTTTTTTGGCATCTGCGTTTAAGCTGATGTTTCTGTTCCTGATTACGGATTGACGTCAATTGAATGTCTTGATGATGGTGCCTTTTGTTTTTGCATTTGGGGTGGGTAAATAATAACAACACAACCGACCGCTATGTACATGCAGGAGCAGCTTTGTTTGCATAGCTGGAAAAGCAAGCAAATTGTTCAAAAACACACACAACACAGCCAAAGCCGAAGCCGAAGAGGAAGCGCATGTGTCTTCAAGCAGCACTTGGCACTGTATTTATGTATAATTCAAGCAGTTAACTCAAACAGAAAATCGAAAAGCAAAAAATATAAGAAAGAAAAAGTTTGCAAAGTAAACCGACTTTGTGATATCCTTAAAGGACAACAAATAGTAAATGCAAACAAGTGTAAGTGACAACTAAGCAATTAGCTTAAACATAGTTATTCATTTCTATCAAGCAAAAAAGTCCCCGAACAATATATATGTAGCTTAAGCCTTAACCCAACTGAGTCACTGAACAATGAAACATTGAACAAGTTACTTAAAAAAGAGTCACTCAACAAAAGTCAATAAAGATAAAGAAGACAAAAGTGACTGAAATATAGTCAGTGAACAACAAGCCAAGACTTTTGTGGACTAGTTTCTGTTTGTTTCGTAACCGATAACTCTGCTTCTGGGATGGTTAAATCCATTGTCCTCTTTAGGACTTCGAACCTCAAATTTGAATTTTGGAGGTAACCTGTAGTTTTTATACACCTTCATTTTGGACGATAGTTTTGCCATATCCCTGCTTGTCTTGCTTTATTTTCCTTATCAAATTCGTCTTAAACTTCATTTAGATAGGAATTTAAAAAAGAATATTTAGTAAATAAAGGGGGGTTATACATTTAAAAGGTTGATAATCTACTGCAGCATTGGGCATGAGATTTTAGTTTAAAGTAGTCCAACAACAACTAAAGAAATTTAATATTTAGTACTTTGATTTTGAATCAATCCATTCTAATTCATTAGCTGACATTTACATGTGAGAACTGCTTAGTTTAAGCTATTAAGCATTATGTCGTCTAGGATCGATTTATCTATACTCTTAGATCAGAAAGATCAAAAAATTTGAAAACATTTTTCGATGGACGATTTTCGAAGGCATCTATAAAATAATTTAAATATTTTAAATCTAATATCGTTTTTTTATTGCTTTAATAAACTTCTCTTCTTTGCAGTCCTACGTTGAGTCATTTAAAGTTGAATTTTTAAAACTCTCATTAGGAATTTGTTTTTGGAGCTTCAGCATGTCTGTAATATGAAATAGTCCGAACCCTACTAATGTCAAACTAGTCTTCATTCAAAAAATCTTTTACAACAAGTTAATTAGTGTGTGTGCAGCTCAACAAACTGTAATTATAGAATCCTCCAGGTAGTTTATTGAGGTAATTTGGAGCAACCTTCATCAACATTAGATTCTTTATAGCAGGGTTACGCAAGCAGAGAGCGCGAAAACGTGACTGTGACTCTCTCTAACGCATAATGAAGGTTGACTTCGGCAAGCATTCGGTCAGAATTGGCAAGTAAGTTCGTGCCCCCGGGGCTACCGTTGGATAACTCTGCTTTATAGTCACATTCCTTTTCTGCTCTGCAGTTGTCATTTAAAAGTTCTCTTGAACTGACTATATTCGCTACTTGATAGAAGCTCTCTAGCTCTCTATCACCTAGGTGATAGTAGTATAAAATTGTAGTATGTATAGGAGAACTTTTTGAATTATGCAATTCAGATTATAAGGAATTTCTATATTTCCCTGTTGGAAAAACTACATAATTTAGAGAAACGAACCTAATTTATCAAAAAAGTGGTCCAGTTCGAGTTCAGGTTCGAAGGGGTACAGTTCGTCTGACCCAAAAAACCCGCATCGAACTGGTTTTAAGGGGTTCGGTTCAGGACCGGTTTGCCGCCTTGATTTATATATGGCTGAAGGCATAAAATAAAATAGTGAATTTCGAATGAATTCGGTTTTTAAGTTCAAATTTGCGTCAATCTATCTTCGACTTCGACTTTGGGGCAAATGTTTTTAGCCAAATGTCTTAATGGTATCTTGGAATATGGATCTTTTACCAATCTCGATTGATAGAATTCAAAAACAGAATCGATCTGAAAATTTTGAAATCGAATTCTTCAAATGGATTTTATTGATCATTTTATCAGTCTAATTCAGTCTATTCCATGATTTTTTGACGAACGTTACAAATGCACTAAACGTGGCTTTTTTATACTCTGTACCGAAGGTACATAGAGTATATAAAGTTTGTGCAAAAGTATGTAACAGGGAGAAGAATTCATTTCCGACCATATGAAGTATATACCGATGTATTCCAGAAATCTCTAGAGATTTAGGGGTCAGTTGTTTTTGAAAACAACCAATCCAAATGTCGGTGTTCCACAAATGTCGGAGATTTCATTTTTCGGAGTTAGCTTCGGAGTCGCTGCCAAAAAACAGCTGACTGGAAGCAATTGCGTTGTTGCTGCCACGGCAGGGGGTTGTTGGCTTCCAAATAATTTCAATAATTGTTGGATACAAATTATTTTTGAAGTTCCAAATGCTGAAAGCGTTTTTGCTATGCACTGAGTTCCAAACTAATAAATAATTTTGAAGCCATTAATACTCCATTTTATCGTGTTAAGAATTTTCATAAGCTCTTACCCGCCAAATAACTATTTTGTGTTGACAACCCTGTTGCTTACAAGTGAGTGGAGTGCACAAAAATAAATTCAAAAAATGCCCGCGTTTGCATTAATTGCTTTGTATATTGCTGGGGGAAAGTCAGTGACAAGGGAAACAAAACCTTTCCAAAAGTTTTAGAAATGCGGCAATCCTTTTTTGATTTTTGATAAAGCGTAAGCATCTTTTCTGCCGAGATATGCAACTGCTATTCCATATGGCATTACTGCCTCTTCATCCGGAGTTAAATGTTGCCACCATAAAATCATCCTACAACTTTTAAAAATTAAAATAAATTTAAAAAGCGAAGTTAAAAGTCACACCGCTGACAAATTGTCTTTTATTTCGTGATTTCAAATTATCGCCGACATAATTTATCGATAGGTTTTTTTTTCGATACTTCATTAAATTATGCTATTAAATCATATTTTATTAAACTGCTCATTTATCCACATAATCTTGTTAAATTTATACTTCGTTTAAGAGTATAAACACTTAATTCTAAAATAAAAATTAAAACTCCGAAAATTTTTTTTTTAATTTTGAGGAGGTGGGTTGGTTTTTTTTTTTTTTCTTTTCTCCCCTCCCCACCTTTTTTTTTTTTTTTGGTTAAAAAAAAAAAATTTTTTTTTTTATTAAAAAAAATATATGAAATTTAAAAAAAAATTTTTGTGATTTGTTTATTTTTTTTTTTTTTTTTTTTTTTATTTTATTTGACTCAAATTTCTTTATTAGCAAAACATTTTTTTTGGCCGGGTAATTTTTTAAATTATTGTACAAAAATATAAATTTTTTAAAAACACATATGGCAACCACGGGCGGACTGGAAAGGTGTTGGAAAGCGAGGGGTGTTAGGGATGGGCGAAAGGGATCTTCTGTTAGGGCGGACGTTTCACGGTCAAGAGTCCAATGACCCGGAACATTTGAATTTTGAAACATGACATTGACTTAACTAGGCCAAGGGCGGGATAGTCAGTTGAAGATGCAAGTGTCTTGCGCGCAGTCGCATTAAGAATAAGGGGTGGTGATTTTTTTCAAAGTTTCATAAAGTGACAAAAATTCAAGTGCCACCATAAGAAGTCACCAGACAGCAAGAACAGTGAATCATACTGATGTCCTGCTAGGATTTATTGGAGTTCCGGATTGGCCTTTAAGGACGGGTGAGTCGTTCCGCGAGAGGAGTAGGATGAGTTGAGAAAAATTTTTTTTTTATAGCCAACCAGTCCAAGCAAAGTTCCAGTCCTGTAGACCAGGCCACAGTCAGGCCTGGTCAAAATTTTTTGTCGTGGAGCTGCAGTCTTTATGGCCAACCTTGCCGTCCAGGCTATCATAATTCTCCTGGCATTTTTTTGGAGTTTTTGCCTTGTCAGCAGCACCGCCATATTCTTTTTCTTGCTCCATGCTTCTAATTGCTACAGCCAATTGCTAATCCTAAAGCATTGGCGGAGGCATCTAATCCCGTGGATCCATCCACTGCCAGAACCCCTTATTCCCGGTGATTTGGAATTAAAATAGTCCAGCCCACGCCCAAGAAAAAAGGCCATTGCAATTTTTTTTTGCTGGAACCGACACGCCTTCATAGTGGCGGCAACTTTAATTTTTTTTTTATACCTTTTGTTAGTTTAATTTTAATATCCATTTATTATTTTTTTACCCTTTTATTTATATATTGCAGTTAATCATTTCATTTATATATATATATATTCAACTTTTATTTATTTATTTGTCAAATTGCCCATTTATATGTATACCTATTATTTTTCACTTTTATATATTTATTTAACCAATTTTTGCTAAAGTTTTTATTTGGTTTGTGCTGCATATGTCGATTCATGCAAGTGAAGTGTTAATTCTTGTGTTTTTTTTATGATTCTCCAAATGCAGGAGACGCCCCCAAAAGAGCTCTTTTAGGTAGGGTTATTTTTTTTTACATGTTTAGTTATTTCCATGAGGAACAAAGAGTGGAGTCATTTGATAATTGAATGATAGCTTGCAGGTTGGCAACAGCACCGCCAAAGAAAAATATAAAAATAAATAATAGAGTCGAAGAAACAAGAATTAATGTCTAACTATAAGCAAGTATATATGTATGTTAATAAATAGTAAGTGATCGAAATGACTGGGTAAAAGATTTTTAGACGGGAGGAAAGGGGTGACCTGATCATGGCATAAAACGGTTTGTTCGTCGAATAATTTGGGGCAGCACAAAATAGAGATATGTCCTGCTGCAAGGAATGGGAGGGATGCGCAAAAAGAGACTCGTACCATCCAGAGTCTGCCAATATATGTCTTGTGGAGTAGTTTTTTTTTACGTGTAGTGTTTTGTATTCGTGTATAGAAAAGTGAGGGTGAGTGTTGTCGATTAATTTGAATTTGAATTCAAATTGTGCAGCAGTTAGTGTTGTTTAACGTCTAGTTTTGCATGTAATGTGATGTTAGACGTTTTATTGTTACGTGTGGTGGGCAGGGTTAAGGAATCCGTCCCTGAAGGCTTGAGCTAGCCGGCACGCCCACAAAAAGACACACGCAGGGCCCAGCTGGGTCATAACAATAATGGCGCCCAATCAAAAAAATACAAGTGGCAACATTAACGGCTCCATAAAGGTGGCCAAGAAAAATTCTGACTATGAGGATCCCAATGCCAGAAACCTGCCGCTCGAGAGGTAGAGGTCAGATAATAGGATTCTTATAGATCAAAATTTTAAAATAAAACAATAAATAGAGAATGTATCAGAGAATCATATCATTCTTGGCATGCTCACTCCAATTCGGAGTAACAAATGCTGGACGTCATCACTAGGTGAGTGCCACCAAGGTGATAAGCGATCAGAAGATAAAAGAAGCTTAATCCAATTGTGATATGAAACTGTGATATATCTCCATTAGTATATAGATTTAGATTAAAATTAGGAAAGTTAGCAACGCGGCGACACGTCTGGCCAAAGAGCAAAGACGTTTAGCGACCGCATTTAGAACAATTCGACGACACCAAATTCGTATGGAGACGGTTTGCGATCGGATAAATAGAAAAGGGGGTCATAATTAAGATAAGTATAAATGGAAAATAATTGCTGCTTGTTATAAGAAAGAATTAGAAAAGGAGCATTGATAGTAATAGGTTAAAATAAGGGGGTTAATTTTTAACTTAAAAAGAGAATTCAATTTTTGTTTAAAATCATACTAATTCCTTCTTTTCTGATGTGCCTATGAAAAGATCATTGGACGACCGAAATTCCATACTCCTGGGTTTCGCCGCGTTCCGAGGCCAATACAGATGACCAGCAGTAGCGGATAAGCCAACGGCTGAGGCATCTGAGCGTACAGAAAAGGGCACCTGTAGGAAAAGAATCTGAATTAGTATATGTTACTTGTGTTGGTTTCTTGACTGTCGGTCATCTCGGATCAAGATGACCTGAACAGTCGACAAAATCAATGTATGTACTTATCTGTCAATACTATATGTAAGGGAAGTTTCTGTACAAGACAAAAATTGGTCCAAAGCGCAGAATGCAGACGAGAGTCTGCTAGACGACGAGCAAGTCAAGCCATAGGAAGGGAAGCTCCTTTCCTCCTAGTTAACTTATGAAAATTATTTGAGTGGTATCCATCAAAAAAAAAAAACATTAGATAAATAAAAACAGAGAAGAGGTGAAACAAAGAAAATTCTATTGTAAACGGCCATAAATTATTTAAATAAAAAAATGAATAATCAAACTAATCCACCTGGCAATATGCATGTAGAGGGGGAAGTACAGGGTGCAGAGGGAAGCGACAGATTTAGACTCAGCGTGCAACAAAGGGGTATCGTCGGCAGGCAACTGAACCTGGATGAGGCATCCACACCATATGGCACACATTCTAGTATCATGCTCGATCCCATACAAGAACAGTACAGCCAGGAGAATGCCAATGCTTTTTACTCCTTTAATAGAAGAGAAATGCAGGAGATGATTCAACAATCCCAGGAACAGCTAAAAATCGATATGCAGCAGATGATGGACTTCCGTTTGGAACAGGCTATGCAAAGAGGATTGGCAGAGCTAATAAAAAAACTGGACATCAGAGATGCAGCATCTACCGCTTCGGGATCAACAACCACATCTGCTCAAGCAGCCACCAATCAGACCTTGGCAGCCGAAAATAAAGAGGCAGGGAATGTAGCCCTCAATGTATCTGCGCAGGGAGCAATTCCAAAAGTTTTCGGACCCTCTGATAACAAACAGATGCCAAACACAGTCACCCAAAATAGATGGTCAGAGCGAAGCAGGAGCTACAATACACAGCACACTACAAATTGGAATCAGAGCCGAGGAAATAATGGACAGCGGAGTAATGTGGGTCAACAGTTCTCCAGAGGTACGACACCAGCGGGAGAGACACATCCTCACATGGGCACTAAAAATCGACCATTTGTTCCCTTGGATAAATGGGGCTTTCAGTTTTCCGGCCATAAATCTGGCATGACTGCTGAGGATTTTATCTTCAGAGTAGAGCACCTACAAAAGCACTACAATATATCCTGGACAGATTTGCTTAGGGACTTCCATCGACTGTTGACAGAAGGAGCTTCAGAGTGGTACTGGCTTTTGATAAGGACCAAATCGATCGGAAGCTGGGACGAGCTAAAGCAAGCACTGGAAGGACGCTACAGAGACACTCGAAGCGACTATGATAGAATACAGGATATCGCTGAAAGGAAGCAGCTGCCAGGAGAATCGTTAGATGATTTTTTCACTGCAATGCGACGTCTGAGAGCGTCTGTCAATATGCCAGTGGATGAAAGTTGGGTCATCAAAACGGTAAAACGTAACCTCAGCGAACCCTTGAAGCAACTGGTGTACCCGGTTAGAATATACAGCCTGGACCATTTGCGCGACGAGTGTAGAGAGGCAGAGCGTGCGTTTGCAGTGGAGAGGGGAAGAAACCATCCGGTGTCCTACAGAGCTCGACAAGATGTGAGACAGCCCAGAATAGAAGAAGTCTGTGAATCGGTCCGAGAAAGCTGGGAAACAAAGGTCCAAGATGAGCCTATATATATAGAAGCTCAATTAGAGGCAGTTTCTGGTGGACTGGCAAGAAACATATTGGTGTGCTGGAACTGTCAGAAGGAGGGCCACGTGTACATGGACTGTGAGGCACCTCAGCGGAGCATCTTCTGTTATAAATGCGGACGTCCAAATGTGGTCACACCGAAATGTCCAAAGTGCAGTGCGGGAAACGCATCGAGGAACGGGATAAAGCCGGGAGAATCACGTTCCAGCAAAGATCCGGTGACACATCATCAAACGTTTGCACCTCGCCAAAACTAGGTGAACCCAGCGCCTTAAGAGACCATGTGAAGCAGAAAGAGGTCGAAACAAGCGCTCAACCAGTTAACAAAGGTGAAGTAAGTGGATTAGATCCGAAATTGTCATTGGAGGAGAGATGGAATCGATATAGGTCCACGAGAGGAAGAATATTTGGAACCAACATGGTAAATGGGATAACGCTGCTTTCGAACCGTGTTAAAAAAGCCAGAGAGCGGTTCAAAAGTCGAAAAATGGAAAGGCAAGCCGTTCAGAAAACAGTAACCGCAATCCAAGAGAGTCAGAAGTCGCCGAGGGATCGTCGCCCATATGCAGATTTTTTTTATTAAGGGACACAAACTTCGTGGTCTGCTAGATTCCGGTGCATCGATAAGTGTGCTTGGTTCAGGATGCAGAGAATTGGTGGATAAGCTGGGAATGACCTGGAAACCGTTTCATTCAAAGGTTCAGGTAGCTAGTGGAATGGGTCAGAACATTGTAGGGAAGGCCTTAGTAGAAATATCCTACAAAGATCAGGTTGCCGAGATCTGTTTCTACCTTTGCCCTTCACTGCAGCAGGAGGTATACCTCGGAATTGACTTTTGGCAGTCATTTTCATTAGCCCCTGAGTTATTTGTAGAATCGCTCTCAAGAGAAACTCAGGAGTCAATTCAAGCTATGCCGGAAACGAAGCTTGAACCTCACGTGCTCACGGATGAACAAGAGCTCAGGTTAGAGGCGGTGAAAAACATGTTTCTTACATTTGAGGATCAAGGACTAGGCCGCACCCCATTAATGAAACACCATATACAGCTAACCAAAGACGCTGTGCCTATAAAAGAGCGATGTTATCCCATGTCCCCAGCGAAGCAAAAATGCGTGTATGAGGAAATAGATAACATGCTGAAATTAGGGGTTATAGAGGAAAGTGACAGTGCATGGAATAATAATGTCACCCTAGTCATGAAGCCAGGCAAAAATCGGCTATGCCTCGATGCTAGAAAATTAAATAAGTATACCGTGAAGGACGCATATCCACTCCAAAACATTGAAGGTATCCTGAGCAGAGTAGATTCCACCATCTACATTAGTAGCGTGGACTTAAAATACGCATTTTGGCAAGTCGAACTGGAAGAGGAAAGCCGAAAATTAACTGCGTTTACGGTTCCTGGACGCCCCTTGTACCAATTTGTCGTTATGCCCTTTGGGCTTTGCAATTCGGCTCAAAGACTGTGCCGATTAATGGACAAGGTGGTACCGCAAAAGCTAAGGGAGCAGGTGTTTTTGTACCTAGACGATCTTCTGGTAGTATCTACAGATTTTGATTCCCACCTTGACGTACTGCAGCAAGTGGCCGACTGCTTGCGAAAAGCTGGTCTCACGATTGGTCTAAAAAAGTCTCACTTCGCATTTAAGGAATTGAGATACCTCGGATATGTAATAGGAGGAGGTTTACTCAAAACAGATCCACTCAAGGTTGCTTCGATTCGAAACATATCCATGCCTAAGAGCCCCAGAGAAGTACGGAGTTTCCTCGGCACAGCCGGATGGTATCGAAGGTTCATAAAGAACTTCGCGGATATAGCAGCTCCATTGACTGACACGCTTAAGAAGGGAAGCAAGTTTTGTATGACTGAAGAAGCAAAGATAGCTGTAGAACGACTCAAGGAAGCTTTGACAAAGGCACCAGTTCTCGGCCACCCTAAATACAAACAGCGCTTTTATATCCAGTGCGATGCATCTGACACTGGGTTGGGAGCTGTGTTGTTTCAACGGGAATCTGACGGGAGTGAGCGTCCAATAGCTTTCTTCTCGCAAAAGCTTAACAAATGTCAGAAAAACTACAGTGTCACGGAGAAGGAGTGTTTGGCAGCGGTTTTAGCCATTAAAAGATTTAGGCCATATGTGGAAATGATGCCTTTCACAGTCATCACTGACCACTCAAGCCTTAAATGGCTTATGTCCCTTCGAGATTTGGACGGCAGATTAGCTCGGTGGTCGTTGAAGCTCCAAGCCTTTGATTTCGAAGTAGAACACTGCAAGGGTGCTGATAATGTGGTAGCAGATACTTTGTCCCGGATGGTGGAGGAAATCGAAACAGGAACTCTGGTTGGATTTGAAACTACAGAATTCGAGTCAAAGGAGTATGCGGACTTAAGATCTGAAGTCGAAGCGAACCAAGAAAGATTGCCAGACCTTAGAGTAATGGACGGATATGTGTTCAAACGATCACACTACAAAAGTGACGATGCAGAATTGGAGGAGTCCACTTGGAAGCTATACGTGCCTCTATCTCTTTCGGCTGCGTTGATAGAACAAGCGCACGCGCCTACAAACCGTTCACATGGAGGAATAGCCAAAACCCTACATTACCTAAGGCAGCGTTTTCACTGGCCTGGGATGGTCAATCAGGTCAGAGAATATGTAAGGAGTTGTTCGGTTTGCAAAGAGGTCAAGTCAACAAATTGTGGACCAAAGCCCGGTATAGGAAGCGAGATAACCACTTACCGCCCATTTCAAAAAATCTATATAGATTTTTTGGGAAAATACCCCAGATCAAAGGCTGGTCATTCCTACATATTTGTGGTAGTCGACCATTTTTCAAAATTCGTTTTTTTAAAAGCGATGAAGGAGGCAACAGCAGCAGCAGTAGTAAAATTTTTGACACTAGAGATTTTCAATACATTTGGGGTCCCTGAGAGGCTACACTCAGACAATGGGAAGCAGTTTGTGGGTAAACTCTTCCAGGACATGGTGGAGCGGCACAGCATAAAGCATGTAAGGACTGCTGTTTACTCGCCGCAATCAAACGCGGCCGAACGAGTAAACCAATCTGTACTCAACGCGATTCGAACATACTTGGAGAAAGATCATCGAGACTGGGATTTGTACTTGCCCGAAATAGAATGCGCCCTTAGAAACTCTGTGCATCAAGCCACAGGAGTCACACCGTATTTCGCACTGTTTGGCCAGCACAGATTTACCAGTGGAGCGGATTACCAACTGGCCAAGAGGTTAAGAGATCTGGAAGACAACGAGCTGAGGTTGTTAGCCCCCGAGGATAAGAAGACGTTGCTCCGCGAAACAATTGCACGCAATCTGCACAGCGCATATGAAACCAGTGCGCGGTATTTCAACCGGAGAACACGGGAGGTACGGTTTGTTCCTGGACAAGAAGTCTATAGGAGGAATTTCGTCTTAAGTGACTTCGGGCAAAACTTTAACGCAAAGTTTGCAAAAAAATTTGTCAAGTGCAGGATTCGAAAGTCAATTGGAAGAAATATGTATGAAGTGGAGAACCTCGAGGGAAAACCGGCCGGCATATATCACGCAAAAGATTTAAAGCAGTAAGCATAAGGGAAAAAAAAAAAAAAACAACGCAACCTAATCGACTGCAGTTCCACCAACAAGCATCTACAAGAGAAGAAAAGATATAAATCCAAAAATGAAGTGGATAAGAGACATACTCACTCTGTAAGCGACAACTAACAAGGAGTGCATCCACACATCGGAGAGGCTGGCGAGTCAGGTTCATGTTGATTGTGGGTGGTCCCCTCGTATGGCGCTGGTTTCTAACATCTGGGCCCTGGGTTATGTCCGGTTTAGTCGTCTTTCATAGCACCAGGCTGGCTCACTTTTCATTGTCATCTATAAGCGTGGGTACGCTGAAGATGCCAAAGTGTTGTTGTGGCCGTGTAATCATTTAAGAATTTGATCGAACTATCGAAATTGTTATAACACAGATATGGCAACCACGGGCGGACTGGAAAGGTGTTGGAAAGCGAGGGGTGTTAGGGATGGGCGAAAGGGATCTTCTGTTAGGGCGGACGTTTCACGGTCAAGAGTCCAATGACCCGGAACATTTGAATTTTGAAACATGACATTGACTTAACTAGGCCAAGGGCGGGATAGTCAGTTGAAGATGCAAGTGTCTTGCGCGCAGTCGCATTAAGAATAAGGGGTGGTGATTTTTTTCAAAGTTTCATAAAGTGACAAAAATTCAAGTGCCACCATAAGAAGTCACCAGACAGCAAGAACAGTGAATCATACTGATGTCCTGCTAGGATTTATTGGAGTTCCGGATTGGCCTTTAAGGACGGGTGAGTCGTTCCGCGAGAGGAGTAGGATGAGTTGAGAAAAATTTTTTTTTTATAGCCAACCAGTCCAAGCAAAGTTCCAGTCCTGTAGACCAGGCCACAGTCAGGCCTGGTCAAAATTTTTTGTCGTGGAGCTGCAGTCTTTATGGCCAACCTTGCCGTCCAGGCTATCATAATTCTCCTGGCATTTTTTTGGAGTTTTTGCCTTGTCAGCAGCACCGCCATATTCTTTTTCTTGCTCCATGCTTCTAATTGCTACAGCCAATTGCTAATCCTAAAGCATTGGCGGAGGCATCTAATCCCGTGGATCCATCCACTGCCAGAACCCCTTATTCCCGGTGATTTGGAATTAAAATAGTCCAGCCCACGCCCAAGAAAAAAGGCCATTGCAATTTTTTTTTGCTGGAACCGACACGCCTTCATAGTGGCGGCAACTTTAATTTTTTTTTTATACCTTTTGTTAGTTTAATTTTAATATCCATTTATTATTTTTTTACCCTTTTATTTATATATTGCAGTTAATCATTTCATTTATATATATATATATTCAACTTTTATTTATTTATTTGTCAAATTGCCCATTTATATGTATACCTATTATTTTTCACTTTTATATATTTATTTAACCAATTTTTGCTAAAGTTTTTATTTGGTTTGTGCTGCATATGTCGATTCATGCAAGTGAAGTGTTAATTCTTGTGTTTTTTTTATGATTCTCCAAATGCAGGAGACGCCCCCAAAAGAGCTCTTTTAGGTAGGGTTATTTTTTTTTACATGTTTAGTTATTTCCATGAGGAACAAAGAGTGGAGTCATTTGATAATTGAATGATAGCTTGCAGGTTGGCAACAGCACCGCCAAAGAAAAATATAAAAATAAATAATAGAGTCGAAGAAACAAGAATTAATGTCTAACTATAAGCAAGTATATATGTATGTTAATAAATAGTAAGTGATCGAAATGACTGGGTAAAAGATTTTTAGACGGGAGGAAAGGGGTGACCTGATCATGGCATAAAACGGTTTGTTCGTCGAATAATTTGGGGCAGCACAAAATAGAGATATGTCCTGCTGCAAGGAATGGGAGGGATGCGCAAAAGAGACTCGTACCATCCAGAGTCTGCCAATATATGTCTTGTGGAGTAGTTTTTTTTTACGTGTAGTGTTTTGTATTCGTGTATAGAAAAGTGAGGGTGAGTGTTGTCGATTAATTTGAATTTGAATTCAAATTGTGCAGCAGTTAGTGTTGTTTAACGTCTAGTTTTGCATGTAATGTGATGTTAGACGTTTTATTGTTACGTGTGGGTGGCCCCCCCGCAGGGCCCAGCTGGGTCATAACACATAGGCCAAATGTCGCCAGAAAATGTGCAACGTTTGAAAACAACCAAAAGAGGTTTCAGGAACACCGACAATTGCTTTTGGGTTGCTTTTGGGTTGTTAGAACACCGCCGATATATTCTTGATCAGCATCAACAGCCGAGTCGATTTCTGTACTTTAAATGTATTTGACGAACGATAACAAAATAATGGAAATGCTCATATGCAATGTGGGATCATTTGGTTGATCGGTTCAATAATTTCCATAAATGTTAATTTAGTTATAGTTATCAAATCCTTCTAATTTCAACTCTGTGGCAGCATCTGCAGACATTATGCCAAAAATTGGGCCATTCAGCCCAGCATGCAGTTTTCTATAATGAGTCTGTCAATCAACTCGATTAACTTGAAAAGGTTTAAAACGACGATTATGCACGACCCATGCAAACAACTTAATAAAAAATTTGTTTTCAAGTTTCAATCATCAAAATTTTTTCCGTTGCTAGCCACTATTTTTTTTGTCATCTTTCTGCCAAATAAAGCATATCATATCGAAAAAACGATGCAATCCATCAATCTATCCAATTTTGTAGTTCTTCAAAAGAGAGCGATAGTACTGATTCCAAGGGCAAGCATCATCGATGAAAATAATTAGTAGTCGAGTCGAAATGAGCAAGGGTATGGGATAGACTACCCATTTTAGCGTTTCAAGGAATGTTTTGTCATTGTCCGATTCGATTATATAGCTTTAAAAAATTGTTATTCTGGTAATATTTAGACTGAAACGACAGACAACACTGCCCCGTCCTTTGATTTCCTTCAGGAACTCGACTGAAAGAAAGATCAATGATCAAGTAAAGACCTATAATGGAATATAAGGTGTATTATAATTTATTCAAACTGCCCTCGTATATCACACGAAAATGAAAATCTTTATTATTAGACACTCAACAGCTGCTTTATGCTTATTTTATGAGCAAATTGTATCGCATGTTCTAAGCATTGTCTGCTAATTGAGGTAATTTGAACCCCCCGCAGACGCTATACTATATCTATTTTAGCATAATCTAAATCTGATACCATATGATGCTAATCTCGTCACTAACCAAGGGTATTAGAAATGAAGCGCACTTAAAAATCTGTTGTTGTTTTTCAAAAGGTTTGCAATATCGGATGATTGTTTCAATATTGTTATTTTCGGACTAATATCCTCCTCAGATTGTCTGACGCAATCTGTGTGTGTGCGAGTGCGACCTTCTCAGATGACAATGGTCCCTCCAAAAAAAAAAAATCAATTTTAAACTGCGCCACAGCAAAGTTGAATGCCAGTCAAAAGCGTGCCCCATAGGGAATTGCTCTCGTATGGGATTTCTAAATAAATATTAATTGTTTATAATATATGTATGGTAGTTTATAGTTTGAGCAAAGTCGCTGAATTGCATTAAGTTTTGGAGGGGCTCTCCCTTTTCGTTAAGCCAGCGAAATTGGATCTGCACGACGTGCGACTTGTGTAAGTGAAAATGTAGAGAAACAAAAAATGTGGAAAATTTTTTTCCTCTTAACAAACCGTTTTCGCTGATCGGCGGTACTCAACTTACCGTTACACTTTGAAATCGCTTTTGAAATACAATTGTTTGGAATTTGCCACGCGCTATAAAAGGTTTCTTTTCGCTGTTTTGTGTTTGAAGATAAGATTAGAGCCATTGATAAGCGGAACATGTAGTAAGTGAGAGGAAACCATTTCTGGTTAATCATAAAATGGTAAATTTACCTGTTCAATGCACCTGCCCTTGGCCCCTGACTGCACGGTACGTACCCGCAGAGCAGGACGGTTCGCACTACCTGTCAAAACAATGCCGGGAAAAAATGATTTGTTATTCAAATGAATTGCTGACGGTTCTTCTTTCAATTGCCTACGTCAACAACCCCCCTGACGACTACATTTAGTTTCTCATGTTGCTGTTTTTGCAAATCTAGGTGGATTTGGTGCATTTTGTATTTCGATATGCACCAAATCCACCAATGCTACTAATGTACTAACATACATACATACGTATTGAGTTGCCTTGTGCCTACGCTTGACCGTTAAATGGACTCTCAAGAGAGAGAGAGAGAGAGAGTGATGATCTCGCTATTTGTTTTGTTTTGGGTTATCGGGCTCTCCTTAGTTTTGTTGTTGGAGGCTGTTGCCAACTACTCATACCGCTAATTTGGTCAGCATCTGACTTTGTTTTGGCATTTCGCTTTGATTTAACATTCACACTTGCGACTGTGCTTGTATGTGTGAGTGACAAGTTCGTTAGCTTTTGCTTTGTCATTCCCTGCCAAGCAATATCACCGCTCTCTGGCAATCTGGCTCTCTCTGTTATACTCACCGCTTTAGCTCGCCTATAAAACCAAAGCGAATTCAGAAGTCGCCTTCATTTGAGTCTTACAGTTTGTCGTGTATGCCACTTGGTCTTTTGGCTAGTCAAACTATAAAAGTGTGCTACAGCATCAAAATAAACATTAAGCAATAAATAAAAAATTTGCAATTTAGTTAACTGTCGTAAGCGTGTGAAAAGTTAACAACAACAAATAAACAATCCAACGGTTAATTACAACAAAAAAGCTTACGCAAGGCCAACAACTAGCGTCAAGTTGAACCCAATTTGGATTTATAAATAATTTCAATTTTGTAACAAACAAGTAAGTATTTCCGTAACCCCAAAAAAAAAAACAAAAATAAAAACAATCTCGAGTGCGTGTGTGTCTGTGTATGTGAGAGAATGTGCCCTTCTATAAATAAATCAAAGCAAATTAAATGCAACTAGTTTATGCAGGGAGAGAGAGGGAGCGGGCGAGTGTATAAATTACAGCAATTTTGTATTTGCGTCGTTAAAACCTTGCACAAATGCTAAAAATTGCTAAAAATGTAAAACCAACCATGAAAATTTAAATAACACCCCGCACTACGTAGCAGAGACTGCAATCACACAATCAATAAATGGTACAAATGTATTCAAAATGGGTACCTTTATGGTACTTGGGTACTGTTATAAAAAAGCCAATTGTAGTCTTTTTTTTTATTATATCTTACAATAGTCTTAAATTTATAACGAAAGTGTTTAAAAATAGTTACACAGATTATGCGACTTTTAATTTGTACAGTCACTAAATTCAATTTTATTAGCCACTTCCTTTATGCGGTAATACTTTCGCCGCTAAAGGCTTTACATGATGTACCTAGTTGATAGCTTTAAAAAATTCATAGCAACTTAATGGTTCTCATCTTTACTAATTAAAATTTTTAAAAATATTTTTTAGTATTTCCTCATTATTGTCGTAGTAAACCTTCAAACAATGAATTTGACATTAAGCCTTGCCCATTGTTTTGAGAGAAGAATAATTAGTTATAAACAGGTGTTGATTTCCCATCATTATAAAATGCATCCTCTAAATGAATGCAAATTGAAAATGATTTAGAGACATATTTGATCAGTGTTTAATGATAGCCAATCCGACCGACCCAATGTGAAACAAAATTATTTCGCTATTCGAAAAAAAAATGCAATATTGGAACTCATTTTAAAACAAACTTCATCAATTCTTCTGTTGTAAAATCGCTTGCAAAATATTTAGAGTAAAGGCTAGCTTCATATAGAAATTCCTCACAAAACAAAGGCCTTTTGTGTCAAAAGTTCTGTGAATTATTTTTAGTTTTGACAGTTCCTTTATTGAGGTGTATAATAAGTTTAAGCCTTGCGGTAATGTAACAAAACTTTGTCCACTTAACAATGTTTTATTCGGGAGATGAGTTTTTGTTAAGGTTTGGTTCTTGCTTCGTTTCGAAATACTCGAACCGAAACTTTTGAAAGAAATTTTGTTAATGAAATCCGTCCTAAGTCTTTAGTCTTTATCGGGTTAGTCAAACCAAAAGACTCTGGAACTCACAAAGATGAGGAACAGCCGTACCGCGAACAATCCTGGTCTACTGTTGTGCCCCCCTACTGAGTTCACACCTCCCCGAGCAGCCTTATTTCCAGTACAAAGGTCAGGATTCTTACTTAGCTTACTGATATTGTTTAAGTGTCCTCTTGAAGGCAAGCAGTCCTTCTTGGTACTTTTATCCTTTGCGGGTGGATACCTTTGTGCTCTAAAGGAGATGGGTTCCTTTTCGTCCATCTGCCTCTAACCAAAATATCTCGTGACAGCAGTTGCAAACACAGCCTGCTTATATTTTAATGGGTTACTTTTCTTTATATTCTTGGGACTTCCAAATGGTCAACCACCGGTCGAGGCCCACCAGTGGCAAAACTACTTAAAACAGGTGGTCGCCACTTGCCTGTGTTCGCCGTTTTAGACTGTACTATTTGTTACTTGGGCCTCCACCTAGGCTGACTCTCGGCATGGTCCGAGTGACACCTTAGTCCGACCCGGGGTGAGATGTGTAGTTATAGCAGAAAGGCAGATTATCAAACGCCTCGTTTGTGCACTGCGGCGTGACACCCGCTTGCTATCGGGATTTGCTTATTGCTGGGAAGACATCCACCTATTTTCCAGCTAACCTACAACAGGTCCCAGGGCGTTCACAGCTAGCTTCTCCCTTAAAACCGTCTTAAAAGTTCTTCCGTATTCGGATCTTCGATTTGACATATTTGTGCTTTGCGAGGTTTTCGAAAATTGATGGACTCTAGCTTGAGCAGCAAACTAATTTCCAAGTCTCTGCCAAACCTCATCCTTCTACAAGCAAGTCACTGCATTACTCTTGCTTCTTGTTCTCCAAAAAAAATTTGCTGAAATCAACAAGCAAATGTTTCTCAGCCACGGAAAACTTATTCCATTTTGGCAAGCAATTTTTGACAAATGAAGTGATTCCAGACTGGTCACCCTAATACAGCTTTAGCTGTTCGATATCGAAACTGTCGTTGAGAAAGTCAAAGTACTTAAACTCAAATCTTAACCTAAAGTTTTGAGAAATTGAGTCTTAATGATATGATATGATACATTCGGAAATTTAATTTAATTTCAAAAAACCCATATCTGGGTTAAATTTGCTACACTTTCTCACTTTTTTTTTCAATCACTGGAATAACCAACAATTCATTCCAAAAGACCTTCAAGTCAAGTTGCATTTAGCGGAGACACCCTCACCCCAATGCACTTAGCAAAGACCACAACCACCCCTTCTCTCACATGCAATGTGAATGTTGTAACCTGTCAGTTTAAATTTAAATTTAGCACGTCTCTTGCTTTTCGAAAAGATACTTTCCTCATATGATACCACTAAATATAGAATTGGCCATAGCAACAACGCAAAAAAAGAAAAACAACAAATATGAATGCCAAGCAAGAGAAGAAGTCATGTGTCTGTCTGGTGGCTGTCAGAAATAAAATTTTGCATTGCTGCCAAAATCAGCGTAACGACAGCGCCCGCTCGTGTCTCTCAAATGATTTTGGCTTAATTGTCTGCCCAAAAATTAAGCTTAAACCCCAGATGACGCACCACAATTATGGCCTCCAATGGGTGGCTTTCAACCGGATTTTAGCGGTTGTTTACCCCACACCCCACTCACGCCACACTCCTCCCATATACAGCACATAGTTTGTTAATTTTTATTTTTACAAAAGAATGTCGCTTGAGAAGATGTGAAGGAGGTACAGTTGTGTTGCTCATACCTGGTTTACCTTCGGGTCTCTCTCCCCTCCCCTCCCCTCCCCTACCCCCTTGACACTTAACCTTGTTACAATATTGGTTTGTTATTAACTTTCCTTGTTTTTCTGGTTTTGTTTTTTCCATTTGCAGTACCCACAGCAGCCAACATGTCGATTGCTAGTGTTCATGGTCCCCAAATTGCCGATATTTGCAGTCCATTGTCGTAAGTATCTATTGATAGATTGCTCACACAGATCATGAATCATAAAATTGTTAGCTGGAAGAGAGCACGTTTCCGTTTTTGTCGAGCTTTTCACTGGAAAACAATGTCAGGGCCGGGCAGGGAAATATGGGAGGGGCTTCGGGGGGCTCTAGCTCATTCATAATTTTATATTTTTATTTGCAATCTTATCATTTGGCCCATTAACCAAAGAGAGCGTCTAAAATAAATATATAATATAAAACCGACGCCAGACGACGCCGCTCACATGATCGAGCGAAAGTCTTGCCGTGACTTGTCGTAATTGGGTACAGTCAACATGCCACACATTATCATAATCCCGCCAAGGTCATGACTACTGGGCAATGGGTGCTTTCCCTAAACGATTACTAATCTCTGTCTTTCTGTTTGTTTTCGTTTTGCTTGCAGGCATCACAGTCTCGGTTTGTCTGCCTCATTGCCTGATCTAGTGGGCAGTCCCCTAGAAATCAATATGGATAATGTCCTAACCATTGAGGAGTTGCGTCAACATATGGGCTCTTGCTTCACTTGCGGTGTTTCCTGGACTGATGATCACGTCTCGCTGGACTGCAGTGAATGCGGTGGTTATAGTCTAGATCGTCCCTGCCCACTGTGTGATGGTCAGTGTGGTGTACAATGGAAACGTGATTTTGCCATGGTGAGTTACCTCAATCCCACAACCATTCACCGAACTGGTCTTGATTGTCTCTTTTTTTCTCTCTGCAGTCCCATGCCTGCAGTCAAGCTCGCTGGTTGGGCGTGTGCATCAGCTATCCCGAGTCTGTTGCTGGCGGAGTCACCGCCAACACGGCCAGCTCTTGCGCTGCCGCTGCTGCTCACCAATTGCGTCTGGCCCAGGAGCTGTGCTCGCGTCTGGAACAATTATCCACCTCGTCGGCGCATTTGAAATAGTTCCTGCCGCATTTAGCCCACTCACATCCATCATCAGTCTCATCCTTAATTTTAGTGCTTAATTTTCTAAGCTTTTTAGTTTTTAGTTTTTTTGTTGTTCGTGTCGCGCGTTGAGTTTGTTTCTGAAAACAAAAAACAAAAAAAGACTTGGTTCTGCCTTAGCAGCAGTGATGATTAAGCGGTGATATTAGCCAGACAGAATCGTGAACAAATTGTGAATTTAAAAAGAAAAACAAACAAAAGTCTTAACACATTAGCGTTTAGGAGATTGTTTGTTGTTGTAGTCGTTGTTGTTGTTGCAAATGCTGAACTCCCTTTCAAGATGGCTCAAAAAAAAAACCGACTCTTCCATTTAGCATAAAAGTGCTCAACACTTGAACTAACAAATCAAATCAAAAAATACACAATTATTCAGGTACCGACCGAAACGACGCACACGGAAACAATTGAAAAAGCATTACTCAAAAAGTTGAAGATTTTCTGTGAAAATCCAATATGACACCTAGAAGTTTATACCTACCTTATATATTAATTAAATATATATATATATATATACATACTATATAGATCTACATACAAGATATATATATATATATTTTTAATGTAGAGATATGTTTTGTAAAAGACAAATGCATATTTTTAAAATTAAAATATATTTAAACCAAAAATCAAGTGCAATTGTTTAATGAATGGATGACGTACCGCCAAATGGAAGCCGTCAATATAGATTTTATATTAAGACCTTACTTTTAGGGCTTACTTTTTTTTATTTGGAGCAGACAAGCTAAAAGATAAGCAACCGTCGAAGAATACTTAATACTTCTTGATGCATAGATTACGCTTGAGTTCCAATTTGATGGCGAAACTTTGAGTTTATTTAAATGTATGGAATGTTCATGACAGAGCACATATCAGTATCATAGAAAAGAAACATCTAAAGGATCAAAAACTCATACTAAGTTCAACAATCAGGGGGACTACAGTTTGCAAATACGGTAATATGTCTACTTCTACCTAAGCCAGAAGTCAGCGAGTCGCTGAGCTTCTTAGCAAAGAAAGTTAATTTCAACCCCAAATATGAATGTTTGGCGACCCCTGGCCGGAAGTCTCTATCAGCTCTCAACGATTATATCTCGAAAGAAAAAGAAGGAAAGAATCGCCTTTTTAAATACAATGAAAAAAGAAATCAAATAGATGGAAAAGATTCAGGGGAAAGACAAGATGCTACACGGATGAAGGATAACATCTGCTCACACATTGTCAAGAACCTACATTTTTAATTTAATAGAAGGCCATAATCAAAACAATGAGACTTTTACGAAGAAAATGAACTGGTAATCGGGGCTGCAAACCTCCTACAAATCAGGCAGGGGTTTACTCCAGGGTACGAACCCGAAAACTTTTTGGGTACGGATTCACTAAGCGGGTTCAGAAGGACGGTGAAAATAGGTTCAGATTTAATCCAGGGTTCAGAAATAGAAGGCTTGCAGGCCTGATAAAATCATACTCGAGCTTGGATTATCGAACTTTTTTTCAGTCTCCAGTAGGGTTGTCGAAAATTTATCGAAATATCAATATATCGATAATATTTTTTAAAACTGATATATTTATATCGTGATTTTTTTTCTGTCCAAATATCGAATATCGATTTTTCTTTGGGATATTTTATGATATTTGTGCCTTGGTCAAATTTGATGAAAGCTAATTACAGCGACATTAAAAAAGACACAGCCAAGTGTAATTTGTGCGGAAAAGTAATTATTCCTTGCTTTTCGCGTACAATCCACTTGGTGGGAGATGACACACTGAAGGAGATTTCGTCATTTTACAAAATTTTTGACATATTGATTAATGGACCAGTTGCAAAAAGCCCTGGCCGATGAGGGGATTCCGGAAGGTTGAATTAAGACCCTGCAGCAAAACACGCGATGGAACTCGTGCCTTGATATGCTGACGTCCTTTTTGGGTCTTCCAAATAAAGAGGCAATCATTCTTATTCTTATTATTACCGGAAATGCTATCTTCTAAAGAATTAAACATTTGCCGTGATTATTGTAGCCTTTTGAGCCCATTAAAAGATGCAACTGAGAAAATAAGCGGTAAATATTATGTTACTGTAAGTATGGTAATTCCGTTAATTTCACTATTATTCAAATTTTTAGGGGCGGCAATTTTTGAGGGCTGTGAGTTTCAGGGGCGGGAAGTTTTTGGGGCGGCAAATTTTAGGGGCAGCAAATTTCAGGGGCGGTAAATAATTACAAAATGTATATTGATTATTCTCTTAAATTAAGAAATAGTGGTATTTCTGAAAGTGATTTAGACTTTGCTGTCATTTCAATATGGAGAACGTTGCAAGATTCTGCACTTCAAGATCTAGTAATAAAAGAAATATTCATTGAATGCATTTTTGAAAGCTTACGAATCAGTATAAAGGGATTAAAGAGCAGAGGTCTACCATAGACAGAGTCAAACATTCTGCTATATTGATTATGTTCTCAAGGGAGTATGCAGGAGGGTGCAGATTTGTAGTACGCCTTGAAAAGTTCTTATGGAACAAAAGTTGTGTCAACTGAACAATAATTAAAAAAAAATTGTTTTTTCATCAAAAAAAAATAACCACAATTTCCATATTAAAGTCCAAAAATTTCATTCCAATGAGCAAAATCAGAAAGTTGTTTTCAAATATACTTTGTAATCGATAAAGAATATGTTCTTTAATAGTTTGTTACATGGACTAAAAAAAAACAATGTATAGTGTTAATTATAAAAAGATAATTATCAAACAAGAATAAATATTTTCACATTAATTCATCATAGTTCGCGTCCATCTATTTCGCGATATTTTCCGAATTTTTGGAGCTTACAATTCTATACTGCCATTAAGTTTTGTTTCCAAAAAACGTAGTCCAACTCGTCCAATTAAATCAGCCTCCAGTAAAAACCTCTACAGGCACCCTACAAGGAACGTTTTTTTGGAGTAAAAAACTAATTTCGAAACGCATTTGCCATCAAACTAGAAAACCATGTTCGACCTCAAAACAATTTTTTTTCGGCCCATCGAAGTCAATTTGTATTTAAATTTTGGTTAAGAAGATATGTAAAATACGTTTCCGCGGATTTTGCGAAAAAATTTTCGCACCTTTATTATACATCCCCAAGAATTTTTTCCAATAATGAAAGCAACTTTGGCAAAATAATACTCCCCTCACAATTAAGGCCTTCGTCGTCCCTTTATGCGTACGTCCCTTTATGTTACAGAGAAGTTTTTGATGGAAAGAATTAGAAAAACTTAATTTTAATTATAGAAAAAAGGTTAAAATTTAGGACTATTCAAGGGGGAAGGGGGGCGGCAAAGTCGACTTCCGCCCCGGGCGGCATAACTACACGGTACGCCACTGCATAACTTTAAGTGGTGTTCGGCGATAGTCCGCAATAAGATTCTTATTGTCCGCGCTTCCGAATACCGGATTATCTGCTGCGCATAATACACACCTGTCTCGAAAATCGGAAGCTGTTGTACCTCAGCAGGCGAAAAACGTATTCCAGTAACAGCAGAAGCTGCGCAGGGATCCATACTTGGACCGGACCTCTGGAATATCAGCTATGACGAGGTGCTCCGCATAGAAATGCGTTGTCGGGCAGGGATCCATACTTGGACCGGACCTCTGGAATATCAGCTATGACGAGGTGCTCTGCATAGAAATGCCCGACGACGCATTTCCGGTAGGATACGCAGACGACATTGTGGCAGTCATCACGGCGCGTAACACAGAATAAGAACAACGTACACTCGCACAGGTGATGATCCGTGTTAAAGCCTTAGTTAGACATGAGGATGCACGATAGCATTATTCGCGCTTAGAAGGTGATAAATTACTAGGGAGTCAGGCTTGACTCGAAGCTATCGTTCCAAGCTCATATACAGCACGTAGTAATGAAGTCAACCACTGCGACCCGCTCGCTAAGCAGACTAATGGCGAATGTGGGCGGACCGCTGCAATGTAGGCGGAAGTTACTAATGGACAACATACAACGCCATTCTTCTATATGGATGCGAGATCTGGGCAGACGCCCTAAACGCAAAATGCCGAGCAAATCAACTCTTGTCGATCCAAAGAAGTGCGCTGAGAATAATAAGTGCCTATCGGACAGTGTCAGGAGCAGCAGCGATGGTCATTAGCCAGAGAACGAAGCCAAATATACGGATTGCGCCAAGCTGGCAAACTGTTGAATCGATTCGAGAAGAAACCCTCCCCGTGTGGCAAGAAAGATGAGCAAACGAAATAAAGGGCAGATGGACAAAAAGGCTCATTCCACAGATCAAAAGTTGACTTCGCAGGAATGACGGAGACGGCGAGGCAACCTAACACGATGTGTAGGACATACCACAGCAGACAACATTGCATCAAAGATGACCTCGAGCGAAGAACACTAGAGATTGATCGCAAGTTTTGTTGGTGAAATTCTGCGAATCAAGAAAAAGACCTGGACGAGAGGATTAAACACACTCACGCAACGCAAAAATGATCATGTGTATTTTGCCGGCCCCTGGACTACACTTAGAAAAAAAACAGCACAAGCGGACTTATATTTGAACGATTTCGTTGAATCATCGTTCAGAAAGTTATCCCAGCGTTAACAAAAAAAAAAGCACTAAAAAGCTTTTTACTAAATCGAACTAAAATAAAAAACAAAAACATGACTCAAGCTCATGATTTTGCCGCCTAAAGCCAAGCTCTCAGCTGCTTTTGTTAATGCAATTCGTCGCAATGTTTTGAGCGAGTAGCGAGGTTCTGAGTTCGATCCCCAGAGGAGAGATTTTAATTAAAGAGGAAATCAGAAAGAAACCTGATTTGATACAAAATTTATTTGATTTGTTTTTTTAAAAAATAAAAATATTATAATTGAATATAAGGGGGCAAGCGCTAGCGTCGAGGCCTTCGGCTCTGGTTGGGTTTGTCTTTTTAGATATGTTCTAGTACGTTACATTGTTTAAGGTATTTATAAGTTCTGTCAATATTTTCATTGGAGGCTTTGAAAAGGTGTGTTGAGGGTAGGGTTGCTGGGAAGTGGGACTTCCGGACTCTTCCCAGATTTCTTATTTGTCTAATAGGTGTATTGTGGATATTTTTTGTCCACATAGGTGGCCAGGGGGTTTGGCTTCCCAAAGGATACAAAGGCGAACCAACACCCCGCTTTTATTACGATCACAAAATGTTCCTAAAACATGCCCAAGCCGTTCATAGAGTTAGCTAATAATGTTTACAAAACGACACGCGCTGTTCACAGTTTAATAAAGAGCTGGATTACTCTACTTTTTGCCAACAAATGGGCTTGATTTCGTTAGATTTAAAACCAATTTTTGTCTGAGTGTAATTTGAAACCGTTCAACTAATCAGCTGACTTTTTCCAAGAAATAATACTGATTGAATACTGTTCCACATAATTATTGATACACTCATGAGACAATCAGCTGCTAACTTGGAAATTTGTGGGCGTCTCCTCTAATTGTTTAGTCAACAGAATTCTCATTGCCCTCAGTCCGCTAAGCTGGAATCTTATCATCATATATGACCACCGGCAGCGCCTGATATGCCAGCTGCGGTCACCTGGTTGACTACTAATCTTTATATGCACAGGGATTACTCTGCTAACAGACTCCGAAAATTATAAAGAAAAAAGATTTGTTGGTCTGGCTTTTGTATAATAAAATTCTCTCAGGGCTTAAGCTGCTTTGTGCCTGGTTATGGAGAAATTGGTTGTTTATTTCCTTACATTTACTCGCATGTCTCGCAAATAATCGTTTGCTTTAACGATGCACGATAATTGTTATTGACTTGTGGCTCTTTGATGTCCCACATTGGATTTTTATCTTGAACATTTCTGGGGAATAAAATTTTACAATTGTTTATATACATGTGAGTACTTTGGCTTATAGCAAGTACAATGTGCATTAAAGCATTAAACCTAGGAGCATTACTCACACCTAGATTCCATTGAAGATTGTGGGTATCGATGACCCGCCAGAGAGTAAAAACTGGTTGGTAAACACAACAAGCAGCTGGAGAGTTGATTTTAAAGGCTTTCCTAATATTGTGAATCATAAGTTTTTGAGGTCATTTGAATCTTTTAATAAACCGCAGTAAATTATTGTTGAATAAATAAAATCGTTTATTGTTCAATGGAATTTTGGCCAGTTCTTGGTATTTGATGACGTGAATTTTCAAACTAAATTTGCCACACAAATTGAAACAGTTTTAATCTTGTAATTTATTCCTTTAACTTAGGGTTTACTTATTTACTTACTTACTTAATATATCTTACATCTTTTCTTTATCTCTCAAAACGTTTTCTTATGCGATGTTGTAAAACAACAACAAAGACTACGACTGCGATTTTTGCAACTCCGACGACGCTGTCTCGTATACCAGGTTGGTGCATTTAAGGAAACCAAACTGCTGCCATCTGGAGAAAAAAAAGAAAAGCTGTCAAAAAAGCTGGGTTTTTTTTTTACTAAAACTTACAGTTTTCCATATGTTCAGCATACAATTCGGGTGTGACTTCCGTCACGGGCATATGAACTTGCAGCTCAGCCAACAGTTCACCCAACTCCTGAACATCCTGCGCAATGCTGCATAATTCTTCCTGCTGAAAATCCGGATTGATTTGCTTGCACAATAAGATTTGGCTCAAAACGTTGCCCAGATTCGAAGGAGCTGTACGCGAGGGAGCTGAAAATGATATTTCTTATTTTAACATCACGTGCATTTTTTAACAATTAAGAATCAGAACCAAAAACCAATTTTTGAGAACCCCTTAGAGTAGAGTAAAGGGGGTCGTGCAAATGTATGTAAACGGTTCCTTACCGCTTATGGAAGACAACTTTTGTCATATATTTGGGACCAGAAGACACCATCTGTCTGTTAGCAGAATGTTAATATGTTAACATTAATGGTAATACTCTGTTAAGGAAAGGTTATTAAAAATTGTGTGCTCTGAGTAACGGGTAAATTAAAGTCGGGCAGAACCGATTTTCATTTGGTTACAATTACAATCCATTATCTGCTTGATGATTACTCATTCAACAAAATTGTATACACCGAAAATGGGTTCCACGTCTATTCAACACAAAACAATTTCAACACGTCAATTCATCAAACGTCAATTCAACACAAGTAAATTCAACACAGCACAATTATAACACATATACAATTTCAACATAATCAATTTTAACACAAAGCAATTGAACATTGGCAAATTTCAACATAGTACGATTTCAACACTGTAGAACTTTAACACTAGAAAATAGAACACAATTTAAAAAAAAAATTATATTTTCAATCCTACAAGTATCCTCCGAAATTGTATGCACATTTGAGAGCACCAGAGATAACATTCTTTTCAAAACTTTTATAACTTTCATCCGAATGCAGACGATGTATATATAGTATAATTTTTGCCTGCCGCTAGTGTCACCCTTTCTTTCGCAGGATGATTTTGTTTGTGTTGAAATGGCGTATGTGTAATTGGCTTTTTGAAATTTATATATTGATTATTCCGGGGGATGGAGGCGGAAATGGCGCCAACACAACAACAGCTAGTGTCTCTCTTCTATCTCTAATGGTACTACTTAGGTTCCACGTCTATTCAACACAAAACAATTTCAACACGTCAATTCAACACAAAACAAAGTCTTCACAAAAAGAAAGCCTACACACGTCTATAAGTCATTTCCCCCAACACAACAATTTAACTCTTCGTCAATTCAATTCAAACCAAATTTAAATTTTGTATTAAATTAATTATTTTGTTTTTTGTTGAATTTACGTGTTGAAATCATTTTGTGTTGAATTAACGTGTGTTGAATTGTTGTGTTGGGTGAAATGACTTTGTGTTGTATTGACGTGTGTTGAAATTGTTTTGTGAAGACTTTGTTTTGTGTTGAATTTGTTTGTGTTGAATTGACGGATTGTTGAATTGTGCTGTTGGGTGAAATGACTGTGTGTTTTATAGACGTGTCACCCCGAAAATGAATGACAAACCTAAATTTCAAAATCCATATTTATTAGACATCGGATTTTATGCACCTTTTTATTTTTTATTTTACACACAAAAAATAAAATAATTGAAAGTCTAACATTTTCGTTGTTGGCTGAAAATTGTTAATTTAATGATTTTTCTTGGTGATTTTTCCAAATTCAGCGTAAAAACATGACAGAACTCATTTAGAATGAACTTTTTGTCCCTTTTATTTCAAACTGCTAGCACTTTTAATTTTTTCTCCGGAATTCACATTTACGGTATTTATATGGGTTGAGTGTGGACTTCGAACTTGAGAATTATAAGCAAGCATTTATGAATTTTGTACACACATTTATGTATTGAGTGTACTTGTGCATATTTATAAGTTTGATTAATTCGTTGATTTTCGGAATAACAAAATAGTTGAGGCATACATCAAACATCATCCATCAACAAAAATTGATTGGCTCATTGAACGTTTTGATGAAATTTTAAGGTAAAAATTGTATGCGTGAAAGCTATCGTTTTGATTTTAACCAAAATCACTCAAATTAGCAATAATAATTGCATTTCTTATACGTTCCCCTCAACAAACGAATTAGATCCATCGATTTTTTCGTCATCAATTTGTGCCGGTGAACACGGCCAATGAATTTACACTATCACAAAAATTTGATAGATGACAATTGCAGGGAATCAAACCGAAACCGGAACCGTGCACCGAAAAGAACCGATTGAAACTCAGAACGAATTTTTGATTATATATTAATTTTTTGGTATTGACTGTTTTGTCCCCTATTATGTCATAAAAAATGAACAATCAAATTTCTGTTGAATTTTTTTCACCGCACTAAAAGACTTTTATTACCCAAGTAAATAATCAACTAAAGAACTACTAAAGAACAACTAATGACTAAAGAAAACAAAAAAAAAATAAAGGACCTTTACACGGCGCATTTCCGTTACGAAAACAGTTGGACGAAAATACATTGACCGCTATTATTCTTCTAAGAAGTAATCATTAATACACCTTCCTTGTAAATAGGGTTTTATTTATTTTCTTTTATTTTAATCGTATTTTTAATATAAGCTTGTGCATTTTGTATGGCAAGCACACCAAATACATGTGTATAACTTGCTTACCCACTTTGTTTGGACAATCGTTTAAAATTTTCTGTTAATTTTACCGGTCCATACCGGTATACCGAAATAAAATTGTAGGAACCGGAACCAGAACCGAATACCGAAATAAAATAGAACCAAAACAGAACCTTTTACCGAAACGGCAGTTTCGGAACGTACCAGAACCGGAACCGAGATTCGATTCGGTTTGATTCCCTGGACAATTGTGCTTTAAATTTCACTTCTTCGGCTTGAGTGCAAAATTCTAAAATGTAAATATGTATTTCAAAACACGTAAGAGGAAAAATAATGAACGGTACTTTCATTCAAGAGATAACATAATGAACGATTGTTGAAAAAATATTTCCTGCTGAAGATTATCGCGTTCAATGTTAAACGTATATTTTTGAAAATTCGGGCGTTAAGTCACTTGAAAGTGACATATTGCCCGCGGATGTTATGACACACCGAAAGCGGGCGTTATGACACTTTCAAAAGTGACATAAAGCCCGCCGGCGTTATGTCACTGTTATGAGCGGGCGTTATTACATGCACCCGATGTAAATACATATCGATATTTTAGTGTTTAGGTATCGTAATCGAAAGAAGGTGACACTACATACAAAATAGATGACAAAACCAAGAGAAAAAGGTAGTTATTTGTAAAAGATGGACGAAGAGAAACACTGTAAATGAAAATAAAGACAGACAATCCGTATTGTTTTTGTAAATAGAAAACCGTGTGTATTCACAAAATAAAATGCTTGAAAATAGGCATCGTTGCAAGCCTTCGATGGCTACCTATACGATTGGAAATGAACCCTTGGAACGAATTTCTACAGTCGTTGATCTTGGAATTCTTTTTGACCCCAAATTGAGTTTCAATCCTCATATCTCCTCTATTGTTAATAGAGCAAATGGTGTACTCGGATACACCACAAAGCTTTTGTACACTGCTCTAGTCCGTCCTGTACTTGAATACTGCTCGTCCGTCTGGTCTCCGCAGTATAAAAAGCATATAGATCGTATTGAATCAGTTCAGAAGCAATTCTTGCTTTATGCCCTACGTGGCTTAAATTGGGACCCTAACCTTCGTCTGCCATCGTACTCTAACAGACTCTTGCTTATTGACCTTCCTTCGTTAGCTAACCGTAGAACAGTATTAGGTGTTTCTTTTCTTTATAAACAAATTATTGGTGATGTAGATTCTTCTGAACTTTTAGGTCGCCTTAACTTCTCCGTTCCTTCTAGGCCAACCAGAAACTATTCTCCTTTAATATTGCCTAGATGCATTATGCAAAGCACAATCGATTTCGAGTCTTATGTCAAAATTATAACGATCTCTATCACCTGCTCTCAACTGATCTCTCTCTCTTCTCTCTAAAAACATATCTCTATAATTATCTTAGGGGAAATCTCTGACCACTCCTGGCTGTGAGTAGGGGCATAGCTTGCCGAACTGGCTAAAATATCTTCCCCCACCGGGTCAGAGATTTCTAGTTATTTTATTTTAAGTATAGCTTATAAATTTTGTATTTTTAATTAGTTTTAAATTTCACTTCTAGTTAGTATTTTTTTTATTGTTTTTTTTTTTTTGCTAAATTTTTTCTCTTTATATCTGATTTATTTTAGTTTTATTATTTTATTATTATTTTTTTCCTTTGCCTCTATTCAATAATAATAATAATTAAAGTTTTTGGTAGCTCTAATAACGTCTCTGACTACAGTTGGCTGTGAATCGGTGCATAGCTGGCCGGACGGGCAAATAAACCTCCCCCATCGAGTCAGAGTCGTTATTAGTTATTTTGTAATTTTGTTAGTTTTTCTTTGATAGGCTTTCTTAGTCAACAAGGATTTTTTATAACGTATGTGTAATTGAGTTGACAGCCTTTTTTTGTCGACTAAATAAATAAATAAACACTGAGTCCAACACCTTCGCAAACCACTAAGCCGAACCTATTTTTAATCCCAAACGATTTTTATCCCTGAGACAATTCTCATTTTTATGGCAGTATAAGTTAATCCCACTCGAGTGCAGACTGCTCTTGTCATTGAAATAAAAACAAATATTTTTCTTATTTTATGATCTACCATTAAAATGGTTACCAAAATCTTTCCTCTCCACTCACCATAGTAATCGGTCATGTCAATGGGTACCAGTTGTATAAGACGATGACTCTTGAACAACTCGTGTTGAAATTGTTGAGCCAAATGGTACAGCAACATCACATGCATTCGCTCACTGGGACTGCCCATACAATGTCGAGGCTGAGGGGTTATCAAATGAGCCGTTTGCTTACAACTTTCAAGACAACTGCGCCGTAACTTTCGAATCTTTTCCCGAATCTCGGGCGAGTCACGTGACTGACCGATGTTTATAAGCATCTCACGAAACTGAGCCACTTGACAATTGATTTCCATGATTAGCTAAAAAAAAACAAACACTAAATAAGGAAACCTCCTTTTTTTTGGGGAAAAACACACACCTTCTGAGGATCCCTGGAGGGCAAGAGTAACTGGGGCAAATAAATGGACAGTCGATGAGCAATTATGGTGGAGTTACGTATGGCCAAGGCTGTGCTGCTGGCCACAGCCACCGTTGGCTTCTCTTCACCACCGACATGGGCCATGTTTTGATGGCAACTGCAGGACAAATTTTATTTTTCATGCTCGAAAGTGTGCTATAAAAAGGCCAAGAGGATGCATGTGCAACTAAGTGTGTCTGTATTTGTACTAAATGTGGGGACCTCTGTGTGTGTCTTATGCAAGCAATTTGCGGCTCTCATTACCTTGTGTCAACAAGTCACAACAACAACATCAAATGAGCCATGTAACTAAACGAAGCGCGGGTCCACGTCCACCATCAGCTGCCAAGTTTCAGTCAAAGGTGGACAACTGATGGGGCAGATGAAGTAGACATCCTGTAGATTCAAAAATGTATTTTTCGCAGCTTAAGTTTTTATTCAATTTATTATGCGTTTAGTTAAAGTTTTCCACGACATGAACCTCCTTCAGTGAACTGAACTGGCGCATCAACGTACAGGTCAACCGTATCATAATCAATTTTCTCCAACTCCTCAAAAATGGTCTCGTCATCAATTGATTTGGTGTGATCCTTTGAGAGACAAAACATATTGAAGCTTAGCCTGTCTTTAATCACTTTGGGTACTCACTATTTTGGCATATTTCCAGCACTCGATGGCATTGAAATTGTTTCCCAGGCGCAAATTGATGAGTGCCAAATAGCCCCAAATATTTGGTAAATGACTCTGAAAGGTTGTACATTTAATAAAATATTGCAGAGCCATGTCCAAATCGTCCAGCTTATAATAGGCCTTGCCCAACAGGTAGCTAGTGGCCATGGATAAGAGATTGCCCAGGAATGGTCTATTGAGAGCATCAATGGTCGTGTGATAGTCGCCAGCCTCAAAGGATAAATAGCCCAAACGTAACTTGCTGAGCAAGGTCAAATCGCGTTCATTCTCATTGGATGAGGGGCTGCTCAGATTGCGGGCATAGTAGCTGACTGCTTTATCCAGATTACCGCGATAATATTCCACACTGCCATTGACTTGGTCATTGAAGGCACGCTGGAGAAGGTAGGGGAAGAAGTAAAGTTTGTCAATCACAAAAGTTAACGTTTCTGAAACTTTATTTCTATACCAGTTTTTATACCAGAGATTACAACCGAAACGAATAACGGTTAGGATTACGGTTACGGTTTTGGCTTACGGTTATGGGATATACAAAAATTTAGTTTTCTTCAGATACCTATTATATAGCCATCTTCAAACATTTTCAACCTAAATAGGTTGATCTTTCCTCTATCAAAGGTCATAAGCCAAATTCTTGATTGATGGGCCATGGTGGCCGCCTAAACCTCAACCTCTCTGTCAAAGAAAAAAAAATACGGATACCAAATATTGTCCCAGGACATTTGAGGGAGCAGAACAATCATCTATCAGATTGTTCCTTTTGCCTATCGAAAGTATCGGTCTATTCAACAAGAAATAAAGATCATAGTTCCCACCGAATCGTCTGTTAGCAAGATGCCAACTTACAATGATATTGAATATGGAAATGTCTTTCGCAAAGTGTATTAAACAGTGTCTTATTCTCTACTGAAGTGCAATAAAAATAAAGAATAGGATGCAATATATTAAAATTTGCATTGAATGTGCTACATTATTCAACATTTATTTTTATTTACAGAAATAGAAATTAGAACAGAAATCTGGTTTGAATCTCTCTTATAGAGCACCTTGTCTTCGGAGATGAGCGTCCAGCAGAAGCCGGTCTCGTCAGGTTTTAACCATGGTATATTTTTTCCATGTTGGACACGTCCTGATAAAATTTTTTCACGTATGTTATGCGGTTGGAAGAGAAATCCAAATAAATTCCAAGAATCCTATTTTCAATACCATATTTCATTGCATTTCTTAAAAGTTTTGAAACTACTCAGAAACAACTAATAAAAAATAAAAAAAAAAAAATTGATTTCCTCCATTTGAGCCTATAGCGTTAAAAGCACGTTACTTTTGTTCGAAGTTTTGTCTTTTTAAATTTGTTTAGATCATTAAAATCGTTTGATAAACGAAAAAGTTATGAGAATTTAAGTGGCGGTCACTTTTTGAAAAATCGAAAATAACGTTTATCGATAATATTTCTATAACGCGTCGATAGATTTTTTTATGGCGATTTTCGTGATCAGCGGTCCTATTTACTTTAGAAAAAGTTGGTTTGGTCCAATGGGGGAAAATCGACTCTCATTTTGTCGAGCAGTGTCATGTTAGCTTGCTAAGAAAAACCAAGAACATACCAAGAACATTTTCCATGATCTGCATGTTTGTCTTTAGTTCTTTAACAGCTTTTCCACATTGTTCATCTCACACATTGATTTTGATCGGGGCATCGCTCAATTAAAAAAATTTTAATTTGAAAAGTTTTTAGGAAATTCTTATTCAAATTTGGCTTATGTGGACAAAATGGCGAATACTTTTGTATATTTGATCAAATTACACTAGATAAGACTCATTTCTACTGAAATTTTTTTTTTAGTGTAGTTTGGAACGTACACGGGTTGGTTTATCCACCAACATTCCAGTTTTACGAACTCGCTTCAAGAATTGATCCAGTAATTGAGTTTTCGGAACATTTTTTTTCTCACATTTCGCACAGTTTGAATTGAGTACTCACCACTATGGAAATATGCTTTTAGTATATCCCAACTTTTTTCAACCGAGTTGTGACCCATTTCATAAATATCAAAGATTTTACTAAATCTTATCATTTCTAAAAATTTTGCCCTTTCCATTGACAAATTGTCATTTATTTAACATTCACAACGATACGTTGTCAAAAACAGCTTGATTTAAATAACAGGCACCACTTTCAAACTCACGTGGACGTCATGAAAAATACCCGATTCCTTCGTGGGGAATGTCATCATTTTTAAGAAATGAAGGCCAAAATGAAACAACAATTTGTATGAAAGAAATGACATCATTTTCTTCATTTCTTTTCATTTCAAGAAATAAAGCTTCACTTCTTTGGTGGAAATAGGCTATTAGTCGCTTTTCGGATGACATTTGACGTTTTTAAAGTCAAATTATGAATAGTTCAAATTCCAAACACTAGATGTACCACCCTGTAGAATCAAGCAAGATATGAAGGAAAAGGTAATAGATTGCTAATAGTCGCGTAGAGCATTGTTTTTACCTCGGTTCAATAGTTTGAATCAGGGCATAATCCCGAAACGAATTTCGGCTCTGGTTCCAGTACCGGTACGTCCCGAAATGAATGTTTCGGTTAAAGGTTCTATTTCGGTTTTCAATTAGTTTCGGTTTTCGGTTTCGATACGGTACCCAAATTTTTATTTCGGTATACCGGTATGTACCGGTACGTACCGATATAAGTACTACTTATTCTCAATACTGAAAAAACAAAATTCTGAAATAAATCTAAATCATTTTATTCTTGTTAATAAAACAAATCAGAATTTAACACAAATAGAATGGTTTCATATTGAAAATAAAACTATATTGACTTCATATTTCGTATTTTTTACGTAGGTAACATAAAGGAACTAATGATTACATTATACGCTCATAAATATTATATTATGTTAGGGTAGTGTAAAAGTTTTTCGTTTTGAGAAGTAATGGTTGTAATCAGGGCTGCAAACCTCCTAAAAATCGGTAGGGGTTCACTCCGGGGTTCGAACCCGCGAAACTTTTTGGGTTCGGGTTCGAACCGGGGTTCAGGAATAATTTTTTTCTTTGCTCATTGAGAAAATATGTAAGTAATTTGAAACAAAACTAATTGCCGATTTCTCATTATTCAGATAGCTGCTATGTGTCAGATTAACTTACCAATTACTCTGCTCTTTGTTTCTTGTGACATATAGCTCTATGAGAAACATAAGATGAGAAATCGGCCCTTAAACATTTTATTCATTGGTGGAAGTTAAGAGGATTGATAATATCATATTCGAGGTTGGATCTGGTGTCGACTGCGCAACCGTTCAGTCTACATCAGGCCAGTTCCCAGTCCAGTGAATGATGTGATTTCTAAAAAACTATTAAAGAACTCGACCGTATATTTTTGCTATCAAGAAGATCGAATGATGTTAAGTGGGATTTTAAAGAAAGAAGCCCAACAGAACTGTCGATTTTTGGAAGAGAGAACATTTAACAATTCCGATTCTGCATGATTTGATCGAAAACGGAAATAGGTCTGTATATGTATGTTTGATTATAACTTTTAAGTCACACACACACACACCACCAAGAAGGATGGTCTACTGTACAACTGATTCAAGAACCTCCCAGTTTTATTATAAGCCGGATATGCCTATCTTCTGCAAGTCGGCATAGCCCATTGCAATAACTGTTTTTGGAATTGCAAAGGTTACACAAGTGCAAGAAGTGACAACAACACACAAGGACAAATTGACAGAAGTAGTCATTTTGTATGTGTGTGCCCCCATTTCGGCCCTTCTGTATTAGTGGAGGAAATTCTATTGGTTCATTATTAGTGTGTCTTCAGCAATCTTTCATTATTACTGACTCTATCGCTGGATAAAACCAATATGGAGTACGAAAGTGCGCTGGACTGATACTTGTGATGCAGGAACAGCTGATTCAACAAATGTGACATCTTTAAGTTCTTTACAATGATAGATTTTTCAAAACTTTAAGGCAAAGAGATTGCTTTTCATCTTCATCAAATATAAACATGGTTAAGAATTGTTAATTATTTTTTTATTTATTATTTCTTAAGGCTTTTGATTATTAGCTCCTTCTGAATATTATACATAAAGAAAATTTTTCTCAATTCTGTTATGAATTTAAAAATTGTTAGTGAAATTTCATTGTCATTCTGGTCTTTGATTGATGAATAAAGATTTTTTTTGTTATATGTGTCCAGAAATTGGCATTGCTCAGCCAAAACTAAAAGTGAAACCTAAAAGTCAGCCTCTCTCATTTACGACTGTTCCATTTTCAATCGTTTCGCTTGGAATTCCGGTTTCTCTCTGGTTCATGATACAATTATACAAGGTAGTCCATTCGGATTGCCGAAGTCGTTCGGTTTTGGTCCCCTAATTTCAGTGCGTGCCTGCTTGTCAAACTGACCTTTAACCTTTAAGTGGCCAAGCAAAATAATGTACTTTTGCAGTTGTTGTCGCAAGCACGTGCTAGGCGTTTAAGATACGTATATACTTTAGAAATAAGAGCTTGAACAAGAGAATGGCTGTCAAACAATAAAAACAAAGAATTATGTATAATTCAAATCTAATAAAAATAAAATTATAAACACTACAACTCTTGTATAACTAAGGAAACTTTTAGCCCCACGCACCGCGCGCGGGTTAATCGACGCACTATGTAGCCGTTTCACTCACACTCACTATTCAACGCTATCTCACTCGCACTTATATCAAGGGACTATGATTTAGCCGAATGGACTACCTTGTGTAATTGTATCATGCTCTGGTTTATCTAGTGCCATTCTCGTTTGGTCCAGCGGATTGCGAAAAGTAAAAAGAGAGCAATTTCTTTCGAAATTGAGAACACAAATACAAAACCGAAGCGGAATTGCGTTCGATTTACTTTTCAAAAAGTAGTGGAATTGAGAACATGCCTTGCATTTGGATGTTTGCAGTGCATCTAAATGCACAAACTTACTATATTCATTTTGTACCTTCGTGCAAAGTATAAAAACAAATAAAAATTTGTTCAGGATTTCCAAGAGACCAAAAAATGACATGTGTAACCATCAATGGACTGAATGGACTGTTACATCCTTATTCACAAGCTTAATTTAATTAGGTGCAGCGTATAAAAACCGAAACTGTACCGGTACTAAAGTTTCGGTTTCGTTCCGGATCTATCGGTTAAAATAATAACGGTAAACGGTATTCGGTTCTCAAAAAGAAATTTATATCGGTTTCGATTCCGGTTCCGGTATTAAGCTCTGGTTTGAATACAATCACAAAAAGTATTTCAAAAAAAGAGATTTCTTGCTCGAAAATGCGAGAAATTTCATTTTTGATCGCTTGGGAGAGTTCGAGATCGATCGTAATAGAATTTATACAGTTTTGTTCTTCAAGTTTCAAGTATGTTAAACAAAATAGACTAATAGAATAATATCAAGCTCCAAAATATGTGAGGCTAAATTTCTGACCAACAGTATAAGCAACTTGGTCTTGGTTAATTCATTCGCTCTGTATTTTGATATTATACCAAGACCTAGTTACAAGGAGTAAGTTTGGTGGTGGTCCAGAACTTCTAGTCATAGATCTTCTGGGCCAAATGGGGGCGTATATAGTCAAGAAAAGCTGCTGATCGGTTCAACTATAAGGCTTATCTGTGCTAACGCACCTACAGAAGAAAAGGACACCTCGACAAAAGACAACTATACGAGCGAGAAATCGAGAGTATTTAGCCTTCATAAATCATCCTCCCGTAATGAAGAGAAACTAATAGCTCTATGCAATGTACATTTTTCTTTTGTTTAAGAATAAAATTAGAATTAAAAAAAAAAAGATTGGCAAGGTATGTCCCGTTTGTCGAAGCGTTTCAATCGTCTTCAAAATATTACCAAAAATAAAAAAAAAAACAAAAAATAATGCTAATTAGCAAGGAAAGTCCCACATGTATACTCTAGCTATATGTCTGGCGGACTGAACTAAAATTAATATTTCTGTCGTATGAAACCTTCAAACGCCTGCTTTGTTTTCATTTTTTAACTCGCATACTTTGATCGAATTTTTTCGTCGAAGCTGGGTCTTGGTTGATTGAACTTGAACTTTGCCTGAGAAGAACTTAAAATTCCTGTTTCCGCAAGAAGTGCAAGTGTGCGTATAGCGTGTTTTTTCGAATATAATTTTAATGTCATCACTTAAAAATTGGATGGACGCAAGGAAAACGAATACCAAAATAATATTAGATCTTAAACAGAACCGTTTACCAAACATTAGTTTCGTTACATACTGGAACCGAAACCGATATAGAATTCAGTTAGATTCCCTGATTTGAGATCAACCTACATTTGGTCTTTTTTCTGCCGAATTTTATAGTATAACCAAAAATAATTGTCAAGGAACAGAGAAAAGAGAACTGTACTAAACATTTCTTCTCATAAGTAACCGGGTATATCGAAGTCGGTTAGAGCCTCAACTTTTACCCACCGCAATTGCATCTTCCGGACTGTCACCATAACTAAAAGTGCGCACTTCAAATGTCTCATCTATTTTACCCATAAATATATCCAACTGGGTTCTGATCATATAACGATCCGATTCTCTGCACTGATATTCCATAGCACTAAACACCACTTCAGCGAATTCATACAAACCCAGGCGTACAAACACCTTGAAAACATCATAAAAAATATATCCAGAACGTTTGGAAAATTCGGGATAAATATTCAAAAATATGCCCCATAAACTATATGGAGCCGTAGAGTGAGTGGTACGATGTTGTTTCAACTGATCCTCATAACGCCAACGTGCATATTCACAGCCGGGCTCATAATTGAAGCGTTTGTAGTAGCAATAGACTAAAATCCAACCATCCTGCTGTTGTGAATGTCGATCAGCAAACTGGGTAATACTATTCAATAAGCATTCCGTGGCTTGGCTCGCCGTTTCAGGATCATCACGTGTATCCACATAATTGAGATAAAGTTTAATCCAACCACTAAGAAAACGTTAGTTTGAGGTTATTAGATAAAATTAAAGCGAAGACTTACCAAAAATATTCATACGTTTCGGCTATCTTAAATGGTTTGTTGAAAAAGGTTTTGGCCTGAGCATATTCTTGACGCTCCATAGTCGAAATTAGAGTAAAGAATTCAAAAAGATCTGCTGTGCGTTTTTCAGAACTAATCTAAAGTGGTAAAGTTACAGTATATAAGCGACAATTTCATAAAGAATTTGTGTATTTGAATACTCGTTATAGTAAAACTTAAATTCCAAAAACTTGAATTGAATTTCAAAAAAGCAAGCCAAAACTTTTTATATTAACATTTAATTTTCAGTTCTTGGCCTGAGGCTTTATATAAATAATTTTTCTGCTTCTCGACGAAATAAAAAACAACCCCACGATCTCGGCGTTCGTACGGGCGAGTGTAAACCAATACAAATGCTCAAACCATATCTCAAGCAAGAACAACCACAAGAATTAGAATGAAAACCCCAATTTCTGTGTGAATGTGTGTGCCGCCGTAAATAACGAAAAGCATTTGGTGACAGCGAGCGAAGCAAGCGCTGACTACGCTAAGCAACTTTGTTGTTACGTTCGAGAGAAGAGAGAAACAAACCCTTACCTCAGAGAGAAAGAGAGAAAAGCACGCATATGAAATGAATTTGTTTTTGCTTTATGTAGGCTTATGGAGCACCGTTGCGTCAGACAACAATGATTGCTAGGTTTGTGGAATGGGCTTGGGCACCCCTGTTCTAAGGTAACGTCTCACTTTCTTATGCCTAAGTGCCAAGTGCTTATGGCCACATTCCTTACTATAATTTGTGGCTCTCTGAAGCGAGTGCTTGATAGTAGAAGACGCTAAGATGCAGCTGCCCCGCGTTTGGTCCCGAGGTCCTGAGTTTAGTGCCCCAACAAGGAAAAGCCTGCTTAGTTTTCGGAAAAAAGGACTAAAGAAAAACAAGAAAGTGGGAACAAATTTTAAGGGAATCGAATCAAATTCCATCAGGTATCTTTATGCAAAGTCTATGTAAGGCTTAAAAAACGTAAATGAACTGAAACGAACAGTCTTATTTTGATGTTTTCGGTTCGGTTTAGCATTTTCGAATGGATACCTGAACTGTTTTAAATATATCGTAAACAAAAGTTGTAGTCTTTAAATTCTTTGAAAATATCGATAATTTAGTGTAAAGGTATTTTAAAATATCTAAAGATGGTCACACTGTATGTAAAATAGACGAAACCGAGGGTAGGACGCAACGGAGAGACAGACAGACAGATGAAAAATCCGTATTGACAGCGTAAATAGGAAACCGTGTTTATAGTGTGTAATTAAAAACAATAAAAATACACTTGTTTATAGAGTGTACCTAGAAAACTAGGTACGTGCAATCCGTGTACAAGGATTTGTAATATGAATAATGAAATATTATGTTTTCCTTTTCCAAATATTTCGTTAGTTAAGCTCTATTTACACGACGTGATCACTTATCTGAGTTTTCGTCTGATTTGCTGTCTGACCGTGTGAAAAGGCGACTGAGTAGACATGAGGCTACTCAGATGAGCGATCAGACGAAATAGAACCAGTTCTATTTGGCCTGAACACTCATTTGAGTGACATTTATCGAGTTACAGTGTTCGTCTGCCGAAAACTCATCTGAGCGATCAGGTCGTGTAATTGGAGCTTTAGGAAACTTAACAGTACATTTTATTTTCCATGTTGTGGCTAACAAACGTCTACATTTCTAGAGTCAGGGTCTTTCCCCGGAATTGTGATAGATTTACGATCTGGCGATAAGCGCGGAAGCCAGCTGGCTTAACTCGTAGGGGTAATTGGTTTCCGAGCTTAAATTGTTATTTTGTAAATAGCTTGAGTTCTGATAACAAAGAACTTCGCTATATATATATTTCCGGCAAATATATTTACTGTCTTACAATATAAAAAAACCGATTAGTTAAGTATTCCTTATATAGAACAGTAAAAATGTATTGCTTCTAATCAAATATTTGCTTAAAATAGTTGTACATTTATAGATGGAAATTGTTGGAATTGTGACAGCCTTTCTTGAAAAACAACTTATAACCGTATTGGTTAATAGATTACCAATTCTTGGCGTGTTACCACCTGAATAGTGAAAGTGTCACTTGTCCTAGTTAAGTGTATTTAATTGTATGACCAATTATTCTCTGTATATTAATCAAAATGAACGATTAATCAGTTTTGAGTTCCTTACTTCATATATCAACTTGTACTGACAGGTACTTCTGTTTAATTATGTGATTGATTAACCTAAACATTATCATAAAATTACTTTTCCGTATGTCTCACCTGGTCAAATAGAAACTTTTCCATGTGTTCATCGCCCAGTGCTTTCATTATCTTGATGGTATTTAAATAATCGATCAAACGTTCGGTCTGGGCGGCTTTACCAATGAGCAGTTCGTCAAGGCCTTCATCTTCTAGTCTTTCCACAATATTGAATATACGCACCTCTAAATCATTGTAGGCCATAGCACAGAGATTCTATTACAAAAAAGAAGGTGGTTGGATAAATAAAAGTAAATATAAGTAGACTGTAAAAAGGCATCGCTATATAGTATCGGAATACTTTGGAATACTCGAAATTCTAATGCAACGTCCGAATTTCTTGAAAAATTAATATTTTTAAAGCGGGAAACCGGGATTAAAGGCTTATCAATCTAAACAATCTACATCGTCATTCTCTCGGACTTACAAATATGCAAAGATGTGAAACAATTACAGAAAACGTGTCGTACTTCTGAAAAACTTTTAAAGTGTTTTAAAGTTAAAGGAACAAACGTTAAGCCTCAGTTTTTGGAAAAGTCTGATTTAAAGTTAAAAGAGCTGGATAGTTCTGCTCATATTAAAATTAATTTGCCAGGGCACTTTAGATGCGCATCACACACTTTAAAACCCATAACATAGACTTCTGTTTTACCAACATCCGTTTAGACACTTAGCATTCAGAGTTAAAGAACAATGCTTTCATTTTAGTACCGTAAATAAAATACATTTTAGTTTAGAATAAAAGTAAAAAGGTTTTTATATTTAAATCTTATTTTCAGTTTACTGAGAACTGAATTGGTACTATAAAATTGATAAGAATAATTATTAAATTTATATAAGCTTGTATCAAAATGATACTCAGAGTTTGACAATTGAAATATCATTATGATAAGACATTGTTTCAAATTGATATTAAAACGAGAGCGCAAGTTAAAGTCGGCTCTAACCGACTTCGATATACCCGTTACTCATGAAAAAACGTGTTAAACAGTCTTCCTGCGTTCCTTAGGGTGAACATCTGAAAAGTATGCAACACTTTTTTAACCCGGCTATTTTTCACATTTTTGCTCATAACTTGAGAACCGCTCATCCGATCATTTCTTCGGCAAATTTATTCATTTTGCTAATTACTAACTATTTCTAGAAGGTACGAATCGTCTATCTTTAAAACTGTAGGAGATATAACGTTTTTTCCGAATTGCGGGGGTGGGAGGGGGCGTGCCCAAAATTTGGAATAAACTTGATCTGCCTGCAAATATAAGAAGCATTTGTTCCATACATGTCAAACCTCTATCTCTTACCATCTCTGAGATCTAGGTGTTCATACAGACGGACGGACGGACGGACGGACGGACGGACGGACGGACGGACGGACAGACGGACATGGCTATATCGACTCGGCTGTTGATGCTGATCAAGAATATATATACTTTATATGGTCGGAAATGATTCCTTCTGCCTGTTACATACATTTGCACGACTTTAGTATACCCTTTTTACTCTACGAGTAACGGGTATAAAAATAATTAATGCCAAATGCCTATCCCATGGGATAGGAACTCATAATTCTGCTGGCAGCCGACACACGCATAGTGAGAAAGATAATACGTGTGATCTATAAATAGCACGCTCGGCAGGCAGCTCTCTCACGTCGCGTGCTTTCGGCTTTTTCTTCTCTCAAGAGGACTTTGTTTGTTTGCTTGTTGCTTATGTTTGATGTCATGATGTTTACTTCGTGTTTCGCTGCTTAGCACACAAGCGCAAAGCTTGACCACTGCAATCAGGTGTCAACCTTATACAAGCATAATAAAATAATGAAAACAAGCCGCCTTACAACTGGCATCGATAAAAATCCAGGGTTGTCAAGTGCGAGTCAACTGAACTGGTAGTGTGCGAGATAGTATTGTTCAAATCTCTTTTAAAACAAATAGCATAGTTGAAGAATTAAGTTGAGTAGCGTGGGTGAAGTTTGGCCGCTGGCTAAGTGTGACAATAATTAATTGTAGTTAAATTCAAATTTAAAAAATAGAGGCAAGCTAACTTCGGCTCGACCGAAGATTATATACCCTTGTAGCTTGTGATATGCCTACTAGTTTGTTATATGCCAGCTAAACAACAAATTCATCAATATGTTCATTAGACTGAACGTCCCTTATATGAAAAAATTTTTTTTTGGAAATGTTCTGTTCCTCAATGCGAAAAAAATTCGTAATATTTTCTAGTTAACGTAATGAAAAACCAAACTTTGAAATTTTTAGGTTTAGTGCTGGCGCCGTGGTTTTAAAGTTGATACATTTCATTTTGATTTCCCCTTTCTCATTTTACGTTTTTATTAAAGCAACCTGGGATGCCAAACGTTTTGATTCAACTTAAAAACGGTTGATGTGCCAGAAACAATCAATGCTGTGACTGAATTAAAACTGCAGGATCGGCATACCGTGATATCAAGTGGTCCTTGGGCGTAACCATTTTTCACCCAAACATTCCATGTTCCGCTAGCTTTGTTTGCGTGGAATTTTGTATAATTTGACCATTGTCCAAGAATGAAATAAAGTGTTGAGCAAATTTAAGCGCTGTGCTTTAAAGGTTTTGTACTAATCATGGATATGCATATGAGCCGAACAAACCAAGACTAATATGGCTTCCTCACTGAAGCAAATTTTCAAAAGATCGTTTTTGAAAATGCAGATTCCTGTCCTCATTGTGTTGCGTCATCATATGCATCTTAACAATTTACAAAATGGCTGGCAACAAAGATAACAATTGAAACATAGATATTCAGTTTTAAATTATTTCGCTGCTAGAAAAAAAAACTCTAATGTTGGGTGTAAAGCGAAAATGCAAAATGCAATTAAAAGTAGTTATTCAAATTTATTATTCAGAATATTTTTTTTTTTGCTATTTGGATAAGCGTAGGGGAGAATGGGGGGTTCTGAGCCGCTGGGGGTTGTGAGCCACTCGAATATTGGCCACAAAGTCAAGTGTTTCCCTTCTTATTATCTAACTTTTGGCTAGCAACCGATCAGTCAACACGTTCTTTAAGTTTGAGAACCAGAACTCGACTTTTTTTTCAAAAAAAAAAGTTTTTTTTTTTCATTTTTGACTTGTGAATATTATACAAAATTTCTTTCGTAGTGCCTAAAGTAAGTATGAGGGAAATATCTTTGGTCATTTGCCTTTTTAATAGAATTATGTTTTTTTTTAAATAATTTTTTTTTGTTATGTGACGTCACCAAAAAAAAGTGAAATATGGGGGGTTGTGAGCCACTTTGGAAAAATGTTGGTTTTGACTTCCAAAGAGGATATTGCAATGATACGCAATAAAACATAGGAAAAACTCTGCAACGAAGTTAAAAACCCATTAAAAAAGGCAAACAAAAGAACAGCCACCAGCAAAAAGTGCTCCTATATAAAAGAAAACAAGCCTGATGCCGTCAATCAATTTTCACTCTTCATTGATATTTCTTAATTCAGAATATGAGAAAAAATTTTATTTTTTTCATTTAATAAAGAATATTTGCTTAAAAACACGAATTTTGAACTTTTAGATGGGTGGCTCACAACCCCCCACAAATTTTTGAAATTTCAAAAAGTCACTTTTTTTTCAATATCAAATAAAAAAACCCCAAAAATTTATTTTTTTAAACTAGTGATGAGGAGTTTCGTGCATCTTTTACCTAAAATACAAAATTTACAGAATGAAAATATATTGATTTTTGGCTAAGTTATGTTCGAAAAACAAAACTATGATCACAACCCCCCACTCTCCCCTACTATTTTCCCCTTCTTCAAAAGCCATTTGATATGGATGGCGACTACTTCCACTAGATAGGGACTCCTTGTCATCGGACCTCTGTCTTTTAAAAGCAGCATCAGCACTTAATTCAATCAAACTTTTTAGAGCAGCAACAAAAATTTTTTCTAAATGGTCCATAAAACTCCTTTCTCTGTTGCGGTACAACTCTTTCTCGCTACCGGCATTCTTTCTGAGGAACACATATTGATCATAAAGTTTCCTTAAGCTCTTCCTAGTTTCATGGTAAGCCCAAGTGATTTCAATACACCATCAATTTGAAGAACAGTGCGGTTTAGGCTGTCCCTTAATGTGTATTTGAATCCTCTAATATTACGCAGAAGAACCGCTTTTCTAGATGGTATCTTGCTGAAAATAGCACTACCAGCAACGCGCCAATCAAATAAATGCTCGAATCCTCTATATCCAGCATTTTGCATTGAATAAAATATTTTAAAAATATATTTTTAATTCAAAAAAGTTTTGGCATCTCAAAGGTTACTTCTACGAAAAAGTAAAAATTATAAAGGGGAAACTGAAATTTAATTTAGCAACTTTAAACCCACGGCGCCAGTATTAAACCTTAAAATTTCGAAGTTTGGTTATTAATTACGGTAACTAGAAATTTGTCCGAATTTTTTGCGCCCTGAGGAACAGAACATTTAAAAAAAAAAATTCCCATACGATTATGTTCAGTCTAATGTTCATAGCTGAAAAGTGTAAAGTGTTACAAAAAAAAAAGTTTTTCTCACTAGAACTACTTTTTCGGCCTTTCGTTCCTATGGCAGCTGTATGCTTAAGTCATCCGATTTGGATCAAACTTGGGAGCATTGTATGTGGGTTTTTTGGGGTTAACCCCCCCCCCCCTGGCAGACGTGGAATATATTTTTATATGCAAAATACTGTACTAAGAAAGAGCATCGCAAACAACAGTTTGGAAAAAAATGTATGGACCGCGAATTATAAAGAATTATTATACATTAAAGTCGAAGCGGAAATAAATATGAAGACATTACAATTTTTGAGCGACTTAACCACAGAGCTTAAAAGCAATAGCAAAAATTCAAATAACGTGTACAACATTTTTTGATTTGAAATTATGTTATACTTAAAGGTAAAATTTTAAAATTTATTCTACACATCTCGCAAAGTTTTTCAATGATTATTAATTGAGGGCTCTGCGAAAAAGGCCCTAAGAATAAAATTAAATAAGGCCCCAAATATTTATATTGAAAACAAAAACCACCTTTTTCTGATCAAATTTGAGGCGTTATTTCCTTTTTTGGGGCATTATTACATAAATAAAATTTCAAAATGAAATAAATTCTCAAAAAAAAAAGAAATATATGACCGCTAAACTAATTTTTGTTTAATTTTTTTAGGGAAATAAGACGCCAATTTGTAAAATGATTTTTGGGTTCTAATTTAATTTTGTTATTTTTGCTAAATACAAAAATCGCACGTTTTTCTTTATCAAATTTTCATTATTTAATGCGAAAAACTGATTCAATTTTAGCGGCGCAGGCGAAAATTGTATTTCAAATTTTTTAAATTGGGGTATTATGTCCCAAACTAAAAGCCTTCTTAAATTTTTTTTGGCTTTATTTAATCACATTGGGGCTTTATTTTCATACTTCAAATTGGGGTATTGTTTTACAATGAAATAACACTCCAAATTTGGGACCTTATTTCATTTTATATTTTCTATTTTCGGGACTTATTTCCTCCTGCCTTATTTGAGCGGTTTGTACATAAACTTATAAACTCCTTGCCAAGCGCGTTATAAAAAATTTGCCTGCAGCGATTTATCTTTTTTCTTATTTTACCTTCAAACCAGAGAAATTAATTTCAGTTTGAGTCAAGGCATTTATATTGGTCTAATGCTTTTTTTTTACTTGTACAGCAATCGGACAAGCATCCCACTCCCGTTTTCTATCAAATATATCCGTAATCAAAATCGGACGAGTTAGACACTGCAACCAATTCGTTGACAAATTTTGTTGAAATATTTTATGCATACAGTCTGTGTTTACGGAAATAAATTTTGGAAATATTATATCATATATATATAAAATTGAAATTTTCTTCTCAAAACCCCCCCTGAAAAAATCCTGCGTACGCCACTGTCTATATCAAACCCGGCTCGACATGCTGATCAAGAAAGTAAGCTGTAATTTTCGAAAAAATGATCTTAAAAGCTTGAACTAAGCGCACATTATTTAAAAGGCAACAACAAAGTTTTATAAGATAGTGATAGTCCAAATCAAAGTTGGAAAATAATTAACCTATGTATTTCGTTTTTAGTTGTAGAAAAAAAACTTTTAATTGGATTTAACTTAATTCTTGCTTAAGGCCTATTTCCAGAACAAATAAGTGCGCACGAAAATAAAATAAAAATTAAATAAAAAGTGCGACCCTAAAATTTGGCCGCCAATTTGGTTATTTTTTAGTGTATTTTAAGACATAAAGGTCATACTATAGCTTACAATCCACTTAACATAAATAAGTGGCAATTTCGTGACATACATTTTTATTTGTTCTGGAAGTAGGCCTTTAGAGGAATATTTTTATGTACCAGAAAACTAAAATTAATTGATATGTCATGATATATGAGATATTAACCCAAACAGAATCGGACTTTGACGGCTGACCCTGTCGAAGATTCTCAGTCAATCTAACTACCCTACCTACTCTTTAGATTCCATACTTATAATAGTAAAGTGAAAATGAAAAGTTAAGCTTCTAAGAGTTTGCTACACATTTAACCGCATATGAATCGGATCCGTATGAAAATAGTTTAACTCAGATAAATTCCGAAGGTAAAAAAGGAATTCTTTTTGGTCTGACTCTCTAAAAATTCTTGCTCGATTTCAATTGGCAGGAATATATTTATAAAAGCGATTTTATACAAATTCTAAGCAAAACCGCACCAAAGCACATACCTCCAGCTATAGAACATTGTTTTAAGAAAATAAGCAATATTGCAAGAAAATTAGGAGAGGTACTTTTGGGTACTCTTAACGCAAAGTAGCCAAATGTAAAATAACCAGAGTTTTGTCATTTTTTTTATGTAAACGCTAACAAATGTAAACTTGTTTATATTTTTGTATGGCAATCCAGTCTGAAGTCGAAAATCGAATTTCGGCAGCAAAAATATATTTTGAAAAAAGGGTTCCAAATTTTGTCCTAAAATTGCTATATGTATTCAAAATTATTTTTGACAGTCGTTTTATCCGGTTTCCTTAACAAAAAATTAGAGCTTTGGACTAAAATATCGTAACGTTGTATTTACCAACTATTGGACTATTTTTTTTTCAAATTTCAAGTTTTAAAAAGGTTTTTCGTGTTGATATTTTACCTCTTTTGAGTACCCACCGTAAACTCTGCATGCGTTTTGGTCGGTATCCGCGTATTATAGTCACTGCCCACTAAACGCAGCAATATATTCGATAGATTCTGCAGGGCGCAACAGAAATGCTGTTTCTTCTCCTCAATACTGTGAACATTCTTCTCCACAATATACCGCACAGTGTCCTGGATGAACTTATCGAATCGTGTATAAGCCTCCCGTTGTACAATGGCCAAGTCCATGGTACGAGGCTCTTTAAATATATTATCGCAGAAGAGCAAACGATTTTGGCTAATGAAACTCTCACGAAAAACCTTCAACTCTGCATAAATCTCGGTCAAAGGGGCCAGGAAGCACAGCTTAATTATAGCGAAGGTGGGCAAGGGGGATATGGTGCCAGAACGTCCACTACGCTGACTCACACGGCCAATGCTGACAATTGTTTGACGTTTGCGGGATCTACGTTTGCCCACATACTGAAGCTCCACGGCAAAGCGCATGGTTTGCACTGAAAAAACAGCAAAAACAAATTATATTGAAAATATTTTTGAAGGAAAACACTTACCTCCCGGATAGGCCAGTATGGCTGGATTTAGTACACCCTGAAAGACCTTCTGACGAGCTGAACCCCTCGGATTTCTTTGCCAAACATCCACTGCGATTACATACTCTGCATTGGAAATGGCATTGAACAGCGTTTGGGCCATATTCTCGGTTAAAATGTAACGATGGAAGGAATTGCACACCAGAGCCTCCTCAAAGTTCATGTCCATAAACTCATAGTCCACACTTAAGCCCTCCGAGCACACCAAATGTGAGAATATCTTATGCATTTCCACCTCCATGGTGGACTTTAAGCCCGTGGCATTTCCATAGGGTACATGTCGTCGAAAGAAGTCAAACATGTGATAGGTGTTCTGCTTGCCAATGGTTTGCTCGCTCAGATTGCTAAAACTACACAAGGGTATCAACTCAATATCACTTCGCTCATCGGACAAAGTGGATTGAAAGCTTAGCTCTATTTCCAGCAGATGTATATCCATGTGGTACTCGTCCTTGATGTTATAAATCGACTCGAAGGTAACGAAAGCCATATTGGTGAAGGTCAACTCCTTGGCTATGGGTAGCAAGGTATACAAATGCCATTCGGTGTGCACCGTAAAGCGTAGCTCATTGGGAATATTTGGCACGGGATAAAGGTACAGTTCCTCCTTGATCATGCAACGATGATGTCCAAAAAGTTTAATCAAATCCAAATAGCCCACACAGAGCAACACCAGTTCCTCGTCCTCATTGTAGTAATTAATGGCATCGTGCTCACTGTCCGCATTCATCAAGGTGATGTGACTTTCACGCAGAATCCTACTGGGTCTTGCGGCATCCTCCTCCACTTCCAATTCTTCTTCCTCCTCTTCCTCCAACTTGGCCTTAGGCGGCTCACTTTTACGCATGTAGAGCTGTATCAGTAGAGGATTATCAGCTGCATGATTGATTCTATCCAAGTTATCCTGCTGAAATATCAATGTGAATGTGGGCTTAGCATTAAACTCATCCTGCAGTATGCAAGCCTCCGTGTTGTAGTGCTCGTCACATTTAATGATTAAACTACCGCCCTGATTTAAATGAATCTCTAGTGGATGTATGGTGGGAGGCAAGGCTTTGACTTCGGCCAATTGAACGTAGAGGAATACATTGGGCGGTTGCGGCTTGACCACAATTTCGTCCTGCAGCTCAGTCGCTATCATTTCAGTCTCCGGTTTTGATCTACGAGCACGTTTTCCATTTTTTGGCGGCATGCTTCTACAAATTCTAACTTACTGAAACGAATTGATATTCAAAATTAACGGCAAAGTTGTGACTTACTTTGAGATGAGTTTACCTGCTTCTATTAGAGATGGGTGAGTTTTAAATTAAATATCGTTAGAGATGAGCGCTTTAACTTTATGAATTTCATGTAATATTGCAAATATTGAAAACTTTGCAAGTGTTGCAATAAAAAAAAACGTACAAAATTTACAAATGTTTGGTTTTGCTGGCTTAAGGTCATCCGTCCCATCCAAGGAACGAAAAGACGGTAATTTTTCGATTTATGTTTCCAAATATATTTCGGGCCCACGTCAGGGTCTGACTTCATTTACGGGACAAGTACGAGTGCTTGCCAAGGAGTCCAATTAATTTAAAGTTTGTATTTGTTGTCCGATTCGGTATCGGGGTCCGATTGTGATAAACAACCAAAACATCACAGAGCCCCCAATACAGATTTGGGAGGTCGAATTGCGCTTATTCGCTTTAATGTAGCGCCATTAGTAACTTAAACCATCTGGCCCATTCAAGTTAACATTTTTTTCACACCTGAGAGTACCACATTTCTCCACTCCTCCCTCCAAAACATTCGACGTTTCGTAATATCCCTTCAGGCTTATTTAATAAATTCCGTCAATGTTAGTATTCATTTTCTTCAAGATTACAGATTGCTTGAATTCGAAAGGTTACCTAAACTTATTGGATGAACTCTTAGCAGACTTTTTTCATAATTTTACTCATAAAATAGGAATCTACAGAGGCCATGCGACGGTGCGCCGGTTGACGAGCAAATTGGTCCAAGTGGGGTTTGTTCCTTGTGGATTTTTGGGAGCCGTATATCCTAGGTGGGAGCGCAAGCATATTCTTTTCGGCCTGTGATTATTTCAACAGTCTGTCCACCAAACTGTTGTTGCTGGATCATGTCCCTTAATATATCTATCATATTCCTTCTATAGTCGTCCTTTTCTAGTCCAAAAGTTTGGTTTCCTTTATCAGAAGTCAAATTAAAATATTGTCATTTTCCTTTAGAAATTACATACTCAAATTTTTATTTTTATTAAATAAAAAAATCTTAAAAAAATATCGATTAATGGCCACGATACTGTCATCTCTAAAGCAATAGGTCTTTCAGTTATTTAGTATTTTGACCAAGGTATTTTTTGGCTTGCAGCCTATGGTCACACCGTCACAAAGAAACGCCGCGAACATTTTGCATCTTTCCTACACCTACACGTTTTTTACTCTTTCAACAATTCCCACACAATGTCGGGCACCACACAAAAGTATAGAAATTTCGTGGCTGAACCCATGGGTGATAAAGCGGTCACAGAATTGGCTGGGATTGGCGAAACTCTGGGCGGACGCTTGACCGAGGCAGGCTTTGACAAGGTAAGGCGTAGAACCTATGAATTGGTCACACTGCCAGATGACGCCATGTGTTGAAAATAAACAAAAATTCTAATTTGCAGGCCTACACGGTACTTGGCCAGTATTTGGTCTTAAAGAAGGATGAGGAGCTGTTCAAGGACTGGATGAAGGAAGTTTGCCATGCCAGTTCCAAACAGGCATCCGACTGTTACAACTGCCTAAACGATTGGTGCGAGGAGTTCTTGTAAACTGACCGACAAACAGCAGAAGCAATCAAGTGAATCATAATAAGAATCTGCACGGAACATTCAACACTAGTATTTACCCAAAATATATATATAGTAGAGTACACAGATAAACACATGTCCTAGCTAAGAAGTTGTCATGTTCATGTCTTTCATAATGTTGTTAAGGTGTAATTAAAATGTGGAATTATTTGTAAATGTACAGTTTGACAAAGAATTTTTGAATAATTTGGAGGGTTGACCTAACAGTGAGAGACTTAACAGAGCGCCGCACAGTGGTTCAAGTAGAGCAGGTTCAGCTCGCCACTGTTAAAAAATAAATAAAAATGATGAAAAATGGACATAGTTTTAAACTGAAAATAATAATGCTAATTCCGAGTTTTTCTTTTTGTGTGAAGCATTTTGGGTCTTAAGGAATTTAATTTTACTCATCCCAAATTAACAAATAAGAGCTAAGTCCAGCACATAAAGGGCATCAATTTTTTATGCTATGAAAAGTTTTTAAGGTTTTTTCAATATTTTTTATGTCTTCTTCTTTTTTATGTGCTTATCAAAAAATAATGACGAGTTTGTGATTTTCCAATAAATTTCCAACCTTTTCGGGATTCATCTTAGGGGAAAAGTGGCACAGCGTCCGCTTGGTCAGCTATATTAAAATAAATACAAATCAAAAATTTGACTTGTTAAAATGGTTTCTATTTCAAAATTGCCTAATTCGACCCACTGTGCACCATACGGTATTGTCATTTCTCGTGCTGTTAAGCGCCAGACTCACAAACAGAAATTACGTCACGTTTCACGTTTTGCTACGTTTTAGTACGTTTCACGTTTTAACTCAGTCAGGAATTACGCGTGAAAATTACCAATGAAAATCAAGCGAAAAATTGTTAAATATAGCTAAGAGTTGCATTCAAGTGCAAAAGTAAGCAAAGCATCTAAAGCTCCATGCTCTCGAGTGTTTGAATTTGGTTTTAATTAAACCATACAATAAAATTGAAATTGAACAAAGTGAAAATACTTCGGCTTTGCCAGTGTGTCGGTCTATGTGTGTGTGTGTGTGTGTTTTTCTTTGTATATAGACTAGCTGAGCGAGACGGCCATACAAGAGTGGCCAGACGGTCCCGGCAGGTGTCGCGAGTGCAAGCGAGAGAAGCATTGTGAGATTGCAACTCTGTTATTTTCAGAGTTCCAGGCCAAACATTCTGACGGCTGAATCGACTTTTTTTTTGTGTGTGGTGCAGCAGCAGCAGTAGCACAAGAATTAATTATATTAGTTATAATCGTAATTAGACGCCATCACCAAGCTCTCTCAAGGCAATCCCAATGGGCAGCAGCTGTGGCAGCAAATAGCGGGCGGCATTCATCAATGTCGTCTGCGTCTCCCATTTACGTTTAACGCTCTCCTCCTCTCCGCCTCGTTTCGAATTGAAAAAAAGGAAACCAAAAGGTAGCAACAACGTTTCCTTGGAAAAGCTGTTAATAGTAAACAAAATTCTCAAGTTAACTAAATAAAGGCTATCGAGAATTCGAAAGTGCGTGAGCGTTGGCAGCGCGAGCCCAAAGAGAACAGCAAAGCAGACCGAGCAGCAGCAGCCAGCCGCAGCACCCAGAAATCAACAAAAGCGGAATCCCTATACCGAATTAATAATCTAATTTATAATTAGTAAATCTCCTCGCCATTCAAATCTCTGTGAGTGTAAGTGCGTGTCAGTGTTGTCAATTTGGATATAAAAAAGCTAAATGTTAAAGTGCCTAGTTTTCTTTTGAAATGTAAAAGTTGGGCCAAGTCCTAGCCCTAGTGTAAGCCTTTTGTATAGAAACATTTGTGGTGAAAAGGTCTGAAATTTAAACACACTGAACCAAAACCTTTTTACAAATTTAGCTAGTTTTATTTCAAAATGGCATCACTGTATGGCGGGTCGCGTGTGACGTTGTAAATACTACAAAGAGAGTGTGTGCGAGAGAGAGAGAGAGAAGAGTGCTGGGCGGGGGCGGTGAGATAGAGAGAGAGAGGCGGCCTAGCAAATGTTGGAGCTTGAGAGCCCCATTTGTAGTAGTGTAAGTGTCCTTTTGAGTCCCTCTCTCTCTTGTTTTGCGTACGGAAAATTCAATGACCTCATTTGTCTCACGTACGGAACTTTGCTTTATTTTCCCCAAAAAAAAATCCAATCTCAAACAGGACCAATAGAACCAGAAGGCAAGGAAACGAGAGAAACCGAAGAAAACGTTAAAAATATTTAATACTCAACAACAACAAAGAGAAGTGACCCCCAACAGGACAGCTGGCAAGCATAGAAGCGCAAGCAACCAAACACCAACAACCACACAACACAACAACAAATGGGAACCAATTCAGGAGCCACCGCTGGCATTAACAACAAGCCGGTTGGCGGAACAGGCGGCGTGCTCGGTGGCGGCGGCGGTGTCAATTCTGCCATAGGCGGTGTCCTCTCCAACAGTTTAGGCGGCGGCGGGGGCGGTGGTGGACTGAGCATCAGCGGTCTGAACGCGGGCCAGAACGCCAATGTCGGTGGGATTGTGACTGGCATGGGCAGTGGCAGTAACAATGGCAGCGACGATGGCGGCAACGGCATGCCAGGCGGCGGTGGACCAAATAATCAGCAGGCCACTACGCCCCAATACACAATACCCGGGATCTTGCATTTCATACAACACGAATGGTCGCGCTTTGAACTTGAGCGGTCACAGTGGGATGTGGACAGGGCTGAATTGCAGGTAAGAGAGAGAGAGCGAGTCCTTTCGCCATTCACTTTCCATTTCAATGATTTTTTTGCATGAATAAGCTGAATGGAAGGAAGCAATTGCTAATGACCTTTTACCCATTTAAATAGAAAGAGAGGATCAGCCTTGACAGTCCCGTTACTTTCACCTGTCCAACTAGACACACACTTCTTGCACTTGCCCTGCAGCCGCCTCCCAAATGACATTCAAATACGCTCTCAAAACAAGTTGGCAAAGCGCGCATATTTTTGTCGCTAAAAATGTGTTGAACCTGTTCGCCTTGTTTGCTGGTGAAGTTCGAGTGGGCCGGTCGGCGGCGGCTGCAGCGGCCCACCATCACCAATCCATTCCATTAGTGGACGCCATTTTACCAAGTTGGCTCTTATTTATGCTTTTCTTTTACATCTATTTCTGGTCACATTGACTTCCTTTGTGTGTCAGCATCGTCGAGTGCATTGAATGAACAAACACGTCCTTGTTGTGTGTGTGTGTGTGTCGGCCAGCTTCCTTCTTGTTAATTAAACCGGTCAAAAGAATGCTCCATTGTGCTGAAGTGAATCAAATGGAAACATCAGAAAAAATTTTTATTTTATAAAATTGATTTTTTTTAACAGGCTTTGTTTCTAAAGCTGGTGGTTCAAGGGACTTTAGGGGGACTCTTTTAGATCGGTTCAAAATAAATGCATATAAATATTTGTATTTGTTTTGAAAATTTATTAAGAAAAAGAACCATTCGAATGAGCACATTCTAGGATTTAGTGATGCCAGATCGATTACACTGTGCAACACTAAAAGAGTCGAGACCAAAAATTCTGAAAGAGTATATAGTGTACAAAACCTTCCGTGGGTTTGGCTGGTTAGCTGCCGTTTCTTTTATAGCACTTTGAGTTTTAAATATGATTGGGACTTGTAACTCCCTGAAACTATTTGGAATTTCGCTTTGACGTCTGAAAGTTGTTGCTCTTGACTTGGTTTACAAAACATTCTGTAACAATTCAAAATAGTCACTCTTTAAACTCAAAATTGCAAAAATTCGTAAATTCCTGTTTTCCCCTCACTGACTGTTTTTCAACTTTTTCTTGAAAATATAACGATTTGACCAAAAAGGACGAAAAGTACATAGACTAACGTAAACAATCGGTTAGAACATACCAACTTCATTCGAATGGTCCCTCATATAGTTAAAGACCCTAAAGATGAATAATTTCAACCAAAACTCGAAAAAGTACAGTTTTTGGTGAAATTGGCTGACACTATCAAAAATTTCGATTGTTTTGTATTAAATCAATAAAATTGTCAAAAATATAACTTAAAAATGTAGCTAAAAATTTTTATTCTTTACCGATTAATTCGTTTTTTCAATTTTTGACAGTTTTTCTGCTTTTGGTCTTTTACTATATCAGTACTAATGAATGTGTTCGTACTAACGGTTTGTTTATTTTGTCTAAGCAACAACTTTTACCTACATTACTTGTCCAAATTTGTAACGATTTCAAAGTTGAAAAACGAAAAAGTTGTAAAATGATTTTTTTGGACATCTTTGTAATTTTAAGTACCAAGACGTAATTTTTGATTTGCTACTAAGAAATGTTTTGTAGGCTACCAAGAGCAACAACTTTCTAAAGACACAAAAGCAAAATTCAATATAGCTTCGAGATATGGAATCATTAATCCTACACTGAAGCTGAAAAGTTCAAAGTCAATAAAAAAAACGGCAGCTAATCAGACCAAACCCATGCAGCTTTTTATACTACCATCACACCCTTTCGAATTTTTGGTCTCGACCGTATCAACTTTTTGAGTTCAAAAATGTGTCACTGTGTTATTGAATGCTTCTAGATCAGCGAGGCCCAAAAGGTTCGATTTTATTGGTGTGCGAAAATAAACCGCCGTGAATTTAATTCGACTTGAGAGCATTAAAAGCTAGCCAGCAACTGCTCTTTTCCCCTCAGCTTCGGCTCTCGGTTCGGGTCTGTGTATTTAGCGAAGTGTCTTCGTCCCCTGGGAGGTCCAGTGATCATCACTGTTTAAGATGTTACAGATTTTCTATAACACCGCAATAAAGCACCGATCCAAAACCGACACAATTCTTAAGTCACCAACCAAAGTTTTTCATTGTACACCAACTTTGTATTAGGTCAGTTATATCTAACATATTTACCGTGACTTACGAATCATTAAAATCATGGAGTTCTTAAACCCACGCACAGTGTAAGATTTTGCTATCTACGGAGAATTAAATATCATCTTTAAAGTTGGAATGGAAACTCTGATTTTAGCATACATAAATAGGTTTTAATATAAGCCACATCTGACAAAAACTTCTCCCTCCTTCCATATTAATTACCATTTTTCATTTTTACCAAAACTCGATTTTTATAAAGGAGCTATACGATATAGTTACCCGGTTTTTTTTTTATCAAAGTTATTAGAATTGTTTAGCAATATATATAAAAATAGATGCCAGCTATCTTCGGCTCGACCGAAGTTTATATACCCTTGGAGCTTGATATATGACTGGCAGTTTGTATGGCAGCTATACTATATAGTGGTCCGATTTCGACAAATCTTGTTGAAATTATGTAAAATCATTCAAAACTTATAATTACGAGCGTTGGGAGCGATAACATTGAAAACAAAAAAAAACAAAAAAAAATTTCTCACTAAGACTTTTTATCAGACCTAACTTTTGTATGGCAGCTATAGTATATAGTTGTCCGATTTCGACAAGCCTTGGTGAAATTATGTGAAATCATTAAAAACGTATAAATACTAGCGTTGGGAGCGATAGCATTCAAAACAAAAAAGTTTTTCTCACTAAAACTAGTATTTCGACCGATCGTTGCTATGACAGCTATATGCTATAGCCATCCGATCCGTCCGGTTCCGACAAATGTGCATCGTATTTATACCAAAAGACTTTGTGCAAAGTTTGGTTAAGATAGCTTTAAAACTGACGGAGGAGATAGCATAGAAACAGACGGACGGACGGACAGACGGACATGGCTATATCAACTCAGCTCGTCATGCTGATCAAGAATATATATACTTTATGTGGTCGGAGATGCTTCCTTCTATGCGTTACAAACATCCGGACAATTTTAATATACCCTCTTCAAGGGTATAAAAAGTTTTTCTTTCTCGTACTAGTGTTTGGATCGATCGTTCCTATGGCAGCTATACCAAATAGTCGTCCGATTTGGAAAAAAAAAATCTTTGTAGTAGGGGAGAGTCTCCTGTTGTGGACACACTTGCGTTTTTCACTAATAACTTTTTTCCAAGTCAACATTATGCGGTGATATGAACATCTGTAAAGCTAGAGACTCTAGCTAACTTTCCTCTGAAGTAACCTATTCTTTCTGGGGGGTCTTCTTCTGGTGCGACACAGAATCACGCTTGGCTGCGCGCTTAGCCTTCTCGCGCAAAACCTCGACGCTTTCCGGAGAAGTTAGCACAGTGGTTTGCATTGGCTTGTGAGCGCGGTTCGATGACTTTTTCGGAGAAGTTCCTTGCACCGGCCCAATTTCATCCAACAGTAATAAGCGGCTAGCCAAAGACGCTCGTGAAGTGGATGGTTCGGGGGAGGTTAACACCTCTTCTTCTCGCCCAATATTTGGATCGGCGGAAACGATAATACGACGCTGATTGTCTTCATCAAAATCAGCTTCTGTGGCGACTTTTACTGCTTTTCGTTCCACAGCTTCAATGAAGTTAGCTTCGCTTAGAACAATACCGGAAAAAAAAAAAAAAAATCTGCAAAATTTGCTCTGACTTTCTCCAAATACCGGATCAAAGTGGTTCGAGGAAGCCCATATTCCTTGGCTGTAGCTGTGACGGCCTTCTTATCGGTGAGCCATTGTTTAAGTCATCGACCAGCCCATTAAAATTGATTTTTGTTGAATCGGACGACATCAAATTCACAGAGCCGAGACCGTCAAACGGCTGTAATGGCCAATAAAGAAGAAGAAGATAAAAATTTCACGAATACAAAGTAGGGAGATGCAACCTTTGAAATCAAAAGTTTTTCTTACTAGAACTAGTTTTTAAACGATATTTGATATGTCAACTATATCCTATACTTATTCGATCCAAAAGGTTCCGACAAATAAAAACTATTGGAAATGCAAAAAAATTAAAACCGTAAAAAAGGTTAAAAAATTGTTCTTCCATCCGCCTAATCTTTATGCGGTGGCGCCATCGATTACGATAGAGCATACAAGTTAGAGATAAAAACTACAACATTTTGTACAATTTTACTTATTTTAAGGTGCTGCCAAAAAAATAACTCATTTGTACTAATTTTTGAAAAGTAAACCGATCGCTTCGTTTTCGATTTTGTGTACTCAACTCCGAGTTGCTCTATTTTTACTCTTTACTTGGACCAACGAAGCAAAACGAGATTGGCACTAGACAAGGTCTCCCAGACATGGCCTCTAGGGGACCGGTCAATTCACAACGAGTGCTTGCCGAACAGTCATATGACATTGGCCCGGGGGCTCAAACACACTCGACAATTCACACCAAATGATTGCAGAAGTTATACTTCACTATGTGTTAGAGAGATCTCTCCTTGGAAAATCCTGCACTTAAGCTTAGTACTCAGACAAACTAAATCGTCCGCTAGCTAAATTGACTACTTTTTCCGATGGGATACCCAGCGGACGATGCAGTGTGACTGTACAACGCCAAAATACCACCCCTCATCAAAATACCACCCAATGTGAAATGGTCACACTGCGCTGATTTGCATGCATTTGAATTTAGTTAATGGTTTTTGCTAATATTTAGATATTTTTGGATGATATATAGAATGTAGAAGTCATGGGCAATTCAAAATCTTACCGTTGGTTTCAAAATATGCGCAATCAATGATTTTCGTCAAACTTTTGCTGCTGACATTCCGACGGGTAGGTGTCGGAAAAATTACAAGCTATTTTTTCTTCAAGCACCCCATCGGAATTGTGTCAGCTGTTTGTGTTTGTCAAGTTAGCGGCACTACGAGCTTTCGACGCTGAGGCACGGAAATTTTAGTTTGTCTGAGTTTCACCGAGCGTAAGAGGCCTGTCGGAATTTTACGAAAGCTTTCCGACACCCTTTTTTTTATATGGAGTTGACACCCAGCTAAAGCGATTTAGTTTGTCTGAGTACTAAGCTTTAATACATAAGACAGCTCCATGATACAATTATACAAGGTATGGCATTCAGAGTTTATCAAGTACTGACAGCTTTTGCTAAAATCGAGAAGGAGAGAGAGAATAAAAAACGAGAAAGGCAAAGCTAACTTCATAACAGACGGACGGACAGACGGACGGAAGGACAAAGCCTAATCGACTCAGCTTGTCATGCTGATCAAGAATATATATACTTTATGTGGTCGGAGATGTTTTCTTCTATGCGTTGCAAACTTCTGACCAAAATTATCGGCCATGTTCTCAATTCCACTTCCACAAAAGTTTTGTGATTTGGAGTGCAAATTTAGTAATAAAACCGGTTTTAAATCACCGAATTTTTGTGGAAGTGGAATTTAGAACATGGCCGTATAATACACTTTACAAGTGTATAAAAAGCAAAGCACCCTTAGACTTACAAACACATAGTATATCATTTTATTGGTATTCGCTTGGCACTTCACAAGAGAAGTCTGCAATTATTTTTATAGCCTTCTGTTGAACAAAAGCTTCTATGTTTAAAATGCCTTTTGCAACTTTTACTATATTTTGTAAGTGATCACACTTTTCTTTTTCCTTCATCTTTTGAAGCAAGTCTCAATATAATGCTTGTTACTTTACATTAGAGTTCGCCAGTCATAGCCCATTGGGCACGAACCTTTTCTCGCAAATTCACACAGAATGCTTGCCAAAGTTATGCTTCACAGTGAGAGAGTGTATTTGAATGGGAGAGAAGGGAAGTTGCCAAGGCCTAGAGTGAGAAGACGTCTGGCTCATATGTTAAGGCAGCTGATAAAGTTGCTGCTTGGGAGCGTTGCCGGAGATGGCGCTGTTTGTTCGTAAGAGATTTGTTCTCAATTTTGATTGTTTGGCCAATAACTGTTGCTTTTTTGAATTCGAGTCTGTTTTTCCTAGTGAAGATTGGAATTTGTAGTTATTGCTCGTGCTGCGGTCTCAGTTTAAGATCCCGCCCTGAAATGACCTGCTAGCCGGTGTCAGCCCAAAACGATGTGCCGTAACAATATGGCAAGAGAAAGACACAGTCGCAAATTCGCGCTCTTTTAAGACGAGCCAAAGTTAGTCGTGTTTTTAAGCTAACGGGAGCCGAATTTATGGTTGTGTGAATCGGTGAATACTTCAATGCAAGTTAAACTACTGTAGTCTGGAGAGAGCTATCTTGTTCACCAATACAAGCGCACTTTTCTGTCCTCTCCATTTGGCCGCCCTGCTTACTTCGTGTTTCGATACTACGCACACAAGCGCAATGCTTTTTGTTCATCTAGCAACTGCACGAGTGCGTATTTTGGCAATTACTTTTCATTCATCCGACCATCAAGCAATACCTTTTAAAACGAAAAACATTTTCGTCTTGGTATTGCGAGAACACGAATCAATTCCATTTTCGAAAATTGGAAGTGAAATTGTGAATTGCCTGTAAAATGTTACAGTAAAGAATTTAAAACCGTGTTGGGAAAATTGTAGTTTAACTATTCAAGAATAAGGAAAAGAGCGCGAGAAATGTCCATTTACTGTCAACAACATGTAGGATTTTTCCTCTAAAAAGATAAATTTTCTATCAATAGGAGCAGCTGCTCTGCCAATTTAGCACAATGAGAGGAGTGTATGGGATCCATTCCTTATTGAAAACTGACTACGTATATCCCAATTTTCCTGTCTTTGTTATAAAATATTGAAATGCCATTTTCATATTTCTTATGAATAAATACTAAGTCGAGAAGGGAAATTTTATTTACAATTGCTAATCCAATCAGCTGTTCCATGCTTTCGTTAGTGTGAACATAAACAACATTTGTTGGTGGAAGTTTTCTTACATTCACTATTTTAGACATGTTGTATGTTTGACAGTGGAACATTCGTAATAGTCTTATAAAAATTTGTAGTAGGGCACTAAATGCTCGTTTAACAGACAGCTGTCTCAATTGTCTCCTCTTTATTATTGATTTAATGATTCGCGAGTCGTATAAGATTTTCATCAAGATATCTTATTTTCCAATATATTGTAATGATAACCGACTTATGGGCATGTCCAAAAAAGATCCACTTTTTGTCAACTATTTAAGCACCAATAGGGCTTATAAAAAGTTATAAGTTGAACCTATTAAGGGCCGATTTCACACCTTCTACATAGAGCTATTTGTCACATAAATTAACAAATAACAGAGTAAAATTGATGACTATCTGACACATAGCACCTATCTGAGAGAACAGTAATCGGCCCTTAGAATTTCATTTACACTTTTATTTACTTTAAAGGTCTTCGATTGTCCCGTTCGAATGGAACAGAATGAAAATGCCCATATTCGAGCTAAAAAATTAGACTTGCACCCAGGATTAAGATTTTCCCACATCTAGACAAAATATCAATCAGAATCGCTTATCTTTAAAATATTTTGTTAACCTTTCTACAAGTAAATTACAAATTTGTAGATTACAGCAAAGGGGTTCTATATTTTTCTTGATTATGCAATGTTTGTTGTTGTCCTCTCTCATCTGGCTATTTCGTAGCTAAGTGCGTTTATTAATTACACTAGTTTACAGCCAAAAAGACCCATTTCTGCTGAAAATTTTTTTTTAGTGTAGTTTGGAATGGTGATCTCAAAAATCAATTTCAAAAATTTTTTTCATGGCTCCGTTTTTGAAATATAATTTTTTTTATTTTTTGGTAGGGGCACTTACATTTTAAGCCATATCTCACTTTATAATTGTCAGATAGAGTCAAGCAAGATAAGAATCGAAAGGTTATTTCGCTGCCAGTAATGGAGTAGAACATTGTTTTTAAATCGGTTCATTAGTTTAACAACAATATCCAAAAATATTTCGAGAAAATCGATTTTTTGCTCGAAAATTAATTTTTGGTCGCCTGGAAAAAATATAAAAAAATCCAAAAAAATTATTTTTATTTTTTCTACATAAGAACCGCACTTCTACGAAGAAAAACAGATATCGATGATCAAAATCTGTGAACCAACACAGGAGCTGTAAGCAATTTAGTGCAAAAAAAATGTCATATTTTCCTGAATATTTTAAAATAAATTTTCGTTTGCTTCGACTTTTGTTCCGTTTTTTAATTTTTATCTTTGTTCTGGCTTTTCGTTCACTTCACAATTTGATTAAAAAACCAAGAAAAGTACAATGTTAATTTTTGGAAACACACAATATACTCAAATTTGACTGTTAGTTCCTCTACTCAATTTGATCCATCTATGGTACGTGTTACACGATTTTCCTCACAAATACCGTATTTTCTTCGTAAAAGTGCGATTCTTAAGTAGAAAAAATAAAAATAATTTTTTTGTATTTTTTTATATTTTTTCTAGTCGTTTAAAAATGAAATTTCTTGGATTTTCGAGCAAAAAATCGATTTTTTTGAAATATTTTTGGTTGTTGAATTCAAACTACTGAACCGATTTAAAAACAATGCTCCGCGCAATTATTGGCAGCTCCATTACCTTTCGATTTATTTCTTACTTGACTCTATCTGACAATTATGAACTGAGATATGGCTTAAGAGTACCTACCAAAAAAATGTAAAAAATTAATATTTCAAAAACGGAGCCATGAAAAAATTTTTGAAATCGATTTTTTAGATCAGCATTCCAAACTATACTAAGAAAAAATTTCAGCTGAAATGGGTCATTTTTTTTTTTTATTTTTGTAAACTAGTGTTATTCAAATATATATTTTTTGTTTTGCCATCATCATAAATGCGCATTTGTCATGCCATTTGTAATTTGTAATTTTATACTATGTAAGCGATGCTGAAGAAGGCGAAGAAACGCCAATTGCATGTTGAGGGGCAATTTGTGCTAAACCGTGGCCTTTTGGATTCCCCTCTGCCATTCTTGACGTGCTGCTGCCGCTGCCGCTGCTGATGATGATCTTCATCCGCGTTTACGGCTAAAGCGTTGCTTTTAATTAGCAAACTTTAGCGGGCAAATGAAATGCCATTGAGCGTTAATTCAAATGCAGAACATGTTTCCATTAACAGTAAACAACAACAGAGAGAAAGAGAGTGAGAGCGGCTGTTAGCACGTAGAAATTGTTATTGTTATTGAATACACATGCGTGGGTTGGGTGCTGCCTCCTTCTCCGCCCAATGACTTTGCTGTGTGCTTTCTCGAGGGCGTCGTCGTCTTGGTTGTAAAAAGGAAGCAACAAAAAAAGTAGTTGTTTTTTTTTTTTTGTGTTTTGTGCTGTTACGCACCTTGCGCTCGGTTGGCAGCAGCAACAGCAACTATGTCAGATTTGGCGCCCCACTAACTACCGGCGTCTGTCCTCTCCTACCCCGTTTGCTGCAAATTGCGCAGTCATAACTGCACATTGTTGCCATAGTTGCAACTGCCGCTGAATGAACACAAAGTGTGAAGGGGAGAGGGGATGGCAGTTTTTACGCATTTCGTTGAATCGAACAGGAGGCGGCTCTCTCGTTCGCTCTCTACATGCATTAATTGTGCCAAGTTGTATGTAATTTTCGTATTACAATTAATTGAATTTAATTGTTTTTCGTTGGCCTGACGCAGCCAAGCGTTCAATTATGCGACGCCGCAATCCAAACGCAATTGGATTGCAACGACAGAAAGCAGTTGGCTCTGGGGGGAGGTGGGGTGCTGTTAACCCCAGCATATGGAAAGTTTTCTGCTTACATTTCCATCAATTGAATCAACATGAGAGAGTTATAAAGAACTATTTGAAACTGGCAACGTGCATCCAATTTCTAGCATAGCTTGAGCAATCTCTTAAACGTAGGAGTAGAATTTGTTTTTGAAAAAAGTCTGACTTCAAATGTTCTTTCGGCAGAACTTAATTTTTGTCGTTTTATTTTAGAAATAAGCACGGTCTCTATCAGATATTTATGCCTCAAGAAAAAAAAAACCTATCCGTCCGTACCATCATATCTCATAAATAAGATTTAATGGAGATAAACCGAATTTAAAATTTTGAATCTATAGACATAAATTGATCAGTCAATGTTGGTAATTTTGTTAGTCTGTTTAATAAATGAGTTATGAACTAGATCCAAAATTGTAAATTTTACGATATAATTTCAACAGGAAACTTTATGTAATTTACAATTTTATCACTTATATACTCGTTTTAAGATTTCTGATTCTGTTATGATGAATCAAAAAAGAAGGAGAAAGAAGAGTTTAGCTGATTATTATCGTTTTAAACCATGATGATCAGAAGCTTGCTACAAATTTCTATTACCCCAAGCAAAATATCGTTCTGCCTCTCAACAGAAAAAATAAAATTTTCTTGTTCTTTGTATTCTGGACTTAAAAACAAGTCAATAAAGTGAATGAAGATTCGTAACAGATTTTTGGAGTCAATTTTATAATGGATTTCATTATAATTATGATATAACGAAAATTCCAAAATTTCAGAAACATTTTCTATAGGTAAAATAGATTAAACAAATTTCGCGAATCCTTCACATCTTATATTCACGATGTTCGACTAAAATGTCGGAATCGACCCGATCGAATTACTCCATTACGACCGGTGAGTGGGGTGTTCTGAGCCCCTGGGGGTTGTGAGCCACTCGAATATTGGCCAGAAAAAAAAATTACAACTTTTTGTTTATGTCAAGTGTCTCCCTTCTTATAACCTAACTTTTGACAAGCAACCTATCAGTCAAAACTTTCTTTAAGTTTATGCACCAGAACTCGATTTTTTTTTTTAAAAAAAGAAGTTTTATTCATTTTTGACTTGTGAATATTAATCAAAATTTTTCATAATGCCAAAAGAAAGTATGAAGGAAACATCTTTGGTCAATTGCCTTTTTGATAGAATTAAAAAAAAAGAATGATCTTGATCGACCGAAGTTTATATACCCTTGGAGCTTGATATGTTCCTGACAGTTTGTAGGCAGCTATACTATATAGTGGTCGACAAACCTTGTTGACATTATGTAAAATCATTGAAAACTTATAAATACGAGCGTTTTGAGCGATAACATTAAAAAGAAAAAAGTTTTTTTCACTTAGACTTCAGACCTAACTTAGATGGCAGCATACTATAGTAGTCCGATTTCGAAAATTTTGGTGAAATTATGTGAAATCATTAAAAACTTATAAATACGAGCGTTGGGAGCGATAGCACTACAAACAAAAAAGTTTTTCTTACTAAAACTAGTTTTTCAACCGATCGTTCCTATGACAGCTATATGCTAAGTCATCCGATCCGGCCGGTTCCGACAAAGTGCAGCGTATTTACTCGGCAAAGTTTGGTTAAGATATCTCCCTGCTGATCAGAAATATATACTTTATGTGGTCGGAGATGCTTCCTCTAGCGTTACAAACTCTCAATTTTAATATACCCTCTCCAGGGTATAAAAAGTGAGATATGGGGGGGGGTTGTGAGTCACTTTTCCAAAAAGTCGGTTTTGACTTCCAAAGAGAATATTGCAATAATGCGCAATAAAACAGAGGACAAAAAAAAACGAGTTTTATGCCGTCAATCAATTTTCACTTTTCATTAATATTTCTTAATTCAGATTTTTTACAAATTTTCGAAATGTCAAAAATGTCAATATGAAAAAAAAAACCAAAAATTCATTTTTTAAAACTAATGATGAGAAAAGTTTCGTGCATCTTTTAACTAAAATGCAAAATTTACAGATTGAAAAAATATTAATTTTTTGATAAGTTATGTTCGAAAAACAAAACTATGATCACAACTCCCCACTCTCCCCTACGTATAATTTTGGGCAGGAGTGAATCTTGAAATTGCATAAGGAACTGTCGGTCTAAAAAGGGGGAACAACTTTTTGGTTTTAATGTAAAAGTATCCAAATTCAGCGATTTTTAATATATGTATAATAGATGCTTTAGAAAAAATTTGCAAATTTTTGGTCAAGATCGAATGGCTATATCTTATAGCTGCCATAGGAACCATCGGACGGGAAATGGTTTTTATTTAGAAATATTGCTTAACTCAAATGCTAGCGTTCTTAAACTTAGATCTTTTAAACCATTTGCTATGTATTAAACAAATTTCAGCACATCTTTACAGCTTTGTCCGTTTCACGGACAGCCCCGAACGAGCTAATTTTCAGGCTCTTGTCGCACGCGCAACGGACCGACCGACAGCTACCTTGTAGCGCCATACAAGATCGTCGAAAAGGATTTAACCACCGGTTAGCCGAGTTTGGGCAGCGCTAACCGTTGAACACGATAAACTTCGCCACGGTTAGCCTTCCTTTTTAATTATACCTGGTCGGTATTGTGTTGCAGAGTCTTAATATTGCTTGGCAAGAATTATGCCGTTCAGAATTTCTTATAAAATCGTCTCCAATGTTATAGCCTCTGGTTTAACAGTTTGACTCATTTTTATGTCGCAAAGAAGCCGGTACATTCACACATTTTGTGTTCTCTTGTCGGAAACTCAGTTCTAAATATTTCTTCTTCCTGCCAAAACTAGAAGAACTCTGTTTCAGACGAACGCTCCACATAAGCTCATATTTAAAATGATCACAGACTCTCTTTCCTTTGCTCTTCTGTATTAACAAAAATCGCGTTTCCAATATTCCAAATAACTCTTCGGTTTGAGAAAAATTAAAATCGTTAAAAACCATTTATAATATATATTCGGATATGCCCATGTTTCTGAATTTACTTGGAGAGCGGGAATTCAGTAGAGATCTCGTAAGCACCTTGAGAACGGCGAGTATGCAAAGTAGGATCCTGCCATTTAATAAACCTAGAAGTTGTTTTCCATAGTGCAATTTCTAATAATTAATTCTGGGAATCACTACAAACTGAAGAATGTTTAAAAAAGAATACACGAATAATTAAAAAACGAGAGCGCAAGTTAAAGTCGGCTCTAACCGACTTCGATATACCCGTTACTCATGAAAAAACATGTTTAACAGTGTTCCTGCGTTCCTTAGGGTGAACATCTGAAAAGTATGCAACACTTTTTTAACTTGGCTACTTTTCACATTTTTGCTCACAACTTGAGAACCGCTCATCCGATCCTTGTCATTACTTCGGCAAATTTATTTGTTTTGCTAATTACTAACTATCTCCAGAGGGTACAAATCGTCTATCTTTAAAACTGCAGGAGATATACCTTTTTTTTCCGAATTTCGGGGTCGGGAGGGGTGGCCAAAATTTGAAATAAACCTGATATGCGTGGAAGTATAAGAAGCATTTGTCTCATACATGTCAAACCTCTATCTCTTACCATCTCAGAGATCTAGGTGTTCATACAGACGGACGGACGGTCGGACGGACATGTCTATATCGACTCGGCTGCTGATGCTGATCGAGTATATATATACTTTATATGGTCGAAAATGATTCCTTCTGCCTGTTACATACATTTGCACGACTTAAGTATACCCTTTTTACTCTACGAGTAACGGGTATAAAAATAACGACAGATGCAGGAGATGGACTAAATCATCCTTTATGATGTAATTGGAAAAACTCTTATTAAGCTAGAACGATGCAAGGCTTTACATACATATATATAGTTAAGTTTTCTATTACAATTTCCTGAATCTGCCTTTACATTTTTCATATATCTCTAACGAGACTCTCTGCCGATAGTGCCTTCTTTGATGGAACAGAAATAACAACAGTTATATGACAGGTGTAAAGGCATCCTAAAATTATTGACGTTTTTGCGTTAGTCTTATCCTGCGGCCAGAAAATGTCATTTGCTTTCGATCAGCGTAATATTGTTTTTTATTTCTATTGCGTCGTGGGTTTAGGTAAATAACGGCCCGGGTTGCGCGGTTAAGAAGGACTATGAGGCTGCCCTCCGCTGATCTAAAATAATTCAAACCGACCCTTTTCCAGCATTTTTCCAACAGACGATCGTTTGACTCGCGGTACCGTTCGGTTCAGAACCGATTTTGCATCCCTGATTTCTATATGGAAAGCGTTCTGTTAATCTGTAGTCGATGACGAAGCCTATTTTACTTTGTACTTTGTGGTATTTTTGCATGGATTGTGAAAATGTACCATCTTCATCAGCGGTGGGCACCTTACAGCCCTTTCCGACCACGACAGCTGTCCCCTTTTTTCCTAAAAATTAGCAAAGACCCGCTCTAATAGCTCTCAGTAATCATTAAGTCAATGAATAAGAACAAACTCATTTATATATAAAAAACCCTAGCCAACTGTCATTAATATTTAACTCTTCTCTTATTTCAGGCCCGCATTGCCATGCTTTTAGGCGAACGCAAATGTTTGGAAAGTCTCAAATCGGATCTAACGCGACGCATTAAAATGCTGGAATACGCTTTACGTCAGGAGCGGGCCAAATTCTATCGATTAAAATATGGTACCGATCCGCCCCAATTGAATGAGTTCAAGCCATCGAATGAGGATGCCGGTCTGGCCGGGGATGTGGCTACCGATTCCGAAGTGCCGTACAGTTCGGTATCAAACACTACGTGGCGACAAGGTCGGCAAATGTTGCGTCAATATTTGGCCGAAATTGGTTACACAGACAACATCATCGATGTGCGCTCAAATCGGGTGCGCTCCATTTTGGGCCTAAACAATAATGCGGAACACGATGGCGGCGGCGGTGGCATGGGACTGGGCGGCGGCAGCGGCGGCGAGAATCTCAGTCCAAATATTAATGGCAATGAGAGCAATAAACGTGCCTCAGAATCAGAAGGTAAGTGCGGCGTGTGCCTTTGGCCCCCACCCCGCTCCCCCCATTGTGAAGATTTGAATAATTTGCTCACATTAGGCCGTCATACTCCCGCTAAAAAAGTGCAACAATCGAACGATGCCATCATACTGGACACAGAGGCGGCGGTTATGGCGAACTTTGAGTTCCTTGGGACCACCGAGATGTCCGATGATGATGAGATCTCTGATGATTTGGAAATGGTTGCGACCGACAATGATGACACGGATGTAAAACTGGATCAAAAGCGACCCAAATCTGGCAAAGATATGCTAACAGAAGGTAAACGCTGTTATGCTTAAACTGATTTTAACCCCCTGATCTTACCCACCTCCTGCCACCTCTTTCACCTGTCTTTCATGCATGGGCCCAATATTTTGTTTCAGTTACCAAATCGTAGATAATCCTCCTAGTCTTAATTAATTGGTTTAATATGAGAAAAGGTAGCAATTCTCTTTAAATTTATTGAATGATTTTTGTTCAGGCCAGAAGTATGAATTCCATGAAACAAAATTAAATCGGGAAGGTAGGGAAAACGAAATCTGCAGGAAATTCTAAAAAAAAATTTGACCTCAAGTTTTAAGCTCACTTAAGGATTTTGTCCAGCTACTTTATTTCGCCATAGATATTCTTTATTATTTTCTTTTCTTTCGTAGAAATGCGATTTCTAAGTAAAAATAACTTATAATTTCCTTGCATTCGAGTTGGAAAAGAAAAAAATTCCTTAATGTTTTTTACACCCATAGTGAAATTTTCTTGAGAGTCAAGTGCAGCTCCAAATTCAAAGGCAGGGGCTGCCGCCTTTTGGGAGATCGTGGTAGTTGTGCTTGGATAGAGTTTTCAATTGAGTTTCGGATTGGAGTTCTGTATCAACCGGGTGCCGTGATCCAAAGATACGCAGAGGTTTTAGATGAAAGTCGCACCTCACTAAGGGGGAGTTGTCACGTATTCTGAAGAATTTGTATTGTTGCTTTTAAATCCTCAATGTGAATCGGCTGATCGAACATTTCTGTGTAAACAAGAAGAGAACTCAGTTTGAATAAAATTAACGTCAATACCGACAAACGCGTCGTGCGGTAGAGCGAGAGTCGGCTAAATCGGCTTCGCTGTCACATTGTTTGTCAACACAAATACAAAAACCATTTTTCTGTTCTCTCCATTTTTTAATGAGAAATTATTCATACGAGGAAATTCTCGCTCATTTTGAACGATCGTTATTAAGCTGAACGAACTAACACCCGAAACGCTTGAAATGCAAACGAACAAGGTTTGATTGAATACAAATCAGCAGCGAACATGTGTGTGCTTGCAAGTTGGATTGGTTCAGCTTAAGTTTATTCGGATGCTGATTTAAGAAATCTCATATATATATTTCAGCGTGAATTCGCATTTCTGCTGGTTTTGAGAGTAATTTTTAAATAAATGATTTTTGCCATCGCATTATTGTATTAACATTTTGCACTGGTACGAACCTGTTCTCTGGAACGCACTTCAAAAGCTTGATTGTTATTCAGAAACATTTCTGATTTGATTAAGCTAGGGATTAGCATGGACTTAAATCGCTTTGAAAACCTTGGGAGTACCGACTGTTTCAGACACTCAAACAACTTAAGGACGTTTTGATTGCGAAGTGGGAACAAGTCAGCAATTTTACTCTACAAAAATTAGTGAATATACGGGTAACTATCTGAACCCGACGAGAATTGGTCCGCGTCCCAGATTTTAAGAAATTGTAGAAATTGTGTTGCTTTATCTTGTAGACAATTTCGAGTTCACAGCTGGTAAAAATTTATCAAACTTTTACGTGATAAATGCGGTGTCTTGTACACGTGTTAAATAAAGGACCGAGTCGATATAGACATGTCCGTCTGTCCGTCCGTCCGTCTGTCTGTATGAACACCTAGATCTCAGAGATGGTAAGAGATAGAGGTTTGACATGTATGGGACAAATGCTTCTTTTATCTGCACGCAGATCAAGTTTGTTTCAAATTTTTGGCCACGCCCCCTCCCGCCCCCGAAATGTGGAAAATACGTTATATCTCCTACAGTTTTAAAGATAGACGATTAGTACCTTTTAGAGATAGTTAGTAATTATCAAAATGAATCGATTCGCCGAAGAAATGATAAGGATCGGATGAGCGGTTCTTAAGTTATGAGCAAAAATTTGAAAAATAGCCGAGTTAAAAAGTGTTGCATACTTTTCAGATGTTCTCCCTAAGGAACGCAGGAACACTGTTAAACATGTTTTTTCATGAGTAACGGGTATATCGAAGTCGGTTAGAGCCGACTTTAACTTACGCTCTCGTTTTTGGTAAAACTTCAACAAAAGTCCCGTCAGGGCAGCCACTCTTCGATCCCAGCTCACCACTGTTAGATTTACACACATACCTAAGTGGGGTTCCTTCTCTCTCTCTCTTTCGCGCTCTTGGCAAAACAGCTTAGTCCACAATGTTGGCTGAGCGCCACAGCTCATTTATGTGACCCATACCAACTTTTCTATGGCGTTTTCATCCAATTCGCGGTAAAATTTAAAAAAAATTGTTTCATAGTGCGCGCCTGCAAAATCTTTGATCTCTTGGAACAGCAATTTTCAGTCAGTCATCGAATAACATATTTTTTAAAACACATTTCATTTATATATCTCCCGTTTGCTCAGAAATATTCTAAAGTAATCAGCCAATTCTTAATTCCACTTCCACATCAATTTTGTGATTTAACCCCGGTTTTAGTACCTGATTTGGAATCAGCTGATAGGGTAATTTTGAGAGCTTGGAAAGTTTTCGAAAATGTAAAGTACGCGGTTTATCAGAGGTTTTCAAAGATTGTTCAAAATTCCCATATCTGTAATAAATTCTGATCTGTTATCCCTTTACCAATTGTATATAAAGTATATAGTTCCCCGATTTTATTGTTAATCCTGCTCCTACTGTAGTGTGCTCCTCCTTTATGTAGCTTCTTTTGTATTAAGCATTTATGCTTGTTGTTGTCTTATGCTTTTTGTTTTCTGTTTATTTTTCTTTCATTCTTTTCTTTGGCTACAATTTTTCTTCTTGTATTTCTACGCTTCAACATTGTAGTAGATCTTGAGGCCGAGGTGGGAGAGCAGCTCTTGAACGAAATGAATCTTATGACTGAAGGTGCCAAACCACATAAAATTCTGCTCTAAATTTGTAGAAAATATGATTAATATTTCCTTCCTCTTGTCTGCTCTTTTTTTCAATTTTCACAGAGGTGGACGGCTCTCTGGGTTTGGGCGAGCTGGCCCAACTGACGGTCAATAATGAATCGGATGGTGCATACGATGCAAATGCCAAGGACGGCACTGGCGGCAGTGCTGGCGGTGCTGGTTACCGCAAAACCTGGAATGCCAAGTATACGCTACGCTCGCATTTTGATGGCGTACGCTCGCTGATTTTCCATCCCGAGGAGCCGGTACTCATCACCGCCTCCGAGGATCACACGCTCAAACTGTGGAATCTACAGAAGACCGTGCAAGCCAAAAAGTCCGCTAGTCTCGATGTAGAGCCATTGTATACGTTCCGTGCCCATACGGGTCCAGTGCTGTGCCTGGGCATGTCATCGACGGGTGAGACCTGCTACTCGGGCGGTCTGGATGGCAATATTGAGTGCTGGCAGCTGCCATCACCGAACATTGATCCATATGACTGTTATGATCCGAAAGTGCATTCGGGCACCCTGGAGGGGCACACGGATGCGGTGTGGGGCCTGACCACGATGCAGAACAATATTGTGTCCTGTTCGGCGGATGGCACTGTGAAATTGTGGTCACCATATAATAAGGAACCCTTGTTGCGCACCTATACGGCTGCGGAGGCGGAGGGCAGGCCCTCGTCTGTGGATTTCGTGCGCAACGAGGTGGACCACATTGTGGTGGCCTTCAACAGTGCCCATTGCATTATCTATGATACGGAGACGGGCAAGCAGGTGATCAAGCTGGAGGCAGCGCAGGAGATGTCGGGCAACACGGGGAAATTCATCAACAAGGTGGTTTCCCATCCCACACTGCCCATAACCATCACCGCGCACGAGGATCGGCATATACGATTCTGGGACAACACCTCGGGCACACTGGTACATTCAATGGTGGCGCATTTGGAGCCGGTCACATCGCTGGCCGTCGATGCACATGGCCTGTACTTGCTATCCGGCTCGCATGACTGCTCCATACGGCTGTGGAATCTGGACAATAAGACGTGCGTGCAGGAGATCACGGCGCATCGTAAGAAGTTCGATGAGAGCATATTTGATGTGGCCTTCCATGCCACCAAGCCGTACATAGCCAGTGCTGGGGCCGATGGCCTGGCCAAAGTGTTTGTCTAAGGATTCAACACCACAGCTAAGCGATTACGAGTTCGAGTTAAATAATTATACATACATTATATATATATATATACACAACCACACACTATACATTTAAACCTAATTGTACTACAAGAACAACAACAACAACAACAAATTATGCATACACATTAACAATGAAAAGAAGAAAAAGAAGATGAAAAACAAAATCGAAGTAAACATTGCTATAAAATAACAAAAAATAAATTGACAATTGAAATATTGCATTTCGAAGAAAAGAAAGTCAAGTAAAATCTAAAATACTAAAAAAGTTATTTGTTAAAGAAAAAAAAAGATCTTGATTCAAGGGCGTCCAACCAAAGCTCTTGAATCGATCTTTTTTTTTTTGTCACTTGCACAGCGAATTGTATTTCCTGTACATTTTATATTACATACATAACTTTGAGAACGGAGAATGGTTAGCCCATTCGCTGTGCCAGTGATGTGAGATCCTTTTAAGTCTATCGAATTGGCTTAGGAAATTTGTAAGAAATTCCTTTGTAAAATTGGTACAAACAGTTTTCCCATGTCCCCCAGAAAATGTTCAATGTGTTTCATAAATGTCTCTAAAATGTAAATGTCATAAAATGCTTCTTTTGAGGCAATTTATTTTGGTTGCTAATTGTAAAAAGAATTGTATTTTTTCTTAAATTTAAATTAGTTTAACTGGCTTTCCCGAGAAAAGTCCTTCATTAATGGCAAGAAAAGAAATCACAAAATTAAACTATTGAATAACAACCAAATTATTTTAAACAATTCGGAATTATTAACTCAGTCAGGTTAAATTGAAAAGCAGAGAAAGAATTTTTGTAAAAAGCTTATGAAATTGTTGTAAGGCATTTCTAATAGGTTTGCCCACAGTTTCCTTATGGAATTGAATTATTACTGCTTAAGTTTATATGTGAAGCGGCAAAAAGGTCGGAGGAAGATAGTAAAAAATTTGAGTAAACTTAGATTTAGGGTCTGTTCACAAACAAAGAGGGGTGTAATTAAAATATTTTTTGATTAAACGACACTCGAAAAATCAGGGACTTTTATATTGAAATCATAGATTACGTGGATGGAAAACCGTACGCTTCAAATCTAATTACTTTGAGCAGGCGTCAAATCTCCAACGACATCTAATCTAAATTAGCCCCATAACATATACTTTAAACAGCTTTGATATAAAAACTTTAGATTTTGTCACACACCCGATAGACGGGATTTACACGATGAAGCAAACTTCATGAAGTTATCTCAGTAGGCGAGTTCCATACATTTTGATAAACAAATCTAGTAGAATTCCTTTGATTTTCAAGCCTACTTAAAAAACTTCTTGAAGTTTGCTTTATTGTGTAAATTCCGACACATAATATCCATCGTACTAATAGGCAAATCCCACTGAGCAAACATCATGAGTTAAAATGCCTTATATCTATTTGCAATGCCAACACTTTTAAGCTTTTGTTTTGTCAACTTTTGGCAGGCTAACTAAATATTTATGACTTATGATGTTGGGTGTTGGATTATAGATGACAGTTGCTGCCATACATGTGTGAACGATAGGCTTATGACTAAATTTCAAATTAAAATTTACCAAAAGAACAACAAATATACAAAGCTCAATTCTTCTTCTTTATTGACCATCACAACCGTTTGATGGTCTCGAAATAATGTTCCTCATAAATGAAGTCAAAGTCTGAATTCTAGGATTTATGGAATAGGAAAAATTTTAATTCTTTCATCATATTTAAAAACATCAACATAAAACATTAGATGTTGTATGTGACATCAATAGGCATTTGCCTACGTAAGCTCTACTCATAGCAGATATGAAAATGTACTTCTTTATGATTTTCGAAAGGAGACTGTTTTAAAATATAGTCGTAAAGCCTTGGAACGTTGCATATTGTAAAAGTATCAGAGGTCGTGGGAATACTCACCCCATAAATCATAGATGTTAAACTTTGACTCGATTTATGCGCAACGCTTTTTCGCGTAAATGACTTAAGATTTGTGTATTTATTATTCTTTTGGTATCTCCCGTCGTGTAGTACCATATAAATTGGGTTTTAAAATTTAGTCATATGCTTAGTGAACATCTGTTAGAGAAAGTGACAGTTGACTGTAGCCATTAGCGATCAGAGAAATTTGTAAAAATTCCGGAGCAATTTCAGTTCGATTGGAAAATGATTATACCACAAAGAAATCTTTTTGAAGATCCCTGTCTATACACTTTTAATGAGGACGGTTGTAAGTTTGAATTTGTCCTAACTCACTCTGTCGAGTGAGTTTTCTTTTTATTAAGAGATTTTCCTTAACTATATTCTAAACTAACAATGTGTGTGTGTGTAAAGACGCATCTTTGTATATGAATGATCCACATGGGTCACAAGGGTGGTTTCCCACACAAGGCACGTCACGACTGGTCGACCCTTTCAAGTGGTGTCTCAGTTATTCTGTTGCGAGCGATCCTCGTCAGTTTTGCTATTACAAAAAGTGGTATAATTATGACATAGGCTGAGTTAACTAAATTTGAGACTTAGACTTTCCGTGGACCGAGTTGAATATCATTTTCAAGTTTTGAGCATTCTCCGAGAGCCTAAAGTGCGACAACCACTCATCCAGTTTATGTCTTCTAATTTAAAGTTAGGATCATGGTCGAGTCCGATGTTCAAGTAAAAACGTAAAAACGAAACTGTGTATTTCTCTTTGATTAGTTACCAGTTACCAGTGCTGTGTGTGCCCAAATTAAATCAGTGGGCCAAAACTTCGTAAACTTTCAACACTTTCAAAAGTTTCTTAAATTCTAAATGCGTAAAACTAAGTATGCAAATCAGTTCTAAACCGAATCCCAATGATCTGCTATTTTGTGCTCGCAAACCTATCCGAACCAACCTAACCAAAATCCACAAAAGTAAACGGTTTGCAGTCCGGCCCGATATGTCTCTTATCACACAACGCAATGGATTTTACAACAAACAGGCGCTTTTCGAAAGCAAATAAAAAAAAAGTTGTCTTACACTTTCAGAAGGGGGATATTATAAATTACTTCGGTAAAAAAAAAAGAGTTAATTCCTTTCAGTCGCCAATCCCATCATTTCTAGTTTGCTATTTAGTGTTTGTTGAAAAATTAATAAGCTTACTAATCTTCGTCCTACGACAATTCGTTTTCTCGTATGCTTCGAGATCCTGTATCTTTTTTCGTTACTTCTATTGAGACTTGCAGTTATTTTATGTTAATGTTTTAAAGGAGTTTAATTTCACATATGAGTGGGTAGGGTTATGCTTATAAAAGTTGGGTTTTGCTGACTCCAAACACTATGTTATCAATCAGACCGTTGTAAAATGAAAATGAACCTCGAACCACAAACTAGTCCTTATTTCCAAACGATTTTTATGGTAAAAGGCAGATTTCTCATCTTTCAATAAACAGCTTCAAGTCAAATAAACTTAAAATTTTTCTTTGATAAGAAAATAAGAGCTGAGTTCACATTTTTTAAATTGAGCTATGGTTCTAGTCACTAATAATTTGACAAATATGGCGTGCCAATCTGTACAAATTACCAAAAAATTTGTCAAATTTTTTGCCTGTGTTAGTTCTATCTGTAAACAAAGCTAAAGAGAGCTCTTCTCCCAGTGGGAGAAGAGAAATCGATCCTTAATTTATCGAATTCGGCTTTATCAGCTCTTGTCAGTTTGTGATAGAACAAATTTCGATTACTTAAGTTTGCTTAAAGCAGAGGCGGCCATCCACAGCTCTCACGAGCCGAAGTTAGTTGTACTTTTATGCAAACGCGAGCCGAACTTTTGCTTGTGTGAATCCGTGAACACTAATCGGCTGTAATCTGGAGAGAGCTCTCTTGTTTACCAACGCAAGCACCCTTTTCTGCGGTAAACGAATGTTATTGATCGACTTGAGTCGATGCTTAATTTTTACTCTATACAATTTAGTTCCATGATATTAACAAATATTACTGGTTTACTAAAGACCTTAAGGTTCACTAAATTTTTTGCCTCTTGCTGAGGATGTAACAAATCCATTAAATTACACGTTTATAAAGTTGACGATAAATCTTGTAACAGTTTTTTAATAAATTTACGAATATTTAGTGAATATTACAACATTTTAAGAGTAGGGCCAAAGAAGATCTAACATAGAAGCACACTTTGCTGAGTATTCAACTTTTCACTCAGACTTTAGTAAGTTGTTCGCTGTCATTTTGGCTCTCTGAGTAATTTTATTCAGACAATTATTTTGAGTAAAATTTTGAGTTGTCACAATGAAGTATTTTTTTGTCAGTATGGATAAAGAGAGGCGTTTCAAATTGTGCTTCTATGTTAAATCGTCTTTGGTAAATCTGCCTTTATACTGTTCGACACATCAGACATGATATTCTAGTAGTGCTGTTTATTGTTATGTTTCAAAACTGAATAGCTTGACAAATTCATAGAATTTCATGGGCCTACTAGATTATCAGGTCTCAAGTGTCGAACAGTGTGAAGGCAGCCTAATTACTCAAAAAATACACTTAGCTTGAACAATTATTAAAGTAATTGTAAAAGTATTTAAAAGTAATCACTCTTTTATAAATGTACAATTATTTAATTAATTGTATATATATTGAAATTTTGTAATTTTTTTCTAAATAATTGTTACTCCAAGTTTCAATTTGGTAGAAAAATGGATTGTAATATGTTTATAAAAAATTGAAAATGACTGTACCAAATTGGATACTTTCTTCTGCGTTTTTCAGTTCAATTCAATTAAAACTGAACACGTGGCGCAGTGGGCGGTCATTGCATTTGACTTAGTGTTCTTGTGTTTATTTGCCTACTTTTAACTTGGCTATCTCATCAAAACCGTTTCCGTTTTCTGTTTCGATCAAATTGTGAGGAATCGAAGATCTTTTGGCGAAGTCTGTAATCGTGTCTTTAAAAGTGCAACTCTTACGAATTTCCATCAATCGAACTCGGAAGCAAAAACAGGCTTTTATGACTTCTTTGGAGAAATTACAATTCTATTCAGTGCCCTCAGTTCTTTAAAATAAAAAGTTGAAAGTTAAAGTTGTTTACCAATTTTACAAAGGTTTTCCCTATAAGAAAGATTCGATTTATTGTTTAATCATCTAACAAACATTTACGTAATGATGTAGACGATCAAATTCTCTAGACTAAGAAAGGCATAATGCATATAACATATAACATAACCAATAACTCTCCTTCCCGCCCTCCCCCCCTCCCCCCACACATAATAGCGAAGGTGAGCAAATTGTAAATTAACATTAGACGATAACCAAGATGATAATGATGATAAAATCGTGTTTATTTATTAAAAAAACAAAAAAAACAAAAATGTAGCCACAAAAACCCACTTTATTAATGATTAAGTGAAATGGTAAACAAAACCCATGCTTCTATAATTTTGTCAAGAGTACGCAAAATGCTTGATCCATGATGATGATAAATAAATAACAAATACCGGCAAGCTATAAACTGTATGCTAAGCTATTTATTTAATTTATGCCTAGTATTAAAAATGAAACAAAAGGAAACAAAATGGATTTCGTAGTTGAATATACATTTAGAATCGCTTATCAATGGAATGCGTACTCGTAATTGTAATCAAATAAAACAACTTGAACGTGAAAGCCGAGCAACTCAATATTAGTTTTAGTATTAAACAAAAAAAATAAATAAAAACAAGTTGATATTCAAAACAAGAGAAAAGAAACAATTAAACAAAAAAATCCTCTATTATTTTTAGTTATATATATATTTTAATTTTACACTTTAGTTATGACATTTCGAAGATACACAGTTATCTAGCAGATACATACATTTACACACATATATATATATATATATTTAAATCTATTGATTTCTAATTTTAACTGTACATTTTTTGATTTTTTATTACCATGTATTTTTATTTGAAATAAAGTTTTACAAAATGACAAATTTGGCTTTTCATTTTCCTCACACACCCAAAACCAAAACCAAACCAAACTACACGTTGCAGAACCAGCTGGCTCTCGTTCGCAACGCCGCCCCGCCCCGCCCCTCGTGCCCCTCCTTCCACGGCAATATATTAACGGAATTCTGAACGAAAACACCAAAACCAAACATAAAATAATACCTTGGTTGCCTTTTTAAGTTTTTTACATTTTCGCTGCTGGCAGCAATTTTTAATTTTAAAAAAATATTGAATTCCGTTTACAAATCCACTGCCATGAAACAACAACAACAACATCCACAGCATGCCCCCCTCCCCCCACACTATTTGCACACTTTTAATGTTTTATGCTTTCGCATGTTATTCGATTATCGATTATTGACTAAGCTGGCGTACAAGTAAAACATTAACTAACATTAAGTCGTAATACCAACAACAACAAAGTTCATTGTAGATTTGAGCATATTATAGAAAAGAGAAGAAAGAAGATCCCCAGCTCCCCCCGTCCCCCAAAAAAAAAACAGCACATAAGTTTATACCGTACATATAAATATAAAGTTACACAAGCATATTAACTGAACGAATACTTTTATAATACAAAAAAAAAGAAAAGAAGAGAAAAAACGGAATACTCGAAGGAAGAACAAAAACAAATACCATTAACAGATTCACACATTTCATGTTAAGATATAATAAAAGTGAATAAATAAAATATTTCAAAGAAATTCAACAAATCATTTTCATTATATTATATTTGAATTTTAATCATTAAAATCATTTCCAACTGTGGTATTTATTTAGTATAGATTTATTTGTGATGGATAGTTTTATCACATCCTTTTGTCATATATGATATATCTTTAACTCTCCAGTCCAAATGGATACCGAAATTTTCGAATGGCTCATCAACTGGTTGGAACTGGTCCCTATGTTTTAAATTGTGTCCTGGTATTTTTAGAACCAAACAGAACCTAAAAAACTTTTGAGCAATTTGCTAAATCGTAAGCTTAAAAAGAAAGCCTGGCTAAGTAAAACTTCAGTATTGTGAAATAGTAAAAAGCGAGACCAGTTTTTTTTGACAATATTTCACCCTATATTAGAAACTCTTTGTTTAAGCGAAATGAGGAAACCAGCTGTAACAGAAATCAATAAGCTAAGAGTGGAGGCCTAGTCCAAGATGTACTTAAGAGGCGATCAGAAAAGTTGACAGATGTATGTATGCTTTTGAGAAGGGAAAGCAAGAGTCAAACGTTTATTTTTATTTACAATTACTTATTGTGTCTTTGCTTAGTAATTATTGTAGATGCTCGCAAAATCAATGACCGATCTTTCTTTGTATTTTACAGGTGTACAAACATGTACGTACCGGTATACCGACAAAAATCCAGGAACCGATACGGTATAACAAACCAAATATTATTTATGTTTAAATTCCGAAAAAGTGTGAATGCGTTGGATAGGATATGCCATCAGTATGGAAGAACAAGCTCCAGTAAATCATGTGAGAAGAGAAAGAAGAAGAAAACGTTCAAAGAGAACCGTCATTCTTTTAAAATTTAAATACTATCAGCATATATACTGACAAAAACGCCACAAAAATTCAATGATTAGTACATATGTTTAACTGGTGACACGTTTATAAAACACACAGTCATTTCACCCAACAACACAATTCAACAATCCGTCAATTCAACACAAACAAATTCAAAACAAAACAAAGTCTTCACAAAACAATTTCAACACACGTCAATACAACACTAAGTCTTTTCACCCAACACTACAATTCAACACACGTTAATTGAACACAAAACAATTTCAACACGTCAATTCAACACAAAACAAAATAATTAATTTATTATTAAGTTTAAATTTGGTTTGAATTGAATTGACGAAGTGTTAAATTGTTGTGTTGGGTGAAATGTCTTATAGACGTGTGGTGACTTTTTTTTTGTGAAGACTCTTTCGTTTTAAATTGACGGGTGTTGAATTGACGTGTTGAAATTTTTTTGTGTTGAATAGACCTGGAACCTAAAGTTGAGTAACGATGACTTTTATTAGTGATAGTAAATATAATGCACGTGTGTAGTGCCATCAGAGATAGAAGGGGTTCATACTAACTCGTAATCAGCATGAGTAGGCTCGCAGGAATTTGTAAAAGATGCTCGGTATACTTTTGACTGTAGAACAGTGTTATCAAGTTATGACTAAAAAAATACCTCGCTGCCACAGCACAAGCGCTGTTTTCAGCTGACTTAAATTTGTTCTTAAACAACTCAATTGCAGCATGTTCTGAATCAACTAAAAGTAACGGAAAAACGCAACAGCGGTTGAATAACGTTAAAATGGTGAAAACGTAGAACGTAATAAAACGTGATACGTATCATTCAGATACGTTTGGCTCGATAACAATATAAAATCATCCCTAAATTTTGGCGCTTAAAATTGAATATAAATGAGAAGCAATTGTGAATAAAATTCTTTGAATGTAGAGCAGAACTATTTAAGCTTAGTTCGTATAGGCAAATATTTTGCTCAATTTTATGAAAATTGGGGAACTTTCCGGACATTTCCGATCAAAGTATTTGCATATTGTTTAAGTTTTAAATTCTGCAAAGTCTGCAATCATGACTAATTAGCCATGGCTGGGCCGCTGCCCTTAAAAAGCTGCTCTGTAGGTTGGTAATTTTGTAATGGACATTTAACAGGTTAAAAAGTGTTTCAGAACCATACCTTAGAAGTTATTTAAGCTATATATATATAAATTTAAGTTTAGACTGTAGATTGGAGAGGTGTAGGTATATTTTAATATTTACTATTTTGGCCGGGTGTGGCCCAGCAGTTAGTGTGATGGCCTGCTGTGCGGGAGGTGTGGATTCCCACTCGACTATTATCTATAAGGAATAGAGGGCCTCGAAACCCTAGTTAAAAATGTTGCAGGGGCCGGGAGAGGGCGTGGCCAAAATTTAAAATAATCTTTATCTGCCTGAAAGTATGAAACTTCTCATGTCCCATTCATGTCAAACCTCTATCTCTTATTATCTCTTAAATCTGTTTGTTCATTCTTACTGATCAAGAATATATATGCTTTATAGGGTCGCTCTATGATTCCTTCTCCCTGTTACATACTTTTGCACAAACTGATTTAAAATCTCTGTGTACCTTTGGTACAGATTACAATAAAAAAGGCATTAAAACAAATTCATCATTAAATGTAAATAAAATACAACTTTTCTAAAATTCAGAAAATATTTTCTTAAATAATGCAATTTTTTTTAAGTTTTAGGGGTCTATTTAACATTAATTGGATATTATTAATGTAAATTTCTTTTTGTATAAATTTAGACGAAGCAGGCTGAAATCTCCAAAATTATTTAGCATGGGATCAGTAAAATTGGTCAGTAGCTTTACTGTGTTGGACATTTTTAAGAAATTATTTCAGCTATGCACTGAAATTTTATTTATTCGTAGTTCAAACTAGAATACAAGCGCTCTGATAAGAAACATGTCTACTCAATGCCAAGGTATAAGTAAAAATCAGTAAGTATAAATACCTAAAAACTTGTTTTGATTCTTCAATTCCTTGTAGCCAATTTCTTCCTCTAATAACCTTTGCCACTTGACAAGGCCATAATTTTTAACCACCTTTCTTGGACAGGTTTTTCAGAATGTGATGCAGCTAACCCAGTTCTTAACCCATTAATAGCCATTGTACCCAAGCGAGTACAGAAAATTAGGCGTTTTCAAACGTCCGTTACGCTAAACTGATAAGTGTTATCGAAAAGTTCTTTGAGTCATTTTAGTATACACACTTTGCGCAACAAATAATCGTTGACAGTGCAGCGGAAGCGAAAACGCGTTTTTGTTTTTTTTGAGCTTTTTGTAGCAGTCATCGTCAGTGTTGCAAAATTTTTGGAGGTTGAGCGCCATTCAATCGCATCAAGGGAGTAACGCATAATAAATTGATTGGTTTTTATTTAATAAGTGAACAAAAAGACCTATAATTTCAAAATAAAAAGAAGTCGAACATAAAAAAGCTACTTTTGGCAGCTTTTGGTGAGTTACTAATCGAGTGTACTCGCTTGGGTACAATGGCTAGTAAGGTAATCATTTTCTTGCAGATCTTGCTTTGCATAAAAATGGTATTTAAAAGCATCGGAACATCAAAATTCTATGGCGTACAATTTGACAAACTAAGTAGTGCTTAGGAGTTTGTGGAAAGATCATCAAAAAGTACCAATTTTGACATTGCATTGATTCCACCAGATCCAGATGGTCTTACGGATGAGGAGGAAGGCGACGTCGACGAGCTCAACGCCAACATTATGCCCGAAGACGTTCCAGGTGAAATGGTGGTATTTTGTAGCAGCGATAGTGATGATGACATACCGCTTGAGGAACTGCGCCCTACGGTTAAGTGATCAAAACCATGCGAAAATGATCCAAAGTGGTCGAAAAGACCATGCGCCATTGCAATGTCAGCAATCAGTTCTTTTATGGTTAGTAAGAGGGAAATGATATCGGAATTAGTAGCGAAGCCCACAGACTAAGTCTTCGAAACATTATTCGACGAAGAAGTGGTGTCCTTAATTGTAGACGAAACTCGTATCTATGCTTTACAGGCTAACGACCACAATTTTTCGTACAACGCAGAAGATCTGCACATTTTTTTGGGCATTTTGCTATATAGTGGCTATCACTCTTTGCCGAGAGAAAACATGTATTGGCAGTTGGAAGAAGATACCCATACTCCAATAGTTGCCAACAACATGGCACGAAACAGATTTAAGGAAATCAAAAAATATCTTCATCTTGCGGACAATAACAATATGGTAGCTACTGACAAAATAGCAAAAGTAAGGCCTTTGATGACACTACTCTGCGGTTATTTATACCAATTTGACACCTATTGTGGAGCCAAAGGTGTGAGTGCGCCAAAACCACATATGCCACTTGGGTCGAGGGTTGTTGCTGATTTTTTGGATAAAGTTCCCAAGCCTTCTGATCACGTCGTCTTTTTGATAATTTTTTTACATCACACGCTCTCTTAGTTATGTTGAAGCAGAATGGATTTCGAGCTATTGGTACTGTACGAGAGTCGAGAACCAAAAATGCCCTTTGAAATCAAAAGCCGTATTCAAAAAGGAAAAAGAGGATTTTATGATTACAGATTTGACACTTATAAAAAAAACTTTTTGTCAAGTGGAATGACAACAGCGCAGTAACCGTTGGCTCGAACTTTGAAGCTATTGAGCCAATGCACTCAGTCAACCGATGGTGTTCAATCACAAAAGCGAAAATACAGGTCAAACAGCCAAAAATAATAGCGGAGTATAACTCAGGAATGGGAGGCGTTGATCTTCACGATCAAGCAATCAATAATTACCGAATAAAATTCCGCGGAAAAAAATGGTGGTGGCCTATTTTCACTGCTATGATAAGTTCCCTTATGGTCAATGCATGGAAGTTGTACAAAACAGCAAACAATTCTAATATGCCATTAATAGAGTTTCATCGTGATATTGTCCGTCATTACTTACGAAATTACACGCAAACATCATTACATAAGAGATCAACTGGCTCCAGTGTACCAACTTCTTCCGGAAATCATTTTCCAAAAAGAATTATAAACCAATTGCGCTGTCGTCAATGCCATAATCGAATAAGATGGACTTGTGAACAATGCGACGTAGCACTGTGCGTAGAACAAGAGTTCTTCAAACTTTTTCATACATAAAAAAAATGAGTACAAATAAGCTTATACATTGTGCCATTGTACCCGCTTGAGTACAGCTCCAAAAACCAATTTAAAAATATTTTTTTTGTACTTTCGCGAATTTTTTAGAATAAAAAAATTTATATTTTAAATGGTCTTGGCTCTTAATGGGTTAAAGTGAGTTACCACACACCTTCGCTCTCTTCTCGATTACCTCATCAGATGTTTATTACTCCAGCCTCTTATTATTCTTCGTTCTTACACCCATTAAAGATTGATGAAGAGATGCTCTGGCAACTGCGCAAGCGTGACGTTAGTGTGCGACCCATTTCATAATTTAGTTTGCCATATTTATTATTATGTCCTGTCATGTCCTGTTTCCGACTTCCTGCAGCATCCTAAATAAACAATCGATGAGCATATGACAGCAAAATAATAAAAATTATTTGGACAATTGTTCCACAAGGGGAACGCGTGTTCCCTGCCTGATTGTTGCCATTGTTTCAGCCGGGGCAATTTCACAGCTTAGCTTCCGTAACTGGCCACTGGTCAGTCCGGCCACTAACAATATAATTTACTATGCTTTTGTGTAGCGAGGCGTGAATTCGGTCTGTCTGCATGTCCTGCGGCGCTCCGCTTAGTTTGCCCAGTTAATCGCATTTGTTGTTGGTTTTTGTAATTATCGTAGAGATTTTAACATTTTACAACCACAGGCGGGCGGGCGGACGATTGAGCGGTTCGTCCGTCGTCATTTTTCGACCCCTTTTCGGTGCGCAGGCGCAGCTGCCAATAAGTCAGCTCGTGCGCGCAGCAGGACACAGCGTCCGAGTGCAATTGCGCAATGTTTTCCATCAGTTTTTCACCTTTTGAGTGGCAATTTCGCTGGGTTGTTTTCATTATAAAAGTACTAACAGAGAAAAAAAGGATTAAATGAATTTCTCGCGGTTGGCTTTGTCCTCGCCCAATTTACCGTAAAACTCACTGCACCCATACATCTACGTATAAGGATCATTTTTTTTTGGTTATTGTGGAGAAATTTTGGGTGTTTTTTTTCGTTGTCTTTTTTGCACATTTATCAATTGTTTTGTAGCGGTGAAAGTGACAAATTTTCCTTTGTCGCTTGAGATTTATTGCTGCGTTTGCTTTTTGAAGTGGTTGAGTGGCGGCTGCCTCTCTCAAGGGTTGAATTGACATTCGAGGGGCGTTGCCAGCGAGTGGCGCACGGCGATCGAAATGAGAGATTTATGGGCGAAAATAAAAGTAAATGTTGAAAATTACTGGTACAAGATCGAGGAAGCAGTAAATTTTTGGAGCATAAACCTAATGAGGCCAGTTCGTCCGATCGATTGGGAATGGGCCTTTATTGATCAATGAGTACCAGAGTCTCTTCTTTAAGTTATTAGGCTGCAACTACACATTCGCATCTGTCCAACCTCCCTGATTATATTCCTCCTGACCGAACCAATGTGGGGAAGATAAAAATACTAGTGAAGACAGGATCTTTATTTCAAAGACTGACGAGAGGTGTCGTAGAACGGTTAAAGAAGTTTTTTTTTATATTCTGTACCCGTTGAAAATAGGTAAAAAGTTGTGGAAATGTATGTAGCAGGAAAAAGGGATACATTTCCGATCTTATAAAGTGTATATAATTTATGATAGGTTGACTTCATCAAATATGGGCATGAAATCCCGATTGCTTCTTGATTCCTTGCTTAAGGACGCTAGCAGATTCGATATTTAAGTCAGTAGCGTACATAGAAATGAATTTAACATTATTATATTTCGCTCCGAATTCACAACTTGACCTTAAGGCAGCCACTTTTCAATTAATATTTCATTCAAATTTGCTTTCCCTCTTTTTGTTTAGCCCCTCTTTCCTTCCCTTCCCCCTTCTTATCACCCTTTATGCCTACCTATTTCAACTACCCTCTTACACTGTTTCCCCACTGTTAGGCCACTGTCAAGTCTCTGTTAAGGTACTGTCAATTCACTGTCAGGCCACTGTTAAGTCACTGTTAAACAAACATAAATTATCGCAATGAATTCACAACTGAACATCAGGACAGCCACACTTTCCACCCCCACTTCCCCTCACTTCACCCCCCACTTCGCCCACCCTCCCCTTTGCTACTACGGCAATGGTAAAAGCTGCGGATTTAGCCAATACAAAATGTAAAGTCCGTCCCCAGTCAGAAAACTTCGCTCTAAAAATGCGATTTCGCACGTAAATTTTCATATTAGAGCAAGAGTTTCATATCTCAGTTGTCCTGAAGACCATTTTTTTCGAGCTATACTATCTCAAAAGAAAAATAACGATTATCTCGTTATTTAATCGATTGAGAACTTTAAAAGCGTTTTTCACAAAATCGAACTTTTTGAGATATGTTGATCAGCATCTACAGACAAGTCGAAATAACCATGTCCATATTTCCGTCCGTCCGTCTGTCAGATAATATAAGAGATAAAGCCTGCTAAAGGTAGGAGTATACCGTACCCAAATTAACTTTGTTTCTGATCATTAAATTTGTGCGTAAAGAGAGCTAAATTCGGCCAAATATAGTTATCGAATTGCAAAAGCGAGCAATTTCTTTTCAGTACATTAAGGAAAAAAATCATGGAATTAAATTTATCCATTGGACTTGAAAATTATTTAAATTCTAATTTACTTAAATTTACTTAGGCTGCCTTTACACTGTTCGACACATGACAAATAATAGTCTAGTAGTCGTGCATTTTGTTCTGTTTTAAATTTGAATAGCTTGTCAAAATCATAGCATTTCATGGGGAAATGCGGGCCTACTAGATGTCATGGGTCATGTGTCGAACAGTGTGAAGGCAGCCTTGCTCTCCATCTCCTTTATTAAACAAACGTTTAACAAACTTGCCAACCATCTCTCAAATCTAACTGTCAAAAAAAAAAACCGTCAGCTGCATGGTCAATGCCAATCCACTGACCGCCGATTATTTTCAAAGCAAGTGTTTTTCTTTATTTTTTGTTTTGCTGTTCAACAGCTTTTCCGTCATTCAAAATTATTCTCGCATGAAAATGAACAAAAACATGTTCTCCGTGCCGCCAAGGAAATTCAATACGCGTGTGCGCACTGCGCTCACTCAGTCACTTACTTATTCATTCAATTCAAAACAAATTGCCCACAGAGGCTATTAAAGCGACAATTTTTTTGTTCATTGCTATTAAAATTCATGGCGATTTTTTAATTAAAAAATTTTTGTTGTTTGAAAAAAGAGAAAAATCAATTGAAGCGACAACTGCTGGGAAATTAGCCTCAAGTGTTTGATGACAAGCTGTGCGCCTGCGCAAGGGACATGTCCAGCTGTCTATAGAGCCGGCCGTTAATCATTCATTCAACTGGGCTGATTTTAATATTACGTTTTTGGCTACATTTTTTACGGCCTTTTTTCGAGTGACCTCTTCATGTTGACCTCCTACAAGCAACCCAAAGTGGGTAGAAGAGGGACTGCTTTTTTGTTTTTGTACAAACGGGTGGGTAGTTTTGTCAACGTTTTTGGTGGATGATAATTCCAATTTTTCATGTTTCGCCGTTTTTTTTCGGTAGTATTTTAGCTGACTTTTGTGTTGATGATAAACTGATGGACAGTTTATGATGTGCGCTTGGATGGACTGAGGCGTTTATTGTACATACTATAAATATGAATCCCTCGGTAAAAAAGGGGGAGGGCTTTGTTATTTTAAGAGATGTTAAACTGTTATTAGCCGTGTTTAGAACTTCGACAATTTAGATTTTTTTGACAACTGCCTAAACTGTTACATTAAGAAAATACAGTAGTGTTGATAAAAGATTCCTTCCAAATGGGTGGAAAAAAGCTTTGGTCAATCGACATTCGAAAAAGTTTAGTTAAGGGCTGTGAAAGGGAGCTAGCACAGTTCTTAAGGACACAACTGGGAATCAATTCGAGGCCTGGAGCAAACGAATAATTTATAGTTGAAGGACACCTTAAAACGTCCGAATCATGAATTATGGGTTTATTTATGGAATCTGTATGAGGTAGTGTATAGGGATAATTAGAGTCACTGATACAACTATGAGATGAATAGGTAGACTGAAAGAACTCGGCAAATAAGTTTGCTATGCCCAAGTCATCAGATGCTGTACTATTATTTAAAAAAAGGGATGGGGGGAAAAAAATTGGATTATAATCAAATAAATTGTAGTGCAATAACTATTTCAATATAACATTTAAAGGAAATGACTCGCTACAACTTCTTAAAACAATGTAGCAAAAATTTTGAATATTGGGAATAGAGAACCTCTTCGTAATGATAAGTTTGGATTGTGGTCCGTCATTCCTCATCTCCTAAGCGTTTCGGTCGCATTTTGCGACTTCATCAGGGAGTAAGCGTTTATTTGTTTACATTAATATTAGAACAAACATTACCATGAATTTCTTACACCGCCGTTGTTATTTTGTTAAATTGTATTTCGTTTTATGTTTTCCCATTGTATAGTCGGAAGCACTCATTTTGTTATTCCAATGTACTCGCCGTTGCAAGCCTCTCCTTAACTAAATCCTTTTTATACCCTTGGAGAGGGTATAGTAAAATTGTCCGGATGTTTGTAACGCTTAGAAGGAAGCATTAACGACCACATAAAGTATATATATTCTTGATCAGCATGACGAGCTGAGTTGATATAGCCATGTCCGTCTGTCCGTCCGTCTGTCCGTCCGTCCGTCTGTTTCTATGCTATCTCCTCCGTCAGTTTTAAAGATATCGCAACCAAACTTTGCACGAAGTCTTTTGGTATAAATACGCTGCACATTTGTCGGAACCGGCCGGATCGGATGACTATAGCATATAGCTGCCAAAGGAACGATCGGTTGAAAAACTAGTTTTAGTGAGAAAAACTTTTTTGCTTTTAGTGCTATCGCTCCCAACGCTCGTATTTATAAGTTTTCAATGATTTCACATAATTTCACCAAGGCTTGTCGAAATCGGACAACTATATAGTATAGCTGCCATACAAAAGTTAGGTCTGAAAAATAGTCCTAGTGAGAAAAACTTTTTTGTTTTCAAAGAGGGTATATTAACGCTCCCAACGCTCGGATTTATAAGTTTTCAATGATTTTACATAATTTCAACAAGATTTTTCGAAATCGGACCACTATATAGTATAGCTGCCATACAAACTGTCAGGCATATATCAAGCTCCAAGGGTATATAAACTTCGGTCGAGCCGAAGTTAGCTGGCCTCTATTTTTAATATTGATGTGAAACATCTTTAATTTCGGTACGGACGATTTTCATAGGAGTTAAATTTTATTTCAACGTCACGTGACGCTGACGTCGTTCATATTTTGTGTTTTTGTTTTTTTCGCAGTTTCCTGGCAAACACACACACAAACACAAGAGAATGGTCAGAGGGGGAAGCGAAGAGATAGGAAAGATGCTGAAGAGGGGCAGCTGAGTGGGTTCTGGGAAAGATCTGGGTGATATCTTGGTGGGGTCTTAGTGGGATCTGGTGGTATTTGAGAGGGTTTCGGTGGAGTCTTATATGGGCGGGATCTGGGTGGTATCGGGGTGAGATCAAGGTGCGATCCGGGTAGGATTTGACTGGGATCTGGGTAGGATCTGGGTGGGATCAAAGTAGGAACTGGGATCTGGTGGGATCTGGTGGTATTTGAAAGGGTTTCGGTGGTGTTTTATATGGGCGGGATCTGGGTGGTATCGGGGTGAGAACAGGGTGGGATCTGGATAGGATTTGACTGGGATCTGGGTAGGATCTGGGTGGGATCTAAGTAGGAACTGGGATCTTGGTGGGATCTGGTGGTATTTGAAAGGGTTTCGGTGGTGTTTTATATGGGCGGGATCTGGGTGGTATCGGGGTGAGAACAGGGTGGGATCTGGGTAGGATTTGATTGGGATCCGGCAGGGATATGGATGGGATCAGGGTAGAAACGTGGTGGGATCTGGTTGGAATAGGGCTGAGATATGGGTGGGATATAATTGGGATCTGGGTGGGATTCGGGTGATATCTGGGTGGGATCTGACTTGCACTTAGATAGGTTAGATCTGGGTGGCGTCTTGGTTAGATCTAGACTTTTGTGGGATCAAGATGGTTTCTGGGAGGGATCTGGGTGAGATCTAGATGGGATATGGGTAAAGATATGGGTGGGATCTGGGAGGGATCCGCGTGGGGTCTGGTTGGGATCTGGGATCTTACCTTGAGTGAAACATCATCATTTATCTACGGATCAGCACAATAATCAAGACTACCTGAAAAATGAAAGAACTCTGCAACAAGTGATCTTGTTGTAGGTATTTCAACTCTCTGTTAGTTTTCTTCTTTCGAAAGAGTGCCCTTGCTGATTTATATACCATTAAGCTAAGCATCATGTTTCACATCAAAGCCTGGAGAGTGTTTGCGACATTCACTCCTTTTTTTTAATAAAACAATGTGATTTGGCGACCTTTTTTAATTGAAGACGTATGCTTCATTTCAGGTTTGGTTCCGACTTTCCAAAAATACCGGTGACTCCGAATCCGGAGAGGCTTGACTTGTTTTAAGTCCTTGTAACTCCCCCTCCGGCTTCCGCGATTAAAAAAATGTTGAATAACTGACACAGTTTTAAATATACTGGTCTATACAGCTAAACTAACATTTAGAGACCCAAAATCTAGAATCTCTGAAATTTTTATTAAGAT